>OY986050.1:19209735-21698508 GCA_963920205.1 Stenodema calcarata | reverse complement strand
CTCCAGTGTAGACCCTAATCATACCTATTGAACAGTAAAATATATATAAGAACAATCAACTCAGATCGACTAAACTACATGTAGATGCCGTAACTATTAAGTGACATGATCTAGGCTTACCTTACAAGATAAATTATACTAGGATGATGTATTTACACTAAGAATGTATTTTCACAATGAATAATGACTTTTATATACACGATGAGAGGAGAGAACGATGAGATGAAGAAAGTAGTTTACGGATGTGATGGAATGGGAACCAGCGAGACAGAATTACTGGATGGAGAAGATTTGTTCTACATGGATTTGTTCTATCATGTCAACTGGAAAAATGTATTCCTAACCATATTGCAAACACAATTAAAAATGTGTATCTACTTTTTCCTTACATGAAAACTACTATTAGGACGAAATTAGATAATCATATGTTAACATTTTCTCAAAAATTGCTCAGCCTAGAAATTAAAAATAATTACTGTAAACTAGAGGAATTAAATAGATGTAGTAACGATCTGTATAGAGAACTCAGAGCCCAGCTTAACTTTCACATGTTTGAGAAGGTTAAGACCTTCTCCAAACACATATGTGAAAAACTTAAAATTAAAAAATTAGCTACCCTTAACAATAAATTAGCCGACCTGAAACATAAATATCAAAAACACCGGGATGGCCTCAATCCACAATTAGTAGAAGCTATCCAAACAAAATGGTTAGTCAACTTATCATCCACCAGTATACCTCAAGATGTTACCAAAGTTCTAAAACTTGGGGATAAATTCTGTGATAACATTAGTTTTAATAAATCCATCCCAACAATGGACCTACTAGCCGATGTTGAATATATATTAGACAACACTGAAAGTGATAACCCTGAAAAATTGTCAACAAGATGTGACATAGTCAACTTAATCACAAATGAAAAAAATAGAATTGTTAGGAATCACCAACTCAGTAATAAGGATATTGGTTCCAATGTAAGTTATACCACTAGAGATAAGAAAAACACTGTTAGATTCTTAAGGGATCACCCAGATATAATTGTTACTAGAGCTGATAAAGGGGCCGTAACGGTCATTATGGACAAGGTGGACTACGTTGATGGCTTGAGTTCCTTACTGAATGACAGTCAAGTGTATGATGTGTTGGTCTCAGATCCCACCAGAAAATATGAAAAGGAGGCTAACTTACTTATTGATAACCTTTTTCAAGATAAAGTAATTGATTTTGGTACTAAATCTAAACTCAAATGTCATACATGTGTGGCCCCTCGTATCTATGGCTTACCAAAAATACACAAATCCAATAATCCCAAACAACTTAGGCCTATCACCAGCTCCGTGAAAAGTCCTAACTATAAATTATCCACCTTCCTCAACACAATTTTACAACCATGCATAGACAAAGACACTTTTAATGTCAAAAATTCTATTCAAATAAAAGACCTAGTCAATAACATTGTAATTCCGCCAGGATATCAATTTATCTCCATGGATGCTGTATCACTGTTTACTTCCATCCCCTTAGACTTCATTACTAACGTGGTACAATCACACTGGCCTACAATCTCCAGGAATAATCCAAAATTAAATCAGACCTTATTCTTAGAAATCCTAAAATTTGTTTTAAGTTCTAATTACTGTGCTTACCAGGATCAGTATTACTTGCAAAAGCATGGTCTCCCAATGGGAGCTCCAATTTCCCCCATCCTGGCAGACTTATGTCTGGACCACTTTTTTAACCAAATTACTCCCAAATTCCAACATAACATTTTGTTTACAAAGAAATATGCTGATGACTCTCTCCTAATAGTAAACTCAACCATAATTAACGCCCTGCAACAAGAATTCAACAACTTTTGTTCCCCACACATGAAATTTGAGGTGGAACATGAGGTTGATAATAGCATCTCATTCCTTGATCTTAAACTCAAAAAGCTTAGCAATGGCACTATCATAACCGATTATTACTGTAAGAACACTTACTCTGGGAGAATCATAAATTATTACTCTAACCAACCTTCACACTATAAACTCAACACAGCACGTAACCTGCTTCATAGGCGACTTCATCTTGCACATCCCCAATTTCATAAGAGGATCATTGCAGACACCACCCTTATCCTAGCAGCAAATAACTTCCCTGATAAACTGATAAAAAAATTAAAATACTCTACTCTTGCTACAATATCTAACCTTAACGCCACTCCAACACCACCCACTATTATGCTCCAAACTGCCAACCCCCAACAACCACAACTACACACGCATACTACCACAACATTAAACCCTTCAGGTACCAACAACACACAAAACAGAAATAGTCCATATTATGCATCTATTAAATATTGTGGTACCTTATCAACATCAATTGGTACTAGATTAAAACAATATGATAACAATCTTAAAATAGCTTACAAAAACCCAAACAACAACAAAAAACTGTTCACAACAATAAAAAAACCACTAACTAAGGATGAAACATCAGATGTTGTCTACGCCATACCCTGCCAGCCTCCATGTGATAAAATATATATAGGGGAAACAAAACAGATAGTTAAAAAAAGAATACAGGAGCACATTAGAAACGCAAGAGACGTGTACCAGAATGGACCACAGAACACATACAAAACAGCTATGGCCAAGCACATTGCTGAGACCAGCCACCACCCGCATTTTGATGAATGGTCCATCCTGTCCAAGGACCAAAACACGTTCAAAAGGAAATTTAAAGAAATGTGCCATATTATCAACAATCACAATAACACTGTTAATTATAAACAAGACGTCAGAGGACTGAGTGTTGTCTACCAGGGCCTCCTCAAACCTTAGACAACCTCTAGTCTCACCATACTCTCCAGCACTTCATTCTTTGCCCACTTACCCTCATTATATCTTCATCCACAACACCACACACATAGGCTATGACTACATGGATACTTTAAAAAGATCCATGTAGAACAAATCTTCTCCATCCAGTAATTCTGTCTCGCTGGTTCCCATTCCATCACATCCGTAAACTACTTTCTTCATCTCATCGTTCTCTCCTCTCATCGTGTATATAAAAGTCATTATTCATTGTGAAAATACATTCTTAGTGTAAATACATCATCCTAGTATAATTTATCTTGTAAGGTAAGCCTAGATCATGTCACTTAATAGTTACGGCATCTACATGTAGTTTAGTCGATCTGAGTTGATTGTTCTTATATATATTTTACTGTTCAATAGGTATGATTAGGGTCTACACTGGAGACCGAAACGTCACCCCCCTCTATTAAATTATTGGCTGCTACAAGGTGGTTTTATTAAAAACACAACCCACAATAATGGATAACCGCAATCAGCCTGGACTTACCTACCACACCAACAATTATAATTTATTGTTAGGTATTGATAATTCGTATTTATCCGAATATGGCTTCAATGAAATAGAAACGTGGAGTCTTTATATAGACTTATATGAATTATGAGGATCACTCACCGTTTTACGTTGATACTCAATGTACAATACCTGATAGGGTGAAGTCAGAGAGTACACACGTTTTTGGAACAAGAACGGACTGTATTAACACTTGGTTTTATACAAGTTAGATATTGAATCAAGAGCGTACGCGGAGACAAGTTACTCTTCGAAGCTCTGGACAGCAAGTGGGGGAGCTAGAGAGGGGACCGCAGCGAAGACCAGGGCCCTCTCCTGGGAGTCCAGAAACAGGGTCACCAATACAACAGATATATATGATCCATGAGACGGTTCATGGATCCATGGGACAGTCCATGGATTCTAATTTTGAATACCCATTTCCAACACTCCCTCCTATTCAAAGATAAGACTGAATAGAGTATAACTACTATGCAAGAATTACAAGATTATGGCTGGAGGAGCCAGAATTCAAACAAGAAAGGTTGACACAAGATAACCTACCATAGTAGCTTAAAATCCAGCATTGGTAACATGTCAAGAGAATTGAATTAAAACAAGATACATGATCTTATAGTTTGAAGCAAAAGAAAGTTGAGTGGAGAACAAGACACAATTCACAAGTAACTAGATCACACAATTCAATTTGATGCAAGGTGTGAGATAAAACAAAATTAAGTCAAGAAACCATAATACGTTAGACTATAACGTACAGCAAGAGATGTTACGTGAAGCAAGATAATTTGGATCAATTTCTATACTGGATAACAATGTCAAGACAAGTGATCTAGAACGCGACACGATGTTTCACGGAGTCAAGATGATGCAGGCCGATGATTCAGGAGGATAGCGAGTGCAAAGTTCCTGTATTCAACTCCAAGACTCTTCATTTCCTGGGGAAAGTTACAAGAGAGTATTAGAGTTGGTCAACAAGAGATTCCGAAAGTACACAAATTTATCAAAAGGCAGTGCCTTGGTGAAAGTGTCCGCTATCTGTTCATTGGTAGACACCCAAAGTATAGAAACATTTCCATTTTTGAACATTTCATGAACGAAATGCATGGACAATTTGACTATGTGTTTCAAGGTACGAGAGTCATTTGTCATTGCAACGGAAATTGCAGGAGCACAGTCGCATTTCAAGATGGGAAGCATATCTAATCCAATAAGGAACTTACACAAGCTTCGAATACTTGTAAGCTCCTTACATGCTTCAGACATGGCAATGTATTCCGCTTCACAGACCGATAATGCCACGTGAGTTTGCTTTTTTTGATTTCCAAGACACCAAGTCGCCAAAAGACTTGATTGAAAACCCTGTGGTTGATCGACCATTAAGAGAGCTAGTACCAAGGACGAAGGGAGGAATCTGAACAGGCAACCAAGTCTTCAGTTTCGCCTGAAAACAAAATTCCGAAATCCAAAGTTCCCTTGAGATACCGCAGTATTCGCAGAGCACACTTCCAGTCAGAGAGTGTATAGCCAATTTGTTTCCTGCTCATGAAATCGACTGCAAAAGAAATATCAGGTCTCGTACAATTTTGAATATACAAGAGAGAGCCAATTACTTCTCGATAAGGGACATCCGGAGATGATTCAAAATCCTCAGTCGATCTCAGCTGTGCAGTTAACGTACACTCTGTTGCAGGCATAGGAGTCAAGGAAACCTTTTCCTCTTGGGAGAGAAATGTCTAACAAGTTTTTAATGGCTGACTTTTGATGAAGGAACATCAGCCTTTTAGACTTATTTCTCTTGATTTCAAATCCCAAGAATTTTGTAGGTGTTCCAAGAGTTTTGATTTTAACCTCTAGCTTCAGCTGTTTGATGACTTTCAGGGCTTTCCTGTCATCGTTTGAAGCTAGGAGGCAGTCATCAACATATATAATAATCAGCGCGTATTTAGTACCGTCTTGCCACTTGAAGATGCAAGTTTGGAACGGGTAAATTTCAAAACCCATGGCAAGAAGAATACTGCTGAACTTTTTATACCACAAGTTCGGAGAAACCTTTAATCCGTACGAGGACCTTTTAAGACAACACACATGAGACTCCTTCAAGGTTAGTGGGTAGTCTTTCAGTTCAATCAGGCCATCAGGAATGTACATATGTACAGGTTTTTCCAAATCTCCATGCAGAAATGCAGTGGTTACATCAAGTTGATATAGGTGTAAGTCCAGTTTATTCACAATAGACAAGAAAACGCGGACATCACCCAATCTAGCCACAGGCGCAAATATTTCTGAAACAAGATATTCGTTTGTATCAGCAAAACCTTTGATTACCAGACGACTTTTGTACTTGATGGAGCCCTCATATTCAAGTTTCCTTTTATGTGCCCATCGAGATTTTATAATTTTGGTTCAAGGGGGAAGAGCTGATCTGGGTACAAGTTCCCAAGTATTCATCTCCTCCAACGAGTCAAGTTCATCAAGTATAGCCTCTTCCCAAAATTATATAATATTATTAATTTAAAATTAATTTATTATATATACTACACACATATTATACTTTATATAATTATAATAATATAAGATATTATTATATACCAAGTTATAAATAAGTATAAGCTATATATATAATTAATACAAACCAAAATTAGAATATAAAAATATTTAGTATAAATATATTCCCTATCCGAGGATTCCATTGCTTCTTTGTAGGAGGAAGGCTCCAGCAAGTCTACCTGACTATCTCGTTGCAAGGCCACAATTTCTGTGGAGTTTTCACAGTCAGTGATTTATTTTGGCTCAAGTTGTCGTTCATGTCAAGAATTGTAGCAAGAGGCTTTGGATAATCTTTGATTCGATCGCCATACACTATAGATTCAATAAATTTGGCATCGCAACAATTAACAAATGGACTAATGAACAGATTAGACGAGTGAGGCATTCTGTTATGAACAAATACGACATGCTTCAAAGCGTGACCCCAGAAAGAGTAAGGCATTTTGGCCGACAGCAAGTTTACTCTGATTTTATGTTTTATATCTTGATTAACTCTTTCAGCACAACCATTTTGTTGGGGAACATGAGGCTGACCAGTATCCCAAAGAATGCCCTCCCGGTCCATCAGTCCTTTCACCTCCTGCGTTTGAAATTCGAGTCCACGATCAGACTGGAGCCTGAATACGCTCTTGGGTTCAGACGCGATGGACGCTATTTCAAGCAGACATTGTTTGAGTGCCAAGTGAACCTCCTTTTTGTTCTTGAGAGTGTAAGCGAAAACGTAACGAGAAAAGTCACATACAAAAAAATCACTACATACGTATCTCCAGTTCGAAAGTTTGAAGGGCTGATAGGACCCATGAGATCTGTGTGGAGCAAGGAAAAAGATCTATCAGCCCTGTGCCTAACTTGAGTATGCGATTTGCGATTTTCGAATCGTATTTGCTTGATGACAGTCCTCACAATTCAAGATCTGATCCGAGAACGTGACAAGTTTGAGTTCTGGTAAGAACTTCTTGGCGGCCTTCAAGTATTGCCTAGAAGCGTGATTAAGGCGTAAATGCCAGTCAGAAAGTTGTTGTTGTATAGGATCAATAGAACCAACCTCAGGAACCCTCCCTCCCAGGATGGCAGAGACTTCAGACGACGAGTGACCAGACCTCCCTCCCAAAATTTGAGATTCAGCTCCATTACAAGAAGGAGTTGTCATTGAATGGCTACCAGACTGCACAAGTGAGGTGGTGAAGATTGTACCAAGTCTGCAACGCTTGGGACCAAAATGAGCCCCAGGTGTCCCAGAAACAGATTTAGCAGGAGCAAGCGGCAGTTCAATCCACCATACCCCGTCTTTGAAATAACCAGACTTAATGATTTTACCAGTGGAGGCCTGAATAAAGTCAACCTTATCCTGTGAAAAGAAGGTATTAATTCCAACCTGAGCAATTTTTCTGACAGAACACAAATTGGTGGATAAACCTGGTGTGTACAGAACATCCTTCAAGGTGGAGACTTGACCATTGTTTACAAAATTCAAATCCCCGCAGAAACTCACAGTCAAGTCTGCAGACTCATCCCGATTGGCACATTTAAAAACACGCTCTTTAGACATACGTCTAAAATTAACCAAGCATTCTCTTGAGGATGTAAGATGTTCAGTACAACCAGTGTCCACAATTGCTAGAAAACTATTTTTACCTTCAGAAATGGTGAACGCTTTCCCAGATCCTTGACGTTCTCACACATAATTCAAGAATTCTTTCTCAGCACCCACAGAAACCCAAACCTCAGCAGAGTCTGAACCTGTTTGAGGCCCCACAATGGCAAACACGGAGTCAGGAAATTTGCCAAATTCTTCAACAAGTACTTTCGCCTGACCTAAGGGCATTTTGACAAGTGAAGATTTGTCATTGTTGCAAGAACCCGCTAGTTTAGACGACCTTTTTGGCTTTTGTTTCAGGTTAAGTCGATTTTGAGCAGATTGTGTGTTGCGTCGAACAAATGAGGGGGAGGGATTTGGACAGTTGGCATCAGAGTACCACACTTGAAACAAATTTTATTTGCCCAAGAACAAATATCCCTAGTATGACCCCTTCGACGGCAATAGATACAAAAATCAGACTTTTTAGTGACTTTAGAAGTGCCAGCGGATGAGGGTAGTTTAAAGTTGACATGCCTGGAAGGAAGATGATGCTGGAATAGGCTCGGATGGATCAAGAAGGAAGAGACACTCTTGTGTCTCGACCTGTCCGACAACGCCCCTCTTCCATTACTTGAACTGATCCTCACTCTCCAAGCGACAATCAAGAGGTCGAAACCTGACAGCGTCGATTTTTCTGACTCGATACAACTCAGATGAGCGGGCAAGTCGATCAGAATGAGAGAGAGGAGCAGATAAAGCATCCGAAGTCGAAGGTACAGCATGTACAGAAACCTCTACATCCATGGCAGATTCATCAGTCAAAGGAGTCAAGTTATGATTTGTGGGAGGTTCAGAGTTTACAGTGAGAACAAGATTTGTGGGTGATACAAGAATTCCAGAGGGAGCAAGATTTGAGGGTAGTACAAGAATAATTCTTCAATTATTGTTCAATTATTGAAGATGTAGCAAGAGGATTGGTGTAAGAGGCTTGGACAGGCGGGGCAAGGTATCGATGATCTAACTCAGAACATTTTTGGTCCAATTGAGTGAGACGTTCATTGATTTGTCCAAGGCTTACCTTCATCTGTTGTTTTATATTTTCTAAGAACCTCGAGAGGACATCCTCAGGCGTCTTTGCAGCCTCCAGACGCAAGTGTTCAGTTTCCTGATTGGGACTGCAAGGCTTCTGCTCATTTCCAGTGGAGGATGCCATTGGAGGTTGTAGTGGCGAGTCAAGTATTCCACCTTCTTCAAAATCAATTAGAGAGCCGGTATTACTCATGATATCTTTCTCAATCTGTAAAGCGCAATTGGCATTACGAACTGAACAAACAAAGTAAACAACAGGTGGCAAATAAACAAAAACTATCAGGGTGCAAGTAAATATAATAGATTTTGTAATGAATCAAAGCAAATTTAGCTCTTTAAGCAAAATCAAAATCAAATTTTGATTCAAAAGTTCTTGAATCAAAGCAAATTTAGAACTTCAAAATGTACTAGAGTTCGTTAAATGTACATACGTAAAATACGTAAAATGTACACACGTAAAATACGTAAAGTGTATATACGTAAAATGTACATACGTAAAATACGTAATTAGAAAAATTAGTAAAATGAGCAAAAGCAAGTTTGATTCAAAATTTCAAGATTTGATGCAAGCGTTTTTCATTTAGTCCCAAAAGCAAAATTGTTAATAAATCCGGGTGAGTAATGAAGCTAGGAGTCAAAAAGGGTTAGACAAAATTGTGCACATACATGAAACCCAATTCAAATACCTCTTCTCGTATTTCTGCTTGACTGCATGAAAGAATGATCTACGACACCCGTGGATGACCAGAACAAATTATGCTTAAGACAAGATCATGAAGCATACAATCCAATTCACCCCTTATTTTTTTTTCTCATGATTGGGGGTGATCCACGGGGCCCGCTCCCACGTTGATTGCAATCAAATTCAACACAAGTATTTTCAAGACCCTGAGCTTGGAGTCGGGATTCACCTTCAGTGACTCTTTTCTATACAAGCAGCTTCCCGCGCCGAGTCTCGTTTAGTTAGAGACTGAGACACACCGTTCGTGAATTGAACTTCTATTAAATAGAAATTCAATTAACTTAGGACTTTAACCTCAGAGGTCTTGCCCGAATCAAACACCTCTTTGTTTTGAGTACGGCCCATTTATTGTTCGGATTGTGGACGAACTGGGAAATCCTATATATCGCCAGACGGGAATCAAGTTTGTGCACACTGATTAGTAACAAGATGTATCAAGGTCGTGCACTACATAATCAGTCTTCGTCTGACTCGGAAGGCAGAATGTTTGATATATTAAAATTATAAAACATAGCCTCGCGTACTCACTCGCCTGAACGAATTGTGGGATTTTTCGAACAGACATACGCACTTGCGCTGAGGACGGGTAAGCGATGCTTTCACATCTGTTTGCTGGTATGAGTGCAAATTGCCTTGATGCGATCAATCGCATCTCATCAAGAGGCACAAGTGAACGTGATTGGCCAAATCCGCTCGCACTCGAGTCACCAAGAGACCCTAACAAGAAGAATTGGTGGAGCGACACAACCCAATAGTTTGGAAAAGCTAATAAGACGATGATCTCCGATGAAAAGAAACCAACATCTAGCCCAGGGGAGTCAAAACGGAATTCAGAAACTCCGAGACGAAAATCGAAGAACGCTGTCGGCGGCCATTTTCAGGTTACGAACGACAAACGGGACGAAATACGACACAACAATGTGAAGGTGACCTCGAAGGTCCAAGCTCAGAGAATCAATTGATCATTCGCTTCAATCATTATGGGCTTTTAGTCAAGTTCCGAGTCAAAAGGTAAACTTTGAATTACAAATCATTACAACCGTATCAATCAAGCTTGAACACACGATATCGTATCCGAATATGGCTTCAATGAAATAGAAACGTGGAGTCTTTATATAGACTTATATGAATTATGAGGATCACTCACCGTTTTACGTTGATACTCAATGTACAATACCTGATAGGGTGAAGTCAGAGAGTACACACGTTTTTGGAACAAGAACGGACTGTATTAACACTTGGTTTTATACAAGTTAGATATTGAATCAAGAGCGTACGCGGAGACAAGTTACTCTTCGAAGCTCTGGACAGCAAGTGGGGGAGCTAGAGAGGGGACCGCAGCGAAGACCAGGGCCCTCTCCTGGGAGTCCAGAAACAGGGTCACCAATACAACAGATATATATGATCCATGAGACGGTTCATGGATCCATGGGACAGTCCATGGATTCTAATTTTGAATACCCATTTCCAACAGTATTTATTATTAATAATAATTATTATTAATTATGATTAATTAATACGATATAATTCTGGGGTTTTTAATACTACGTCGGTAATAATCTTTCTATAAAAGAAGTACCTACCAACAAACATTCGAAATTACCTTCATTTCCGTAGCACGAAACGCACCTCAGAACAACAAACTCGACATCACTTAAGCCATATGATGTTCCAAAGAGCTTGTTAGTATGAAAATGGACCTGTATTTCAACAGTTTGATTCACGATCGGGTTGTGAGGCACAATCTTTGAGCCGTCATTGTGAACGAACGGCTGGTCGTACAAAGCTGCAGATGGTCTTAAAAAATTCTACGGAACAAACTCTATCTAAATATGAAATAAAAAACATACCGTTTGATGGGAATTTTTCGAGATATGGAATTTTCAACATTTCAAAATTCGTTTTGAACCCCTTCCCCTTGACCTAGGGTTATGAAACGTTTCGTGGATCATTGTGGGGCTGGTCCAAACCCAGAAACCAAATTTCGTAATTTTAACTCAACGCTAACTGGGCAAAGTGCCTCGGACGGCGGACGGCGTACGGCGGACGGACGGATTTTTTTTTATTCGATTTTCTGAATCTACGTATCTTGAAACGTAAACCAACAAATTTTGAGGGGGGGTTAAAATTTTTTTTTCTTTGGGCGATTCCAATGGTTCATTATCGAAGATAATAAACCAAAATAAAGTTTGGAGCTTTTATGTGTGTGTACTTCCCGTTTTATCCCGAAAACTACAATTTAGCCAAAATGTAAGTAATTAGGTACAGGCCATCCTGAATTCACTGTCAAAAGACACCAAAACTCATATTATATCAACTGATTAGTAGTAGGTAAGTATATAGATTAGTTGATTGAAGGATGTTCTTACAATAAGTATGATTTTTGTTGTCCATTTAATGGACTAAAATTTAGTCCATTAAATTTAATGTAAAACAGCAAGTTAGTGAGATTCTGGAATAAGAGATGGCAGCACTATTGGAGGTAGATTTCCTTGCCTTCTCGCTGGAGAACGAATCAAGATATAAATATATCAAGTAATAATTCCCTAATTCAAATTTGAATTAGATATACATGTGTGTGTGTGTGAGTCTCTTAATATATTTGTCTCGTTAGAATAGAGATAAAAAGTTCAAATTTGCACAAAACATCTGTCTTGGCAATCGAACGGCTAAGTTCGTAGATGTGCACTCTAAGAGGGGCTTTAGGGAGTTTTAAGGGGGAGGGTGGGGGGCCAAAATCACCCATAAATTCCTAAAATAAAGCAGTATGGCAAGTGAAATTGATTTTACAGGTTTTTGTACGCTGAACACGATGGTGAAGTCTGAATTGCGATATCTCATTCCGTTCTCAAACTGGAGCACTTTTAAGATGAAGAAACGTGGTTGTTACTTCAGATGTTCATCACGGTTCATCTGCTCTAATCTGATAATGGAATGAGATATCGCAATTTTAACTTCACCGTCGTGTTCGGAGTTGAAAAATCTCTAACCCTCTCGGCAAATCTCTGTTACTCGGTAAAAAAATAGAGACAAAATTTGTTACGTATCGAATACCTACTCTTCCGGTATTCAAAATATTTTTGATTCCCCCTCCGACCCAAAATTTTACTTTGCGTGAAACTACTACCTATATAATTATTTATAGTATCAAGTTGGGAAAACATTGGCCGAAAAGAAATTTTCAGAAAGTTTCAGGCGGAGAAATAGGAATAACACGATTTTGGTTTTCTATGTTTGAAACGCCAAAATACTTAAAATAGCGAAACTGTTTACTAATGCCACTCAAAATGAATTACCAAATGCTCTTTATACGAATTTAGTTTGAGGGTATTCTCTTGGGACCCTAAGAATTAAATTTGCTGTAATTTAGTTTGTCATGCAATGAACCGAGATAAGCTAATAACTGCTCATATCGGTAGGCTATTCTCCAAATATCATGACAATTTGAGTGCGAATCAGTATCGCAGAAGGTATATAAATATATAAACGGAATCTTCAATGTTACTTTTTGTTGAATCAAACATGGGTTGATGTCGTACGATTTGGGTTAAAAAATGTCAAAGGGTTTCATTGTGAATGGGTTGTATTAGTGCGCCGAAAATAGTCGGTTGCTGTCCAGTCAGCTGCTAGTACCACTGTCACGTCTCATGAACCTTGAGGGGTTCTTTGAAACTGAGAAGAACTGATCCAAGAGTGGTTGGTGATTTGTGAGATTCCTTTTCTAGAGAAGCCCCCTGTAGTTAAGTATTCGGTTTCCTGGGTCGTAGACGGCAGGCGGTCTAGGATTACAAAGAATTGTAAATATTGTGGCTATCCAAGCATGATCCAAAAAGGGATTCTCTATGATGAATCACAGGTGAGGCCCTCACGGACAATAGCGTAACACAATACGCTCCCGAAAAGGTATTTTGTACTCACCCCGAGGGGCTTGTGAAGTGTGGGGGATCGTACTTGAGCCGTCACCCTGCAAACTAATTTAAGGGCTCTGACAGCGCTTTTGTGAGCTGAGCCGTTTTTTAATAGAGGTTTTGCTATTACTCAAAGAGCTAATCCCACCCGTTCCTAACACGTTCAAGTTACCACGGTTGATTGTTTGACAAGAAAATTACTTCCTTCGGTACACCACCCATATAGAACATCGTGATGACTACAACTCTTCATAATCATAATGTAGAATCCGTGTAGGATTTCATGTCAATTTCTATTCATTACCAACCGGACACCTTACGTTCCCTCATTGTAATTCGTTGTGGAGTGATCACTACAACTCTATAGGTTGATGTCAGTTCTGTATTAGTTGCCCTCAGACATGCAGGTCATGGGAAGACTAATATAATATTCTCATATTTACATTACTGACTCATAAGTATACGGCTCATATATATTATTAATTCCACGTCAGTATTCTATAAGGAATTCCTACGGATGAGCAATCAGTCGACCAGCAAGTCATCGAGCTTTCTTATTTGTCCGAAATCAATCTACCTATGCAAGGAATCCAAGGAGAAACACTTGACAAATTCAATTTATTCGTTGAAGTTGGTCATTTGCACATTGTAATGTAAAAGTTTCATAATGCTCAGAGTGCTTGGTGTTTTTTTTGTATATTTTAGTCATCATTTTTCATGGAAATAAATTCATAGCGGAGGCTCTCCGCGCTAACGCATGTAAACCGCAGTTAGTCGGTCCGGAGCGTCAGTTTAGGGCCTCAGGCCTTAAGTACTGTACCGGTGTCTTTTCGTATCGTATCTCTAAAATAGTTTTGTAGGTAAGCAGTTTTTGTAGTGATTTTGGAGGGTTAACGAGTTCATTATGTAGGAAGAACTACAGAACTTGCTGCGGGATTGGGAGGGGGGGGGGGTGTGGCTCCCCACTACATTGCCAAATTAGAAGGTGAGTCAAAAAGAACTGCTGCTTTGCTCTGAAGCATGAGGGCGTTCATTACTAGTGCCACTTGTCAATATCATTCAGTTTTGAACTACTATGAAATCTTGGCTTGATGTAACAAGTTCACTTGAACTTTATCATAAGGTGTCATATATGACACGTATACACGTATACGCGTCCATTTGTGTCATTCCTAACCTCCATAATGATTTCTCCTATATTAATCTTAGCTGAGGATAAAGAAACACTAGTGTCTATCATTTTTGTGGTATGTCATTAATATAATTTTTGAATCTGGTACTGATCTACTGCAAATTTAATCTGTCTTGAGCCATTCTTACTCAGTTATTTTTATACTAGGTAATTAAATTATTATTATCTTCGGGCTGCAGGTAGTGGAATATCTGTCCTTGGTGTGAACGTTTACTGAAGGGAGAGATTATATACTGGGTACAGAGCAATCTACAACGACCTCACCTGCACAAAATTTTTTGATGCACAAACAAAAAAAGTGATGTAGTGTGTAACTTGAAACTGTACTATTGTCCAATTTAAAAGCATTCTGTGAGGTAAAGGTAAAAGGCGAGAAATATAACTTTTTACTCGGTATTTGATATATTTTTTTTTTTATATTTTACTTTGCTGCACATTCGTAGGGAGGAGCCATGCAAGGGCTGGCAGAGCTGGAGCCCCCGAATAAGGACCCGCAGCGGTGCTAATTGTTGTAGCTACACAAGTAATATCATAAGCCTGGTATGGGTAATAGAATTAGCTGTAACGCTAACGTATTTGTCACATGACAGCATTCTACAGCTAACAACCTTCACGTTAGTGCTTAGTTCTGAGGCTGCCTTGCTAAAAGATGGTCGCTACTTTTTTTTTTAGATGCTCTTGCAAAGATAATATTATTAGCTATCCATATCCTGAAATTCTTTTAGCAGCGGTAGAAAAAACTTAGCAACAGCAGCTATTTATTTTTCTCCGTGTATGTTTTCACAAACTTCATATTCATCGTCCTTTTTTGTGCATCACCACAACTTACCAATTACATTTTTAATATCATATTCAAGTTGTAGTATCTAACTAGAATAGCTAAGCATTACAAGATTTACATGCGTGTTTCTACCACGCAAATGCGATAAAAGTATAACGAACTATTTGGGAACAGAGTGAGCTATGTTAGCGGAGCAGGGAGCTTTTACATGGTCTACCCCATGTACGAGTGGGTTAGTTCGGATTTATTATTCGAATAATGAGAAGTGAACAAGCGCAGGGCGTGTCGCACCACTCGCCTTTAACAAGTACCTACATTCCACAAAATTGTCCGACCCTTTTAGGTGCTCAATGTTTTACATTTTGCGGGGGACCCTGGTTGTGTTTTGACTTCTAAATTTGCGATCAGATTGAAGTGCAAGGGCTCCAGATAACCAGATTCAACCCATACTTTCTGCACAACATATTGTTCCAATGAGCAGTTTTTACCTTCGGAATTCTTGAATAATTCACTGATTGGTCGAGACCGGTGGATAGCTCAAAATGTGGTCTACAAAATGAGGGCCTTCCTAGTTCAACTTGGATAGAAATTTGGAAATCCTTTCGGTATAAAAATATACTTTTATGCACAGTACTCCCTCGATTATCCGAGCTCTCGTCTAATCGTGTATGAGGCAGGACTTTACCGTCCTCATCCGGCATTCCAAGGTCGATCAACTGAACATTGAACATGTTTAAACTTTAAATCATTTCCAATCTATAATTGCCATTTTTTGTAAGTGTTCAAACTGTATTCATAAACTGAATTGATTTGTACATTTGCTCTCACGTAAATTTCGCTGGTTTTTTTATTTCTGCTTGAGTTTTTCAGCTCTAAATAACCAAGTTTGATATGTACTGATTGGTAGCGGTTGATTGTCACATCTTATGAATACTACAAACACACACCTATGCATCAAACCTACTTACACACACACTCAATCATACCCACAATATATTATCAACAGCAGTTGGTTTGCTTGCGTGTTCAATACTACTCTGTTCGCACTCCCATAATTATGATGAATGTTTCTTGTAAATATTATCGTGAGTATAGTCGTGCAACCCACAAACTATGAGCAGGTGGAAGACGGCAATTTTAAGACGATTTCAGTTCAATGTATGGAAACTAGCTGGGGTTATCATTTCGCCTTAATTGTAGAGTGACAGAAAGTGGCTTTTATGCATAATCACACAGTCACTGGCGACATACTTCGTTCACAAAAGTCTCAAGGATCGGTATATTATATCAATTACTTTTGATGCTGACGGCTCTTCGCAGCTCACAACGAACAACTGTCACATGGCGTGATGAGGGAGGGATGGTTACTATAATGATGTGTGATGCTACTTATATAATATATAACATATTATGTTTATGTATACTATGTGTAATTTACGTGATACTACAGTAATGATGTTTCATTAACACCATCATGGACGTGTGATGAAACTGCTATAGTCCTGTTTGGTAGTTTTATATTGTTTTGTGGTTTGCATAATATTATTATGCAAGCCGAAAGATGCGTCCAAGTTGAATCTATCAAACCTGTTGTATTTTAAATGTAACAGTAGTTACGTACTTATTACAGATTATTTATTGTTAATTTGATCTTGAGTTGTCGAAAGCCTCCTGATCGATATCAGTTGTTATGTTGGTTGGGATTCGATCAAATCAATAGAAAATAATAGAAATAGAATATTGGGCTGACTGATTACACTAGACCGAGCTGGCCCGAATGTTCCGATGCCTGGTACGCATTACTTGAACTTTTTGTAGAGATAGAGCGCGAACCAAGAAACATGTAGTGAGCTGTGACTAACGTTTATAACATGTTTAACGTAATATAACATACAATTCATTATGTTCTCTACTCTTTCTTTCTTTCTAATTTCTAGGTACTTTTTCTTTCTTTCTAATTTTCTTTCGTTTTAGAAATTTTCCACTGTAAACCAAGAGTTGGAACATCACTCATCATTACTGACAGAGAGGTACACTGTTAGGAGATCAGAGTTCTACCTGCCGTTGAACCAACACGAAGGAGTTCTGAAAGGTTGTCTCCTATCTTGAAGGGTTCGATAGGTCTACCCCCTTCGGTGATCACAGAACATCTTTCTGACATTAGGGCCTCCTTGTCAGCTAAGGAGGCGCGTGATACCGTTTCGGTGATGGAAGCGTAAAAAGCCCACGAAACGGGAGGGCGAACTTATGAAAAGAACACTCAAACCTTATCGTGGATTCCACCCCTTTCCACTATGTCGTTTCGAAACACCAAAAAATCCACTAGGATGCAAAGAGGGGAAAAAAGGTAACGCGATAGCCTTGTACGCCGGGATTAGCAGGTAGGAAACGCGGCACGTCTTCACCTGAGAGCTTCCGGGCGGTCGAACATGAACAGAAAGTAACTCGAGAAGTTTGTGCTGAAAAACCAACAAAGGGGGGAGCTCATCTGCTCTAAAAGGAAAATTATCAACTATAATACAATCACCTTCTGTCTGTGGGTATCTGTCGGTAGACGTCGGTTGGAAGGTGAAAAATGAAAAGATGACGTACGATCCATTACCGGTGATCCAGGGGGCTGTTGCCACCCTAATTTTGGTATCATGTTACGTTAATGTTTATGATGAAGTGGGGTTTGGTTATATTCACACGACAGAAAGTTTGGAGCCTACATAAATGTTATATGTTTTGTGGCGGGTCTGAAATTGCCCATAGAATGACCGAAAAAAACCACATCATCCACTAAAGAAACGTTCTCTTTACCCTCGTAGACATGTAGTTATACAGGTGGCGTCCGACACCTCTCATACGTTTTCTACATTTCATTTCTGACCAAGTGTCTAACAGAATTTTTGTTTATAAACACGAAATGGTCTGAAAATACGAAATGGTCTGAAACGAATTTTTGGTATAAAACGTTTTTGGCAATTCGAGGTTCAGAATATTTTGGACAGAGAACAATAGCTTCCTTTTCTTCGAAAATTCGCTAAAAAGTATTGTTTGAGATGACGTCACGGCATGACTTGTTAGCGTTACTCCAAGAGTCAAATACAATAGAGAGTTCCTAAGGGGTCATTCCTACGGACACAAGTTTGAACTAATCTCAACTGCGCATGCGCGTCGGCTAAGTCCGGACTTATCGCCTCGAATCGATCACAACCGGACAGATTCATAAGTCGATTCCTACGGACACAAGTTTGAACTTATCTCAACTGCGCTTGCGCGTAACCTTACTCCGGGATAACACTGTTATCATAATAGTGCAGTTCCGCCATATTGGTTAGCATCCAGAAGTTGCTCGCCTTAGATGTGTCCACTAGATAAGTCGACATCTGAATGGATTTATCTCTTAGGAACTCTCTATTATTATTCAAATTCGTATCTTGCTCGTCTTTTATAATACAGACGCGAATTGCTTATCCCCCCCCCCCCGGGCCCAGGCGCACTTAAAACTTTTACGGTAAAATAGAAGACATAAGGTTAAAACGGTAACAGAGGTAGAAGGAACTTTAGGTAAGAAAAATATCGAGAAAAACGTGGGATAGCAAAGACATCCTTGAAAAACTGGAGACTTCCTGCGAAATGATTGTACTAGTTTTAGTTATTGGCCAAAAAAGTAGTTACGCAGCCTCTTGGAAAAAACCCCAAGCTCTGCAAATCAGGCCATTTTTTCCCCAAAAGTAAAAATTTTATGTTACGCTAATGTTTCTAGTCTCGTGCCGGCCCAACTATCGGCCACACACGGACCTTTCAGTCCACATGTTACTCCTCTCTTGTAAACTACGGCACATCAATATCAGCCAGCAGGCATCAGGAGCCGCAAAGGTTTTATTTCACCTTACTTTTCAAATACCTAAGTTTTTTTTATTTTTATAAATTCACTTGGCATTAGCTTATGCCATAGCCATCAAATAACTTTTAATTCGATGTATTCAACTTGCTCTAGAGCTGTAAACAGCTGTTCACAGGTTTAAAAAACCCAGGCATAATAATTTTGAATAGAAAAAATTTGTCTGTGAAAAAGTTGTTCTTTCTTTCCCTTCGCAGAGCAATTTACGCCGATTAAGTATTAAACAACTGGTAATTATTGTATTAAAATAAGGCACTTTGGAGTTTGAAAGCTACGCCCTAGGATGCTGTCTACTTTATTGAAACTAATGGGGCTCCTTCTATCGTTACTAATTTGTGAAGTAAACTCCGACGAGTGATGTCCTAATCTGGACGATATGGTTTGATTGATGGAACGTATCCATCATAGTCCTCCTGCTCGTTGCTCCTCTTCCTCCCTGAACTTTCATGAGCTTCAACATCCTCGTTTCTAAAGCTTGAGTAATTGCTCCGGATAATTAATAAAGCGCCGTTGTCTCGAGGTGAGATCGTAGTTGTGGGTCTTTCACGTGTGGTCTGGAGCTATCAAATGCCGAAGGTGGAAATGTATTATAAATGGGGGTAAAGCTCACTACAAATGCGTAAGGATTTGAAGAGCTTTCGTTAGGTAAACTGCTTGGCATAGTGGATTTGCCTTTTATACTTGCGTGTTCTCCGATCCTAATTATCTAAATTGACTCGTAATTGGTAACCTTGAGTGATTTGCCGATTTATAGGTCCAAATTTAGAATTATAGATAATCTAAGATCTGCAGATCTGCGAAATTATGTGGTATGGCTGAAGATTTCATGTGGAATCTAGTTTTGGGCTTTTTTATTTACAGTCCCAGATAATTGAGCTATTAAGAGGAAAACAGACTATTTCGCTCCTCTCGAAATTAATCACGAGGCCCTTGGGAAGCTCGAAGACTGAAAAAACCTGGAAAGATCGTTAACAATAATTTTAAAAGAATTTGAAAAACTAAGGAACTGCCTTATTGTTCAATTTTAATATTACAATGAGTTCTAACATTTTTCCATGAGACAAGTACACGTAAAGCCTGCCAAACATAGTGCAAAACTCTCTTGACGAATTTCGCATTTCGTCGAAAGCTGGATCGATCCATCAATTGTCTGAATAAGTAGAAAACTGTATTTAACCTACGGTAAACCAAAAATGCGTCATGTAATAAAAATTAAGTAAATTGCAAGTGTAGCATTTCCTTTCAACTTAGTCCTTAGGGCGGAATTCATAGTCCCTCACTAAGTTGAAAGGAAATGCTTAAGTGACGATGTGAGGAGGCACGGCTGCTTGAGCTGTTCATAGTCAGTCACTAAGGAAATGCTCTTGCAAATACTTAAGCATTTCCTTTGGCCGTATTCATAGACCGAAAGTCAAGTCATTACTTTACTTTCAGCCCCATTTTCGCACCGAAATCAGAGGTAGCTCGGAACCTACCTTAAGCATTTCCTTAAAGTTAAGGAAATGCTTAACATTTACTCATTAGTTACTGAATTAGTGTTCTAACGTGGTTGTGATCCAACTCGTTTTTGACTAGCTGTATCATTGGTGTAACTGTTGATTGAAACCTGAATATATCGATATTTGCAAGTGTGCATTATCCATATTATTGTGAGAGGTCAAGTCGATATCTACACGCTATTGTTTTTCCACGGTTACCAGCGTTAAGTCGGTTCCTCGCTAAGCTCACCAACCCGGTCGAACACCGACTTGCGTCTATTAGGCGAAAAGGAGCTATGCAGAGCTCAAACTCTCTCACGACGCTCCCCCACTCAACTCACATGACAAGTCGAAAGTCGAGTAGGAACTCTTTAAACTTTATGAACTCCTAGTAGAACGAATCGAAGTTCCAGCGGAAGTTTCACTTCCTTGGTTTCTCAACTTTTAAGAAAAAAAGTACTTTGATTTTGGAATCTACGTATCTAGAAACGTAAACCCTCACATCTTGACATCCAAAATCAAATTTTAGAAAAATCCTCCTTTTACTTTTCCGACCAGTCAAAAGGTTTTCCGACGTCCAAGCCTTTTCGACCAGTGTCGATCATTTCGGTCACCCCTTATTCAAACAAAAGAGCTATTCAAAGTTTTATTTAAAAATAAATATAAAACTACCTAACGTTCTTAAGTAGAAAGTTTACGAGGTTTTCTTATTTCGAAAGTTTTCAACATTTGATGTTTTTCACAGTATTCTATGGACTATTAATTTTTTTTTTTTTTTTCATTTCTATTGACATTTCTATGACTATGCGCCCCTTTCACTTACCCGTTTCACCTGTTTCTGTTGACCAGGTAAAATTCCAAATTTCTCGGTCAATTTTAGTCGGTATTGGTAACTTCTTTAAATTCAAATTTTGGATTTCACTTATCTTGAAACGTGAACCCACCAGTTTTATTTCTCGGGGATTCCAATCGTTAATTATTTGAAAGAATGAACCAAAAGTACAGCGTCACTCACAAAACACCTTAGCGGCGGAGGACAGAAAGCGATGGCGGAGGTTACCTTCGAAATTTGACAATCTCAATTTACGGGTTTACTTCCTGCGGTTTGTAAAAGCTCTCCAAAAAGCCTCTACTACCTATTGCACTCCCGAACCTTGAGCCACACCGGGGGGATCTATATCGAATTCATGTGTGAGTTTGTGTTTGGCCTCGGGGCGGTTATTAGTAAACTGCAGATTGTACGGATCAGATGATATGGGACTTTCTTATCATATGCTGAGATAGCCCCGATTTTTATGACAAACAGTGCCGATGAAAACACGTTTACCTACCTTGCAATAATTATTATAAAGAGCATTCGTGAGTTTATCAAATTGAGCATTCATCCAACTATTCGTGCGTTTATTATTTTTACTACACTTTCATTTAGTACACTGTACTAATTTTCGTGAGTTTATCAAATTGAGCATTCATCCAACTATTCGTGCGTTTATTATTTTTACTACACTTTCATTTAGTACACTGTACTAATTTTCATGAATATTCTTTGGAATCTAAACCTCAGTGTTGTACAGTTTATAATTTACTTTTGAAGAGAGGCGGTAGAAAATTATGCATAAATATTAACTAGATTAATATAATGAGTTTGAGTGGGGTTTTCGTCGAGGTTTACATTCTAAGATCATTACGTAACGCTGACTGGATTTCAGTTACTACAAAAAACATCAACACACGTGTCAGGGATTACAACCATTCGCATATAATTTATGAGGAACACAAATTATCCGTTGCAGTCGCTCGGATGATGTAGAAATCCAGTGTGAAACACACATCAACATAATACGGCTATTTACGATCGGGAACCTTCTATTTATCATAATGATTATCTATGGGAATGATTTCAAAACAAGAAGAAATCAAGGAGAATGGGTTATGATTAATACCACAACTCAACAGTTTATGCTAATGACGTTCAAGGGTCTTACGTGTTGTGTTTACAGGCTAATTTAGCCGACCAACGCCATCTGTTCAGAAAGGCTGACAAATGGCACGGGGAAGGCAGGACTGTGTATTCTAATAAGTAGCTAGTAGCGGTGAGGGGTGGGTACAATACGACTCCTTGAAGCAACCCCTATTCATCCTGGAGGAGCCTATCAGTCTACGTCAAGTTTGAAAAATGCCTTCTAGGCACCAAGCATCCAGCCCCCACTCTCACTGTTCCATTTCCACCACATCAGTCATGAAAGGGGATGATGGAGAGAGATTCTGCAAACTGATCTATGGTATGACAAACCCTGGCTCTCCCTGCCATGGGCTCTGCTCCCTTTGACGCATGACATTTTCTTTCTCCAGTTTTGAATAAGTACATTGAAATGATAAGCTGAAAACTTTGCGTGGAATCATTCACAAACTACCGGAACGAGAACAGCCACGGAAGCAATATCATCTTAATACCTAGTGCTTACTCATTTTTCAGCTTCATATAACGAGGTGTCAGAAATCATTGCAAGTAGTAAAACACATTCGTGGGTGTTCCAATTTGAATAAAACTTGGGGAAAAATATTATTGCAGTTGAATTCCAACTTGAATGCTAGACTCTTCAGATATGAAACCGTGAAAATAGTTTTGGACGAATATTTTCGTTGCGGATCGGGATATTTGAAATCCTAAATACTTCGATATGTACACTTTACATAATAATATCATGTTATATTATAAAATATTATGTAGAGTGTACGTATCGAGGTACATATTTAGGATTTCAAATATCCCGATCCGCAACGAAAATATTCGCCCAAAACTATTTTCACGGTCTCATTCTATTCTATTCGTGAAAACTATTCTCACGGTTTTCAGAAAACCGTTTATTATCTAGCTATCCTAATTTTTAACAGACATTGCTGATGTTACTAGTAGGTATATTTTTAAAATGACCGGGTCATACAGGATATGTGAATAATAACCATCTTATTGTATAAAATAATATTTTTAATAAAATAATTCATAATAAAATAATATTATGACTAACCTTTGTAGTAAGCGTTTTAAGTTTTCAAACTGAGCCCTGTAAATTCTAAAACGAACCGTAACTCATAAATTCATAACTCATAAATTCTAGTTTCGGCTATAGGCATCAATATCAAGAGTGTTATCATAACAGATACGTCTGTTGTTAAAGAACAATGTTCAACATCTCACATCTTTTCACTTCTCCCACGGCGATAAACCATGTATCCGAGAAACAGTTACTGATAATGAAAAGAATAACTCCTCCATTCCATCGCTCGGAAGCCTTATCCAGCAGTAACGCTGAACATAAAAACGTACGAATCCACAACTCAAGACAGACGACTTGATTTACAAGGTAATAAACGCGGCTGACGGGGTCGCAGTTTGAGTGAATCAGCTCCTGTCATCCTCCAGTTATGACTGGGAACAATGTCAGAACGGTCTCTTCGACATTTTACGGCGGTTTTACTCCCATCCATTCCTTCGTTTCTCGTGGGTTTTTTCTGCGTTGTTTTTTTTTTCGGGATCTTCGAAAGCTGTGAAAAGGTTCCAGACGAAGGCTTTCGTGCTGCCGCTAGTAGTTTGCGCCCGGTCATATATCCTACGAATTTCTGCCAGAAAACAACGTCATTTCTTTCTGATAGAACCAGTCTTCCTCATTTCAGTGTTTTATGTCTTATAGATCAATGCCATTATGCAACCCCTCCATCCTACAAAAAATATATAGTCCTTGCAACTTTGCTGGGTGGAACGTATAGGTTAAAAACATTTTTTTTAAATACCTCGAGAGCCGCCGGATCTCGAACCATCTGAAAACAATTGGAAATCATTTCAGGACTCAATTTAAGGCCTGCAATTGCCACTAATATTAATTACCTTCCGAGGTATGAGCATAAACCTTCTCAATTTTATGATGATTAGTACATGTGAACTTGCAGATAATTCCTGCTTAGCGATACTTGTTACGTCCTAAGGGCACCTACCATTTACGAAATAATATAATATACAATATATATTAGAATATTATTATAATATATATTTTATTAGAATATTATTCTAATTCAACTTACATTGAATGACTGGCCGTCTTACCAACAAATAACCAAAATTAACTCCTTCCCGTAGGACTAAAAGTGTCTCAGAGCAAGAAACTCGACATCACAAAATCATGAGCGTTTTGAATAGGAAATTGTAGTAAGTGGATTCAAGTTTTTTGGGTGTATTGAGCCCTTATGAACTAATGGCAGGTTCCGATTGGTTATTCATTTATTCAATTTGTTCAACACCGATACCTACCTCCGTTCTTGGAATTATAAGTTACGGCGTGAAAATTCCAATCTCATGATGATGATTTGTCGCCAATAATACCGGATTGTATCTTGAAACGTTATCAAATCATTTTTGCTTTCGATCCATTAAAATGGTTTATTGCTGAAAATCCAGTAACTACCTAACTCTGATAATGGCACGAACATTTACACACCATCGAAATTTGTTCTCGTTCTAAAATCCGTATCAGACCATCCTGGATTCACTGCCAAAAGATACAAAAATCATGTCTATATAATATGATTTTTTGATAGATAACCCAGACGATAACCCTCGACAGAACTGAAGTAAAAAGTTCGTAGATGGGCAGAATCGGGCCAGTATAAGGGGACATTTTAAGGTGGGAAAAATTAGGTACCTACTAAATTCCAAACTCGAAACAGTGACAAGTGACGGCTCATTTTGAAGATTTTTTTCACTAACATGATGGTGACGTCAGAATTGTGTGTTCTTCACGGTTCACCTGATCTAATTTGATAACGGAAAGAGATATCTCCATTCTGACTTCACTATCGTGTTCAGCGTTGAAAAATCTATAAATCGATTTGTTACTCGGCCAAAAAGGAGACAAAATTTGTTATAAAACCAGTAAAATGGACACACTTTACATAAAACCAGTTATTTCTTCTAGAATTCACTCTTATAGCCATGCTGCATGACTATGGATTTTTTAGTATTCAAACGTATTTCCCGATTTAATCTACGAATCCTTAAAATTATTATAATTAGTGTACTCATCAGAACTCCCATTACAACACTTGCTATTATATACACATTACTTAACGTATCATTTTGAGTGGTTAAGTCAATGGAGGTTGCCAATATTTCAAACAACTTTCAATGCTGTTGATCGTTTTTGAAACCTCATCCCTCCGGATCCAAAGTTATGAGCGTTAGTCCCATTAAAAACTCGCCACCCGTTTCTCTTCCCGGGATAGATACAGAAGGGAGATAATTCTTCCAACGGTTATAATCCTTCTTTCCTCATAAAAAGTCCAATTAAAAGCAATCTAAACCTGTACCATAAATGATTATCTTGAGAAGCCCAAGGCCTCAATTAGCCCGTCCATTCACGTCAATTACGGGCAAATAATTATGATATAAACTCGAAGGTGCCGAAACGTCGGTCGGAACGGTTTAATACCGATTCAAGCGGTTCTCCCCTAAGTAATTGCTCAGAGCCAAGAGGCCAGTTTGCCTACATCGGCTTGTATGTACTTTGCCACACATGTGGAGGAAGGAAAAATGTTTATTTATTTGTTATCTGAACTCGCAACACGAGTACGGAAAAATGAAGAACGGTTTTTTGGAAAATTGGATGAATCGGAAATATTATTTGCCATAATTATTATTGGCATCGACGAAAATTCAAACACTCTCTAAACAAGTGTTGGTAACATAATAATATTATATATTATATAATTATGGCATAATATTATTATATTATAATCATACCTATAAATATTATAATATAATATTATATACGTAATATTATACTATAATATTGGGAGTATGCGCATGAGAAATGAATCTTCGTGCAGAAACTAAATTATAGAGATGATGAATCAATTACTATTAGAATGTACCGATATAATTCTGGGGTTTTAATTTCCACCAACCTACGCCGGCAATAATTTTTCTATAAAAGAAGTACCTACCAACAAACATTCGAAATTACCGTCTTTCCGTAGCACGAAAAGTACCCCAGAACAAAACAAAATCTACAGGAGTTTCGAGGAATTCACGGTTCTCGAGTGTTGTGAAGACAACAAGGTCTTAGGTATAAATAACTGGAATCAAAGGTGGAAGACCATTGTGGTCTCGTTTTTTTGGTATTGTTCAAATCACCTCTGAGTGACCCCACCAGAGAGTGGTTCCTCGAAAACATGTTTTCGGGATTGTAATTTTCGGTATGGAATGACCTAATTCTCTTTCATAACTAGGTACTAGGAAGGTTTAGACGCCTGGTCGATGTAGGAATGTCTTGAATGCACTATTTATAGTACGTTATAATGTCCTAGAAGATGCAAAAATACCTATTTAAAACAAAATGCCGTAGGTACCACCTTTTGCAATTTTTGCACAGAATTAATAATTATTATAATAATTTTGTTGATTGTGAGCGGAATTACCTACCATCCTACTGAAAACCCGGAAAACCAGAAGTTGTACCTAACTACGATAACTTATACTCCTTAACTTTTCATTAAATCCTAGTGATCTACATAGAGCTGATTTTCCCCCGAAGATGATCTATTTTTGTGCGCCTCGTAACTACGGAATTCAAGAAATGGTTTTCTACCTTCCGATCGGATTAGCTCATTACAAGTCCAACCTGAACAACCTATCAACCAACGAAATTACTATGTGTCGTTCATCAATCTAAGTACCTGTATAATATTAATGTTGTCACCTAACCAACAAAAATAATATTTTTGTTGGTTAGATGACAACATTAATATTGTTATATATTATATAAAAATAACTACTGAACCCTGTATTAACCTGTTCTACCTACCTACTTGTAGATAACGGGAATACCTACCTACCTATTTATTCATAAAAGGGTAGCAAATATCCAAAGAAACCAAATGTACCGTTCTAGGCTCATAAATTTATTCGGAACGGTTTTTCGGTCGGCCACGAATGATTATCGACCATCCTAGGTCATGCAAATTTTGTTGTATTCATGCATTGCGGGAGGACCGTCGACATTAATCCTAGAAAGTAGATGAACTAGCTTATCACTCACGTTTTCCTACCGACGAAACAGCTCGAAGTAATCCAATGAATGGCACATCACAAACACTCGCGTTTTGTATCGAAATGCCCATACACTACCCGTTGCGATCGAGTTTCATTCCGACATCGCGAACACCCCGAAACTCACGATTCAATTCAAAAGTGGTGGAAGACCAAAAGGAGTTGAATCCGCTGATATCTTTATGCAAAATCAAAATCAAAATAGAAAACAACCACAGAAGAATCGGCACAGGAGCGGGTGCGGTCGGGAAACTGATACTACGCAGTTATCAGCTCCACTATCAGGTACACACTGCCGACTTGATCGGCCACTAATAATTTTTCCCCAAAGTATAATACTCTCGTATAATATTATTTTACAAGAAGATTACTTCACTATACCAATGTATTGCATTCACACTTTGTACAATTCAGCTAATTAAAATTAATCTTATCGAATTCTGATAAGAAGTCGAATTCAATAATGCTTATCACTCACTGTGCATTAGTAGATGATACATCAGCTTCTGTCCCGATTCTTCTGTGGTTGTTTTCTATTTTGATTTAGATTTTGTATTAAGATATCAGCGGATTCAACTCCTTTTGGTCTTCCACCACTTTTGAATTGAATCGTGAGTTTCGGGGTGTTCAAGATGTCGGAATGAAACTCGATCGCAACGGGGCAGTGCATGGGCATTTCGATACAAAACGCAAGTGTTGGTGAGGTGCCATTCATTGGATATCTTCGAGCTGTTTTGTCGGAAGGAGTGAAACGTGAGTGATAAGCTAGTTCATCTACTTTCTAGGATTAATGTCGACGGTCCTCCCGCAATGCATGAATACAACAAAATTTGCATGACCTAGGATGGTCGATAATCATTCGTGGCCGACCGAAAAACCGTTCCGAATAAATTTATGAGCCTAGAACGGTACATTTGGTTTCTTTGGATATTTGCTACCCTTTTATGAATAAATAGGTAGGTAGGTATTTCCGTTATCTACAGGTAGGTAGGTAGAACAGGTTAATACGGGGTTCAGTAGTTTTTGTTATATATTTTTGTTGGTTAGGTGACAATATTGATATTATACAGGTACTTAGATTGATCAACGACACATTGTAATTTCGTTGGTTGATAGGTCTTTCAGGTTGGACTTGTAATGAGCTAATCCGATCGGAAGGTAGGAAACCATTTCTTGAATTCCGTAGTTACGAGGCGCACAAAAATAGATCATCTTTGGGGGAAAACCAGCTCTATGTAGACCACTAGGATTTAATGAAAAGTTAAGAAGTTATACTTAAGTTATCGTAGTTACAACTTCTGGTTATCGTTAGGTACAACTTCTGGTTTTCCAGTTTTTCAGTAGGATGGTAGTTCAGCAGTAATTCAGTAGTTTTTCAGTGAACCAGTATCCAAAATACTTGTAAATGAAAGTATTATAGCTGATCTTGAGTTCCCTAAACGTTCTCTTATCGAATATTCTTTTGGTTCTGTATCATACATAATGTTCGGTGTGCGATCGATTGTACGAGTAGTTTCAAAGAGATCTTAGAAATCTCCTAAACAAGAGTATAACCCTTCACATTTCCAAACATTTCAAAATGCAGTTATATCTTAAATGAAAGTATGCCAAACATGGTACATATCATTGGGAGAAGAGAAAATTCCTGGATTGTCTCGAACAAATGGATTTGTATAATATACTGAATTATACTAATATTACCTATCCTGAATTACCTTCTTACATATCGGCTCTTGATACTATCATAATATTTGTTATGATATCATAACAGAACGGCTGATACTACCAAGAATATTGTTAAGTAACCATAATGAACTAATAATGTGAAAAGAAGGCACTAAATGGTAGTTATACTATTGATTAGTAGGTAGGTACTTGTAAGCAGTAAATAAGTACTAAACATATCCATGATCATTGTTTTTCCCATCAAGGGAAAAATTTAATTTGTTTGGTTCCTTTCTGGGGATTTTTCAGATGATCTCTCATCAAATTTTCATTACCTATCTTCTTTGTGCGGATCACCCTTCTGTCTAGATCACTAAAATTTAGTCTAATCATTTAATGATAGATTGATTTTTTTTCTAAAAGAAGTGTTCGTTTACCATTACAAATGGAATTAAGTTGGCTTTCGTTGTATAGTGGTGTTACAAATTGTGAAACAAGGTTTTAAATTAGTTGTTCATCTCGATTGAATATTGTTGTTTTCGCCTAACAATATCTACCAGGAAGTAGTAGTAAGTGTAGTAGGTTTTGCCAGGTAAACCTCAGAACAAAAAGATCTACATCACAAAAACCATGTGATGTTCCAAACAGCTGTGCAATAGTATGAACATTGGCCTATATTTCAACCGTTTGATTCACGATCGTGTTGGTAAGTTCATACTGTGAACGAACGGCTGGTCGTACGAAGCTGCGGATGGTCTCAAAAAATTCTAAAAAAATAAACTGTAACTAAATGTGAACGAAAAACAGTATAGTTACTATACCTACCGTTCCACTTGAAGTTTTCAAAATTTAAAAATTCGTTTTGAACGCCTCCCCTTTGGCCTAGGGTTATGAAAAGCTTCGAGGATCATTGTGGAGTTAGTCAGGTTCTAAACCAAATTTCGACGTTTTAGCACAACGCTAACTGGGCAAAGTGCCGCGGACGGCGGGCGGACGGATTTTTGTTTATTCGATTTTCTGAATCTACGTATCTTGAAACATAAACCAAAAAATTTTGAGGGGGGTAAAAATGTTTTTTCGGTCGATTCCAATGGTTATCGAAGATAATAAACCAAAAGAATAAAATGTGGCCTTCCCTTTCCTCTTTATTTAGCATACCAACCTGGAGAGTCATGAAGAAGCACATTACAGTTACCGCGTTTTCACCCAACTCCGGTGAAATTTGGTTTTTCAATATCTTAATTTCTAGGTGATACGAATTCTGAAATGACCTTTTGTTTACCAAAACCGAGACATTATTCAAAAAGGGTGAAAAAAATATCAAACACTAGGGGGAAAAAGAGAGGGAAACAGAGAAGACCGGGGCATGACAGGCGGCTGTCAGAGTTGACACTTTAATCCTCCGCCGGGGAAGGCAGTTCCCGCAGGCCGCCCATCCACAGGATTTCGCTTTACCCGCTCTGACAAATGACAATTGTTTCACCGCTCCCACCGCCCCTCCGGACCACTAACCTCTCAGCCGTATCTGCTCGAGTCACTCAAAGTCTCTTCATTATTTGCTTTCCGCCATCCAGCCTGCTCGTGGGATATCAGCGAAATAAAAAGTGGAGGCTTTTCATGTCTGGCCCGTCCAGAGAGACAGCGGTTTCCCGGATAGTTGGAGGTGCGGAGTTCCTGGACTATAATAATTATTAATGGGTGCGCTGGATTGAGCATAAAATACGATGATATGACACTACGTAGTGTCATATCATCGTATTTTATGCTCAATCCAGCGCACCCATCTACATCTAACATGATCGTAATGTGAATGCGAATGAGAAACTGGTCAGCAGACTCATCAACCAATAATTTGCTAACTCTTTCACTGCAATCGATCTTTACAATAATTGTAAAGAGGAAATTTCATGAATTATTCATGAAATTTCCTATGCCAAATCCGTAGATGAACACCAGGCCCCCTTGAGATTCGAACAACTAGTGTACATGTTTGGCACAGCACCACAGTGTGATTAGATTAGTGACGGGCGATACCTATCGATATGAGTATGGTATCGTATATCTTCTTTCGATACCAAGTACATTTGGTATCGAATATTTTGATTCGATACTAGTATAGGTATCAAGTATTTTTCCCGATATCAGAAGAAATACCCAAATGGATAATCTCAAAATTACCTACCTACTTTATTTATTTTCGATTTTTACCTTGCGGTATATATTTGCAAGTAACTGGTCTGAGGTAGTTTACCATTGGTACCCGTGCCACGATCGTTACGAACCTGGCGGATCTTGGAGCAACTAAGGAAGTATCGATTTACCGTTGTCTTATAATCGAACACGACCACTATCGTTCTCATCCCGCTTGAATTCAAATACAGTGATACCTTGAAATACGAGATTACATGCTCTACATGCTTATATCGCCTTTAAGCTACTTTTCCGAGAGTTTAATTCGTTCCGTAACCTTGCTCGTATGTCAATTTGTTTGTATCTCCAAGCGGTTTTCCCCATGAAATTAACTGAAATGCCATTAATCCGTTCCTGAACAGGCCCAAAAATGTGTTTTTGAATAGGAAAAATTTGCAAGGTGTGCGAAAAAATGAGCAAGGTGTGCGAGTAGCTAACATGGCGAGGTATATTATGGGCGAAGTCCATCAACGATGTGCAGCTGTGGTTGACAAATTGACATTCCTGCGTGGAGTAGGGAAGCAGTCCTGTGACGGCTGACTGAATGACACCATCGATGTCAAGTTTTCCTTCTTGGCCATTCGTTTGATCTTATAACTAACTTTTACAAGTAGAAATGCCCTGTTAACCTTGTTGAAAGTAAATAAATAATGTAGGTAAGGGTTTAATAGTGTTTTTTCTTTCTGTTATTTCCATTTTATTAAAATTTAGTTCGGTGCGTGAAAAAGTTCTCATATGAATGGTAGAGACTTCATGGGATCAACAGCCAAGATTCTGACCTTCAAAAAATCCATGTGAATGTAATATCATTAGTATTACCACGCTTCTACTAGAGTGTAAAGGTGGACTCAACGCTTGATGAACATCTACTCATTAGAGGAAAACTCGGGATCATAGTAAATTTTGCTCAACACGAAATTTCTTTTCCATGCTGAGAAGAATTTCAAGACGACAATTCGTCAAAATAAAAAATGCTGGGGGAAAGAGAGTTTAAATAATTCATCAGACGGTGCTCAAGGAAGCTGGGGGAAAAATGTACATTCTCATGACACCAACAATTGAATACCTCAATTTTTCCTCTTCTTTCTTCAGGATCGTTTTACGTGCCATGAAGCGTCAAGCGGCTCCGAAAAAATGTGCGGCTCGGGAAACGCTCCCAGATCCTAATACTTGGATATTATCGGGACAAAAGCCTCCGTTATATGGAACTGCCCCCTTTCGCCGGCGGTCCCGATACTACTACAGACAACCCCTAGTAGATGCAACGTAGGGCGATACTTGCCGTTGTACGTGAATAGCATTGAGTAGGTGTCTTTCAGCATATGGTCTCAGGGATGAGGCTTTTTGTTTTTATTTACCCCTCAACCCCCATCACAATCATGCCTTCATTCGCTTGTATCGTCTTCATGTAACATTTCCGTAATACCATGAATATGTTTATATCCCATGTAGTTCAAGACCAAGAAATTCTATTTTAATATCTACGGCGCGATGCAATACACAATCACTACTATGATGAAAGTGCACCATTAAAAGACATTGACGGTATTACAAGAATATGATGGATAATTTATGTCAGACAAGAAAAGCTTGGTTTGGTTTGGTTTTTTAATGTGTTTTTATAATTGGTTTAATGTGTTTTTATTTTATGATTGGTTTAATCTACGTCGAAGGACTTCCATACATTATTTCAATATGAGAATACTTCCTGGTGAGGATGTATGTTCCCGACAGAGAAAAACTTAGTTATGAATAGTTGTTCATTAGTCGATTTCCAGAAGTGATCCTGGCATAGCTATCCAGGTTAACCGACAAAAGTTGTATAATATAAAATTTATATTCTCACCATTTGAATTTTCGTACTAAAATAAAAAAATCTTGTGGCGTTTTGGTCTCACCTTATTCCTTTATCAGAATTTGAAATTTATCAAAATTTCAATGAAAAAAAAAAAATGGCCCTAGGTACACGACCTCACCCTACCTATTTAATGTAAGGTACCTACCTAAATTATTTTCCTCATCAGTCTTTGATTAAATCAATACAATGAAACTTATTAAAATTAGTTGACTAGAAAGTAATATCAAAGACTTAGTTGGATAAAGTATCACAGTCCACGTGAAATGTTTCAGAAAAAGTCGTAAGGCAACAAGATAAAAATTTCGGGGGAACGAAAAATCACTAAGGACTAAAAAGTATTTGGCTAAAAACTTGGATATAAAACATTAAGATTCTGAAAAGATATAGGAAATTGTATTGCCCTCTTCTACAAATTAGTGGCTCAGGTAAAAGTCGAAAAATATCCTGAATTTTGACTTGACAAACATCTAGGCATCTAAAAACAATAGAAATACCTTGATTTATCAGATAAATATTCGTAATAGGTCGAAATAACTTTATTATTTGGTGGTCCTAGTTACAATACGAAAAATGGCCCAAGGTACAAGAAATCTCTTATCACAAGAAATCGCTCTTGCCACAAGAAATCGATTTGTCAATTATTTCTCCAAAAAATTGATACTACAACTACCTATTGCAAGTTGCAATTTGCAACTGTTTCCCAGTTTCCTGTGAAACTATTTGCAATTGGAAAATCAGGTAGGTACTTACTTCGAACGTGGTGGCCTTCGATCCAGTCCTGTAAAAACCTCATAACCACACCGTAAAAACGTCATAACTTTATAACCTGATATTCGGCCCACGGAGTTTTGCAAACAAGATTTTTGTATCTTCCTCTTCCACCTAATTACGTCATCGGCCCTAGGTGCAACCGGCCCTAGGTACACGTCCTTACCCTACTTAATAAAGAATAAATTGTATGGAAATTTGCTGCAACATTACAGTTTTGATTAATTTGTTATTCGCTTCTGTGCATCTCAGGAAGAGGATACACGAAAAATTGAGTACCTAGGTAAGAAATTTTTCGAAAATTTCCACCAACATACACACATGTTTAACAACTAGAACAGTACACAAGTAGGTAGATCCTTAGTTACAGGTAATCCAAAACTAGCTGTGTCTAGACTACACAGATAGAAAGCGACAACTGTATTACCAAAATAACGTGGCACAAGCTCACTTACATTCAAGTTTTCTCCGGTGGGTACTTCTTGCATAAGTTCAAACAGTAATTGTTCATCCAGAAATATCATCACAATATCAGCCTTCTCCCGTAATCTTCGTTTATCAAAAAGAACGGATAGGTCCGTATAACACTCCATGGAAATCAACGGAGGAAATCTCAGTGCAGAATCACCACTATTATGTCGCCATCAATAAGGTCAGAAGCCGATCATTTTTCTTCTCGGGCCATTACCCTTCTTGGCTATATGGTCTAGTAGTATGCCAGAATCAAACCCTCAACCCTCTCGACATTCAAACGATTCAATTCCCTTCCCAACATTAGTTATGATTTACAACCCGTTATCGTATGAAAACTGCTCTTCACATGGCCTGCTTCAAACGGCTTTGAAATACGATCTCGAGAAACACAACATTTTTTCCCATTGAAAAATGCCCTTTATCTCTCGAATCCTCTACCCCATCTCCCTTCTCCGTTTTCCTACAGCTCGCTGGATTTATGAAGCAGTTTCGTGCTATGGATTTGGGCGGGTATATCCCGATGTAATTCAATTGGGGGATCACTTTTTTTCCTCCGGCAGGCCGCGTGAGAGAAATATTGAATCTATAATGAAATTCCAGGGAGGATAACGCAGTACTGAATCATTGGAAAGGTCTGAAGGAGGAAATTCATTTTATCGCATATGTTTCAAATACCTACTCACTCCACCGATCGTTAAAATGGTGTCTTGGTTTCTCACGGAAGAAGGTTGGTTTTTTAAGGTTCTTTAAAACTCTCTGTCTCTATTCTACCATTCATACAAATAAAAATTATTTGAAATATCCCAATATAGGCTACCCAAGTATAGTCCGTCATTCTGCTTCATTCATTGAATTACAGAGACGGTACATGTAATTACAGAAAGAAGTTTAGAAGAAATTATATTAAAACCCGAAATCAGATTATATTGTACCTACACCTCATACAGACCTGCATTTATTTCTGCATTTCCAAAAATCTCACAGCGAGATTTAGTGATGTGTCAAGATGTGTGATGAATCAAGAGCTTTCCAATAAGTGGTGAACGATTCTATACGATAAAAAATATCGAAGATGAAGTTGAAAGTAGAAATTAAGACTTCATTTCTACTTTCAACTTCATCTTCGATATAATATATTATTATATAATATATAATAATATAATATTATTACCACTTAGTGGATCTATACATATCTCTTGAATCAGCCTTCAGTTTTACCCTCAGCCATCAGTTTGACTACAGAAGCCCTCTCCTCTTCAGTTGTACTTGAGGAAAAAGGCGTATTGATAACAAATTCATTAAACTCTTGAAGTTAACGAAGATGTTTCACACACTTTGTTTATTATACACCCAAAATGTTCACGTTTCTCACGGAATGATTGCGGGTGTAAAAGCGTCGGGAATGTAATTGCTTTGGTAACTGGTATGATTATGTACCTACACTCTCGGGCTACTCCTGATTACGAACACTCTCGGGTGACTCCTGATTTCTGATGATTTTTGCTTACATCCACTTAATTTCTACTTTCCACTTCATCTTCGATATTTTTCATCGTATAGAATCGTTCACCACTTTTTGGAAAGCTCTTGATTCATCACACATCTTGACACATCACTAAATCTCGCTGTGAGATTTTTGGAAATGCAGAACTCCGCCCGTCTAATAATTAGAAATATTACTGCTCAATTATTGAGGGATAGCAGTAATATTTTGAACAGGTGTATCTTACTAATGCGAAAAGTCGACCGATATCAAAGGCCCAAAACCACGTTAACTGAAAACATCTCAACAGCACCAAAAATATCAACATTTGAACATTTGTGTCTTGGCCAGGTTTTTTGCGTTTTAGACCTAGGTATAGCGGTGGTTGGTTACACAGTGGCTGCATTCATTCAATGTCTTCGTTGATACATGTTATTTCCAACGCCGAACAAAAACGTCAACTACTCAACATAAGTAATAACTGTAAGCTAACCCTCATAATACGCGGTCTCGCATTCGATTACCAGCAGGCTGGCGTATGCTTTGTATGCATTAAAAACTCTTCCCGGAGGCCTGTTATTCATCTTATTTTAAATGACTACTATTACTCATGCTAGCTCTATTGAAGGGGCGCAATTTACAAAGGTTGAAAAAACGCCTAATGGGGGGTGTCAATGTGGTATTAACAGTAATGCCGGGGCCCGAAGCTCGGATGGGAAGTGGTCCGTAATTGTACGTTCTGAGAACTAATGACGGACCTGCTCGCAAGCAATTAGGGTCACCGCTGTCTCAACGAGTGCTTAAAGGTTATTATATGGAGGCGAACTTGCAGTACAGTATTATGCGGTACCAGCGTGTGCAAGGTTCGGTAAATGTAAAGTTAGCGATTCAGTGTTGATATATAGACCGTACGCTTGATTCTTTGCAGGCAGTTATCAGAAAATACCAATCGCAATGCATACTTCGAAGGAAAGATGTTGTTAAAGGTGACAACACTGTCGAAAACCTATGTCAAGTGGGTGGATAGTTTTGTAAATAACTACAAACCTCGAATTCACTTTAATAATATAATAGAACCTAATGTGCTGAGTGAATATTGAATAAATTTTAATTTGATTGAGTTTGATAACTGCGCTCTTTTAAAGTTAAGGAATTATCTGGTTAACTATTTCATCCTAAGTCATGGAATTTCAATGCTGCTTTTCGGAGTCAGTTCACACGATTCTGTAAACATACTTAATGATATGAGGAAATATCCCAGTAATCCCCTACTTATATTTATCATGCCCATTTAATTTATTGAACCAAGTGCGGAGACCTACTCTTTAATCACTAATCTGTTCATTTTCAGCATACCGGAAATTTGAAAAATGCATGGTTTAATCAATTTGGAATCCACAGGTATGGTGATGGTATGGTGACGTGATCCTTATCTTGTTCAAAACTGTCCACCCATTTTATATCCTCGTTTTATTGAAACATTAACCTTAAAAGCATAATGAAGATGGAATTGTTCCCCGTATGATAATCTCCGTGAAAAAAAAATCGGTGATGGAATTAATTGATTTAATGGTGGCTTGTCTGGATCCTAGAAAGAACAATGAGGTCTAATCACAGTGCAGTGAGCGTGTGGGCATGACGAGGGACGTCAAGCTCTTGGGTGGCAATGTTGAAAAAAACCTTTGAAGTTGAGTGGAAAATTGCATGTTGGCGTTGAGAGTTTGTTCCTTGAGCATAAGGACACGTCGTCGTTACTCGTTGAGAAGCTGAGCATTCTAAACATATTCAAGGAGGTTAAAAGGAGATAGTAGAATTTAGATGGCATATTTGCAAAATCTACGAATAATCAAAATTCTCATAGAAACAACTCGTACTTACATATTGAGCAATTTAAAAATTGAACATAATATGCAACGAATATTATGGGTGTATTTGTACTTTGCTATTTTGAATACAGATACAATTCGTTACATTTGTTGTTATAGATACAATGAGTCTGAGCGAGAAAACAATTAATTATCACTTCTTTACTAGAAATAACTGACTAAGTAAGTCCATTGTAGAACCACAAGGCTCGTCACTGCTGCAATAGAACCTACTACCAATAGGTATACTGCTATGTACTTATTGATGAGTTTTCATGAAAATATGTGTTATAAATAATTTATAAATTGAATTATAATTTGTGTTATAAATTGTGTGATATAACTAAAATAAATTGTGTGTTATAAATAAAATAGGTTTTATAAATAATTTATAAATTGAATTATAATTTATAATTATGATAAATTGAATTTAACGCTCCTTTACGATCCGTCATGTTGATTGTTGTGTATCACATTCATCCTCCCAAATTGCTTCAAATGAGTCAAAACAGCCTATGACGCACGGAGGACAATGAATTAAGTCCTGTAGCTTGGGTTACGTAGGTTCGAAATTCCATCAACCCGCTGTGGTGATGTTAGGTTTCAACGGGTTAGGAGTTCGTGCGCTATAAGATGATTAATTGCGCTATTGGTAATTAATTACAGAGTGTTGGTTTTTAGTAGGTATGTCCAATGGTTTGCAAGGGTATCGTTCGTTTTCTTTCATCCAGTTATTTCACCCCAAGACCAGTGGGCAAGAAAAAACCCAAAGATCTAGCGAGCTCTTGTAAGATTTGTGAAAGAAGCGATCCGTTTTATAAAACAATGGCAGGCTTTCGCGCTATCAACGAAGGAAATCCTCGAAAATAAATATACTTCAAGGCAACGGGAAATTGTAGTTTTATTTGTCAGGTCGCGTTCTGGGGTCAGGCTAACAATGAACGAGGCGATAAATTTCTTTTACAGCCATCCCCTCTGCCCCTGCTCCTACTTGGTGTTGATTATATCTAAGACAAGAGGAGGGAGGATTAATCTGCCGAGAAGGGGCGGCGAAGGCGGTATATCTCTTCAAGAGGCGGCAGAAGGAGGGTTGGGGCGGCAATGAAATATAAAGCTGGCAAGACGAAGTGCCTCTCCCGCCCCCGGGGTCGCCGCCCCCGCTCGGTCCTCTAGACAAGAATTTATAGCTCTATAAAAACGTGGTGGAGAAAAGGAAAGAGGGTAAAGTCGAGGAAGAGTTGGTAATGGCTGGGGGATGTGGCAGGATGGCTAGAGGATAGGACCAGGGGAATGGGAGAGGGTGGCGCCTAATTCAAGACACTTTGCTTTTATGTTCACACCTTGTGCCTGAGTCAGGGGCTTTTCAGAGCGACTAGGAAAATTACAACTATACCAGGGTTTTCTCCCTACCCCATACTTGGCAAATACTCAGCGTAAAAGCTTTTGACTTGCATATCAGAACTAGAGAGCTTGAAAACTGTTATTGCTGGGTTGTTTTCAACGTTGTACTGTTTTCACACCTCTGCATTGGCATTCGTTTACGACCATTCTGTACAAAAGATGATTCCAAGAGATTGAATTGAACAAAGCTAGGAATTAAGGTCTAAGCGTAATATAATATATTATGGCTAACTATGCACTGGTTCTTAGCCGCCAATCTTACCTTTGACTTAGGTAACCAAGAGAATGAAAGAGTATCATGAAGAATGTTAGTTACACCCATCACCGTGGCTATCGCTATTTGGAACCCAAAATCCCAATAAGTACTCCAATCCCAATTCATCACCTGACGCGGGGTTCAAAGCAGACATGTACCTAGGTATATTCTGAAGGGTTACATATTTTAAATGTTAGTCCTGGATGTCCCACTAACGATTACTCTTTATTGTAGATCATCATGATACTTTTAGGGAGATTTAAGTGTGATACTACTGTCAAGAGTAATCATTAGGGGGGCATCCAGGCCTAAAACTGTGATTCACAAGTTGCGTATTATTTCTGAATAATGTTCCAGGTGAATGAAAAAACGAAGGTATTTAATTTATTAACTAAGCATCTCTACCAAGATTCAGTCCCAAGTCTCTCCCAAGATTCAACAATACCCACCAAAAAGTATAACCCAACTGCAATCGAGGCTCTGAATTATTGGCCCACCCAAGATATTGCACCATATCTCACTGCTACTATGGTAGGTACCATATTTATCGAGAGCTTCCACAACGGTCAATATAGAATATTGAATCAAGTGAATGACTAAATAGCAATGACTGCCATATGGTAACTTCGTCCCACACATTTCTTTGAGTGCCAAGTGTGTACCTCCAGGTAGAGAGCACACCCAACGTGACACAGATCGACCTCTTGTTGTATCAATTTTGTGTGCAATGAGTGCTTCTAGAAATTTAGCAGGTTTCCACGAATTAGAAACGAATTATAATGAAAAGGCAGGCTACCGCCCACATCATCATTATCGTTCAATGCTGAAAAAGTCATAAACGCAATAAAGTTCGTTATATGACGAATTATCACAAACAGGCCACTTTTTATGTACGGCAAGAGGGGCTTAAATATAAACTTTACCGAGACCTGCCCAAACACTTCGCAGAAATACTTGATTCTTATCTTTCAAATAGGTTCTTCAGAATCAAACAGGAAAACGCTTTCTCAGAGAAAAAAAGAGATCAGAACTGGAGTGCCACAAGGCGGTGGACCTCTACTCTATTTGATCCACACCGCTGATCTGCCAAGAGTAGAAACAAACACTCGCTAAATTTGCGAAAGTCACCGCAATTCTGGCCGTTGTTGAAGACAACAATGAATCGGTTGATGAACTAAACCGCTCTGTCTCCAAAGTACCACAAAGAAGTCGTCAAGCCTATATAGACTTATGGATGCTAGCTCTGGGGCTGTGCAACCAAAAGTAACGTACCTAGAATTTATACAAAACTGTCAGAACAAAGTGCTCAGGAACGTCGTCAATGCTCCCTGGTACATCAGCAATGATAACATCCACTGAGATCTTGGGGAGGAAATGGTTCAAGCCGAAATACGACGATTTGCAACACCCTGTCAGCAGAGGCTTCCCATGACTTAGTGTCCAGTGATGAAGAGAGACACCACGATACCACTATTCAAACAAAACTGCTCACGTTTGTAAAATAGATATGTACATTTGAGATATGAAAATCACTTAGGTATTAGTTCAATAAACTAGATTGTGATGCTGAAATCATTTTTTTTTTTTTTTAATTTCGAAGAGTACGGAACGAACTGGTCGCACATCTACTTCAATAATTGAAAATGTGTCAGATTGATCACCAGGAAAGGATTTTCATCTGGGTGAAAGCTCACGTGGACTTATCCCGAACGTGGGAGTAGTCGCTCTAGCGGAGGAGGGTTCGACTTCAAATATACTCGTACGATAGGAGCGTTATATTACATTAACATCAAATTGATATCAAATATACAATAACCTGATACCATGCTCAATCATTAGGTTTCCTGTACGGTTTCAGTTGCTACAAAAGACGAGAACTATAGAATATTGTTCTTCATATTCGAGTTCCTCCTTATCTTCTACTGCAAGATCGGATGGACGCCGTTAGCATCATTATCAGTTAGTGGGTACTGATTTACGTGCAGACATTTCGAATCAATTTTGAATGAACCGTGGAAAAAGTCGGTGATGCTTACCTACTCGTTTGTGCCCCGACATGCCGCAAGGGTGCGCTTAAACATCATAATTCCGAAGTTCCCGCTTCAATATTACATAGCTCGAAAACCACGAACCCGCGCAGTACCTAATCTCGGACTCATTACCCAACGCTACCCCCTGATTACACTTCTGGTTAAGGAATCCTCGGCCACAAAAACGTCTTATTACCTTTTAAATATGGATTACCCCTTTTCGATTTTCTCTTCGCAAGCACCAGCCTGTAATCATTTTTCTCCCACTTCGGCTCATCCTTTATCCCCCCTAATATTAAAGTAAATTCGGAGTGTGGAAACACACGGTAATCATATCTTCAGGTAATCGGGCCTGAAATAGGCCTAAGCACTATATTAAAATAGGGTTGCGGGTACCGTCTTAACTAGACACTGGAACTGAGAGTATGTAGTGGGTCCTTTTAAGGATAACAAAGATTACCTTGGTTACCTTGGAGTGTTTTATCTTACCACAATTTTATATTCCATAGCGAGGTCCTAATCGTGGTACCTACTTAAAAATATAATGAAACAATCACAACTGCTTCCAATAGACTGATCCAATCAAGGCGTTCTTTATCATCTTCACCACGATACCTAGAACATAGTGATTTTATTGGGACACAAGGGATGAGTGTAAAATTTATTTTTGGATATTTCGTAACAGGGCACTGCATCAGTAATGCAACAAAATAATATAGTCCCTGCTTATATCGTGCGCGGTTATAACGATCGAGTGACTCTGAGCATTTTGAGCGATATAAACGAGTGTTCATAAATATCGATCGTCAACGCCCCCGTTAGAAATATCGATAAATATTTTCTACCCTCGTTGTTTCAAGGGGGTTCAGCGTCTACCTGTGGAGTATGCTTCCAGTTGGAATGCAATTGGATTACTTCATCTATTTATATTTTTTTTACTTTATTTTTTTTTTTTTTCAAGTGGGTGAAATAGTTAAAGAAACATACTTACCACATAATTTTGTAAAACAAAATTATTTATTCACTTCAAAACCCTTATTTAGGTCAAATTTTAGCCCTGTACAGATTTTGAATATAAATCTAATCTCGTTTAAAACAGGCATAGCAAATTTATTTTTCGGATGTTACATAGATTTAAACGTCTCCTCCAACAGCTTCAGTAATCTTTTGGAATTATAAACATATAAAAATTTTATATGTTTATTTTATATGATTATTTAATAATCTATAAAACCTCTAATGACGCCGTGCGCATTTGAAGTCAATTGGGTCCAGAATACCGGTTTCCCGCTTTTCGGTTTTGGTTTTTGTTGGTTTTTGAGAAAACCATTCGGTCTAGAAGCACCATTCTGATCTTCAACTAAAGTGTATCAAATTGTCTTCAAATCCTTTAAATCCATACCGGCCTTTTTGTCGGACCAGTGGTGTGGCCGGTAAGAGACTGGAAAATGGCCGTAATTTAAAATTTGCCCTTTTTCGAAAAAAAAAATGTTTTTTTTGTGGAGCTCTATCTTGGGTTTTACTCGGTCTACAGAGTTCTACTACCACTGTAAGTGTAGGGAATTTTATATAGGTACTTTAAAAAAACGACACTATAATGTTTTCGCCAAGAGGCTGCGTAACCCCTTTTTTGGTCAGAAACTAATACTAGTGCACTGAGCTCCACGAATTTGACACAAGGTTTTCCGGGTTGTAAATTTAGGTACATACTACCAGTAGGGGACCTAACAACATCGTAGATACATGCGCATATGCAAGTTTGATGTCTAATATGACTGGGCTAAGTTGGGAGCTCCCACCAGAATGATGTGTGAGAGCTCTGTAAATTATTGCCGTAAGAAATGTGACTACTTAAGTAGGTAACATAGGTCCTAAGTTCCTATCATGTGATTTTAAAGGTTTTTATTTTATTTTTAAGATGCCATTCATTGCTATGCAGCCTTGTTAATAAAGTTTTCTATTCAACCTAGGTTTATATTTATTTAGAAACCTAAAAAAAAAATCATCAAAATAACATGGATATTCTTGGAATATCTCACATTTTATGACAAGTTTTGACACAAAAACCGGCAGGACTGTTTAAATCGACTCAGCACATAAGTAGGGATTTTTAGCTAATACATACAGTACTTTTTTTTTTGTGATATTTATTTATTGCGACTGAAAATATATACATTTCATCTAGCAATATTTGTTTTCATATAATTCAAGCTCACTGTTAGGCAGAATTCCAATAAAGTCTAGCCTATTTTTGGAGCAAAGACAGGGACACTGGGTTACACTTGCACTCACTAATGGCACAGCACAATTAAGTCCAGTGGTTTGTTTCGATTGAGTCGCCGAAGTTCTCCCTCGTTATTCAAAACGTTGAGCATCTCCAGGTTCTCATGATTGTGGAGGCGATGTTCATGCTTCCTCGCGTATTTGGTGATGATTTCGTTCACAGTCTCTATTCCCAGGTCTCGATGTAAATCATCATTTCGCATGTACCAGGGAGCTCCAACTATACTTCTCAGTAGTTTGTTCTGAAAAGTTTGAATTTTTTTGACATTCGATTTTTTCGCGCACTACTTACTGCAGTACTTATTTTGAGTTTTTTTCCACCTAATTATGCGATCCTGCCCACTGTTCCACAAACTTGACCAAAAACTAAAACTAGCGCAAAAATTTCCCTCTTTTCCGAGCACCACGAAGTTAGCCCACGGTTTTGAGGGTTGCAAATTTAGGTGAATACTACCCACAGGGATTAGGACCACATGTACAAAAATCGTAGATACGTGGCCATATCCCAAGTTTGCGTGTTTTGCATATACAACGACTGGGCTGATAGGACTGGGCGTCTTTCCATGAGCCAGTAAAGATTACACGATTTAAGTTGTAATAATTTTGTTGATGACAGGCAGGGTGCTTCAGTCGACTATTGATTGTTCTCATAAAAGGACCATGATGAACAAATAATGAACTCAAGAATAACTTGTTGGAGATAATGGGAGGGTTTGTCGCTTTGTCCTTCGGATTTTTTTTCGGACTTCAAGTGTAGGAAAAAGGGTCGGCGCCAGGTCTCCTTCATTCCGCCACTTGGCTTGGCGCCCTGTAATCCCAACTCTCAATTACTGATCCCAGTGCACACCGCTTTCTCGTCCGCTGGGCGTTTTGAAGACAAAGGGCTTTGAAGGCTTAGAGTGAACACCTGTAATTTTCTCCCTCCCTCCCGTTGTTCCAAAAAGCAAATACCCTGGGTTTTGGATATAAAAGCTCGTTAATTGTCAAAAAACCGAGCTTATTTTTCTTGAGGTTTTTCTTGGGCACATTTGCCTGATTTTTCCTTTGGTAGACGGAGGAAACTGACTACATGCCACGAAGAATAGGAAATAGGCTAAGAGTCAGTGGCACGGATTTAAACGAAAATAGATAGGAAAAATCACCCATAAATTCCTAAAATGAAACAGTCTGACAAGTGACACCTTTTTTACGCAGAACACGATGGTGAAGTCAGAAGTCATCTCTAACCATCCCTCACCATCCCTGACTTCATCATCGTGTTTAGCTGCTCCTATAGCCATGCTGCATGCCTGTGGAGTTGTAGTACCTATAGAATGGGTAAGTTGCCGTCAGCTTTTTCGACGTTTTTACTGACATCAACTTTTCATAGGCATTGGGGTATATTCACTCCAGCAGATGACTCATTGAGAGCGTAATGCTGTTGTGGTGATACTTGTAGTGTTTTGGGAGATAATTGAATAGCAAAGCCGTACTATCCACAACTCGAGCACTTTAATTCAGGGAATAAAAGATGAGTAACAGTTCCATGAAGCACGAAAATAATTATTATTCATAGCTACCTAATAGAAAGTTAGTAACTTCAACTGAATCCACATATTAATGAATCTAAACATCCTTGTGAAAGGAAGTCCTCCAAGTTTCAACAGAAAATCTCATTCGACTCTATCAACAAGGAGTATTGTCGGAGAGCAGAGATTATACACGAGACTTGTGTTAATTAGTTCCATGTTCACCATCAACGTATCAAGGCTATCTGAAAACGTGTCCACGAAGGTTTGTGATAACGCGTAATTAAGGCATACGAGCGTATGTGCTACGGAGACACGATGAAAGTGATGGCTCGTAATTATTGACCTATCTCTTGTGTTGTCTTGCCATCGTATGGAACTGTCATTGGGCCAAATATGTCAGTTGCAAAGCAAAAGCGATCACTTGTGATATGAGAATACCCGTTAAACGTCATTCACCTACCTCAAAAGTCAGTGTGAGAGGGCGGTCAGTCATCAGAGAGTCGGTAATAGGCGCAACCACGAGCGCTAACCTGCTAATCCTGTTAAGACCGCCGCAATACGCGGTCGAGATTGTGCCTGACAGACGCAGATGCACTTTGCAAGGTAATGAATGACGTGTGTTATCTCCGAACGGATGGAAGGTCGCGGTTCTCGTACATCTGCTTCAGACGGTTTTCCTCTCCTTTACGGCTGATCCCCCGCACTTTATCTTAAATGTCCTGTAGCCTCTATATCAGTTCTCCGGCTAGTCGTCACTGCAAATCTGATAGGTAAACATATCTCCCGGTATCTCAATCATTACTTAATGATGATTGATCAACAACTTGTTCAAATGTTAGTAATAAATGAATGTGATAGAAGGAAAAAATCTTGGTGAACATGAATTGATCCCAAAGTGCCTATTCGCTATTCACATTCATTTATTACTAACATTTGAAAATGTTGTTGATAAACTCACTCATGTTGCTTCCCAGTCCCTGAAGGTAGTAGAAGCCTTATGGTCGTGAAAATGAATGAGTTCGTTTGTACTTTGAGACAAATAGTATTGCCTCTTAAATCCGAATTCCCTCAAAGGGAATTTCATCAAAGGTCTATTTACGACTGTGCGAGCATGGAATCCTTAGCATACGCATAGTTCACTTCAATTCAACTAATTTAGATGCAATTTACAGTGGTTATTTGGCCAGGTACCAATGGTGGTTTCATTAAAAGGTTTTTAGAGATGATGAGGCCTAATTAAAGAGGAGTTATGAGGAAATGTTATTAGCAATGGCATCTCAAACCTACCTTGTTGTATAGCTGAGATTCCTCCTAAATCTGCACCCAAACACTTACGGAATTAGGATTTTTGGTCTTATAAGACCAAGTCATCGGTGCCAAATGAGTGATTCGTATGAAATCATGCGAAACGAGACAACCCTGTCAGACAAATAACGATGGGCTGAAGGAGTTACAGATTGATAGTAATTGGCTGGAACTGGTCGATCAAGTTGTTTATCGATGCTCTAATTAGAACCAATGAGATAAGCTGGTAGTTACACGGTGATTGAAGCCGGGCAACTGTTTCTATTCTCGCCAACACCTGTTAGCCTACTCCTTAGGAGTGAAATACTTGTCGACAACCGCTTTCCAAACAACATCGTTCTCTCATCAGGTTCTTATTTTTATTAATCGTAGCGTGGGGGGTTTGTTCTAACATTTCCCGCTCTATAAATAAACGACCGAAAGGTTCTGGGTTCGCCAACGGTACTGTTTACGAGGCTTCTGAAATAGCTTGAATGACGGTTCCGTTTATAAATCCACGACCATCGTACGTTCATCGAATTTGAACTGTCCTTAGTTCAATATGAACTTGTTATTTTGTCAATTAACCCTCAGATTTTCCATATATGTTTGTTTGATCATTGAAGGCCAGATTGGGGATTTCGTAGATCTAAATTTATATTTTCGGGGCTTTTTGAATCCCTGTAGTTCTTTGGTTTTGGGATCGAATACAATACACATATGATATATTATATCTATTTATACATATGATTTTTGGCGTCTTTTGGCAGTGGATTCAGGATGGTCTGGAACTGGAAATATAATGGAAATAAATTTATAAATATACATATTTACATATTATACCGTACTCATCAACCAGCCCCTGTGATAAAGTAGCCTGAGCCGTAGCCTGAAAGTAGACGATACGTAGTCCCTCAACGTCGTTGTGCGTTGCGGGTACGCCTAACTGTTTGAGAGAAGTATAACAATGTTTCTTCCATGCCTTGAACAGAATATCGCCACACAGTTGCGGTTTGCTGAAAAATGGGATTAGTAAGATTTATTTTATGTAAAAATCTCAACGACTACTCCATTTACAGATCTTGCAAATAAAGAGTTATTGACAACGGAATATCGTTTACGGCTTGAAATGCTATTGCGGGACAGGGGGGAAGTTGATATTTATTGTCCATGTTAATGGGATTACATGAATCCCATTTAATAGCGCGCCCAGCTCGCCCCTTTGTGCTAAGTAATCTGCCCTGAAAAAAAAAGGCTGTTAATCATTCAGTCACAAGCAGGGAAGCTGCAGTGCCATGCAATAAAAACACCGCCCCGAAATCAAATGCAGCGTTTTTTCAAAGGGATCCCAATTATTTATAGGGGGTAGTACCAAGTGCTTTTCCGCGCTCTTGCTGCGACATAAATTCAAACCAGTGAAGCCCGCCTGTTTCGGCCGATGTACGCTTGAAGCCCGAACGAGAAAAAATCAATATAAATCAAGACGGTCGTGATTCAATTAACCGCGGTGCGAGCCCGAAAAATCACATTGCCCTCTCGTCAAGCCTGCCACGCTCTTTTATTTATCAGGAGTGGGGGAAGGCGGTTTCAAATAAAATATGAGGACGGTCCCCACCGAAACTGTTATGGAGGGTGAAAGGGTATTTTTTTTAATTTGCACCGGGAATCGAAGAGAAGCAGGAAGTACTACCAGCTCTGCCCGTTCATCCTGGTATATCCGACGTAAAAGGCAAAAAAGACACCCCACCGTGTACGGTTTTTTGACCGACCGCTTTCCCGAACAAACAGTGAGTTATTGGGAGTGCCCCGAGTTTTTTTCAGGGGTGGAACATCGATACGGGGGCTCTCCATATACTTTCGGGTTTCATTATTTTCAATAATAAACCATTCTAATCTACAATAACAAATGTTTGCGCTCCTTTTCCAACTCAGAATTTAGTGATTAAAAATTCGTACAACTTTGACTTTTGAAAATGTATGGAGTGCTCTTACATTCGACATGTCAACTGCAAGGGGTGGAAAATAGGGGTTGACGTTTTCAAAAATGCAGAGCTCCGAAAAATTAAGTTGACGGATTGTTAAATATATTTAAACCTCTTGAATCGAATGGTTCTTTACGGACGATGTACGAGAATTGAGGATAGCAATTTAAATGACACGGTAATGTGCTACGTTGTCCGTTTCTCCCGTCATTCTTTCACCATTCGATGACAAGTGTAGGTTGGTATTATCAGGAGGAAGAGCGGACCAGTTTGGCGTGTCGTAGCGTCGACAGACGTTGTAGACAGGTGATTAAGCGTCAACGTCAGCCGCAGAGGACGGATGCAGATGCACCGGTCGCAGTCATCAGTGCATTTCCCGCCCGCCTCAGCCAATTACCTTCCACCAACGTCAAATCTACCCCTACACTCAGACATGGGACCCTCGTTCGCGTCCTACCGGGTGTCATACAGATACGGAGATTGCATCATCGACCTCAACCCAATACTCATTTCCATATGCCTCATAATTCTCCAGGCAGGTGGGGGACATGTGATGTGTTCTGAAACTTGATATTGACAATTTCTGATAGCTTGGCCTGTAGAATCCTGCACAATCAAATAGGTTACCCTTCAACTCCAATGGACATGAAACTAATCGGAGTTTTACTAACGATTACACAGCCCAACAAAAAAAAGTGAAGTACGCCTATACATAAATAATGCATAATAATATTATGTCATCCATAGTCATTTCGCCTCCTGAACACGAATTTGCTATCAGAATTTGGCTATCACGTCAGAATTTTTTCTAACCTCAAAAATTAGGTAAAAAGGAGTAAAAATCGAGAGAAATTCACTCTTGAAAATTTTAAAAAAATGATTTTCATATCCGACTCTATATTTACGTGTCTGCAGACTTTTGAAAATTCAATCGATTTGAGCCAAATATGGTAATGTGGAGAGGGGTCTTTTGAGTCACTGATCACGAATCTGAGGTCAGATTTGCAAAATTTAAAATGGCGGATCCAATACGGCGGAAAATGTTGGTCAAATTTGGTATAGAGGTGTTTTGGAAAATGAAACTTTTTCGGAAATTCGAGTTTTGAAAATATTTGACCGAGAACATTACTTTTGGATCAGAATCATGACTTTCAGGACAGGGGTAACAGTTTTTATATTTTATATTTTCAGGGGAGGTGAAAACGCCAAGGCTATAGAGAATCATATTGTTGATTTATGCAATATTGGGGACGATATTGCATAGAAACATAATATGATAATATATAATACTACTATATTATAGTAGTAGTGAACAGTAAATAAATACAACGTTTAGGTATACTTTTACTAGTTTGAGGAGGAATCTTTGCAGCCCGAACAATGCAAACTATGGATGATACTTATCCTATGGCGGAAATGTGTACTTCCTGAATGGACCCAACTAAAACAAATCTAATTGGTAAATCGACCAATTTTTCTTCTCCTTACATGTATTCAAAACCCCGCACAACGAAAAAAATATCGGCAGTTTGTTGTACAGCGAGTCGAGCAGAGTCAATTGCAAAGAGGACCATGAACTCTTTTGATAACAATTGTCACACCATCGCACACAGTGGTTAACCTCCACCCTCTACTCCTATGACCCAAAATTAGCCGTATCTCGAGAAAAAAATTTATTATTTGCCAATTAATGCGTCCGTTAGAAGGTACGCATTAGTATTGATAGGATATGTGATACCTACCTCCAATACGTCGTTAAATGTCATTGTGAGACGAACTTATTCTTGAGTGTCTTCAAAAGCCGGATATAATCTAGTATGGCTTTTCACCTTCGGATTTCAAAGGAAAGACAGAAGCCGTATTCAGTCGATTCATCCAAGCATTTCCCAAAAGTAAATCTGTGCACAATGTCAGCAAACGCGGGGTAGCCGAGCGTAGATCCAATATCCTTCATGATCCGGATTACGATTCCTCGTTTGAAAAGTACAAAGAGGGGATCAGGCTATATTAGTTTTAACGGAGTCTTCGCCTCAAGAATCCTTCCAGGGGAATCGAGAATTGAAGTGGAAATTTAATATAAGATTGTTTAGATTGAAAAGGGGGAGTGGGAGAGGATACGGGTAAAGGGAATGGCGCCTCGGGGGTGCTAAGGTATACGAGGCTTAGAGTAATGAAGTATGTACTTATTTGAACGTAGTGAAGCATGTATGACTAATACGATTTCAAATGAACAACATCAAAGGCGATTTCGCTCCAATGATCGCTTCATCCATCATGGAACGAAGTGGTGAACGATCTTTGGGGAGATTTAAATTGAACCTTGAGGCGGGGAAAAAATACCTATAACCTCCCCCATTCGTATAGACCAATTACGTCCTTTGATGTACCAAAAATGATGAGATATTGATACTTTCGTCCATTTATAAAACGGATCATGAACCCATTAAAAACCAATCGATTTTAATGGGATTTTCATTCATCAACCTCAAGAGCCCTAATTTTCTCAATTATTCTTGGTTGTGTGTCAGAGTATGTGTGTCACTCAATTATTCACACATGGCAGAATAATCACAGAACGGTACGGATTTTGAATTTCACGTGGTAAAATGCAATCATATCTTTCAAAGAGCGACAGAACTTTCCACCTCCATGCTGTTGGTAAGAAAACTTCTATAAACCACACCACGTCCATAGTTTCACTCTTGATAATGTTCAGTAATGGCAAGACTTCAACATGATAAAGAGGATGAACTCCCCACCGCCTTTACTGTTAAAAAAAGAAGACATAAGTCTATAACGACTCTTCAAGATGGTTATTTACTTCAAAGAGCCTAAGCATGCCCCACGTAAACTCTAACGATTGTACAGTACATTTCATCCCTATAACAAGATCTCCGCCCTCCACGTGATTACTTCAGGATTCTGAAGTGGCCAAAATAATGAACTCGTCGTGGGGGCGTAGACTAACGCAATGGCTGTCGTTCTTCTTCCATTATTTTCCCATCATCACGTTGTCACAATTTTGATGGTGCGTAGGTACCCTCCAGCAATCAGTGATAGTGCCATTAAAACTTACTTCTCATAGCAATAAGTACCTACCCAACGACCATCTTATTTATTTATTTTTAATTATCTTATTATTTTTTTATTTACCTAATCTTATTATCAAATCCAAAATCTGATTGTATTAGTCTGGGTGAGTAAGGTGTTGATGAAATCCTCCAACACATTAAACTTGTTTTCTCAGAATCAGTGTGGATCCAGGGTAGGTTTGAATACCACTTGTATTGTTCTTACAACAACCTAGGAATACGACTTAGCAGACCATATGAATGGTAAAATATATAATCACGAAAACCTATTGAACCAGTTCATGTCCTATTTACATGGGAAAGGTGATTGGACATTTTGAACTGAAATCAATTTCCGTCTCGCTGAAGTTTCGACCGAAGCACTCATTCAAAATCCCATTACCAAATTAGTTTCTATAGATGTTGAAAACACCTATCAAAAGGGACGACTGTAAGATCCATTCAATAAAGACAAGTTCATTTACTGAACTGGTCATTTATTTGTCCAGCTTACACGGCAGTCACTAAGGTAGACTCTGTTTCATCCTACCGTGCCTGGCCTGGATTTTAATTTGTAATATACAGGAGGTGGAAATAAGCGGCTGACACCGTCAACAAGGGCTTACGTGGTAAAGTGGGATTTCCAAGGGACCGCCATGTTGGGAGCCATTGAGCTTCCCCCAGAGCTCTTGCTTAGTTCTAAAAGGTGCGGTAAATTGCCAAAAGCCCTGAAAAAGGCCGTGAGGAGAAATGGTGTGGAGCGTGAGGGCGAGGAGGGTGTAAGACACGGCCTAGGAAAAGCGCTGGTGGGACCTAACGGGAAGTTACGGTTTTCTTCCTATCCCAACACTTACGCCCTTATTACGCCTCTCCCTTTGCTCCTCTGCCTTCTGAGGTTAATACGAGTTTGCCTTACACTATTTGCACGGATTGCCCTTCGAAAGCGAGTCAGACTCGACTTACTCCCACCCCCTACCCATTAACAAACCAAATACTAGTTATGGTTTAGCTCACATTGCTAACGTTATTACAATGTATTGGTGTGAAGATGGGATAGCTTCAGAAACATATCGTTCTTGAATATCCCCATATATCTCACATGTTGGATTTTCCTCCTTACTATTACTAAGCGTACTCGCTTTATAATCATATTATGAATATCATGGATAATGGAAGCTTGTGTACACCTTACTCCAATAAGAAGTACTAATCCACATGTTATATCAACAACGATAAAACAACTAGCCAAGAACAGTATTCGACTAGCATAACAACAGCATAAGTTGTTTACTAACACTGTTGAAATCGAAGAAAAAGTTATGAACATAGAATAGGTATTGCTTGGTCTCCCTCGTTGTTCAATACACCCCAGGGCAATAACAACCGAGCTGGAACCTGTAGGTAAGAGGGAAGAGAGAAAAAACTATATAAACGATACGATGGAACAGTAACCGTTAAGGGAGGCCCAGAGGTTATATTCAAGGTGATCGGAAACTTAGTTATAAATATATCTTTATTGCGAGAGTAGCTGAGGCGAGAGGGAATTCTTTTATTGCACGCCGTATAACTTCATTCTGTACTTTTCAATACTTTTTTCCGAGGGTAATAATCTTTTTCCGATCTCTCGCCTGTTTGCACCTTTCATGTTTTGTAAGAGGGTTGAGCTCAAGCACTAATTTATATTTGTGATTTTATATAAAAGATGTTGTCTCAATAAGAATTATCGATTCATTAGTTTGAACTCAAAGAATCATTATACGTACGCTTTTCCTTCCAACCTTTTCAAATTTATCCACCATTCAAAATGCGATATCATTTGAACTTAGAAAAAAAAACCTTGAACTATCGCCAAATATAATCGATGTTATGTATGTTACGGAAAGCGACGAATATAATCGATTTTAAACATTAAGAAATACTTGGCTGACGCATTAGGAGATTTTTGGGTAAGTCTCCAACACTGGGCTTTGAGTAGATTGTGAAACAGAAGCAATCCGTTTTTTAAAGTATTTGGTATTGTTTTCTACAGTTTTGGTCCTGTACTTTCGGTCAGGTAGACATTTCGAAATAATTCACGTTCGGGTTTGGTTGGTGCACCGACTAGTTAAGAGGTTTCATCGAAAATTGGCCCATACGATACATGAGTCATGCTGCTCTTTTGGCATACTGTTGGGATTGCTCGGTGACACTGGGCACCTAATAATTCAAAACCTGCCGTGTGATGAAATACCTGGCGTAATCCCTAATACATTATGGTGGCTCGTAAGTGACGGGCCTAATAGCTCCTCTATTACGGCTTCCAGTATGTATGTTCCATTCCTAATTGCCTAATGCCTAGAAGCTCAATGTCAATAATAGCGGCTCATGAAACATTCCTAGCCCGTGTAGCAGAACTCGAATGTAGGGGGATTAGTGAGAAAATTGATCTCTTAAACTGGATAACTTGATGACATCAGATGCATTATTGAGATAGTGCCTTGCAAACCCCTAACCCTTTAGTTCAGCATTTCAAAATGGCAAAAGCGAGGTACAAAAGCCCTACTATTCATAATTAAAGGCGATTCAGCCATGCTATTACGTCGCTGTCCAGTTCCCCAGTTGTAGGCATCAGCCGAGAATCCATGCCCAGGCGGGTGTCCTCAGGAAATCCTGGTTTCGTCCTGCAGCATGAATGATGCAAATCCGAAAGGCGTTCAGGGGGGAGGTGCTGCGGTACAACGAAAACCAGGAGACCACTTGCCCGCTCAATTATCCAAGTTAACATTTCCGAACCGAAGCCAGAGAGCAGGCTTTTCAACCGTGGAACCCTTTCATTGTTTCAGCTTTCATTCCGCCCCCTTCACCACTCCTTCTCTCTGTTTCCACAATAACCTGCCCCATGGTCAGGTATTCACTATTCCGCAGGTGAATTGTTAAACGGCGAATCGCATGAAACTGGTTGGGAGAGTCTCTTCTGAATTATCCACCCCGCGCTCCAGTCAACACGCTCACAAATTTTTCAAAGCCCAACCCGTACGTCCCTCGCGCTTGGTTTCATTAAAAACCCAATGTATGGTTTCATGTTCTGCTTCGATCGTTTCTGGTACAAGAGGAATTTTTGTTTCACTGAATGGCTTCGTGTACTTGAAATGCGTAATTGAAGTGGAAAACTCACCATAAACTCATTAGTAACATGTTAGTCGCATGGACGAGAACACTGCTGACACATGGACTGTCTTCGACGTATGCCACAATGACTAATTATTCAATACAAACTCCAGCAGTCTATGATGAGCTGTCCGAAAACCCCCGTGAAATTTTTTTCACTGCTGAGCTGTATTTAGGTACCGTGGAAATGAAGAAAAAGAGAGTTCCTAGTAAGTATACCTACCTACGATACTAAGTATCAATCTGGTTTCTAAATTTATTGCATTGTACCTATTCACATTATCAATCTTATCAATTATTATTTTCTTATATTTTGACATGGATATGTCTTTCGGGCTAGGGTTTATTCTAAAATCTGAGACGAAAAAAATGGAACGTATTTTGGAACACTTCCCGGGGTGCTGGAGTCTTGAAAATTCGTATGAAGGCTCCGTTTGGAATCTAGTTGGCTGAATATCCTCGCGTTTAAGATCTGACCAAAATTAAGGGTAGTTTAGAGGGAGGGTGAAATACACAAAAAAAAATTATAACTTTGACTTGAAATCGACTTGAAATTTGAACCACATCTTCCTTAGTTATGGTCTAATACGAATTTTTGAATAAGCCCTGAACAGGTAACTCAGTTGAGGTTTGACCTAATGACTTGAAATGTGAACCACAGGTACTTTAGGATTCAGTAAGTAAATAAAATACATTTCTCCCGCAAGGTTATTCATAATTTGATAAGTTTGTATCATTTGAGAGAATTAGCGCTTGGAACAGCACGAAGGGCCGCGCTGAAAACCCAGAAACATTCCAGTATGGGCTCCTACAAGTTATGAGACTTGGGATAAGCCGAAAATGTGCCTGTTTAATTAGGTATGGGGTATATTAGATATTATTGAGGACTTAAGGTTTAATGCGCGAGTATCCTCAATGGAGAAAATCCTCCAAATTGGCTCATCAATCATCACGGTTATTTCGATGCGTTGGAGTTGGTAATCATTAATAATTTATTAAATAGTGGTGGAATATGATGACAGGACGTTTAGGGATATTGCAGTGAAATATGACTCGTGAATAACACTATTGCATTAGGGAAGTGGTGGAAAACGTGCCACCCTCTCTCACGTTTGAGTTCCCCTTCTTTTATTCTGCTGGATGAAATATTGAATAATCAATGAGGATAAACGTTTACTTTGGGATGATCAATGTTTTATTCAGATCGAGGAAGAGAAATCTGAGGGGTGAACGGGAAGGGTGGGCTTCATTAGAGAAGAAGGCGGAGCAATATGTCACCGCTGACAAAGAACAACAGCCACGACAAACGGCACAAAGGGCAAGGGGTGGGGTTGGATACAAATTATCTCTTGATTAACTGCGGGAGATTTGGAGGGGGAGTTATCAAAATAAAAGCCGCTGACGAGCAAGTTTGTTCAAAACCTTCTATTGATCTTTGTGTGAATGAGTATTTGTTCCGTTGGTTTGCATTAAAAAATAATAGTTGTACGATATCCTAGTTTTGAAACATATCTGAACAAAATGTTTGTTTTCCCAAACCACCCTCATCTCTTATCCAACTCCTGAAAAAAGTCATTGGGGTTTTATTTCGGAACCTTCCTCACAATCCCTCTCTCACCGCACGAACTGTTACATTTCTATCTTTCAATTACCACTGGTCCCACTGAGAAAATGTAACATTGGGCAAAGCACCTGGCCTCCATAACCCAAGGATTGGACAAGCAGAGTTTACGTCGACTAGGAGCTGGGTCCTTGGAGAAATGTTGATGTTTCCTCCAGATCTGGACATCAAGGTCAACATTTCTCTAAGGACCTATGTATAGGAGAATCTCTTACGCTCATTTGTACTTTCTTCACTACATTCATCCCAATTACATTACTAAGCTTTGAAATATTATCGTTGGCAGATACCAACGCCGTGCGGTTTGATTGGTAGAAGTATGGAAAATAAGAAAATGTTGATCCCTCCAGATTCCCTCCTCAACCCCAATCCCACTCCGGTTCCATGGTGGAAGACACGATTATAACCAATGTCGCCTCGGTTCATTTCATCTTTTTCGAATTATACCTAATGCCCAATAAAGTGAAAAAGTACTTCGCTGATACGACAAAGAGTCCTCATGTGAAGTAAGCAGATGTCAACAGAAGTGTGGCAATATCGGGCTTTCAGCCCCGCAATAAAGGCTATATTGCTACTCCAAGTGCCCCTTCAACAGTTCAGAGAGCAGAAGCAAGGAAATGCGTCGTCGTAACGGTAGAGAGAAATATAATTTCAGCTCCGATGATTATGTTCGTTCCGATAGCCTTATGCAACCTCACCGTTGATATTTTATCAAAAACATTAATATGTAAGGAGACAATAATTTTAATTATACCTACTGCATGATTTGAAAATGAATTACTCAAGAATTGTGTAATTATTATAACTATTTTACATACTCATCATTATAATGTACAAATTGGCGATGGGTCACTCGTGTCAGAGCCACACATCAAACTAAACCACATTTCCACCGAATGTTGCTCTCTCATGAAATCATGCCAGAATGGCACTATTGATGCAACTCGTTAGTGGCAGCAGCACTAATTTACCTCAATACTTTGATTTATTCGAATAGTTTACAAATGCTCCCTAAGTATAAGTTAAGAACTTCATTATTCACTAGTGCAATATAGACTCACTGTAAGCAAAACTGAATAGTTCCGATACTCACACCTCCGATTCAAATCAACCGATTTTGATGCAATTTAGATGCACGCATATCTATATTAATTAAATGAAGCGCTTATCGAAAACTGAAAAGTGAGAGCTCGTACAGCGCAGTTCCACAAGGCTTACCAGCATTTGGGCCCGCCGAGCATGGTGATGGATGAGAACCTGGTCCGAAGTACTTGTAAAGTGATCGGATTTCAAGCCGTGGATTTCAGATCGGATTTTCACCTGCCATCTCTGTAATTCGAGAAAAAATGTTAATCATTTTTTGGGCCGGTGCCATTTTTAGATTTTTTAGGGATCCGAAAAGATCAGTTTGGCACCCTCTACATGTTTGTCGAGGAGATTACCAGTGTCTAAATTGGAAGATCTGGGTGGCCCTTGGATAGTTCGTCGTGAGGGCAAGAAGATATGCGCTGGTAGACGAGCTGAATTTTAGTCAATCTGGAATAATAGTGAATAGAAATGTTTTGTGTATGTTTTGTTTATACATTATTATTATATTTATACAATTTAATGAGTAGATGTTGGATGGTGTTTTGTGGTAATTTATTCTAAGTAATAGTAATATGTATCAGTTGTTTATATTTGGATCCGAACCTCGGCTAATTGGCCGGTGGTATATACATTTATATACAACATATATATGTATATAAATGGAAATTTTAACGATAAAAAAGCACTTGTTAAGAAAATATACTGTAATAATTTTATGACGTTGATTTTTTTTCTATACCTACTCATTGAACGAAATATCTAATTCTTCCCTTCTTTATTGATTGGCTCAACAATTGTGGATTCTATTTGGGTTCATACATTTTGCAATAGAAGGGAATCAATTGGAAGGAAGGAATATATTGAAATGGCAGTTAATGCCATACCAGTGTGATATTAGTAATTCGAGTCAGTCTCTTAGAAACTTGATCAATATCCGCTCGTAAGCCAGCAAAGAAAAGTGGGAGGAGTCCCAGTAAATCGTCGCGCGGAGGAAAAGCAAGCCAAAGTCTCAGGAGTGTGAAAGGTGGAATCACAGCTCTAAATCTTGGAGACCCGACCTAAGATAGATTACAGGAGCCAGCGTGTAATTCTTTATGCAACCCCCCGCCCCACGGCTGTCTTCCCTTTTCTCCTAAACATGCCCCAACACCTCCAGCCAGCCCTCGCTCGAAGATTTAGTGGTCGTAATACCTTCCTACTTTCCGCGGCGGCCATTTTTCCTTAGCAGCCCTATTTGTTTAATAGACGGCCATTAATTTTTTTGTGGAAAAAAAACCGCCTGCGGCGGGTGGAGATAGGAAAAAAGGAGATGGGAGAAGGAAAAGAAGATAGGTCTCTCCGGTGCCTCTAATCTTCCTTATAGCATAGAATGAAAGACGCAAATTACTCCATCCACCATTGTCTTAGTGATAGAATTTTGGATGAAGAGGAAGGAGCACTCATATGAAGGAATGGTGGTAATATGCCCATGATAAGCAATCCTACTAACTTCTAACACAAATAACCCTCTCCTACGTCCATAGTTTCAATAGCATATAAACTTTCATTAAGTACATGAAAAAGATGGTGGGAGTCTGAAATTCTAATAATATTAAAGCAAGCATTTTGCGCGCCTATTCATCCTTAGCCAGCAACCAGGATTACACGGATATCTGTCAAATTATTATTTTCAATACTTAATGCACTATTGGAATTTACCAAACAAAAACGCTGCAAATTGTTTCCCGACGTTTCATTATTTTGTAGTATTGTATAAGTAGCACAAGTACAATTTGAATGTACATTGTACATTGTACATTGTACAAGTAGCAAGCTGAGTGAAGTCTCCTGCACTTTCCAGCCGAACGACATCGGCAATCATTTATATCAAGAAGTACCTACCAACAAACGTTTGAAATTACCTTCTTTCCTGAACAACCCTTTGTTGTTGAACCAGCTGTTGTTACAGAGTATGAAAACTGGCTTGTGGGTCCACCGGTTGATGCACCATTTGTTTTCAGTAAGTTCAAAACTTCGTAAATTCATGCACCAAAGTCATTCTGCATAATTATAAACATCAGTTGGGGATGGTCGTGAAAAAAGATTTTTTCGTCTGAACTTTCTATTCCATACCATTTTTGTGATTTTGGTTCATTCTTCCCAACGATTAACTTTAATCAAGTGACGTAGCCAGAATTTCAACATAGGAGTCTACCGTGAGAGGTATGGAAAAAATCACGATTGGGAGAGGGGGGGGAAGGATGCTCAAGCCTATCAAGAATTTCTATCAAGAAAAACACTGAGAAAACACAAAAATGAATGCTCTCATTTCATTTATTTGACTTAATGTCTAGTATCAGACGATAACTACATGATGTAATGCAATGTGTACGAACTTGCTCCACTTATATCTACAGGAAAATTATCACTTTTTAACGTCTAGTGGTTAGAAAATATTCAATGAATGGAAGTTTATATTATAACTCGGCATGATGGAAACTAGAGACTCTTTTATGGCTCTAGTGAACTTGAATATGTGCACCAGTATACAAATCTAAGAATTATTGTACAGGACACCCTCTCGTGGACGCCACATGCCACTGATATACGTAATTCTGTTTTTAAACGTTCTACTCAATTAAGAAGGGTCGCATTAGATTTCCCAGTCCAATAAGAAAACATCTAGCTCAACCACTGGCACTTCCAATCTTCGATTATGCCCCAAATGCTAGGTGACCAAAATGCGAGGATGTCGACCGGTTACAACGCCATTCTCAGATTGGTTTTAGGAGTCAATCTTATGAGCATGTAACACCGCACTTTAAAAAGTTAGGTTGGCTGAAAAGCATTGAGGAGAAAAAGTTGCAATTAGCCGAGATGGGATTGAGGATTTTAAAATTTAAAAGGCCTAAAAAACTGTAACTATTTGTTTAAAAAACTATAATACATGACATGTATTATGTGACATTGTCACAAGTTAATACTGGGGATAAAAATAGACTACTTCGGATTCACATCCGCAAGGTAACAAAATCTATAACAAATATGTTTAAGCTCGATCAGCAAACAAATGCATTCAGGAACACAATGAAAAAAATGTAGTTAGAAAAATATTGAGTAAGATGATGAATGAATGATGAAGTGGTGGTAAGTTATGTGAAACCTATTGAAAGAAGAACATTATTTTACTACATTATCTCAAAGAAGAACTTTATTTTCATTAAATTATCTCAATTTTGAAGCACTTTGAAGATGAAGAAACGTGGTTGATACTTTGATGTTCTTCATGGACATCATGTTCTAAAACCAATTATTTTTCGTGCATAAAACCAATTATTTCTTGTACATAAAACCAATTATTTCTTCGAAAATTCGCTCTTATAGCCATGTTGCATGACTGTGGATTTTTCATCAATTCTAATTATGACCCTCCAACGTACTTATAATACCTACCTTCTACCCTACATTTCAGCTCAAGACAGGCTTTACTGTCTGGCGACATGGGAAAAATAATATGAAAGGTAAACAACTACTTAACCGACATCTTTAGCAGCCTGCTCTAGATGAATACCGGAAGATTGTTTGATTTATACTTCAGCAGGATAGAATTTATTCGTTTTTCATCCGAGAAATACATCGAACCATAATGAAATCTACTTTTGCTGAAATCAAAGTGGTTGGCTGTGGCAATCTTATTAGGCGGTCACACTTAATGCCCATTGATTATTGAAGCCCATCGTGAACCAGAAAGAGTCAGTCTCACAACACAAGTCATGGAAGTAGGTAAGTTAATGCCAAATAACTCACTGCTCATCAAAATGCTAATAGGTACATACCCACCTACAACCGCCGATCCAGAACATCGATACCAAGGACAACTGATCCCAATAAAAACATCCCATACGTATCTTGGAGTAATCCTAGATGAACGATTAACGTTCCACGACCATATTAGTGATGTCATAAAGAAATTACCGCATAGAATTTCCCAGTTTATCCATTCAGAGTAAGAAAATAATACACGTATAGCTGGTCCGACCCATGTGTCCACTGGATAGCCTTGGCTGTTTGGGGGACCTGTTCGAGATCGTGGTTTCGGTGAGTAGAACAGCAGCAAAATGTCATATTACAACGGCGGATTGTTCATGCTCTACCCCTTGTAAGGGACGAGACCATCTATCAAGACTTCCAGCTAGAGCCCTTTGCAGAAATCCCGAACAAACTCAGCAACATAGACCACTACAACCCTTTAGTGAATGATGGATTTCGAAACCTAGTATGTCAAAGACTCTCCCAGCCACCCCACATCACCGACATTTTGTGATGTGACTTCTAAGTATTACTCAATTCCATACAACATGTTAAGCCTGTCACTTCCTTACTTACAACCATGATTGCAGACAGGTGTATTACAATAAGGATATTATTATAATAATGGTCTCAAACAAAAACATTTGCAAAAAAAATTTAATTTCTGAAATTTGTCGAGCAGAGTTTCATCCCTGGGAATGATTTTTCTTGATAATGGTGTGTTATCATCTTCCAAAACTGGAACGAAGAGCAAGCAAATGCATACCCGTGTGTGGTACGTGCTGTGGCAGGACGTACGAGTGTGAAGCCAACCTCCTCTGAATTAACACAATTCATATAGACCAATTTATGCATGATACACGCTTTTCAGAATACTAAATATTTTTATCTTTTCAAAACTTGTATTTACCTATTGGTTCTGCACTATTCATTTATTCACTTTGCATTCGTCCACAGAGACATCTTACCCAGGGGTCGTGAAGACTGGTGCATTAACCTACCCAGACGGTGCTAAATATTATGGCGACTGGAATGCCAAAGGGGAGAAACATGGAATGGGCAAATTGAAGCTACCAGATGCAACAAGATACCATGGAACGTTCCTAAACAATCTGTGTTCAGGTCTGGGTGTTATGTCGTTCTGTGATGGGGCTAAGTAAGTGACAATACAATCTTTCATGATTGACCTAACCAAACCTCGTCATAGCCTTCCATTATATGTTCCTACAATAAGGGTGTATACCGTACAATTTTTAAACTAATTTTGAGCTATGGCGTTTTGAAATTTTCAAACCCTTCCTATTGCCCTAGGGTTATGAAAAGTTCCACGGACCAGCTTTTTTTCTCTTACGATGAATGCTAAATGCTAAATGGTCAGACATAAATCTTGGAAGTCGATAAGGAAAGGCTTAATCCCATAGAAATATGTCTTCAATTTGACAAAACCATATTGTGGAGATCACTGCGCCACTCCCACTCTTTGTATGAATGCAGGTGTCGTCCCCGCGCAGGATAATTATTAGTCATTCAGAAAGGCATTCCTCGTACAGGATAGGGCGTAAAAAGCGTTGCTTGAAAGCAATTTTGGAGGAGGTATTTCCAGAACTTCCCTATAGATGCTAGAGAAATGGGCCGGTACGAACCCGCATGTCTAGGAAAGCATGTCCAGTTCAGGATCCTGCCCTGAAACTATGTGCACCTGCACATAGATCAAGAGGGGCTATCTCAAAGTTATTACATTACATTTTGCTCACCCAGTATACGCAATTAAGAAATGCTTTATAGCTACACTCTGGCTTTATAGCTGCTGGAATGCTGATAGCGTGAACAAAACATTGGTGGAATGTAAACTTGCAGGTATGAAGGAGAGTTGATGCAAGGCTGGTTCCATGGACATGGAGTATTTTGGAGAGCTGATGGCACTAAATATGAAGGAGAATTCAGAGGTGGACGTATTTGGGGACTAGGTAAAAGCTACTACCTAAATAATCAGCTTGTAAAGATTAAATATTTGCAACCTCCCAGCAAAGTGGGTACCTTTACCAAAAAAGAAACCTCATTTCACATCATTTGTATCCATCAAAGTAAGTTTCCAACTTCTCCTTCGTTTCAGGCTTAGTGACATTTGCAGATGGTACTCACGGATTCCCAAGGCACGAAGGTTACTTCCAGGACTGCAGACTGTTGAAAAGGAAGCCTTGCTTGGAGGTAGTTCAGCGGGCTCAAAAGGTTGCACTCATGGCCAGAGTCCAAGAACAGTATGATGCTAACAACGTGAGTAATGCAACACCATTATTTGCCCATCATTATTAATCGACCAGTAAATTCAATATGTCCATATTTGTTTACTACGTCATCAAATAACTAAGCTCAGACCAGAGGTACTGCCACTGGTCGACTTCCGATTCAAATTTAAGCCCATAAATCACGACAGAATAACCTGACTAGAGAATTAGGCTACCATTGGACTGGGGGACATATAGAGATACCCCGAGTTCCCTAGTTGACCTCAAGATTCCACTCAAATGCCCTAACGACATAGATGAGTCCGTAAAAACCTTCACAACGATTATTCCAATAGCAGCAAATGAAGGCTCGAGAAATCAGATTATAAAGAAATTTCACCTCACTCCAGATCAAATTCTCCACTATTGTCAATAATTTAAAAAAAAACAGAGCTGCAGGGCTCGCTGGGACTTCAGAAAAGCTCGAAAAGACAAAACAAACTACTATAGAGCAACAAGAGAACATGAATGAGTTTTGAAAAAGGACACAGATGCAGCTAATCGCGCAAATCTAGCAACACTTAGCGCTCTCGAGGAAAATCAAACTTATCTGGGACTAATTGTCCCCAAAATCAAAGAAACTATTCCACCACTGAAGCACGACAGTCAATGGTATTCAACTGCTGCTGAAAAATTTGACCTGTTTGCAAGTCTACTTCATGAACAATTCATACCTAACCATACCAAAACTCCTCACATTTCTCGCTCCACATCTTCCTAATTCACAATTCGGCTTCTGGGTACAACGCTCATGCCCTCAGCATGCATACCTATTTGTTTGTATTGTGTAAAACCATACTTGGTTTTTCTGTTGTATAAAAACAAATCGCGGTTATTCTGCCTTTCATTGGGATTCTTTCAGGAATTCTCAGGAGTACGCGCAGGCGTCCGATATCACTCTTTCAAATCTGAAAAAAGTAGCCTCACGCCCTCGTCACCTACATTTCCCAATTCAAATCTGCCGTACAACTCTCTCCTTAATCGAGGTGCACAGTATTCAGCTCCAAAAAAACCCCTCAAAGTCAAGACGACTTCCCCCCTTGTTACAACGCCTTCTTCGTATAACGTTAAGTATTCCTGTAGGTCTACACGTGTGGGTGGATACGTAACCAAAAATCTTGAAAGTACAAGCCAAGTCAAAACTATTTACACTGAAATCTTCACGTGATAAGAACTATGAGAACATTTCAACGTTGGGTATCGAATCAGCTTAGATCGTTCAACGACCTAACTTTCACGACCTTAGATTGTTTCACTATCTGAGCATTCAGTTTTTTTCCTTAGATCGTTAGTCTAAGATCCTTCTTCCGTCAGCGACTTAAGTGGCCAAAGCATAACTTACTAATGTAAAGTATCGTCTTTTCTATTGGTCTATATTGATTTGTCCTTCGCAGGCAGTACACCAAGTAGGTACACCGATTTTTACTAATTTTATGTAGGTTACGCCTGTTCTTGGGCCGTAATTAAAATCTAACTAATATTTCCATCGTGTTGCAGGCCGAATAACATCCCAAGTCAAACAAGGCGCCAACGCATGGGTGAGGATTGATCTCCTTTGATTTGTTTGCAACAATTACACAGTTTCGCCTTCTACCTACCAAAGTACTTATTAATGTGAAAACATACAGTTCCAAATAAATAAATCCACCATTCACAAATGGGGTAAAAGTGAGTGGGTTTTTACAAAACTTTTATTAAGTTTTGTCCTTGGTAGTTGAGGAGCAATGAAGACTTTTTCTCCAAGAATTAGGAACTTTATTAGAATTTTTCCTTTAGCCCAATAGGTTGGATCATCTTCGTTTGTTTTTTTGTGATAAGAATAAATGTTTATTGTAAAACTCAGCAACTCTCGTTGATTTGAACGGTACAATCAATCGAACTTTTGAGTTTGAATGTATCGGGAAGAGACCCGTGTACTTACGATCAATGTCATTCACATTGCAACATTACCAATTTTCCATTTGGGTTATGGGCACGTGTTATTGATTATCTCTATCAATTGCTCCACTTGTTCGTCAGTCATCCTTTCGTCATAGTTGTGCACGATCTGTAAACAAAATGAATTCACACTCAGTGGCAGATACATGAATTGCTGGACACAAACTAATTCATTAGAAGCAATACGAATTGTTTTCAGTGCAACCTTCTTACATTGATGTGTGAGAAGTATTGATACTAACCAATGATAACTCTAGTGCTGTCTTTGGCGGAGTATTGACAATCATCAGTTTCTCGTTGTGGGTGAGTTTGACAGGGAAGCTGAGCAGAGATCCCAAGAGATTTCTCACATCAGAAGGCGTTTGACTGCCACAGCTATTTTGAAGGTATTGCGATGCCTTTTACAAACAAATTGAAATATTCGTTAGGTAGCACTACCAATTACTATTCAATAATGGTCTTAGGTAAGACTTATCTAACTTAGTAATCTCATCCTGTAAGTACCATCTTTGCCCTCACAGGGCATCTCATAATATGTCATCGTGGCTGAAAGTGTATCAAGTTTTAGTGAAATCAAGGCTCCAACACTCCCTTAGAGATCCCAAAATTCAGGAATGACAAAGATTTAGCAGTTGATTGGGTGATGCCATGTTCTAACAAAATACTGTCCCAAATACGAGTATATGTATTCCTGTGACAGTGATGGAACAGTTCCAAAGCTCCAGTTCTAACATATTTGGAATAAAGACACAAAGCATATCAATAGGGCTGAATTATAACTTGCTACGAAATTATGTGTAGACTGAAACCGAAGTCGAGACGCTCCAGTGACTAGCATGTCATAGCTTAACCCAAATATCGAAAATTCAATCAACAATAATAATATTATTTATATAATATAATATTATTTAGTGCCTACGATATTGATTTTGCCAGTAATCAGATATTATTAGTAATTAGTAATATCTGATCAATTATTGTTAAAACTAATCAAAGTTTCATGTTGGCAATTAGACTCAAAATGTCAGGTTTTATTCATAAACCAACTATAGGCATTTAATTTAATTAACAAGGTACTTACAACTTACTTTCACAAAACCTCTATAGGTAATATAGAATTGCTAGACAGGAATTCGGCTCACCTCGTACAGAATAGTGGCCAACTGATTTCCGGTGGACGAGTTATTGACAGAAGTATCTTTAATTTCATTCAATAAATTGAGCACCTGAAAAAATGAAAGCAAACCAAAATTACTTCTTTTAAACATCAAATGTGATTGGAATACAATTACTACAATGTATTATGTCTTACAAACATTCCTACTATGAATATTACCGTTCTTATCGTTCAAGTGACCCAAAATCTTACAGAACCAATTCCAGTGGCGTCAATTTAAATTTAATTTCTGGGTGGGTATCTCGATGTTCAACAGTAAACTGATGTTGAGTATCTACACTACACGCAGATACACCGGTACATGGAAATGTCTCATTTTCTCAGAGTGGCGAAATTTCAAGTATCTACCACAAGAGAATTGGCGTCTGGTGAGAGGATGGCGCCAGCGTAACGGATGGACGGACGCTCGGTTTCAGCTAGTTAGTGAAGGCTAAAACATGTTCCATTTTAATGCGTAATTAAGTATGTTTCTAATCACTTAGCATTGTGTCACCGAAATTAGGCCGGTATAATTGCTCGTTGGCCAGGCCCCAGATAAGATGAGTGGCTCTTATGATAATTTCTATGCTATTCACACTATGAAGCTGGGATTTGGCAAGTAGCCTCCTTAGGACTTAACTTTTAAGCAGAATAGGGCCGGGATCGGCTGAGTGGTCCCTAAATCTAATTTCTATGATATTCAAACTATGAAGTTGTAATTTGGTATGTAGCCTCCTTAGGGCTTACACTTGACGTTGTCCAAGCCTCGAATCAGCTGAGTGACTAAAACATGTTCCATGCTTATAGAAATTTTATCCGTAAGGCTCAAAACGAAAGGTGAACGGGGGGGGGGGGGGTTCGTGACCGCCAGCGGTAAGACATAATTAAGACATTAATCCATGGATATGCAGATCACATTCAAACTGAGTCCAGGATAATACTCGTCAGTGTACACTCAAATCGAACAGGTCAGTATTTTTTTTTTTTTTTTTTTTTTAGATTTAGAAATCTAAATCCAACAAATTTCAAAAGTATGCAAACACAACGAAAATACAACTAGTTAAATACATCAAATAATAAATTATGAACGAATATAGTTGGAGTAATATATTATAATATCGTTGGAAAAAATGTTCCAAAATACACCACTAAACAAACCATGATGAAAAGGGACAACAACAAAAACAATTCGATGTATGCTGTTCTAAATATTTTTCCTTTACACATGAGAGGTTGTGTTCAGTTGTGATCAGTAGACAATAATTTTCTAATTATTAGATATCGCTATACACATTATTATGTGTATAGCGATATCTCAGGCAAAGTTGATTTTTAATTAGTGTATTTCAAACGATTTTTAGTATCCTCTTAATGTTTCATTCGAGGTATACATTCGAGGTGCATTTTTTTAAACCAGCTCGGAATTATTTAGGAACTACCTAATCTTTTCTGCTAGTAGGTAGTTCCTAAATAATTCCGAGCTGGTTTAAAAAAATGCAGTATACGGTATACTGCATTTTTTCAAAAACCAGCTCGGAACTATTTAGGAACTACCTAATCTTTTCTGCAAGTATACGCCAACGAACCTTCGTTATTAGTGCCAACGAACCTTCGGTATACTGTATACCTCAAATGAAACATTAAGAGGATACTAATTCCCAACTATTCGAATGATTTGATAAGTTTACTCACTTCTAGATTGCTAAGTGCCGCTACTTCCGTTTGCTTCCTGAAACATCAACGTATTTAGTCGTAAAACTTTGTTTTATTCACTGAGAGCTTACAGCAGTGATAATAAGAACATTTTTGCCATTTCCCGTCTATTAGCTACGCATTTGAATCATGACAAATGTAGATAAGTAGACATCAGACTTACACTTCCATGATATTATCAATCGATGAAAACCCTTCCCTATTTCAGGTTATTCTTCACGAAAACTGCCTACTCTACTCACAAAGTGGTCAAATGATAAATTGTACAGTAGGTAATTGTTACGATTCACTTGCTGATGCCGAGTGCACGAAAATCTTGTTTACGAATAGTCCAAGAGAGAGTGCGATAGCTCTCTTATCATATTATGATAATAGAAGATCTTCTTCTTCTTCTTGATTTTGTGTCGCAGCCAGTGCCATGTTGGACAACCGTTGCAGTATATTTGCAGTATAGTTGCAGCCCTAGGACACCGGTGCTAGTTCACGGTCATGGCGTAGTATAGTAGGGTTTTTTCAGGACAAAGAAATAAACGGATATCGAAATATACATGTATGAGATTTATTCTACATACCTCCGGGTTCTTGATAGTATCAGAATACACTGAAGTTAATTGAAATATAATCGTAATGAACTTAAGTAGCAGAAGTGAACTTTAGGGAAACTGATCGCAGTCGATGGCAGAGCAGAAGTGAAGTTGAGCCGGAGGTGGCAGCGTACATTGCGCCAACGACGGTTGCGGTGGTTTTAGGAACTAGGTCCACGGCCATCGGTATCCACGGAGTATGTATCACGAGAGAGGACGGATTGATAATCTTGACACTCCCCTCCAAGTCGTCATCTCGATGTCCAGTATCCCGAGCAAGGCAACAAGCTTCCATTCATGGCACTCCGTATTCAGCATAGCGTTCTCCGTATTGGTCGCAGCATTCTCCTGGTTCTACATATCAGTCTCCGGGTTGAGCATGGTGGTGATGGAATCGACCAAATCTTCCGACTTAGTCGATTCTAGCTGTTAATATCAAAATAGAATCTGATCAGTGTTTATACAGCATTAAATCTCTGAATTTGACAAACTTAGCATGATTTAATGGCTTAGTTAGAGTATCAGCTATTTGATCATCCGTTGAAATCCATTTAATTTGAATATTTCCATCTCTATGTTCTTGACGCACATATAAATACGACAGTCTAACCATATGTTTTAATGTAGAAGAGTCATCTACTTCTGCTAGTCTAATCGCCGGTTTAGAGTCTTCATAGATAATTGGAATTAAATTTAATCCAATCATTGTTGAACACATGGTCCTGATTGAAGCTAAGTCTCGACACGCAGTACTCATAGCTACAAACTCACTTTCAGCTGAAGAAAGAGCAACATGATTTTGAAGTTTTGTGCGCCATACTACCGGATTACCAAATAAGTAGATAATATATCCCGTTGTGGAAAAGCCTCTTTCCGCAGATAATCCAAGAGAAGCATCTACATAACATTCAATGTTATTATTCCCTTTATCAGAAAACAAGAGTCCATAATTTCTAGTTCCTCTAAGATAACGCATGATCCGGATTACAGCTTTCCAATCCTTCAAAGTGAAATTTGACTGACGTCTACTTAACATATTCGTGGCATATGAGATATCCGGTCTAGCACCACCTTGCAAGTAAAGTAGAGAGCCTATTGCTTGTCTAAACGGAATGGAACTAAGATCACAAATTTGATTTTTCTCCTCCTTTTCAATCGATTTATCGAATATCATAGGAGTAGAGACAATTTTATCACTATCAGGATCAAATTTCATCAACATGTTGTCAATATGAGATTTCTGAAGTATCCCTATCGTTCCTTCACTCCGGTTTCTAATAATTTCTAAACCCAGGTATTTTCTAGGTTCCCCGAGATCAACTATAGAAAATTCCTTTTCTAAAACGCATTTAACCTGTTTAAGTTTTTGATTACTATTAGTAGCCAGAAGTATATCATCAACATAGAGTAAAAGAATAGCTATTTTGTCTCCTGATTTCCACATAAACAAACATGGTTGAAATGGGTATGGTTGGAAGTCCATCTCGTTCACAGCTTCTTGAAACCTGATATACCACCTTCTTGGTGATACCTTTAGACCATACAGCGCTCTGTGTACTTCACACACATGTTTAGTCTTAAATTTTTCATCCAGTTGTAAATAATTGTCATAACCATCCGGAATTTCCATATATACCAATTTATCAAGCGAACCATTTAAAAAGGCAGTTTTTACGTCATATTGAACCAAATCCAGGTCATATTTCGCTGCTAAAATTAATAGGAATTTTACATCTGGTAACCTTGCAACAGGAGCATAAATTTCTGATAACTCATAGTTATTATTATCAGCAAATCCTTTGACTACCAGTCTACTACGATACCTTACCGATCCGTCAGCTTCAGATTTCCTCTTATGTACCCACCGGGTTTTCATTACTTTCATTCCTTTGGGCACATCCTTTCTAGAAATGATTTTCCAGGTGTTGCACTTTTCCAGGGCCTGAAATTCTGTATTAATTGCATCTAACCAAAGATCAGCATCAGGTGCTCTTAATGCTTGAGCATAGGTTAAAGGTTCTTCACCAGAATCTTGAAGGAAAAATGTTTTATCTCCTATATCGCCTAAGTCTTCAAAGAATTCACATTCATCATTTTCATGAATAAGCACCGGATTTTGTTTGTTTTCGATGCCCTGTATGGAATCTTCTATCCTAGTTGGTATTTGAATTGAAATGGAATTATCCTCCTGATTAATATTGGTAGTTAGCTCAGAATCCTTGTTACTGGCACCAACATCACTATTAACCTCTACTGTAAATTCCGTTTGACTACCGGGTTCAAGAGCCTTATTTTCATTTTTAGTATAATCACCATAGGTTCGGTTTTCTATAAAATCTACATGTTTTGACCTAACCACCGTTTTATTTTTGTAGTGCAATAGATGGTATCCGGTTTCACCACATTCTAACAAGAATCCTAAGTTTGCTTTGGGTGCAAATTTAGAAGTGGATTGAGTATCCAAGATATAAGCTTCACATCCAAATCGTCTGATATATTTTACCGTAGGGGCATGATTTAATACAAGCTCATAGGGGGTTTTAAAGTTTATCGACCCATTTGGAGTTCTATTATGAATATAGATTACATGTCTCATGGCATAAGGCCAGTAGTGAGTCGGAATACCTGAAGAGATGAGATTGACCCGGATTTTCTCTTCCAATTCTAAATTTTGCCTTTCAGACACGCCGTTTAATTGAGGGGTGTAAGGCTCGCAAGCAGTTAATTTTATATTTTCTCGTTTAAGCAAAGCATTCATTTCACTAGTTTTATATTCTAAACCCCCATCCGTTCTAATTTCTGAAACCTTAGTTTGGGGGCCTTTTAATCTCCTGATTTCTTCTAGACAAGAAAGCAAAGCTAAGTTTACTCTAGTTTTGTTGCCTATTTCGTAAGCAAATACATACCTAGAGGCATCATCCGTAAATGTAACAATATATTTAGCTTGAGACCTATATGCCACCGGTTTTAATGGTCCCAAAAGATCGCTATGCAAACGATGAAATACAATATCTGATCTATGTCTTTTACTAGTGAATGGCTTGCGTTTGGCTTTAGCCATTTTGCAATCAGGACAGTCTAAGATATTAGTATCAAATTTGACTCCTTCCAACTCCGGAATTTGTTTACCCGCTATCTTTAAATATTTTAGAGAAGCATGATTTAGTCTGTAATGCCATCCTAGACCTACATCGTTTCTAAATTGCAAAGTTTCATCCTTTTTAAACTTCTTTGGGTCAGAACTCCCCTCTAAACTGAGCCCCGGTTTCTGAATTTTTCTTTTAATTCCGGTTTTGTTTACATCTTTAGTGATTTTATCTACCGTATTTGTTTTCGCCGGATTTTCATCGCTTTCTGACTTGGTCATCAACGAATTTCCTTGCACCAGACTGAGTATCCTTAATTTTTCATCCTGATTTGCATTTATCATAGGAAGCGAAAAGGACAACCACCAAAAACGTCCATCAAAACTACCGGTTTTTAGAATGTCCCCTGAACTCGGATCTATAATTTCTAATTTATTTTTATCAAATTTCGCACTTAATCCTTTTTGCATTTGTTTCCTAATAGAAAATAGATTTTCTACTAGTTCAGGTGCATACAGCACACCTCTTAAAATCCCAAATTTCTTTAGTTCATCGTTATAATATATTATATCACCTGATTGTCTAATGATTAAGTCCGATTCCTTACTACTATTTGCACACGATATCCTGATTTCATTATGCAAATTTACTAAATTAGAAAATACCTTCTTATCCTTAACTATGTGTTCAGTAGCACCGCTATCAGCTATAAACCTTAATTGAGGTAATTTACCATCCAACAATGACATCTCCGAGCCCCAAGAATGCATTGCTGAGGGCGTTTCCTCGGAATTAGGCCTGGGTACAGCAATGGCAGCCATCGTATTTTCGTCATCGTCATTATCATCATCGGATTCTTGTGCTGCATAATGAGCTCCGTCTGAGGTTGTTTTACTCCGGGTTTTTGAAACAACACTCCTCAATCTGTTCTGTGCTGGAGTCCTAGAGCGAGCTTTAGAGGTTAGGCGGTCAGTTTCCGAGGATTTGGTCAAGTTTTTTTTCTGTTTAATCTGAACGTGTCTTTTGTGAGGGGGAGTATACACGTTAGAACCAGCCTTGTGTCTCCGGATATCTTTAGTGCGACTGGTTAAGGGTTCAGTGCAACTCGCAGACAGATGTCCAAAGTTTCCGCATTTATAGCACATCTTCTCCGTATTCCTGCAAGTTTTACTAGTGTGACCCTTAATACCACAGGTGTAACAGGTAAGGTCAATAGGTTTCCAGTTTTTGTTTTTGGAAGGTTCACCGGATTTCCAATTTGCTTTTCTCTTGAAAGTTTGCTTTCTTGAACTGGTTCCGATCATAGCACTACCTTGATTGCCAGCCCTTTCTCTTCTATTATTCTCCATGATCATGTCGAATTTTCTATGTATTCTGTCGAATATGTCACGGGTTTTTAATAGCGAGCCATCTAACAGAGCATCTTCAGCAATTCGTGGGCACGTCTCAGAAATAGCATTCACTAAGTTTCTCCGGATTGTCTTCTCGGTCAATTCAGCTTCAGGACATCTCCTGATATCCGTGACGAGTCGCTCGAATCTGTTCTGGAACTCTAATGCCGTTTCCGTCTCCGGGTTGAATCTAATATTCATTAGTTCAATTTGCAGGGCATGCTCCTTGGCTTGTGATGGAGGATCTACCGTATTTTCAATTATCCTCATGGCTGCTAAGGGTTCGGTTTCATCGTTAATCAGTGCCTGTAGTCCCTCATTGACATTGGACATGATGTAAGCCAAAATCAAGCTTTTCATCTGGTGCAGTTCCCTTTTCGTGTAGCAATCCGGAACTTCCGCTTGAGGATCGAGCAGGAAAGAACAGTCGTTACTTTCAAGGTCTAGCATAACTCTTCGCTTCCACACTACTACAGAGCCTTCATTAAGGGGATTATGACCGGGTTTCAGATTCAGCATTTGTGGTCTATAATCATCTTGAGCGTACCTTCGTCTGGGTTTTTGCACGTTCACACTGTCCCTGTTCGTATCCGTTCTTGAAATAGATGGCACACCTTCGGTCTGATTAGGATTAACACCGGATTCCGTATTTGAGACCTCGTCAGTGACCATTATTTCATCGCCGTGAGTACGACACACCGGGTTGGTTAGCGTGGACGCCAAAGCGTTAATCCTTAAAATGGACTCCTCAGAAACCTGCCGTATTTGATCCTTGATTTTATCAAATTTGCTTGCGTATTCCTTTTCAACCTCCCGCCTAACCACTTCACTCCTCTTTTGGATCTCCTCCTCCACGATTCTCCTTATTTCGTCAGAGTTCATTTTTCTCTGAAACAGATAATGTTACAGCACCAGATTAAGTCTATATTTTGCTCCTTGTTAAATGTAGTTCTACCTTAATCCGTAATAAACGAATCTTAAAAGACACCGAACTAAAATGACTCCGTGAGTTTAATACTCGTTGACATATCGTTAAATTACATTCTTACTTAAGCACCGCGCACGCCTTATTCTCTCCGAAATACTATTTTTGTCCCCAGGTCTGGAATTCGCTCACCTTGCGTCCCGAATCGTGATTTTTCGGGTTTTTAGTGTATAAAACACTGAGTGAGGTTGCAGTTACGGGGATGTTCGATCCGCCCCGCTATCCATGTCTGTATCCGTTCTCATAGAGATACCTTACCAGACATAGACGCGCTGTGCGTCGGTAACAGGGCCTGAACAACTAGCTTACACCTCAGCGACACGCACACACATAAATAAATTATGCTATGACTATCCCGCTGGTAAAACCCAATGTGAAAAATGCACGATTCATTACATGTTTCATCTCAGAGACTAATTCCAACCTATATCTTATTTCAAACTTTATTCGAAAACTCCGGGTTTGTTAAATTTAAATAAATCGGATTTTAGTTTCTTAAATCTCATTATTTATTAGCTTCTGCATTCAGCCGGGTTACTTCTGCTTGCCATCTGCGATACTTTAACTTTCCTGATTCTGCAACATCATACTGTTATTAATTTAAATACTTTACTTCTCTAAATTCACACACCACACTGGGGACGTGAGCAAATTCCGACCTCGTTAGGTCCCTAGGCTTTCATGCAGAATAGTGTCTCGTGTTTGCGACCGGTTTACCAGTAGAAAGAGGCACACCGCATTAATTCCGAACTAATGTCAGCACTCCGGGTTAATACCAAGCTAGATATTTATCGAGTGGGTTTTCTTTTTTTCAACTTATAAATACCGTAACTTAGCACCTTAGTTAATTTAAATGTATCAAGGTAACACTCCCGCCGTATTCAGCCAACAATGTAAACAAAACATTCACCGAACTCACTATTTTGAACAGGAATCAACCGTGATCATCTGTTTTGTCTTCATGACATCCTTGTTACTACCGGTATAATTTTCTTACATGCACGAAATACACCACATATTAAAAGGAAAAGTCAGTAGTTCCACCTTATTGCAAAGAAAAGGTTCAATAATAATTCTAGCTATCAGTGGAAAATCAATTTGTTGTGATAACGAACAACAATCGATAATGCTGATAGAATGTTACTTTGATACTATAATTTCGATCGATTAATCGATTCTTCGTTGAATATTCGAATCCGGGTTTTATCATGAGCCGTTTTATCCGTATTCCCCACTTCGATAACTGTAACCTACCTTAATATCGATTTACATACATCGATCTTCTCTTTCTACCGACGCTCTAACGCATTTCTTTTTATGCGCCTCCTTACTAATTTTTCTCGAGATGGAATAGTTATCACCCGCACTCTCCGAAATTTAAGAGCGATTTTCATCGATAAAACTGAGTTTTTCATCGTTATATCCTGCTAGACTTACGGACCATCGACTTGACTCGGGAAGCACACTCAGTTAAATATTGCATCATCCTTTTTTTGAAGCAAAATGTCCGCCGCCATTTTCCTCCTGATTTATGAAGCTCTCACCTGCATTTTCTCCGTTGTGCTTCCCGTCCGGATTACAGAGAAGAAAACTAGTATACTTCTCTAACTATTCCATAAAAACTATAACAACGAGCTTCCAGTTGTTATTTCCTGATTCGCACCGGATTCTCGAGAAAAATCACGAGCACTATTTCTCTGCATGGGACGGCTCACCCGTTCGCCGGCCCACCTATGTTAACATTTCAGGACAAAGAAATAAACGGATATCGAAATATACATGTATGAGATTTATTCTACATACCTCCGGGTTCTTGATAGTATCAGAATACACTGAAGTTAATTGAAATATAATCGTAATGAACTTAAGTAGCAGAAGTGAACTTTAGGGAAACTGATCGCAGTCGATGGCAGAGCAGAAGTGAAGTTGAGCCGGAGGTGGCAGCGTACATTGCGCCAACGACGGTTGCGGTGGTTTTAGGAACTAGGTCCACGGCCATCGGTATCCACGGAGTATGTATCACGAGAGAGGACGGATTGATAATCTTGACAGGTTTTCTGTGATATTTGGTTTTGGAATGCTTCTGAAGTATACTTTCGTTGGCTTCACATATTATGTGGGGGATTGTCCCTGACTTCAAGGTTGAGTAATGCTCAGTCAGCACTATAACTCAAGTTAAACAACGATAAAAATTAAATAACTTCATTGCGTAGGTACCTATGTATATCAAGTAGCTATGTATATTTGGGATTGCTTAGCATTGTGTAAGGGAAATGGGGCCAGTATAACGCAACCGAAGAGTGCAGATAATAATTGCCCGTTGCTGTTTATTGGTATTGCGTTAAGTACAATTTTCTAATCAATATTGCCTGGTAGTGGAGGTTGTCTCAGTTATAAGTTGCTTGGAGGCTACATACCAAACTACAGCTTCATAGAGTGAATAACCTCAGCTGATCCTGGGCCAGGGCAGCGTTCATGGAGTGAATAACAGAAATTAGCTAGGTATTAGAGTGAATAGCATCTATAGACATTAGCTATTCACTCTATGAAGCTGTAATTTGGTATTTAGGACTTTGGTGTTTAGCCTCCTTAGGACTTACACTTTAAGCAGAATAGGGCCATGATCACTGAGTTGCTCTTAAAGCTAATTTCTATGCTATTCACCGATGAAGCTGTACTAATGTAGGATGTTGCTAAACGTGTCATCTACTAAGGTCACTTACTGCTGGGTGTCACTTACTAAGGTGTCATCCTTAGTAAGGAGGCGATAATTTGACATATTCAGAGTGATTGCAATCATTGCATAGAAATTTACTGTAGGAACCAGTCTTGACACCCAGCAGTAAGACATTTCCATGTGAACGAACGGCTGGTCGTAGGATGCTGTGGAGGGTCTAAAAAAAATTCTAAAAAATAAACTACCTAACTAAATGTGAACTAAAATCTATACTGCTCCATTTGAATTTTTCGAGATAATATCTCGAAAAATTATGACATTTTTAAATTTTCCATTAGAGAACTCACCTCATGTGTTCCACCCATCTTCAACTCCTTCACTGTTCATTTCGACCTATCCCTCTCAACCACACGATTACCTTCATCGGCATCAATGCTATTCCAGTCAATTTCAACTTCATTCCTGCTAAAGTCACAATTCAGACCCTGTTCATCTATTATACCTAGCCATCAAAGAAAGATAACAAGGAAAAAGAAAGGATGACCTATCAAGTTGCTTAAGTTGTAGGTACATAATATGCTTCATGGAAGAATGATGTGCTTCCTTCTTCCATGATGTGCTCATAGGAACCCCAGAGACAAGTAAATCTGGAACCACACACACTGCTTGCGTATGGATACTTCAAATAAAAATTTTGGTATATGTATAAAATATCGATATCCCATATCGACGGCTCTTTCGCACCAATGTGTCGATGTATCGGACAAAAAGATGTATCGGACAAAAAACCATCGATATATCGGCCCCAAAAAATCGACATTTCGTGGAGAGTACGTGATAGTCCGACCAAAGAAGAAAAGCACACACACACTTGAAATGAAATGGAACAGCCATCATGGAAGTAGGTATATGTACGTCTACAGACAAACATATATGTAGGTATATTTCTATGCTTTTACCTAGTAGGTATTATATTAATAATTAATTGGTAGGGTACCTGTGAAAAATATCAAAAGCAAAATAATGATGTATCGTGAACAATATATCGATATTCGAGATATTAAAGATGTTATACATCGATATTTCAGGATACGTATCGATATTTTTAATATATCGATACACATCCTTAAAAACTCCAATGCAGGGAAGAATTCTTGAAGAATTCTTCCATGGTTAACATGTGTTTGTTGTGATTGTCGTGTAGTTTCTCAGAGAAACTTTCTCTGCTTAGGTCTAAAGACTAGAGTCTATTTCTTTACACAACGCTTCTACACTCTTTTAAATACTAGGTTTGTTGGTTGTCTCCTTCATGGTTTAATCGCTTGCCATGCGATTAATCAATTCGTGAATAATCCGGTTAGTAACTAGTTAAACATTGTTTCGTCCCTCTGTTACTTCAATTAGCTTTGACCTGAAGATATGAATGCTTATAATTTACTACCGTCTCTACAAACCGCTTCTCAAACCCACAGGTGTGAGTAGGGCTGTGTTGCCGAACCCGCGTTTTCCAACTCCCATTTTGTAGGAAATGGATAGGATACTCTCTTCGGGCACTGATGCACCACCTAGATGTTGCATTTGTAACGCCGGATTCAAAGGAGGAGGTGAGAGTATATTGAATCAGAGTTGTCATGCATGCCATTATTATGTAGGTTTGTATTTTATTTTGATCAAACGACTATAAAATTCCGTTCGGCCGCAGTTCAAAAGTGGTGTATTTTCAACAATATAGCGTGGATACATTTACCCAAATTTTCCGTTCCAGGACTCAATTATCCGAGGAAAGAACAATTGCCGCGTGTTCTCAAGTGCGCTCACTCATCTTGCGGCAAGTGCATTTTAGCTTGCCTCAACTTTAAAAAACCTATTACTTGCGGTGTTTGTCAGGAAGTCTCACCATACCCTCCGAAGTAAGTACCTATTTCACATGAGTTCTACCCGAAAGTTTCACTCCATTTTATGAAATTACCCTCTGGTATGTAGATAATTAATTTGGGTTGGAACAGAATTGCTCTCTTTTCCATCAAAGCATTAAGAAGTGGATGTATGTAGGTATTTGGTTTTTTTGGTTAGATTTGGGTTCGTACCCAACAGTTATACCAGTGTTATAATGGACAACAGTCCAAGTTGACTGTCAACAGTGTCTGGACATTGGTTTAACTGTTGTGCACGAACCCAGTCTCACATAATTCCACGTTCCTTCCATGCAAGGTATATGGTTTAATTTTCCTAATTTGAAATATTCCAGTTACAAGGAAGAAGATATCCAAACCATATTTCCAGTGAACGCGTATATCCTGGGGCTATGGTCAAAGCGAACAAATGAGTACTATGGTGACTCCCAAATCTCGTTCTCCAACAAGGCCGTCAAAAAAGAGATGATGCCAACGCAGAGCAGTATGTTTTTTCTTTACTCTGTGATGTCTTTTGTTACAGTGTTGTTTGTCTTGAAATGGTTAGAACCACCTGAGATTAGGGCCGTTCTTAAGCTGCGTTCACATGGGTGCATAAACTGCGGTAGAGCGTATTGCGGAAAAAAACAGTGGGTGGACTCGTGAAGTGCAGAAGTTGCCAAATAGGTTCACATAGGTGCGGAAACGTACCTTGCTTTCCCGCCCAACACTAATATTTTAATATTTAAAAGCCCAAATCGTCGATTAATAATTAATTTCTTGGTCATCCATTCCCAACATGTTGGTGACAGTTCTGTGAACAGTACACCTTGATTTATTACAAAGGAAAAACTATTCTTACATTTTAATAAATAGGCGTGATCCTCTCCCGCTAAATTGGAACTTACCTACAAGATCCAAACGCCGCACTTTTTCACTGTTGTCCATGATCCGGATCATTTCTAGATTTACATGTCTGTGAAGTCTTTCTTCATGCCTCACCACATAGTTCTTGATGGCTTCGGTGACGGTTTCCATTTTCAGGTCACGATGAAGGTCGTAATTTCTTATGTACTTTACTATCCCCCTAAGTACTTTATTTTGTAAAGTTTGAATGTGTTTGATGATGGGGTTTTTAGAGCAGCCCCAAATTTGTATGCCATAAGTCCAGACTGGTTTTAGGATTTGCTTGTACCTACAGTAACTTGTTGAGAACCTCTAGTTCTGAGTGCCTTCCCATGAACCAGTACAACTTCCTATATTTGATGTTGAGCTCGGGTTTTTAAATTTTGATGTGTTCTTTCCATTTTAGTTTGGCATCTAGCGCCAACCAGTTGATCATAATTGGACACGGTTTATCTTTCTTGTACGTAAAATTCACGTATGCAGATTTGGCTTCGTTGAGTTTGATTCTCCATTGTTGGGTCCATTTGATGACTTTACCAAAGTGATTTTGCAGTTTGTGAGCAGCTTCTTGTGCTGTGTCCTCCTCGGCCGTGAATGGTGTATCATCAGCGAAAGTTGCTGAACTCCACTTTCAGCCGATGGCAAATCCCTTGTGCACATTAGGTATAGCGCAGTCCCAAGGACACTTGTAGGGGTTATACGAAAACCGAAAAAAGTCCGAAAATTTCGACGTTTTTGGGCCACCAAAAGTTATGCTCACCTTGTGGAGAGGCACAAACTCAGATTACTAGTTTTCAAGACTATCGAAAGGGTTTAGAACGATTTCCTGCTTTCCCCCATTTACTTCGGGGTCCGGTCCGGTCCCTTTCAGGTCTAATTTTACTGGACTATATTGCGTTGGTAATCCGATGGATCTGATCAATGGTTGAATGTTGTTCACTCAGCTCTCCGTTGTTCACTCAGTAGTTCTCTCACCTCTAATGTATATGTGGTGTTATTGGTTTCCCTATTCTTTACTCTAGTTCTGAATGACCACGCTGCTTGTTGGGTGAGCCCAGTAAAGGCAACCGTTTCTTCCCCGAGTTGTTCGATACTCTTAAGGGGTGTATTAAGGCGGAAAATATCTCATTTTTCCGAAAACTACCTATCGACCTACGGAAGGAGTCCTCCCACTCCTTCCTATACCTACCTACCTTTGCTCCAGCTAATCATGTGGTGTTCCGCAGTTTCTGCATCCATGTGAATGCAGCTTTACACTAGAGTTCTTATCCCTTCTAAGCTGTTTTACTATCATACTTTATCCTACTCTCAACATGTGTGGAGGCAGTGAACTAAGGCTGAGTGGGCGGCTAGTTTATCACTTCCAACATTACAAATTATGAAATTAATGTTTCAATTTTACTCACAGGAATCTTTGCCTTTATTTTCATTATTTAACCCACAGGATAAACCCGTCACCCTGCATTTCAAACTAGCTATGCGGTTTTCTTTAAGTACTGCATGTTTCAAATAATGATAAACCTAGAATTCGGAACAAAGAGGAGATAAGCACGGAATTAAACAATCTAAAGATACCCTCTCCTATTTCATCTTAGAAGCTGACGTTATTCCGCTTATACTAATAGTCTATATGAGGCGTTGCGAATACGAAAAGTGTAGGTTTCATGTTGAGTTTGCCCATGTTTCCATATCAAAGTAAACAGAATGAAACTAAGCTGCTGGCGGGAAACCGCTAAGAATTTTTTATATTTATCAATTTTGACAATAAAATGCCACATAAAACTTCTTATGCTATAGGCGATCTGTCATAGGTGATCGGATATGAAGGGCTCAGCACCTCTCCCTCCCCCTGGAATGTCTTCACGTCAAAATCAACATGAGCCTTTGCTGAGTTCGACCTCAATCGATAAAACAAGTTCAAATGAGTTTTTCTCGAAACCACCATTTGTTGAGTTCGCCCTTCGTATTCGCAACGCCTCATATAAACGATATAAAAAAACCTACTTAATCATGAAACCCACTTGTAATGGACACTGATGGCGTCATAAATGAAAATATTTTTGAAAACTTGAGAATATTTAGGAATTGGAAGTATCGATGAAAATCCACTCCACGATCATAATGTTGCAATATTTCGATTTATAACGGACCTACCCGAATGTCAGCCCCCCCCCCCCCCCCCCGCCATGACTGCACCAACTATATAACTACCACATATATAGCCTGATGTTATGTAATCACTGCCAAAGTTTCAAATCAATTTTGTGTTTTTCAGACACTTTATGCGATGAATGCACTGGCCCTGCAACATGTTTCTGCGAATCGTGCCTCTCTGCTTACTGTCACCCCTGTTTTAAAAAGGTATATCAAATAATCGAGTCAAAAGAAACACAATGAACACACATGAACCTCACGTTACATACTTGCATGTTTATATTTTGGAGAACGTTATTGATTCATCAGTGGCAAATTCATCGTTTTCTGAGAAAACGACGTTAGCATCTTCTGAATCTCACCTACCTTGATTACCTATTGAGCAGCATTTTCAAGCTTAACCAACACTGCCAATAGTAACAGTCATAACCACATCAACGTGTTTTAATAAAGTTCAAGATCGATTCAGGATTCCATAACGCATGATGATACAAAACATGATACCAATGGGGGAAGCGCAGGAAGCGTCGCATCCCCTCAAGAAATTAAGAATGTAGGTAAAAGTTGAATGATGAAAATGTTTATTAGAATAACAAAATAGTTCATCAAATTAAAAATTTGAATGGCCCGCTCATTATGCCACAGTTACCTACAGCTACCTACCTTTGATGGTTGCTTTTGAATCACGAATCGACTAAGACTGGCATGGTTGAAGCCAAGAAGAGGAAGAAGAAGAATTACATATATCTGATTGCAGTGAGACCACCTACTAGTTGAGGCCTCTGGGGAACAACAAGATTCGAGCGGGTGCCCATGACATTACCCTACAGCGTGTGTGTAGATTTGTGTGTATTCTAGCACACGCGTATGTGTATGCCTCCTGACTGTGTTACCATAGCACAGCAGCGCAGGCGGCTAGCGCTTCCCAGATGTAATGGGCGGACGTCGCTTTTGCTGGAACACGGAGGCCGGAGGATTGATAATATCCATCGATTGTTAATAACCATGCTGTTGTTTGATTGTTCATAGTTTTTAGTTTTTGTTAAGTTTTTATCTTTCTAAAACAAACGTTTAGTCGTTTAGTTCGCGAAATTTTAGCAAAAAATTTGACAGGTGCCAGATCTCAAGGGCTCGTCACCGTGAGCACACTAGACATTTTAATGTTGAGAACTGCAATAGATACCGGTGGTTATGAGGGTGTAGTTCAAAAAACCTTTTATTTTGTTTCCGATGCATTTTGTTTCCCTCTGAAAAAACATCATGGTGTAGTAACTTTTCTAGCATAACAAACTTGTCTGAATCTTCTCCCAGTGAAGCAATTCTCACATAGTTTCCTATGTTACTTTATTGAAATTTAGGAAAAGCTCTCGCAATAACTTTTTGTTGGATGTGCAAGAAACCGCGCGAATCTCTCTTCGTAAGAACGTAAAAAAAAACAGGGAGATTATGGCTTGGCTTGTTGACTGCATTATTTTCTTGACTAAACAGGAACTGTCGTTTAGGGGGCATGACGAGTCATCCTCTTCTCATCATAAAGCGTATTACCTCGAGTTATGACATTTCCTAAAAGATACGACCAGCCATTGGAAGATCATTTGAAAACGGCAACGATTTTTAAAGGGACCTCCCCTGACATCCGAAATTATCTTTTAAGTGCTATAGCTAGTTTCATTCTAGATGACATTGTGATTACATGTGATCAAGCTAAGAGAGAGTTAGGAAACCAATTAGCTTAGAAAGGCAATTTTTCTTTGGACTTTTTTTTAAAAATATCTAACTATTTGCATAGTATGGTGCAATACAGTTGTGTTAATTTTGTAAATTATCTATTAACCTGAGACATGTGGTGAGGTCACTGCTCAGTAGCAGTCCTTGGACTGCCGAGAGTTTATTCCTTTGTAGGAATAAAGCTAAGTGTTAGAAGAAGGTGTAGTAATTGTTGCCTGTAAGGTTCACCCTAACCTAGCTTGTCCTTCCCAATCGTATAACAAAATATCTTGGTTGCAGGTGCATTCGGCAGCAAAGGTATTCCGAGACCACAGAAGCGTCTCGTTGGTTCAGGCCTGGTCTTCGAAAAAACCTAATTCCATGTGCGCCACCCATCGCGACAAGAAACTTGAGTTTTTCTGCACTCAGTGCTCTGTATCCATCTGCTCGTCCTGCTTGGTGTCTGAACACAATGGGCACAATCTTAAATCCCTTGCTGACCAGGTAAATTATGATCCTAGCTTTTAGCTAAAATAGTGTTCTTAACTTTATAGCATTTGTTAATCAAATGTGGACGTTTTTATTCTATGGGAAAAATAACTAGCGGCAACACAATTGAAGACACGAGTGGAAGAAGGTGCTATGTTACATTTTTTCGATAATTCATGTAGTAGCGCGTAGCGCAGATAATCCTCAAAATATTAGGTTTATTGTCATCAGTACATGATTGACAACACCTTAGCAACACCTTGGATAAGAAAAAAAGAGAAAAATTCCGAACCAAACAACATAGGCAAGTACGCAAACTCAATTTTCTTGACATTTTACTTTTGTTACTTAGCACCTTCATCCACTTGTGTCTTCAATTATGTTTTTAAAAATAATTTATTTCTCAATGAACAATCGTTATGGCTCTACAGAGCGCGGGAACTGAAAAGAGGACGAGTAGTGGGCACAGGGAATTTTTATAGGGTCCCTTTCTTAGGCATAACCGCGTTACAACATCTCGTATCTTAGTTCAGGGGTTGATGAAGTGAATATCTAGGAGTATCAAATTGAATGAGCAGATTTGGTGAATAATGATGTTTTCATTTTCAGAATAAAGAGTTGGAAGATCAGATTGTCACCTCATACGCCAAAGTCACCGATGTCATGAATATAATGAAGATGTCATGTAAGGTAAGAAATCAATCGCTTTTTGTCTTTTCACATTTTTTATTATTACATCAAAGTTTTTATGTTGCTAGTATAATATCCGTAGTTCGGTCACAATAAATAGGTTGGTACTACGGAATACATAACATATACACTATTCACAAAACGTTTAGTTGCTGTCAACGATGAATGGTTTCGTAAGGAAACCATTTCAAGTAAACCTCTTGCAAATTGACGTGAAGATCTCAATTTCAAGGCGGTTGACTCTTCTGAACTGTACATTTTACTGACCACAAGAGTAATAATGATTATTGTGGTCAGTAAAATGAACAGTTGTGGTATTCGTACTTTTTGGCCTAGTGATCTTGCTCTCATTGGTTTTTCGCTCAATGTACTGTGCATGCAGTAACCATTTGTTGTAGAACAAGCGATAAGAATTTCGAATTATCAGAACTGGAGTAAAACATAGTTCGTAAGAATTAACAGAGATTGGAAAAGATCGTGACCTTTTCAGATGATCGTTAATTTCACGTTCATTAACTATTAACAATAACTGTTACTTTCCTCTCTAAAAATGACATTGAACTCGCGTTCAGGGTGTCTAATGTCATGTTATGGGGCCACAATATTCCTTCATGAATAACTGTCGAGCTTCGTCATCTTCTTACACATTATAGTTTAGCTAGCAGTCGGTTTGACAACTTAATTTTAACTAGTAATTAATATAAATAAAACAAAGTTACCTAACTAATCTTTTCGTTTATTCAACGATAATTGGATCTTCCATTGGCACATAAAGAAGGAAATCTGATAAATATGCGTTTATATCATGTGGTTTGGACTTCAGAAATGTTCTTGTGTCGTGTACCATTCGAAGATTTACCCTAAAGTTGAATCACGTTACTCGTAATTGAAGCTGTGTCTTTTTTTACAGCATTCAGTTATAGTACAGCATTCAGTAAGCCCAGATAATATGGTGTCGTTAACTCCCTACATCTTGGACTATACTGAACGTTAGTATGTATTGTGTAAAGCACGTTTTCTTTGTGGTATGGTGTGGTGGTTGTTGTTCCCCTGCCATAAATTCATGGGTAAAGTGAGGCGCGCTTAACATTTTTGTTTTAATGTAGAAATGTTATGGGTAATGTTGAAGAGACGGTTCTTATAGGGTCAAGCTGTAACACCTGGCCAACAAAACGGGTCATTATTGGAGAACAGTCTAGCTAGGGTTTTAAGTTATTTTTAATAATTGCATACTATAGTCAGAAGGTTAATCTGTTACTTGAACAAGCGAGTGCAAGTTGGAAATCGTCGAGGAATCAGCAACACCACCAAGCTCGTTTTTCACAACTTTTCAGGAGAGAGAAAAAACAGATTTTTTCGTCCATCAAGGCCTAATTTATTGAAGTTTTATCTCGATATCTATGATGAATAGATATCATTCATCATGGATAACGAGATAAAACTTCAGTCAATTAGGCCTTGATGGACGAAAAAATCGGCTTTTTTCTCTCTCCTGAAAAGTTGTGAAAAACGAGCTTGGTGGTGTTGCTGATTCCTCGACGAAATACCATATTAAATTATTTTATTTATTTTATTTTTATTGATTTCCTAAATCCACCACATTGAATTTATTTAGTTCTTAAGGGTAAAAAAAAAAATCCATTTAAATTTCGAATTGGTACGTTATTTTGTCATTCATTCAATTAAAATGTACTTGTTGTCTAATGATGTGCACATGAGTAATTTAAATTAGTATGTAGAAGTTGTTTGAAGTTTGTAATGTAGCAGAATTAAGGAGACCATATCTTTGTCTGTGCACTTGAATCAAAATATTTCGTGTTGACTAGTCGTCAAGAATATTTGTGCTTGGATGGCTTTCATTAAGGGTTTTCGACCATCAACTCTCAGTCCGTAGAATATTTACATCTTACATTACACATCTTGCATTATAAATAAGAGCTGGACAATTGTCCGACCTCGGGCACCATTAAGTTCATGACGTATTCTCTATACGTTTGGTCTCACGGTGTTCCAAAAAGACGGCTGAGCGACCTGAGGACTTTGTTTTCCGATTCGACGTCGTCCAGAGAATATTGATGGTCATCGTCGTTTATTGATGGATCGGGATCCTTGGATTCCTTGCTGGTATCTTCTGTTTTGTTCTATTCGTGAAACATAAGAATACCGTTACATAAGAATACGGTAACGATTTTTATGCAATTCGACTTGCACATCTGACTATCCTTGAGGCGCTGACAAATTCAGGTTATCCTGGATTTACACTGCGCCTCTACTCTTAAACCAAGATAGATCAAATTTAATTTACTCAGTGAATATTGTCTTCTTGTCCAAATGTCTATTCTCATTTCAATTTATGGAGCCTCTGTCCTTACAGAACACGTTTTAGACAAAATAACTAAGCATTACCTGTTCCAACTCCTTGAATTTATGGGTGAGATAGCGATCAACCAGTGGGCCTGCATAGTCTTCAGGGAAGGAAGGCTTTTGAGGTAGAATGTACTTGTAGAGCCGCTCGTTCAGCACATAGAGCTGTGCTGTTGAGGCGCACTTGACATTAAACCACCAGTCACATGTCAACGCGACTTGAGAGAAAATCGTGCCGTTGGGGCATAGGAATGAAGCCTGTCCGCCATTGAGGTCGCAGTAGTGCCAAACCTGTCATGATCAGTACATCAAGCGTAAAATATGAGGGCATTGGTCACTGTTCATATGGAAAGAGAATATGTTGGTTATGTAACATGATGTTTGGGATCATTAATGTTGAGCTTTAAAAAACAAAAATAAAATAAAAAAATAAAAACACCACATGAGTCAGTTTTCTTCTAGATAGTTTTCTATTAGATGTCCTCAGTTTGTTGTTAATCAATAGGAATCTTGGGTGTCTAGTTCTATCATAGGTATACAATTTATACCTATTTTTACTAATATTTAATATTAGTAAATTAGTGTCCACATCAAGAGGTCCCTTGCATTGTGTGCCCTGCTTTGCATGATACTTGTTATTCTAATTACCTGTTAGGGCTGGTTTGTTTGTCGAGTCGTATTCATCTTGCTGTCGCACCAATTCAGTTCAATCACCACCCCAGCATTTGGCTATTGATTCTAGCAAGTTCTATTTCAATTAAGTATCTTGATCTTTGATGGTTCTGCGAATTCCGTTCTTGACTTCCTAGTCTTTGTACTGCTTGATCTAGTAAGTTAGCTACTGTAATGGTACTTGATTTTATGTATATTATGATTTTATGTATAAAAGAATATGTGTTGATGGGATTGACTAGTGTGAAGAAGCAGGTTGTATAAAAGACTAGCTTGGTCATTTTATACAACCTAAAAGAATATGTATATTCTTTTTTAGATACAATAACCTTATTTGTTGAAATGATTACCTGACATCTTGTCTCGGGGTCCCCAAAGAAACCTTTGTACCTTTGAGTCTTACAGCTGAAACTAGTCTGGGGTATTTCGTCATAGGTTGGGTAGTCCACTCCAGCCTGACCAGGCGTTGCTCCTTCGTCATCATCCTCGTTGCTGATAGGTCTCTTGATTGAAATTTTCTGTATCTAATTTCAAACGCAGAATGGCTATTGATTAATTTAAATACGTTGATATGATTTGCTATGATTCCCCACAGTCTAAAATTAGTATTAAATACTGAGACATTTCAGACTGTGGGGAATCATAGCAAAGCATGTCAACGTATTTAAATAAATTTATCAACGTATTATGATAAATTTGATCAAAGGAAGATGGCGGAGAATTCCACCTTCACTTGATGAAGGCCACAAGAATGGAGCAAAGAAATGTTTCCAAAGTAAAATTGCTGGATGTTACATACCTGGTCTAATTAACTTTGGTCCTGCGTTTTAGAGTAATATCTACCAGGTCTACTTACCTTGGGCGTGTAACCTGGTTCGATCGGTCTAGGGAAGGTCTTGACTATCTCTTTGGCAGAGTTCGGCAGTGCATTGGCCCTTTGTAAGATCCTCAATAGTTTTGACAAAGTTTTAATGCTGGAATCCAAGTTTTCTGGTGTTATTTTATCTGGGAGGGTCTTTGAAATTGAAACGCCTTCCAGAATGTTGTTCAAGTTTTGATAGTCATCGTATTCATATTCATATTGCGCCTTGCTGTAGCTTACAGGATCTGGAAGAAAGTGAGTTTCCGTGAAATCTTGGTCAACCAGTTGGTTAAGGTTGGTGATGACGAGGGAAATTTCTGAGTTAGCGTAACCACTGAGAACTTTATCATAACTGAATAGATAATATGAAATGCCTATACAAACGAAGGTTGATGAGGTCCGTCGCATTACTTTCCGTGTCCTTCATTAGGTTTCGAACATGACAAGGTGATTAAATGTTTTTAATAACTGGTGAATATTTTGTGTAATGGAAGTCAAGTCTTACCGGGAGCAGGTGTAGTTGATTGAGCGACGTAAACAGCGTGATACTTCTGCCCAGAAGCCGACACGGGAGGGCGGTAATTGGGCGCTAATGTGGAAATTTTGGGTGATTCAGTTTCGACTTCGATCTCCTGGCTCTGCATTATCGATACCGTGGGTTCGGTAGTGTCGACAGTTACAGACGCATAAGGTTGTTTACGGTCGAGGCTGTAACTTCCCAAATCTTCCTCCTGTGGTGCGTACAAATTGGTTTTGGTCAGCTGTGGCTGAGTTACTTCTGTCAGATGCTGCTTGATGGTTGATTGCTTCGGATACGTTTTATAAATTGGTTGCTGTTGCTGCTTGTACTGGTATGTCAGTGCCTTTATAGGTGCAGGTGTTTGGTATTGCAATATCAGCTCAGGCCTATACTGCAATTGTACATTCTGTGTCTTGTACTGGTTTTGTACTGGCGTGGCTGAAACGGAACTATATTGAAGTCCTGGCTGACTGTATTGTAGCGGATCTTCCAACTCTTGATCCAAAGCTGGTTGTTCCTGTTTGATTGGATCTAAGTTGGCCAATGAGTAACTCTGAATTCGTTGTTGCTGAGGGTATATGTTCAATCTGTGCTGAAATTTCCCTTGTTGCTTGGCTAGAGCTAAATAGTTTTGTGCGATCATTTTAGTCAGTGGGGAAGGTTGCTGGATAAACCTGGAAAAAGTTTATTATATGCAGTTAATTGTTAAAGTTGAACATTTAGGTTATTACATTTAGATCTGTCTTTCTATATATCCATTTAGAAAAACTCAACGTCGTTTGGTCTATATGGCAGCATATACAATACGCCTGAAATTTCTATATGCCTACGACATAGCCACACTGAAATCTTTGTTGAACAAGATCTGTATGAGAGGGCGTGGTTGTCCGGTAGGTTCTTTATTGATCGGTTTGACGAAGTGCATGTGGAATGATGAGATTTTGAATACCGGTTTGCTACCGTTTAAATGGCGTAATCACCATGTAACCTGGATAACCAAGCCCGATAACCACGCAGTTCTGCAGTTTTGGCGAATTTTCGAAAAAAGGAAGCTATTGTTCTCGGTCCAAAATTTTTAAAGTTCAATTTTGTTACCATTGGCTGTGATAATTTCGTGGCGCTATTCGTTATTCTGAACTCGTAACATTTCGAGTTACCTAGCTAAACTGCTGATTTCTTACCTGGCTTCGTAAGGCGTTTGATATTGCTGTGATTGAACATGGTACTGTGGTTGCTGCTGAGGAGGAGGCTGCGCCGGCGCGTATGGCCAATTCTTATCAGGCGTTTGCTGAAGAATGTGCTGCCGGTATCCTTGAGGGCTTGCAAGCGACTGGTCAACGGGTTGTGCCAAGTAGAATGTCATGTATGGGATCAATCTTCTGAATCGCTCTTTAGCCGCAAGTGTGTTCGACGATGTGGTTCCATTGTACACTCTGATTCCCCATGCAGATGTGATGAAACCTACAACAAATTGAACAAATGATGAAAACATCTTGCTAGTGAAATGTGTTTATTTAACCATGTAATGGGATCTGACGGTTGTAGACCAAATGCCATACTTTCATCTAAGAATATTAGAAAGAGCAGGGATGTGGATATGGCTCTGATAACTCGATGACACAATTCCAAGTTGCACGACAGACCTGAAGAACTACATCCTGTTTCTCAGTCTCATATACAGGCTCCAAATCCGACTTGCCCTTTTCGAGTTATGAACTGCAGACTTCCTGTTGACTTGGATGTATTACGGGAATTCCTAACCGGAGCTGAACCCCGCAGGGGCTGTTGGAGGGTGTGGTACCTACTTGGGTCACTACACTTTCGCCTTGATCTTGGTGGCGACCGTTCCCCAATCTCTTCCAAGGCCGAAAAACGTGGTCTTGATCTGTGAATTGACGACACGAGTTACCTTCGCTTTCGTTTCAAGGATGGCCAGTCGCTCGATCCAACTTTTGTTCGTCGGATTATTATTATGCAACGATGGTACCTATAAATAATAACGGATTGAGGCCGGACTTTCAGAACTCTATTTGCACGGATAGCTTGCATTCATATTTGAATTATTAGTATTTTTCTTCAGGTATCAGAGTGTTTGATAATTTAGTTCTGCCTATCTTGGTTGTTAAGTGGTGCTTTCAGTTTGGTACACATGTAAACCACCCAAAAACCGGTGGAATTTAACTCGAAATTAGTCTGTCATGGTGCCTAGAACTTGAAAAATAAAATTATTCGTAAATAACATGTACCTTTATGTACATTTTGAAGATATTACCTATCGGTGTTTAGTAAATGCCATTTAGTAATTGATAATGAATATAAAAGGAATAGATGAGACCGTTTAAACTGGGATCAAAATAGTTGTGTATAGGTTGATTTTTACTCTATTTTAAATTCTTAATTAATTTCGCCACCTAGGGCTCGTGAATGTGAAGTTATAATAAAATAGCTTTACAACAGAAATGGAGTAGGAAATGGATATAGACATGGAATAGGAGGCAAACAGAAATTGGCTGAGGTTCCCTCCGTCACGTTTGTTTGTGTTGTTTGTGAGAGTAGGTATTACCAACGTGTTTACTTTCAGACAAGGAGGAATTAAACGTATGATATGAAATATTTCAATTTTTTACCAAATTTAACTCCACCAAACTCCTTCATGACTAGCCAGTGGCGTAGTCATGAATTTCGTTCGGGGGAGGGTCCAACACCTGGGGTCTGGGGTACTAAATAGAGGGTTTTCTACTAATTTTAACACTTCATAATCGTAAAAAGTTCATTTTTCAAAGAAATCTTATTAAAATTCATAATTTGAATTGAAATTTTAATATGTGTTGATATCTTCGAGGACGAGGGTGTGTGGTTCCTCCTCCCTTGCTACGCTAATGCTCTTAGAACGTGATTCGTTCTGTTACGACTGATTTTAAGCTGTCATACCCGCTCTAGTGTCTTCCTCTCTTCCGCACTCCATTTTTCTTCGTGTCGAAGAGTTCTTTTATGGAGACATTGTTTTGGATTGGTAATACGTGAAAGTCTCAATGTCCATCTGTCAGGTTTATCTCTCGCCCACCAGTTTTCACTCCGGTGAAAACAACACTGGATAGTTGGTACCGTAATGCACCTAATGCGGTAACCCCACAAAAAATCCTATTCCTGTCGGCCTTTTGTGTAGCGAGTTCTCAAATGATGGTTGATGTTTTCACGGCGGTCCCGCTATGGAAGACGACTTCGGTTCGTGTTAATTTTTTGTGAAGTCAACTCCCGAAGAAATTTACCCTTTTCAGGAAATTCACATCGCGAATATTCTTTCGTATGTATTCTCATTCTGTCCATGGTTACGGATTAGAAGGTACAACCTAGTTGAGAGTGCGGTTCATTAATGAATTACCATCCTGGATTATTACGGATTAATAATCGATTTTACGTTGAAAAAAACGTTAGCTAGTACATTCCTCTACTGACAATAGATTCTAATGTTGGATTCCAGTCTCATGTTTCAATGGTCATAAATTATAATGCCCTTGACAGAAATTTGAATGCTGCAATACCAGACATATTATGTCTGGTATATTATAGGAAAAAGAGATGTATTCCGACTCAGCTCAGTTTTCTCCCTCTCGGCCCTACTGTGTGTCCTGTTGTTGTCGAAGACATGAATATCGGTGGCAGAGATACCCAGCTACTTGAAGGATCTACGGTATTGGCCCGTCATCCCCGCAACAATGAACACGTCTTATGGCGGATGGAAAATGAGCTTCAGTTGAAAGAAAACAAATTATTATGACTGGCCGAATTTTTTCATGGGCTGCCAAGTTAGCATTCATTGATCAGTTGTAGAGGACAAGATGGTTTTCCCTTTTCTCAACCGAGGTACTGCCGACCTGGGAAGCTTTTATTTTCACCTCAGTTTTTGTTCGACAAAATAGTTATGTAAACTAAAACGCTTTTGAGGTAGATTATCCGAATTATGATTACATAATGTTTCGTTGAATAATAGGTACTAAGTGTAGGAAATGTGCCGTTATTTTTCGGGTTACTTTTTTGTAATCAAAATAAAGGTAATTTATAATATACATCATCATCACATCAAAATTACATTTATAGCTGAAAACATCCATAAGAGGAAGTGAAAAAGACGGCTCGAGGTATAATTGCAGGAGTATGATTTCCTTGAAAATAACGCTAATGGATAATACTTAATCCAAACTCGGAATGATGGTAAGACGCTCTTATGAGCAAACATGAGCAACTCTAGTAATACTCCTTTGCAAAAAACAAAGCTCTCAACTCTGTTATATATCCCCCCCCCCCCCACTCGCTATTTATTATTCGACAACTCATTTTTTGAAACTCATGTCCATTTCATTTGGATTGATACTGCAAAATGTCTAACAGGGGAATTTTGATGTAAAAGTCGACTTTTGGAATCACTAAAAACCAACCTTTGGATAGTAATTCTAAGGTAATTTCTAATTTCGTGCAAACGCTGCGTAATAACTTGATCAGTCATTACAATTAGTTTGTGGTTATACGTATATAAAAACGAAAATATTCCGTCAGTACGCACATGCTTGTGAAACTATGGGAAGCGTACTCCCCTTTTGCCTCCGTTGGGAGTTCGAAAGAATCCTTGGAAGGGCTTTCGCAACTGGCTTGACTCTTTCCCACGTCCGACTGCCGCAGGGAATATTCGTCTTTCTTTGGGAGTCCTTTTGTATAGTTGATATTGACGTATAGACGAGTGTCAAGGGCAGAAAAAATAATTTCATGAAAAGCTGGCAATCACATTCTGCCACCTTTGATGAAATAACTGAAAGACGCAGATGAACTATATTGCATGACATTGTCCATTTGCGCGCTTGGAACTGATAAAACCCGATATGGTTTTTAACTCTTCTTTTGTTATTTGAGATCAATTTGATAAATCAGAAGCTGGCTAAATGAGAGACTCATACATAATTGTCAATACTCTGTATTGGATTTCAATACTCTGTAATTGGATTTATACATAAACCGATCTAAGATTTCAAAGCACGAAAAATCTTACGTTCGCGCTTGAGCAGAGCCCTATATTTCGCCTGCCATCAGTGGTTCTGCCCTCGAATTTCAATATCAATTGGCCCATGTACGGAGGACTGAGTGTTGGGTACAAAGCAAATCCCAACATGAAAACCCAGGAAGTCTGAGAGCGCTCATTTTGTTTGTAATCGTATTTTATTTGTCCGCTTTCTTACCTCGTTCGGCGGGATTATCCACATTTAGGCGTGGTTCGCTGTGAAGGTCGTTCGTTCGCCTTCCTCATGATGTCTCCTGTCCGCTCATTCAAGACTTTAACTACCGCCTCTTGATGCGCATTCAACAAGACTATCTCTTTAATACAATACACGTTATTCACGTTTTTAATGTAATTTCTGACACAACACCTATGATTGATGATTAATCTGATCTCGTTTCTTTCATCTACTACAAGTTCTATTTTAGTTTACTATTTCCGTTCATCTCAACCAGTTCATCTATTGTCTGATTGAACCTTACGTATTGTACTTGATTCGAGAATAAAGGTAACACGATATACTTATTTCGGGGCCTACTGACGTGGGGATTGGAAGGCGTTGTTCCTGATGACAGTAAAACGGAGGTTTATTTCATTGTCTCACTGATGAATTCGTTGATGGACGAGACCTTCCTGTTGCCATTAAAGGCACTGCTAATCAAGAACACAATCAATTGACGTTATCAGTTGATAGGTGTATTTTTCAGCATCATTTTATCATCTAGGAACCCTGCAGCGTTCCGCCCCGCCATCAAACAAGTTGAGAAGAACGAACGGTTATGTTTACCGGACGTCACGAAACGCGTTTTGATATTTTATGTCTTTACTCTGGCACATAACTCGAAAAACGTTACACAAAAGCGTTACACGAAATCGTCCCGAAAATTTCTGATGATTTTCGCTTACAACCGATTCGTTGCTATGGAACTTTATCTTCGCCAGTTATCATCGTACAAAAATCGTTCACCACTCGTTGGATAGCTCTCGATTTACCTAACCATATTACGTTAACCACTGCGGAGTGCGTGGCCGACAAGCTGCGGTATGAGCGTGATTGTTTAAATAATTGTTTACACACAGGTGATCATTCTCAATAATTTATATTGTCTATACGAATGCAAGCTTCATAATTTATGATGAACCCTACAATTAAGTATAACAACTACGCTACTGGGGTAGGTGATGTAGCAATGTTTGAAGGTTCTTGAATCACTTCTTTAAAGACATAAAATGTCCCAATGTGTTGCAGACTCGTATGCAAGCATTTAATTCTCGACTGTATCAACAACAGTCGAGTTGATACAATGGAGTTGACATTCTTTTGACATTTTCATGTCTTTGCTTTGGCACATAAACTGAAACGGGAAAAATTTGTTTCCTTGATTCACCCTTTCCCTCAGATCACGTCAGAACACAAGCGACAGGCGGGCCACTACGTCAGACGCACATATGACGCACGAGCGTATGACGTCAGACGGCTGGCAGGAGGCCAACTAGTAAGTACGTCAAAGTCTATGCCGTAAGAGCCTATGACGTCAGACGGCTGGCCGGAGGCCAACTACTACGTCAGAGCCTATGACGCACGAGCGTATGACGTCAGACGGCTGGCAGGAGGCCAACTAGTACGCCAGAGCCTATGACGCACGAGCGTATGACGTCAGAAGGAAGGCAGGAGGCCAAGTAGTACGTCACAATCTATGCCGTAAGAGCCTATGACGTCAGAGGGCTGGCCGGCTAGGTGATCGGGTTTTAATAAGCCTCTGGAATTCCGCGCCTTCATTTTGCATTCATTTACATCTTCACGTTGAAAAATCCTTCATCTTGTCGCTAATTTTATTTTCTTAGGAACCCAAAATCTTGGGCCCCAAAAACTTTAGTTATTTTTCACGTATCTCGGCTCCTATTTGAGACCGATCAACTTGAAATTTGGTGTGGACCTTCTTGGTGTGGATAATACACACCTCAAAAGAATTATGGGATCACTGAATGAACTGATGACGGTTTTTATATTGTTTTATTTTTGGCAGGTTTAATTTTTTTCTCTTATTTATGTTCTAAGAAACACTTTCCTAGGTGAAAACAATTTTCCAGAGTGTAGGGTGAATGTGGAACTGAGAAAACTATGAAAAGGGCCAAAACAGGAATGACAAACGAGGAAAACCGTGAAAACAAAAATTTGCAAAACATTTTCGAACTATACGGTCTTCAATACTTGGTGTTACCTCTGTGGCTCTTGATTACAGCTTGCATACGACGAGACATGCTCCGAACGAGTCTACGAATGTTTTCTTGTGGCAATCGTTGAAATTTTATTTTTTTTATTTTTAAAAAATGAAACAATTTAAAAACCCTCAGTTATCAGTTCATTCAGTGATCCCTTAATTATTTTGAGGTGTGTAGAAAGTCCTGAGAGTTTCAAGTCGCTAGGTCTAAAAGGAGCCGAGTTATATGAGATGAAAAACCCGGTTTTCCGCCCTTACCTTCTTCTTCTTCTCCTTCTTCTTCTTGTTATGTTAGGCCTCTCCACCTTCACCGATTGACTTGAAATTTTGTACAGAGCTTCAGACAGTGTCTTTTAAAAGATTTAAAAATTTTAGTAACTTTAACATTGAAATTTTCGGCTAATATTGTCCACTTTGATGAGTCTACAGCCTAGGTAACGGGGCCAGTCGACAAATAAATAATAAATAATGAATTATGAATTAATTTAATAAATTATGAAAAAAAAATCTTCTTGAGGTAGATAATATAAAAAAAGCCTTGAACGTTTCTAGTCACTAGGTCTAAAGGGAGCCGAGTTATATAACTTATATAAGTAATAAATAAATCATTTATAAATTTATTAATGACTAATTAATTTATAATTTGCTTAATTTATTAATTTAATATATTGATGTTATTCTTGCATAATATGCAAGAATATATTATTGCCTCTACAGTTCTTTTCAACTTCAACAACAACACAAATGTGATATCCCCCAAAAACACTTCCTGGTGTCCTAACCACTTCACAAGCACCGTCCACATCTATGCATTATTGTATGAGTGGCTTGTGAAAGTAACTAACTTTCACAAGCAACTACCTAATAAGTCGAGTTATCAATTATTAGCCACGAGGTGACTAGATAGTTTATATCATCAGATTTAGTGACACATATTCCCTTCTGATGTGCGGAATCCCACCAGCGCAAACCCGATTCAAAAACCCTGTTCTACCCGTTCCTGTAAATTGCTCGTCCGAACACTGAAATTCATCGGTCTTCTACGGTAGAAGTATTACGCAACGTCCTATATATTGTGTGATAGACCTGGTTGGCTTAGTTGAAAACGAGGTTATTGCAAGTCGACCCTTCATCAAAGTTCTTCATCCTTGGACTGTAGCGCTAATTCGTTATTACCTGGATCTGTTTGTATGCGCGTTCATCTGCCCGAACTAAGCTTTGTGCGTTCTTGATTTATTATAAAACAGCGAGATGCACTCGTAGATAGGGAGTAATAGGGACGTTCAACTTCCTCTGCATTTTCCGTTGTATATCCAAGGTGATAAACAGATCTCTGAATTTTCGATTAGAAGATAAATTCATGCATGATTTCGATGCTTGCAAATTAGAAATTGTTGGTGGTTTTGAGCCACCAACAACATATTTTTAAGGTGTCATGTTCAATATTTCGAGGAGCGTTAAATATTGTTCTGGAAGATTTGCAATTTTTGCGGATCCTTCAATTTCCATTGCGAGTTTAACGGAACAGAAGTACTGTGCAATATTTTTGTTTAGGCTGAGGGCTCCCGACCATTCAATATTTTGCCCTGTATTTTTGGTCAAAATATCGAGCGTATTTTTTTTCCTCTGTGAGGGACCCCTTTATGTTGCCTGTGGACCAGGCGGAATTTATATGATTCAGTCTACTCTGTTATGACTTCTTTAAAAACCTTCTCGTTTTGAAACTGAACCACCTATTTGTCAGAAGTCTAGTAGTAAAATAAAAATGTGGTTGTACTATATTAAAATATTTCTATTGCATTAGGTTTTAGGTCGATTTTGCAAATCACTTTATGAAGAAATGTGCGAAGAACTTGAACGTGAAACAACATTGAATTGAACGGACTCTTATTTAAACATAATATGTAATATTATTATAATATTATTATGATGTATTCCTTTCTTTTTTTGTCTCAGGTGAGTCCATTCTACCATTCTCTGGAGAAATATAACGATCGCACAAACGGTCAGTGGCATTTATTTATACGGCAATTGCTGACAAATGCTTATTGAAGATGTTTTTGGGAATTTTGGATACCGTTTCATGCTATTCGAAGACGATTGGTTTGTCGCCTGAATTTCCCTGTCCGTGTGTATGCTAGCACATCACTACACGGAAATATCCAAATAGTTTGGGAGAACTGTAGGAAAAGGTCGAGGGAAATCCAACTCAATATCTTCGGCTTTCGGATTTCAACTACCTATATTCTCTAGGAAACGTTTTGTGGTATTTCCCACTCAAAAACACCAGCGTAACCAAGTGTGAACTTGAAAGAATGGAATTACGAGTACAACTGAAGGGAAGCACTAAAGAAAATTTGTCTGACCGCTTTGATAGCTACCCATTAACCTCGATAGGTCACACCTCATATATTTATGAAATCTTTGGCGGCGAACATGAGTTGCTGCGGTGATGCGCTACGTTCAAGTTGTATAATCTATTTTATTACTCGAAGCCCGCAAGATGGTTATCGTGGCCGGGGGCCAACGGGACGCACTGTTACGTCAACTGGCGACTTTCGTTATTTCCTCCCCATCATCATCATCTTCTTGATTGCAGAAAAACGTGTTAAGATTCTTTATTACGATGTGAGTAGTCGCGAACAATATGTTCAGCTCACCTACACAACTCCTTGGCCGGTCTTCTTTTTAATCATTTGTTTCTTGATCTGGTTTTTGCTGCACCATAACCATATATGCTAGGATATTATATTTTCATTCTGTGATCTTGTCCTGGTTCACGAATTGTCCTTTTCAATTTAATGGAAACCTCAAGAGTTCTCAAGAGTTGTAAAGTCGTGAAACGTAGATTATACAAATTTTATACTCTACGTTTCAAAATTTTATATTTAATATGGATATGGATATCATCTGGCCCACTGTATATCATTTTGGCTCCAGAGGTGACACCTGATAACAAAGTCGTGTTTAAATAATTCTTTTGAATAATTTTTGATCGCTGAACCGATGTTCGAACTTCAGAAAATGTTAAGTCTAGTTGGTACCCCACTTGGTTTGGTAGTCTTCAGTTTTTGGTCTGCATCTTTGGCTGAATAATTTCAAAGTCAACAATACTTCCATCAACATGACTAAAACTCATTCCTGGTTTTGTTCATTTTTGTTCGTATCACATGCTCTTGGTGATGAACTGGACTAGAATAAAATTTATGAACATTTAATGTTACAACAGCAGTGTCAAATTGTTCCAAGTTTCACTCACGTAAATTTCCAGCCTTGGTAAAGAAGTCTCCGGTTCGGCGTTCCTCGGACCGGGTGTTTCGAAGAAAGTGGACACTTATTTCCTCCACTAACCTATCCTATTCTTGCTTGCCTGGATTCGTCCAGGGTGTCTTGTATACTCTCCTATGTCAGATACCAGAGTGCATCGTTACATAATTCAGTATTTTCCACAATGGTTAAATCAACCACTGGTCGCCCTCGTGACCTGTTTACGAAATCGGATTTTGTGAATGATTATATGATTGGAATTATTGTAAATGTCAGGAGTCATCACAAAACTACAAAGAGTAGAGAAATTTAATTTCGAAGGTATGTATTTAGTTATAAAGTACAAAATGTTGTTTCATTACAACGATAAAACTGTCGAAAGCTGCGATTTTTCAGTCTTACTGTAAAATGTCACAAAGTGTTAATGTGGCCGAGTAGATCATTATGATATAATTGTGATTAATGGTTTATCAGACCATATTACACCTGCTTTCATACTTGTCTATCCGATGTTTTTGATTATTTTCCTCTGTTCGGGTTTCAATCTATTTCGATCCTTCCTGATGTTACGAACTTGATGGCTCAGTTCCTCTTACCTTTCGCTGGACTGTGCCGCTTCTGAAAAATCCAATTTATTTCTCTTTTCCGTACTTAATTTGCTCTCGTCCGAAAATATGGATCAAGGAAGCCCAGGTAAATGATGATGATGGTTTCTCTGGTAACATTACTCTCACCCTGTTCAGAACTTACCTATCCTGGTATCATGATACATCTTATCCTTTCACCGGATGACCATCAATAGTGCACTGAAGTAACGTAGGACCACCAAATTGTTTTCTCGTTACATATACATTGGTTTATACGCTTTCTCCATCAAAATGATCATCCTGAATAATCATTTCCAAATACTTCCTACATGCGAGTACTTGTGGAATTACTTCACAAAAACACTCATATTTTACTACTATATTTACTAGAGCGAGTTATCAATCATGACTCGTCCTTAACTATCCTTCATAGTCGAACTGGTTACCCTAAACTGTTGCTCTAACTAATCGGAACTAAGGTTTCCCATTCTGTACCCACATGAGCAGCGGTCACATTTGATACAATCCATACGGAGAAGAGGCTGAAGAATATTATTTTCCCAGACTTCATTTGATTGCTCCATACGATGAGGAATAAAACACGAGTCACGATTTACTTCGTTACGGATCTACTTTTCACCAATACTGATTGAGGACAAGCATTACTCTCATTGCTTAGAAATATTTGCGCTCCAACAACTTGCCTGCAATATACTCGTAATGCCTATCATATAGATATTATACCTTCTAGCAGAGCCTTTCTCTTGGGTAAGGCGTAATTATTAAATGTAAACGTGTGAAAATTACGTGAAGAGATTAACATCTGCGCTCATTTGCTCTCGACGGTGCTATACGCTTGACGGGATAAAGTCGGTCAGAAACAACAATAATAGGTACTCAACCGGGGTACGGAGTATATAAATAACAAATACTTCACATTATATAGTAAATCTCAACTTCCCTCCATCTACCGAAACCGTTGCCTTCCTGCCTACTAATTCATATTCTTGAGTGGTTGACAGGAGTGAAATTCGAAACTAGTGAAGTGAGTGCCTCTGGCTAAATGGAGGTCGTATTTCAATAAATTGTGAATACACGTTGGACGCTTTAATGGCCTTGCATAACCTTACGTTTGACCTAGAAAGAGCTCATCGCTCGCCTTTGTGCATTCACCTGCACATGCGGACTACTCCGCTTGTGAAATTGGTCGCTCCCTTCATAACTAACAAACCCAAGCGTTCAGTGCCTTACGGGCGAGGTGAAATCAACTTTGTCTGGACATGAAGGCTGTTGGTCAGACGACTTTGTAAACGTCTGCGACAGCCTCAGCTTATGAGGCTTTGTAAGTCATTGCGGGCTCATCAAATCGTTTCAGAGCTGAAGGGATTGAGAAAGAACTTTCGCACCAGGAGGAACGGCCATATAAGTCATTTTACGGCTCGTTGTTCGGTGACATAAATTATCATTTGGACACTTGCGTAACCGTTAATGGATTGATATTACAGCATATGCAGAGTGCGAGGCTTGGATGAATTCATCGATAACATTACAACATCAAAACTCTCACAAATACGTTCTAGTTGGAACCATCTTATGGCAAATGGCGTAAACACTGAAAATATCGGCTAAATATCGTTTAAATTTATCTGCACATTTCTGCAATCGCTTGAATTGTACTAGGATTTTGCGCGTTACACCGATGCTAGGATAGTGCTTGCGCAGGTACGTTTTTCATCTACTGTTATTGACATAAAATTGATGTGAACTATCTGGATGTCCATCCTTGTGATTCAACAAATAATTAATTAAAATCTGACTTCTTGAGTGGAAGCGTGACGCGGTAACAAGATCACAAGTACCGTTCAAGTAATTCGAGTGGAAACCTCTGGAGACTAACCTTCATCTTTATCATTAACTAAAATATGGTAAATCATTTAATGATTGATTAGACTTAAAGTTGTGAGCGCGTGGCAAGAGACAGACCGTCACCGAACCATAGTTATAGAAACATCAGAAGAAATAGGAATCGAGAATGTAGTACCTACTGAATCTTCATTTGAGTCCTAATTTGATGTGAAGTTCACGAAACTTCGTTGGATTTAATGCACTTTAACTGGAGTTACTCATAGGCGGGAGTAGACACGCTGGTTTTACATTCGGGGCGCCCGACTTTCTCTCTCTTGTTCAGGAAGAACGGCCTGCGTGTCAAAGGCATTTTTCTGGGCTCCTGAGGGCTTAATAATCCAGTAATGAAGAGGATTCTAGAATTTATCGTATGAGAAAGTGGTCAAGTTTTCACTAGGACCTAAAGCAGAGATTCTCTCAGCATTCTTGCTCATGATCAAACACCATTCAATGTACTACCACACCAATAGAAATAATTTGTGTTCATCCGCATATTAGAACCGGGAGTTGCAATTTTTTTTTTTTTTTTTTTTTTTTTTTTTTTTTTTTTTTTAAAGCGAATTTCCGAAGAAAAGGAAGCTATTTTTTTTTTCAATCCAAAATGTTTAAAACTCGAATTTCCGAAAACTTTTCAGACTGAAATCCGTTCCAGACCATCCTGAATTCACTGCCAAAAGGCACAAAAAATCATATATAATATATATGATTACTAGGGAACAGTAGAGTATAGTTTGCGGGTGAGGATGACCAACACTAGTCGTTGTTATCGTTTGGTGTATTGCAACGTTTCAATCTTGGAACAAGATCCTAATCATGCATCCTACAAAATAGAAATATGGGAGAGTTATTATGGTTAAATAGAAATGGCGACTTACAAACTAGTTATGAATGGAATAAAGGTATAAACTTACATGATAATTATCCGATTGCTACACGATTTTGTCGCGGCACAGTAATTGACAAGGAATGCAAGAGATGGATGGATGTTGTTGGGATGGATATTATATAGTTATGGTGGTGGAGGTTGTTATAGGTACTTGTATTATTGAGAATGGAGGATGTTTTGGAGTGTGAATGGGATGGTTCATTTAAAACGTCTATGGTATGTTGTGGCTAATCTTTTGACGTCTCTTTTGTAGTTCGTGGAGTTATGATTTTTTGAGATGTACGCCATATAATATATATTATATATTTAAATGTTTATGTACTTGTCATTCCAGTCGATAACTTTCGATAGAATTGTGATAAAAAGTTCAAATTTGCACAAAAAATCTATCCTGGCAATCGAGTGAAGTTCGTAGATGAGCAGAATCGGGACACTCTAAGGGGTGTGAGGGAGTTTTAAGGGGGGGGGGGGGTCACCCATAAATTCCAAAAATGAAACAGTCTGACAAGAGACTCCTCATTTTAAAGATTTTTTTCTTTTTTTTCACGCTGAACACGATGATGAAGTCAGAATTGCAATATCTCCAGTTCTTAAACTGGATCACTTTGAAGATGAAGAATCGTGGTTGATACTTAAGATGTTCTTCAGGTTTCACCTGCTCTAATCTGATAATAGAATGAGATATCGCAATTCTGATTTCACCATCGTGTTCAGCGTTGAAAAATCTATAAACTGAGGTGTTACTAGGCAAATAAAGGAGACAAAATTAGATATAAAACCAGTGAAATGGAGACATTTTACATAAAACCAGTTATTTCTTCGAAAATTCGCTCTTATAGCCATGCTGCATAACTGGATTTTTTTTCTCACTGATTTTTTTCAGGAGTGAGTGCTGTGACGGAATCCACGGTCCTACAGAATCAAATAGGTTTGTCGTAGTCGCGAGGGTTGTTTGATTATTCTCATGTTCATTCATTTTCTCATTTTCCTCCAGGCGTTGCTCACGCTGATAATCATCTTGATCGTTATGAAGATCCGCATCTTCCTTCCTCAATTTCGTGCCTCACTTGGCCTCCGTCATAGCCTGAATTGGAAGGTGTAAATAGAAAACAATCCGTGCATTAACTAAATTAGTTTAAATCCAGAATCAACATTTCATTATGCATCAAGTCCCAACACTCCTACTGTGCCGTTCGTAATAAGGTGGTGGGTGGGGGGGGGGGGTGTCGGTATACAACTGTAGTTGTAATTGAAGGTCCGGTGGTTAATCCTTCGAGAGTAGATTATACCTCGGCTGCTTGTGTACGAGTGCGATGCGCATTGACACAGATTTCGGTTGAGCAACAAGCAACGCTCTATTAACCGAATAGGCCCGTAGTTCTAGTTGTCTTATATGGGCTAATAATTATACCTTTTGTTTAAGCCTCGTTAAGCTCGAGTGAACCTACAATTGATGATTAATAAAAATGATTTATCCGTTATAGTATATACTTACCTGTAAGTAATGGACGAATTTTGAGGTATAAGTAGTTGAAATTCATGCATTGAAAATTAATTCGCGGTTCACAGTTACGCCGGTCGATTGAAGGGCTGTAACATGCAGAACTACTATTATAGTTTAGAGGAGGTTGGGGCACTTTTTGTTCGATGGCAGATGGCTCCACCGGTAAGAAATTGTGCCTCCAGTTTATCCACTTTTGCGTAAGGCAATGGAATAGGCACCTATGGCCCGCCTATAGATGCCTCAAGAAGATTTGTAAAACCGGTAATTTCAAGAACTTCGCATTTCATATGCTGATTGAAAAATTGTAAAACATGCCCGTTACACTTTTCGGAAAAACGCGGTTTTCCTGTGTTTGTAATATGCGTTCTGCTTGAGGTTTCCATTGCGATATGCACTGGTGAAAATGGCGGCTCCCCCAGCTTGGATACTACGCTCTACCCACGCCATAAGTTTTCAAAGTTCTTCCAATCTTTTGTAAACAACATTTTTTATAATGACTAAGGTCGAACTCGGGTGTTGAGGCGGAACTTAACGCAACGAGGTTCGTTCCGGTAGTTCATGTTTTGGGAGTCGAGTTACCAGTACTGGTGGGCATCTTGAAGAAACATGGGGATTTTCAGCGTGGATAATATGAATGAAGATCCGAAGCTCGGGTGGGTTTGTGCTGGTTTGTAAAAAGCTACTCTGAACTGAGAGTTTTTAAGGAAGAAAATCATGACCTACCGCGTCCGAAACTCGTCGATCATTTGAAAGGAAAAAACACACTGTGAGAACGTGTGCCTATAATGGATACCAGGGAAGTGATTCGTGGGTAGTTCCTTGTACCCGGTTCGAATCCATGTTTGGAGGGACGTAAAATTAAACACTGTGATGCAATAGAGTTATATGCGTGTTTTATGATATCGCCATGTTTTTATTACTGACTCGTATGTTGAATGTATGTTGAGGTGTGCCATTATGTATGTTAACGATAATGTCCCCACTGACCCCAATTGAAGTTTAATATTTTGTGTCTGCGTATTTCCTAGTAACGACTTTCCAAGACTCGCGTAGAAACATACTATAAGGACAAACAAAACTTTTTGGTAAGACGAAATTTCAACTGTTGAACATATTATTCAACTAGGCAGGAACAGTTGAAACTTCGTCTTACCAAACAGTTTTGTTTGTCCTTATAATATCAGGATAACACATAGTTCAAGGGAAACACTTAGTTGGGTATAATATACCCAACTAAGTGTTTCCCTTGAAAAATTGGGGCAAATTTAATGGGATCCGGTGGGGACGCCCATCACCATGTTATAAGGATACAAAATATTATATTTCACCCAGTTTCGTCCTGTGTCTTTGACTGACCCTATTAGTTGATCTTGGAACTCCTATATTTTCGGAGACCTAGCGTCCATTTTGAGACTAATTGTCAAGGTATTTCTGTAATGGCCTGCGGGTTGTACTCCGAAACCGCCAGCAGTTCTCATACCGAGCTGTGTAATCAATTAATGATGGGTTCATAATGTATTTTATTCTTAGTAGGGCATGAATATCGTAACGGAAAGGCAAACCTATTCGCTCCTTTCTCCCTTATCTATCGGCTCATATATCCAGCGTTGAGATGTACTTCTCGCATTCCGGTATAATTCGGCCAAACCTCAGATTAATAATCAGGATAATAATCTGTAAATCTATTTTCCTCATTTCTTCGCTTTACGTATATCAGCCACCACTCTGCTGCTGTCATGAACGTTTGGTAGCCTCACCTCACCTGCTCGCCTCACCTAACGTGATATAGCCCTAAAATGAGAATCGGCCTTCTGCGTTTCTTGACGTAATATCAGCACAGTATTTCCTGCTCCTGGGGAGGTAGTCGTAGGCTTGTTCAGTAGAAGCCTCCAAAGCTCAGTCCGAATCCTCAATTGTCGTCTGTACACATACACTATTTTATCTAGATTGTGGATAGTAATTACAGCGTACCCAATTTAGCTATGTGCAAACATTCCGTTCTATACTGAAGTATTGTTTGATAATTACCTATCGGTCCGTGACGCTTATTGTGACATGCTTGAACGAATCTACTCTCGCCATGTGAAAGCTTCCAAAGTGGTTTGATGCGTCTTCAGTTGCCCATCTTATGAATTTTTTCAAGACCTCTAAGTAAGTAGGTTTGAGTTTCATTCTTAGTTCAGAATTATCATTTTTACAAGTACCACCTTATTTTGCTTGAGATCTTCGAGAAAACTCCGATATTTCCCAGAGGCGCAAAGTATGGTGTAGACAATTGATAGGGTTCAATGTAAGAATCATCCGACTGCAATAATGGTCTAGCTTGCAATATGGCTGAGGGCTGTTTTGTAAGTAACCGTTCGATTTTCTAATTTCTGAGGTTTGATGAAACTTGCTGATTGCTGGCTATCTCAATGAAGACGTTATCGTCGGACCGGATCTCGTGATCATTCTACTGTGTACCGAGCTACCTCCCACGATCTATTTATGTCAAGGGAAGGCCCTGAAAAACCAACAGTTTCTCCAAACAGATCCAGTCAAATCGCGTTGTGAACCGTTCTGATCGTGATCTACGATGTTTTGTTCGGTTTTAAATCTGAAGCTAAGAGATGTTCGTTATTTGTATGCAACTCTCGTCACTTGGTGCTGTTATGAACAAACTCCAAAATTAGTTTCAGTAGGTACAAGAAATGTAGTATTAGGTTGTGTGCTCTTTCCTGTGACTTCTTACTCCAATGGTCATAGAATTCAAGTTAATCTTGTTTAATTTAAATTGGATGGACCAGATGGCTCGGGTTTGATTCATTGCCCTTCATTATTTGGTTTTAACAAAATTAAATATATTAAAATTCAATTAAAGGTTTCATCAGTCACGGCAACAAATAAATAATCTCAAATTAGTCGAAATCTCTACATTTGAAACTCATTGGCCACCCAATACATGGATACTGCCAAGATGTCTGTTGTCATGACGTTTCGCATTCTGTCTCGTATCTCCACTTATTTACTTACTCAACTCGGGGGTTTCAAATCTCACCCAACCGGAACCTACAAATGGCCATGTGAGCTACCAACAACTCGGTTCCATTCTGTTAGTTCTTTAGATCATTAATACCCAGGCTGTGGTTCACTAGAAGTCACGTGAAGCTATCCTACCAATTCAAGGACTACTTCTCTCCCTTTCACACTAATTCCCCTGAGATCCTTGTGAGAATTTGATCCATTTTTCATTGACCCTACGGTTAGTCAACGAGAACCTTGCAGACAAGTTACTTAAATTAAATCTCGTTCTATCCAATTTTTCTTTCAATTAAAATGCTGTCCTAAATAGATCTCTTCGGCATCCCCGTTAAGCCCGACCTATCATTGTAGGCGACAATGAGTTATGATGATTCAAGATCTGTATAAATTGAAAAATTCGACTTTTCCAGCTAGATTTATCAATGAACTTCTAGATCCCCATATTTTAGGATCCCCATATGAACATAGGGAAAACTGGTGATTGATCTTGCGTCAATGAAGTCTTAATCATAATTTCAATTTCCCATACGGGTTGAAAGTCGAAACATGTCCTCAGCCATGGTTCGGGAAAATAAATTTTTTCAATATATAGAAGCCTAGGCCAGTTGTGTTACGAAATATTGAATCGAAATGAGCAAAAAAAGTTACAGATAATTGCTGAAGATATATAATATATTTTCCATATTATTATCCTTGGATATTATCCTCGGAAAATACTCTTGAACGCAAATTTCGGGGTCAGGTGTAACATTTATTTTTTGCCTTTTTTGCGTCTAAATTGATTTTGATAAATAAATTAAAATACCTCAGAGTTGCTTGGTTTATGAGATGTGTACGCTTGCAGCCATCATCTCTAGAATGTATGTATGACCTTCAGAAGTGTCTTGGAAGCACCTGTAGTTACACGAGTCCTTAACTAGAGCGACCTTACTGTGGAACTTACTTAGTTGGCGAACGGCAACTAGAAACAAGGCGACTGATTCAGTGAATGTTGACACCAAAAATGAAGATGAAAAAGAATGGACAAGAAAGCGAGTACAATGTCAAGAACCCGAGGGGGATTACGGCATTAGGGAACGTTTGTTATGGCGAAGAAGCCGGCGTGGGTGGCAGACGAAGTTTCTCACCTTCTCCTATTCAGGATGGTAAACACCCCTTTTGTTGAACCGGGTATGGAGGAAGTGATACTCACACAGTCTTCCCGACAGAGATGGTGATGGTACTTTCTCCGCTAGGTATGTAGTGACACAATTACCCTATGAACATGTGTTAATGCCTACCGGAGGCCCTTTGGAGAAAATTACTGCGGTCATACCGTGAATTTGAGTTTCATCTCGTCTTAACAATATGCAGTTCTAGAGTAACAAGTCAAGGGGTTTTTAATATTGTATCGTTATTCAATAAAATTTATCAAATCGTTATTTAATAACGTTAACATTGATCTTCTGAGTAGATGCATAGAACCACGGGAGAAAAGTTCACTATTAGAGATTGTTTCTCAGCAACACTCAAATCGAAAAATACCTCAATATAAATATCGTAGGACTTTTCGTGTTTGTAGCAGCATCGACTGTTCTGTTTTGGTTTATCGTCTTCGACAATGAACCATTGGAATCGACCAAAAAAAAAAAAATAACCAACAATAAATATAAATAATTTACACTACGGGATAATAATTATTACTAATTAATGACAATTCATAATAATAATAATTAATCTAGCATTCAGTAATCTAGACAGAAGGGTGATCTGTACAAAGAAAATAATAAACCGTTGTGTCAAGAATTTGCAGAGTTTTTTCAAATGAATTTCATTAAGGTTTTGTTTATTTGATGATATTGAAATTTGTGCGTATACAAATTATTTTATATGATTTACAAATTAATACCCTTTCTCTACTCCAGTTTATTTCACCGAGTACAGGTCTCAAATCAAGTGGTATAAGGCTCGTCATTGAAATATGCCTTTTCAAATTATTGTTGGTTTAAATTCACGGCACGCACTCAAATCGTTGGACAATTGCAGAGCTCGCAAGGTGGCTGTGTCGCAAACTTTCAAATGATGTCTCCTTGCCCAGCAATCTAAGGGAATCCGCCTTGAGCATTTATTATCTAGAATTGTAAGCCTTTTCAATAAAGTATAGAAGTGAGTGAGTGACGGGGGTTGGTTGCTTTCGAGCACTTCTTGCCTTGCAAAGCAACCTCATGACGTCGCACCTGTTCATCATAAAAATTAGGTAGTGGATTTTTAATGGCATAAAAAATTGAGAGATCGAAATAATGCTAAGTTTTATAATATAAAAGCTCTTTACGCTAAGTTTTATAGTATAATGCAAAGTTCTATATTATAATAGCTCTTTACGTACACGCTATGGTTCCGTTAATTTTCATCTCACTAAAATCGTTAACCACTCTTTAGGAAGCGGTGAACTGAACGCGTTGAGACTGAACAATGAGGGTAATCGGGTATCAATGCGTTAAAGACCTTGGATAATACATTCTACTTGGATGCGATTGTTGACTGACCGGTAGTGAAGGTTGAGCTTGGTGGTTTAGTCGGGGAAAAGTCATCGTAACCCCACTATGGTTCTTAAACTGTTCCCCACCCCTGTATGAAGCAGTAATGTTGAACCATTAGGTTACATTTGAGGCCATTACGTTTCATCCTTGACGTAACATGGTTTTCCAAATGCCCTCAAATAAATTATATCAAATCAAGAAATGGTTTCCAAATCGACACGGGAATTTTCCGAGTGAAATTTTGAATTCCTAACAATCAACAGAGCTATCCGAACGTCGTGTGTGCTAAGAACACCACCATTTACAAAGCTTTCCTTGTCAAATTGGGGATCGTTTTTGTCACAAATGATAAGTTCATACGTTATTAAATAACGTAGTTCTTCGAGTAGCGGTACCATCCAAATAAAACTTTTGACATATTCCAAATAAAATATAAATTAAATTTTAATTTATATTTTATTTGGAATATGTCAAAAGTTTTATTTGGATGGTACCGCTACTCGAAGAACTACGATGGACGTTCAGTTAGTAAGGTTACAATGGCTGTGTAGGACGAGGAATTTTGTTTTTCAGAGTTGTTACCATTGGTATGTAGAGAGGTTCCTAACGGTCGAAACAAAATCATCAAACGCCTCACTCCGTTACGAAATGTCAGTTCGTCGTCCCCCAATCGCTCCACCTACCTTTCTTTCTGGACGTCCCTCGTATTTCGATTTCTTAGCTCTTAGGATGGTCAGGATCAATAATCTTCATCATCGACGTTCTTAAATAAAAATCCCTTCTCTCGCGCAATTGGTGTTTTGAACTTATTTTAACAACCTAATCGTTTTCAATCCCCGAACCACAAATATCTCGGTCACTCCAGTCGCGAACCCAAACGTAGTTTTTATGTACGGGCTTAGCAGGTATTTGGAACGCGGTGTTGAATTCCATGTCCCCATCTAGGGTAGGCGTGTGCCAAATAAGGAATTCAGCACGGTCTTTACTGCTCGAAGGCATATTACTGGAATGCTGTAGAAAACTGAATCCATCCACATTTTAGTCCCGAGAGCCATTTCAGTGGTTTCGTTTCGAAAGGAGGTTTGGCGTGCCAAGATTCCTTGAAAATGAGTTTTATGGATTTTCATGATCGAGCGGCCACTCAGCTGAAGCCTTTTAAAATCCCGTCACTCAAAAACCTTCACTGCTAAATGGAGTCATTTTATTCCCGGCAAATCATTCCTAGATTACTACGAAGATAATATCGTTTTGTCCAAACCTAACTTAGTTGAACGAGTTGAATAGCTTTTGAACTCCTCAAGAAATGTGTTCATTTACACTTACGTATTTTTCCAATGAATGGTCAAAATGAATATTTATTACGTACTCGTAGCTATCCATTCTCCTTCGCCACAATAATTATGAGTTATTTTGATCAAAGTTTAATGTTAAGTTCTTCTAAATATGGACTTATCTCATTGATTCAATGAAATATAATATATTATGTTACTCATATTATTCTGCTCTGGCTTCTCTCCACTCATTCCCCTCATTGTGTAGGTTCCAAATTGAAGTTTGGGAGCGCCTCACAACAGTTGCCTCACAAAGCATTCGAACGTCGAAGCAACAGCTCATAATTCAGCAACACCAAAGTCCCGCCCATCTGAAAGTACCACAATCTGTTCCCGAAACTGGGGCAAAAGACACGTTTGGAACAAGTGATCTTTGTTCAGCGCTGCTCCTTCATTCATATTTAATTGATTCTCAACCTGTTTTTTCTTCGCTCTTTCGAACGATCTTTTTATTCCCATCCACAAAGAACGCAGGAAGCGATAACGCTTCGGGGAGCATCAAACGTATTAAATACGTTTTAAATTTTAGTCCTCGACTACCAGATCTGTTCATCTTTACAGACGAACATTTGGAAGCGGTTCACTAATGTAATACGCGATTGAATACAATTAAGAGGTACTTTTATTTATCTATTTTTTTTTATCTAGTTACATTGCCGTGAAAGAGTCTAGGGTATGCATTCCCGATTGGATAGAAACCTTCGTAATTTTGCCATATTTATGATAATTTTGATCCTGTTCATCTTTCAATCGTAAAATCAAATTTAATTGTTTTCTGGTTCAAGAAGAATGAAACCGTTACCTGCTCAACTTCATTACTAATGAGATGAGACGATAAGATCTCCGGTCGCCCAAGATATTCATATTTAATTTCCTTCGAGAATCCTGTTGTTTGGAACATTATTGTACGATCGTGTTCCGTTGATATCCGTTGCAAACTTCCTTGTTTTCTGTTTGAGGTTTAACTTTCACGATCCAAGGTTGGAATATGGAACTTTTCTCAGTTCCTTTGTGGCGTTCAAGGTAACCTACATGGATGAGATACTTCCAATCGTTGCCTGTTGATAGTCCCTTGATTGTGTGCATTCGAATACAGTGTGTAAATGGGTTCATAGACTTACATGCAAAACTTGTGGCGTGAGATTGAACTCATAATATGATATGATAGTATCATAGAATTACGGACGGGTATATCTATGAATTGTAATATGAATAAATTGCGTGATGAGTACTATCATATTATACCTACTGTTTCTGCGGTTTTCAGGAATAACGCTTCATTCTAAATTTGAGAAATATAAACAAAGTTTTATGTACGCTCGGTATTTCTCAGTTAACCACCCTAAAAGTCAACTAAGACAAACTAAATTACACAGAATTACATATCTCTTACAGGAGGGGACTGATCCGTTGAGGTCAATTCCTGCTGACTTCTACAACAGAAAACCCGTCCCCACTCCCGTACCACCTCATTTTATGCGATCCTTTGTCGCACAGTGGTAGTCAAGCCGAAGTGTATGTACTCAGTAGTCATCTATGAATGTGATTCAATCAAGTATCGCCGGTCTCCTCACTGGTCAATTCCCATTAACATACTTTTTATACCACCTTGAAAACATCGGTAAGCCAAGGTCAGAAATACTTTACCTCTATAAGGAGGAAGCTGAACAGCGGAGCGTATCTTCCCCTGCACTTCGAGGTCCATTTTTCAAGCTCCACTGATGTTGCTAAGGAGTCACCCGTAAACCTCCTCTTCCCAGATTAAAAACTCTGCCAATTCTTGACACAACGGTTTATTATCTTCTTTGTACCTTCCGTCTAGATTACTGAATGCTAGAATAATTATTATCATGAATTATCATTAATTATCTATTAATAATTTTTATGCTTCATTATTAATAATTTTTATGCTTCATTATTAATAATTATTATTAAATATGACTTATTAACTCGATATTTGAAAACCATGTGCTGTTTGAATCAGCTGAGCCTTTTTGAAAATCGACCGGACAGGCTGCCTCACAACTCACTCTCATGTTGACGATTTCCGAACTGCTCCAACTTTGAGCCCTCATTGTGAACGAACGGCTGGTCGTAAAAAACTGTAGATGGTTTTGAAAAATTCTAAAAAATAAACTCTTATCTAAATATGAAATAAAAAATATACCGTTCCATCTGAATTTTTCGAGTTTTGGAATTTTCAAAATTTCAAAATTCGTTTTGAACCCCTTCCCCTTTACCAAGGGTTATGAAAAGTTTCGATCTCGGATTCTAGCTGAGTTAAGTATGGTTTCCTCGAAGTTTCTCCCGTTCTGAAATACCACGCATACATGCCTCAATGAACATATGAAGAGAAAACCTCACCGCTAACTGTTCTTTTAGGCCTTCCAATAAGGTACGTGCGTACCTCGTTCATTGAGCGTTCCGGTACTCTTATTCAGTAGTTTAATTGAGCTTCGATGAGTTTGACTGGTCAGGTCGACTTTCGTAAGGCTGTGAGGTCATGATGGTTCTGTTACAGCACGTGTGTAAATGGCCTCTGTCTCGATACAAGTGTCCCTTCACCCCCTTGCGTCACTGTACTGGCCGGCTGCCCGATTTTTGAAATACCTTTCACCCTCATAAGGAAGCTCTTCAGCACATTTCCACTTATCATGGGATCCCTCTCAAAGCAATCTCTCTCAAGGTAATCCCATCTTCCAAAATATATAGAATCTCCTTCCTAGATGGCGTATATCAAGGTGGTGGTCTATAACTAGGTCCATCCTTTCTAATAACCGCTCTTTAATTTCGCCGCTCACGACTCAATTGATTTATAATCTTCATGTCGGCTTGTGATCGAACCCATATATTCTAGCTACCACCCCAACATTCACTGCAAGGTATTACTGCTAAAATAGATACCTACTACGGTTCCCTCAAAGCGATAGGAGAAAGTCTATATTGATTAGTATTAGGTATCGTTTCTAATTGAAATCCCAGTCCTAAAAGTGTCAACATTGGTATGGGATGAGGAAGGAGGGGGTTAATGAACTCCTAAGCTATTATTAGCTCAACATAGGGTTGCCCGAACTTGGCTTCACAACTTAAGCGAAGTGCGATGGTTAACTGCCATGTAAGGACATAATATGCAAAAACGCTTTTTTTTTTGCAACGTTCAAGTTTTACCCCAAACGGCGTAAATAAACATGCAATATTTTCCAACACAAATACATTTCCAACGCAAAAGAATTGTACCGATCTTAAATTTCCAATCGATTTCCAAATTTCCAATTCTTAGGTATATTTCATTTCTTCTTAATTAATTGTTACAGATTATTTTGATTTTTTATCTCGAAAAATAGTATAATAATATATTATAATATATATTCTCCCGTTCTGAAATTGTAACATAATTAATGTTGAACAAGACTTCCGGCAGACGGTTACAATAACCATGCCGTATTGTTTATTATTTTTCTTTCCATATACTTGGAGGTTTATTGTCACGTTCTTTTGTAAATAAACTATTTATCTATCTATCTATCTATCTATCTATCTACCTGTTGAAGCGAAATTTGCTGCTGTTGTTATCGAGGTTCGGTCAGGCCGAACCTGACCGAACCTCGATAACAACAGCAGCAAATTTCGCTTCAACATATAATATCTACGGTCGATATCAAGAACTCCATATCTATCTATCTATCTATTCTCCCGTTCTGAAATACCACGCATGCCTCAATGTTTATTCTTTATGTTTAAAAAACGTCGAATTTTTTCCAATTATCAGGCCATTTCTTTTAATTTCGTAGAACGTATATTTCGTGTTGTTTTGGGGTTTGTGCATTCCTTTTGGTGTTTTTCTTGCTCAAAATTGTTCGAAACCGTGCGGGAAAATTGTTTGTTTTTCCGAGAAATAAAAACTGTTGGTTGTCGAAAAATACTTTGCACCTCGAAGCTAGGTGAAGTAATTACTTTGGGGGCACGCTGTACATGAATGACTCCAATGTTCATTTCTGAAGTGTGAAACAATTTGGGATTGTACATCTTGTGACAAATTACCACTTACTCTAAGTGAAATGCCAAATCACATTGTAGGTTTTAATAACAATGTCCTGACGGAGCCGAGCGTTAATTGAGATTTCGTCGTCGGGAAATTGGCAACAAACCAGCTTGTTACTTGTTGCAGCTCCCGGATGTTGCGAAATTCGATTGTATCAGTTTTGGTTATTTATTATTATCATTCATCTTATTAGGCGAACAGGCGACCCAGTGTCGACTTGGGTTGTTAGATGCGTGCACTCGTTACTTATAGTATTCCAGGTCGTGATTCATTCTAATTAATTAATGAGCATCTCTGCTGCTGTGTTTGGACGCTTTTCGACAGTAGTTTCTTATGAGCCGTTAGGAAGACGTTAGGGAACCGTAGGTCTTTCCAACTGGGATATTCCAATGTTGGGGAAAGATATACACATGAAACCGCTAGTTAACTCATTATATATATGGAACCAATTATGATGGTCCCCATGAGTCCCAATGTTAGCTGGGGTTTTAAAAAAAATTGACTCTTTAGTCATTTCCAAGTGAGTAGGACATATGGAAGGAGGAGGGGGCTCTAGCTCAGGAGTTTTATCAGTTTTCAAGCTTATTCCGGGTCGACCTAATAATAATGATAATAATAAATTATTTACATGGATTGGGAATAAGATACTTAATGCATATTATTTATAATAATGTAATAATTGTTTATAATTTATATAGTTCATGATTTTACTTTTTCCCACCCACCCTCGTCGGCCATGATTATGTATCCTTCTTTTTATTTACACAAAGAGTATCTCAGAACACGTCACTCTATATCACAAAACTATGTGTTGCAAGGATCAGCCGTGTCCGAGATGGATATCAGCCCTCAGTTCTACCGTTTGATTCACGCACATGCGAGTTTTTCTTTCCTCGGTTTTACCTTTGAGTCTTCATTGTGAATGCCGGTCGTACAGATGATGTATCTGTCGTCTTCACAATTACAGAATTCATTCGATTCCATGGTAGGTATAGGGTGCACAGCTGTACATACACGAGCGAGCGGTTTTCGGCACGCTACTCACGTTGTTCCACGCCTAGCAATCGTGCATTGTTTCACTTGCACCATCACTTGCCGCCACTGATTTTATCACAATTTTAGCGAGGCAGCCGAGCTATGTTTTTCTCACTTCGGAAGCATGACATATATCTCGGGTCGAAAGTATCGCAATTCAGCTGTCCTGAACCCCAGAAAACGACTTCTAACACATGCTTTGTCGGGTGAATTTAAAATATAATAGGATAATGGTTTAGATTGTAGGTGGGTTGTAGATTTGGAATGACTCATATTTACTATCGGTTGTTGAAATCTTGGCATGGATTTACAATGCTCTAGAACTGATTTGCATTTTAAAAAAATTCACATACCTATTTGCCAAAAATGTCGAACATTGCGATAAAACCGTCTTCACTTAAAATGGTCTTCACAGTCTTGACAATCCACAGTCATGCACCATGGCTATAGAGTAAATTTTCGAAGAAATAACTGGTTTTATGAAAAATGTCTCCATTTTACTAGTTTTATAACAAATGTTGTCTTCTTTCCGAGTAGCACCTTACTTTATAGATTTTTTCAATTTTGATCACTATGATGAAGTCAGAATTGCGATATCTCCTTTCGTTATCAGATTAGAGCATATGAACCGTGAAGAACATCTCAAAGTAACAACCACGTTTGTTCATCTTCAATAGCTTCTTCTTCTTCGAAAATTCGCTAATAATGAACTACCGCTTTTCAAATTGCATCACTTCCAATATGATGCAAATTAACCTATCACAATTCTAATCCTCTTCCAAATACGATTATTCATCCTTTGAGTAGGTACGGCGATTCTATTGATCGAATTGTACAGATCTATCGAACCATTTTCTGAGGTTCTCAATGGGCGTAAGATAAGTGTTGGACGCATTAGGAACAAGACCGGTTCACTTCTAGCAATCATGGTGCTGTCACATGAACGTTTCAAGAAGATGAAATAATATTTTATGTTATAGTCATTTGAAAAGAAATCGCGATTCTTCAAAAATTAGGTCGTAATTTACCTCATAACAGGTAGGTACCGATTTGGTCGTCCAAATTGAATAAATTTTGAAAATATATCAGTTCGTAGGAACCGGCAAATTTCTCATGAGATGTTTGTATTTTATAAAGATAAATCCCGTGACGTAATATATTATCAAGCTTATTTAATACAAAGAAATGTGTACGTACATAGTATGAAGAGAAGTATCCGTTTCATGTCGGTAGTATCCGCGGGAAGCACTTGAACAACACTGGCCAGCTGAGGACGCGTACCATCCCCTTCTTCATGGACTGGACGAACGCTCTTAGGCGGGGGTGCTGCTTCAACCCCTACTCATACACCAAATCTGCCTTGTTGCAGGGTAATGTCTTGGGTTTTTTTCTTATTTCGGAGCTTTCACGAGGAGGGGGATTTGGCGACCTTGCCCGTGTGGAAAGCCGAGGTCGTTGCAACGCAGGGGCGTTCCGTTTCACACCAGCGTCACACGTTCAGGAGTGAACTGCGGTAGATTGTTTGATTCTCACAGATTTAGATGGCGTTTGTCGTTGAGGTCCAGTTTCCAGAAGCCGCGTACGACCTGCGGAATATACATGATCAGAATCATTAATGGTCGCTCTGATGATGATTGATTACACTGGCCATCGTAAAAAGGCGTTGTTCGGTACACAAGAGATGAGGGTTGGTGTTTTGGTTTTTTAAGTGTGTTGAATTCAAATCTGAAACCCGTTTTTCGCTAACAGGACTAGATTTTGAGGTATAGCTCATATAGGTACCCATTTTCTAGCTACGTGTGAGTGTTTAACCCTAGAGTGATAGGCGTGAGTAAATGTTACTCACAAGAAGAAATATCCGTTGGTTTTTCCTAGACCAGAGGGGGATGGCTCTTTCTACCCCCTTTCTTTCGACGAAAGAAAGGGAGAGGAAGAAATCATATTCGACGATTATGTGACTCCAGAAAGAAGAGAAGAAAATGAGTTCATGGTGACGGACACTAGTAGAAGCAAAAATGGGCGGTCTTGACGCAGTCGACTCCCTGTTTCCAGATCTGGATGATTTCAGACCATGATTTCAGATGGGAAAACGGCCAAATTCGTCAAAACCGTGACTCTACCAGAAAAGGGAACAAGCCCAGAACACCCACCTCAACTCTCAGGTCCTTCTTCGTTCTTCCTCCAGTTCTTCACCCAGTTCTTTTACATATTATATCGTTTGCATGTTCTCAACTACCTCCGACAAGGGAAGTCGTAAGAAACTTATTGTGATTCAATTCTTAGTCTGTACGTATGATGAAAATGACAAGTGATGTGTTCCTAAAATAATTTTGGTTTATTATCTTCGATAATGAACCATTGGAATCGCCCAAAGAAAAAATTTTTTTAACCCCCCCTCAAAATTTTTTGGTTTACGTTTCAAGATACGTAGATTCAGAAAATCGAATAAAAAAAAATCCGTCCGTACGCCGTACGCCGTACGCCGTACACCGTCCGCCGTCCGCCGTCCGCCGTACGCCGTCCGCGCCACTTTGCCCAGTTAGCGTTGAGTTAAAATTACGAAATTTTTTTTATGGGTTTCGACCAACCCCACAATGGTCCTCGAAACTTTTCATAACCCTAGGTCAAGGGGAAGGGGTTCAAAACGGATTTTGAAAATTTGAAAATCTCATATCTCGAAAAATTCATATAGAACGGTATGTTTTTTATTTCATATTTAGATAGAGTTTGTTCCTAAGCATTTTTTAAGGCCATCCGCAGCTTTGTACGACCAGCCGTTCGTTCACAATGACGGCTCAAAGATTATGCCTCACAACACGATCGTGAATCAAACTGTTGAAATACAGGTCCAGTTTCATACTAACAAGCTCTTTGTAACATCATATGGCTTAAGTGATGTCGAGTTTGTTGTTCTGAGGTGCGTTTCGTGCTACGGAAATGAAGGTAATTTCGAATGTTTGTTGGTAGGTACTTCTTTTATAGAAAAATTATTACGTATTAAAGTATTAGTATTAAAAACCCCAGAATTATATCGTATTAATTAATCATAATTAAAAATGATTATTATTAATAATAAATACGAATTATTAATACCTAACAATAAATTATAATAATTTTCACTAGGTACTTGAGAAAATTGTTAATAATTAGTGATAATTGATAATAATAATTAATCTAACATTTAGGATCTAGACATTTAGACCTAGTGATCTAGACAGAAGGGTGATCTGTACAAAGAAGATAATGAACCGTTGTGTCAAGAATTTGCAGAGTTTTTTATATTATAAAATAAGTTTATAAAACCCTGAAAAGTGACAAGGCTACTACAATAATAATTATTGTGATGTTCCTTTTTCTACTTTTATGCAAGCTTAAATCAAAAACTATAAGACAAAATCTTCAGTTTATTGGTGTGCATTAACCCCTCTATCCCATCGTACCTTACTGGAATCAGTTGAACCTAGGCCATGGGTCCCACGTATCCCATTGTATCCAAAAAATTCAGTTTTGGTTTATTATCTTCGATAATGAACCATTGGAATCGCCCAAAGAAAAAAAAATTTTAACCCCCCCTCAAAATTTGTTGGTTTACGTTTCAAGATACGTAGATTCAGAAAATCGAATAAAAAAAAATCCGTCCGTCCGCCGTACGCCGTCCGCGCCGCTTTGCCCAGTTAGCGTTGAGTTAAAATTACGAAATTTTTTTTATGGGTTTCGACCAACCCCACAATGGTCCTCGAAACTTTTCATAACCCTAGGTCAAGGGGAAGGGGTTCAAAACGAATTTTGAAATTTTGAAAATCTCATATCTCGAAAAATTCATATAGAACGGTATGTTTTTTATTTCATATTTAGATAGAGTTTGTTCCGTAGAATTTTTTAGGACCATCCTCAGCTTTGTACGACCAGTCGTTCGTTCACAATGACGGCTCAAAGATTGTGCCTCACAACACGATCGTGACTCAAACTGTTGAAATACAGGTCCATTTTCATACTAACATGCTCTTTTGAACATCATATGGCTTAAGTGATGTCGAGTTTGTTGTTCTGAGGTGCGTTTCGTGCTACGGAAATGAAGGTAATTTCGAATGTTTGTTGGTAGGTACTTCTTTTATAGAAACATTATTACCGACGTAGTATTAAAACCCCCAGAATTATATCGTATTATTTAATCATAATTAATAATAATAATTATTAATAATAAATACGAATTATTAATACCTAACAATAAATTATAATAATTTTCACTAGTTTTATTCGATTTTCTGAATCTACGTATCTTGAAACGTAAACCAACAAATTTTGAGGGGGGGTTAAAAAAATTTTTTCTTTGGGTGATTCCAATGGTTCATTATCGAAGATAATAAACCAAAATCCGTCCGTCACCCGTACGCCGTCCGCCGTCCGTGCCACTTTGCCCAGTTAGCGTTGAGCTAAAATTACAAAATTTGGTTTCTGGGTTTGGACCAGCCCCACAATGATCCTCGAAACTTTTCATAACCCTAGGTCATGGGGAAGGGGTTCAAAACGAACTATGAAATTTCGACAATGTCATATCTCGAAAAATTCTCATGAAACGGTGTCATTTTGGTTTATTATCTTCGATAATGAACCATTGGAATCGCCCAAAGAAAAAATTTTTTTAACCCCCCCTCAAATTTTGTTGGTTTACGTTTCAAGATACGTAGATTCAGAAAATCGAATAAAAAAAAATCCGTCCGTCCGCCGTACGCCGTACGCCGTCCGCCGTCCGCGCCACTTTGCCCAGTTAACGTTGAGCTAAAATTACGAAATTTGGTTTCTGGGTTTGGACCAGCCCCACAATGATCCTCGAAACTTTTCATAACCCTAGGTCAAGGGGAAGGGGTTCAAAATGAATTTTGAAAATTTGAAAATCTCATATCTCGAAAAATTCATATAGAACGGTATATTTTTTATTTCATATTTAGATAGAGTTTGTTCCGTAGAATTTTTTAAGACCATCCGCAGCTTTGTACGACCAGCCGTTCGTTCACAATGACGGCTCAAAGATTGTGCCTCACAACACGATCATGCATCAAACTGTTGAAATACAGGTCCATTTTCATACTAACAAGCTCTTTGGAACATCATATGGCTTAAGTGATGTCGAGTTTGTTGTTCTGAGGTGCGTTTCGTGCCACGGAAATGAAGGTAATTTCGAATGTTTGTTGGTAGGTACTTCTTTTATAGAAAAGTTATTACCGACGTAGTATTAAAAACCCCAGAATTATAGCGTATTAATTAATCATAAGTAATAATAATAATTATTAATAATAAATACGAATTATTAATACCTAACAATAAATTATAATAATTTTCAGTAGGTACTTGATAAAATTGTTAAAATTTGTGATAATTGATAATAATCATTATTATTATTATCAATTATCACAAATTTTAACTTTTTTAACAAATGTTAGATTAATTATTAATCTAACATTTAGGATCTAGACATTTAGACCTAGTGATCTAGACAGAAGGGTGATCTGTACAAAGAAGATAATGAACCGTTGTGTCAAGAATTTGCAGAGTTTTTAGTTCACTTTTGGATGACCTGAAAAATTACGAATGTTTTAAGACCAATTGGATTTTTTTGCGACCAGCCGTTCGTTCACAGTGACCGTGCAAAGGTTTAGGAAAAACACAAAACTTTCGCGTCGAAAACGGCCGTTATGTGACCCAACCCCCAGAATAAAACTACCTTTTTTCATCTTCCCGGTAAACTACAGTCTAGAAATTTTAACCGTGAGTCGGGGATAGACCACATTACAATATTCACTCGGTTTCTCATCTGTGAAATTGTTTAAATAATACCTTTTTGTAATAATACAAATTAAATTTTGATGATGAGCTATTGACTTGAAATTTTAAAAATAGGTCAGAACTGGATCACAATGCAATATTCACTCGGTTTCTTGTCTGTAAAATTGTTTAAATAATACGTATTTGTTTAAACAAATTAAATTTTGATGATGAGCTAGATACTTGAAATTTTAAATATAGGTCAGAAATGGATGACATTTCAATATTCACTCGGTTTGTATGACATGGTATGAGTATGGTATGGTATATTATTGTATGTATGATTTGGTATAATACAGTATGGTATGATAGGAAAGAAATTCGTATGGTATGGTATGAGTACGGTGAGAATATGTTATGGTGCCGATTTGCAATACAGTCTGGTATAGACAGAAGGGTGATCTGCACAAGGAAGATAATAAACCGTTGTGTCAAGAATTTGCAGAGTTTTTATTTTTCAAATTGCAGCCCTATTATAGGTCCAAGATTTTTTATAATATTTTTCTCGATCTTAGGGACCTAAGTAGACCTAAATACTGACAAAAAGTTTGGGTTAGCGAATTTTATTTTGCTTGGGATATAAGGGCTAACTTAATGAATAAAATAAGTATTTTTTCAATCTGGTTGTGAATACAAAATGTGAAATGATTTTCTTTGTTCTGAATTTTCCTATTATCACAATAGAAGGGCTAGTTGCGAGGTTTTCTCGTAGGGAGTAAAAGTTACTCACCCCTACCTTTAATAGCTTAGTAAAGAGCTCTGTAGGGTTAAAGTAGCGCTTCAAAAAATCCCTATTAATTTTTCGCTTTCAACAACCAACCAGTCTTTATGTTTTTTGAGGTGCAGAATCCGAATTAGAAACCCCGTTTCTACTATCTTCTTCCATTCCACGAAAACTGCGGTAAAGTGGACGAAGTACGTTATCAACGATTTTTTTGTCTGTCAATGTTTTATAGCGAATTTTCGAAAAAATGTTATAGGTACCAAAATCCGTTCCAGACCATCCTGAATTCACTTACGAAAGACACCAAAAATCATATTTTTATGTAATACATTCGTTCATCACTGTTCATTGTACTCGTACACCGCATTATTATGAGCAGAATTAGAAGGTCGGTGGCTAAGGCCTTATTCATCATACACACGCTTGGCTTAGAGCCGTAATAACATCTCTAATTACTAATACATAGCAGTGTTTATCGTCATGTCTTGAGAGCTCCGCTGAGTGCCTTCTGCCCGACGTTCTATTCGGTTGGTAGTTGGGTAGCAGGTCTCGTTCTCACCGCATCGCGATGCATCGAGCTCCTCATGGCTCCTGCGCTCCGGATCTTCAGACAGTTGGAAAAATCTGAGCCACATGCCATGGCCGCGTGCCATTCCCACGCCCTCCCGGAAAGACGCGTTTCGGTCGCACGCACTTCCGTCAACTTGTTTCCACAATTGAATAATAGGAAGTAGGTACTTGAACAACCAAACATCACCCATGAACTCCATTGTAATCATGATTTGTTTTACAAAAATCGTCAAATTTAATGAATCCAATAAGTATGAACATATGGTGCATGTAATGATTAGTCCTCCTCTCTTCTCCACTGCTATGTTGAACATGTTCTTACGTAATTAGTTACTGAGGTTTTTGAATGAAAAGTGTGTTTTTCTGAAGTTTGCCCGTAACGTTCACTTTTTACAAAAAAATCACATTCCTTACCCCAAAAACTCTGCAAAGTCTTGACACAACGGTTTATTACCTTCTTCGTGCAGAACAGTGTTCTGTCTAGATCATTAAATCATTGATTAATAATCACTATTATGAAATAGTGTAAATTAGTATTAATTATCATCAATGAAATGATTAGTAATTATGAGTTCCTCGATATCTTAAAAACCCTGTGCGGTTCGAATCAGCTGGGCCAGTATGAATATCGAACTGATAGGCTGCCTCACGATTCACCATCATGTTGACGACTTTTGATCTCCTCCAACTTTGAGCCCTCATTGTGAACGAACGGCTGGTCGTACATAGCTCCGTATGGTCTTGAAAAATTCCAAAAATTGAACACTTCTTTTATGTGACCTAAATACTTCATCGTTTCATCTGAATTTTTCGAGATATGAATTTTTCAACATTTCAAAATTTGTTTTGAAGTGCCGCGGACGGACGGATATTTTTTCTATTTGATTTTCGGAGTCTACGTACCTATCTCGAAACGTAAACCAGCAACCAAACGCAAAACCAGTTTTGAGTGGGAGGGGGGGATATTTTTTTTCTTGGGTGATCCCAAATGTTCATTATCGAAGATAATAAACCTAAATGGGTAGTTTTTTTAGTCTCTGGGCTAAGAGGCGTTGCTTGAATTCATGTTGTCACCTTGGGCTTCCGCTTTTCACTGAATTCTATATCCTATATCCTAGGTTGGTAAAATTGATCATTTTGATTGCGAGTTATTCCTTATTTATTTTCTCAAGTTAAACACTGGCACGATAGCTTCACGTTGAAAATGCAGTATTATGTAGCCACCTTTTCAGGGCTCTAGTTTTCTAGGTTGATCATCTTATTTGTTGTGGTAATTAGATTTCAATTTTTTTCACAAGGGTCATCCCATAAGGAACTTCCCTGATTTTTTAAAATATAAAACAATTAGATTCTGCCCCTCGAACTTTTTATTTCGATTTTTATTGTCGTTTTCATCATTGTATTAAATTTACCTTATGTAGTGTTGAATATCAATGCTCCCGCAAGTGAGTTTACAACTTGAGTGTTCAGCTTTGAAGCGATTTTCTTGGTTTTGGAGTCTGGTATGCGGTTTTACCTGGTTTCGTCAGAAAAGTGAACATACAATTCAGAAAATAATGATATTTCTCTTCTACACTCCTTAACAATTTTTGAATTTCACCAGAGTCAAGAATGACTCGTTGAGTTATTTGCTACCAATAGTCGTACTGCTCCGGTCACGCCAACCTGCCGATTTGGATATTTTGAGCCGTGGCATTCATGAGAACAGATGTTTTGAGATTATGAAACACCAGAACTGCTTGAGCACCCGTAGAAATGAGTAAACTGTTAGGGGCGTGGTCCTGGCATTTACTATTGAGAATGTTACTTACTGGTACAGGCACAATGAGGAACGCCTTGAGAAGTAAAAGGATCCACAGGGGCATAAACGAGTGTTGTAGAAAGGAAAACAACTAACCTCTTCTGTTGAACGAATTTAATGGGGGAAGTATGGAATATTGTCTACCTGGTTAATTCAAATGACCAAGAGTGGGGTTTTTGGAATTTTTACTAGATCTGCTGGTTCTGAGGTATTTAATCGTTGAGTCATAATGCGATTGTATTTATGTTTCAAATTTATGGTATATCATAACAAATGGATTCAAATAAACATTTTAAACGTATTCCCCTGAAACCATCGTTAATTCCTAACCTATCGGAATCCCCCTCCTCCATGTGTTAGGTAAATGTTTGATGTGTTGAATGTTTACGAGCAAATATTTGTATTCGTGAAAATAATAGTTAATTTTTGGTGATTTAAATTACAGTAAAAATGACGAGCTATTATTGACCTACAAAAACTCTCTATTTCTGCCACATTTTCTGTAGAGTCTGGAATGACATCTATACAAAGTGTCCCAACTTGAATCGGAAGGACTTCAGGGATCAATTCTACTATTAATTTGCGACAAAAAATCTCTCTTAGACTTTTTGTTAATCCACTCTAATTGCCACTTTTTCCACTTGCTGACCTCGAGCCATTTAAATGGCCATAAGTTTGTCAATCCGTCAAATAAAATCAGATATAATTATACGTTGGAAAGAGAGTTGAATTCCCCATCTCCCTGATGCACAATTTTTTGAATTTGCTTTATGAGTAAAAATCGAAACCAAAGTGCGAATTTTGAGATTTTTCAACAATATGACCCTATCGGTTGTCAATACGAAAAACTTGCTTGAAATAGTCACCTTTCTAACGGTTTGCTCGAAATAAATTAGCAACTAAGTTTAAGGAAGAAAATAACATTTTAATGCTGAAAACGGGAGATTTTCAACGAAATCCATGTTTGCCATTGAGATAGCATTTGATTGGGATAGGCTTGGTATGGTTGGGATAGGCTTGGCTTGGCATAGCATTAAATTTTCCACAATCGGCTGAAGGTTTTTTATTCCAAAGACATTTGATAAGGCAAACTGTGAATAATTTTGATGCTGTTCTTAACATTTACAAAATTAGACAAATAGTTGCCCTCCTCAAAAATAAATACAAATTCTGCAAAGCAATTAACTTTCAGAATTATGAATAATCGAGAAATCATCCTAGTCAATAACTCGGCTGTGTGGAGGGCAAGACTAGGCGTCCAGGTCGTTTTGAGAAATTGTTGTGACAATTTCAAATCACTGGGATTGTGAGAGTCAATTGCAAAGTGTTGGAACCCTGAGTTGGATTATGGATAGAAATGTAGCCCTGAATGCTATAAATAATTTTTCAAAAAATCATGTACATTTATAATATGGTTTTTTTTCTCGAAAATTAGCTCAAAATTATTTTCAAGTTTGTTCATGTAATTACTGTGTTCAGTCATGTTATGTCTTGTTTCGCAGTTCATGCCATCGGCCGATCTTCGGCAATGCTTCATAATTTTATTTATTTATTTTTTCATGAATTGTGGTTCAGTTTGAAAATAAACGTTGGGCACCTGTGCGACATGTTTGCTAGTTTTTGAAGTGACCTTTGTAGGCAGCATTGATGCCGCATTCTGTTTACTTATTTATATACCTACTTGATGAAATGAAGCTATCTGCTGGTTGTGGATAGTGAGTAAACTTCGCTTTCTTCACTACCACAACTCGTTGAATGATGATATTCAGATGGAACCTGTATTGATTCTCAGAGATATTGATAACATTACATAACCCAGTGTTTCGATGCCCAGTGCGTGCCGCTCTTGAGGATACGGAAATCCAACAAGAAAGTCGTCTTTAGGAAGCTCGGAAAGGAAACCGGTTTTGTAGGGATAGGCGCGATTTTTTGAAACGGCACCTTTAGCTTCGTTCAATGAAGGGGTCAGGCCCACGTAGTTTTTATAGCGAGACAGGAAAGCACGACCTCCACGACTATAAGAGTACCATTTACCACGCTTCACTTTCTCTTTATTGAAGATTGTTAGTTCAAGTTGAGGGCTGTTCTGCTTACAAATTATCGAATGCTTGTAACGGAAACACTGGCACGTGAGTGTGCCATGTAAGGATGATGATGGTAAAAATTGCTGCAACGCTCATTTTCACCTTTATCTTTCCAGCCACTTGTCAGTTTCCGTGACAATTGAGTTGTGCTATCAAATTTCCCAAAAATGAAAATTATCTAACTTGAATCGTCTCGACGAATCGGCCTAAAGACTCGGAATGTTGAGGGTAACTCGTAGCACCCTCCACTATGCAATCCACACCGTGCTATACTCGCACATGTTTACTACACAGTGAATACAATGTGGTGTATTAAGTACATGTCATGCGCACCAGTGGTGGTGGCGGTTCAACTTGAAAATTCAACTCAAAATATGAATTATAGCCGTAATATAAGTGTATTTTCACTTCATCGTCTTAGCCGAGTTTTATGTTCACAATCCTCACAGACCTACTTAGATTTTTACCGGAATGTGCAAATCCTACACCTCGAGGAAATAATCTTAACCTTTCTTACGCCTCTATGAAACGCGGTTGACCGCAACGGGATTTGCCAATAATCCATGCTAAGCCACTTGGGGAGAATCGGAGCCTGGGAATGTTTGCCGAGGATAGCGATAATCGATTTCCTAGGACCATCGGCTGAAGACGGCTGTTGGGCAACTCTTAATAAGTTTGCATTATTGTACTAGGTGAAGGGCCCGATTGGTTGCAAAATTGGTATGTTGAATATATTACGCGCCTTCCATTCCAATAGCCCCTGAAAACTCAAGAAACCTAGTTGAATCGGATTTCCTTTTCTATAAACAAAGTAGCGACTGCATTTAGTCAAACCCTTTGGAGTATCCTCAGAGGACTTGTAATCCACAGAGCTAGGAATAATCCGCATTGAGCTATGTGTTTATAGATTTCTTCAGAAACAGCTGTGGCGTAAAGATTCCTTCGTTCGTAACATAAAGTGCATCTAGATCTGACTTTTCCATTCAAAAAATAATGTATTCAACTCTGACTATAGCTTTTGTTCTGCACTATTATGCACTCGTCTGTTATCTTCGTTAAGGTAATTTTCTACTCGTCGTAATATCATTGATCGGCTTCTCTCTTCTACTTGGAAGCTACAGATTATCCGAACTATTTTGAACCAAACCCCTGACTCAACTTCTCACACCTTCATGCAAATAAGTGTGTTTACCTAACTAGAGATATTCGCCTCCGAACGATGATTCAATCGAGCGATGCTGCCGTTCGGTAATTTTCTCATTTCCCTGTAAACAATAATTTGCCTTGCAAAATCCCAGAGTATGCAAAAAGGAACTTGGAGAAAGTCAGCTGATTATGCACTTGAGGTCAAATGTCCACTAATCGGGCGGGTCTGCTGCAGTTTTGTCAGGGAAAGCGCTTACACCAGCGTCCCCTTCTTTGGCACATCTCTCATTTCATGTCCGTTTTTCACCTCTAACCCTCGTTTTTTTCACTTGGATACAGTTTCGGATCAATACCCAGCTTTCCTCATGAATACGCAAGCCTAGAATAATGAACATGTTCCATCAACCTCGTAAGTAAGAGCGTATTACCAGGGCTGAATATTTCTCGAGAAATATAAAAACTGCTCATCTTTCTTTGATCCTTGAAGAAATTATTGGATCAGAGACCTACTTCTATTTCCAAGTCTCGCTCGTTTAATCTAGCTACCGCTTTGTGCAGTCATGTGCGCGATCCAAATGTTGGATGTTCCAAGTACATAAAGATATTTTACATAGAACTGACGATATTGTTCAATGAAACGTCTGTCTAAAGAGGTGGTAACAGACCTACGTATCTCTCAACCTCCTCCAATAGGTACTTTGCATTGTATTATATGTGCTGATACTTACCCTCGACTTGGATTTTCTTTGTCCGAGGTTTTCCTTGAGATTAACACGTTTGAAGGATGCCCGTCACCCTTCAGTTATACTCTAACCAATTACAATATACCTCGCACCGGAAGAACTGACCAGAATGATTAGATCTCAACACCTCTCTGTCTGTCTATTCTGAAGCCATAATTTGGAATCAATCAGTATGTGTATCTGCATGACCCTCACTGTACATATATCTTGATTCGAATAACCACTTAATGGCCCTGTCATTTGAACACCAGTCACAGCTAGGTGCATCTCCTATACTTGTCGGTTATTGCTATAAAATGTCAATACCACTCATACCATACTCCGGTATCATCAAAATCCTGACCTGGTTATATCTCAACCACAAAAACCGCAGTGAAAATTGAATTTTATGACATTCCGAGAACCTTTCGTAGTTTGTTATTATGTATTAAAAAATAGAGATGTTTGTTTAAAGTAAAATGTGTATTATGTTTCTTCTTCTGCAATGGGGTCGACGTATGAGAAAACATTAAATGTTTAAATGTTTTCTCATACGTCGACCCGATTGCAGAAGAAGAAACATAATACATAATATAGGAAATTTTCCTGTATGTCTTGTTTGCTAAGTTATTTCAATAAAATGCTTAATTTTTCGGTTTCTATTATAAATCACTTTCATATATCATCATTCATCACTTTTCGAGAGAACAAGAACAATTATGTGACAATTAGTCAAAAGAACAATCTCCCGGAATTGTTCAGTTGTCATCTACCTCGTCCCTCTCATAAATCTAAACTGATATTCAAACTCCCATAGCTACATGGCTGGTTTAGTGACCACGTTATCACTCCTCGATGCCCTGGTTGTTGGTACCGGCACCGTTGTTGCCTGGGGTGTTGTCAGATGCCTTTCTAATTCTCCTCTCGCCTCCCGATATCAGAATCATCTTGAGCAACACCATCGAGCTTGCCATTCTCTCTGGTAATACTCCGATTTAAAACGCGTGACGGCTGAGTCGATAATTCAAGTTGGCGATTGGCGAAGTTTCCATCTTTTTGTCCGAATCTATTACTCGTGCAGGTTGCAATACCATTGTGGTCATGATGCAATGCTGGAGACGTTTTAAGCTCTACTTGTAATATTATCTGTGGTGTGCCTCCTTCAGAAAATGTTTAAATATTTTTACTCTTTTACTGCTGGCTCAAACAACTGGTCCCATGATTTGTTCTGGTACTAGTACTCGTACCCTGAAGCTGAACTATTCCCGATAGGGGAATACCCTACCCAGCTGTTTATAAACCCTCCTAGAAATTTGGCTACCGCACCTCTTGGTCATATTAATTCTGAACTAATTTACTGATGATTAAATCATCATAAATTTTATTCAATAATTATTTATCCAAAGTAAAACCGTACCTTGCCATATCTCTTAAAAATAGTATCTACCACTCCTTTCAGTTTCAATGATCAAACTCAAATCCTTTCTGGTTCTTTGATCAACCTTTCAGTTTCTACGATCAAACTCTTTTTCAGTTATGTTTTTGCATTTTCAAATCCTTTGTTATTTATTGTGTCAGGAAAATAGAACCAGTCGGAGAAAAGTCCATTGAATTGGTGCGAAACAACCCAGTAATGAAGAACACGATTGATGCAAATCCAATACATATTAACGAGTAGTACCACACAAGTTGCTTTCGTAAACTTGACGAACTCTTGTAAATTTAGTAGTTTCGTAATTCCCACTTCTCTTTCGAGGATCAGTCTTGGAAAAATATCTGTAAGTTATGTGTATGACCAACCTTTATTGAAAGAAGTTAGCAATTGACGAGTCAATTACAAAATTACGAGTATAAACGGCTTAGATGTGACGAAAATATCCATTATGCTGGTTAAACAACTAAATATAAACGTTCTTTCTTCGTGGAAAATCCTGGACAGGAATAAACCTTGCAGCAGAAATTGTATAGAACAATTTTAGACGTTTCACAAATCACTACCTACCGATTATTTTGAGTATTCTATTAACCTTGCTCTTTTACAAAACGTATACATTACGATTTCTAAATAACGTTTTACGATGGCGTCAAACTTGTTTTTTTCGTGCGTTATCACCATTGTAGGATCGGTCTATCTGAAATTCACGGCTCTCTTGTTGAGTAGTTACCTCGCGAGTCCATGATTTATCATTGATTGCCTACTTATTGTGAATCATTTCCTCCGTTTCAACTGAGTGAATCATTGTATTTCGAATCTCAAGGTGTACGCGCCATTATAAAGTGACGTCACATGCTGCTTCCATTTCGAGAGCATTATACTCACTCACGGTTTCGAAAAGTCGTGCGAACTATTTTTCGATAGGTCAGATGCTTTATAGGGTTACTTCAAATACTCGAAACGAAGAATTCTATTTATGAGTATGATCAACGCATGAGATACATGTAATAGCAAAATAGCTTGTAAGGCTGTAGCGAACCAGAGATGGCGAACTTGTTTTTGTGACTACAACTTAGGTAATAAATCATGAGATTGGTTCTGTTAATAGCAATAATTGCGTATTGTGAATTTCTTGCTTGAATTTAGCAAAGAAGTGATGCAAGCTGCACTACAAGTTGGCATTCTTTTGAAAAGGTTAGTTGACATGTAAAATAGGAATTGTTGTGGAAGTGAAGAAATCTACCACCCATGGTAATATGTCGATAGCTAAATGGATGGGTAATGTTGCAACAAAGGAAAGCAGTAAATGATTAGAAATCGTTCCGCAAGTCATCACTCGACCCTTTAATAAAATGGAATGGAGTCATAGCACACATGGCGGTCTTACTACCAAATATTGACTGGTCGCTCACAAGGTCCCTCCTACGGTGTAACGATTCACAATTTGATAACCTCGAAGATTCAGTTGGAGACATTATTGAGTTATTAAAACTGATAGGGAAGCTGTCAAGCAAAATCCCCGAAAAATATCACTCCTTTCGAATATTACTGGCATCTGAAGGCCAGACTTGTCATACGCTTAACGTCAGCCATAACTAGTGTAATACAATTCTGTAAACATTAGTGTGGATGTGTATGAACACCCAAGAAAGTACTAACACGAAGTACTTTCAATAGTACATAGAGAATAATAAACTACGCTTTCTCATAGCCGTAGCGATTTCCTTGGAGAATGAACACAAACTTTCATTCTTGTACGTGTTCATTACATGGATGGTTTTTGCGGCCGGCAACACTGTGGAGCTGCACGAGAATACGTTTAGGTACGTCCAGCAGGTAGATGGTTCTTTCGACAGCTCAAGCATATATTTTTTTCACTTATTCAGTTGAACAAAGGCCTTCTCTTCGCAATACGAAATTCTCTGGAGAACATCACAATGTGAAGCCAAACTCAAATATTTGCGCAATTCTTGAACTCTGTTGGATGGTCTGTTTAGTAGGGGTGACTGATGGTAAATTTAGTTGGGGAGCCTCTCCAGTTTACATTTCTTCCTTCCCACGAATGCCTCCTTGGTTGTCCACTACTCCGACTTCTTGACAATCTTACGCTCTATTTTTCTCGAAGCTATTTTTGACTTTCATATACTTCAAACAGACCAATTACCACCTAACATTCAAATAACCTCCACGACATTTTCTTTTTCCCAGCATGACAACTGTGTGTTTGCCCAGAAAGTAACTGGGTTTGCAAGTTTTGTTTTGAGTCACATTTAAGTAAACAAGACTGCTGAAGACGTACGAAGGCAGTAAAAAATCTTGATTCTCGGTATTCTGGTGAAAACTCTGGTAGGTATTCGGGGTGATTTAGGTATTTGACCCCTGTACCCTGATTGGATATTTTTTCTCGACATCAAATTCTTTTTATTGTAAGAATCTTTGTCTGGTACAGTTCGATAAATTAAATTTGGCACTTTTCTAACAATGGCATGTTGAGTTTTTACATGGTGAATTGTTGGCAAGGCGGTGTTGGTTGGTCACACGTGGTCCTTCGCAGACCATTAATAGGCAGGATTAAGCAACGCACCATTCCTTACAAAGACCATTTATGGGCTGTGGGAACTGCGACTCCCACGTCGCGAGAAACTCATTCAACTTCGATCAATCGTTCGCTCGTCTTTCAGAAGGGCCGTTGAGTTGTAGAAACCGGAGGTGATTTCGTGAAAGAAGGGTTCACCATACATCGACATGCACCTGCTACCTCCACCTCACATGTGACGTTGGTTTCTACCGTGATGTTGACAAGATACCATTCGGTCGAAGAAACTCTAGATATAGACTTCTAACTGAACAATGAAACACATTCTGCTCTGCTATGTATCTCGAGGTTATGTCATTCGGCTCATTCAATACTTAATGGGAGCCCGCAATGTTTCTTGGCTGGGTTGACAATAATTGATGGGCCACTAACCTATTGTTCACTGTACATAAATCATGGATTTTCTAGTCCATAGAACGACCGATTTCACCGTCGTATACCCTTCAAGTTAATCGAGAAAGCCTCGTTTAATTGTGCTCTGATTCGTATTATCAAGATAATTCTCTGATAATGAATGGAAAATTGTATTTTTTCATGGGAGCGTAGTTATTTTAGAGAAGATATCAAAGGTGAATTTGAGTTGAGAGGTAAGCTAGCTCGTTTCTTACACCTACCAACAGATATCCGACTGATAGTCCTAGATAAACCACTCATACCTACCATCCAGTGCGATACTATCTCAAATTAAAATGGAATTTATAATTTGGAGGTTTAGAGGGCCTGAATGAATCATTTACCACTAAAATGAGTCAATTATTGTCACATGTAAAGTTTATCGTCAAATGATTGCTTCGTTTAATCGCCTTGATACTAATATCACTAACTGCGCAAAAGTTTGTTGATGTCTTGCTTGATAATATGTTGAAGAGTGCGTTTGGTTACCACGGTCTTTGAATGTTAATTTAATTTAATTAATTTAATATTATAATAATTATGATAGCTCGTTTAATTATTTTGGAACTCCGTCAGCTGTATGTACTATAGTTCGTGTATATAGTTCGTGCCAGCAAGACATCAACAAACTATATTATCTTCATTTGGTACACTGTTCATTCCCCCAGAAATGTTAACGGTTTATGACGAATTCAGATTGTTCTATTGACTGAAGGGGTTTTTCTACTTGATACCCACAACTGCACAAGAACAAAACCAACAAGTTGATGGTTTGCAAGAATTTCAACTTGGTCTGGGTTGCGTTAATTTTATTTAGAATACTAATTCACGTAACTTTCAAATTCTATAATTATTGTAAGGTGAAACTAATAATTAAGTTCAAGTGAAACGCCAATAAGAACTTTCCCAGCCGGAGTTTTTAAATCAATTCCCTTTTCAAAGTTCGTTTCAAGTTTCAAGTTCGTACGGCCGTCGGATTTCCCGCCTTGCGCGTGTCGGTTATGCCAAGGGCGCATTGCTCCCGCCTCCAGGATCTACAGTCATGATCCTGCTCAGCAAACCAAGTGATATTGGCTCGAGATCCTACGGCATAGTGAATCATTTCCAACTGACACGAGTTTGATTCCAAGGATTGGATTTCAATAAACGTGTTTTGCCCATCTGCAATCCAATTAACAAGAAACGTGATGTTGCGCATGAAATATGTTAACCACATATTCATAGAGAATGGTAATCCTCAATGATACATTCACCTCTATAACCTGGTGTTTTTGCACCAATGTACAGTCAATACACATAATATGTGTATTAACTGTACATTATATTGGTCACGGTTTTTACGTAGAAAGTATAACATTTGCGATGGAAATTAAAATGACCGCGGAACGTAGAATGAGAGGTACATACTTGGACACAACTGGTTAAGTGATACAAGAAAATAATACTTTTGAGCCTGAAATTCCATAAATATCGTACACATGCATAATATAATATCTCATACCATTTGGATCCTTACAAAATCGAATTTTATTCTCTATGGTAGTCTAAAATTAGCTGATCGACAGACTCATCCTTTTACATACATTTCGGGAGTTGTTTGAGAATGTCAACACTATACTACTTATTTGGCAACATTCCCTTCAGTGGGTAGTGGTGGTTCCCAAAACTTTTAGTAGGTAGACCACAATTGAACTGGCTTCCGTTCTCCGTGTTTTTGTTCTATAAAGAAGTCGATTATCTCGAAGAGGCCCACTTATATAATTCCCAAAGGATAAGAACGGATAAAGTTCGTTCCCAGGATGCGTTCTCATAGAAATTATCTCGTACATTGAGACATGTCCATTTTTTCGCTCACACACTCTCGCGGTGCGTTACTACACCGCATCCAATAAACTACCTCCCTGAGACTCGACGTTCGCGGTAATTTTCTTATACATGAGGTGAACGAGGCAGGAGGTCATTCGGGTCACTCTTGACTTGCTGATGGGAATCTTTCTGACTTGCTAGTTGTGAGGATGAATTCCGGAAAAAAGTTTGCCTCTAGAAAACGGCGCCTATAATTTCACTTTCATTAATTTCACCGATCTTGATAATCGCTCCTTATAGCACCCTATGAAAGAAAATAACTATCCCGCAAGTCCGTGTGTTGTTACAGGATAGTTTAAGCTATTGTGAGGCGGTAACTAATTCACCTTTTAACGAATTTTCGAACAAAAAGGAAACTATGATTTTTGGTCCAAAATGTTTAGAACTCGAATTTCCGAAACATTTTTATAACAAAATCCGTATCAGACCATCCTGAATTAAATGCCAGGAACACCAAAAAGAACAGAGAGGCTGGTACATTAACATTTTTTCCACCTCTTTAGAAAAAAAGAAATTACCAGGAAGCTCTAAAGGAGGAACAAGAACCCAAAACCTCCCAGTGAACTTGAAGGCAACGCCCATGTCTTGACATTAAGACTTCCCTTTCAAGGTCCCAACGGCGTTTGTGGATTGAGTTAGATTTCGCGGAATGTCGCGACTAACCAACCAAAATTATGCGCCTAGAAGTAAGGAGGAAATAAGTTTCAACTTCTTAGAAGTTTTTACTTCTGTAGAAACCTGTGTGACTCTTCAATTCTTTCAAATATTACTTTCCTTGGGGTACTTATAGGTATTTGTTCCAAAGAAGACCTGAAACCTTGGTTGAGAGAACTAATTTGTAAGTGCTGACAACAATCGATTGATGAAACTCCTAGATAGTTGTAATAAACAGAATATTATTTGAGTAGGTACATCAAAATACACGTGGATAGCCGCATGGTTCAGACTTCCATTAACACGTTCTGCCAGAAATCATGAATCACGTTCTAGATTTTATGTCTATACATAAACTTTGACTGATCTTATTCTAGGTGATCCCCTTCGACTTGGGTTGTGAATAACCCGCACCACCTGAACTTATACAATTGGTACCATAAATCCTGCTGTTGTCCAAGTGGATTTGAATTAATCCCGATTAGTAGAGCATACTCGTACCATCCTTCGCCACAAGTGAGGCCTGGGCTTTGGGAACATTAGCCAAGGAAATCCTAATCGTTTTTGTTTTCCCTTCTTTTGATTCCATTTCAATCTCATAAGCATCCTCTTCTTTGATTGCAAGGCCCATTCTTGAATGAGCCTACAACTAGAACCGCCCTCTCCTTGAAGTTCTTTGAGGAGCTTCAGCCGGCAGACCGTTGAACTTGAATGTGAGCACCTCCATCACTTTCACCCATCGGAACTGGTCACACAGTCGGCCCACTTTTATGATGTAACTCAATACCGCGAATCATCAGAATTATTCAACAGAAATCGGAAAATGGGGGAAAAGCCGCGATTAATCCATCATGAAAACGTATATAATTTATGTCATGAAATGTTTTTACTTTGATGCAAATATATTTATTACTTACTTAACCACATCCAAACCCTTTCGGTCACGTGAGGCCAAAATGGTCGATTGATGCCGTAGTTGCTTTATCCTGATTTTTGAATCATCTTAGTACGAGTTTGTTTCTGTTTATTGTTAGGTAATTTGTTATGCAGGTTCCGTATTTATCGATTACTCCCCACTCGGGAAGCCTCTTGGAGAAATGTGCCAATTTTTCCACTACGGTTTATTATTTTCTGTATATACATTACATCACCCTTCTGTCTAGATTACTGTTACGTATACAATTATTATGTATACAATTATTGTAAGTCCTGTAACTATACGAAATAATTGGAGTAGTAACCTAAAATATTGTTTGTTCGTTCGACTACCTCATAACTTTGATTAAGTATTTTATTCATGATTTATATAAGTAAATTATTATTACATAAACACGGAATTTAGATGGAAAACTAAAGACCATCACAGAGGTGGTTACCAAGGCTTCCCTTCACTTTAAGATGACCATCTGGTCGCCTTCTCGAACGAACACACAATATTTTAGCTCACTATTCCAATTATTTTGTACAGTTATGGGATTTACAAGGATATTGTACCTACTGAGCACTAATATAGTATACAGAACATGACAAACTGTTGCTCCGTATATCTTTGTATATTCTTATGGTTAGGTAATTATTGAAAAATAGTTCACTAAAATGAAATTAAGGCGATGATTCTTCCAGGGTGGAAAATGAATCACATAATTCCTTTATTAGGCAATTCTCAGGGAAATGACATGAGGAGGCTAAACGATGCTTGGGTGAATGGATAACGCGAGCTGGTCGGATTCCGCGAGCTCCTCCAATGCCTTGTCGTCCTAATCCGTGGGGACTCTCGCTTTGTGCCCTCCGTCGCGAGTTGGTTGGTTGCCTTGACAACGCGTTCCACGCAGCATCCATTCCTCCATCAGTCCTTCACCGATGGAGGAATGGATGCTGCGTGGAACGCGTTGTCAAGGCAACCAACCATCTGATGGTTTTCGTGATGTCGAGTTCATTGTTCTGTAATACTCTTCGTGTTGGCGGAAACTAATTTTGGATACGAGTATTTTGATATGGAAATGCCATGAAAAATTATGTTACGCGGAAAAAACTCTGCGTATTCTTGATACAACGGTTTATTATTGATTTTGTGCAGATCACCCGTCTGTCTGGATCACTTAATGATTGAATAAAGAAAAAGTGGCCTGAACTTTAAAAGTTCAAAATTTGACGAGACCCACCTATTCTTATGTATTTTTCGACGCTGAATCTGAATCTTTACTCAAAATATGGGGTCCCAGTCGATTTTGGCGAGATAATGAAACTCCAATCCTATCATCCAAAATCTGAAACCCCTACCAGGGGTTTTTGGGATCGCAGATCACGAATATAATGTCAGATTTGTAATTTAGTCGCTCCAGAGGGCGCTTATCGACAGCGATGTATCAAATTTATCGGTTTATTTAGAAAATTGCCTAAAGTCGGCTGAAAGGGTAAAAACAATTTCAAAAATGTGAATTTTCAGGAATTGTAAAATTAATTAATTAATCAATATGATTCGATTACCTCTTCCATGAGGGAAATTCTGCTAAAAGGTATCGGTCCAATTTCTGTTAATCGAGGTTTTACTGTAGTAACGTTTTTAGAAAGCGCTCGAACTTCTCGCTTTCAAGGGTTGATTCGTCCCGTTTTGACAAACCGTCGTGTGACCATTCGATTCCTCGTAAAATTTTACTCGTATAAATCGATACTAAACTCAATTGTTTTGGGTTTGGCGCTTGTACCCTTTTGCAACACTCTCACTGCAACTCTCAATTAGTAATGTAGTGGATTATACATATATATTTCAGTCTAGAATTTAGTTAAGCGTCATTTACCGACTACTTCCTATACGGAAGCCTACCCGATCACCTGCTCGGGCGAAAGCTCAATATTTTACCCCATTATCCGTCATTTAGTGTAGGTAGTTACGGAAGCCACCAAAATTTCGCACACCCACAGAAAATTGATCCAGACAGGAGGATCTATACAGATAATAATAACCATGGTGGCGTTTGCTGAGTTCGTTGCGGAAAACGATAGTTGATTTCATGAAGATATTCACTCCACAGTACACTGAAAAGCTTGCGATGAACTCGACGAAATCATTCCTTTTGTTCGAAGAGGTGGAACTGTATAGAATCGGCCACATTCCCTCAGGACATGAGGGCGATGAACGACTGGAGAAATGTTGAAATGTACGGGTCAAGCCTCCCAAGACGTGAGTTTCGATCATCTCTCGGACCATGCGACCATTGTCAAGTCCCTCCTCTCAATACGAAACAAAACGCTGGAGAATTGAGTTGATTGTAAAGGGATTGATGCCCGGCCACCTGACTTCTCTTGGCTCATTCAGTAGATTCTTCTATTTTCTACGTGCTTTTTCCATGCCACTCATCAATTGGATGACCCCTTCTCATTTTTATTTGGAGCGTCATTCTCATTGGATCCTTTCGTTTAGAACATAAATCCAATGTCAACTGTTGGAGCCATTAAGTCAGTCATATTAAACAACGAAGATCCCGCGTTTGTGAACTTTCTAATTCGTGATTTAGTGGTAGATAAGACGATATTATATTCCATGAACGCTACCTTTCGTAGGGCTTAAAGCACCGGGTCGCGAGCTTTGTCAATGGACAATCTACAATATAGGCCAAGGAGGTTCTACAAGGAGTCCGCCTTAGTATTGTTGAAATCGAATGGTAAAGTAAACGTTAAAGTAGATATGGAAATAATTTTGGTTTTAGAAGGTTTCCCCAGAGTCTTCCTTGGATACATGCTCTAGAATCCAGTAGACGTTGTCGATCCAAGGTCACTCTTCAGCACTCCAGTACCAATATTTATTTTCCCCCTCGGGGACAATCGTAGGCGTCATACCTTCCAACTCAAAAGTCTGTCAGTTCTGTAAGTTTGAAGAGATATCCATGATGTATGAAATGATAAATTCATGCCTCTATCAACTGAGGAGTAGGCATATAAATGTAACAGATTATTATCCACTTATTCGATAATTATGAAGTAACCAGTGTGGATGATAATCGAGCTGCGTCATCTGCTCCCGCTCGCCCACTTTCACTGGCCGTGAAGCTCGTTCCTCATGTCGCGCACTTCCTACGCAGTCTCCCCAGTTTCCCCTCCTGGCACCAAACTGACATTTCTACTTTTTGTCAGGATAAATATCATGTAACATTCTTCCCCCATAACTCTTCCATGATGTTCTTAGGGACGGAATCTAATTTAAATCGATTGCACTTATTATGATAACCCATGAGGGCGAATCTAACCAATTGATAACCATGAACTCATAATCCCCCTCTGAATAACGCTTTGAAAACTCGCCTGTCAAGTAAGTCAGGAGTGGTTCCTCGCGCCATTAGTAAAAATTTTGATATCTAATAATTGTAATATTTGATAAGTATCTAAATTTTAATACCTTAGTCTCTGTTGTTATGAAGTTCCAATGGCAAAATCAAAATAATATCGGCTTCTTACACTCGGAATAGAACCCGATTAGGACACGCCTTGACCAATAATGACCATTGACATCTGTAGATTTGGCACCGGTAGATTTTACCCTGTGTTGACCTTAATAGTTTAACTGTGTTAAATGTATTCGAACGTTTTTTAAGTTGCAACTTAACGAAAAATATAGTGAAACAAATAATTTAACAAAAAATATAGTGAAAATGACAACAATAATTGAATCAGTCGTTTCACAAACCCGACTAGTCCAAAAAATCGATTTTCTTTTTTTTTTTTTTTTTTTTTTTTTAATCGATTCTGCGTCCTTTTAGGTCGAGCTACACGTTGCAAGTAAAAGCCGACTTGTCCGTGCATTTTAACTGTGTTGTATAAGGGCTTCAATAAAAGCGTGCCAGCAGAAACCCGACTTGTCAGAGACTGATCGTATTTCAATCTTCAACTTTTGAAAACACAAGTGGTTAGTGTGGTAATCAAGCACAATCATGTTATCTACACACAAAACCTGAATTTAAACCAAAATATAAAAATTTTGAAAAATATAAAAATATTATTTAACCTGTTTTTTTTTTTCTATTTTTTCTTATCTGAATGAATGTTTTCCATAATACAAGAGTCATTTCTGCACACATTAACTCTATGTTGCTTTGAAAAAACACGTCACGAGTTTGAAATTCAAGTTGAGAGTCAAGAGAAACACGACAAGTCCAAATCAAAGCCATTTTTGAAGCATTCGGAACAATGATTTTATAAAAACTAGGTACTCACTTAAAATTTATTTCGTGCCAAATAAAACCATGTGTATTGGAAAATCTCAAATCTATGTCAGATGGGCGAGGGCAGCAGTTTTTCGCGTTTCCTGGTAACTTGGGTTTCGTGGAACGACTGATCAATAATTATTTTATTGTCATAAAAAGCTAATTATTAGCTTTTTATTAAACTCTTTTACTTTGTTATTTAAGCTAAATGGTAAATCAAAACTACTGTAATCATCAGAGGTATTACCTACTGGACATGTATCCATGGATTTGTGGATTGAGCAGCTCTCCCTCTATCGACCACTCAATAACAGAAATCTGGCTCAAAAGCAATCCTCGTGTAGATACCGCTACACGATCTTAGTATTGGACTTGGATGCAACAAAATGCTCAATTTCAATTGCCTGTTTTTCATTTAGTCGATAATATAAATTTTCTAGTGAAACCCAATTCTCTCAAATATGCCTCTCACATTAGGTTTCTAAGTATTGTTTTAATAGAACAATAATTGTTCTCAATGTGATAATAATTATCATGTTCTAACTCGAGGGGTGCCGCCAATACTGTATTGGACACTGCCACAAAGAACTTCACTGGGTTATATTCGTGACCAGCATGTTCGCCTCTGATAGCCAACTACCTGGGGACACCTCAAGGACCTATCGTGATCCCCAGCCTTCCCCGCCCTTACGTATTGCAATGCTACGTCGCACTTCTATGCTACTTCTAAAACCTCGGCAACCCACCACATAATAGTTGCACCATACAATACCAAATCGTGATCCGTTTTGCATACAACCATCCTCCGCCCTGATACACTTGAGTTCGTAAAAGGAGCGATCACTTTTTGTCGTATTAAACCTACGCCCTCAACTTACGTGGGAGTCATAACGTGGAAATGGGAGTTCAGTAATTAGATTATTTGATGGAGAGGATACAATCTTATACAATCTTATCATTTAGTTACTTCCAAATTATCACCTTTAAAGTGACCATTCGTTGGTAAAATTATCGATTGGCAAATTTCCAAGTGTCTTGGTCTGATAGTATGTTTCCAATAAGATCCGAATCAACATGTGATGCTATGAGAATAACAGGGGGACGTTTGTGCACTCTCTTCTATCGAATAACGCGAACTCCAGACAGGAATACATCTCAATGAAATACGAGTATGTACTGCCCTCTCCTGTCGTGAGTAGACACCGCTTTGGCAGATTGAGAAACTAGCTAAGGTCAACTGCAACGAATTAGAATTTATGAAACTGACTACCAAACAAAGATATTCGCACAATATCGAGGTGGGCCATTTTGTTCCATTGTTTAAGAGAATTGTCATTGTCAGGAACTGGTCACGAAAACATGGAGTTGACCACTCTAATAATGTCAAGGACTATCGATGAATATACACTAGATAGCTGTAAAGTTCATGTCCTCAAATTTTGAAATAAATTTAAAATACAACTAATAAAATTCTGAGTTGGTTATTAAAACAATACTTTCTCTCGATCGCGAGAAAAGGACATTCCCTCCATACACTCCTTATTTGTTTGGATTGTGTTTGATTTTATATGTAATAGTTTGGCTCGTTTAGGGGCACGTTGCACAATTAACGTATCTTGTAAAGTAAAACCATCAATGCTTGGAGGTTGGGGGGTGGTTGTCAAAAATGGATTCCAATGGATCAATATTGAAAATAATAAACCAAACTCCAACCGTCGGTAAGATCTCAAGGGTGGAACTAAACAAATAAAAATTAAAAAACTGGTTTTATATAAACTGTGATGTTTGGAACACTCCTATAAATATGGGCGGGTAAACTTGAACTTAGTGGGTAAATAAGTAGGTATTTGAGTATGAAGCTATTCGGTTTGCAACAGGTGTGGTGCTCTCAGACTAAAAACGGTAGGTACTTGGGATGGGTATCGGATAATGCAAACATCGATGTCTAGAAAACAACGTACCTATATAACATCGGCGGTTTGAAACATTATATAAAAAATATCGATGTTTTTTCAGTAAATACCTGGATTGAGCGACAACTTACCAAACAATTTACTTCATCAATATTAAATATTGAATATTGATTCAATTAAATATTAAATATAATTAAATATTAATATAAATATTAATATTTATATTAATATTAATATAATATATACAAGTTATAATATATATTTATATTTAATATAAATATTAATATAAATAAATATTATGGTTTTTATTTTCATTCCATAGTGGATCAATTCTGCAGTTGAGTTCTCTACTTACAGTGATAATTCAATTTCCGTTGAATAATGTTTTTCATAATATGAAAAACATTATTCAACGGAAATTGAATTATTATGTAGGAAGTCAGTATGAAGATTGGAGTCATTTTCAACATTTCGCTCAAGGCTATTACAATTGTCGTGCATTTTGTTTGGGTTAGTGCTGCTTCTGATGTTTATGTTTAACTTTTAAACTAGAGCTAGTAGTAGCTCTACTGTAATAACAGTTATATCAGTAGGTAGCTGGTTTAAAAGTAAAAATATTTACAGTTACTGTAAAAAGTGACTTAGCCAGAATGTTGATACGGGTAGGGTGTCCAGACTAGGTTCTAGGACTAGAGGGTCCAGGTTAAAAAAAAAAGTTCCAGGCATGCAGCATGGCTACAAGACCAAATTTTCGAAGAAGTACCTAACTGGTTTTAGGACTGTGGATTTTTTAAATTCTATTTTTGTGCTCAATATTAATGCTCCCCCTCCACCCCCCCCCCCCCCCAGACCATGTCCATGATGTAAACATGTACTCTTATCACCTATTTGTCACCACTGAACCCTGTGGTGTGTTATGAATAATTCATAATGATAATAATGTTTTTTCCGAGATACAATTATTGTATCTCGGAAACAACATTATTATCATTGGTGTGCGTATGGGTATAATAGTACGCATGATTGTATAAAAATAATATGCATATCCAATGTACGTTTGACAAATATTTTGGAAACTAAAATACTCCTAAACCAAAATACTCCTTGGTATTAATGTAATGAAACAGTGATTGCCCTCTCGTGTGAGATGGCCGAACTGAGAGGTTACACGCCGAGCTGCTAGAGAGCGTGTCGATCTCCGATTCTCTCGTGTTTTCTTCAGGAGGATCTTTTCCATTGAAGTATCAGATACTTTCATACAAACCGCTACTACTTTTCCAGGTTGCTTCGATTTTTCTTCCCTTTCTTCGTTTTCATGGTTGTCTGAATTTGGGTGTTCAATTCACGTTTGATCAACTTCTTCCCGTGTAATTATATAATCCTAGACAAATTTTGTTATCAGTTTTTGCCGGAAGTCGTTTTATAAGTTTTTGTACTAAACTGCGGTGTCCACCAGTAGATTCATCTAGTAGGACAGTAGGATTCACAAAAAACCTTTCAGACTGGAAAATTACCACCAAATACACAACAACTGAATATTTGCCCAATCAGTTTCAATATTTTCCCAAAAACTTTCATGTAGGGACTGTGTAACTAACTCAATCCTTTGTTCTTCTCTATCCATTTTTGTCGAGTTCCTTGTGACTCATGTGCCTTGATGGTGAATTGGATTGCAGTTAATCATTCAATCATCTTCATCGTTTCATTATCCAGAAAGAATTTAATTAACAGAGCTGATTTTATCAATAGTATCTGTGCCAAATAGTACCACCACACCTCTGATTTCCTTCACCGCCCATAGACAGCATTGAGTAAATAAAATGTTTATCTATTTTATAGTATATATTCTTCCTAATAAGTCAACACCTTTTTGATTCTTGTCTATACCGTTTGTGGCACCTTACCCCTTCTGTACCTAAACAGCAACAGACGGTGTTAAGTATTAGCACATCGATTTGCTAATCCTTTACACCGTCTGTTCATCGATTATAATCAATGTGCTAATCCTTACATCATCTGTTGCTGTTTACATAAGAGGTAAGGTTACCACAAATGGTATGGAAAAGAATTAAAAGATTGATGTGTAGACTTATTAAGAAGGATGTATACTATAAAATAGATAATTATCTATTGAAAGTTTTCTCCAAACTTTTTTTAGGTCGTTCATTTTTAGTTTTATTATTTTAAATTAGTATTAGGATTCTACGTAAAGCAACGAATTCAGGGACGAAAGAGTTTTTTCCTATTGAAAATGATAAACCAAAAACTAAGCGGAATACCCCCATCCCTCCGAAGGTGCCAGCTGTGGCCTTGGCCTTTGAAGATGAGCCTTGAAGCTGGAGATGTTGACCAATTTGTTATGCACACGCTCATATTTCTTTATTTTCTTTTACATTCGTGCGTCCTGCTACCCTCTTCGTGAATGAATCTCCACAAACGTTCTTCAAAGTCATTTGCGCCAAACGTGGAGTCGAGGCATAGACTAGTACAAGTTCGTTCTAATGAACAGGGTCGATTTGTCTAAGAAGGTCCTGTTCGTTGCTTCGTCTATTTCGTGCCATTGAAGTAAGAACAGATGGGAGCCCCATTTATTGAACTGTATTTACCTTTATTACAGATGCGTTAATTAACAAACTTCGGGGACAGTGCTTACTCTTTCCTTCTTTCTTCTTCATCATTTGTCATTGTTTGCCGTTTGGTTGAAGGGATGAAATCATTCCAAGTTATTTAAGAAAATAGGCTTGGAAATTCACGCTTGAAAAATTTAGGCTTGAAAATTCATTCTCCGTCAAGGAGAAGGTGTATAGTTTCATCTGGTGATTGACTAATAGTTATGTTGAGCAGGTGCTGTAATCTTAGTATAGTCTTCAACTCTCCTCAAATTTAGTACGTATTCCGGTTATACATACGTGCTCCACTACGGGTTCTACAATCTGTCGTTTATGGCTTATTATGTTCTTACCATTAATTGTTCGGATTTTGGACTGTGATTCAAAATTAGACTCGATCATTAAAAAACTTTATTATCCTGCATTATTACAAAATAGTATCACCAAAGTGTGTGAGAAAAAGGAAGTTGAAGCGCCTATTATGGACAAACGAAATCCGTCTTTTATACAATAACATTCATAAAAAGACTTCTATTCGAGAAGTAATAGTTACAACATTACTTACATTTACTATAGCACAAAAACCTTTGAGAATTACATACTATAACCTCACACATCACCTTTATATATGTACATCTAATGTTTATAAGCAGTACAACATTAACCATTTTTAAATTTATTGTTGAAATTTGGAATGAGTAAGTACATGAACAACGTTATTGGCATTTAATTTAGAGCATCAAGTAAACCATAAGGTCGATTGAGGTAGGCTGTTCTGAAAATTATAATGAATTTCAACGAACAAGGTTGTGTGTTATACTTTCGTAGACTATGATCATATTCGTAAAGCGACGTGTGATAGCTATGCATATTTTAGGGCTACGCACAAGATTGTTACAATTGTAAGGTGAAAAAATGGTTTCTTGTAGTAACCGTGATCAACTCTAATCATCATCCCTCCTGTTTTATTTGTTTCCTTGTATGAATTGAATGGGTCATTTCGAAAAGGGATCATGTCCAGCTGACCAAATTTTACAGGAGAGAAAAAAAACTGATTTACCTTGACCAGGATAAAGGTATGAGTCTGAAATTGCTACTGAATTATCTTCGAACCCATTCAAGCTCACTCACCAGTTTTCATGACCTCTTCATTATTTACTCATTCGGAAAATTACTAATAAATTTCCTGAGATGATCCCTTTTCGAAATGAACGAAGGAAATTCCATAAATAAAGTACATTTTGCGGAAAATCTTTATTGAGGAAGAACTGTATATACCAAATATTAATGTATTCAATTCCGTATCAACATTTGGAAGTGGAAAAAAAAGAAAACTCGAAAAATTTCAATGTGAGACTTCTTCGCCCACCACTTCAGCTGTGGTTGTCGGCCATTTGAATAAATCATCATAAAAATGTCGATGGATATCAGGAATGTACTGATACAGTTTTTTCACGTCTTCCATTTTCTTGTAGTTGATGGGTATCTTGCTGGTGTATGCAGGTAGTGCTCTTGCATCGGGTATTTGCAGTCGTTCGTGGGGTTTCGGTTTGAGTAAGTTGAACTCTTGCTCCCCGAAAGTGGTGTCCAAAAATTTCCGGCAGATGACGATTCCGGGCCTGTCGCTGTTACACTCAAATTCATAAAATTTGTTGATTGCAAAATACTCTTTTTGTGCCTTTGGAACAGCTTTCCCCATGGACTTGAGGGACAACACTTTTTTTTTTTAAATGTCGGCCACCATTGTTGAAAATTGGTTGTAGCAACATTTCACTATTGTAAACACAGAAAGAGAGCATGTCTCGGCATGTTTGAAGCTGATGTCAAGGTCACGTTCTGTGCCGCCTGTCCGTTCGAAAAGGGAACAACTCGGTGACTTGATCCCTTTTCGAAGTGACTACCCGATAGGTGACGTTAGAATGCCGTGGTAGACTAAAGGAGACGATCCCTTCTCATGCGGAATCGATGGAAAGACAGAAGAAAACCCATAATAACGAAAAAAGTGCATTTCAGAAAAAAATGTAGATGATCCCTTTTCGAAATGACCCATTCAATTATGCGTTGATCAATAAGTACGTTGGAAACGACTGGAAAGTCGTGATCCTTGATACCCTTTTACAACTCACCTAAGGGCTTGTTGATTGGAATGTCTTACGTCGTTAAATCCATGTATTTGGAATATCTTATGTCTCTTCATGGGAAGTATCGTTGATGTATCTCATTTCATAGTGTCTCGACTCGTCCTTGATGTTTTTATAATCCTTCCCTCGGTCCGTTACTTGAACATCTTCTCATGGAATTCCTGTGTCGAGTTTCCAATAATTTGAAGTCGCAACTTCACTTAATATATAATTATAATTTTTTAAAACTGTGCCTAGAGATCACTTGATTCATGAACAGAATTATCTTAATTTGGGATTTAACTGTGATGCGTGATTAATCATAAAATTAATCTACTTACTTTGAACTAGGGCCAGTGTTTTCAAGTTTCCAACACTTGGTCCATTTAATTGTAACAAACTTATTTCTAACGATTAATTTCCATTTTTTATTAATCTTATTTATTTCATCGGCCTACAAGGCCCTCTTACTATTCACAAATTCTCTACATGCTATACATTTTCCTATTGCAATCGAGAGATGTTAGTGGCAAATTATTTTCTAACGCAAATCTTACCATAATAATTATGGTATTCACATCACACGTCTTCTTTTATTAATTAGTACTCCATTATGTCTGTCAGATCTAACACAATATCCGAAATTTTAGTATGGATCTTATTACTAATTTACAACGTTTTTTACGAGTATCTTTTTTGGCACGTTTATTGCTATTATAAATATCGATATTTTCAAGGAATTAATTCAATATTTGTTTTTACAATCATTATACAAAAATTTTCATTTGCAATAACATTTAGTTATCTGCACTATAACATTACAGTAATCCATCAACCAAAAACTGTCGACCAAAAGTGAATGCCTCTATGATTAATCCGTAACATGGCAGTGTACTTTTCATATGCATAGCATTGATTTAAATAACATCAAAACTGAAATACTGATAACCTTGTTGAGAATGGTTGAACAATAACACCTTTTGTTAAGCCCAATATTGATCACAACGTTTGAGATATGTGGAGCAAAACTTCGGTAAATAAATAAAAATTTTATTTAATGTGAATTGATCAAATTTTATGGGACATTGTTTTTCCAGAGGTTTCTGCTCTGCCATTAAGGTACGCATTCTTATTGCTATACCACCGTCGAATCATTAAATTTTCGGTAGGTGTACCTTTTTTAACTGGTTTGGTCCATATCGCATTCTTAGTCATGATGAATCACGAGATATTAGAGTGAATTTGCATACGGTTGCAAATCACCATATTTTCTGTTTCCATTACACTAAAACCAAAATCCGCTAAGACTAGCTTTATGGAAAAGAAAAATTATGTTTCATGTGGGTAATGTGGGTCATAGCTGCTATTGATGTGGAACACGTTTGAGGTAAAATTTACGCCAATGGAAAAAAGCAAGTAGGTATATCAATATAAGGTAGACAAATTATGAATGCCATACAACTGATGAGTTACTGGTTACATCTTGAATTAGCAACGAGATGTAACCTTATTTAATATGGTTAAATCTTGTTGCTAATTCAAGATTTAACCAGTAACTCATCAGTTGTATAGCATTCATCAATTTGTCTACCTTACATTGATATATTTGCTTTTTTCCATTGGCGTATTAACCTATTTATATGAGGTCCGAGTATTACGATCCTACAAGGACACTGATACCATGCATGATGCACTGATACAGTACTAGCGGATATAGGTTTCATTTGTATTAGATACAGCTATCCGTTTAGTTTAGCGCTTTAGAAAAATGTTATCGAGGACCTCCTTTGTCACGACCCTGTGACGTCTTGTTGGATTCACTTTCGGACGTTGGTACAGCCGCGCGTTGATTTTGTACAGCTCCTTTGACAGATCGCATCTAACGTTAAACCACCAGTCACAGATGAAGAATGCCTGAATAAAATGAATCACATTAAGTCAGGTTTGAGAATAGCTATAATATTATTGGTATAATAACACCCCCATTAGATGACTACCTACTATAATATACTATATTATATACTATACTATATATTATATTATGGTACTTTATGGATTGGTTCTTGAATTGACCCCAGCTCGATATATTATCCTCAATTCTTCATACGATTTCTCACTTAAACCCATTGTCTAGGTAAATCAATTCTCACAAAAGTTGTTAAATCGTTCGGAAACTCTCAAGCCTACGTTGCATTTCAAGCAGTTACCAAAACTGAAAACTCTAGTCTGAGAACATGTTGTTCCGTGAAGCGGAGAGAAATAAAAATGGGAGAACATACCACGAGGGAGACTCCTCCAGGTGATTTTGTTAATTTATTCGATTGATATGAATGTTTCTCCATATTCACTATCTCAATTTAAATAATTTACACAATTTGTATTCTTCGGGCTTGGCAGAAGCCCAGCATATATGGAAGTCTGGTCGTAATGAGCTGAATCGTTGACGGTAGGTGCTGTTCGACTAAACGACTGGGACTGTTGAGAGAATTCCGATAGTCTCACCAGACCAATTTTCATGCCGGGAAACTGCTCATTCAAACCACACAATGTGCGTGTAAACCATGTCATGGTTTAGTGGTATTGGGTTTCTTGTTTTGAGATAATTTCCGTATCTACGGAAAGAGAGTATGTCATATCGGATATTTGTTGTAAGTTACAGGTAATAACCCGCAATTGTAAAGGTCAGCCCAGAGCTTAGTTGGAAAATTGACCATAATTTCAAATCACAAGATCGATTCTGTGAAGCTTTATTTTCACAACACAGACACAGTGACAAAATCCCCCGAGTTAATGTAATCAATGGAAATATGATCAATGGGAATATTATGGCCTCAAAAGAATTAAGGGATCACTGATTGAACTGATGACAGTTTTTAAATTGTTTTATTTTTGGCAGGTTTAATTTTTGTTCTCTTATTTAATAACATAATATGTTCTAAGAAACACATTTCCTAGGTGAAAACAATTTTCCAAAGTGTAGGGTGAATGTGGAACTGAGAAAACCATGAAAAGGGCCAAAACAGGAATGGCAAACGTGGAAAAACTTGAAAACAAAAATGTGCAAAACGTATCAGCACAATATTCACGTTTTGGACTGGCCAGCCGTAAGCCCCGACCTCAATCCCAATGAGCACATATGGGACCAGCTAGGGAAGGCCATTCGAGGTCGTCCTAATCAGCCAATAACTTTGGAGGAGCATGAAGAAGCAATGAAGAAGAGTTAAACGATTGCCACAAGAAAACATTCGTAGACTTGTTCGGAGCATGCCTCGTCGTATGCAAGCTGTAATCACGAGACACTGAGGTAACACCAAGTATTGAAGACCGTAAAGTTCGAAAAATTACGTTTTGCAAATTTTTGTTTTCAAGTTTTTCCTCGTTTGTCATTCCTGTTTTGGCCCTTTTCATGGTTTTCTCAGTTCCACATTCACCCTACACTCTGGAAAATTGTTTTCACCTAGAAAAGTGTTTCTTAGAACATGAATAGAAGAAAAAAATATTAAATCTGCCAAAAATAAAACAATTGAAAAACCGTCATCAGTTCATTCAGTGATCCCTTAATTCTTTTGAGGTGTGTATTAGAAACATTTACGAAAAGTTCAAGGCAAACTCCAAGTAGTCAAACCCCAAACATTGCAACAAAAGCAGGAACCAACCATGAAAATCATCAGTCATCAGTAATATTATTATGGGAAATGAATGTTTGTAATAACTGCTAATAGCCTTGGGCCATGGATATACCCACTTGTGAGAACTGCGTGCCATTAGGGCAGAGGAAGGAGGCTTGTCTCCCATCGATATCGCAATAATGCCAGGCCTGGCATCTCGTATCCACGTCCGCGAAGAAACCAGGATACTCCTGTTCGTCGCAGTAGAAGTCGGTGTAGGGCACTACCCCCAGTACTGGGTAGTCCGTTCCTGGCCTTCCTGTCGAGCAAACAAAAACCAATAAAAACTGGCGTGTCCCAAAGCTGCTTATTATATTGACTACAATGTGATTGATGTGTTAGAATTTTGGAGGCCAATATCTTCGTGCATGAATCGGTTAAGTTCAGTACTTTTCTCTCGATTCTTCCTCATCCAGCACACCTTAAGATTAAGACTACGGAGTTATCTAGTTGAATAGCAATTATTTGGCCACAGTTTGATAAATTAGGATGTATTGTTTGTTATAATATTATTATGGCACTGGTTACATGAATATAATGTTGTTTGTTGATGGTTAAGGTGAAATGGTTCTTCTGGTGGAATTTGGGGTGTCAGAGGACAACCACCTTGGGGTTGGGACCAGCCTGAGGCAACATCCGCTCTATTCGACTCTACTCGTGAATTCTTTTGTGGCTCCCATGAAGAGTGCGCTCCATTCTCATCCATCGCTCGGAGATATAATTCTTATCCGAAATTACTTGATTTACTGGAACGAATCCTCTTTTGGTAGGACCGCCTTGACCTCTGGGGTTTACAAGCCCTTCCCTCCCCCACTATCTGTTCTGCAGTCACCTGCTAGGCTGTTTCGATGTGCGAAGACTACCAGTTCCCGAGGAAACTATCATATACCCATATTTCGGGAAAGTTCTCTCTTGGTTTTCTGATGACGATACTGAAAAGATTTCAGGGATATTCATTACGACGTAGGTAGTTGGCCTTCATGAAGATACAAGATGCAAAATACATTTCAGATCTATATTCTGGATATTGACCTGTGACACTGGACCCGTATGTATAAAGGAAGATGTCACCGACTCAGCATTTTTCATCTCATTTCATGTGATTGCGTGTTAGGTATCTTAGGTACCATCTTTCAATAGCATGGAAAATCAGTTTTAGGAGTGTTGAATTTCATTATTACAGGTTTCCATGCATTTTCATTGTGGTAATTTCCTTGAAATGACACAAATCTTTCCTTTCTAATTTTTCCGGTTTGTTGAGGGACGGTAAGGGCGGTCGGTTATTGATCGATATGCTTTGTTCGAAATCCTGAGTTGTTTTTGTGGCGTTGCAAATGACAAGCCGGAAATAGTATTTTTCCCCGGGGGCTGCGATCAAGCGATTGGTAGTTGAATATAGTCATGGATGGCATTGATCTTTGAAAGTCATTACGTGACCGATCGAACCTTCCTTAGTTTCCTGTGGTGGATCCTGGACGGTTCTCCCTCTCGATCTGTCTTTGTATTTTAATTTTGAACAATTCATTGATATCCCTTTAGTCTAACGTAGAAGGTTGAAATAGGAGAAATTGGGATAGAGCAAAATAGAAACACGAGGCAATTAGCAGTAGAACAAAAGGAGCTATTTATTTTATAGACATCAGTGCTGCCAACGCTTTGTAATCGAATCAGTGCCATCATGACACCCTTACTTGTAAGTATTCCCTGTAAAGCTTTAACGGTTAGGGGGCCACTCTTTCGGTTTAATTAACCCAAAACCGATCCATGTTTGTATGTATGTTTATTCGAGTTTATTCTAATGAGTGGAGTCAATCCGGTTTTACGCATTTATATGGAGCTAAATTCCAAACGAAATCGTTGTTTCTCTGGAATGATTGTTCTTTGTGTTCTGGTTGGTATGAACATATATTTTCTTTGTGATTCTGCTGAAGTGACGAGTGGGGGCATAATATATACCACTAGCTTCGAAACACGGTATCATCCTACATTTATAGCTACCCCTATATCGCTCGGTCGGTATATTATTTGATCGTTTATTTTTTTTCGTGCCCGAAAGAAACGGTACTAGGAAGATACTTCCCAAGTCGACCTGTATTGCACTCAGTTTGTACACTACCTCCGGGTATTGATTCAAATTTGGCAAGTGCTATTGTTTCCACTTGGCCTTTCCGCTGAGCTTTAAAATTTAAAGCTTTAAAATTTAAATTTAATTTAGTTGCGTAGTCAACTTGAAAATTCTTCGAAGTATAGATCTATACCAAAAGATTTTGAGAGTATGTACATTCTTCGCTTAAGAGAGTAGACAAATCGTTTAGGATTTTCGATCAAAAGTTTCAAATTTCGAACCTCCTTTACCGTTAGGTTCTCCTTTACCTACATAATATAATACCAAAAAGAAATCTTGAAACCTCAAGCCCCTCGATATCCATTCTGGTTCAATATTTTCAATATATTTATCTTGGAAGGTATAAATCGCTATAGGACTTTCTGAAACCAAATCGGGAGACGGCTTAGTTAGTTGTTGACTCTTACATAATCGACTAGATTGACTGCATATTATTTCGGACATTCGAATCGTTGGGCTCCGAACAACCTCCTCAATTATCATTTTATTCGACCTTTTGTCAAATGTCGCTTGTAAGGACGATAGAGGGAAGCGTTTATATTTCACTCAATGTTAGACTTAGTTGTGTGGCTTGCGCAACAGTTCGAGTAGGTCAGAGGCAACAGGTGAAATGAACCGCTCATAACATGACGGAAAGAAAGTACCTACTTCTCTGCCCAGAGCTGCCGTTACAGTTCCGATGGTTGACATTTTTGTTTTGACAGATCTCAGAGTGATTTTGATGACTTTTTTTTAAACGGGAAAGACCCAGTTTACCCCTCTCGACCACTCTCGTTGCTGGTTAGTTTCTGTAAACCCGTGCGATTGTACTCCAATCAAAAAGCTTTCTCTTAGTCCGTGAAGTTGTTTTCATGCCTCACCTGAGTCATCTTTTCGATTAAAGGATGCTTTGAATAGTAGCTATTTAAACATGCCAAATCCGTTATATTCATTCTGGCTCAATTGTGTTTTCTCGTGTTGCTGTTGATGCAATTTAGTTAATCTCAAAGAATGACTGATGTATTAGGCGTTCCCGCGGAATATGCGCTCTAGAATAGTAATTGAAAACATTTTCCAGCGTTTTGAAAACAGGTCCAGCGCTTCAGAACCAAGCCTGGGAAATCAGCTAGTATCTAATGAAGGTTTGAAAACATGATAATAGTTCTAAATGAAATTTTCAGTGGGTATCCTGGTTCGCTTGGACAAGAATGTAAACGGTAAAGCAAACCAAATCTTTCGTTGTGATAACAAACTGAGTGTGCTTTTCCCCAATGCCATTCTTCAGAAAGTTCAAAAGTTCTACCGTTTATCCATTTGGACGACTTGCAAAACCTCGGCATTTACCTTGATATATTGTTGAGGGTCGAGTGTTAGCCTAAAGGGACAGTTCGCCAACTATAATTTTCCCCGAGGGCACAAAAATAAAAAGTAAAGTATATGGCCGAACCCCGCCATTGTAGCTCCCTGGGGGTATATGAATACGCATTCTTTCCGTTCAATTTCGCTGACTCTAGCGACGAAATGCTTGGATGTCTATAGCTATTTTCCAGACAAGAGTAGAATTTTACAACTAGAATAGTTCGTTTCTAGATTTTTATAATAGAATTGCTCACTATAAACATGTAGTTTATGCATTTACATCATTACCTTAACTTTGCCTTTGAGCACAATTTTCGTTTGGAAACAATGAAAATGAGTAAAAAGAATAAACATGAAGGGCGCCATTTTCGAATTAGAACTTACTTTTATTGGTTGCCTAGGAAACTCTAACTTCCAGTTCCTACCTCCCTACCTCTCTAGCTACTAAAAGAGTGAAGGACTTTTATTTTCTTCGATGGATAGGTAATTGCGTAATCAACTGGAGGTTTCCCGCCGGCTGCCCAAACAAGATCATGAGATACTTTCTAAGGAGTTATCCCTACAAAAATTAAATACTGGTCTAACCTGGATCTACGATTTAGACGTCATATCCTATGTGATCATTACCGATAACTCTGTAAAGAGTCATACTAAGTCTTACTTCTTGGAGAACATTCGGTTCTAACGGAAATGAAACCCGTTGGGGTTTCTTTCATATTCCTTACCCACTCTCGAATCAAGACGTCCAACTGTAATCCCACTTGTACATCAAACAAAAGCTACGTACTCACGTACCTAGTAATGTCGTAAATTCATTGTCTATTAAGCTTGGGTTTTTTCTCAAACCCAGCATGGTGCATATCAGATTGAAATATGAACAACGTTAATTGCTTCATTTGGCAACGACGTTAGAAAACGATCGTGTGACCGCTCGGAAGTGCAAACAAGGTCGTTGCAACCTTTGAGAAATGTGAGAAGTCCAACAATCCCCATTATTGTAGTAGTTACTGCGTGGGCTCCGCAGTTAACATTATAACACTGTTTCCCCTCGATTGTAAATTTTAATTTTCCATGATATTCGGTATCACTCGAAGAACGAAAAATAAAACTCAAATTTTCACCAAAATCTATCACGATAACTCCAACCAACCACATGAGCAGACTTTATTATCTCGTTCAATAGCCTTCAGTCAGCTCCTATACAGCCAATTCAACTGTTGACTCAGTTGAGGTTTTCTGTTCTTTCAAAAAATCAATATGCTTCGTCTAGGTATGTTGAACAATACTTGGAAAGAATGATCATCCCCTTTGATTGTCTTCCCTTTATAATGGAAGTCTAGGGCAGTACAGGGAGACCTCGCCTTCCTGCATGCATGTTTTCGTTCTCAACCCCTTGAAAACTCAATAACTATTCTAAAAATTGCCTCAACTTCGAGGATAGATTACCTCATATTTGTTTCATCAAAATTGAACTGTTATGTTCTGTTGCGGTGTTTTTCCCGAAACGCCGATAACTACATGTATAGTAAATAATTATTGTGATGGAAGTGCATCATCTTCCATTAATTTCTGCGGTGCAGAGTCATGTAATCCATGGATCGCATCCTCTTGATGATCGACATTAGATTTTAAGCGTTTTTTCACGAGCTCACTTTGTAAATTTCATATGCTCGCCATACAACTATATGTAACTAATATTACAACGAACACTCAGGCTGACGAGATGGAGGGATGCTGTGAAACGATTTGGCATTATTCATTGGTCTTCGCAGAGAAAATAAAAGTTTTTTTTTCTCCATTTCAACCTTCTCACGGATTCGCGATTTCTCCGGTATTTTTTCACCTTAATCGCAAATCTTGTAGAAGCCAGGGATGTAGCAAATAATGTTCTTCCCCAAGGTTTTCCTCAAGCTAATTTGATATCGCAGAGTATCCAAGTTGACTGCCCAACACTTCGTGACCAGCCCCTAACGTCGCCCCTTATCCAGTAATGATCAGTTTCTTCGGAGTTGCGGTACGGCCGATCTAGTACCATAACCCTCTACCCGCATTTATTTTTTTCCGAAGCTTGGTATAAGATCACAAACACGTTGATACCCTTGGAGTTTTTACGGGGTTCTACGTCTAAATTAGAAGAATTTTTGAGCTTGGATATACACATGTTATTTTGAAAGAAGAGTGAAAAACTTTCTCTCGGAGATTCTTGAAATGAATTTTCTAATTACCTTCCTCCGTGAAAATCCATGTAAAATATATTCAATTCCAAGGACATGAAATTTTGTCCGTAACTCAAATATTATTACTTCCACCCGAAGGGTAGGAAACATCAATGTGAAGAATATCGTCTACAAGAAATATGTAAACAGAAACTTTCTGATACACCGCTGGTCTAACCGCTTGGAACATTTTAGCTACGTGTATGAAAACTCTTCTACAAGATTTGGATTTCACATTCTAGGGTGAAGTAATTCCGATCTGAGGCTTGGTGTCTATACTGAACAGCAATCCTTGTACTATGCAAATAAATTATCATAATATAATTTCTTTTAACTTTGTTTCCAGCCCTATTCTTTTTGGTGTTTGTTCAAGGATAACTTAGAACATGTCTATGTGATAATCAGTTCTCAAACTTCATAATTTCTGTAACTGAATGCCAAATTGTGCCAGAGTGACTGCCATTAACTTCATTTCATCTACTTGACTACCAAATTTTGTAGTCATAGGATAGTCGTAGGAGCCTACGCAATCAATAGCGCCCTCTAAAGCTACGCAATCAGATCGTTATCGGCTCTCGAAACAAAGCCTGGATGACTACAACTAGGTGAATTGAATACAGATAAGGAAAGTTGTTCAAATCGATCTACTGAGATAAGTCCTGGAGCCTACCAACTTTATAATATTCTACATAATTTAATTCATTTGGAATGAGTTGGTCGAATGAGACATGGTCGAATTCACTTGAAAAATACTAAAATAAACCCTAAGCATTATTTGGATACTATTAAAATGTTGTAGTAAAGTAGTAGCTGTTATGTTATACGTCTCCGTATTCATTCACAGTTATTAGGCAAAACCAGCTCCTGACATTCTGAGAGAACTTGTGGGAGGGTGGATTGCCTCACCCACACGGAAGGCAAAACGTTAGTAGACGTGTGTAATGGGATGGTAGAAACACTGGGGCTTGGGATGCTAAGTTGTTATACAACAGTGAGACTTGATATTGATCTCACACGATTTATTGGAGTCGATGAAGGCACGAAAAGGGAATGACTTCCACCCGATATAACAACAGGGTGTTTTGTCGCCTCTACCTTCGGGAGCTACTAGAACGTAGCCGGCCTACAATCTGCATCACACCTCCGATCTTCCGACTGAAAGTACAGACCCATTCAGTAATCTTTTCTGGTATGAGGGATACCAGAAACGATTATCCGGGGGGGCTTCTCATGAGTTTTCACATAACGTACCACGATCTAACATGGTAAATTGTTGACAAAGTCAACAGTGCCACTACGTAGATGGCCGTAATTAGTTAACTTGCCCAGTTATCGCCATAATAGTGCTAAAAATCACTCGCGTACTTTGAATTGTACAGATAACAATATTCAATATTCCAGCAATTTAATGAAATGAGCTAATTCGTGGTCTTATACGGTGAGTCATCTCAAACGATCATTTTATCAAATGACGAATATGCTAGTCGCTGTATTTCTTACAGATGCTTGAAACGAAAGGGAATGACGGGTTGAATTGAGGGATGTGAAGAGTGAAAGGAAGATCCTCCATCGAGTGATGAGATGAACAGGTTTGTCGAAGAGGCGCATCTTCGAGGAAAGGCCTAACACATACGCAGAGCACTAGATTTGGAACGATCGAACGTATATTACGTCCTGATTAGAAAGGGATATATTGTCAGTTCTTTGTGGCGTTGGTAGTTTTTACTTGTATACCCCTTATCATACTATAATGATCGGGCACGAGTCCGGGATTTATGTACAATGAGCATTTCAGGGCGCTATGGCGCTATTAGAAAACCAATATTTGACTCTTGAGATCCGTCATCATATTTTGGGCTAAACTGAAGGTCACGTAACTTCTGAAGAACATACTTTGCCCCTATTTATCACATAACGATCCCTGTTTCATTTTCTCACGCAATATTTTCCGCATCCACGTCTCTATTTGTCCGCATCCAGTCATGAGAAGTTTTGTGATATACGGCTAACATTCATTCTCACGCCCCCGTTCTTTTATCTGCCAGACTTCCTAGGCGGCTTGGTTTCATGGTATTTATTATTCGAAATTTTATCAATGAACTGGCAGCAAGGAATCCGGTATTTGGCACCGCAACCATCCTCTGGTGAGTTTTAAACCATTTCGTCGATTTAGCTTAGTTATGCTCAACGTAACGCCTCTCACTCTTATTCAACGAGCTTCCTCAAACCAAGATTCTACAACGTATTGAATCCCACCATTTTCAACGGCATGTCTCAAATGCGCCCATCATAAACAAACGTTTGAAATTTCATAACAACTTGATATGAGAGAGAGAGAACACATTCGACCGTGAAGTGGCTCCTCCTGTGAGGTGGAACGGGCTCTGATGCTTCCTGTTCTCTTGACATTGTTCCGTCAGTCGAACGTTGCTCAATCTTTTCATCCTCATAAATAATCATCATTTCGCGATCCAACGTGGATTTGCGTACATTTGCGTGTCCTCTCGAACCAGAGAAATTCAAATCTTTCTTATATATACCGAGCTCAACGGCCATCCTGTGCTTCTCTTCAAAAGACATTGATAGATATTGAATTACCGTATCGCTCAAGTTTCGTTCATCCTCGGAGGTATTGGGGCCAAAATGTACAGGACAGCTATGAAATTGAAGTCTCCTCAAAAGTAACCGTAGAGGAACACAGAAAGATTGACAGACAACGTAGCTGCGAGTATATCTCTGAACATGGTACATTCGTCCATAAAACTACAAATAAACCTATGCAGGGGTTTATTTATAGAGCAACCGACTCAGATTTATATAGAGGAGACTTTGACATACATACATCTAGTTACGAGTCACATCTAGTTAGACCTTCCAGAGTGACATTATCACTTCTCCCGGTTGCTCGATCAAGAAAGTAACATTGAATTTTGAATCCCATGTTAAATGTTTATAGGATGTCGTAGGCATAAGATAGTGAGTGTATCTATCCAGACAGCTGTTTGCACTATCTCACCTCATAGAATTCGATTCAACTTAGTTTTAACACTCCGTACTTACTTGTAGAAACTCGATTAACCGGGGAAATGGTAAAGAAAAGGGCCACGGATAAGAGAAATCATGGTTAAGCCGCTGATAAAAAAAAGGGGCTGAAATGCATAATTTAGTGAATGAAACCATGTTTTAATACCTTGTGTACTGCGAGTATTTTTGTTTATATTAGGTACGTAGTACGTTAAACTACTTTTTCACAATCAAATCCCACCAGAAAACTCCTGTCTTGTAAAACGTAAAGTCGACCGGATCGACCCAAGGTTAATCAGCCCCCGGTTAAGCAAGGTTATACTATAGTTAACTGTGGAATCTATGATGTTTCTCTCGCTCACCTGGTATTGACTTTCCTAATTCCAAGTACTGTTGTACGGAAGGGGATAGAAATCCTATAGGTACATTCGGCTGGTTGAGAGGTCCCTTCCTCTCGTCTAGTGTCTGCTCAGGAGTTTCTAGCGGCTCGTTGAGTACTGGCGCTCGCGCCCTTTTTTTCGATTTACCCTCTTCACTGCCATCTGAAACATGAATAATAAAACGTGAAACTGCCATGTTTTTATATACGCATTTAATACTTAAAATATACATTTTATATTTTTCAGAAGCTCAACTGTTGAGCTTCAACAATCACATTACAAGTGAGTGATGTGATGCCGAATCATCATCAAGTTTTGGCATGTTTCCTTCTAGAATGTTCTTTAGCCTCGTGGTTTACTATCTCAACCATCCATGTGCTCCCAGTAATCATTATTTTGGCGTCATCTAAACAACTAAAATGCATGTAACGAGTTAAATTGTCATTGCATGAGCTGGCAGGAATGTCAAACGTGCTTAATGTGCATTGAAAAACATGAAATAGGGTTTGAAGCCCATCTCAACCCAAAACATGAATACCTACCAGAAACAGTGAGAAGAACAAATTATGGCAAACTAGTGGTACCTGGGAGACATCATTTTCTCATAATACTCGTATATAATATATACGAGTATTATGAGAAAATGATGTTATCATGATATTATCATCATTTTGCAGATATTTAATGCTGAGATGTTTCTTCCTGCAGGCTTCTTGGTTTAGTATCATTATTCAGTTCACGAAACTGTGAGGGTAGATATCTATTATTCATGGAAACATTACATACGTAATATCTTATTATAGCTTATCCATTCAAAAGCACATATATTTTTGGTCCACTTTTATGATTTGGCGTCCAGTTATGATCACATTAGACATAATTTTTGGAGATACAGGCTTGAATATATACTCGTAGCATTCCTACGAATGCAGCTGCTCATAAAATTGAAATTAAACTCATTAATTCTTCACACAAACATTTTTACATCGATATGCATTCAAACTTTTGAATCGAGATCGGTATTGATTACAATAGAATCACGAGTCCCTTTCGTGTCACGGTCGTCCAACGCTTTAGTGAATGAGGCCATGGCATGAATGATCTCCGAATCCTCCGACGCTTCAACCCCCTAATCTCTGTTCCCGCATAGTAATTCCGCATTTATTGTCTGGCTATCCTTACGTGTAGTTAAGCTCATCATCTTATTATTCCTCCAGCTCGTGTGAGGTTATTTCCAGCCCCAGAGGCTGCCGTTCTTTTAACCTTAAGGCCTGGTGATAATCATTATGCCATTAGATCCTTCGCCTCATCTGTCGGTCGATTCCTCGTTGAAAGCAATTGTACCGCACAGGCAAGGACATCTATGTTTTCTCGGGATACTTTCACGCAGAATCTAGCTTCAATTCTGGTTTAGACGCCGTAACACGCGCTGCATTGTGACGTTTGTCAAGCTTTGAAGTCGTCAGTAATGAGGCAAATCGATGGGTAATGATAGCTTATGCGTTCCAATACTATACAACTTGTTCGTTCTAGGACTTGAGTTTTGAATAATAAGTTTCAAATATTGATAGCTTATAACGACCGTCTCAACCGAAGGTGATACACATACTTCAATGGAAACTGTCAGCCTAATTTCAGCAAGTGACCAGGCTAGGAAGACTTCATGATACCCTCTAATTTCGAGCCTCCCAATGTTGGCATCGAAATTGATCGATGTATTTCAGATCGCAAAGAAGTGTAGTGGTGTAAAATCCAGAGAGACGATAAACGAATTCATTTGGCTAATGGTATTGACTAATTGAAAAACTGAGTTTATTTTGTGAATTATCAATACGGGAATGCACCTGGAAAATTAGAAGTTTTCATTTGAGGGGGTCACTAGAAAATTTAAATAAGAGAAGAAGGAAACTGCAGTAATACATTTTGGATAATAATAAATTAGTTCCCAAGTTTTTGAATGTTACAACTATGGATAAGATGGTGATTTTGTCAGGTCTTCAAAAAAACTTTAGTTGAGAAAAATGGTGTGTGCTCAGCGAAAGACTTGAATTTAGTTTCGATGGCTAGCTATTATGCAATGAACAATGACAATAATTATCTCCAGACACATATTATCTCCAAATTTAATAATTATAATTATTAAATAATAATCATTATTATTAGATCTTTACATAATAGATGTCTCAACTTGGACTAGTCTCGGTATGGGACTTTACTATGGATTCGGACAGTAAGCTTCCCGATTGTCACATTTCCAATTACGATTGTCTCGTTACTACCAGTTGCACCGCGAGCAAGGACATCTGCCTTTTCCTCGTTTCACTTTCACGTCCAACTAAGTATTTTGTTTTCCAACGTTAACTCTAATAATTGGCAGTTTCTACACGCTTTTCCTATAACCAAATCCATAAGTTCACCTCCACATTCCATAGAGTCAAAGTACGGTGTATTTATACTTTCGGAATTTTCGAGTCCAACTGATTTCTATTCATTTTCAATGTTTACTGAAACTACAAATCATCTACAATTCGGCTGCTGGGAAAATATTCATTAATTGATTGGAAAATAGAATCTAACCAAATAACGAAAATATGAATTATGGTTGAGAGCTTCAAGCACTGTTTCCGCACTCTGGCCCCTGCCCATCAAAGGCATGCACATGATCTGAACCCCATAATTTGAGAGTTCAAATGGAATTATTACAATTCTTGATCGAGAAAACAACTATGTTGAGTACAAACCTCAGGAATTGATGATTTTAAAATACTTCGAAATGAATATCATTCTTCGGTCTAGAAAGCTAATTGAAGCTCGAGAGTTCAAGGGAATTTGAAGCTCACGGCTGCCCCGACCTTTCCCTCTTTAAGTTTTCCAAGTTTAATTAATTTGGCCTCTGCTCCGTATCGACGCGATCGATTTCTCAAGGCCCGAGCGATTTTTCGTTGAGTTGGCACTTGGCGGATGACTCTGCAGTAATTTCGATCTTGTTTTGCTACAATCCTCTTGACTGCTGGTAAACGAGATCGTCATTGAGCTCACATCCATCATCTCATGTTTCAAACTGTTGAAACTTATCAATCTCTACCTGAATATTTCTAGGTATGTTGATATAATATAATATTATTTGTCATAATTTATATTATTATTATAACATTATTGTTATAATATTATTTATTATTTTCATAATTTATCATATATTTATCATAATATTATTATGACATCGAATTACTTATTATTATAAATACTTCGGAAACATAGTTTAATATGAGTACAGTAAATGCAATTTGAGGCTTATCGAAATTTCCACCCACCAAAAAAACAAACTTTTACTCAAAGATGTGAATCAAGGGATTCCCGTCAAGATAAGGTCGTGATTATAGTGAAGTCATAGCGATTAGTAATGATAAAATTGAGTAAAACTGAAGAAACTACTGGTTATAGTAGAGACGGCAATTAGTCTTCATTCATGTTTTGGAAGGGAACTAGAGATGGTAACTTGAGTTTGAAAAGTATGGAATTTGAAAACAAATAACAAAAGCTATTAGCATCCGCAGAAAAACATGTTTCTGGTCATAGTGCTACAATACATGTGGAGACATTTCATAGAATTGGGGTATCCGTATCCTCTCCCTTAGAATACCTGAACGCAAAATGTGAATTTTCCAAGATAAGGAATTTTGTAGTGCTGCATTTTGGTTTAACATCTTCGATAATGAACCATTGGAATCGACCAAACAAAAACATTTTTTAATCTCCCCTCAAAATGTGTTGGTTTACGTTTCAAGATACGTAGATTCAGGAAGTTAGCGTTGTGCTAAAATTACGAAATTCGGTTTACGGGTTCGGACCAACCCCACAATGATCCTCGAAACCTTTCATAACCCTATGTCACATATAATTCTGGATAGTGTTACGAGGGACGTTCAGAAAGTAAGGTTACAAGGGCAGTCTAGGACGAAGATCGAAACATGACCATTTTTTGGTGTTTTTCCTGATGGAGAGACATTAAATGTATAGAATATAAATTTTATAGAATTGAGACATCCAACCTCCATAGCTCTACTGAACTGTTTAAGAAATTGAATCTCCATAACCATCGTATTTACTCATTGTATAATAGATGGTTAGTTGTTGGTGGACAATTTTACTGTTCCGCCTCAGAAAACTTGAAACCCGCCGAAAACTTGTAAAACAATGAATAAGTGAAGTACGCGGATTTCCCGATAATTATATAATTTATACCTATCGAATTGGGTGAGAGTGGGTTGCCCTTGACACGGTTGAGAAATGCGAACTCGATGCCCCCGTGGGGTTATGTTAATCTGACTGGTGGCAGATTACATCATGCGAGGGGTCAGACTCCCAGATGCACCGCGCCCCGTCCACTCGACCTCTCCAGAGACTTGAGATTGAGAGCCTCTAATTGTATTTAGTTGAATTGCTTCGGATGAATCTAACGGACTTGATTATCATTGGTTACAATCATGTTTCATTATTTTCATGATGTGGACTAATGTTGTGATCCACATTCTCAAATCATCTGGAGTAATTGCCGAGTTCACTCTCTTCTAGAGAAATCTCTTGCCATTACTGTCACATTTTCAAAATCCCAATTGTTTTTAACCTGACTTGATTAATCAGTATTTCAATGATTGCGAATAAAATTACTCACCATTTATGTGATGTGATGTAACTTACTAATGAATACAGTTTTTTACACTTTATAATAAAACAAAGACTAATCATTCAAGCAATCGTGAATGACACAACCGCTATTAAAACAACGTTGTGAATGAGATGCAACTCAAACAGGTTGTTGTGGATAAGGATGAAAGAAAAAAGTTCGTCGTATTCTTTCAATGAGCCACTGACGACAGGGGGGTCGGCGTCGTACTTCCTGGCAGCTAGTCGGTGGCGCAAGGCCGGGTCCGTTACTTTTCTGGGTCAATGTCAGCGTTTTGCTCTGCTCCTTCCTCATCCTAGAAAATGTCTCAGCGACGAGATTTTGTGTATCCGAAAATTGATTTCTACAATCGATATATGGGCGGATCATGTTTCCGCAGACACCTTCAGACCAGCAGAATAAGACTTCCTCGATGTCGTTTGGGCCTCTCGTAGAAACCAGACAAACCTAGGATGAACATGCCGTTGGGTTCCCTGATGTACATCCACAGAAAATAAAGACAAATTTCAATAGTTACCACAATTGATTAGTTTAGTCTACGATTAATACTACTATAGTAAATCTCCATATTTTGGTACCGGTTTCCAAACAGACCCTCTTTACTCCCTCACATTGAATGATATATACCTAACTGTTACTCTAATGCTAGGGCAAGTAAAAAATTAACGACCCAACTGAGTACTACCATCTAAACAGATACATATCAATGAGTCATCAGACCTTATCAACTTAGTGTTGCTTGAGGTTCTCAACAGAGCGTGTCATTTACATTCCGCGTTACTGGTTGATGCACACATACAGCATTATTCGTGTGGGTGCGAGAGAATTTAATGTGACTTTTTGCAATTCCGAAATACCTTGTGGGTTGACTCTCGTTATTGTGTTGTTTGCAATGTTGAGCTTCACTAACGAAATGAACGTGTGGGTGTTCAGATCATCTCCATTAGAATGAAGTTTCAGCTTGGGAAATGGCGTGGGTCTGGGTAGGGCGGTAACATCTCGTTTTTGGGTTGTTTACAATTTGGTCTTCTAGCATCCGATTTTTATCTTGATTATGGTTCATTCCCTTCGGCGAACCACCATAGATCATGTTTGTGAAACCTAGTTTTAACCTGTACTTTGCATATAAACTTCAAATTTTAAATGAAAAATGAATAAGGTTTAAATAAATTTTGAGAAAAAAACTCACAAGTTAGCCTGGATCAATTGAATTGAGGCACTCGCAAGAAACCAAAGACTGTTCCTGCGTGCTAATTTAATCATTTAACGATTATTTGAAATAATATACCAAAAGTCTGTCCTACATTATTAAGCGACACTGCAGATTACTCAACCACCTATCTTGTATGAATTGATTTTAAATTTTTAATCGGACTAGAAAAGGAGGGTTTTCTGTTCCTTTCTCGTAGGGATGAGGCTGAAATGAAGCGCCCAGTTATGTCACGTATTTTCTAGACGTGCGCTCGTCTTGGATGTTGAGCTTGCGTAATCCCTACATTATCTTTTGGGGCGTCTTGTCGCTAGCAAGCGAGGAACAGCGTTTCTGCAGAAGTAACGCGCCTGTAGGGACAATGTCTGGTCAGTAAGCCAACTGTTGGCTTGGGTGGGTGTTGTCATCTACCTGTCGCTTGGGATTGCGGACCAAGATCGAATCTAAGCCGGACATCTTTGATCTTCCATTACTATCATGTGATTAGCTTCTGCTCATCATCACAGTACATACATTGACGGAGATCGAGGCCTTTACAAACGGCGAGCTCGGGAAAATTGTTCTCACCTCGAAAACAGTCCAAAACTCTTTCAATTATTGTGAGTGGATATTATTCTATTGCATCACCTCATATGCAGTAACCCCCCCCCCCCCCCCCTCACGTTCGAACTGGTTCCATGTTCCAGATTCCAATGGTTCTTGTGCTGAGTAACAATTTATTCCTGTATATCTAGTCCGATTTTCTCATTTCCTGCTGTCACAGATATCAATATTAACAAAATTTTATCTAAATCAGATTATTAGATGCACTATTTCATTATTAGAGCTGGACAGAAACGTATGTTGCAGGACCACTTTTTTATTTCCAACTAATATTTAGTGGAGAGCCGGTAGTAAAATTCACGGAACAGGAATGAACAATATTCTTCTACCGCACATGTACATTGTACATTGTACAATCGTTGGTTTATACACTCAACTAACAACTCATCTGCCCTGCCCTCTGGGGAACACAAATAGAAATAATGGAAAGTTGAGTAGTATTCACTAGTCCTCTAGGTCTAAACGTGGAAGGTCAGTTGTAGAGACCGCTTTCATCAAGAGATCCACTGATTGATCCGTGAAGACATCGTACGTCTTCAAGAGGCATCATGGATTGATCTATGACGACATCAGTCAGTATAGCAGTACCTGCCGCAATGTCCAATGGGATGTCGGAACATCCCAAGGAATCTCGTCTGTAGTGGGTCCTGGGGTATCGATTTTGTAAACCATACTTTACTTTACATACTCAACGGTTTCTTTTTTTCACACATTGAACAATTTTAATGATGATACATTTCCAAGTACAATAATGTAATACAATCGTGGTTAGTGGAAATCGTGATACTTATATGAAGTTATAATCTTAACTCGACTATCTAAGACATTAGATATTATTATTAGTTGATAAGACTATTATATGATAATGAATTATGAAGACTTTAATAAATCTTTGAAGGTATAATGATTCTCTATAATTCGAGTATTCCTTTTCAGTCGTATATTACAAACTAATCCAATGTTTTGGGTAATATAATGTATATCCTATCATCCATGTTCCAAAAAATTTCACACGCATCGTTAGTATGAATAAATGTGAATCTCAATTTATTACCTGTATGCCCTTCAAACTTATTAATCGGACCATCTGATCAATCCTGTTGATTCTCCAATGTAGGTACAATGATGTGTATGCAATTGTTTTGGGCAAAAGCTGATTGAAGGTGGCAAATCCGCTCCGCGAAAAATGAGAATGACGGATAAACGAGCGGTGTGCCGCGTCTGAACAAACTCTCGTAAGTCGGATTATAATGAGACGAGCTATTGACAAGTCTTGAGTCCTCTTTCGCTGAAAATAATGTTTTATTCATGGCGGAGTGGTCAAGAGTTGTACATCACTAGTTATGAAAGTCTTGAGGAGGTTTGAGTTGTGCAAACGCACCATGTCCCGTGGAGTGACATATTGTTTTTCGAGGGGATTCCGTCGAGTCGCCAAAGTGGTTCTTTCAACGGTTGTCACGCTGGCTTTTCACCAAGGTACTCCGTATGTATCGATCAACTCAACAACTTAGTAAAACAATTTCCCCACTTCGTTTATGAAACTAGGAAGAGAATGGAAGGACACTGGCTTCAGAAACTTCACGCTCAGCAGTGTCAAAAACTCCAAGGAACATCCAGGGGCTTGGGAATGGAATCCTCGCTAGGTTTTCCTTGTTCGGGTAACTCTTTCATCCCGGCCATCGCCTGGCAACCAACCTTGAGAACTTATCTCGCCAAGTTTTGCATTTTTATGACCATAAATGAATGTATTTCTTCTAAATTTGCCCTCAGGTTTTCCTTTCTTCAAATTCTGGTGTTATTGAAATAACTCAGCTGGTTTAAACTGTCGATTATTTTTACCCACTGTAATTTTTCGTTCGTATCAACTTGACTTGTAGGTATTCAATTTTGTTGAGCTTTGTTCATGCTAAAGGCCTCAAAAGGAAGACTTAATTAACTCAATTTTAACGACTCAAGCTGCCGTTCACATTATTCGTTCATTTCATTCGCGACTTATACTAAATTATTTCTATTTTAGGACCAAGGATGTTTTTCTCGGTATCATCATCAAAAAATTGATTGTACATGTTTGAGATTTTGTTTTGTTGATCCCGTCCAGTCACCTTGTCCTTGCAACAGTACACTGAACTCTCTTCTTCGATAGCTCATGGCTTCTTCCGTCCTCACATCAACAGGTCCTCATGGGTAGGTAAGATCCTTGAAAAATGCGTCCACTCCCACGCAGGTTGCTGGTTATTGATAATACTTGTTGATCGGCTCATCTACTATCCCATCCAAGGTCTTTCGATTGTGAGCCTCCTACAAGTGTCTCCGTCGGGAGTCCTTCCGCCCTCGAGTCTTCCTTCACGTTTTCTCAGTCCAAAGCTCCTGAGCTTTGGAAGGTATTATCAACTATCCCTTCCACGAATACTGCGATTACTTATCTTGACGTTACTTTGTACCGTACATTTGCCGTCTAAATGCTGAAATTCACTAAATAGGCGCCTCTAGAAATGCCGTGTTGGATTTCCAGTGTTGATTTTCTTCCGTTTCCTTGTTCACAAAATTGACTATAATGACTAACTTACGATTAAAGAAATTTTCTCAGTTGGTTTCAACGCTTCATTTAAACTTTAATTTGGTACTGCAAGCCACCAGGTTATGTTGATTTTTGGAATTCATTGTGATACCTCAACTATTACTGAAACTTAAATCCACTCAGTCTTGGGCTTACTTCCATACCCATCTTGTTTGATTCGCTCTTCAAAATTCAGCTCTTCTATGTTCTTGCATCTTCCGTATAGTTTATTTTACTCGTGTCGTATATGTTGTTGTCTTTAGGTTGGGTTAGTGAAAGGGTCAAAGACTTCTCGAAGTGCAAGCCAACAACCTGCCACTGGCAAAATTCCAGGGGAAACCGGTTTACGGGCTTCACACCGTTGTACCTACTGTCGCAACTCGGGCAAAACTTAATTATGAATATAAATTATCATAAATGGTGTTTCTTTGTGCGAACCGCCTTTCACAAGCCTTTTTCAACTTCCTTTCAACAGTGATCTTTCGAGGAATGATGATAAATGACGTCTCCAATTCGATATTTCAATGGGTAATTGGATTATTTACTTCTTGAAACGTAAACCAACCGATTTTGTGGAGGGGAGGGGGGGGGGGTTATTTTTTATTTTCTCTTGGTCCAATTTTCACAATACCATGTTTCGGAACCAGGAATCAAAGTGAGGCGTTTTCTCTTGACAAGCGGGGGCATCTCCTAGAATTTATTGTATTGCAGAACTATTACGCCGCTCCTCTTCCTGAGAATAACTCATACCTCTAATATGTATCAATGTCTAAGTAATGACTTTCTAGCCCTTCATCCAATACTCCACACCCCTGTTGGTTGTCACCTTTTGATTACCACAGGTTGACTGAATACACTTTCACCTTCATGGGAGGAGTCCAGATCATTAGTTGAACGTGATAGATCTTAAATACCTATAGATAAATCTCGGTTTCATCTCTGGTCTAATAAAGAAAAACCTGTATGAGTTAATTATGAAAAAATGTGGATCGAGCAGCTAGATTTTGCGTGATTTTGAGATGCCTGAATGTCCCTGTCTAGATTATTCCGTATAAGATATCAACAATACCTCTATTTAATATCTTCATTCATCAATACTTTTATTTAAATCCACTCACCGTGTCAAAAACTCCCTTGCCTTGTAAACCTTGGTGTTTCACCCATAGGCGACCCCTCAAGTATTGTACTTGGTGGTGAAAACCTAAACTCGAGTGTTCTTCAGTTAAGCGTCAACATTCCCACCTTATATACTCGATATGTAACATAAATACACCCGGAACTTATCGCGTTATTGCACGATGCCCGGATGAACAAGCGAGTTCCATTATATAATGGTGTAGAGTAATCCAAGCATCAACTTATAACACTCATGATTGTATTATGAAGGTGACACCCTACTGTTGTGACGTACTGCTTACCTACTGTCACATGCAAATCAATGAATTCGGCTACAATTTTTTTTCAAATATGTTTATTCAACAAAAACTGATTACAACACCTATCAACACTTTAGGAAGTATAATAACAAACACAATTCTAACCTTTGGTGGTTTATGAATTTTTATAATTGTATTTATTTATAATTCGATGCCAATCAATGTCTACTTCAGTTGCGTCCTGAACATGTGAATTTATTTGATTACGAAAATGTTTTTATACCCGTGTTTTATGGCTTTGCTAATGTGAGAGGTATCTTCATACACTCATGCACAACTTGGGAAAAGGTGTAACTACGTGACATGTTGGGTGAAAGTCTTAACTCATGACACCAATCGTTCAAGTTTTTTCTTTTGTCGAATAAGCCTTCTCGAGAGGATGAGCAGGCTGTTGCTCCCTGAAACCTCTTTCACTTTTAGTGTTCAAGTCCCTTTTACGTGTTTAGTCCCTTGAGACTTTTGTAATTGTAATCGACTGAACCGTCTAATTTTTGTAATTGTAATCGACTGAACCGATTGTAATTGTAATCGACTAAAACCCTTCGGTATACGAACAAATGCTGTGTATTGTATTCAAGTTACATTTTTGCTTGGATTACTCTGGTTTTTGTTGAGCAACTTCCTTAAGATTGGTATAGTTAACTATTTGGTGGGTTGGTTGAGTCTTATATTTGAACAAATTTACCCACGGCCAGCCTTCAAAACATTTAGAATTATTTATTATTATTATTAAGAAACTGTTACATTGATTACCGTCCATCATGATTAATCGGATCTTACACCTCGAATGCCACGTCTCTTTGCTGGAAGAATAAAGTGGTTGAAAAGATGCGAATGTATTCCTTATAAGTGAAGGGGCGCTGTACGCTTTGACTTATATAAATTATACTCAATGCTGTGATTCAAATAAATTATTTACTCGCTGCCGTGAAATGAAATGATTAGAGGGCCCTTGCTAGATCATTGAACGTCGTGAGGTTTTGACACGCGCCGAAATTGTTTTGGTTCATTCGGTTGGCGAGCGAATGAGGTAGTTGGAGAGCGACCGTGACATTTGACCTGGGCGTTTTCTATCAAGTTCGCGTTGTGACGATTTCGGGGGTTCTTTTGCGCAACGGGGTTACCGCCCTTGTACCTTAGGGCCTCCGTTATGCCAGTCGTACTACAATTTAAACTCGAACGAAAACAGACATGGTATGTCGTATTATGAATGTGGTATATTCGCTAATGAGATTCAACTATGATCTGTATGTCGAAGAACAAAGTTACAGTTTTCAATAATTATTTATCTTCTCATCCTGTTTACAATGAATGGGTCAGAAGCCTGAAAATAACTCCAGTACTTTGTCTTTCTATCAAAGGAAAAAGATAAGCCGATCTGTTGCTGCTCTGATTGTGATTACAAATTTGGTTACACTATCTGACTCATGGATCAGGGTCGTGTGCCTTGGTCGCCCTGAGGTCATGAACTCTCAACCCTCCAGTTTGCAATAGGAGCCTTGTATACAAACTCCACAGCCTTTTACACTACGGCACACACCCCAAAATACTTTCGCTTGTAGTTCCTAGTTGTGTCGACTGAGACTAGTTATGGGACTAGACATTAAGTCTTTCGATGATTAGTAAGATACTTGCTTAGGTGTTTTTCGAATGATATTCTATAATACTCAGTCTGTTGAAGAGGTGTTTCCTACGAAATATGTTGTCACCCCTTAGTTATTCCGGATATTTGACAGATGTAGGTAACATTGAAGAATGTGGACAATGATTCGCGAAAATGATTGTTTGGGGAAACGATGCGGTCGGTTCCACGGTCCATTAGCCGCTCGGACCTCGACAAGGATCCCCAAGTTGTCCTCACTCTGATCTGACAGTAGTGCGGAGGATGCGGTGGGATTTTTCGCTCGCCCTTCACCTCGTTTCCTGAGAGGGCAGTCATGGAAAGTGTTACTTGACTCAGTTAACTTGTAACTAGGGACTTGTCCAAAGGGTTTTGCAAGGACGTAACCTCTTGGAGTGTGGATAAGGATTGTGTCAGCAAAACTGGAGTCGTCCTCGTTTACTTTCCACTACTATTTTACTTAGTCCAATTTTCTACCCAGCTTTCGTACACAGTGAATGATTTTTATGATTATACTAGCCGATGATAAAAACACATATAGATGAACAAAACGAGAAGATATATCTTCAGATACATTGTGCCAAACTAATGCGAAGTAATCGTATGGTGATCTGTATGTGATCTGTATGGTTTCGTCGTTTTGATCGAAGTAAAATTATATAGAATTACATCTAATTTTCTTTCTGTATTTAGATAATGAACCTTTGGAATCGACCGAGTGAAAAAATGTACCCCCTCGTTCCATCTGAATTCGTGGGCTCACTTTTCAACATTGGAATCCAAATAAGAGTTAGGTAAAATCCTTACTTCCTCTGTCCGTGTTTTTCTTCCGAAAATGTCGGACTGACTTCGATGAAACATAGCCATAAAACAAGTCACGTTCTTCCCGTTCAAAATTAAAAAATATTATTATGTAAATTATTAAAAAATAAAAGTTGCAAATTTATAAAGATTCCGATTTAGAGTATTGTTTGAGACGGTTATAAGGTAGAACCGAAAATGTATTAACATCATGAGCGTGATTCAAAAGGTCTTCAAGTCATTCCTTCCCCTTCATACTGGAGGAAATCCGATTCAAATCACACATGGTCTTGTTCTCAGTTACTTTTCGTTTCTACGGAAGGAAGGGAATTTCGAATGTTTCTTTGTAGGTTCAAGTAATAAAATTAACTGTGCTAGTTATCGACTATCATCCATCTGAGCACCTACTTTAACGAAAATAAAAGATTTTTAATAATTTTAAAATATTTTACCTTGGTACCTACTTTTATTATTTCGCGTAGTTGAGGGAGTTGAGAGGATATGACATACTAAACAGTAGGGCGAGGACCGAAGGATGATCTATTCAGAAAATCGACAAAGCATGTTGTCGATGTAACCGGTTTGACTGTGAAGGATTGGATTACAGAGTGTAAAGTATTTTCATTAAACTAACAATGCACGGGTAATTTATTTCATTATGGAATATAGGATTTCATTAAGAACATCCAAGGTAGAAGCTCAGCTGAGTTTTCATCTCTTGAAACCCACGGTTACATGTAGGTAAACAATTTGTGGGGCAACTCTACTTTTTACTTATAATTGGAAACCAAGTATTACTAGTACAAGGTTCCTAAAACTGCTACCATTTGCTCGGAGAAAAAAGGATGAGTTATTATTATCCACACGTACCTTTCTTGTCTCTGGGTCGTCTTTTCTTACGCAAAAATTAGCCAGCATCTTCTACTCACTCCCTAGTAAACATCGACACGGTGTTTTCTGTCTACTGCTTTCATTTTCATGTTGTTCTGCCACTCAAGCTCAAATTTGATGAAGATTCGAAATTTTAAATACATATGGACACTGACCTGTGATTATCGCGAAGTTGATGAGGAGGATGCATGTTGATATTGTTATCTTCACCATAGTTGACCATCACCTCTTGCACAGTTTAAAGATCTCGCTTCAACTGAGGGAGCCCTCAGCCCCTCTATTGCGGGCTTGGGGCTCGCTTCCCCTCTTCTACTCCTGGCTACTCCTGAGGACTGCTTTCAAGGCAAAGCATGCCGCGTAGGCCAGTCCAGCTCTGTGTTGACTCATTTAACTTAGGCCGAGTTTTTGCCGATTCTCTCTGGTTTGATGTTCACGTTTCAGAATGGGTCCTTCTAATTTGCCGAGGAGATGGAGCAAATGCTTAAATAGATTACAATGAGAGATGGGGACGGTTTGATGTCAATTAAAGTTTCTCTCTAAAAGTTAACTTTGCTGCAAACAGTTGTCGTTGTTCACATTCATACGACAGTTTACCATTCATTTTTCATGTACGGATATTCAATCCGATATCTGCCAAGGCTTAAAAAGGTCTAGCGTTCTCATCAAGCTCCATACTTACATTGAGGACTTCTGCCTTATTGTTTTCCGTTCTTACAAATTCTTTTAGATTAATGATAAATTTATATTAAGGTGTATATAAATCACTTGATGTTAATGCCTTTCGAGGTCAGCCTTACTCATAACCAGCTACGAGTATGCTCTGTAGCCCTCCCGTCTGGGGACCCCTAAGGACATCTTCTCGTCTTTCCTCCCCGGTGTTGCCATCTTCGTCTCGTTGCATCGTTTCTAGGTCCTTGACGCCTTTCCATCCTTTAAGGCTCGGTAGGTTTTTTATATTACTAGTTTTATACTTATATGAGTCGATTCGTTCCCACGGTTGAGCTCTACTGTCCAGTTGGATGCCTCACAAAATGCATGCCCCACATCATTGAGAGCATCTTAGCCCTCTACTAACAGTTACAACCATCATGTTCGTTTGTACTGTTTACCTATGATCAAACTACTAAGTTAGAGATCGAATATTTCCCTTGTGGGTGTCATACAATGTATTCAGTTATATCATACTTTCACAGGCAAGGAACTGAAGAGTTTGAATTAAATAAGTCTTTTTGTTGCAGAAAGCACGACAAGCTTTGAAAGACTCCAACGAGGGTTCCTTGAACTCCTCTCACGAACAGGAGATCAAGCATCATTTCGTCCAACTCCACGCACAACTCGAGATCATGGAGAACGATCTGCGTCAGAAGCTCAACTCATCTTCGGGGATCACTTCCCTTAAGGCTATTGTTGAAAATCTCTCCAAAAACATTGACGTGAGAATACAATCCTATTTTACTTTTTTCATTGCCATTATACTAGTTCATTAAGTATCTATTTCTTATCTAGGTATGTTCAGAGATCAGCAGGTCCTAATAAATTGGGTTCATGAATCGAGATGGTTGGGTTGAGTCTTGAAATTTTAAACATGGGTTGAGGATGGATTCATTCGATTTCTTGTCTGTAAAATTGTTTAAACAAACCCTTTTTGTTCAAACAAATTAAATTTGGATGATGAGGCAGAGACTTGAAATGTTAAACATGGGTCGAGGATTGTTGACAATTTACTCGGTTTCTCGTCCATGGCACTTTGCCCAGTTAGCGTACGAAATTTGATTTACAGGTTCGGACCAACCCTCCAATTATCCTGATAACTGTTCATAACCCCTAGATCAAGGAGAAGGGGTTCAAAATTAATTGTGAACTTTGAAAAATTCATATCTCGAAAAAATAGGATTGATGGCACAGGCACTACATCATGTTCAGACAGGAACGTACGAGTAGTTGTATGGTCTTGGCAACCACCTTCCGAAGCTATACCATATTGAACTGGATTTATCAGAATCTTGCATTAGATTCTAACGGTTCATTCTCTCAGTTTAGTAGCGTCTTTAGTGTATTGAACTTGTTCACTAGTATCTACATAGGTCCCCAAGTTGTGACAAAGTGATTAAAATTGGGTTTTAAGGAGGGCTGGTGAAATTTGAAAATTCGTTGTGTTACCAGTGCAGACTACTTCTGTTTTATCTGTGGTGAATACACAATCAAGAAATTCCAACGAAACATAACAGATTAACTACCCAAATCTTGAATCTGCTATTCGTCCGGTACCACACGGTCCTGGATTGACAGTTCCTCATCCTCCTCTTGACTTGGACAGTATTGATTGGCAACCAGATAGAGAAGCTTGTCTGATGGAGAACTACGAATCAAACAGTGAGTACATTCCAAGTAGCACAGAGGACGAACCTCAACTTTTCTCTCAACAGCTGCTGAATGACTTGGTGAGAGATCTCGCGCTTCCAAAAGATGCAGATCAGTTACTTGGACCCCGGCTTAAAAACCAAAATTTATTTTTGGTAAACCAGGCACTTCATTTTCATGGTATCGCCATCGCGAAGCAGTTTTTGTTCCATACTTTGCACAGGATGAGAATCTTGCATATTGTATAGACATTCCCGGTTTGATGGGTGAATTAGGTGTTCAATATGACCCGAATCATTGGCGTCTGTTCATGGACTCATCGATGCTACAGCGTGAATCACCTGAAGAGTCCGTTAGCGGGAAGCGAACACGAAGGAGTTTTCAAGAGAAAAAACCCCGTTTTCATAGAAATAATAACTAAATACACACCAGTGTTTACTCTAAATCTGGTATTTGTACATATTTATATGTTTTAGTGCAGTAAATAACGTAGAAATTAATAAAACATTGTGAAAATAAATTTAAAATCTTATTTGCCAATTTTGTTTTCTCTTACAGCCTGAACCGTCCTAACTAGTGATTGAACAAAATCTGTACGTGATAGAAAAAAAAAATTGACTTCATTTTCTGCTTCAGCACACCAAAAATCCTTTATGTTGGCCTAAATAATTATTAATAAATCAAATTTCAAAAAAAAAAAAAATTTTGTAGACCTGTGTTATTGATGTGAGTTGATTCAAATTAATATCTTATTTACTTTTAAATATCCTTTTTATTATTTCGCAATTTTACAGCGCATCAAAACGAACTTAGCTAAAACCCAGATCGCCCTGAGGAGCGACGGTTCCGTTGACGCCATGGACCTCCTTCAGGAGCTCCGTGAACTTGAGCACCTCCCCTGCGTGCTCGTCGCCCCGGAGAACAATGATAATGGAAACCGGTATAATTTATTTATTTTAATAACTTCTTCTGATAATCATGGTTTAAGTTCTTATCAGTTTATAAGTGTCAGAAAGTCGAAAAATACGCTACAAAATACAAAATAGGCTACTTGCTCCCAATTTTCTTCACAATTGAAATGCATTACATTTATATTTAAGGTGTATAAATACAGAGGACATATTTAATAGCAGAAAGGACCAATATTCGGTATTTTCTTCTGTTTTGCAGCTCGAATAAAAATCAAAATTTCTTCTAGATTTGTTTATGGGTTTTTCCTTGTGCAGAATTTATTTATAAATCCATAGTTCATGGCGATTTTACTAGAAACTGTACAACTAGTCTATTGAACCGTTTTGAAAGAGTTATTTGGTTGGATAGTGGTACTCATATCACTCCCGAGTGGAATTTATATTGTAATCGGATTTCACTTCTTGTATAGCCTGGAGATCGATACCACCATCTTCAAGACCTTGATCAACCACATCGTTCTGTGTACCGACGACCCTATGCTGTACGAGCTTAAAACTGAAAATGACGCTCCTGACAAAGATTTAATAGATTTGCCAAGTACCAGCTCCGTAGAAAAATTCAAGACTCTGCTTCTTGCTCCACAGACTTCAAGGCCGCCCAGTAGCAACGATGGATTTCCGCCTGCTGATTGTAAGCCTGTTTCCATAACGTAAATTAATTACACTTTAAACGGCGATTTTCGTGATCCAGGAAACATATGTATGAGATTGTAAAAGCTTTTTTTCATGTAAACTGTCAATGAAGACTAAAGAAAAGAGATAGAATTGATACAATACATAGATACAACAGTAATTCCGCATTTGGCGTAGTGTCTGCCTTTAAAGAAGACGATACACGTTTGAACGTTAATTTCTATAATAATCAATACCTACCATTGTTTCATCATTTTTATAGCTGCTCACGCCCGAGAAACCATTAAAACATAATAAATTTTAATATGTTGAACACATTCAAGAACATGTCTTGGTCTCGTTGTATTTACCAACGCACCACTCTTAGTTACTTGTGGGTATATGTATATGTCTGAGTAGGTAATTCGAGTTGGCGAAAACATTTCTCGACATCCATTAACACCTTGGGCATTGTTCTCATCTCACAGGCCTTGGCCCAGTCAAGTCTCAATTTCTCTTCTGTTTATCACGTTAGGTGAATTTCACTGTTTCAAATCGCTCGTGTGACATTTTGACCAACATCCAATCTCTCTCGCTCCTCCCGTGACATTTTACTGTTAGTACATACTTACTGTTAGTTGTTCCTTTGATTGGCATTACTCTCGCACTTTTGCTAAATCATGCAAAATTTGAACCCCTTCCCCTTGACCTAGGGTTATGAAAAGTTTCGAGGACCATTGTGGGGTTGGTCTCCTGTCAGCCGTCTTACGTCATACGCTCGTGCGTCATAGGCTCTGACGTACTTGTTGGCCACCTGCCAGCCGTCTTACGTCATTCGCTCGTGCGTCATAGGCTCTGACGCACTAGCTAGCCTCCTGCCAGCCGTCTTACGTCATACGCTCTGACGCACTTGTTGGCCTCCTGCCAGCCGTCTTACGTCATACGATCGTGCGTCATAGGCTCTGACGTACTTGTTGCCCTTTTCCAGCCGTCTTACGTCATATGCTCGTGCGTCATAGGCTCTGACGTACTTGTTGGCCTCCTGCCAGCCGTCTTACGTCTTACGCTCGTGCGTCATAGGCTCTGACGTACTTGTTGGCATCCTGCCAGCCGTCTTACGTCATACGCTCGTGTGTCATAGGCTCTGACGTACTAGTTAGCCTCCTGCCAGCCGTCTTACGTCATACGCTCGTGCGTCATAGGCTCTGACGTAATGGCCCGCCGGTCGCTTGTGTTCTGACGTGATCTGAGGGAAAGGGTGAATCAAGGGAACAAATTTTTCCCGTTTCAGTTTATGTGCCAAAGCAAAGACATGAAAATGTCAAAAAAATATGTAAATAGGTACCTACGCCCAACTGTAATGTCAATTTTCTGACAATGAGTTTTCGACTATAGTTTTCATACCTTTTTACTTAAGTACTTATTGCAATTTGAGACTGATAATGAGCTGTTTGCAAATAAAAAGTCTGATAACTACTTTATTACATCTTATTAATCTATTTTCAAGTTCCGATTCACAGTTGAATGTATTTTATTTAGATGTCGTAAAATTCGAAAACGATGGAATGACGAAACCTGTCGACTACTGACTCAAGTGATACTGTCGACTTCTAACACATGTATGTAGACTACTAGTGCAAAACCATGTCGACTACTGAAGAAAATGTTGGTCACTGGTATCGACTACTACCTAGAGCATTGGGATTTGTTACAAAACTTGTTTTTCCCTTTTCAAACCATGTTGAATAATATTTCCCGCTGCCAGGTCTTTTAGGGAAGGATCTTGGGTACACAATGAACAGGTTTGCAATGAGAAATAGTTGATAATAATTTAGGATCTAGACATTTAGGATCTAGACATTTAGACCTAGTGATCTAGACAGAAGGGTGATCTGTACAAAGAAGATAATGAACCGTTGTGTCTAAATGTTAGATTAATTATTATTATGAATTTCCACTAATTATTATTAAGTTTATCAAGTAGATACCTAGTAAAAATTATTATAATTTATTGTTAAATATAAATAATTTGTATTTAATTAATACGATATAATTCTAGGGTTTTTAATACTTTTTAATTTTTCTATAAAAGAAGTACCTACCTACCAACAAACATTCGAAATTACCTTCATTTCCGTAGCACGAAACGTACCTCAGAACAACAAACTCGACATCACTAAAACCATATGATGTTCTAAACAGCTAGTTAGTATGAAAATCGAGTCGACCTGTATTTAATCGACCTGTATTTCAACCGTTTGATTCAAGATCGCGTCGACAGGCTCAACCTTTGAGCCGTCATTGTGAACGAACGGCTGGTCGTACAAAGCTGCGGATGGTCTTAAAAAATTCTTAGGAACAAACTCTATCTAAATATGAAATAAAAAACATACCGTTCTGTATGAAATTTTCGAGATATGAGATTTTTAAATTTTCAAAATTCGTTTTGAACCCCTTCCCCTTGACCTAGGGTTATGAAAAGTTTCGAGGACCATTGTGGGGTTGGTCGAAACCCATAAAAAAAATTTCGTAATTTTAACTCAACGCTAACTGGGCAAAGTGGCGCGGACGGCGTACGGCGGACGGACGGATTTTTTTTTATTCGATTTTCTGAATCTACGTATCTTGAAACGTAAACCAACAAATTTTGAGGGGTCATTTAATGAAGGTCAATATTTTTACAGTAGGTAGGTACAACTTGAACGAGTATGCTTATTTGCCTAAAATTACTCTAGTTTACAAAATTTTGGGTCGGTCTTGCATCCGGCCGGAGCTTGTCGATTTCTTACGTTTTTTGGGGTGCCTGCCGAATCCGAGGAACTTTTTTTTTCTTTTTTTTTTCAGAGTAAACTGCATTATTTTTTAGTTATACCTCAATCCAACTCATCGCCTTCCACTGGTGCCTAACGTACGTACCTATGTAAAAAAATACGGTGTGTAAAATTTATTGCTGATTCCGAATATCACCTTCTTTGCCGATTCCACCGCTTTCCGATTCTCAAAACTGGCGAAAAGTCTGTGAAAATCCCAGTTGTTCGTCATTTTTTCTGCACTTTTCTTGAGCACTCCAAAAAACGTAAGAAATCGACAAGCTCCGGCCGGATGCAAGACCGGCCCAATATTTTGTAAACTAGGGAGTGGGATGACGTTGATGCATTTACTGACTTCTCTTGCACTTGGAAAAATAAATAAATTAATTAATGTACCTATTAATAGTTTAGCAATTACTAATTATTATAATCACTAAAATTCTAATAAAAATCTAATAAAATGGTTTCGATTTTCTCGCATGCTGCTTTCTAGTCCGCAAAGTGATTTACAGTACGTTCTTATTGATTGCTATAATCCAACTTAGTTTATTATCTTCCTAGGTACTAGTTACGGTTCAGTAATGTAAGGCAAATGAATTCTGTACAAATAAAATTCGTATTGCTGAAATCCCCGAATTAAGCCATATCACTATTTACAAAGTTTTTTCTCTATTCCCAGATTATGTGGAGGAGTCCGTACGCGCTGTTAGCCCTACGATCTCCCATTGTAGCTCTTCCAGTAGCTTGACTTCCAATAATTCTTTCGTCATGGAGGCCACACATTTACTGGTTCCGCCCGACGATTTAGTCGTTGGTTAGTGTTCAACCTTGTGGTTTTTTTTAATCTTATTTTTATTTATTTTTTCTGTGCGTCAAGTTCTATTCCGCTATTATCGAATTTGATCGTTTTTGCAGGAATAACATTCAATGCCTTTGTATCACATATCACGAGCCCCTCGGATTTCTATATCCAGCTTTCTTGCGCCCGGAGAAAATTGGACTTTCTACAAAGGGAATTGAGGAGGTACGGTTCCCGGAAGCCCTTGGCGGTGAAACGATTATACCCTGGTGAGAATTTTCATGTTTCCATTGTGAATTGTGGCAAGGGTGTTGATTTATTATACTTAGTTTGTTTTAGAATGTAATCAAATAGAATACTTATAGTAATGTCTCTTGTACTCTCGTAATTTAAGGCTTGTAAATACCGAGTTTAGGTTTTTAAGAAATCGTAGTAAGTAATTGTAATGGTTTCATTAGGTAGAAAATTTTGTTTTGAAGATTTTATTTCCATTTAAAATTGATTTTTCTTTCCAGGTCAGTGTTACATGACCTTGTATTCTGGGGATCACAACTGGTCCAGGTGTAAGATCCTTGATCACGTTAGCCCACGCGAAGTCAAGGTGCTGTACATCGATTTTGGGAACCATCAAAAGGTTTTAAACACCAAGTGAGTTGCTATTTAATCGGTTCTGATTCGACATAAATACTCTCCTTTGACTGTTATCTGGTCGTTGTACTCTTCTCAATTACTGCATCTCTTTTCCTCAATGTAGTTTAAGACTCCTTCCTGACGCCCTAGCGAAGATACCTCCATTAGCTGTAAGATGCTCGATCTTCAACTGCAATCCCAGGCAGAACAATCAGTGGGACCCAAAAGCTGTGTCTGTGATGTCACGTATGGTGGAAGGAAAGTGAGTGTTCAATATGTTCTTGGCGAAACTGAGAAGTGATGTATCAGTGTGCCCCTTATAAATAGTCAACGCCTAGTATTTTAAATGTACAATTTAACCCTTGTAAACATATTTCTTACGTCGTTCTTATACTTTCTTCCTGCATATTACTGCGATGCTACCTCATGAATCAATCGTCCTACCTTCTTATTCTATAATCGATCCAATTGTCTTGTTCTTATAGCAATTTTGACTTTCCAGGGGCAGCACAAGCATTACGATCGTTCGCAAAAACCAGCTCAATTGCTTGACTATCAAACTCTACAAGGAGACTGAGACAAACATAATTGATGTTGGAGAAGCCCTGATTTTCTTGGAGTTCGCCCAGTATGGCCCATCTGAATCCTTCACGCCTGACGTGAGAACCATTCTTTGTATTGATAAGGGACTCGAGAGATATTGTTAAGTACCAGAAGTCGAAAATTTCTATTAAACAAGAGCCCAAAAGGAGTATCCATGGTATCCATGTAAACACTGTTAGGAGTATACAGAGTATTTCCCCTTTCCCTTCGTCCATGAGTTTGTGCCATTCGGAAGTTATTCTGACCTTCTCTGACAACCTGTAACTGGTCCTCCCTCCACTGCCCTATCCTTAGTTGCCCCCACTATCCATCTCCCCTCTGGACGATGCTTTCAATAGGAAAAATGATGTTGCAATTATATTTTTATTATTTCAATAATAATTATTGAAATAATAATAATTAAATAATTATTATTTAATTAATTTTTTAATAATGTTTCATTTTTTTCTGATAAATATTTCAAAGATTTATTATTCTTCATCTATTTTTCAATAATTATTCAATTGTAATTGATAATTATCGATCTGTTTTATTGCTTAAATCTGTTGCAGATGGAGGACATGAGGAACCCAAAGGCCTACCCGGCACAAATGTTGTTGAGATCTGAATACGTTCAGCATAAAACTGTTGTTCTTACTCATGTCGTGAGCCCGGAGGAGTTCTACATTGTGCTCAGCCCTGTACCTACGGTAAGTCATATATGTACGTAACATTCGTCTATAATTTATTAGCAATTCCTGCTCAATTCACATGCCCAATCTCTTCAGTAAGCCTGATCAAGGCGACCTTATTATACCGTCATGGGATTCCTGGCGTCTTGTCCTTTATTACTTACTTATACTTTTCCTCAGGAAGTGCAGCTCATGTGGAAATCAATGACAATAGACTACTCTACAGCGGACAAAAGAGCTAAGGATTCAAGAATTGTGTATTATCCAGCTATTGGTACGTTTATTCAGCAATTTATAAAATAAATAAATGAATAGACAATAGAACTTGCCTGTGTTTAAATAAGATTATAATTTAGAGATTATTATCCTATTTAAAATGATAATTTATGGATTAGTAGTTCAATTTCTGAATAATGTTTGCGTTTTTTGAAAGGATGTTAAATGTCTAATTAGGATGGGAATGATCAGATTAATATCTCGATTAGGATAATCATTTTGGGATTATTATCCTAAATCATTAGTTGAGATTATGTTTACCAAATTTCTATTTCACCATTGATATTTTCGTTATTTTAGGGATGGCAGTGGCTGTACCAGACAATGAGGGATTATGGAGGAGAGCGATTGTTGTTGAAATGCTTCCAAACAAACTTGTCAAAATCTTCCTCGTTGATGATGGGCCAACTTGTCTTGTTGAATGGGACAAGCTCAGAACTCTTGAATTGAAATATTTCAAACTTCAACCTCAGGTCGGTGTAAACGCCAATTTGAGATGATTGTACAACTGGAAAGGCTGGATTCACACAGAGCAACATAATATATTACAATAATAATTACTATATTATAGTGTACAGGGAAATACGCAGAACTGTTGAGATTACGTATAAATAACCCAATATGCACCTGAATACGTTTACACTAGGAAAATGAGAATCTAAGAAAGGGAATAAGGGAACCCTTACTAGCAATATTGTTGCGTGTTTTAAGCCATGGGCCTGAGGGAGTCTAGACAGACCAGTTCTAATCGCCCCCTTTCAATTCACTTACAATATCAACAATCTCTTTGCTCTTCGCTTCCCCCATCTCGCTCCGCCTTGCCTTGCATCGTATCGCAGGCAGTGTATCTGGAGACATGAAGACCTGGATTTCTACTTACCCAGTCAAGATTGGGTCCGTGAGTGAAAATGGATTCATCCATCTCTAGGAAATATTCCCTGTGCTTTCTGCAGCAAAGATTGCAGCATGTGTCAGCAGGGTGGTTTCTTGTGAGGCTCTTCCAAAAAACTCACTGCCTTGGACAGCTTTGCCCCAGGATTGAAGTTGTACGAGGAGATTAACTACGAAATTTTCGTTAGAACTTCAATTGCAAATTTGAGAAAGATGAGATGTTAACTTGTGCTTGATTGGTTTAAATTTCCTAATTTTGTGAGTTCGGATACCTATAATATGAATGTTTAATTCAGGCGTACAGATGCGCGATGGCTGATATACAGCCCAGAGATGGAATGAAATGGACAGAGGAAGCGGCGACTTTGATCCAATCCTACAAAGGCAAAACCCTCTGCATTTCCAATCCAGAGCCGAAAATTAATCACACGCGCGTCCTCCTCATCCATTCTGAAAATGAAGTGGACATTTGCGTCAACGCCCTGATGGTCAGAGAAGGGTTGGCAGAAAGCACTGGTCCTTAGTACGTCCTTCCTTCAAAGCGCTTCACAACTTTTGACGTATTTACATATCTTTATGAATTCTTTAATTTATTGATTCCTTGTATTTTCAGTGGAGAAATTGTGGAATACCCCAAGATTCCCATATTAGTCACACCAGAGGAACCAGAGAAACCAGTAAGTAAATCCCACTGTTCAGTTATAAATCCAAAACCAAGGGCTCAACCAGGTTAATATGTTTCTCTTAGCAGCTAATGTTATTCGAGTCATTCAGGCAATCATATTTCAGCTTGTGGGCAAACAGAACGAAGATTTCAAGAGTGCATCGCTCCCGAAACGGCGGCAACCTGTGAAACCAGTGAAGAAAACCACAGCGCAGATTAGTGAACAAGGCAAAGAGTTAGTGAAAGAGTCGAATGGAGAACTCAAGTTGAAGGTCACTATAGAGAGAGTGGTCAATCCAGGAGAGTTTTACATTTCTGTGGATAGAAACGCCCATCTTTATGAAGAGTAAGCATGCATTATTATTGTTGAAGGTCGAATATAAAGACCCTCGAAAAACAACCCCTACACCTCCTTTAGTTAAAATATCCCATTTCTCATCCTTGCAACGATTGAAATTCTCCGAATCAAGGAAAAGCAAACCTGATCGTTAGTAGTGCAACTTCAGATAGAACATGTTCGTTTGAGGCCCGTTCAAAAAACGACCATTACGTCCAAGAAACTCTTTATGTAATTTCATTGTAACTATAATTTCGTAGATCATCTCAATTTATATACAGCCCCAAAAGAAAAAGATCAAGATCCGATGTCCAAAAAAAGTCGTAACAATGTACCAAGGGAACAGTATACAGAGGGAGTGAGAAAAAGGAAGGGAGTGAAGAAAAGGTGCAGCCTGCAATTTTTACAGAAGATTGATTGAAAGCTTTTATTTATCCACCTGGGAGAACATCAGTAAAGATAAGAAAAAACAAAAATAAATATAGTAACTTCTATAGTAACAACATCAGTAAAGATAAGAAGGAACAAAAATAAATATAGTAACTTCTATGTCTCATACATAATAGTACGATTGACATTTAATCGTAACATTTGATTGTAAATCTTTTTGAAATTGTCTAGGTATGCTTTCTTGTAATTTGTAATGGTTTGCTAAGTTGTTTCCTTCCCGTGTTTTTGATTCCACCCCTGAGAGCCTGGCCGACTCTGTGAAAGCAGACCAGGATATCCCTCTGGGTCTGGCGTAATTGCCTAACCTCCCCGGGTTTCAAGGGAACCTCAGCAAACCATTCATCGCAAATTTCAAGAAAAACTATATTCCCATTGTAAATTCTTCTGCATTGCAAGATAAATGATCTCTCGAATATTGAGGTCCTGTGCTCCGGTATCCGGAATGGCTTATTTTGGTTTCTTATGCTCTTACCGTGTAGGCACATCGCTCATCCACGTTAATTTTTCGTAGAGATACTCTGGTTTACGAAATTTTAATAATTTGCACATGAGTGTAGTTACCCCAAGTTCTTAACGCTTAACGATCTTCAGTCACTCAAGCTTGCGATACGAAGGTGTAACATGATGGTTCAGCCAGGTTTTGGGCTTTCTGTAGTTTCAGAAGGTTTTCGCTGTTATGATCGCAGTAAGCAGAAGTGACGTAGGCAAAATTTGGGAAGACCACGGATTTTACCAAACTCTTACGTGTGTGATGAGGAAGTCACTTGCAATTCGTCTGAGCTGGTACATCGACCTGAAAACACTGTTGCATACTTTCGAAACCTGCTCGTCCCATGACTGGTTACTCTACACGATGAGCCCAAGGTTATCTACATTTATCAGATCTTTGATTATGGTCATGACTGTCGAAAATCTCACTCACTGTAGAAGATCAATAGATCTGGAGATCATGCGCATAAACCTCATGGACCGTACCTGGGGACCGTCAGGAAGGGAGCGAGCGCAGATACAGGGTGAAAAATCTCACAGACAAGACAGAGTGCAGAAAGGCGAGATGAATTTGCTCCTGAATCCCCGGGGAAAATATGGCAACCCGATGAAGATGTGAGCTATGAATGTCTCCTTTCATGAAACAGTTCTTTCCTCACCCTCTTCCAGAATTAATGTCAGGCGTGGGATTGGGACTGGGCTTCAGATAGACCAACAGGCATATAGCATCATTGATTACTTGTCACCTAGAAGTCAACCCCTATTTAAGCGATGATTTTGACCGTAGGCGCTAATTTTAGGAGTGTACGATTTTTTTTGGACATCGAGTTCGGATTCAGCATCGAAAAATACACAGGGATACCATGGTCAATAACAGATCCTGAACTTCTTTTTCTGGGGCCGTCATATATACAATGTATATATCGTCGGCTTACAGGAGAAACTAATTAAGTCAAAAAACACAGTTTCGAGAAATTGGAGTTTGAAGTTCTTCTGAATTGTGAAGTTGGATTGCTTTGGCTCGGAAATAGCTAGAGAAATCTAATTTGAGCCAGTGGTCTTTCATGATGTTTTGTCCACAGAGTGAACGTTAAAATGAACGCATTCTACGAGAACGTCGATTTGAATTGCGAACAGCGGATATGGCAGCTGGGGGACAAATGCGCTGTCAAGGCTGATGATGGATCGTGGAAAAGAGCTGTGATAGTCGAAAAGCCAGAAACTGAAGAACATTTAGAGGTTTTGATTTTTTTTTTTTTTTTAAGTGATCCATATTTTACATCAAACTATGAAAATTTAATCAGTGTTGGGTGAAGTAGTTTCCCTCTAATTTACCTCGTTGAGTTTAAATGAAAGCACGTTGCCAGATGCTCGACGACCAGGATAATGGTTGAACAGATCTGACGTCTCAATGAGATAAGTGTTTGGTGGTTTATTGGGGCAGGGCCGGATTTAAATAATACAGGCCCCTAGGCTCCACCTGTATTAGTTAAATCCGAACCCACGGGAAAATTTGCAAAAATAGGTGCAAAATGTGATATTTAAGGGACTTGCGCTAAATATTCTTGTTGTCTGGCATGAAAACAATAATAAAACGTGACCAGTGACATTATTTTGTAATTTTAATTGTGGTGCGCTCCTATGTCGCCCACGCTTAGATCTGGCCTCGTATCGGGGAACTCAATCGGTCGTGCTGATTGAAGTTTTTCTGTATCGTGTTTCTTCATCATTACACATCAATACGTTCACGTTTACTGATGTTTGCAAAAGCTTCCGACAACTGATACTACTCTGTTTCTAGGTTCGACTTGTAGATGACGGTTCGGCGACAATGTCCGTTTCTAGTACTTCAGGGAACTTGGCAGTGCTTGATCCTCAGTTTTGCTATTTACCCGACAGAGTTATTGAGTGCACACTCGGTGGGATCGTTCCTGCTGGGTCTTCATCGTGGACTCTGACATCTATAAGCGAAATGAGTGATTTCGTCGACACCTACAAGGACAATCTCTATATTGCTTCCATGGTAAAGATCATACTGATACAGAAATCCCGCGGGGCTGTCTGATTATTTCTTCTGGCCCCCGCATCATTGCTGCAGCTTTTTCATTTCTCTTTTTTTTCAATTTTTTCCAGTCTGACTATCCGTATAGCAATGTTCTTATTCCAAGTTTCCAACCTCGAGGACCCTGTGCTTCGGGTACCTACTTGGGGAGGGCCTAAAAACCTCAACATTTTCGGACTTTTTGCGGTTTTTCGCTCATAAATTTCAAACTGAGCGGTTTTCGCAAAATCTGAAAATTTTAAAAATGAGCGAAAACCCGATAAAAGTCCGAAAATTTTGATAATGTATTGAGAAGAAAGCAGATTTAACGCTCTTTCCAACGGTATCCTCAAATTTCATTTTATACAGTAAATTAGGGCAGTTATGTTAATTTTTGAGTTAAGGTCGGAAACCCAAAAAAACATCTTAGAAGTAAAAATAGTCGGATTTTCAGCGGAGTTGAAAAAAATGTTATAGGACAAAAGTTGTTGTAGAATCGATCCCTGAAGTTTGAACCATTGACACTGGGACTCCCTGTATACTATATTTATTTTATTTATTTTCAGAAATTGCCTGGATGTAGTAATCCTAACGTCCTGCGTGTCTTACTCCTCGGCAGAAAAAAGTCCAAACCGACTGCCATTGCGCCAGCGTATGAGAGCTGGCCCAGCTTGAATCATATGCTCCGATGGAAAGGATGTGCCAAAGCTGACGAATTGTAATAATATTAATTTACTGTACTTAGTGAATTTATTATTCTGTTAATGGTTCTGATAGGACTATTAATAGGAAATTTTCTTTCTACATTTTCAAATCCGTAGATTAGATAGAAGGGATCTCAGGATGGGATCGAACCTCATCCGCCGTACTAAAATCTTGGCTTATTGTACGGAACGTTGCCCTGTAGGCCGACCTATAGGTTCTGGGTCATCTCCACTCACTCCACCAGACTGATGATCCTCCCTACCAGGTTTTACCGACGATCTCCTCGGATACTGAGGACCTGAAGATTCTGTATCGTGGAGTTTCACGTGCCCCTCAAAGTGGAGATGAGGCAGCGTTTCGTCCTGCTCTCCGCAAAATCGCACGACGTGTACACTCGTGCTCCGATTTTGTGTAGTTTCAGGATGCACCCTACCCCGTCAGCATCCCCACCAGGAGTCTCATTTTTCTCCTTGGCAGCTCCAGTGCTTCTGAGCTCCTTCTCATACAAGATGCTGCCATTAATGGGCGATTTTCGAGATTTTCTTTCTACATTTTCAAATGAGCAGATCCAAATTCCAGACATTTTGCATCAACTGCATTCTGCGGTAAATTAAATTATTTCTGCGAAAATGGGCATTTTCAAATTCGAAGCAAACCATATAATATAATATATTATTATATATTATTATTATAATAATATATTATTATATTAATATAATATCATAATATTATTATGATGTGATGACTTCATATTATGATGTGATGACTTCTTGAAAATGTCTATCTGGTGTAGTATTCATTCATCGAATATATATTTACACTATATATACAGTGTGAATATATAGGTAATGTGCATATATAGGTGCTGTTACTAGCAACAACGTCAAGGGCCTGCCCTGACTATGGTCTAATGGCCTTCCAGGAATCGTCACTCCAGCCCCAGATGTATCGCAATGATGCCAACAGGCTGTTTTATTATTTAAGTGAGGCAAGTGAAATTAGAATGGTCATTATAAATTCCTAGTGGGGGGGGAGGAGTTAGTTTTATTTTTATTTTTTTGCTTGCAACTGGTAAGACACACTACAAATTGTAACGACTATTGTATTATATGTATATTTTGCTATGGATGTTATCCAAAAAGCAATAAAGCCTTTATCTATCTATCTATCTATAGGTACTGTTGTATAAGGATTTGTGTGAAATGTTGTCAATGCTTACGTTAGTAAGCTTTGGTGACCGTAGAAACTGGGCTGGAAGGGACGTCCAATCTTGTGTAGAAGCCCGGACCTTTCGGTAGTCTCGCCAAAGTTAAGATAGATTGTAAATTGTACATTGTTTACAATTTAAATAATCACTTTAAGCTAAACCAGAATGGCTTTCGAGACCTTGTCACCCTCATCTCATGTGGGGTGGGTCAGTATTTTGGTAACTAGGTGCTGTGGTGTCGTTTGATGAAGTGAAACGGAATCCGGTGGCCTTATTGAATTAGGACCACCTGTCATCTTCAAGGTTTTCTAACGTAGGCCCTCTGCTGCTCCTTTAGATTATCAAATGTGATGGTGCTCAATTTGCGGAAGCAAAATACCTCCTACTCGCAGACGATTTCAAGATTGTCCGGCCAATGTATTAACCCCAAGAGAATTTCATTGGAATTTTGTATTTTATATCCTTGTGAACCCAAAGATATGCGGATAATCATCAATGCCTTGGACGACCCTGCTCTGATCTCTGTAATAGGACAAGTGACCCTACCCAAACAGTTTGCGATCTGAGCTGTGGGGATGTCACGTGATTATGTTGATTATCTTCAAGTCTAGTGGCTTTGTTCAGCACAAGGATCATGCGTACTAAGGCAGTCAGGTGGGAATCTGTCATTTTTTTACTAGTGGGAAGCTTGTAATCGTCTTTCTGTCTTTTGTAGGTAATGGTTACAAATCGACCTCCATTTATAAATGCATATGATTTGTGTATGTATAATTTAGACAGTGTGAGCCAAAACAAACAACGCAGTTTAAAGGGCGATTTTAAAAAACGGCGCAACTTTCAGAAGAATGCGGTTTGTTTTATTAAATTCCATACATTATGTCAGGAAGGACATAATTTCTATGTCAAGAAGGCGAGGCACTAATGAAGGCGGCTCTGACAGGACTGTATAGGCGATAAAGGAGGTTTGGCAGGAGACCCCTCTTAAGACCTCTACTCCCAAAAAGTCACTGCCTGGCGTGTCATTTCTGAATTTGGGGTGATTGATTGGGCCGTATTTTTTCAAGATCGACAGACCTGTCACGCTGGGCGGCCATCCTCCTAATATAATTTTTAGGACCAAGTAATATAATTGGGGTGTTGTATGGAACTTAATAAAACTCAGTATTCTCCAAGTTACGCGTGTTTTTTTTTTTTTTTTTTTTTTAATTCGCCTTTTGAAACTTCACTGTCTGTCTGTTTTGGTTTTGGCTCACCCTGTATACATGTAAGACGTGGAATGAGGAGTTTACTTTACTTGGGATTATACTCTACTCCTTATGCTACGTCTTTATAATTACCTTGTGGTATTCGAGTCAAGTACCAGTATAACTGCATCGATGTAAATAATTAATCATTGCCGATTTTCAGCACTAAATGGGACCACAAGGGCAACATCATTAGTGAAAGATATAACGTGATGGAAGACGAAATAGAGGTGCTCAGCAAGTTACTCAGGTCTACATTTCACACGACACCAGAGGTAAGCAGTGCCTTTCATTTGTGTCTGTATGTATTATATACAATGCCCAAGTACTTGTTCAAAGGTTCAACTTATGTTATAGGGCGTGTTGGATCTGTCTAAACCCAAATCAAATGGCCTGGACACGAACAAGATAAAATGGCATCCAGCTAATCCGCTGTCAACTTTGACATTTATCGCAAAACCTACTTATATTGGTAGCGACTGCGATGTTTGGATTCAAGATCCCTTAACCGGTAATGGCACAAATGGCACCCCCCCCCCCCCCATATTCCAATTTATCTATTTATTTAATTTCTCACATTTTCACGGATGTTCATTGAAGAGCCCTCTGTCTGCTATCTCTCCCTCCATTTCGTTCAACTGTAGGATAAAACTCGGACTCGAGACTATCTATTCATTCAATAGAAAACTCACACAATAGATAGTAGAGTACTCGATGAAGGTGTGGAAAAAAAGCACCAAGATAATATGATATATTATGTATGGAAGTGCATTGAATGGAAGAATGAAAGAGGAAGTTGAGAAATGAGAGAGGAGTTTCAAAACGAAAGGCTAATTCCACGAAAATAAAATTTATTATTTAATACTACATTATTTATTTATGTATTTATTACGACACTGTTTCCAGCTGTGAAAAATCTCCACAAAATAAACGCAGAAGCGAACAAACTGTGTGAAGGAACTGATCCTCCCGATGCCTCGATGTGGGAAACTGGCGATATTTGTCTTGCAAAATACCATCTTGATGGCCAATGGTACCGCTCGGAAATTATCGAGGTAAAATATGGTGACTTTTTCTCTGGTAGTGTTTTAATGTATTTAGTTAAAAGTCGCCTTTCCCATTCGACTAAATTCGATAAGAAGGAGCGTCTCGACAAGGCCAACAAAAGTAGAAACAAATAACTGGAAATGTTTGGAACATCTCATTCAAATATGGGCCATCTTAAACCTTTTGTGTAATCATCGGCATGGCGTCATTCGGTTAATTGGGTATGCATCAGGTGTGATGCTCTCATACTAAATATCGGCTGGTACTTACTATAGACTTCTTAATAATTTACTTACAATAGACATCTTAATAGTTACTTTTCATATTGGAAAGAAAAATTTCTTCTAGCTCCCTCAATATTTTACCGAGAAACTCCTCAGTTTATATATTTGTCAACGCTGAACACGATATCTCATTCCATCATCAGATTAGAATAGATGAACCGTGAAGAACATGTCAACTAACAAGCACGTTTCTTCATCTTCAAAGTGTTCCAGTCTGAGAACGGAATAAGATATCGAAATTCTGACCAACCATCCGAAGTCCTCGACTCTCATTTTTGCAAGTTGGATTCCATCTCCTCTGCTTATCCGGACTATAGTCTGGTGGTGGTGGGCGATTGCAATCAGCCTGGGATAAATTGGGGTGAGCAGTTTCTTGACAGTTTCCCGGAGGGCCTGGGGTTGAAGGGGGGACTAATCTTCACGACCTTCGCCAATTTAATCAGTGTCAAAATGCTTCTGGGAACGTCTACGATCTCGTCTTGTCAAATCTTGATATCATGGATATTAGACAATCTCTGCCCTTGTTACCCGTGGATAGTGCCCACCCCCCGGTCGAGTTTTCCATCCCATTACCCGCGAGTTGTGAAGAAATTTTTCAAAGTTGTAACTTCACATACAACTTCAAAAGAGGAGACTTCAAGAGAATGAACGATTACCTATTAACGCAATGCTGGGATGAGATCATGGGGAGGTCCTATTGAGGGCGCTTTGGAAAAATTTTACCAAACTCTCCATAAGGTCATTGACATTCATGTTCCCATAATAAAGGAATGCTCGAGTTCTTTCCCAAAGTGGGTTAATCACACTCACTCGCCAGAAATTGTTGGCCCACTCACAATATAAAGTGTAGGGTTGCTGGGGGGATTTCAAGCTGTTCTCCGGGCTTCTGAGTCGATGTAAGGAACGTTCAACTGAGCTCTATACCTCCTATCTGCATCAGGTTGAGAATTCCACCCCGCTAGACATAAAGGCTTTTTGGAATTATTTTAACTACCGCAAAGGTGGAAATAGTCTCCCAAACTGTATGGTTTTGGATGGAGCACGTGCGCCTGAACCGGGAGCCATCGCTGAGCTGTTTGCCTCTCATTTTTCTTCGGTATTCGAGGATCCTGTTTCTTATGAACCGTCGTATCCCACTCAGGACGTGGTGTCTTTGGGCTCCATTTCGGTCTCCGAAGATGATGTCTTCCGTGGTCTGGTCGGGTTCGATGTGAGAAAGGGCATGGGTCCTGATGGGATTCCCCCGGTGTTGCTGCAGCGGTGCGCTTCTGGACTTTCGCGTCCTCTAACATCACTTTTCAACATGTCACTTGAGTCGGGTCGATTCCCTTCCAAATGGAAGGTCTCCTACGTGACACCTGTGCACAAGTCGGGTGATAAGAGCATCATTAACCACTACCGCCCGGTTTGCTCACTGTACACCATCCCCAAGCTCGTCGAGAAGTTGGTGGTTGGTTGGGTCACATCGGCGTTTAGCCCTTTCATCGCTGTCGAGCAGCACGGTTTCGTGCACGGCCGTTCAACGATGTCGAACTTCCTTGAACTCCAGGACTTTGTCATGGACGGTTTTCGGGCGGGTCCTCAGACCTACGTCATAGCCATGGACTTCGCTAAAGCGTTCGATAGGCTCTCACATCCCCACCTCCTTTCCTTGCTTGGCTCGTTGGGCGTGCATGGATCATTCTTGGACTGGATGCGTGATTACCTGACAGGACGTCAGCTTGTTGTTTGGGCACGAAAAGCCTTATCATCTTCTTTTTGTGCCACGTCTGGAATCCCTCAGGGCAGCCACTTGGGTCCGTTATGTTTCCTGTTGATGATTAATAGTGTGGTCGAATGCACCAAGACTGGAGGAATACACTGTCTACTGTTCGCTGACGATCTTAAGCTCTTCAGTTATTCCGGGTCTTCGTTGGACCGTGCGATGTTGCAGGCAGCGTTGACCAGATTGGAGGGATGGTGTATAGCAAATAACCTCTTCCTGAATCATTCCAAGTGTTCGGTAATCACTTATCATCACCTGAAGCGACCGATTGTGCACGACTACGTGCTGGGTGGGACGCTGCTACGGAGGTCCGTCGAGGGGGTCGACCTGGGGGTTCGGTTTGATGAGCGGCTTGGTTTTTCTGGCCACATTGAGGGTCTTGCGAGTAGGGCGATGCGCATGGTTGGATTCGTCAAACGGAATACCAGGGAATTTTCCAACGTTGATGCCATTGTGGTGCTGTATAAGGCCCTAATCCTTCCCTTGCTGGAATACGCATCCTCCGTGTGGTCTCCTATACATGTTGTCTCCTGTATGTGTACTCTCAGGAGACATTGACTGAGTTCATTCTCCATAGATGCGCAATTTTTTAACCCTTGAGAGAAGACGGTGTTCATCTGACCTTGTGCTGCTCTATAAAATCATCAGCAGCCGGATTCACTGTCCATCGTTACTCTCCAAGATTCACCTTTCTGCTCCTCGTTCTTCAGCGTCCAGTTTTCCTCAACAAACTACGATCGTAATAGACCTCTCCGCCGCCTCCGTCGCAGTGCAAACCTACTTTTATCTATAAACTCTCAGTTCGATTTTTTCCATTCCTCCCTAACGAACTTTTTATGATACACAACGAATTTTGTATGAACTCTTGTTGCCTATCTCGTTTGGTTGAACCTCAGTTTTTTTTCCTATTTCGATTCCTTTAGAAGTCTTGTAGTAGTTTTCTTTTCGATTCATTTCATTTTTCTTTTCTTTTTAAGAATCTCGAATAATGAGGTGTCAATAATTGATAATTATTATCAGACTGGTTCCCTTTTGGAATTTATACGTTTACCCCCCCCCCCCCCCACGCTTTAACAAACTTAGTAGTGGGAGTTAAACCGATATTCCATACAGAGCAGTGGTCTAAACAGATAGGAAGCTTCACCGAAATAAATGAACCTTTTAGACTTTGCAGTGTTCTGGTTTATTATTTTGAACAATGAACCATTCGGAATCAGCCAAGAAAAAAAAATCCATTTATACATTATTCAGGATTGGAGGTAGTTTGTGTTGTGCTGAAATGAAATGCCGATAAGGATCGATTATGTGTCGACGTACCTGGAGATTTTTTACTTAGGGTCTTTTAATTTTTTGATTTCTGGGTAGGTACTTAAAGTTGGTATCAATATGTGTCTTCCTCCTCAGCTCAATGCCACGCGTAATCATCACCTGGTGAGGTTTGTGGATTACGGAAATGAGGAGTACCTTGAAAATCACGAAATCCGGCTTCCTGATGGGATGACCATGAGGCCTATCCAAGCTTACGTCTGCTACTTCGATAATCTGGCCCCGGTATGAAAATTATTTTCACGATATAACTTATTTACCATTAGCCAGCTGCAATGGGGAATTTGCGTTTTTTTTTTGTTTTTTTTTTTAAGTACATACAAGATAGGAGAATACTTAATTTATACTTAATACTTAATTTATTACCATGAAAGGGCATGATGCCCAATGACAGACAATTTTTAATGGACATCATGTGACAAACATACGAGTGTTGAAAAAAGAAAAACAACTTCTGACTCTCAATATTACTTTAACAAAATTTGTTTAAAGCATTTAATGCTTCTTAACATTACTGAATGAAACTGAGTGAACGTAAACACCATCCTTACTGCCCAGGTAATTCGTGGTTGTTGTACGGAAGGCTATTACGCGTTCAGTGCAGTGGGGCATGGAAACAAATAAAATGCAGCTGAGAGCATCCAATAAAATCAAAAATAAGTTTGAAAAGAAAAACATCATCCACAGCTCAACGACGGTCATCAAGAGAAATTAGTCTATAAGCCACTAACATCCGATCAATGCCGAACTCTGCCCAGCGGATAACTTTTTTGTATGAGATAAGTATAGCGTAAGATTTTACGCTGGACCCTCTCGATTCGGTCGATTGAATTTGCGTAGAAGGGGGACCATATCGTGGAGCCATAGTCTAAATTGATCGAACGAGCGCGTTGTACAGGGCAATACTATACACCCTCTACTATACACATAATGAAAAGGCTCATTACACCTTGAGAAGGTGAGTAGAGCATTTATCGAGGAATAACGAAAATGATTGACAGCTGCCTGAAAAGTTTCCCCAAAAATTTAGGGGAAAAGACCGCGGTGACGCCCACGCGGTGAAGTCCCCTCGATTTTCGCGGCTTCATTTAATCTGCCCTCGGCATTTTTACAATACACGTTACTGTACAGTTCGTGGCCATACTGTACAACAGGAGGATGATATTCGGAATTGACAATTGACGCAAATTCCCTATGCTGCTCATTCTAATTAGAATTAACCATTTAATGTCTCGTCACCCATTGGGCATTATTAATTTCGTTTCAATTTGGATTGTACTTGAGATGTTCGTACCCGTGCTAAATGGCAAATGTTCAGTCTTCTTCCACCACATTAACGATTTTTCTCACTAAACCTCTCAACGATCCCAGCTATCTGGCGAGGAAAAATTATTCTGGCCGCCTACTTTTCGTTTGCTTTAGTATGCCCTCTAATTAGTATGACCGTAAAATCTAATTATATTTTCAGATTGGCAACACATGGTCGGCGAGCCATATTGATGCAATCCATTCTCTCCTAGTTGACAAACATGTTGGCATTGAACTTAGAGAGCTGACAAATAATATGCTCGGGGTAAGAATTTACAATTTGCAGAATTTCTTGTAGTTTTACGTGACTTACATTTAGTTGGACCCTCACACCATTCCAGAAAAAATGTCCTCAATTTTCTAAAAGAATCACAGCTTTCCATGTAATCCACTCGAGGTGAGATTTGGGAAATAACTTCTACTTCGTATTTTGCTGTAGATAGTGAAGATGACTCTCCCCGACGGTCGGGACGCATTGAGCGAAATCGTCTCCCTACGGTTGGGTTTGTACCGTACCTCCTTACTAGCTGAATCGAGTGAAGTAGATTCCAAACCTGAAAAACCATCGGAAGACAACTCGCATGCGATGAAGGCGATTTGCGAGACAACTAATGGTGGAGACGTCGCAACTCAGGTGGAAGATGCAGCTTCCAACCCTACCATTGTAACCAACTGGCTAAACATTTACGAGACTGAAGACAATTATGAAGTGAGCTAATACATTTAAAATTCACTAGCGCATGATTTTTCGTATCTATGAACGTGGACAAACGAATTTTGTTCGAAATTTTCGCATGGTTCATTCCAACAATTTATGTTTGAAAATAACCAAAATTGGTCTCAGGATTCAAAAATATGAGCAAACCCTCAGATTAAACTTGAGGCATTTTGGCGACGTAGTGGTTTGCTAATAACAGGTAGTATTGAATTGTATAATTTGAATACACTGGACTAACATGGAGTACAACTCTGGAAAACACTGGAAAACCCCAACGCCAACCTTAATTTTCTTTGCGCCAAACAATACCTTTTTTGTCGATTTTCTCAAGACGTTTTGGACCAATCAATTGTACCATCCGTCAACTGGGTGGTAGGGACAAATATTCCCCAAGAATAATGGACCTGTACGGCAACCGGGCATTCTCCTGCTCAAATAGTAATGTGCAGGGTGATGAATCTCCCCATGCCGCAGCAAGTAGGACCTAGGTACCCTGTCCATATCACCTAGGGCTGCCTATGCTCATTGTCAAACAAGCAGCTGATCCAAGTGCATGAAGTAGCTAGGGAGTGGTTCATTAAAGCCTCAGATACAGTCAAACGGCAGTATGATGTAAATGCTGACAGACGTCGGTAGGAAGTATGAGGTTTCGTGTGGTACGTCCGGCGCAAGGTAGGGATTTGCCCAAAACTTCAACCATTGTGGATTGGCCAGGTTATCGTAACCATTTCCGACGTGGTTTTTCGTATACGAATGCCAAGAGGGAAATTGTTCGTTGTCCACACTGACAAGGTACTGCCCTGCACAGATCATACAGAAGAGGGGGGGGGGATGGTGTTGTGACTAGTTAAGATGTTTTGAGATGTTGAGTGGAAACGGATGCATGGAAACATGTGGATCAATAGTAAAATTTAATATTAAAATTAGTAAAATTGAATAGTAAAATTTAATATTAAAATTAGTAAAATTGAATAGTAAAATTGAATATTTAATATTCAATTTTAAGTAATAAATTATGAATAGTAAATACATTTGAATTCTTCGTTTTGCTACTCTTCAGATCGGTTTGAGCGTTCTTTATTCTCTATTTTCTATTCGAGTTAGAGTCTATTAAAATATTGTGTGCTTGAACTTGTTCAATATGTTTTGTATGGACTGTGCTATGCGCGATGTTGTTTTGCATTCATCATATTTTACTCGCACTTATTGGTTATTTTTCGCCGTTTTAGCTCCCCAAAGGAGGTTTTCATTTGCTGACCATTCCACCGGACGTAAACGAAATTGAAGTTGATGTTACGTCTATTTGGAGTCCCAATTTGTGCACCATTCAAATCTCCACAACTGATAATGCAGAGGTGAGATTTACTGTTAATGATATTTCATGTGCAGTTGTTACAGTTCGATAAAATGTGTGATTCCATGCAAAATTTCATTATGTTAATAGCTGAAAAGCATTTCGGATTCTTACGATGGACTCGTGAAGGCGATGCAGGAAGGAGCTCCATCCCAGCCCAACTTGGAACCTCCATATTTATGTAAGTTTCATGAATTAGTATAAGTAATTTTAATTAGAAAAATGTGGCTGTAAAATGTTTCACAACATGTCCGCTACTGTACCTAATTTCCTGTTTCGGCCACTGTCTCGTAACTCCTCGAAAAAATCACAGTAATGAGGAAAAACGACTGCCAAGGTGTGGAGCATAGCTTCCTCGGATCCGCAACATGATTCTCTGGCATAGTTTTGAGTGTTGCAAGGCTTTCACATTTGCCCACGCGCTCACGAAATTATTCTCTTTTAGTAGACACTTTTTTCGATTCAACATTGACCCTTTATTGTGAATAACACAGTATTTTTATTAAATAAAACAACTATAGGTATATAACGTTTGAGGAATGTTTCGTTAGTAAAGCCCCCTCCCCCCCTCCAACTCCCTCAAAATTTGTTGGTTTTCGTTTCAAGATACGTAGATTCATAAAATCGAATAAAAAAAATCAGACCATTCGCCGTACAAATCAATTCTCAAGAGTTCATCATCTACATAAATGTTTATTTATCATGAATTCTGTAAAATAAGAAGAACAGTGATCTAGACGGAAGGTTGGACTGTGCAGAAGATATTAAACCATTGTCCAAGAATATGCAGCGTTTTCATCCTATAGACCTAGTGTCATGTATTTTGTCATGTGTGTTTTGATTCTTTACATGTTGATCAAATAGCTTTTTTATAATTTTCAGTTAAAGAATGTTGCTGTAAATATGAAGAGGACGGCATGTGGTACCGAGCTGTGGTCATAAATGACTCGTCAGAAATTGATGGCACTCTCGCGGTCCAGTACGTGGATTACGGGAACGTCCAGAAGAACTTAGTTGATCAGTAAGATGGAAATATTGATTTTTTTAAATGATTTTTCCACAACTTGTCTTATTCACTTACTTTCTTTTCTTACTTGTCTTATTGTCTAATCCGTGTAGGGCATTCTGAGTCCATCCCGAGAATTATCAAGTTCATAATCGTATCATTATCATAATATTATCAAGCTTCTGTGCGAAGGAGCATTGCTTATTTATATAACCTGAACTTTTCCCCCCTTGTTTATCTAGTCCTATCCTTGGGCTATTTGATGACACTTCCAAAATGTTAGTTAAGATGAAAGAATGGATGAGCTCGAAGACAAGCCATTCTGATATCAGAAAACGGGTCAGATTTGAGAAACAGCGTTCGCAGTGTGATCATACATCACAATCGTACTCTGAGTGAATGCACACATTAAATGACCGTCATTCAAAATATTGTCGTTTGTAGGGTGAAACAGATGGAGGAGACGTGGTTCTCAGTACCTGTGCAGTCCATCCCCTGCTGCATCGACGGATACACTTTTCGCCCAGATGTTCCCAATATAGAAGCAATGCTCTCCCTACAGCACGTACTCATTGAACAGCCCTTCGTCAAGGCTGTTATTAAGGTATGCCCATTGTTGACTTCGCACACATATCCACTACCCAATTGAGTAAGAATATTGACAAGTTTATCACTGAGCTACGTACCGAACCCAACGAACACAATATGATACATACTAGGATATCGTACACTAAATTGAAACTGCTGAAATCGGGGTTTGATTTGGAATAATGTTCCTTCCTGCATTTACGTGTAACATTGTTTTCATACCTTACTAGTAGAGGGAAAAGGAGGTATCTGACACTGGGGCCAACACGGAGCAGAGTATACTAAACCCGCACGACCGTTAAGTTAATTTTCCGCACATCGTGTAAGTTTATTAGAAAAAAATCCAGTCATGCAGAATGGCTATAAGAGCGAATTTTCGACGAAATAATTGGTTTTATGTAAAATGTCTCCATTAAAGAACATGATGTCCATGAAGAACATCTCAAGTATCAACCACGTTTCTTCATCTTCAAAGTGCTCCAGTTTGAGAGCGAAATAAGATATAGCTATTCTGACTTAACCACCTTAATCAGCGTGTAAATCCTTTAAAATGAGGTGTCACTTGACAGACCGGTTCATTTTTGGAATTTATGGATGATCCCCCCCCCCCCCCAACCTCCAAAAACCCCCCTCAGCTTTTGGACATTTCAACTCTAAACATGACGGTGAAGAAATTGCGATATCTCATTCCGTTATCAGATTAGAGCAGACTTAACATGAAGATCTATCTCAAATCTATCGAAAACGGTGTGGTTTTTGCAAACATTTAAATACAGTTCGTTCACAATGATGGCTCAAAGTTGGAGCAGATCGAATGTCGTCAAAAGCCTGCCGGGTCAACAATCGTACTGGGCCCACTGATTCGAACCGCACATGGTTGTCATATAATAATAATGTATAATTATTGATAATTAATTATTATTAATAACTAGCAATAGTTATTTAACATTAATAATAATTTACACTACTGCAAATTTATTACTGACACAAGTTTTTTTTTTTATATAATCGATAGGTATGTAATACAATACTATGTATATTGATTATAATCAATATTTTTTTCAATAATAATTAAATCAATAACAATCGATAATTATTATTGACAAAACAAAACAAAAATTGATATGTTATTGATATATAATAATAACATATCAATTCTTGTTCTTTCAATATTATTGGCATATCAATAACATGACAACTGAGCTTCAGTCCATCAAATTAATTTCCTATAGTATAATTGCAATGTTTTGAATTTTATATTTAATTGTTCTTTTTTTCAACAGCATGCATTAATTAAGCATCAAGAGTTATCCCTCAATACTTTGCAGTACTAGCGTACGGAATATTTTGTTCATTCAGGATAACTGGTATCGTTCTTATTTTCTTGTTCGTAAAGTTGATATTGAGCTGGGTAGATATTGTTATGGGTAGATATTGAGCTTGAGGCGCCATTTTTTGGTCCTGGCGCTTGCATCACCCACTGAATGCTGTAGCTTCCTTTTCGCGTTCTCGTTGTTTACTATACACTGCTACGAGTTAAAGGTACCCCCTTTATCCCCTACTCTTATTTCACGTATTGTCTTTGCGAATGCTGGTGTGCGGGGAGGGAGAGTAGGTGATTGAAAATCTAATTTTTTATAACATTTCCGATACAAATAATTTTTTCTATTTCTCGACATGTATTTATATACACATCTAACTTTTTGGTAAAATTTAGGATTAAATTCAGAATGTTCTAAAACTGATTTGTATCGGAATCGTTTTTCAAAAGTCACATTTTGATGCCATTAAAATGGCGTATGTACCCCGTCATTTTGGAAAAATTCTCCCTTGCGTTGTGTTCTGCGTTACTCATCAGTGTACATTCTCATGTTTCAGGAGAGGGGAAAGAATTTACTCGTCGAGTTCTACAATAAAGAAGACAACCTCTGTTATCAGCCCCTCATTGACAGCCACCACTTGCTCCCCTGTACGTCGAGTTAGCTTTCTCGTGACACAACCCAAACTTTGATATGTCCTTAAACCCCCCCCCCCCCCCAACGTTATTTTGTTAGCTGATTGCTGAATTTAGTTATTGAATTAAACGCTGAATTAGTTCATTTTTTGGGACATGTATATTTATATTATGTAGTTACATGTAGTACTCTTAATAGTTAATTGGTATATGTGATACTATCCTTTTACTCTTGCCTCAATACTGAGGCTGAATAGATCGTTCCCATGTCCTGTTTATCATGACGTGTTCCAATTTTTTTTCTATAATGTTTAAAATTTAGTTCCTTTTCTTTCTTCCAGGTAATTTTGGGAAAGTACTAGTATTTAAGTTAAAATACCATTTGGTTAAAATATACAATCGTTGTGGTTTATTGTGATCATAAATTCGATTTTTTATGAGTTCCACGCAAACAATAATTCAATTATTGAACTGGGTATGAATTAGTCGCCCAATTTTCAGCTAAGTAGGTGTGCAACTTTTTCAAGATATTAAACTTCTTTTTATCAACCAAAGTGCTTTTCAAAAATGATTTTTATTTATATTTCATCCCTCTATTAAAGACTGTTTTACCTATAATGATATATTTTAGTAGGACCGCACACACATATAATGCATCTTCCGCCGGTAGTTCGTGTGTTTCTCTAATTTTCTGTGTATAGACCTACGGAAAGTGAAATGGTTATAATGACGAAATTCCACTAAAACCATATAAAATAGAATGGAGTGCTATGTTTCTCCTTATTATCACATAGACGAATACGATTGCGGGACGGGTTTTACATGACTCATGTAAAACTAAGGTGTTCGAAAAATCACAGCTCATTTCACCCGATGTGGTGGATTGGATAATATAATATTACCTATTATAGATTTATTTATTGGTGTGGTTTTCAAATTGCTCCCTCAGACAATGGTTTCCTCCACGAGGTGACCATCATACATTCTTACTTTCAGTTGATCTACTACTGGATCGAATGCTTTCAAGCGGTAGAGTGTAGACGAGCCATCCTTCGGTCAATGTTCTGTCTTCGCTTCCGATTTTGGCGAAGAAACCCCTAGATTCGTCGTTTTCTTCGGTGTAGAAGTTAACATTTCGACATCCTTTCTTGAGACCATGCTAAAACAACCATAATTTTCGACAGTTTATAAACCGGTCTTTTGGGTACGTGAATTTGCTGGTTAAGGACAAATTTATATTTATAATATCCGAACCATAGCCCTGGGAAACATAATTCTGAACAGTAAACCATTTATCCAGTAGGTACCTACCTACTACTCCGACGTAATATCAATTATTTGAGATCTTTGTTTTCAAATCTTAAATAAAATTGAAAAACCGGACATAATATGGTAGATTGTGTAATTGTATATTATAATATACAACAAATTTAACAAATTCTAACCACACAATCTACCAACCACTGGATGAACCCCACATATGCAATATTCTAATGACACCTGTGAATCGTTGACGTTAGTCAGGAGCTCGTTTCACATAGAGACGCTTTCGCAACTGAATCATAACCATCTCTGTGAATGTTTCCCCGAAAAATTAATGAGACCAGGTATTTTTGTAACCTGGTGCAATTTGAAGCCATTCGGAATTGGTTATAATATGTGCAATATCCACCTACTATTCTAGCAGGCAATCCATACGTGGACGAGTGCCAAGGCAAGTAGTTTGCAACTTATGTTAGCATTTAAATAGTAAGTAACACGATCGTGAATAGTCTCTTATAAACGGGTTGTAGTAGTTCCACTACTAGTTCTCTTTCATCATGCGATATTACAAAGGCACTCATAATTATCATACCTTCAATGAAGAAGCTACGAGTCGTTTTCCGATTCCTTTCAATCTGTAGTTCTCTTGAACGAAAATGTTTTCCAACATCAGACTTTTCCCTAACCAAACTGCGTAATTGAATGTGCACAGAGCGTAACCTACAAAAATCTTCGTTTCTGAAATCAATTACGTATATCGTATAATTAGATGTCATTTGAAGACTACAGGGGAAGAACGTGTTCATTCTGTCTTTCCGAACTTCAGAGGAGAGCAATTTGAAGATTGCAATCTTCCCCAGTACGGGATTTATTCACTCGCTATTTTCACCCGTTTGGACACGTTCCAAAATCGAAATTACCGTCCGATTCCTCACATGCCAAACCTTTGGGAACCGTCATCATCTACATTTCGCCAAAAATCCGAATGAACACGTTCTTCCCCTGTACTCTTCATTTGTCATTAAATTTTACTGCACCTTATTTTCCATGTGATGATCCATTCCTTACCTTCATCTTCAGCAACAACGCAAAATTTATTTGAACCATTAACACATTCATTGGAAACTGCAAACAAAATATTTTTTCAGAAAGTGGATAAGAAGCTAGGTAAACTCAACTAAGGGATACAGAAGTTTCAAAACTAACCTGTGATGTCAACAGGATCCGTAGGTGATGGGAATAATTTCCTAGTGGCAATCCATTCCTTAAAGGCGAGAACAGTGGTTATTAGGGGACTGGACTCTCACTGATGCTGATTGGCATGATTTCGAAGACTCACACAGGTTAAGGTGACTTGAGTGTCACTTCAAGTTAGTGGTATTAATTTGAGTCTGGTAAGCAAGCGATCGGCACAGAAACAAAATTTCGATCCACAAAAACCGGATCATTTCAGGAAACCATCAATTTCAATTCAACTCCCTATTCAAATCATGGATCTTGATGGAATTTTGAAATGGTACATGATGAGGGAGTGATCATCTATTATTTTAGATGAGGCAAAATAATCCTTAACACCCTTAAGTCTTGAAGATCAGACGCCATGATAGGGTTGAGGAGGATTATTAGGTAGGTAGTAAATGAAACCGATAAGGATGAGAATCGAATTTGCTTACATCGTGAAGGGATTTGCTTTACGTTGTTTAATTCCGTGCAGATAAATTTTTTGAATGTGAAGCAAAACGAAGGTGAATCCCTTTTTGTATAATATACAAAAATATACAATATACATATTATGTGGCAGAATTGCGCAGACTAGCTGGTCCATGTCAATGCCCCTGAACAATGCTCAATACTACGCTACGCGACGTTTTTGTTTGCGGTTCACGATCCAAAAGTGTATTGGATAAGCACTGAGACATTTTCATTACATTGTTTACACAGCCTCAAAAATTATAATACACATGAGATGTTTTTTGTTTGTTAACTGAATTTTGGTTTATTATCTTCGATAATGAACCATTGGAATCGCCCAGAGAAAAAAAATTTTTAACCCCCCCTCAAAATTTGTTGGTTTACGTTTCAAGATACGTAGATTCAGAAAATCGAATAAAAAAAAATCCGTCCGTCCGCCGTACGCCGTCCGCGCCACTTTGCCCAGTTAGCGTTGAGTTAAAATTACGACATTTTTTTTATGGGTTTCGACCAACCCCACAATGGTCCTCGAAACTTTTCATAACCCTAGGTCATGGGGAAGGGGTTCAAAACGAATTTTGAAATTTTGAAAATCTCATATCTCGAAAAATTCATATAGAACGGTATGTTTTTTATTTCATATTTAGATAGAGTTTGTTCCGTAGAATTTTTTAAGACCATCCGCAGCTTTGTACGACCAGCCGTTCGTTCACAATGACGGCTCAAAGATTGTGCCTCACCACACGATCGTGACTCAAACTGTTGAAATACAGGTCCATTTTCATACTAACAAGCTCTTTGGAACATCATATGGCTTAAGTGATGTCGAGTTTGTTGTTCTGAGGTGCGTTTCGTGCTACGGAAATGAAGGTAATTTCGAATGTTTGTTGGTAGGTAGGTACTTCTTTTATAGAAAAATTATTACCGACGTAGTATTAAAAACCCCAGAATTATATCGTATTAATTAACCATAATTAATAATAATTATTATTAATAATAAATACGAATTATTAATACCTATCAATAAATTATAATAATTTTCACTAGGTACCTACTTGATAAAATTGTTAATAATTAGTGATAATTTATAATAATAATTAATCTAACATTTAGGATCTAGACATTTAGACCTAGTGATCTAGACAGAAGGGTGATCTGTACAAAGAAGATAATGAACCGTTGTGTCAAGAATTTGCAGAGTTTTTATAATTTAGCAGTACCTAGGTGACTATGTTTCAAGGTGATCAAGTTTCTCTTACTAAAACGAAATCTGGAAGTCCTGTCTCGATTTTACTTGTATTTAATATAATAGACCAGTAAAATCGCGACCGGACCTCAAAGTCCAGGACTTGGGGAAAGCTGGAAGTCCTTCTAAAACTGTAAGATAGTATTGAAAACGAGTAATCCGAGTTTGTACTCCTCAAGGGGCAGGGCATGGCACTTTTGGTCAACATCTTTGGACTCTCTTCAGGTTTTCGCGTATAACTCCTAAACAACGGATCCTAGCTAAGCCCCTACCAACATACAAATTAAAGAACATTAAATTTTTCGTCAATAGATACGTCAAGATCAAAATTGGGCCATTTTATAAGGTAGGTAGTAATCGACGACTGAAAGACGAGAATTGTTCCCATATTTACTCAAATGTACCATTTGAGGACTTGCTGTCGTCTGTTGCGTCTGGCCCCATCAAAACACTATTGATTGAAGTTGTATAGAATTAAACGGCAATTTCAAAGAACACCTAAATTTCAAAATTTTTTCAACAATTTGTACCATGCCTACTTATATGCGTACTTCCAAAAACAGTCATCTTGCTTCCTGACCATTATTTCTTGTATTTAATAGTAAATTTTCATTAAATATTTGTATTTAATAGTAATTTTCAGCAGTATAAAAGGTCGAACATTCAGGTCCAATTTTACTGGCCTAATAGTAAGTAGTGAATAATAGCATTTAACTTGAACAATTATAACATTCCGCTTGGCGTTTGACCAATCCAAACCCCAACATGTTCTGAAAACCAAAACTGATGGCTCCCTACCCACTTGAACTGAATTTAAACAAGTCAAGAGCTTAGGGAAGAGCGGTTGGCTCCAGGTAAACCTTACTCCTACCACATTTTGTAACTTTTGTAAGTTACAACTACAGTGGAACCTCGATTAACCGGGGTAATGGTGGGGCGCAGAGCACGGATAAGAGATGCACCACTGATTTAAAAAAAAAGATGCTGAAATGCATAATGAAGGAAATAATATGCGGGCCTAATATGTAGACTAGGCCTAAATCCAACCAAAATCTCCTGTCTCATTAAACAAATAAAATCGACCCACGGTTAGTCTGGTTTGAATAATGGAACTGTATTTGAAATAATGGAATGACGTCACTAACTTTAATGAGGGTTTGAAGGCCGGCGACGTCCGACGAGTTAGCTTCCCTGACTTTGATCATTTTCCCGTCAAAACCGCTGCTCATTTCAGTATGTCATAATCCTATTAGAAAATAATCATTCTTTAGATGAAATTCCCACAATGAGTTGCAGTCTAACTGATCCTGATTCTTACTCATCCGGACAATAAAGTTTACTTACCAGGAAATACTCCCGTTAAGTTAAAAAATGTTATTAATAAAATCAATATATTAATAATAATTGATATAATTAATAATATTTGAGTAAGACCGGCCCACGGAATAATTGTTATCAGTGGGAGTGGTCGATTGTTATCAAAGCTTATCAAACCATCGAAAGCTAAAGTTTTTCAATCGATGTTCGATATTGGCACTTCGATACTATCGATGTTCTTTGGTGGCACTTCGATACTATCGAAACATCGTCTGTGGTCCATCAATGCCGTTAAATATCTGAGTAATTTCTCATGATCTGGAATTTATCATTTAATATGCGATTTCCATCTCAGATTCAAACATTGATATTGGAGCTGATAAATTATTGTTCCTGTGGATTTTGGCGAGGATCGGGGTACAGATGTGGTTGTTGTGCTATCGATTATACAACATGGATTATTTGCTCGTTGGCTGGCCGCATGGATACTACATGGAAATCATGAACCATAAGTTATATAATATATGTATTATATTATAATACATATACATATATATGTATTATGTTATTATACATAGGTAATTAGTTACATACATATTATCAGAGGAAAATATATGGTTTTTGGCTCAACATTGTGAGTTAGAAATATGAACTTGCCTAGAAAAACTAACCTAATTTTGCTACATTTTTAACACATAAAACCGATTAAAGTGACCGAGTTTTATGTGAATGACGCTGGATATGAATTCTTTCAATTGATAATGAATTAGATAAGTTGAAACAAATGAAATCTGTGTAAAGGTAACATTGTACATAACTCTTTTGCTCATATCCCTACTCCTGTAACCCGGGGTTACTAACCCCTACCACTCATGTTTCCAGAGAGCGGGATGCTTACTTATCATTCTTATCTCAACGCAGTGAGCGGGAAGAACTGTCTTGGCAGTGATAGTGATTATTCTAGTGATCGGTACCTTGTTAGTGTTATGTGAAACTAACCAAACTCTTTAAGTTTATCGCATTGAACTCTTTAAGTTTAACGAAGTTTGTCGTATGTGTTGAAACTCCTCTGGTGTCAGCATCATTATGTTGTCTAAAGCGCAGGAGCGCTACCTGCGCTCCATCAAATTTTACCCGGGCATGATCGTTCGCATAAAACTCACAAATTTTGTGTAAGTTGCCACAATCCCGTTTCTATAAATTCATATTGAATGTTCAAGGCTTCTCTGAGGCCAGACCTGTCGTGGAAGTAGAAGTTGACTATTGGTGACTGGCAGTTGACAGCAAATCAGTTTCAATTGAAACTTAAGTGACTAATCTCTGTGTGCGTCATGCGATAGTGAGCTATCTGTAGATAACAGATAGTTGAGTGGATTGCAGCCGGCTCAAATACCTCTACATCCAATCCTATACCTAGCACTAATCTTCGTGATGAGAAAATAACGGATTAAAATCATGCAATTACATTCATGGAAACTCACCCGTCAAGTCTTAAACCGCACATGTATAACTACTCAGCATTTCAGCAGAAGTCGAGAGCAGTTATACCTAGTATGCAATTCAATTCCTTTGGGTCCTTTCAAATATTCACCACTGAGTTGGATGATTGCACTTGGCATGATTACGCTTTTAGTCGTACCAACGTACTAAAACTTCATAAATATGCCGCCATTCTTATTTTTGAGTTATGTCCTACCTTTTTCGCTGTGCGAGAAATGAGTTGTAATTCGGCGACGTCACTACCAAAAGCGTTTCAGGTTTGTGCCTGGAAAAATCTGTGAATTTATTTATGTGCTTTAAATTATATCAGTGGACAGGTTTCCTGTTGAGTTATGGTAGGCCAAGTTTACGCTTGGGAGAAGTGATGGCCACCCTAGCTTGTCAGCTCAACAGTGCAGAAGTACCATGGGGGTCAATCGGGTACTGATGGAAAGTAGATTAATGGCGTTGGACAAATGCCCTGGTGTTTGGCAAATTGGCGTGGGAGACTGTCTTCGGAGAATCCTATGTAAGTGTATGAAGAAAGTTCTACTTTTAGATTGCAAAACTGTGGGATTGATCACTAGACGCCACAATGAGGTGAGAGGTGTGCTAGGAGAACTTATGACATCCGCATGGGGAAATTGCGCGATGGAGCCCATAATAATGGAAGCATCGGGATCCTGGCGTGCCACACAGAGGGAGACATTGTTTGATATCCGTATCGTATACACCGGGACGTCGCTCTTACGGCTCTCGTACTGTCACTTCAGGGTCATTTCAAAAATTTATGGTACAATCCAGCCTCTTTTTTTCGCCAGTTCGATTTTTTCTAGTTTTTTGGCGCAAACCTTTTCCTCTTGAGGCCTTGGACAATAGTATTGTCCATATTATGTCAACGTAAGCACACATACAAAATAGTACTTTCCCAGATATCAAATTTCAAAAAAATGGTAGTGGCTAGGGAGATAGATGGTGATCTAGGTAGATAGAAATTAGATGTCTCAGGAGGTAAAAGATAATTAAACTGTCGTAAATGCGACTTTATTTGTTCAAAATTACAAATAGTTTTTAAACGAAGAATTAAACTAACTTTATTGACAATCAATTAACATTAACAATCCAGACTCAGAAACCATAAAAAAAGAAAAATACTTCAAATATTGTTCATAAACTATAAAAAAAACACTGACGTAGAAAATCAGACTCTTGGACAAACATTTTTATTTAATTTAATTAATTAATTTTTTTCTTTTTTTTTTTTTTACTCAGTAGGTACCTACAAATGGAAGAATTGATAGTGCTGGAACGAAATTACGAAAAAAGCGTTTAACTACGTCTCTTCAATGTCGATAGCTTAATCAAAAGAAAATACGACTTTTCGATTCTTTATTATTAGATTTGGTGTGGACAGCACTCTAACCGCATCTTTTGTACATATATCACAAGCATCATTGTCTTTCACAATGAAATTCGCCTAGGATGCATCATGACATTGTGAACCATTTACAGTGATGGTCAGTAAGTGTTGTCAATCTTCATGTGACAGGCGATTGTACCATAATTTTGAAATGACCCTTCAATCTTCTCCTCAGCCGAGCAAGACAAGATACGTTAGTACCTGAGTGCCTGTGAGGATGGACATGCCTCTTTCACACCGATGGTGTGTTTGGCTGACGGACTGTGTGCTCCCCAGATGAATGCCTTCGTCAAGATTCTGGTTTTAGCGTCTATCGCCCTCATAAGTGGCTCGAGGATGGCTACGGATGCGAGTCACCATGGCTGTACTAAGAGCATCTAGTATGCGAGGAAAAGATGGAGAAGTGTAGAGCACTTCGGTGACGGAGCAGCTCTTCAGTTGGGAATATAAAAGGAGTTGCAAAACAACCAGAAAACTCCAATTACCTACTTCACCTGATACTTTCCTGATAATTACTGATACACTCCAAATCATCCTCGATATACCTACTACTGCAATAAAATTTCATTTTCATATTTAAATATGTAGCAGAAATTAGTCTTTTTTCCCTGGCCCTTTCTGGTTGTTGTTAGTTGCCTCTATTAGAATACATTATTAGAATTTATGACTATACAGAAGTCACATTTGGATTTTGGTTTACTCCATTAGGGGCCCACTTAGTTATGGGTGGTTCAAGCTAAACACGTTTGTTCAAGGGCAGACGGAAATTCAAGTCAGATTTGTATGAGGCAGTTTGTCAGGCATGTTAGAGGCAAGCCACATAGACCCGGAAAATGTTGCTCGTTACATCGTTGCCAGCACGGAAAAAGCGCAAATCTGCTATTTTTGTCAACACAAGGTATCCATAAGTGCACTAAAACAAAAATGACTGAGATTGGCGCTTTTGACGTGGAGGTAACGACATATCCAGTTGTAGAGTTTATAATGAATTTAATTTTTTCAAATTTCTTTCAGCACGTATGACGCGATGGAGCTCCACGCCCACCCCAAGCTGAACATGATTTTGGGCCCTAACGGTACTGGAAAGTCCACGTTTTTGTGCGCTGTTGTATTGGGCCTGGGAGGGAAACCCACAATCATTGGACGGGCACCAAACGTGAGTTGTAGGCTTAATTTCTAATACAGGCACCTCAATGGACAGCCAGTTACCCAATTATGTCGAGGGTGAAGTGGCAACATGACCGAACTCATTTTCCCTGCTGGAACAGGGGACACAAAACTGATTTCACGTTTTTGCGAGACGCTACAGCAGTTCGCAATCTTATATAGGTATAAAACTTTAAGTTCGTCTGTTAGTTTTGTGTCCTCTATAGACGGCTAAACCGCTGAACCGATTTTCATAGGGAATGGTTCATTGTGATCAGCAAGTTCCAGGGTTGGTTTCTGTCGATATTAGATTTCACACACCCGCTTCCTACATCGTTAACGAGGCTTTTCTTAGTGACGATACAGATAACTTCTCTTCGTTGTCAAGCATTCCGACGTGATGTAGTAACTATGAACTTGTGTTTACCTATCTACTGGAATCTCTCACGCCAGCGAAGCGAACCAGTGTCAAGAAAAGTTGGACAAGGTTCTAAACATCATGTCGGTTAGAAAACTTCCATCCTGTTCATCTTAGAGCGCTGAAATTCGGTACACAGCCTCATGAGACCACGGGGATTGATAGGGAAGATGCAAGATCAACTCCGTGAGCGATACAGCTGAATTCTCTCCTGTTCACCCTAGGGCGCTGAAATTTGATACACAAATTTGAGACCATAGGGGATTGGGAGGAAGTCGTATCACCTGAGAGCGATAATGCATGTGGACCCGTGCATGGCCATATTATATTATAAATAACTGCGATGTGTCATGTTGAAAAATTCATTGTTGCTTCTACTCGTTTCCGATTTAATCTGGCGAGAAAACGCCGAAACTAACGTCGCCGATTGACTCAGCGAGAAATATAATATATTTATAAATATATTATTATATTATATCTATATATTCTATATGCATTCAAACACAATTTGCCCAACAAATTAGTTGTGTCATGTTGCCACTTCACTCTCGAGATGTTATTGTATAACTTCAAGTATTTCCAATTTAAAATCACTGTGTTTTGTCATGTTGTTATTAGGCGTCTGATTATATTAAGAGAGACAAGGATCATGCTGTTATCGAGCTGGAATTGTTCAATGGAGATGGTCGTAATCATATCATCACCCGTAAAATCTTTGGTAACAACAAAACCCAATGGTACTTACAGGGAAAACAGGTTTCTTTTAATAAGGTAAAACGATAACTGAACCCTTTTGTTGTTAATTCGTGCTCGTAGTTTTAAAATACCTACTACTTAAATTTGGTTTTTCTAGATTGAAGAAATACTTGAAAAGTACAACATCTTGATTGATAATTTATGTCAAATCCTGCCTCAAGACCGAGTGCAAGATTTTGCCAAAATGGATCGCAAACAGCTACTTGAGGCAACCCAAAAGGCCGTAGGTAAGAAAATCCTTCTATCTCTATTACAGTGCTAATGACAGTTGGCTCATTCAGCTACTCATAAATATGTTGAAATTATGGCATGAAAAATCGCTAACTGACCTGTTATCCAATCCTGACCTTCTTCCCCAGGAAAAGGAGAATTGTACCAGTCTTTTTTGAAAATGAAAGTACTCAGAAGTGATTTACTAGAAGGGGGCCACGATCTAGAAGATTTAAAGAAGAAATTCGACGCCGAGTCTCAAACGCTGAAAAGGTATTTTTTATTCGTGAATTTCTAGCGATTGGACATAATCCAAAGTTTACGGGAGATACCCAGCTCAAAGCTTAGGATCCCCCCCCCCCCCCGTGCAAGCAACTTGGGAGGCCCTCCGGAGAGGGGACTTATACCTTAGTCAAAGGCCTCGTTCGACCGCCGAGTACCTGTTTAAACTGACCTTTCGAGTGTTCTAGCTCACTCTACCAACTATGCAGGTTGGTACCCGAGTTCGTGGTCACCCACAGAACTCACATGCCGGGGCCTACTGGTATGGGCCCGCAGACCATCCCAGAGGGCCCCTCCAGCGATTGGACATTGTAATATTGATGATCATGAACTGTACCTATATCTGCTTATATCGCCTGAAATATTAGTGGGTTGATAGTTGAAATTAATTTGGATCCCCTGCCACGCTCCGACGGGTAAAAGGAGGAGAAGAACCTTACAGTTTTCTCCACCGCTCAAGGTTGGAATTCACTGGCAGCAGGAACTTGCCCGAACCCCTAGTAGACCTAGTCCACACCAGTAGACACGTTGCGCGATTTTGGTCCCAGCTGTTTTTAGATGAATTTATTCAGCGATCCAGTGCCGAACCTAGGTCCTTATGCGAGCGCTTTGCGCGTCCACCAACGTTTACGTTTTCGCGTACTTTCACTTGAAATTATACTTGTACAAGCATTCATTCCGCACAAAGCAATGTCCGTAATGATGGTTTGCGAAGATGGGATTGAAAAAAATTCATATCACAGTGCGGACTCAACGAGACAAATATAGGTGTGAATATACCACATCTTTGAGCTGAATGCTATTCTTCACCTTGCCAAAGAGCTCATCAAATGAAGCAGAATACATTCGAAATAATTGAAGAACTTTTCTCATTCCGTCCAAGTTCTTGGTGAAACGTGGCAAAACGTCTCGCTTCATCGCGTTTTTGGTTGATTGGATGTACCCAAAACATTCTTGGTCGTTTCTGTCGTCGACGTTTATGTCTTAGTGGCCTCTAACCTGCTGAGTTGAACGGTTCTCAACTTTCAATTCCGTACCTTCTAGGAGACCCCTTTTGGACAGCGCGCCATTTCCAACCAGAGTTCTCTCCTTCAGTAGGTCAGAAGGTGGAGGAATGGAACATGCTTTAGCCATCACCTAACTGGGAAAAAAACGTGACGAAACCGAGGAACGAATGTAGCGCGGGATTTTGTAATGATTTCCACTGTATCGCCGTTAGTTTTCATCCCACGAAAATCGTTCGTCATTATCCGTAAGCCCTCATTATCCGTAAATTATATACTGCCAAAACAGCTGTAAATATGGACGAAGCTGAGATATACCTCTGATTTAAACGAATTGTAAACAACATTCGCGGTAAAAACCAAAATCGAGTTATTATATTGATGTTGTTGGTTGGCTTGGTTTTTACGAATGTAATCAAAGGATCTTGTAATTTAGGCGAGATATGTTATGAACGCGGGGTTTTATTTATGATGTGTTCTTCGACGCTTTAGATGTTTTCGATTTCTTAAGATGATAAGAATACCTTTTATGTGAATGATACTGTTCATAGTAAAAGGAAACAGCAAACAAATAAAACACGGCTAAAGCATGTTCCATGTTTCTTGAATTTTAGCCGAAGGCTCTAAGCAGTAACATCCGGGGGTCCAGGGGGCTTGCCCCCTCGCGAGGCCCTGAGGGCCGAGCTATTGCCACTTAGCGCTTCCAATTAACGATTTTTTAAATAATCACATGCAATTATGGTTGCGGCCCCGACATTTAAATAGAGAACTGAAGAACTTATTACTTAAATAAGTTCTTCGAATTTTGATGTTCACTCTTATGCCAAATTAATTTCATGTTCATTCTTATTCTAAATTTATTTTATATGCCCTTCTGTACCAAATTTCGTCAAATTTGGTATATTTGCTCACTGGTTTGTTACAAGCATGTACCTAGTGTTCTGTTGAGACACTAGTTGTACTCGATCTTCCTTCCATCAGGTGTTGGAGCAGTATAATTGATTTTTAGTTACCTACTCTTGTTTCCCTTGTCTCCTTTCTAAAATTTGTAGCATAATATGCTTTATAATAAAACCATAATATGGCTTTTACTTTTGAATGAGTATATGACTCGGCTATATACATCGTAATGTCTTGTTGCTTTCACTCAGTATGGAAGGTGCTTTCACTCAGTACCAAGAAAAACAGAAAGTTCTCGAAACCATTGCAAGCATGAAGAAGAAAGAAGCGTGGCTCATGTTCGAATCGAAAAATGAACAGAGAAATCAGGTAACTCCACAATTCCTTTTTAGGAAACTTTTGAAACAACTTAAAGCGTTAGTTCGTTTGTGGTACCTCAGTCACATTGGGTTGGTGTGGTTATGTATATTTTGGGGCGATCTGACGCTAAGAGGGCCCCGTGATATGAAGCCCAATGTGAAACTGTAATCTGTCATTGTAAGCCTCAGGTTTTCAAAATGGCCCATGCTTGAAATTGAATGTTTATTAAATAAATCACATAAAATTATACCTAAATATTCTTAAAAAATAAACAATACGACATGGTATTGTCTGGTATGGTACCGTCTGTCAGTTGTGTCGGCCCCAAATAATAATAATTATTAATTAATAATGATAATTATTATCAAATGGAAATGGAAGAAAAACAGAAACTGGAAGAGAATCATAGACTTTACAAAATCAAATTCACTTTCTAACGTTGTCCACGCAGACGCACTCTAAAGTAATCGCAGAAGTTCCCCATCACGCAGAAAATTTCCCCTTGAATTTATGCGATTTCGCTTCTAATGGTATCCTAGAATTCTGGACGGATTTGCCCCTTGTCCGCACAAACGCTTGGATATGAATACCTCCACATGAAAAAATCACAGAGGGTGAAGATCCAGAATTGTAGGATGCGGTTGAATGCAAGATCACATCAATGAAATGCTGGAGAATGTGATGAGCAGTTCGGCGAGCACCTCGAAGACTGCGTCCTTTGGCGCACACTCCAGAAATCCGGTTCCACAAATGTCTATAAATTTGCTACAACTTGTAATATTATTCAATTTTCTATCTCAAAAATTTAAACATTGGGCGTCAATTTCCACTATTGTTTAATTTCAACAAAATGCGCCGTTTTTCCTACCAAGAATTTTGGATTAAAATGTTGATCGTTGATATTTTCATTAGATCAGCAAGCAGTTGAAGGATATAGCAGTCCAATGCGAAGCTAAAAAGAAGAAGTTGAAACCATTCCAAAATGCGATAAAAAAGGAAGAAGCAGCTGAAGAGCAAGTCGCTGAAAAAATTCGGGCGAAGGTATACCTAATTAAAATGTTATCTTTCAACGACTTATTACTTTTCAATGCCAGTAGGTTTTTTTTTTTTTTTTTTTTTTTTTTTCCAATTCATCAAAAGTGTGAAATGATTTGATATTTCAAACACCAAAATTGAAACTTGAGGGTCATGATTATTCTTTCTTCAACTGGTTTGACAGGAAGTGGTTATTCAAAACATCAACCAGGAAATCAAAGGAAAGATCAAGATCGGGGTCCAGGCAATAGGAGCCATAGTCAGTATCAAAGAGGAACTGGCAGCTAAGCTGAAGAGTCACGCTGAAAGAAATAAAAATATTGAAGACCTCAAAAAACAGCGGGAGGACTTCTTAGCTCAAGTCCCTAAAGAATCTGGTAAGTTTAATCTACGTCTCAGATGATCATAATGTATCAGTCAAAATCATGAAACCAAGCATTTGTCCAAAACTTCACGTGACGCAAGGGGCAATATTCAGTAGTTCCACAAAGGTACGCCATTGCTACTCGGTAGATGTACTGGCAAATATTGGAGCTGTTCCCCAAAAAACTGAAAGTGCTTCTTCATTTTCACCTGATCTTAGTCCTATCTTGAACAATCTTCGATTACCTCCCACTGTATCACTCCTAGATACTATCTAGGAAATATTATTTCTAAACTTTGATTTGTGATGAAGAATCCAACTTGAACGTCGGTCACCTGTTCTATTACTGTATATTATTAATTATTATAGATCCACTTTCAAAATGTTATTTATGTACGAATGATGGTTCTTACACTTTCCTGGTGGGGTATTTCAGAGATCGCACTCACTACTGCCATTTACGTTACAAACAGTCAAATAGAGAAGCACACCCGTCAACTTGCTGCACTGAGGGCTGAAGAATCTGCGTTGGATCATCGATTGCAAGACGCGCTCCATGCTTTTCGTGGTGAGTATAATATAGTATTAAATATATACTCACCATATTATATTATAGAGGCGGTGTCCGGACATAGCCAAGGTGTTTCCTAGTAAAATTAGACCCTGAAAACGACTAATCTGATTTTGTAGGGCATACATTTTGGTGCCCCATGAACGTCGAAATTATCGGACGTTCTTCAGTTTTCGCTTATAGCTTCTAAACAACGAATCCTTCCGGAAACGTTACCCAGAGACAAAATATTGAATTCAAATAAAATAAATAAATTAAATTCTGCGTTGATTGACATATCAACTTTAACATTGGAACGATTTATAAGGTAGCAATCGAAGACTGAAAGACGACAATGATTCCCATACTGGCTAAAATAGACCATTTGACGTCTTTCTTTCGCCTGTTGCTTCCAAAGTACCCCCCCCCCCCCCTATCATAACATTCCAGTGATCAAAGTTGTATCAAATTTAAACCTAAATTTTAAAATGTTACTAAGTTTAATCATCCTTATATGCCAATTCCAAAAACAGTCATTTTAGATTTCATTTTCGATTCCCTACACCTTGCTTCCTGACCATTTTTTCTGGTACTTACTAGTATGTTTCCTTAAATATTTGAATTTCAAAGCGGTTAATCGACGCAGGATTTAATGATCTTTAATATGTCTATTTGTAAGATGTTCGCTAGGATGCGTTGTTTTGGAGTATATTATACTTCTAAACAACGCATCCTAGCGAACATCTTACAAATAGACATATTAGGGTATATATTATATACCCTACCCCTTGATAACCTGTTGCTTAAAAAAAAAAAAAATAGTGGATAAAATAAATGGGATTCAGTACTTGAACAATCACAAAACTAATATTTCGTCTCGATAAAAATTTGAAAGATAATAATACACTTAATAATACGCTTACTTCATCGGGATTGTCGTTATCTTATTTATGTTATTTATGTATTGTTTGCCAGCAAACGAACACAGATTGGCTCAAGCATCAAATATCGAAAACAAAAAAATAGAACTTCTCTCGTCTACACCTCGTTTCAAAGACGCCTACGCCGGTTACAAGTGGTTGCGTCTTAATAAAAACCAATTCAAATCTCAAATATACGGCCCCATGTTCCTCGAGGTATGTTCAACCTTCACCTATTACACTATATTATACTTGTATTTTTTCACATTTTTGTGTTCTATAATTACCTTAGTTTGTTGTAATCTTATATTTATGCCGGTTTTGTCAGTTTACCAATTTTTCAATTTTATTATTTTGTTTTAGCTGAACGTGACTCATTTGAATAAAGCAAAATACATTGAGAGGGTTATCCCAGGAAATGACCTTAGCGCCTTTGTCTGCGAAAGTGCCCAGGTATCTCTTAAGTTATTTTATTTTTTATTTTTTCGTAATGTATTTGTAGTATTATACTCAAATACAAGCCTAGCAACGGGTTTGCTGTAATAGCGCATCGAGTCCCACAACATCCTCCCTCTTCTAGACAGCTGTCTGGTCATCGACGGTAGAGGTGAAGATGCGACGACTTCTCCATGATCGAGAAGATTGTATGTGTTGAGTGGGCGAGATCCCATTCTGGCGGCCCGCGTCTGGTACTAGTTTCAGGTGGAATCTATTGCGTGTGACTGTTCGCTTGTCCGTATCCACTATGTATGAACGGGGTTGCTCTGAAGTACCAACAACGACCCCATGTCCACTATGTATGTCATCGAATGCCTAGATTGACGTCTTGTCTTCTTTTTAACCATGGTTGTTTACCGCTGCCACCATGTAGTATTATGTGATAACTTTTAAATTAGCTAGGAAAGAGCACAGAAAACACTACTATACTACGTATACTACGGGAAAGAGATAGGTAATTCCGTTTAAATGTTTAACTCAAACTGAAACTTTATTACACATATGTTTTTCAATAGCGTTCTCTCAAGCCTAGCAACGGGTTTGCTGTAATAGCGCATCGAGTCCCACAACAGTATTGTAAAAAACAGAGTAGATTCATTCATAAAGAAAAAAAAGTATAACTAAATAAATTTGTTATTAAAGAACTGCAGTACGTATGCCGACGTTTGTGTATTAAGAACACAGTCCCCGGGGGATGGGGAATCGGTAGAGTGTTTCTTTCAAAACTCGTGAACTTTGCATGTAATTGATGTTTGTGATAAAATACCAGCATAATCTCAACGTTCGGCTGGCAGATAATGCCGACTTTCACATGGACGTATGCTGGCCAAATCGGTTGGAGCACGGTATTGTGAATTATGTAGGGTTGGGTATCAATTAAGAAGCCCAACCTGCATGTGTATGCTGACATGGTTATCAAGAACTGCAATTTCTGGTTCTGCTCTCTTTTCCATACTCGAGAATGTGCGAAGAAAGCTCTAAAATGTCAATAGTAAAAATAAAAATGAACCTCAAGATTTTAATCAAAATTTTTCTGTTACCCCAGGACATGACGAAGTTGCTAAAAGCACTCAAAGATGAGAAAGGTTTGAGAGTTAACGCAGTTTGCTCGCCTCCCCAACAACAACCTGTTAGAGAGCGCTTCCAACCTAGGATCAATCTAGACAGTATAAGGTAAGAGAGTATTGTTCTGTGTCAGCGTTTGTTCAATTCCTTTAAGCTATGGCCATTGTGCTATGTTCTCTAGGCACGGACATCCGCTTTGACCCACACTCAGTAACATGTCAGCATTGGTATGAAAATCAAACAGTCTGACAAGTGACACATCATTTAAAAGATGTTTTAATGCTAAACACGGTTAAGTCAGAATTGAGATATCTCATTCTGATTTCAAACTGGAGCACTTTGAATAATACGAGTATTATTCATATTATGAAGAAACATGGTTGTTACTTGAGATGCTCTTCGCGGTTCCTCTGCTCTTATCTCATAACGAAATGAGATATCGCAATTCTGACTTCACCATCGTGTACAGCGTTGAAAATTTATCAAATTTTATAAAACCAGTGAAATGGAGACATTTCAAATAAAACCAGTTATTTCTTCAAAAATTCGCTCTTATAGCCATGCTGCATGACTGTGGATTTTGTGTGTGGAATTTATGGATCATTTCCCCCCTCAAACTCCCCCAAACCCCGCTAGAGTGGCCCGATGCTGCCCCTCTATGAAATTAGCCTTTCGTTTGCCAAGACAGTTTTTTTGGTGCAAATTTCATTTTCACTTCGTATTCGCAAACTCATATCCGCCGAATAACTAACTATATACCTACAGGGTGGCCAAAATTTATAGGACCAGCTAATTATCTCCCTAATTTCCGAACCTAAAAAAAAGAACAAGAACAATAGCTTCCTTTTCTTCGAAAATTCGCCTAAAGTGGGGAAGTGGAGTCCTACCCATGATAACGTAACCAATGGATAAGCTGTGATTTGGTCATAGCATTGGAGTGGATTATCAAGGCTTGGTAGAAAAATAGAAGGAGTCGTACTTGATTTGTTTCATTTAAATTTTCACAACGTGTTATTCACTTCTTTGCAGGAGGTTTGGGTTCACCAATTACTTGATAGACCTCGTTGAAGGACCCGACCCTATACTCCACTACCTTTGCAAACAGTACAACCTTCACAACATCCCAGTTGGTACTGCTCAAGTTGACGCCGCCATTGATTCTATTCCAAACGATCTCAGGATGTACTTTTCCTGTAAGTTGTCATCTTGTCATCTTTGAATCTCTTGACGACTGTAGAAATACATTTCCAACGCGAAACATAATATATTACCATATTATAATTTTAAGGTGACCAACTGTATAGAACGACGCTATCAAGGTTTTCCACGAATGTTACCAAGTCAACGGAGTATATTAAAGAAGCCCAACTTCTTGTGCATTCAGTTAACCATGACCTTATTGCTACCATCCAAGCTGAGTGAGTGATACGCTTATTTCTCCGAATTGTTGAACTTCCCTTTTTATTAATTTCCTAACATTGCATGGTTAATTTTTACTAGTTTATGTTTCTACATCAATTTACATCTGCTTTAGATTAAATGCAAAGAAGAGCCAATTGGAAGAAATCCAAGCAGAGCTGGGTGCAATCAAGGAAAAGAAGCAACTAATCGATATAGAAACCAACCAGGTGAAGAACCATAAGCGCGAAAAAGCTCGCCAATTGGAACACTTGAAAGTTGCCAAAGTGCGTCTACGCAGGCTCGACGAGGAACTTGATCAGATTGAACAAAACACGATGGACCCGCGGGAAGAAAAGGCTGAAACGGCAGCAAAAATCAGGGTAATTTCAAATTATATTTCAACTATGTTATATGGCAATACCATACACGTACCTTAGGTACTGGACGATGGGGTGAAGTCAAAGACTACGACGAGATAAAGGGGGGAAAACGGGGTTTATTCATACAATATCAGTAGAATATTTCAATAATGAGGGGACGGGAGGGGATCTCGTTCGATGCGTCGACAGCAACTGCATCTCTCTGTCCTCTGCCGTCTCTCTGAAGGAGAGGGGACGCGGGAGTGTAGGTGAGGGGGGTAGTGGGCGGTAGCTCCAACAGGTCCTCAGTGACATCATGTCACAACTATTGAAGAATGAAGGAGGTGACGGGGTAATTTGAATCAGCAACTAATCCATTCTTGGCAGCAGGTTTTGACAGTATAGCAGATCTGCTCATCCTTCATCAAACCTACAGGCCAAAAACTGTTGGCAACACGGCCAAACGCACAGTTTTTAGTGACAACAGTTGTGGCATAATTACTAATTACAGTAACATTGGCCCAGCCCCAAAGCAAATAGGCTGAACACCTTTTGCTGGGCTCACGTGAAGACTAATATTTTTTTTTTACAGAGTTAGGCTGTTGATGTCAGGTTAAAAAAAAGAAAAAGGTCCTCGTAAAATAAAGGCTTGAGCCTTCAAATTGTCCTATGGCCCCAAAATTGTATTGCCATTTTGTGTTAGATATACCATCTCTAATAATTATAATTATTATAATATAATATCGTAATATGCACCGGTACTGCAATGTTCCTGTTGGGCCCCTTCCGGTCCCCACCAAAGAACGTTAGAAATCAAGAATTGAAAGAATGAAGAATTGAGCTGAGCACACGTTCTTCCATTGCGCCAGATAGACAAGAGAAAGAGAAATCCTGGAAAAAGAGGAAGGCGAAATCACACCTGCTAACGTGATCAGGTAGATGATCTTCAACCAGCGAACTTGGGAGAGGATTGTGTTCTACATAGTCCGAATGCTCAAGACAAAAAAGCTGGATGACGACCCGTTCCTCAGGTGAAAACAAACTGGAGACCGCAAGAAGACACCAGAAGGGCGCGTGACACCGCCCAGTGATCGACCCCACTCCGAAGTAATGCTGAATAAGTGATTTCGGGGTGGATTAGGTCAAGAGCGTAAGGGTTAGTGGGTTTTTAGTGAGTGAAACCTCGCACGGCTGCGGAGTGCGGTCCTTCCAAAGCGTATCTAAGTCTTTTTCAAGATTGTACCAGTTACCCATCGGAAAACAAATCTAGGGTAAATGAAGGCTGTTTCAAGCGGTTAGAACTGACAATAAAAAAAATCATACCGTCCTGCTCTTAGCCTAAGTGCCAATTCAAATTCGAATATTGCTGTAAAAAGTGAATACTAGGTACCTACCTACTCCAGGTTGTAATGAGTAAGTGGAGGCTATTAAATCAATAATAAGCTGGAGTTTTAGCGTCCCAAATATGGCATCCACGTTGGAACAAAAGGGACAATGTTTTCAATAGTGGAATGCCAATAATTGGCATTTTTGACAATTATTGAGAAGTTTAGTTCATCAGTCGTCTGCAACATAATTTTGAAGTATCAATCTTCACTTTTTTTTAGATGTTGCTTCTGAATTTGTCCCGTTTGTTTATATTTGCAGAGACACATAGAAAAGATTATTCAAACGGAGACCAGCATTTTGCAGCATTTGGGAGATTCTGGGGAGGTGAGATGTGCTCTTCGTCTGAAGAAGAAGGAAGCTGAAATCGTTGCCAAGCGCGTGAACCAACGCTACAAAGATTCCAAGGAACACGAGGCGGCGGTTAAACGTGATCAGGTTACTTCAACAACTTAACTCTTCTGGAATCTGTCTGAGTAAAAATCAGGAACTTGATGTTTGGATATTTCATAAACTAATAATCATTTTCTCGAATGAGGACATCAATATTCCTATATTTTTCTCCCCCAATTACTTAATCACATTTTCTAATTTGTACTGGGCTTACTCCTCATTCGGTTGGATGGACCTTTATTATGTACGACTACGTTAATTTACGTTTCTTGGCATTAAGTACGAGTAATAACATTCTTGTCTTCAATTGTTAAGGAGGCCTTGATTAAGAAAAAAGAAGAGCATGGACTGGTCGAAGCTGAAACGAAAAATCTATTATCGAAAGCAAAACAGGCCACGAACGGGCTTGCTGTGGACGACGAAGAGTTTAGAAAAACGTTCCGGGTGGAGTTCCAGAAGTTCGCCGACACCCTGGAGGCACTCAGGGATGAAATCGGCGAACAGGAGGCATTAGCTCGGTGTCGACAGGACGCTGGAAATAGCGAGGTAAACACTTGACTTTAGTACTTCAACACTTATCACTGCCTACCAGACCAGATAAAGCCTACACTTTTTTTTTAAACAGTCGAAGCCTGAAAACCAATCTTTTAGAATCCACTCATATCTATACATTTCTAACAAGTGGATGTGTGTATGTAACTCTTGTACAAGATTGCAGTCGTCGCCAGTGAAAGTTTCTATGCTCATCTTCTGTTTCACAAAGAAAACTTATTTTAAAAAGGGGAAGATACTGTCATCGTAATTTTAACCCCAATATTGCCAAAATTACGTAGTTATCTCCGTCCAAAACCAAAAACTATGGAAATTTTGTACTTGAAGGCTTTCAAAAGCACAAAACTATGTACAACCATGGCCGACTGGTCCCTAAATGAGCAAAAGACCACTACCACTTCCTCCCTATGCTTTTGGCCTTGAAGACTAATGAAAATGTATTTTATAATAGAACAGCAACATGTACCTGTTTGAAGTGTTTACAAGTAGGTAATCCAGTAATCGACCTTTGTTCTGTTTCCGGGGTAAATCAATTAAATTGTCGTTAGAAAATTCTTTGTAGACATTGCATCACCATCTGTTGAATGACAACCCAGAAATATGGCAGTAAGTCTATAGGATTTGCTGCTAAGACAAACAAATGATACTACGGAAGTAGAGAGCGGGAATCCATAACCTCCTCAGGTTCGTGGTGGGGTCTCAACAATCGAGAAACACGATGAGAACAAAATGAACATCAAAGATCAATCAGACAATGTCCAAATCAACCACGAATGTTGAATTCCATATTCGACCATACTCACTGGTAAACAAGATCACATTTCTTCTGGTATTTCTTCTGTATAATCCTGGCCTGGTAGTTACGCCGTTTCCACCATATTTTCATACCTACCAGATTTCCTCCCCACCCAAACATGGCTCAAGTATCATCTACAGCTTGAAAATAACGATTCCTTCGATCTTCAGATTGTTGCTGAGTACGAAAGAAGTCAGAAGCTCCTGAAAGATCTAGAAAAGAAGCTCACCACCATTACCACCAGGAAATCGACGATTCAACAGCAGTCGCTAGAACTGAGGGAAAAGTGGCTGCCCACCATTCAACAGCTCTTGCAAACCATAAACGCCAAGTTTGAAAAGAGCTTTGAGTACCTGGGCTGCGCTGGTACTGTAGAACTGGACCTCACTGACAACGTTGTGAGTTTCAATATGAATTCCCAAGTTTAATTTAGTACGAATACCTTGGTGATGGTTTTCCATTGGTTCCCATGAATTGATGCGTTTGTTTTATAGGAAGCTGTAGAGAACTACGGATTGAACATCAAAGTGAAATTTCGAAATGAAGGCAACTTGCAGGCTTTGGATCCTTTTACCCAAAGTGGAGGAGAGCGTTCTCTTTCTACCGCCATATTCCTCTTGTCCCTCCAGTCTGTTATCAATGTCCCTTTCAGATTTGTGGACGAGATTAACCAGGTAATCGCATGTTTCAACTATTTCCACCAAGTAATAACTATAACCAAATCAACTTATTCTTTGATTGTGCCTAATGTTTTCCATTTGTTTAAAATATTTCTAGGGCATGGATGCTTTCAATGAAGTCAGAGTGTATCTACTTATCATGTGTGCCATTTCAAAAGAGAAATCTGCCCAATACTTCCTTATAACCCCGAAGGTAAGTGACACAAAACAGCTTAGATATTGTTGAAACATGTACATTATAAGGGACATTGGGGGACAAGAAATAAAGAATTTAGGTAGAAGTTCAATGATGAAAAAATGTATTAAGAATGAAAAAATATAAATACTAATATAAACAGTAGGCAAAAAATTCAATTGAAAATTTGAATCGCACGCTCATTGATGCTACTGTTACCTACAGCTACCTACCTTTGATGGTTGCTTTGAATCACGAATCCAATGACTATGACCAGCATGGCTGAAGCCAAGTCATCTAAGAAGGAGAAGAAGAATTACAAATATCTTATAGCAGTGATCACCTTCCAGTTGAAGGCCACAGGGGAACCGCAAGATTCTAGCGGGTGTCCATGACGTCATCCTACAGCGTGTGTGCTCTGTGTGTATTCTGGTGTGCGCGTGTTTGTATGTCTCCTGACTGTGTTAAGATAAGGCGGGGCAGCGCAGTCGGAGTATTCTAGTTGGCGTTAAATCTGATCTAGCAAGTCTCTTCTCCATTTTTAGGATGAGTTAGGAAGTGAGTGTGTTTGTGGTGGGAAGTTGAATTGAGTGCGGTACCCCCATGTCCAGAGCCACGCTACGATCCTGTTGGGGGTAGTATTGTACCCCCCAAAAAACACTCCGTGTAAAAATCAACTTGATGGTGGTTAACGTTTTATACAAGTATTAGTTGCTTGTGGAAGTAATAAAAACGTCTCGCAATAGCGCCAAGGGGAGATTTCGAAAGGGGTACGCTGCTTGTGAAGTGGTTAAGCTTTTCATTATACTTAGCTCCTTAATGAGGAAAAGGGCGGGCGGGGAAAGTGGATATCATAACTTTTTCCGGCCTCTGAAGAATGATATTTGCGAGGCGGGGTGATTTTTACACGGAGTGTTTTTTGGGGGGATATCACATCTTTTTGTTGTTGAAGTGGGTCATTTTATAAAGAAGGTCTATGCAAAATTTCAAGTCGATTGGTCCGGTTACCCAGGCTGTACACTCGTCAAAGTTGCCAAAATTAGCCAAAATTTCATTTTTTTTTTGTTTCTAAAAGTTTTTGGGTTGAGATAATGGGTTAAACCTTTCAAAAGGCACTGTCTGATGTTGAAACGAAGCTCTGTGCAAAATTTCAAGTCAATCCGTGAAGGTGGAAATGCCTAACTGATTAAGGAGAAGAAGAACAGGTAAGGGTGAAAAACCGGGTTTTTGAAGTTATATAACTCGGCTCCCTTTAAAGATATCGACTTGAATCTTTCAAAAGGCACTTGCTACACTTGAAACGAAGCTCCGTGCAAAATTTCAAGTCAATCGGCGAAGGTGGAGAGGCTGTAGCCTTGACCGACTGAAAAAAGTAGAAAAACATGGTAATTGGTTTTTGAAGTTATATAACTCGGCTCCCTTTAGACCTAGCGACTTGAAACTTTCAGGGCTTTCTATTATCCACACCAAAAAGATCCATACCAAATTTCAAGTTGATCGGTCAACTAGGAGCCGAGATATGGCCATAATTAGCCTTAATTACCCTAAATTTCAGTTTTTTTGTCCCTAATTTTTTTTTGGGTTGAGATAATTGCTTATTTCGTTCAAATGGCACTGAGCCATGCTATAAAGAAGATATGTAAAAAAATTCAAGTCGATTGGTCCTTTTACCCAGGCTGTAGACTCGTCAAAGTGGACAGAATTTTCCTAAGGTTTCTGTTCTTTTGTTTCTAAAACTTTTTTGGGTTGAGATAATGGGTTAAATCTTATATAAGGCTCTGTCTCAAGGTTAAATGAAGCTCTGTGCGAAAATTCAAGTCAATCGGTCAACGTGGAGAGGCTCCAGCCTTGCCTGTCTCAACAAGGAGGAGAAGAAGGAGAAGAACAATCTAAGGCCGAAAAACCGGGTTTTTGAAGGTATGTAGCTCGGCTCCCTTTAGACCTATCGATTTGAAACTTTCAGGGCTTTCTAATATACACTCAAAGAAGACCCACACTAATTTTCAAGTTGATCGGTCAAATAGGAGCCGAGATATGGATACCTCGAAAACGCGTTTCGTGACGTCCGGTAAACATACACTCGGCATCGTTCGTTTTCTCACCTTTTTTGCTTGGCGGGGCGGAACGCTACCGCGTTCCTAGATTGAATCTAAAGGGTTAGTTCCACTAGCACGGTATTCTCTTGACGTCACTATGAACAACTGAAGATCTTCAAACTGGATCTATTATGGTCATTCTGGATTTCCGTATGGTGGCCCATACTTTAAAGTTGGACAGTTGGTTGCTTCGAGTTCACGACGCTCAAATTTAATTTTGTATGATCAGCTGAAGAGAATTGTCGATTCATGCTCTATCCACCTTGCCAGGATTATTTTTGGGGATATCAATGCTCAAGTAGGGAGTAACCGAACCTGTGGAGGTATTGATGGAGAGCGTGGGTATCAACAGTTATCACTTGACTATGGCCATCTATCTTGCATTAGCACGGAACGCAAGGGCAAGTACTTCAGTCAACAGTCCTGAAGAATATGGTACCAATATTACCTGTCCCTGTCGATATGCTGATCGCATGGACATCTATGGCAGGAAGGAAACCCTTGTCCCAGTAAAGTAGTGGTCCCTGGTTGTTTCAAAAGTTTTAGTGCCAGATTGTTTGTGTGCTGAAGTCGTTTTCTTTTCCATTTATCTCTTTGGGCTGGATAGAATTGCTGGAGGTCGAAAGCCGCTTCTTCTAAGTAGGTAGGGAATAGAGCAGTATTTCATTTATTTTAACCCAGATATTATTTATATATTTTATTTTGTTTTCCCTGCTTTTGATGGTACCTAACGGAAAAAGTTTTAGACGTTCAAGTCATGAAGTAATTTCCTTTAAAAATAAATTATAAAGGTAAAGGAAGTTTTCTGTATAAGGCATCTGTCATAATATAAGGCATCTGTCATAATCTATATTATAGATAGATCCCTTCCTAGCACTAATCCAAGAAGTGAAGAAAACAGGGCTTTAAGTCAACGGATAACTGCAATGTGGGACAATGACTGATAACCATGTTGTTGGGGAATAAGTACACTTTCCAGACGTCTGACTTTGGAACACCACCCACCATCCTAAGATACAATGCAGTAGAAAGGCGAACTGTGGTAAACACCAGGTCCCCTGTGGTTGGACGTGGTCGAATAGAACTGTTCGTGGACAGATGTCCGCAAGTGGATTGTTAACATCCCCTTGTGCGTGTCAAGGGGTAGGTAGCACTGAGCGGTGTTAAGGTTCATCCAAAACTAAAGAAATCAGAATTTGGCGATTCACACTCACCATTAAAAGCATTATTTCAACATTATTCAACATTATTTCCCGTTCTTTATTTAAGCTTATTGAAGACACGAAAATTTCCCTGGACACGATGGTTCACGTCATCTACAGTGGAAAATGCATCAACAGAGAAGACCACAATCAAAGCACGTCGAACGTCTCTAAGAAAAGCATTTGGTCGAAAGAAAAGTATTTCAGATCTATAGGAATTCACCAGTAATTATTGGTGATAATTCACTTACAGTTATATTTAAAACCTTTTGTATTTATTTGATTGTTCAATGTTCTATTTTTGATTACTTGCGAATACCATCTTTGTATATTGTCTCATTGGACTTCACTTGTCCTTCCGATTTTGAGTTAACATTCAGGTGATGGTAGGGCGATTTCAATCAAGTAATGCACTGAAAAGTATTTTATTGGTTGTATATAAGATGTAAAATTTGTTGTAAGAATTTCCATATTGCTCACTATAAATATAACACGTTAATTTTGAACATAATCATCATTCGCAGCTCTTTTTGAGCATTTTACTTTTTCCCTTCGCGCCATCTCAAATTCACCTAAGAAAGGTTTGCTTCTTCAGTATGATTTCGTTCATCATCTCATCAAGCCAATTCCAAGGAACCCTTTTTATTCCCTGCACCTCTCAGTCAAATTAGACATGAAAAGGGGGTCGTGCTTACAAAAGATCATTATGAAAATTACTATGTATTAATACTTTTGTATTTGTACTTTTGTAAGTTGCACTTTTTTTAATAAAAAAACTCCAAACCAATTAATTTTTGTTAAGAAATATATCATTATGTTTCTACATAATCACCTTGAACATCGAAACCTGGTTTTTAGTATTGTCAGTCCATCCTCGTACCATTCTGGCGCCAAACCAGCGAGCCAACTCTCACCTTCTGCCTTGAGCGCCTCTTGATTGGCGAATCGCTTTTCTCCCACGTGCTCCGGAAAAAGATGGAAATCACTGGTGGCTAGGTCCGGTGAATATGGAGGATGTCCAAAAACACCATATCGAAATTTTTCCAGTAGTCGACCACCAGCTCATCGTGGGTCACTTCTCGACCTCTCTCCGAGAAACAAATCCCGCCATTTTGCCGCGGATTTGCCTTTCGCAGTGAAATAACGAACAACCGAACACATTTCGCGGTAGAACACAAGGGGAGCTCCATTTTGTTTGGACTGGTAAACAGCTAATACGAGAGATAACAACTTGAAACTTTTAACACCAAGACGAAACTTCCGTAGAAATTTCACCCCAATCGGATCATCCCGCAAGTTTTTTGAAATAGTGCAACTTACGTTTGAGACGACCCACGTATTATTGGCCCTATGTAATGGACCTAACTTTATTTTAGACCTATTTTCTAAAAAGAAGTCGAGAGAGCATTTCCCACCGGACTGATTTTGGTGACCTGCCGTTTTCGAGAGAACCTCTAGACCTACAGATATCCGTGTAGTCTCAAGTTAAAGCTAATCATTTACTACAACTTCTTTCCACGTGACATTTGACGTTGGATGCGTATTTTTGACGAATATTTCACAAAATACATGACCATTCCAACAGTTTTTCACTTGTTAGAAAATTAGGCTTGTTTTTGAAGAGCTGTTGATCGGTCGTATAGAGCTCGCTCCGGTCAAATTGTAGAAAAATTAGTCTAGTTCAGGAATGTACACAGTGACCATACCTGGACAAATATTGAGCAAAAACCGAAATAAATGACAATGAAATACTCACTTGGTTTCTTGTCTGTAACATGTTTGAACAACACCTATTTGTTTGAACAAATTAAAATTGGTCGACGAGATAGAGACTTGAAATTTTAAACATGGGTCGAGGATGGATGTCAATGCAAATTCACTCGGTTTTTTGTCCGTAAAATTGTTTAAACAATAAGTACCTATTTGTTTAAACAAATTAAATTTGGATAATGAGCTAGAGACTTGAGAGATGGTAGGCAATGCGAAACGGATAACTGCAGAATCTCCATCGCTTTCTGCTCTCTTAGCAAACTGCTGACAGGGCAGAACTTAATGGAGAAGGACAACGTATGACAACAACCAATAAATTTTGATCACTTCTTTATTCTGATTTTCAGGGTTAAAAGGCTCGTAGAATTTGAACTATTATACATACGTAGGTTGTAAAGGTAATATTTTGAATTTCAGACCTTGGCAGCTAAACGGGATGTGCAATGCATGGGGAGTTTCCTATACTGGCCACGTTAGAGTCTCATCGATATAATATACCAGTTTTGTATGTTATACAAAACCGATTGAAATCTTTCATCAGGACATAAGACTTGAAAAAAGAAAATAATAAAATAAATAAGATTTTTTAAAATATACTACGTTTTTAAAATGGACAAAAACATAAAATATTTTTCCATGGCCTCTCTACAATTTTGAAGGGGGTTCGTTATTGGCTAGGGATATATTTGGAATACGCAGAGAGAAATTACGTTGGGCGCAGCCAGTAAAATTTACTTGATAATACAAGTAGACAACCCGGATGAATTCATAGCTAATTTCAGTGAATTGGAAATGGGATAGGCAATCACTGGTATTGGCTATACATTTGCTGGCTGTGCCCCACGTTTTACTCTCCGAGTATTCCAAATATATCCATAGCCACTGAGGATCCCCCCCCTCTCAAAATTGTAGAAGGGCTGTGGAAAAATATTTTTATTTTTATTTAATTTTGTTAGATCGAGGTATTAAATTGACTGCTTTCATTGGAGCTAACGCTGGCCTGTCGCCCTATACGGCCTTCTTAATACCTGTTTCAATATGTTATTTTGCCTTAAATTAAGATTGAAAAAGAGAAGCGTAGCAAACGACAGTATTATTATGATTTAAAGAGTGGTAGGTTGTCCAAAATAGAATTCAATATCTCGATTATTTTTAGTCTCCCACTAGATTGATGGAGCAAACGTTTGCGAAAACGATATTACGAACAGCGAGGAACGAAAACCTCGCCCACAATAAATCGAGGTATTAAATCGAAAAGTTCTAGATTAATATTTAATTGAACTTTTTTTTGTGCACAGTGATACAAGTTGTATCGCATCGCGTGCACAAGGTGCCCGAGAAAGAACGTGGCTCCTCCACGTAGCCAACTGAGAGAATTCTCATTTGCCGCTTGAGTCTGCTCTGGCTCGTGAAAAAAAGAAATTCATTTCCTTGGTTGTGTGACTTGGTTAATGTACCTTTCGGAGGAGGATTGGGATTCATTTCGGTTTTCATTCTAGTGGTTTCGTTGACATTCTGGTTTTTAAATAGAAACTGGTCGGGATTGGGGACCTCTTCAGATGTGACTGTGGTCGGTGAAGGTGGTCAGTTGCGTTCTGCTGCTCTCAGCGTCTTCGGAAGGAGTGCTTTGGGTTCCCCATCCGTGTAGGAGGTAAGATATTATTCTTCGAGTATCAACCGGGCTCTTGATTCCGTGGAAAGGATTAATTATCCAATTGGTTCGTTATATATTGTGGTATACAGGCTTGAACGAATCTGAAGGTCTAGGTATGAATTTCAAGTAAAAATGCCATTATGATATGGAAGCATTGGAAATAACGTAAGGTGGGTGCGCTGAAGTAGTGGAAATTCATCTTCAGAAATTAAAGATGAGACTGTAGACCGGTTTCGGCTGTAACACCTTCATCAGTACCACACGAAAACGTGGAGGCTTCGTTCCCACCTACAGACCCAAACAACCTACTCAAAAAGGAGGCTTATAAGACATGGCACGCCACGTATAAGAGTTAACCGAGCCGCTAAGAGGTATCCACACATGTTTCAATGTGTTGATTAAATGACTTTCAGGACTGAGGTGTGGCCTTGGTGTCACTGACGTGTATTTGAACAGAATTGGGGCAGTGGGTTCCACCGTCTGCCGGTTCTGCTTGGAGACGGTCCAACACATGTGCTGCTGGTGTGTCCACCCCTGGATGGTGGATGTGGACCCATCCTACACACTCTGAATCGCATCCTGCGTACTTTGCCTGCCAGGTATTTCATGTGGTCTGCCCAAATCAAACGTTGGTCCAGGTGTAGCCCGACGTACCAGACAGTATTGCAGGATGTGTCCGTTACGTTGTAGACTTGGTATACGTGCTGATGTTCGTAATGTAAACTTGATTGATGTATATTTTTTGGTGTTGATGTTCAATCTCCAAGGTAGTGTCTAAGTTTCTACCTTCTCCATGAAATCTGGTAGGGGGATTTGTGCGACTGAAAGCACGGCTACATCGTCAGCGAACTGCGCTGTGAATACGTCTTCCGAAAAGGGGAAGTCGGACGTGTAGACCAGGTAGAAAGGGGTAGAAAGAATTGGCTTTGAAGTTGAGCCAAAGTTCCTGCACTTGCCGAAAAGGTTCTTTTGTTTAGCTAGTAGGTGTTTGAAGAGTAGGCCGCCGTGCCATACTTTATAAAATGCATTTTCTGTGTCCAAGAGCACTCCTAGACAAATTTTCTTTCCTAAGCGTCCAAAATTGTGTAAATTATTCGATACAGCTGCTGAGGGCATGAATGATGTATCTGGAAGCCGAATTGCAAATTTGGAAGATGTGGAGTGAGAGGAGCAGTATGAGTCGTTCAAATATTTTTGATACAGTTTTCAACACTTCTTTGGATTTGACACCATTGCAACCCACTCACTACACAGAAGCCAGTTGATAGCGGAACAATCATGTTTTGTACCTAGTTATTGGGGAAAAAACCAATAGTTATTGTAGTTAGGTACGCTTTGGCATAAAAAAGTAAAGGTTTAATATAGGAAAGCGCTGTAGCGCTTTCGTTCTGTTTCCCGTTATTTTAGATCCGAAGACCAACAGCTCTCCCATAACGACAAAAACAAGATTTATTGCGCAAAACCCAACAGATCTCAAGTAATTTGTGAGATGTACCTAGTTACGTCAACTACCGTCCACAAATTAACGTTTAGACTGATATATCTCGTGTGTGGGCCATTTCTGTTTCGCTGCAGTTGGAGTTTCTCAAGCGGATGTGGCCGGTGTCCAGAAAAGTCTTAATTAGGAGTAAGGAGAATTGTTGAAACCAATTTCCTGGTGGTTAGGGAAACCGAAGCTGAGGTCAAGTTCACCGAGTGGGTGGTGACTAATTCTATTGGGGTATGCTCGAGTTGGCTGCGCCTGATTTGACCTTCTGTCAGTGTGGCACATTGTGAAAGTCCGCGAATATTCAAAGGGTGTGTGCTATATTTGTTACTCAAACTGTTTTCCCTTAATGTTAGCGATGCAATGCCTTCGATATGTTTTTGGTTGATGATTAGTGGTATTTTTAATTGTCTTGGTACAACTGTTTGATTTTTTTAAATATGATTTATTTATTGCCACTGAGTATGAGAATACTGAACTAGTATTTTGATACATTTCATCTTGCAGCTTTTTATCTCACATGTCCAGGTAGGTTTTCAGCAAAGCCTAGCCCGTGGATTACTGTAGTCACTGGGTTTCACTTGCACCACAGAAGTATTTGCACAGCACAATCACGTTATCTTCGTTATCTAGAACGTTGAGCACCTCCAGGTTCTCATGTCTATGGTTTTTGGTTTCGGATCGGGGTTTTTTTTTTTTTTTTTGTGTGTATACTTTGTCAACTTTACTGCAGTTTTCCGTGGAATGGAAAAGGGTAGGTAAAATCGTTTTTCAAATTTGTACCCTGCACCTCAAAAAATATAGAAAGAGTCGGAGAAAGTGAAAAATTGATTGGGATTTCCTGAAGTGCTATTTCTAACACTCAAACGTACCTAGCTAGAAAAAGGGTATACCCTTTTTGGGTGATACCCTTTGTATACCCTTTACAAAGGGTATATACATATGAGCTGTATCTCAAAAACTAGACCTGATATCGAAAAAGGCTTTCAGAATTGTATTCAGCACACTGTAAAACACCATCGCCAACCTTCATCTCCTCTGCACAAACAACACCTTTTTTTTTTGGCCGGTGATAAATTCATTTTTTAAAGACATTTTTTAACACTGCCACCGGGCTTAGCCAATAAATTCATTTTTTAATGACATCGGCAGGTAGGTTTGGTTACTTTAATTTTAATTTTACACTAGTATAATAATTAAATTATTATTATCTGGAGGTATGAATTACGACGTACGAGTACCAACCTACTACAAAATTGTGGTGAAATTCGCACACGAAATTTGTGTGCGAATTTCACCATAATTTAATAGTTATGGTCGTATTGGCAAGCCGTTTCGCTTAATTTTTGTTCTCGCAAATCGATAGTTTACCTACTCGAAAAGTTATAGGGATACTTCCAATTTTTCAACATCTACAAAATAATATTATTATTATTTATGTTTATTAATTTCTGTCTAGATCAGTGTTCTGTATACAATTCCTTGTGAGTCCCATACTATGAAATTATTGGACTAACGAGCTCAAGTGTTGCACGAATAGGTGACCAGAATAAATGACCAGGTATAACATTATCGGAGTGGAAAGGGAGGGAGAGGGGCTACCTCAATGGATAAATGAAATGATGAAAAATCAATTGTCCTAAAAATTTTTAGTACCTAGGTTGGTAATACTTTAATTATTATACTAGTGTAAAATTAAAATTAAAGTAACAGAACCTTCGCTACCCTTTCACTGTTCCAACCTCCAAGAAAAGCAAGCGTCTCGTCCGAAGAGATCACCCCTTCCATGGTTTGTTGAATCGTTCGTTTTACTTGTCTAAAAATCAAATATCGGGGGTGCTTGATATCAATAGAAAATTATCGATATTTTCGGGGGTATCCTGGATTTCCTTTTGTTGTCAAATTACGTCAGCATTATGTAAGATTACATTTTGCATAAATCCTACTTTCCCATTCTCTCGCTTGAATCCACAACCTCCGCGAAAGATCTTTTTTTTCGTTCTTTTCCTCGTCGCCAAATGAAAGATCTTCGAATATATTATATATTATATCTGTATGTAATGTTTTCTAGATATCTATATGTTTACTCAACGAGTAAGTACCAGAAAAAAAGTGATTTTTATTGTTTATCGTTGAACGTGGAACGTAGTAACCAAACTTGGTGAATATATTATATAATTTATATAAATATTACAGGTCGCCACACTCCGCAAGTTATATGAAGTTGGCATATTTTGCATGATTATAGTGGCCATAAGAATAATTAACACAAACGACACTGAGGGAACTGGAAGAACCTTGGCTTTCCAAGATAACCGAATGACGTCATACCTATAATTACCCAATAAGTTTAAGATGGCCCATATTTGAATGAGATGTTCCAAACATCACATTTTAAATAAAACCAATTATTTCTTCAAAAATTATCTCTTATAGCCATGCTGCATGACTGGAACTTTATTTGTATTCACTTTTCTACTGTTGCTGTGCACAAGTCGGACACCGTTGCGAGCGTTGCGCCCCCGCGATTCCAGTTGTTGAATGAACCGCGTATTTCACCCCACCTACACCAACGGCCCATTCATGGATTCTATTCCTGAAACCCTTTCCCCTGCCCTACCCTAAGACTAAGGCCCGTCGGCTCGTTTGTTGTTCCCTCAGTCCTTAAGATCCTCCGGTGTCTATCGCGCCATCAACGTGCTTCTTTCCGACTGCAAGCGGCCCGCCAGGAATCGATCAAAATGGTCAGTTTTGCCTCTCTCGGAGTGTGAGGTTAAACCTTTGTCTGTCCTCTCATCAAACTCCTTGCAAAATCTGGAAGGCTTTTGGTACCGACGTACAGTATCATTTCCCCCAGTTTTGAAGGGAGAAATCAATTTTGAAATTTCGCTAACCGAAATCCGGCTGCCTCTCCGAAAAATCCTGCTCCCTTATCGAACCCATATGCACCATTGATAATTTCCCGTTAGGCACAACCATAATTTATAACAGAAACGCCACGATACGTCATTTTTACGCATAAAAATGTATTAGTCTCTGATTCCATTTTTGGTCAGATTTTCGCTTTCTTAATGATAATGGAACCAAGAGTTGCCTAAATGTGGTCGTGTGAAATTGACAACTATTTATCTTTGTACTGAAAAATAGTGGATTGAGCTTAGTGAGTATTACTACTAATTATATGCGTAAAAACTAATGACGCAGGCAGCACAAATTTGTCGAGATGCGAAAGTTGGAGATGAAGTCCCGCGTTCGCCTGAACTGTTACTCCCAACATCGTTAGTCATACTGAATAGCAGTTATTCATACCGATTTCGTGTTTTCATCACTCGATTTTTCCATGATTAAAATCCTGTTGAAAACGTTGAGGCATAAATTATCACGTTTTTGCAACGGCTACCCAGTGCAATGTATCCATTACTTTGGATGCCATCCTGTGTTCTTTTTGCCCAATAATGAGTGTCCTGGAAAGCACTGTTATACATCGCACCACATTAAACACGCGTCAAAATGCGATAAGATTCAGGGTCCTACAAAAGGTATCAGTGCGTATTTGACCATGGGTGCTGTTACGTCCTGTAAGTTTAGTCATATCGAAACATTTGTAAATATTTTTTAGTCAACATATCGTTGAGTAAAAAGTGCCTGTAGGAAAATGTCCCCTCTGAATTTCAAGGTACTTAGGATGACCTCATATCACGCCAGAGTTACACAAAAATAGTTCATTGAACATCTTGAGGTTCAATGAGTTAAGAGTAATGTCAAGACTTGTAGCGAAAACCGGGGGATATTTCCCTTCCTACGCAAAGATCAAAACCCCGTGGTATTTCTTACATCTGAACAGATTTTTGAGTTGCAAAGAAAACCCGATTTCTCACAAAATAACGCAGACTGGATTGCAGAGACTGATCCAAAAAGTCATGTTAATTAATGCACCTATGTGTTATATTTCAAGGTAGCGTTATCGGAGCAGTATTTCAGGGAAAAGAATAATTTGACTCTGAAATCCAAATTCTCTCTCGCGTTTTGGGTTATAGACATTTCTGAGCAAATCTGGTTCAAGTTGACAGCTCGGCACGTGCCTCCAAATTTGGAACAAAATTTGGTTGGATTCGTGTCGAAATGAATTTCAAAGGTTTGGTGAAATTCACAGGAGGGGGGAGGGGAAGAGGCATGGGCAGATTCTCAACCAAGGGCGGGTTTTTAAAGCCAGTTTTAGTCCAAGAACGTAAGAATATTGCTTTAATATTAATAATAAAACAAAGCTTTAATTGTACAAAGTGTATTATTTTATTTACAGTAACTCTACTATAAAAATCAGCCTAAAATCACTTATCGTTAAAAACCCATTTTTATACTCATGACTCTCTGGATTCGCCCCTGCATGAACTCGGTTCCGATCACTCGACTTTGAATGTGGATGATATTTTCAGTAGTTCACTACAGAGCGTAATAAACCAAAATAAGTAGGTACTATTAAATATTTGAGGGGCAGGAGGGAAGGTCGTATTCTTAAGAATCCGATGTAAACAGGAAGAATGGATCGGTAAACGGCTCACGCAGCAACTAGACTGTGACTCAAGGGTCGTTTGGACAATAATAGAATGGCGACGTGTCTGGGGACAATTCGTTTTATGGAGCAGTGGAAACCAAAAGAATGCGTCCCCTTAATTGGAATAGGTGCACTGGTTGTCAGGGCAAGACGGGCTATAAATCAGTGAATTCTAAAAATAACTTTTCTACAACAGTTGTTTTGCAAAGGGGAATAACTAAATACTGAACGACAGGTGTGTATAAAAATTACAAGATTTAAGACCGCTCGTACTATGTTGAGATTTGGTTAGGAAGTCAACATTACGATGTTGGGAAACAATGTTGTTTTCATTTTGTGGTTTATTACGAGTATCTTCAATAATGAACCATTGAAATCGACCGAGCATTGTTTCAACTCCACCCCTCTAAATTAGAGAGTTTAATTTTCAAGATACGTGGAATCGCAAATCTAAGTTTAAAAAAAGTCCTGTCATACGCGCCACTTTACCCAGTTAGAATTGTCCCTATATGTTGACATTTCGGATACGGGCTCAGAGCAGCCCGAGTATGATCCTTAAAACGTTTCCTACCCCTAGATCAACAGGAAGAGGTGCAAAATAGGGCTTGACGTTTCAAAACGCCACAACTCGGAAATTTCATACTGAGAATATTCACCTGATTCAAATAACACATACCTAGTTTTGAGGAAAAATTTGCAACTTTTTTTGGTTTATTATCTTAGATAATAAACTATTGGAATTGCCGAAGAAAAAATATCCCCCGCCCTCTCACTCCTAAAACTTTGAGGGTTTACGTTTCAAGATACGTAGATTCAGAAAATTGAATTAAAAAAAATCCGTCCGTCCGCCGTACGCCGTGTGAAGCACTTCTCCCAGTTGGAGTTGTGCTAAAATTACGAAATTCGGTTTACTGGTTCGGACACCACAATGATCCTTGAAACTCCTTATAACCATAGGTCAATGGGAAGGGGAAGGGTTTCAAAGGAGAGATGATGAGTCGAGGGGGTGCGGTACAAATGTAGACTTGAAGGCAGGCAACGAGTGGGCAAAGAGGTCGATGTGTGGGAGAGATGAAGGGAGGAGGTTGATTTCAATTTCTCATTGGTAATTTGCTTAAGGTAATTATTTGATGGGGAAAGGCCACAACGATGAATGTGGTAATTTGAAGTCCAGTAGAGTCATCAGCAGGGGGTAGCCAAGATTCAGTCAATATGAGGGCATCAAAGTTAGTTCACATTTGAATGGTTGTTGTCAGTTATCCCTTCGTAAAGTGTGAACGAAGAAGCGTTATGTTTTTCAACTGAAAACTCTCTATTGAGATATGTGTTGTTGGTTGAGCGTAAGGGTAAATGAACCGTATGAGTAAAAGAGAGTTTTATGGAGAGACTTCGTATGGAGGGATTTTTATCCCGAGAGTTTCATGCCTTGTTTCCCCCAATTGGGACAACTCACCAAGTTTCAGGAATATTTTCGGATGACACCAGAGACTTTTCTCTATATTCTGAGTGGCATCAGACGGCGAGTAGAGAAATGTTCCAATTTCCGGATTTGTATTTCTCCAGAAGAGAGGCTTGCTGTGACGTTGAGGTTAGTCTTTATCAATGTATTTATTCTAGACTCTCACGAACTTCTATCAAGTTGTTTCATAAGAAATTGGATTTTCTCAAACTTGAAAGAGATGTATCCGTAAAAAAGCTGCGTTGGCTGTACATGCTTACATTTGCTGTACAATATGGGTGTAGTTACAAATCACAATACTGAGAAGTTAGCTTGAAAACAGGCGTATTGACAAGTGAAAAATAAAATTGTAGGTAAAAATGGTCCGAAGAAACTGTTGAAACAAAATTATTTGTTAAAAAAACATAATTATTTGTTTCGGAATCGGTAGCCAAATTAGTTCGGCGGAGTACGTCGATCCCGAAAATCGAATTTAAAAAAAAAAAAATAGTTTGATAATTTAGTTTAATTTTTAGAATTTTTTAATACTATCTGGAGCCGTTTGTTCACCATGCGGGCTCAAATTTGGCGCATAACAAGAGTCGTCAACATGAGGGTGAATGATGTAGCAACCTGTCGGGTCAATGTACACACTTGCCCAGCTGAATCGAACAGCATAATAAATAATAATAACGTATCATCACTGGTAATTAACAAAAATAAATAATAATAATTGTTAATAACCAAAAATAATTATTCATCATTAACAATAAATAATAACAATTCACACTACTTGTTTTGTTAAGCAATAAAGGGCCACTTTTTGCTCAGTCAGGAGCAAACCTTGGGAGACTATAATATAGAGTCTCCATATTATGGAGTGTGTTTCATATTTGTACCTGTAGGTATGCTTAGCAGGATCATTGTGGACATTGAGAGTTTGTAATTCAACATTTGTCTAGATTCGGAAATTGGAAAATGCTGCTTTTGAATTGATAGGTATAGTATATTCGATAATATTATTATTGCTGCCGATTCTACCGCCTCTTGATATCACATTCGTGTCTTCCAAAATCACTCAATTTCAGACGTTCCTGGTCCAATTAGTGTTTTTTTCTTCGTTTGTATTTGATCACAAATTCATACTGTGCTACTCTTAAGCTGACTTTTCGACATGACACAAATTGACAGTAAATCATCAGGATGACCAATATAGTAGGTAATAGAAAAACTATGATTGCTGTTGAATATCTAATTACATGCAACATTCTATTTCGTTGAGTGATCAAATTGTAACAGAAGTTGCAATAGAGGCATTATCCGTCCGCTGGTTCATTCATTCATTCAACATTCAACCCTAGTTGTCACTTTGGACAGCGACCATGAAGTTAGAGACAGGGAACGATGATTAATGGGCTGCCCAGCGACTGGGCCATTTGTAAACCAAACAGATTACGACGTTTTTAAACGAACGTCAAAACCAATTCGAATATGAATCTCGTAGCTGTGTGAACGGGGATACGTTTGGCGCTGCTCTAGACACCTGTCAGCTACTAAATCCACCTCAGTGGGAACTCGAAGTAGATCGGAGATTTTTTTCTTCATAGAGGTGAAATAACGATTTTGCTGGTAAACATTACTGTTGCACTTTTGCCAAGCCATATTTCAAATTCACAGTAATCAAGTCGTACAATCTGGATTCTTCATTCGCATATAAACTGTTGGAAGTTTGAGCTAAAACACTGTGTCACGTGGAATTTCCACGATGATCAAAAACGTCGCATTTTCTTTTTTCCACTTTGTTTTAACTGAATCTCTGTTGAACTTAATTTAAAACTTTCCATCTAATCTAAAGAGTTCTCTTCTGAGTTCTGTGGGCTTCAGATGACTTTATCTTCAGCCCTTGAAAAGAAAATATCAGAAGGCAGTGTTATGAAATTGGTACCTCTACTTTCCCAACTCCTTGAAATTACTGCGAGACTCGGGCTTGATGTCACGAATTCTGCGAAGAGAGCCTTTGACTCGTTACATTCACTGTCGCTGTGGGGGCCCAAAACCAAACAATCAATTCATAAATTAGTTGCACAGCCTGTGTGAAATGACTCGTGACCGGTTGTGGTACATTACAGCTTGAATCGTGATCTAGATAATCTAGATAATATCTATTTATATTTACTCAAAACGTCTATTGCACCCAGTGATCGGAATTGGGTGTAACAGTTACTGTAGGTTATATGGGCATAGACGCCTCCGGCTCTTGAAAGATTACAAATGTAGTAGTTATCTTAAAAAATTACAAATGTCAAGTTTGTACAAAAATATGTGAAACATTGGTTACGTATACGTATAACTTTAATACTTGCTCTTGTTCACGCTACGTCTTGGTGGTGGCAACATCGTATCCATGTCAAAGACTTGTTCATTACGCGCATAGCACAGCTTGCTGTATAGATACGAGTACATAGACATAGGAGATTCTGTGATAGACAATAATTGTCTATCACAATTATTGTGAAACTGACAAATCAACCTAATTTTTTCAGACTAACTTTCAGGTTAAATACATAACATATAGTTCTGTTCTTGATTATATAATCTATTATTTATATAAATAAGGGGAAGATGTATAATCCATAATGTCATATGTTTCAGGTTAAAAGCAGATCACACAGCACAGTGATGGTGCCGCCGCCAGCACAAGTACAAGCCATGCTCAACGAGGACCAACAAAAAACAGATAGTAAGTTCCCCTTAAATCTAAATACACATAATTACGACTATTTTTGTGTTAAGTAAAACCAGTCACACTCGTAACAAATTACGAATAGGAAATGAGGCGTTAGGAAACGTTTCCTTTCAGAAAATACAGAAAACCTTAAAGATGAAAGGGAAATCATTCGTATTCTAATTGGCCCTCAGTATTCTCTGTATTAAAGACGATGTTTAAAGAAGAAATAATATGTTAGATGCTGAGTACCCTTAGTAAAATGTGTATCGAAGAATGTGTTCTAAAGAATCACACGTTACTCTAAAAAAAGTGTTCGAATGAAATACGGGAACCGTCCATGTGCCAGACGCTAAGTAAATCTAATTACGACGTGACCCATCCTAGTTCAAGCTTGACAAACGTAGGGAGCTTTATACTGCCGCCGTAAGTTAAAACCACCTATCTCCATTTTTGTTCATGTCGAGAAAAATGCAGGAAGGGGGCCCAGATCATCAAAATGGAGATAGGATAAAGTCTTTTTTCGAACCCTTCCAATGGAGATAGGAAATTCTACCTTGGCAGAAAAGACGCGCCACGTTGAGATCTACGCAGCCATGTGCCCAACTCCAAAAACACCAAAATGGTCGATAGGGGACTTTATCTTAGCACGGCAGTATTATACTATAATAGTCCTTGGAATGTTTATTCTGAGGATTGCCGTCTGTTTTAAATTTGCGGTCGTCCAACCTTTCTTCAACACTTGAAGCGCCTCTCTCAAATCCTTGGTTTTCTCCCACACGAAATCATTTCACCCATTAGTAAAAAGATACAAACATGAGTAAATTTTTGATACGTTTCCCAACTTATTGAAACAAAACGTTACGTAATACTAACTATATGCAATTAAAAAATGCGCATAAACATACCGCTACGCAACTGACGAGGAAACCCACAGTGCATGTATATACATGTAATATGTATATTTCTCTATGATTTTCCTATTTTTATATTTTTCTACTTCCATATCGAAACATTGATGAGAGGGCATTTTATTCTGCCTGGAGGGCTACACCACCTTGTTTGAATAAGATTAATTTTTGTGATCAGCGCTTCCTCTGTGCCTACTACGAGTATGTTTCTAATTTCTTCTATTACTTATTTAGGTATGCTCACGCGAATATTTAATATTATTTAGCATACCTAATATATTATTTAAACACGAAATAAATTGCATGTTTATTTATTTTAACAATAGAACTTCATTGTTATTGGGATTAAAGTATTGTTGAGCTGTAATTAGGCTTTAGTACTACATGAAACATGATACGAGGGGTCTATTCATTATTAATCCTCGCGGTAATGGAGTAACAAATAACTAGATAATATTGTATACAATATGGTACATAACGATGGTATTGGCAGTAAATAATTCAGCACGAGTAATTAGTACAAATAGTAATTAGTACATATCGCCGTTTAAGTGGCAACATGACCTATCTCAATTTTTAGCGGTTTTGAGTTATTTACAAATTTATTTACCCTACAAAAAATGACTTTTCGCGCCATACAGGCAAATCAAATTATATTATCAAATCGAATTATTAGGCAAATCAAATCAAATTATACTCCGGGATAGTAAAATAGGCAGTTTTTTTTGTCGCCTGTAAAGTAGCAAAAAGTGAGATAGGTCAAAAGTTGACCTGGGGACTGGTCACGACAATGAGATTTGAGGTACATATAGATCAATTACAGGCATTTGGAAGGACGAAAAACCATCATAAATGATTGATTATTGCGATAAGTAGCCAACCTGATGCCGCAAAAAGGGATTTTAGGAAAAGTTGGACTGTCACTTTTTTATTAACGAAGTACAGCGATTGTCTCGTAAACTGACAATCACCCAATAAAGCACTTGAGGTGCCAGTGATTAATCACTGAGCACCATAAATGCTTTATTGGGAATCACATCCAGTGATTTTCGCAAGAAAACCCTATGACCAATAAAATAAAATATCGAAAATAGTATTTCTATTTTTGGCCCAATATGATTGTCCAAAATTCATGGAACGACACGACTAAATTTTGCTCGTATCGTTACATGACGGTTCATCCATTCGGCCATCATATCCAGACGATTTTATAGGTATATTAACCATAAAATCAACCATTTCTTGTTACCAAATTTAGAAAATAAATCGTATGCTTATAATAGTCAAAAAACGGGTTACGGAGACTAAGAGACCATGTTGGCTCATAGAGCGAAATGATTAAAGGTCATATCGCACTAACAGGATTAGGGAAGAGGATTAAGGTGAAGAATTAATGGGGCAGCCATCGAAATAACCCGACCTCGAGAGAGGGCTCTGTCATATTTACTTTGGAGCAAAACACAAGTAAACAGAGGGAGCTTTGTCGCTACGTCCACTGGTTTTTCTTTGTTTTTTACGCACTATTTTCATTGAACGGCGATGGTTCAATCCAGCGCAGCTTTGACCAATCAAATCAATCTGTGTTTGTTCTGTCCGAGAAACTGCGAAAACGTACAACCGTTTCATCATCTCAACACCATTTTAGTACGTAACAAATCCCAGCAAAATCATCCGCAAAGGTTCAGTTTTCCCTCAAAATTAACTTTCTGTGCATGTACTGAGGGTAGGCGCAGGTACGCCCTCAGATGGTCCTACATGAATCCCACCATAGCCCTACTGTAATGTATTCTCGAATATAAATGTAAATATGTAAATATATAAAAATATGAATAATCCCGAATTCGACATTTTCCTAAGTGACAAAAGTGCTGTAAAATGGTTTTACATGAAGTTTTTACAAAATTGATGCATTTTGAAAGAACTGTTTTTTTTTTTCTTGGATTGGAAATTGACGTTTGAGTTATTGGTTTGAATTCAGGAACGATAATTCTACCTCCTACAAATCATTATTGAAGTTCGTACTGCAATGTTCTTTCGGTCCCTAGATAAACTGGTTCCTTACCGGCCAAGTAGTATTCGTTGTCTATTTTATCTCCCAATCCTTGGCGCGGTGTGCCTCAACAATAATTTATGTGTGTAGAGTTACTAGGTATAATTTTTGATGCAACTGCGGTGGCCGTAATTCTTCTCCTGCTTTCAAAGGAGTGAGGATTGACGATGGTATTTTAACGGCGGAGATAGGGCGGTTAGCTCCGAAAGTAATGGAGCAGTGAAACTGAAATGATAACCATTAAGATGACGTAGTTGAATAGTGCTTCAGACGAATGTGTCCTTTTGCAAATGTAGGGCCCCTGAGTCGGTAAGTTATCATGCCAAAACAGCCTCAAACGGTGTTCATCTAACTATAACCTAAACTTATTGAGATGAGAACTGAAAGAATTTCTTTTAGCGATTTTCGAAGAAAATGAAGCAATAATTGTTCTCTGTCCAGGCGATAACTCTCGATATAATTGAGATAAAAAGTTCAAATTTGCACAAATACTCTGTCTTTGTGGATAAGTTCGTAGATGTGCCGAATCGGGAGACTCTAAGGGGGGTTTAGGGGAATTTTAAGGGGGGAAAATTACCCATAAATTCCAAAAATGAAACAGTCTGACAAGTGACACATCATTTTAAAGGTATTTAAAAGATAAGCGCGATGGTTTAAGTCAGAATCGCGATGTCTTATTCCGTTCTCAAACTAGAGCACTTTAAAGATGAGGAAACGTGGTTGGTATTTGAGATGTTCTTCATGGTTCATCGGCTCTAATCGAGATATCGCAATTCTGACTTCACCATCGTATTCAGCATTGAAAGATCTATAAACTGAGGTGTTACTAGGCAAAAAAGGAGACAAAATATGTTATAATACCAGTTATTTTTTATTATTATACATAATATGTATTATATATGTGGGTATTCTTTTTTTTCAGTGCTAAAGAAGACGTTCAACATGTTTGACACTTCGAAATGCGGGTACATCGACACGCACTCTATATCCACCATTTTCAGCACGATGGGTCAGATCTTGGACGAGGAGGAACTCATCAAAATCATCACTAGGGTAGACTATGAAGGTAAGTAACTCCACACCTTTACAGGCCGGTCATAGGCCGCACAATCCGTCGTTTTTAAAATTAGAAAAAAAATCCACCGACAATAATAATTATTGTTTTTACTAAGCATACTGTATAGCTGTTCTGTGAGATATTAATATACAAATCGAGTCGGAAAGTCGGTAGTTTATTCAAGGGAAATGATGAAATCTGGAATGTAGCTAGGCGGGTTCACATGACGCAGTTCTGGTACATGATTAAGGTACTTTATGGTTTGCCAATTCAATTCAAGGAGTTCAGAGTTAAATAAATTTTTTATATGTTTCAAATTCATTATTGTCAAATACATAAATTATTATAATTATTATGATAATTATGTATTTGACAATAATGAATTTGAAACATATAAAAAATTTATTTATTCCATCAGATCATACAGCTCCTTGTGTTTCGCTGATATTAAAAAGTTAAAGAGTTTCACTATAATGTTGCGTAGTAGACATGAAATTCATAAATGAGAGGTCATGTGGAGGTCACACAAATAATTTGAGTTTTAATTATGAATCCAAGTTTTTTTTCACCTCCGAGATGAATAATTCATTATAATTATTATTATCGATTATACACGGTCCACATCCTAAACATACGAGAGAGCTTGAGTATTCATTTGACCTGTTTCGAATTGTTTAATCGAAAATAATGCGCTCATCCGACCCGCCTTCATTTATCAAGGGCGGATTATTGACGGGATTATATAATTACGTAATCGTTAAACCGACATCGGTTTTCCCCACCATAGAAATACGTTCGTAAAAAAGCTGAGATTACTTATATTTGTATTCATATACTCGTAACGTCGGTAGTTTTATATCATCAATAGAATTTATTTTCTCTGAAGTTGATTTCGAATATTTAAGATAATATATTATGATTTCGAAATCACCTTCAGAGAAAACCGAAAAAATGTTTCAACATGAGCGTGAATCGAACGGTGGAAGTTTGGACCCATTACACTGCTCAACACTGTTTCACGCTCAAACATAGCCATTTCCGGAGTATGTCAAAAATCATCATGAAAAGTTCACTTTAGATGAATATGATGAATATGACAGGATTGCATTTGAACATCAGAATCAACTGTCAGGCGCTCTTTTGTTTAATCACTCGTTTACATCAGTAGAAAAAACTTGAACATGAGAGATCCACAAAGCGGGATCTCGGTTCCATCAAATACGGAGATCACAAGTGGCAGATTGTGAGGACTTGAAAGTTGGTGGTGACTCTTCTTTTAGGAATGCAGTTGGGCTATACCAAGTACTGTCGTCTTCTATGTTTATGGGACAGCCGAGATCGGAAATCTCACTACAATGTCCACTGGAAAAATGGCCTTCTCGCACACTAAGTTCAGGGGAGAATAATGTCCAAAATAAGGCACTAGTAGATCCACGTAAGATCAAACTTCTCCTTTGCACATTAAGCTTGGAAATGAAGAACTTTATGAAAGTCATGGATCAAAGTGAAGACGCCTTCAAATACCTGAGAGCGAAATTTCCAAGATTGAATGAGGCAAAGGTGAAGGAGATAGTCTTCATTGGCCCTCAAATTTGCGTAATTTTGAAAGACCCTGCTTTTGATGAAATGTTGGAGGGAAAAGAGAAAGCAGCCTGGGAAGAATTCAGAATGTGGTAGGCTTGACAGCAGGATCAAGACAACTACCGACACTTGGTGAGTGAACTCCTTCAAAAGCACCAAGACCTTGGTTGCAACATGTCCCCGATAATCCATTTCCTCCACTCCCGCCTTGATTTTTGCCCCGAGAGTTTAGGCGCTGTGAGGACCGTGGTGAAAGATTCCACCAGGATATTTCTGCAATGGAACGCAGGTATCAGGGTCGCAAGAGGGTAGAAAACGCAAGAGGGTAGCAGATACACCCGGAACGTGGCAATGCTGGTGACCCTTGACGTCAAAAATGCTTTCAACTCAGCAAGCTGGTTAGACATGCTGCAGTCACTGCAAAATACTTTCCAGGTGCCTCCATACCTGCTAAATGTCATTGATAGTTACCTCAGTGACCGGACCTTAGTCTTTGGGACTGCTCAGGGGGAAAGGTTGAAGCAAATAACAGCTGGGGCAGCCCAGGGATCGGTTCTGGGACCCCATCTCTGGAACGTAGCGTATGATGGGGTACTTAGGTTGGAAATGCCTGAGGACTGTTACCTTGTAGGTTACGCTGATGATATAGCAGCAGTGATCCTGGCAAGGACAACTGATATGGCCCAGATAAAACTTACCCAGATCATGGGACTGATCACCAGTTGGATGAACGATCATGGCCTGACACTAGCGGCAGCCAAGACAGAGGTAGTTGTCTTTACCAGAAAGCGCATACCCACCATCCTACCAATAAGAATTGAAGGTGCAGAAGTCTGGAGCAAGCCGGCCGGGAGATATTTGGGAGTCATGCTGGACACAAAGATTACCTTCTGGAGCCACATCAGACAAGCCGCGGATAGGGCTGCACAGAGGACCTCTGCTCTGAGCCGCCTAATGAGGAATACTAACGGGCCTAGGCCTTGTAAGCGGCGCCTGATGATGTCAGTGGTACATTCAATCTTGCTGTATGGGGCAGAGGTTTGGGCAGATGCGCTGAACGTTGCATACTACAGGAAGCGTATGATAGCTGTTCAGCGGAGGGGAGCACTGCGGATTGCATGTGCTTATAGGACAGTATCAGAACCAGCAATACTCGTCCTGGCGGGTGTGATACCCATACAGCTGCTGGCTGCAGAAAAGAAGCGAGTGTATGAGCGGAAAGACGAAGGACAGAGACCCCGCGTCTCCAGGGAGGAAAGAGACCGCACAATGGAAAGATGGCAGGAAATGTGGACAGGCGAGCTGAGAGGGCGATGGACTGCTCGGTTGGTCCCTGACATCAAGGTGTGGATGCAAAGGGGGCATGGAGAAGTGAACTATTTCCTGACTCAGTTCTTCTCAGGACATGGACTTTTCTATGCCTACTTGCACAGAATGGGAAAGGTGGATACTCCATTGTGCCGCTGCTGTCAGGATGTGGAGGATGATGCGCTTCACACGTTCTTTGGATGCGCGAGATGGGCAGAGGAAAGGAGCTGGCTCAAAGAAGCACTGGGCATCACGTCTCCCAATATGACCCCAGAAATATTAGTTGCCAAGATGTTGCAGAGCGAGCAGCATTGGACCCTCACATCAGAATATGTGGAGAAGGTGTTGAGGATAAAGATGCTCCTTGAACGGGAGCGGCAACGTACGGAAGGCGCGGACCGACAAAGGCAAGCAGAGTGAAGAGGACTCCCGAGGACTCAGCCCGAAGTAATGTGTTAAACAGTCCCAGGCTGAGCTCCAACACGGGAAAGGTAGGTGAGGTTTTAGTGAGGTTTGAGTCCCACATAACCTGGAGGTGCGGTCCTCTCCAGGTATCTTACGAGATCCAAGTCCACCTATGGTTCTTAAAGATTTCCTCACCGGCCTACGAAAAAAAAAAAAAAAAAAAAAAATCAGGGTCGTTGGAACGAGTTTTGCTCGCGGACTTCTGCTGGACTATTACAAGAGATGCACCGGATATGAGGTACATGAAGCAATCGAAGAGGAAACATCTACTATTGGAGCTGAAGTGCGATCTAAGACAAAACGAGAAATGAGTCAAGTATACCGAATTTCTCAGGCAGGAACATGGATTTTTACAATAAACTCATCTTCAATCAGCTGCATTTGTACGAGTTTCTTGAGCTAATAAAAAATTGTCATTGTCATATTTGTGTTTCTTGACCCAAAATTAATAAAATGTTCCTATTTAGATCCCAGAAACTAGGTGCCAAAAAATATTTCTTTGTTGTCACATCGGGGAACAACTGATTCAAACAACACATAGTTTCGTTGATCTCGTAGTTTAGATTATCATAGTCTATTGTTCTTAGATCTAGTTGTTTAAAAAACGTAAAAACTCATAATCAGATCATCACTGAGTTAGTTACCCACTCCCCTCCTCGCCGACAACTCAGAGAGGACCGTCTGGTTATCTTCTCGAACCCTCAAGTTATTATTTAGAGATCTAGACAGTAGAGTGACCTACAGAGACAATATGTGTTTTCATGTGTAAACATTTACAGAGTGGACTTCGTGGACTTCCTGTAATTGATTGACAAATAACTTCATAATTATTATGAAGTTGCGGACGGGTTTCTAGTTGATTATTATCAGCTAATGACTTATTGATCTCTTACCGCCGACCACTGAATGATGAGGCGCCAATCAAAATAGTCTCTTCCACAAACCAACTCATCTCCAATCAGTCTCTAAAAGATCATCCTGTCGCCCACAACGGTCAACCCGAGGTTATCCCTTTTATTCATCCATCACCCACACGCCCCAGCACCCATCATCAATCAAGCTACCTTATCCTGTCTCGGGTATATGTTAAAAACCATTTGCCAACCGCTCTCCACGTGAAAGTGGACCACGTGCAGGAAAATAGAATTACTATAACTGTGCGATTTTATTTATAGATACAGAAAAATCTTGACACGGTATTCTTGAACAGCGTTCGGTCGCGGGTTCAGTATTTGACAATTGACCGACAAATTCTGCAATCGATTTCCTACAATTGAGTATTTTTTGGCCAAGTGTCACATACTGGACCCCTTTGGCAACCCATACTGCCACACCAGAATTTCAAACCTAGTAGGTACCTTTTCATTTAGTGGCGGAGTAGAACTATCAAAACAATAATGAGTGTTGCCGATTTGTGACACATAAAAATGGATTCAACGTTGGACTGGCTAAAATGGTACGAAATATTTTCAAAAATCCACAGTCATGTAGCAACCTCGTTTCTTCATCTTCAAATTGCTCCAGTTTGAGAACGGAATAAGATATCGGAATTCTGATTTCACCATTGTTTTCAGCGTTACAAAATCTTAAAAATGAAGTATCACTTGTCGTACTGTTTCATTGTAGGAATGTATGGGTCATTTTCCCCCCTTAAAATTCCCCTAAACCCCCCTTAGAGTAGCCCGATTCTGCCCATCTACGAACTTAGCCTTTCGATTGCCAAGACAGGTTTTTTGTGCAAATTTGAACTTTTTATTTCAATTCTAACGAGAGTTATCGTCGGGAATGGCTCAAACATAAACCAAGAACTATAGCTTCCTTTTCTTCAAACATTCTTCAACAGTCTTTTCTCCAAAATGCATCTATGTTATCAATTGGTTTCCAGGAGCTGGAAGAGTGAATTTTGATGGTTTTTGCGAAATCGCCTCCCACTTCTTGGATGACGACGACGCGGAGGCTATGCAGGAGGAGCTCAAAGAGGCATTTCGATTATACGACAAGGAGGGTGAGCTATTTCAGACATAATATATTTATTATGTTTATAAACTCATTAATTTAAATTATTATTATTATTTAAACATATTATGTATAAGTATGTCAACATGTAACCAGTTGGAACCATGGCTGAATCGTTAGTGGTAGAGCTATAATGTAATTGGATGTTTTTGGTAGTTCCGTGGCAATGAAGAGTACCATGATGATTTCAATTTTGGTCATCCTTAGCGTTTTCTTTGTTATGCCAAATAGAGGATTGAGGACTGTGTTTTTTTAGAGTTTGAGAAAAAATGTACATTCAATTCAGAATGAGTCATAAAATGATATTCTGCTATTGCACTAAAAATTTTTGATGGCAACACGCGTGGAACTATTTCCAACAGGGAACGGATACATCACGACCGCCACTCTCAAAGAGATTTTGGCTGCCCTCGACGACAAACTGACGCCGGAAGACCTCGACGGAATGATTTCGGAAATCGACACGGACGGGTCGGGGACTGTTGACTTTGATGGTAGGCTTTAATAAGTAGTACCTACCGATTTGGAAAATCCATTCAGGGAGTTATGTTTCCCAGACGGTAACCTCTGAATCCTGAGGTTACCGTTGGACGTTTACTGTGGTTTTTCCAGTGTGAAGGGCAGTGAAGAATTGCTTACTCTCGTTGCGGAGGTTACGCCCCCCGTTAAAATCTTTATGGCCGTAACAATAGCTCCTAAGCGAGGAGTGAATTATGAATCAGCAGCACTATTCAAAATATCACCGAGACTGCAATCCTTGCGCTGTTTTCTGGTTACAAGATCTTGATTCAAGTTCAAGTTCTTTTCATTGCAATCATTAAAAAATTTGAATGTACTTGGACTTAACATCAAATCCCGACTTATAGATCCTTCTTTTTTTTAATCACGCACTACCTAAATCATCTGCCATTCTTAATTTTTTTTTACAGAATTCATGGAAATGATGACCGGCGAGTAACCCTTATTCCAACTCTAAACCTCCAACTCTACTAATGGTAAAGCTAATTAAGATGTATGTAAGGCACTGCGAAGTAATCGTGTAATAACGTTCATGTTAGAGGCACAGTAATATCATATCTAATTACACAGGGAAAAAAATTGCGAACATTAGTGTTGTAAACGGTGCGTGTTTGGTCATCATCAATTTTATTCCATAACAATGTTTTGTACTGTATTTTAAAATAAAATTTTATTGTTGTTACTGGTTTTTATTTTGTCATTAATTCTCCAATTAATAAACCAATGAATTTTCAAGATATTTTTATATATTTTTTTATCGTATTTTTTTTTTTTTTTTAAATGGAGGAAGAGTGGTAAATTGAAATGCAAACCAAAGTAGTCTGAAAAAGGACCCTGTATTTTGATATTTGCTCACAAAACTCCCACTTTCTCATACAGAAAACAGAATGGGTACAGGAACTGTGGTTCTCTGAACGTAATAAGGCATTAAAAAGTGAAAATTAATTTAAATTAAACCAATAATTTATTTTGGTTTGCTTCGGAATCTACCTTGAAGGCCTGACACAAGGTGAGGCTAATGACCAATCTAGCTGGAGTAAACTACTCAACAGCCTTATAAAAAATTCACGGAGATTCCGAATCATACTTGGATTTTATTTACTGTATGAGAATAGGATCTCATAAGTAAACTCCCTAATAATGAGTTACCAGACAAGTACATACTTCCAAAAATATGTTTTAGCAAATTGTTGGCTGTTCTCATTCATTCAACAATTTACATACACTATTTTGTACACGATAACTAAATATGCGCCAAAATATTTGATTTTGGAACTCAACATTTTCTCACGCAATTTCTATATTCCCGCAAACCGAAGATTTTTCAATCCATATTCAATTCAATTGCCCACAAGATAAGAATAAACAAGTTGTACTTGGAATTGGATGCGGGCAGTTCCGATTGTGTGACGCCTGGTTATTACTTTTGCGAGGTAGTAAAAATATTTTTGTCCTCCAGTCAACCACTTGGATGCACTTGATTTAGGTACAGAGTCAGAGTTTAAAGAAGTGATCAAGTGAATTGTTGCAATCTTCCAGTAATTTTGCTTTTTATCAGTCGCGTATCTCACCAAACTACTCCCTGCTGAGCCAAAAACTATTTGAACTTCGTGGATTACTCAAAGTTCCACTTTTCTGAACAAAATATTCCCACGTTCGGCGGGGACGAAAGCCCACGTGCGGCATTTCTCCCAAAACTGAGTTTCACAGAATCCCCCACGAGTTCTGGGAGAGTGGGACGGTGTTGGAAGAACGCAGAGCAAAGTTATTCTTCAGACCAGATTAATCGTCGAATACCTATGTTGAGATAGTAGGTAGGTATTGAATAAAAAATAAATGCTCATCGGATTTGGATAACTGGATTTACTTGCTATTATTATCATTGTTACTATCAATAATACTCATCATCAGTGATTCAACGTTTAAGTATCCAGGTTAATACAATGACAACAGACATCCTACAGTTGTAATTCTTACACAAATTCAACAACGGTCACGCTAATTTTGAAGTGTGCTATTACATAATGGGTATAGCAAGACCAAAGAAATAAATAGGGGACATTTTCGAAATAAAAGGTACAGAAAACGGCGTTCAATGTTCTCTAGAATAATATTTTAAGGTAAAATCACGTGATTCAATGTCATATAGCCTGCCCAGATATTCATTTCTTGAAGTCAGACCATTACCTAACTGGTTATAGCAGAGGAGAAAATATTTTCACTGTAGAAACAACAAATCCAGTACCTACCAAATTCAGAACAACACTGAGCACACTTTTCCCCACAAGAGCACACTTTTCCGAATCTCCACTTGGAATTTCGTAGAAGTCTTTCATATTTACGCCAAGAAATATGACATCTAGCTTCATTTTTTCATGAATATAGATACTACAAGATATTAGAATCAAAAACCAATAAATATAAAATACCTAATCACTTATATGTGCATTTTTGGTACACTGTACATGGAGTGGTCAAATTTCCAACGGATTGAAATTATTTCATCAAGTTAGTGGAAAACGCCAAAAGAGAATTTTAATGTAATCAACGAAAACAAAAGTTTCTATTCGTCAAATGAATACGTCATGAAAATTAAACTGAAAGCGTTACAAACAAATTACGACTTTTATCATGCATCTGATTCACAACACACTCTTTTAATAGTCTATTACTTCTCAGTTTACTACATTGCGTCGTTGCGTTTCATCGGCAGTCACAGATTTTTCGTCACAACACTTATCTTTCGTAATTATTCAAAAATTAGCGTAATGTACTCGAAAGTTAACGAACCACAAAAAATGTAGGTTTCAGTTCATACTGAAATATTGTTCAATGTATTTTCTGTACATAGATTGCAATTTAAATTGGAGAAGTGTTGTAATTATTTAGGTTCTTGTTCAACCTATTTTCTAACCACGATTTCGTTTTCTGCACTTTATAATAGTTGTTCATTTCCCCACTAGTATTCGGCTTTCTAGGGAGTCGGGGAATGAAAATATGAAAATACTTTGGTTCAAAGAATGCGACGTGGGTCGTGTTAAAATATTCTCCCAAATTACCCACTCACTCACTCTTTTCAAAAGCTATTTATAGAGTTAGATCTAACTCTATACGAAATTTGGCCTGGATGCCGAAAATTCGTATCTATGCGAATCTATCTATACGTATCTATACGATTTTTTTTCATCCAGGCCAAATTTCGTAGACACTTTCAAATGTCTCTCGACAATATTATTTTAAGTTTTACGTTAACTCCATGTAAATCTGAGTGACGTACATAATGATATTATGCACACTTTCCTACATATTGACAGTGAGGTTTACATATCAATTCAATTAATTTAAATTTATTAAAAATAATATTCAATTTTACAATCCAAAATTGCCAATCCCTTTGTTAAAAATACCATATATAGTTGCAACATAACTTTTACAGCACTACCTCACCAAATACAAAAGAGGTTGCAAAATATTGGTCAGTTACGGACTTTTATAAAACGTTCCTCGATCGGCGAGCGATCCATTAATCACTTCAAAAACGATTTAATTCGTCTTGCCATTATTTAATTATATGTATTTCATGAAAAATATGGAGAAAATTTAATTGGTCTACATTTTGGGATCTTAAATTAGTAGTTTCTTTTCTACTAACGACCGTTCGTTTGTACGATTCTTTTATGTGAACTACGGATCATGATAATGTTAGGTTGGCGAGAATTCGGAATATACTATTGGACGAAATTAATGTAAATTCTGATCAGGAATAGGCTAACTAAAACTAACTACTTATAATTAATTATAGGTAACTAAGTACATGGTATTGGACACAAACGAGGTAATTGAATGGGCCTAACGTTCATCACTAAAATTGAAAATAACGAGACGTTCATCAGACTAAAATAACGACTAGATGTGTTGAATTTTTAGTTCATATTATGTTTTAGTTCATTTCTTAGGAGTTTCCTAGGCATCCTTTATTACAGTGTCGTAGCGTTTGAGCAACCATTGTGCTCAGAAATTTTTCAAATACCACAGGACAGATCCTCACAAACTTAAATTTAAACTCCAGCTCTAACGTTAAATTGGATGGTCCAATTGGATGGATCCAACCCTTTCGTCTCTCCTTGCTTCCTCAATAACACCTCTTCCATTTTCTTTGAAGAAAAAAAAAATAAGAACAATTAAAACCCCACTAGATATGCTCGTTCAAGGCCTTCTGCATTTTTGCTGTATAGTAAAGACGACCCAGAATTGATTGCACTGAAACGCAGATGTTCTAGAAACTGACTCTACTGAGCACTCAACTGACGTGTGAATGATTCAGGTAGAGTAGAATTGGAGTGGTGATCGGCCCTCTCTACTCTACCACCCACCCGAAACGTTCAAACCCAGCCTTACTTCTCGAAAATACCTAAGCCTGTGATATAACCATTGAGAAGCAGTCGAACCAGCAATGAATTGCTGAACACCTGTATTGCAGAGTTTTCGTAGAGTGAGGCGAACGTTGTTTAGGGTTCGAAAAAAATAAAAGGAATTTTTGAAATTTGGATATTTTTTAACTGTAAAATGAGCACTTACAAAATGAGGGAATATTTGGAATGTTGGATGCACGTCATGTGATACATAATATGTATATGTGAGGCATATGTCATGTATATGTGAGGCATATTATGCCTCGGAATGCATAGTGTATGAAAATAATGGTTATTTTGGGTATTAGAACAGTAACGAAGTAGCTACCTCACAACAAATTATTATGCACTCTTTTCTTTTAAAACCAAAGACGTCCGGATCTCGGACTATCGAACCGATCTGGGGAAGTTCCTTCAGTTCCGTGGGATAAATCGGTTCAACTTCTCTGCTCACTCAACTGCCAGAAAAGGAGATTACACCGTCTCGTTTTCTTAGGAACAGAGACAGGGTAGACGGGAAACCTGTCAGAATTCATTAATATTCCATCGGTGGCTCCTTCACAACAGCAATTTGTCAACCACCATCGAGGAGCCTGACACAGACTGATAACTGCCAAGGAGGGACTGACACCTTACCCTCAACCGAACTCCCAACTTCAGTGTCACCGCCCTCGAGTTATATAAAGAAGATGCGATTAAATAAGAATAATAAGCGAAGGTGGTAAATTAAATGAAAATGACCAATTATTAATTTACAGTATGGAACCAAATTACATGAATGTTGCGATGTAAATATTCATATTGAGTCCATTTGACTACACTGAACAGTAAATCAATTTTGGTATTAAAAACTCTATGAATTCAACGAAGTAATGAGCGTGGTATTTCTATCTTCCCTTATTTCTTAAATGCAAATCCGGGATACGGAGCAACCAGTCATTGCACTAGATACTAGAGGTATGAAATTCCAGAGATATTTAGTCACTGCCTCAACTACTAACAATTAGCGGTCCTGTGACATCCTTCGCAACACGTGTACTTCTACATGCTCGATATGAGGAACAGAAGGAGTTATGCGTTTCAACATCTTGTAATTATTATAATAAAGATAACTCCACAACGTCTCCCCCAAACATGGCGACATATTCCGACATGAGAGGACCGATCAATATTGATATTTCAACAGGTTGTGGGGCGACGTACCAATGGGCTGGTGATGTGTCGATCTATTACCCCCCAGAGACCACACGGGATGGGATATTGCAATATTGGAATCAGTGATTGACAGATTCCGATACTTCTCGCTAATAGACGTGTTAGTTTTGTGATTCTCAGTAGTATGAGAATTTATCACCTAACGAAGGAGGGGGTAAGATATGGTAATCTGGATAAGGAAAAGCTTCTTCAGATAAACCGGTATTATTGTAAGAGGGAGCGGTGATAAACTAATACCACGATATAGTGACACGTCACTGTAACTTTTTCCTTGGCTCCTGAGAGTGCTTTGGTGAACCCCACAGTTCCATTACTGGGCTGCCGACCCGTTAAGTGTTGGCAGCACGTGAGGGGGATGTAATGAGATTGGTACTTCTACCTGCCAATATTCCTGAAACTGCAATTACATGAATATCTAGCGCCAAATGTACGTACAGGTTCAACGGGCTCACCCACTGCTCCCATCAGACCTTTGAAGGATAATGAGGTTATAACGATATCAATCTCATTGCCTTACGTATTTCCGCAGGTGAAGCTAATGGGTTATGCCATGACTCCGGATGGAAGATCAATAGGAGGAATATGTCGATGTAAGGAGAGCATAGCTAGATAAAAAATTGATGCAGCATCCATCCCCTTGCTTGTTTCAATAAATTCGGGCCACAGTTTTAATTCAAGTATTTCGAATATCAACAAGATATTCATTTCAATTCAAAGGGTTCGATCTCAAATTATTATTATTCTTTTTAAATCAATGGAACTTGACGTAGACATAGACGTAAGGTTCCTTTTTTGAGCGTTTTAGAATTGGATGATAATTTCATTTATTAATAAGATGGGATGGTTTTCGATGATCGTCTCATTCTTTTTGAATAATATCGAAACGATTACAAAGTTCGAAACGATTTGTTTCAAATGACGACCGAAACGTATCTAGTTGGCGACGAATGTACGAGGCTACTACAGGCGGCGAATGAGACTAGATTTTCTCGAAACACGCAACTAACAACGGCTCATCCGAAAGGTTTTGTATTAGTCTTTCAAGAGTCCCACGGGCATTTTTGTTTCCCTTCGAGTTTCCTCTAAAATGCCTCGACGTTTTTCCTCCTTCGGAACCAATCAATTTGTTTTCTCCAAATGAATTAGTTACTGACTTGGTCATCAGGTGGTCACCAGCCCATCTGGTGAGTACTATTCCAAAGGATCCTGTTCGATTCGTTTATCGGGTGATACGGCTTTCAAGTTCTCGCTTTACTATTGAAACATAATACACTGCCTTCTAAAAATAAACTCTGAATTGAATTGATTGAGAAGACAAGGAGGGTGGTTCAGCTTAATTGATAGTATACAGGAGCGTATAGATTGCTTACATTAGTAACTACTATAATAAGTATACTTATGCTGTACATACCTATGAATCCGCACACTCATAATAGCGCTAAGGTTCACTGTATATTATAAGTAAACCTAATTAATATGATTTACTTTCCCAAGTTCAACAGACAAAATATACTCGTACTCCCCAAACATGATCTTACTTCAGGAATTCGGCGTTAGCTCACGTGAGGTTTTCTTCAGGTTCATACTAGAGGAAGAGCTTGTAATGTTATCGATTTGTGAAGGGAGTTATAAGGTATAAGGAAAACAGGGTTGCTGAGTCTACACCAAAATGTAGAAATTACCGGTCATTACTATTCCCTTTACGAGGCATAGCATCCCTTGAAATAGGAGTTAACTTTGTGGGTATGAGCTAAATCTGACATTAAATATCTCAGCTAGCAATATTGTGCGCTGTTCCTCTCGTTTTTGAAGTACAGCACTTTATTTGTCTCACTGTATTATAAATCCTCTCTAATGGTATTTGTTAATTTAATAAATCAACAGACAAAAAAAAGAACCAAAAGTGCTTAACTTTGAACGAAGAAAAAAATCGCATGAAGATATGACGTTAACCCTAACTTATTGTATGTATACGAATGTTGAATATGGTATCAATGTTGTCATTTTACTATACTAGTTAGTTGAGGGATCGTTAAATATATGAAGGAGCTTGAGTATAATTAATGTGTACTAGTATGTTGAAACAACGTTCACAACGTTCAAATTACTTTGAAAGAGATTGAAACTAGTACTGGGAGCTTGAAGAATAAAATAGCCGGAAAATAAATTTTTCAGTAAAGTAATTCATCATTCGTTATTTCCCTGAATTGGTCATAAATAGGGAATACGCAATTTGTATAAATAAAAAAAAGAAGAATTTTTTTTTCTTGCACAAAGTAGGCCGAGTCTTATGCAATTATGATTGGAGTAAAGATTAATCTTGGATAGCGTTATTGGAGTGTGATGGAAGGTCCCTATGTAATGTTTTAGGCTCGGAATTTTCCTATGAAATCGAACTTTTGATGTGGGAATTTTATAAACAGAAGGATTACATGCAGTATGAGACGCTTCTTGTTTCATATCATTGCCTAAATTGCACAAAACCGTTGGTGAGTTAGGCTCATAATTAATCCATGTTCTGGTTTGGCTACTGTGATGGATGATCCATTCAGAAAACAGTTCAGAATTTCGGTCACCATCCAGTATCAAATATCAAATATGCAACTTTCAGAGCTATCAGTGATGTTGGTTTGAAGCTATAATGATTGGTAAAATGTCATGTCACTATGTTAGGATTCGCATGCGGGTTCCCGCATATTCAGGAAATGGCTAGTTCAGAATCATTTCCAGAAACACTATCCAGTTTAGACATCATGTGTGAAACCCTGGGTGCATAGGCTATCTAGTGATGTAGGTTTGAATTATTGATATCGCGTGATGTATGTCGATACCACCTTGGATAAGTATTGCAGTGGAACTACAGTGAGTTACTCAGTGAGTGGTTGCCAGTTCTGAATCTGTTCCATGGGATTTGCGAAAGCGGAGCTCCAGTGCGTAAGGGCCTTTCCCCTGGCAAACATGTACGAGCCGAGCACGCATTTGCCGATGAGTTTGTCTGCAACATATCAATTGATTCTCCAAATGCCAGTATGCAATGTATGAAAATAGGTCATGAGATATTTATTAGTTGATGGGTTTTGATGAGGTATTTGATTCATTAGTTGTTAACCCGTAAAAGAAAAGATTGCTCACCTTTCCCGTACCCCTGCTGATTCTGATAGACCTGCAGACTGAGGCTGGTGACGTCAATGTTGGACTGAGGAACCCTGAAGTTGAAGCCTTGAGAATACTTGGGTTCGCTGCCTCCCTTAACGACACTGGTTCTCTTAACTTTGACTGTGTGCCAGTGTTGGTTTAGGGTTAGGCGGACGTAGGTGTCGTCTTTTCCACCGTCTAGAAGCTGCAACAACAATTTTAGATTATAATGAAGATTATAATCAACCGTATTAAGTAGTGGTTTCCTCACAATAAGAGGACGAGAAATGCTGCAGAGCACTAATGAAAAGCAGCAGCAGATCGTGTAGGATTCAACGGATTACTGGGTCTGCCGGACTGTGGTTTCCAGTAGGACGTATTTAAATTATATAAATTACTATTAGGTCGGCCCGGAAAGTTATTAAAATTTAATAACTGGACTCATCATTTTGAATTCAAATTATCTCATTACTCCATCTATTTCGTACAGTTACCGGGCTCACAATTATATTGTACAAAGGACAGTGATATAGAGAAAACACGAGTCCTTCAGAAGATTTTGCTACAGTAGTTTTTTCTGTGCTACAGTTTTAGCTACTCGTATTTTGAAACCTCAGAGATGTTTTTATAATTTTTACGGGAAATGTGGATTTCATCAAAGGATTGAAAAATTAATTGTTTAAAATGTTAAGCCTGTTTCAGTTTTACTTCTTTATCTTAACTATACACAGTCCTTTTACAATCCTTTCGTACGGGAACCGAATACCGTAAATTTGTGCAACTTATTACCAAGAGGGGAAATACCCCCATCACCCAACTTCGTTGAAGTTCGTAGTTGTAAACAAACGCGTTTGAGTTCCTAATGTGACGATAAATCGCTCAACGGATATTTATTGATTCCGGAACCTTCCTCGTCGTATTTACCGGGCGTCCGGAACATAAGACTTTTCTCTACCAGCTTTTGATGTCAGATAGTTTGGCCTCGCTATACCGGTGAAAAAGATACCAGCCGCATTTCCGAAGCGGGTTCCTTTGAGCCTCATTACATGGCCGAACTCCGTTAAATCTCTACAACTATGACCTTTTCACCTCTGACCTTTGCACCTCACATTGGAAGGACGTTCAGCCAAATGCCGGAACAGAGCCCCATACTTCTGTCGAGACAACAAGCCATTTCTATATGCTCTTGGTTTCGGAGTAAGCTTTCAAATCAGCAGTGAGTACATAAGACCTCGTAAGCTCCATTATATCCGAGAAATACTCGTGATATTTTTTGAGGAGGAGACGACCAATCGCATGTCCTCGACCCCAAGAAAGGACAAAAAACCAATAATATATCTGTGAGCGACATCAAACCTGAAAGGCTTAGCGAAACTATTAGGAAGTATTTTTTGCCTGCTGAAAAACAATGATGATGCAGCCCCTGTATGAACATAACTGATCTATGTGAGATTTGTTACAATGGAAACAAAGCGACTGAACAAAATCTGAAGTATTGCCACAAATCGGCTATTATCATGTTATAGCGAGTTCCCATAAACCGTCCTCTTCTTAGTTTCCTGTTTGGGAGATAACGCTACGCAGCCTGGCCAGCCAAATAGGACGTTTTTCAATGTCCTTTTATTTTCGTCTCATTCCCTTGTTCCCTCTGACAATATGTGTTACGTACCCAATCTGCCCTCTTTCTAGGACTAATTTGTTGTGTTGATTGCCCCAGTCAGAGAGACCTCATTCCGTTCGGCACGTGTGACGATTTTCCCAAGATTCCCCTCCGATTTGTATTTTCTACTGTAAAGGAGACTCTGGAAAACTTCTCTTTACAACTTTGAAAATCACTTCCACGCAACATTGATGTATCTTTCAGATCTTACTGGTAATCGTACATCAAGGGAGAAGGCGATAATAGGATTTTCAATATCCTCGTCGTCTGATACGCCATATACATCTGATATGGGAAAAAACTTGAAAGTGATAGGAAGTTAGTATAAACCAGTACACGTAAACTTCTCACTGGGATCAATGATTGTTCTACAATTTCACCGAGCACAAAAAAAAAACATTTCCGCCGTTTGAGAGTGCCCAAACGTATTATTTTCAACAAACACCATAATTCCAAAAAGATTTGAGCAGCCAAAAAGGAGGACTTCTGGCCGAATGACGAAAATGATTCAAGTGAAAGATAATCTGAACACTTTGCGATTCAGTTTTCGGCCGGTAAAGATGAATGAGAAAAATTCTCTGCCCACGGGCTACTGAATACCAAAGGGCCTGCCACATATTCTAATTATTTAATCCCTCTGAAAAGCTCTTTTTGGCATCAACCGTATACCTTACGCCTGGTAACTATAATTTTCCTAAAACCACCGGTTTGATGGAACTTTGATATAGAGAGGCATGCCAAGGGGTGGAAGGGAGGACTACACAGGGGCGTACATAGAAACGGAAAGTCTCCCAGAACAAGAAACTCTGTAAGTATTAAAATATATATACACCGACCCTCGAACCCTCAACCTTATCATTATTATTATGGATTATCATTACGCATTTCGCATTGTGGGTGTTTATGATGATGGTAGTACCTAGTTGATAAGGGAGGATTGATGCTTTATTTGTGATAGTAGTTCAATTTGATATGCATAGAGAAGATAATAAACAGTTGTGTCAAGCATTTGCCGAGTTTTTTATTCGACTTTCTGAATCTACGTATCATGTAACGTAGATAATTTTGAGGGGTGATAATTTTTTTCTTTGGCGATTCCAATGGTTCATTATTGAAGATAATAAACCAAAACCAAAATTTTCCACGAAAGTTTATTACTTTCTATATTGCCCTTCTGTTGTGATCTTTGTTCTGTGTACAATATCCTAGTGAGTCTCTACTATACGAAATAGTTGGAGTAATGAGCTAGATATTGTTCGACTATGTGGTCAGATGGACCTGTCTAATAATAGGAGAAATGGGAGCGGTAACTAGCTAAGTGAAGGTCTATATTTTATAATATTCAGGAGCATATAGTATTCAGGATTTTATATATAGTCCATATGAGTCCATAATAGGTCATATGTAGTAGTCACATGTAGTCCATAATAGGTTTATATTATAAACCTTTATAGTTGTAGTTTCCAATAGATGATTGAATTCCACCGTTGCCAACCATGATAAATCAATTCAATTTATCTGAACCATAATTTTTTTTAATTTAAGCCGTTTATTAAGAATTTACCACAAAATATATTTGAAGTATTTCATACTTCATCACAAAATAAAATGAATACTTCAGTAAAATAAATTAAAGTCTTTGGCAGTACTTATACTGATCTCCATAATTTAAAAAAATTGTCCGGAGATCAGGAGTTGCTAACAATTACACAATACTAATATAGTTAAACGCTGCAGCGCGCTGTGGCAATTATTAATAACGGAAGAAAATGAACATACATTTTTGTCTATTGTAACAGAAAATAAAATGAAGCGCCAAAACTTAATGATAATAATGAGTCGTTTTTTTTTTTTTTTTTTTTTTTCGTGTGTAGGTTTTTCGTGTGTGTTCAAGTTTTTCGGTGATACATGTCAAAATGTCCAAGTTTTTTTTTTTTCATCAAAGAAGCAAAAACCCAATGAAACGTCTTGAATTAATTGGGCACGTGTAGGTAGGTATGAAAATAGAAAAAAGACGAGGAGTGGCAACTCTCCCAGTTGTGAATGCTTTCTTTGCGTGAATTATGCATGTGACTGAATAAAAACGATCCATCTCCGAGAAGGTCTCCGCCGGCATACGAACTTCATTTCTCTACCCCCACGCATTTCGCATTTTGGGTGTTCATGTTGATGGTAGTAGTTGATCAGGGAGGATTGAAACTTTATTGGTGATAATAGTTGAATTTTCGGTTTTGGTGAGTACCTGATCGTAATTACCGACGCATACTCTAGGCGTATGTTCCGTGAATGGGTTTCACGTGTGGAAGTCTTGAGTGTCTACTCGTTAGACCATCACAATTCTTTAAATAGGGTTTGGTGACACTATTTGAACGGCAAAGCCATACATTTTCGGTCTTTCGAATTGAAATGTAGAAGGCATACTCGTTTGTCAGAATTTATCGTATAGACGTGGTGCCAGCGAGATCTAAAAGTCTCCTCGCTTGACCATCAGTATAGGTACTCGTATAATGTACAGCTTTCAATGCCTCAATGGTAACATGACGGTATTGATGCCGCTAAATAAAAATTATTAATAACTAACAATAATAGCTGAACATGTTATTGCAGAAAGCCTTCAGTGCTGCAGACATCCCAGTTCGCTTGGAACCTTCTGGTCTGTTGAGGGAGGATGGAAAGAGACCTGATGGGGTAACGCTCATACCATGGGCCCTAGGTAAGAACCTGGTTTGGGACGTGACGTGTGCGGACTCCCTTGCGCCAAGCTACATTACCTCCTATCGCACCCCTGGATACGCAGCAGAGCTATTGGCCAAAAAGAAGCATTTGAAGTACCAGGCCATCAAGCGTACCAATCATTTTGTAGCCTTTGCCGTGGAGTCATTGGGTTCTTGGGCAAAGGAGGCCAGGGATTTGGTGGACGCTCTAGGCTCAAGATTGGCAGACAAGACAGGAGACCGAAGGGCGAAGCGGTACCTTGTTCAGCGTTTGTCGCTGGCCATCCAGCGAGGCAACTCCACGAGTGTCCTGGGGACACTGCCCACATCCATGTCCATGGAAGAAATATTCTACCTCTAAATTCCTGTATACCCTATTTACATAATTACTTCTGCGGCCCCCCCCCCCCCCCCACATGTCCAGTCATCATTGCGCTTTTGGCCATTGTACGAGTACTACTAAAAAAAATTATTCAATTATTTAGTGATCTAGACAGAAGGGTGGTCTGCACAAAGAAAATAATACCTAAACTGTTGTGTCAAGAATTTTCAGAGTTTTTGTACATTGTATAGAAAATAGTATAGAAAATAATAAACCGTTGTGTCAAGAATTTGCAGAGGTTTTGTACATTTTATATTGGATATTAACCAATTTTCCGAGACCCTCGAGATATTGAAGCGATGATTCTACGAGATAGAATATCTACAACCTCAGCCTGCGTCTGTTGAAAAAACGTTCGTTATCTCTTACATTTGTAATACCAAATTACTTGGTGTTTATTCCGAAACCATATTGTAGGGCGCAGGTAGGGTACGAGAGCGAAATGTTATAAAACGCCGCCAGAAAATCAGAGGGAACCTTTAGTTCTCTTTTACAAACAAACAAAAAAAGAACATAACTACCTAATGGAAGATTTTAAAAAATGGAAGTGAAAAGTCAACGGAGTAATCTAAACTTTTCTTTGTGTTCGAAAGGAGTGGGCGAAGAGGTAATTCGAACTTTGTCAAGTGAGTTTCCTTCGAGAGGGGGTTGAATAATATTCAACATTACTCAACTAAAAATATTATGTTTAGCCAGACAATCTCGAAGGAATCATAATTCAAGTTACAGGTCAATCAATAATTCGTTGCCAATAGATACCTTCAACCGTAACTCTGCGAATTCTTGACATAGCGGTATCATCTTCTTTGTGCAGATCACCCTTCTGTCAAGATCACTAGATGATTAATAATTAATATTATATTAATATAATAATTATTATTATTATGAATTATCATCAAGTAGTGATATTATTGTTAATGATTAATAATTACGGTTAGTTAATAATAACCATCATTATTTTATATAATTGTTATTTATTAGTCGTGATTATTGATAATTATCATTAATTAACTCGATATCTGAAAACCATGTGCAGCTCGAATCAGCTGGGCCAGTATTAACATTGACCCGACAGGCTGCTGAATGATTCCCTCATTTTGACGACTTAGGATCTGCCCCACCTGCTCGACTTGGAGCGCTCATTCGGAATGAACGGCTGGTCGTACAAAGCTCCTGATGGTCTTAAAAAATTCTAAAAATTGAACTCTGTTTAAATGTTTATAAAAAAAATAAACCATTCAATTTGAATTTCGGGCGGCGGAGGGACGGATTTTATTTTTTATTTTTTAAATTCGATTTTCGGAATCTACATATCGGGCGTGCGGTGGTTCGCAGCCAGCTATTGTTCTCCGTGGTTTGACTGATCCGGTGTTTCGCAACCAAGTAAGCGAGAAGCCGTACTGCGAGACATACAGGTGGAAACAAGGTTGAAAATTAATCATACAATGCAGTTACATTCTCGCCCTACCATGTCAATAACCAACGGAAACGCCGAATCAATTCAATGTCACAAAGACCGCATGATTGACACCCTAACATCCGTAAAACAAATGGGTATTACACCAGAGTTAATGTCAAGCTTAAGTAATCTGTGTTACATAATAAATTCAGAAAATCATTTTTTTTAAATTCATAACAAATTTGTTTCAATTTACCTACCTGCCTCTCTCAGATTGCGAAACACCGGCATTGAATGTTGGGTCGTAGGTCGGTTTAACACCGGATGTTTGGCCCTAGGTTGTGAATCAACGAACGCCGCTACATATCTTGCTACATAAACACTCACATTTGGGGGGGGGGGGGGGGGTTCTTGCTCGATTCCAAAGGTTCATTATCGTCGAAAATATACCAAAAACTATGCAACTCTTCTCCAGCGGTTCGAAGCCCTTTGATCGAAGAAAAAAAAAAAAAAAAAAAAAAAAAAAAACGATTATTAGTGAGCTTCGAAATTCAAAGTCTGTAAGTGCGTGAGTGTATGTTCAATTTGAGAAGATATGAATCGGTCGCTTATTGGTTGTCTGGCTCAACACGAAATCGTTGCGGAATAGGCGAAATTAATAAGGAGACAGGGAGAACAAAATTATAAGGAGGCGAATTCCCACTTCAGGTTCTGTATCCCTTGCTATGTGATTAGGAACAGATCGAGCTCGGGGGTCGTTGTAGGAGCGACGGTAATTGAAGAAAGTTGTACCCAGTGAGCAACCGCCAGTGGTGACCCAGAGCGGCGCGCAAAGTAGCCTCGATAGATCGTGGCCCTTTGATACTCAATTTCCCTCACAATTCATAACGGTTTAACGTTAACTAAATATAATATACTGTAATAATATACAGTCAAGTATTGTGATTGATTGAAAAATTCGCTTGCATCTGTAAATGGTGATCTGCTTCCATTGGTGGAAATCTAACCATTTACACAATTATAAACATTTCTTTGACGTTCTTTAGAACCACGATCATCTACAAAACTAGTTGAGCAAAACTTGGTACGAGTATGTTACTTGGTACAAGAGTCGAATTTAAATCAAAATCACCCAGAGCTACCTCGAGAACCTACTGTTACAGTAGCGGACGCTAGTAACCCCATGGACAATGGGGTGTACAGGATTCCAAAATTGTATTAATATTCAATGTATTTACTTATATAGCGCTAGCGACCAAACCAAGTGAATAGAATTAATAAGTCGTGTCCAAGGCACACATACTTTTGTTACAAAGGTTTTTAAATTTATTTGGCAACAGCAAACAGCCTTTCAGTCATTTACATATAGAATTCCTATTCCATATGTAGACATTCCTCTTGCATTGTGGTTAATATTTTTTTTTTTTTTTTTTTTACATTAAACACCTCTCTCATCTGAAGATGAGAGTAAACCATTGTTTACTTCATACGTCTCTCCTGTACAATCCTTTCCACTCACATCAACGGTTAGCTATTCAAAGTATAAGTTTGAGCCAGTAAGCAAGTGAAGTTTAAACCATAGCACGTTCGGGTGTTACGGAATTTATTTCCATCCCCGAATAAAGCGTGGAAAGTTACCTACGGTAGAAGCGTTTTCCTCTATTGAAACGGGTGATGAACCCTCAGAACTCCTCCGAGACCTTCGTATTTTGGCATAATTATGTAGGTAGTTGGATTCGACACCTCCGGGCGTCCGTACCAAAACGACGGAGCGCTATTGAATGAGAAGAATAACTTATCTTACGCCAACTTAAGCCGGCGCTGTGTAGCGGAAAAGGTTCGAGATATAATAAAACGTTCAGAAGCCACTCCCGAAACCAATTTTTACGTTGGGGAATTCCCTTCACTTTCAAGTGGGTTATGTACATACTCTTTAATATTGGCCACTCGGCGAACGTTGAGTTGAACAACAATCGGATTAATTATCCAGATCTACACCCCTCCACACATGGACCACAAATACTTTATACGCCTCATCCACCACCACCTCTATCCACCATCCTTCTATTTTATATCCCCCTCAAGTCGACCTTCACTCTCACTCCAACTTCCAGAGTTAGCGTGGACATGTTTGGACTCTCATAAAAATTCTACCTATTTTATCCAGTCTATTTTTATTTATCACGGATTACACCATAGAAAATGCACAAACAGCAATTAGATTAGGGTTCAGTGTGATCGACGATGGGGGGGGGGATATAATATATTATTATCATTATGTGTCATACTATGTTTCAATAATCAAAAGTATCGAGTTTGTCTAAAACGTGCCAAATTATATGAAACCTACCTGACAGTATCATTCAATGTGGAATCATCCGAGCTCTGATAATCACGTATGTTCAATGATTGAACAATTATTATAATAAATTATAATTGGTTCAAATAAACACCTAGAGTGAGAAGTATCAGTAAAACAACAACATTAATCTCATCGTGGCAATCCGCTAAATCAACTCAAAGCAGAATAGCTGTTTTCCAGGTGAACAAATAGTAGAAAAATCCTGGGAAAAAGAAACCACAAACAGCCGTATATATATCACCGCTTATATATATAAATGGACCGGTGGTATATTATAGTCCCGACGCCGACCCGTTGATCCCTTTAGTCGTGCTCTAATAATAAACTAAGGTGAAGTTCAATTAACATTCTTACCTCAGTGACTCCGTCCCCGGAATGTGGCGTATTGTTAAATTTATCTTTTCTCCCACCCTCCCTGCAAAACCCGACGCCTTCAACGATGTCTGTTTTTTTCGTTCCAAACATTAACCGAATTAGAAACGGATGTAATGTATGGACTCAATTTATTTTGAGGTCCCTTCCTAGATCTAGTCGTTCTAACTTCGTACGCGATTAATTCGGAAGAGAAAAAAGTTTTCAGGTGAAAAACGGGTTTTTTCTATTGCCTGCACGTGGTGATTGCGGAATTAGGCTATACTTGAAGGATGGACCTCGAAACAGACTCGAAGTATGTAGGTGAAATGGTACCTTATTGTAGTATAACACTACCACAAAGGGTGTACAGGATTCCAAAAAGGGTGTACAGGATTCCAAAATTGTATTAATATTCAATGATACAGCGAATACCAAATAAATCAAACATTCTCAAAAACCACATCAGTCAGATTTCAGAACAATTTCAATACATAGTTACGTTTGGTGGCAAACATGGGCCATGGTTGCTACCTAACGTAATTATGTATTGAAATAATTGAAACAATTATTGTTGATCTGACTGATGTGGTTGAAAAATTGAAAAAAACTCCATTTTTTTAGCTGAGTAAAAAAAACTCTGCATATTCTTGACAAAACGGATCATTATTTTCTTTGTACAGATCACCCTTCTGTCTAGATCACTAGGTGTAAATGTCTAGATTGTTAGATTAATTATTATTATGAATTATCACTAATTATTAATAATTTTATCCAGTACCTAGCGAAAATTATAATAATTGATTGTTAGGTATTAATAATTTGTATTTATTATTGATAATAATTATTGTTAATTATGATTAATTAATACGATATAATTCTGGGGTTTTTAATACTACGTCGGTAATAATTTTTCTATAAAAGGAGTGCCTACCAACAAACATTCGAAATTACCTTCATTTCCGTAGCTCGAAACGTACCTCAACAAAAAACTCGACATCACTAAAACCATATGATGTTCCAAATAGCTCGTTAGTATGGAAATTGACCTGAGGTGTTCTTGCCGGCCACTTGTCTGACGTCATCCACCCCCTGTCAGTCCACGTACGTCATATCCTGTGAGGTGTTCTTGCCGGTCACTTGTCTGACGTCATCCACCCCCTGCCGGTCCACGTACGTCATATCCTGTGAGGTGTTCTTGCCGGCCACTTGTCTGACGTCATCCATCCCCTGCCGGTCCACGTACGTCATATCCGGTGAGGTGTTCTTACCAGCCACTTGTCTGACGTCATCCACCCCCTGCCGGTCCACGTTTGTCATATCCAGTGAGGTGTTCTTACCAGCCACTTGTCTGACGTCATCCAGCCCCTACCGGTCCATGTACGTCATATCCTGTGAGGTGTTCTTGGCGGCACCTGTTTGACGTCATATCTTTTGACGTAGTTGGTCGCTTGTGTTGCGACGTCATATTATCTGAGAGGCCCGTGGATGAGGTGAATTAAGGAGACAAAATAGACTTCATATCGAATCGAGGTGTTTATTTGAATTCTTCTTCTTTAGATGATTTGGCTTCAGACATGCCAGTCATAGCCATTGGATTCGTGATTCAAAGCAACCATAAAGTGGGTACAGCTTTCGTACGAGTACGCAACCACGAGGGGCACTTCGCCCAGTTAGCGTTGAGTTAAAATTACGAAATTTTTTTTATGGGTTCCGACCAACCCCACAATGGTCCTCGAAACTTTTCATAACCCTAGGTCATTAGGAAGGGGTTCAAAACGAATTTTGAATTTTGAAAATTTCAAAACGAATTTTGAAATTTTGAATTAGATAGAGTTTGTTCCGTAGAATTTTTTAAGACCATCCACAGCTTTGTACGACCAGCCGTTCGTTCACAATGACGGCTCTAAGGTTGATCCTGTCAACACGATCGTGAATAGAACGGTTGAAATACAGGTCAGTTTTCATACTAACGAGCTGTTTGGAACATCATATGGTTTTAGTGATGTCGAGTTTTTTGTTCTGAGGTACGTTTCGTGCTACGGAAATGAAGGTAATTTCGAATGTTTGTTGGTAGGTACTCCTTTTATATAAAAATTATTACCGACGTACTTAGTATTAAAAACCCCAGAATTATATCGTATTAATTAATCATAATTAATAATAATTATTATCAATAATAAATACAAATTATTAATACCTAACAATCAATTATTATAATTTTCGCTAGGTACTGGATAAAATTATTAATAATTAGTGATAATTCATAATAATAATTAATCTAACAATCTAGACATTTACACCTAGTGATCTAGACAGAAGGGTGATCTGTACAAAGAAGATAATGAACCGTTGTGTCAAGAATTTGCAGAGTTTTTTTATTCGATTTTCTGAATCTACGTATCTTGAAACGTAAACCAACAAATTTTGAGGGGGGGTTAAAATTTTTTTTCTTTGGGCGATTCCAATGGTTCATTATCGAAGATAATAAACCAAAAACTGCTGCAGGACATTGTCGACCTGAAATTAGCTGTAGAATCCTAGCCTGTGGCCGTCACGAAATGAAACACCTAGTATAATATACAAGGTGTTTCATTTCGTGACGGCCATATATATGTATAGTCTCGGTATATGACTAATTGTTATAAAACTACTGTTTACTAAATATTATCACACTCGCTGGCTGGAGTCACCAGAAGCCCACGGTGAATGTAACTGGAAACAGGAATTTTCCCATTTGAAAGGTTCCATCCAGGTGAACTGGGTCACGAAGAACATTCCTACAACTGTGTTTTGTTGAAGTTACGAAGGTCTCATCCTGTGCATTTTAAAGTAACCGTTTGAAGTGTTGAGAACACTTCCTACGTTTTTATTACAGTGCCCTTTCAAGCTAATGACTTTCTTGCCCAGCCCAGGGCGAAGCGCCTGAATGAGTAATTAATACGGTTGAGCGAATGGAATGACGGAAGGCGGAGTTTAAATGGAGATAATATAGGGTGTGCTAAATTATGATTTATATTCACAGCTTCTTCGTTATAATGAAGCTACGGAACGGATAAAAATGGAATGGAATAAGTGCTAACAAATATTCCTGGTTGAATCCGATAGTTCCGTCCGTTTCCCACAAGAGTTGAGTCCATTCAATCGGCTTTCCGGCATTGACCCACAACCAAACACGGCCGCCTAATAAAATAAATATCTGTAAAAACAACGACTTTCCGTACTGCGACACGTGTATTTGTGAACTCGGGGTCGAGTAAACAGACAATCCAAGTCTTTCTGAGTAGTGTCCTATTTCACGAAAAAAACATCCGCCCAAGTCAGATCGGGCGACTGCTATTGAAATCCACGTACACAGCTTCGATCGCTGTTATAGCTCAAGCTATATCTACAACTGAAAAAATCAACAGTCATGCAGCATGGCTATAACATCGAATTTTAGAAGAAATAACGGGGTTTATGAAAGATGTTTACTGGTTGCATAGAAAACGTTTAACAACTCAGTTTATAGATTTTTCAACGCTCAACACGTTGGTGAAGTCAGAATTGCAATATCTCATTCAGTTTTCATATTAGAGCAGATGAACCATGAAGGACAATAATCCGTTCTCAATGATTGAGAACGGAATACGATATCGAAATTCAGACTTCACCATGGTGAAGGTATATTGCATCGATCCATCGTGTTCAGCGTAGACAAACGTTTAAATTGAGGTGTCGTTCGTCAGACTTGTCCAACGGATTTCGGTTTTCGTCAATTCGAGATTTAAACATTTTGAACCGAAAACAACTCGTTAGCTTCCTATACATTCAACGTGTCATTTTTGAAATTTGAATGACCTTGCACTAAAATTGTACCGTCCCAAAGCCAGTGGTTTGGCTGAAAAAAGTACATTCATGGATTTTGGAACGCTGAATAGATTTTCAAACTAACATACGTCGAGTTGGTTACAGCGCCTATAGTTATGCTTAATCAAATACGTCCTGACAGTATATGACGCCACCAGCTGCAGTCCGAAACGTCGCTGAATAAACAGAGAACTCCAGCTTACTAATTATTTTGCAATCTCTAGCCTTGTCATAATTATGTGGACAAAAACAAACCGGTAACTATCGGTACGAATGAACCAATTTCCTTGTTAGTTAACTATAATGGAATGCCTGATGAGTAAGACATACTTCGTCGGGGACCCAATCCACCAGGTACAATAAATACAGAATTGAGTCCACAGAGTTATATATTTCAAAAATCGCTGTAGAGAGACAGAAATCGAGCAGAATAATATCCCAAAGGACCGGGAGGAAAGCTCGCTTTATTATGCATGAAGGGAGCGCTCCTCGCGATCTGAAAACGAATAATCCACGATAACCCAATCGGGATACTAATATTCAGTGAAGAGGAAATACGATGTGGTGATCCTTCAAAATTCCTGGTATACACATATAACTGCATACTGTATAATATAGATATTATCTTAAAACTGGAATTTAACGAACGTGATTATGAAATAACGAACGTGATTACCTATGAGGGATCAGTATAACGTGATATTTAGCTTTTCACATGCCATTTTCGTGCATGCCACTATTGATACGGTTACGGTGAGATTAATGAGAGATTATTTAGGGCTCAACCCGAACAACCCTGAGAATTTAATACCAAGCCCTTGGTTTCAGAGTAATTCGTCGGAAACCAATTTGAAGGCAGGTGGACGAACGAAATTTGTTCGATTCCCTATGAAATCCAAAAGCAAGAGTGAGCAAAGAAATCTTGTTCACATTAAACGTAAATTATGCCGTATCAGGCGGGGCTTGACAACCCACTTCCCTGCTCGCGTATGGGAAGTGATCCGGCCCCATAATGAGATAAACCTACGATGAACCCCTCTACTGTCTTACCGTGCTCTGTAAAAGCCTCTTTGGTATTAGTTATTAATCATTAAGATCCGGAGACCCGCTGGATATCTACAGAGAACGGGATTTTATAAATCTATTTATTTTTAATGTTCAGGAATTTACTTGTAATGAGAGTAGTTGAGAAAATTCATTTTGATTATTGTTATGACCAAGATAGGTACTAATTATACTTATAACACACATGATTTTTCAATCCTATATCAAATCATGATATAAAGTTATAGTTATTATAAATTACTGTGAGAGTTTATGTAAATGGAACTTGTTGGAATTCTACATTTGTTTATTGAAAACTGCTAACTACTAGATAACTTGGATTTCAGCCTGAATCCACAGTTTCTTGCTTGTTGCTGAAACAAGGCGAGTCTCAAGCGATTCTCAGTGAAATCCGGTTCAGTAAAATTTGGCTCCTGTCCGATCAACTCATTCATTTTCTTGCCCGGCAATTAGTGGGCGCAAATGAGCTGTGCCCAGAAACGTCCAACTCCACCTCCTGGGTGGGAGCCGCTAACGAGCCTGTTCGTACACGTTTGAGATGGGCGCCAGATATATATAAGTTATAGCAGTAAGAACAACGCAACCCATTCATCGCCAGCGACTGGATATGAGTCACCAGTCGCCAGATCAGCACCCTTCGACCGAGCTCAGCGGCGGCTCGCTATCGCTCGCCACCCACTCACCTTTCATCAATGACTCTCTTTGTCATGAAGAAACCATAAATACCCTCGAGCCCAGACTATCATTGTCAGTCTTCGCTCGTTGCTCATACAGTTCAGTTGTGTAGCATTCCGATTGTTTGTGCGTTTGTTATAAATAAAATTTAATATCTTTTTAAAAACGGGTTTTTAATAAAACCAAATTTAATTGGCGCAGTCGGTAGGACCGGTCCATTACCCCCGAAATACTAACGTGTCTTTTCGCGGTTAAGAACTTTTTAAAGTTTAAGGATCGAGTAACCAAGCAAGTCTTCGAAACACGAACGCGTTCTTTCGAGAGACGAACCCAACACGCACCATCGGACGAGACGACCCGATCTGAGGCTGAGATCGTGACCAGACCGTAACCAGATCGCATCAGGACAGAAGAGACTTCAAGAGATGCTCATACTGATCCTGTAAGTACAAAATTTCGTACTTACTCGTATTACATTACTAATACCTTTCACAACGGCGGGAAAAGACCATAGAAAAAGCGCTCTACAATCCCTTCAAGGTAGGATAAAAGATAAATCCTCCTCTGAAAATAGGAATAGAGTAACCGGTCGACCCTATTCTCCGCCGTCTAATAGATCGAACATTCTTAGAGAACTCTTGAGACCGATCGCTCAGACCCCCAGAGAACTCTTAAGACCAACCGCTCAAACCCCGAGCACTTCGTCCACCAATAACATGCCCGACACACAGCCTATTGTGCAACAATTTCTTGGCATTACGCCAGAACAGTTCCAGCAATTGGTTGCTGCTGTAAGACCCTCAGCGTCCCATCAAAATGGGAAACCCGATAAAACAGATTACAGTGGCATCCCTGATTTCACAGGCGAACCTGAGATTCTTGCGCAATTCCTAGAAAGATGCCAGGAGTTAATCAACCATTTCTTCGACCATGCAAATCCCAATTGCTACACGAATAAAAGCATTCTTAATAACATAAGGGCTAAAATCAAGGGCAAGGCGGCTGTTGGCATCTTCAACTCCCCATTGAACACGTGGGATGAAATCAAATCGGCCCTAATTGCCAATTTTGATGACAAGAGAGACGAAGAACACTTAATCCTAGAATTAGGAAAACTCCAACAAAGGAGTAATGAAAACCCTTTCGAATTTCATACAAGGGTTCAAAAAATGTTCACGCTACTCGTAGCGAAATTAAATAATTCCGTAGACCCCTACACGACCACAACTCTTAAACTAATGGAGAGAGTCGCACTACGAGGATTCTTAATGGGATTAAACGAGGAAATAGGCAGACTATTAATCACTAAAGGTCCAACTGACCTAAATGACGCTGTCAGAATACTCACGAACGAGTATCAATTTCCTAACCTTAGGAAAAAGCATCTGGAGAAACAGAGAAGCTTTAAACCCAATCAGACAACCTATACCCCATCACCTAGGCCCTTCGTGCGAAATGAACAAGGCAAGGTTTACAAACCATTTAATAAGCCAGGGCCATCCAACAACAACCCGGGACCATCAAACAAACAAGAAGGTCCCTACAAAAAACCGTTTTCTCCACCACAACAGCAAAAAACATTCCAAAAACCAAACACACCATTTATTCCTTACCACCTCCGGAATAAAGATACGATGTCATACCAAACGACATTGAATCACGAACTCAATTCAAACGAACAAGACGATCAAGAAGACCACGTCGAACATGAGGAGGAAGAAGAGGAAGAAACCAATGACTATTTTTTAGACAAGGAAGACGAATACCAAGACTTAACCTGAATCACCTCGGTACTTCGATCCGACTTCCGTACCTTACCACCCATAACAACTTCAAGGTACTAATAGATACCGGATCATCCAGCAGCTTCGTTCGCGACAACATCGCACACGAACATTTCAAGACCTTCATGAAACAGGACCGATTCTCAGTGACTTCATCACATGGCTATACTAACGGCACCCATAGTATAAAAATAGACAGTGACTTTATTAACCCTAGCACTAAGAATATTATTCCTTGCAAATTTTACGTCTTCAATTTCCATGCAAATTTTGACTTTCTTTTAGGATGGGACAATTTAGAGAAACTTGGAGCAATTCTTAATCTAAAAAGAAACACCATTACAATATGCGACATAATCATTCCGCTTAAACACCATAGCGTTCCTCAAAAACCAACAAGAAAAATGAACACACCTCTGAAAAACAAAACAGCTCACAATTCAATTACACAGACCAACATACCGATTAAAAAATACAAAATTCCCCCTAGATCAGGAAAACAGATTGAAATCCACCTTACTAATATCGAAGACGGAACAGCTATAATCAACCACAAGAAAATAGGACCAATTGAAATCCCTAATTGTTTGGTCAAGGTAAAGAACCATATCGCTAGATGCATCGCCATCAACACATCAGATACCCCCCTTACATTCAATGTGAAATCTCTAAACTCCGCCGAACCAATATCCAACGAAATGCTTGCAACCGAAAATAACACAGACAAAACAAGAAAAAAATTGGTAATTAACAATATTAACTTAACACGAAAAATGAAACGAATCATTCCCAACATTCGACAAGAACACTTAAATCACGAAGAAAGATCCGAACTACACAAACTCTTGAAAGAATACCCTGACGTATTTTACGACGAAAATGAACCGTTAAGCACGACTAACATGACCACACACGAAATACGTACAACAGACGAGATTCCGGTTTATTCCAAGTCGTACAGATACCCTGAAGTCTATAAATCCGAAGTAAAGAACCAAATCCAAAAAATGTTAGACAATGACATCATACAACCATCTAACTCCCCCTATAACTCTCCCCTTTGGATAGTCCCTAAGAAAGACGACGCATCCGGGAAGAAAAAATTTCGAATTGTCATAGACTACAGAGCCCTTAACAATAAAACGCTAGACGACCGCTACAACCTACCTAACATAGAAGACATTTTATCAAAATTGGGGAAGTGCAAATATTTTACAACATTAGATCTCACTTCCGGATTCTGGCAAGTCAACATGGACAAGGCAAGTATCCCTAAAACCGCATTCAGCTCTGAACACGGGAAATGGGAATTCAAGAAAATGCCATTTGGACTAAAAAATGCCCCTAGCACATTTCAACGATTAATGGACAATTGCCTTCGAGGAGTCCAAAACGAAATATGCGCGGTGTATATGGATGACATCATAGTCTTCTCATCCAGCCTACAAGAACATATGGTAAGATTGAGAACCATCTTTGAAAGACTCCGCCAAGCGAACCTTAAGGTCCAATTAGATAAGACCGAGTTCTTAAGGAAAGAAGTGGCATTTTTAGGGCACCAAATTACCGAAGAAGGAATAAAACCAAACCCCAAAAAAATAGAAGCAATACAAAAATTTCCAATCCCAAAAACCAACAAAGAATTAAAGGGTTTCCTAGGACTATTGTCGTATTACAGGAAGTTTATCAAAAATCTGGCAGAATTCACAAAACCACTAACTACACGATTAAAGAAAGGAAACAAGATAGTCATCACTGACCCAGAATACATCAAATGTTTTGAACAATGTAAAACCCTTCTAACAAATGATCCAGTCCTAAAATACCCCGATTTCGAGAAACCATTCCTACTTAACACAGACGCCTCAGGAGTTGCCCTTGGCGCCGTCCTATCACAAAAATTTGACGGAGAGACGCATCCAGTCGCATATGCTAGCCGCACTCTCAATGATACAGAAAGGAAACTTTCCACGATTGAACGAGAGCTCCTCGCATGCGTTTGGGCCTGTCAGTACTTTCGACCCTACCTATATGGCCGAAAATTCACGTTAGAAACTGACCATCAGCCTCTCCAATGGCTTCACTCCCTGAAGGAACCAAATTCTAAACTTTTCCGCTGGAAACTCAGGCTGGAAGAGTTTGACTTCGAAATTAAATACAAAAAGGGAAAACATAATCAGAACGCGGACGCACTTTCTAGAATCGAAGTACACGTAAAAGAAGTAACACCGAAACCTAAAGAAATTACACCCTCTCTCATAGTAAACTTCGACCAAGACGAAACAGACAAAGGAACTGTACATTCTGACAAAGAAGGAAAAGATACTGCCCTGATCCCAATAAAAAATGAAGCCATAAACCATTGCAAAAATCAAATAATAATCCAAGTAGGAGAACATTTTAATGCTGACATAAAAATCGAAAAATTATTCCAAAACGAAAAAACCCGTACTACAGTAAAATTCCCTCAACGAAACTTAGAAAATGAAATAACAAAATTCTTAATCGAACACATAACACCCAAAGTATCCTACGGACTATACTTCGAAACAGACATTTACGCTCTAATTTCAACAATACTCATGAAAAAATTCAAAAATTCAGAAATAAAATTCGTCAAATATACAGAAAAGCTATTGGACGTTGAAGATCTAGAAGATCAAACGAACATAATCTTGTACAATCACAGAACAGAAAGATTCCACCGGGGAATAAATGAAACGTACCAACAAATAAAAAGACACTACTTTTGGCCAAACTTAAAGGAAAATATAACCAATATCATAAACAGATGCGAACTTTGTCTGAAGTGCAAGTACGAAAGGAAACCACTAAAACCAGCATTCAACATTACCCATACTCCGACAAAACCCTTTGAGACAGTTCACATAGACACCTTAACTATCGAAAGACAAAAATTCTTAACAATTATAGATAAATTTTCAAAATATGCTCAGGCATACCCCCTCAAATCACTAAATAACATAGAGATCACAAAGAAACTCTTAACCTTCATATCACATCACGGTAACCCTTCAGAAATAATCATGGACAATGGGAACGAGTTTAGCTCATCACTCGTAAAGGAGTTCCTAAAGGTTCAAAATATTGCCATCCACTACACATGTACACAGAACCCTAACTCTAACTCCCCGATTGAAAGATTTCATTCCACCATTATTGAAATTATCCGAACAATGTCAGAAAGCAATGACTTTAAAACCACTCCGATAAGAGAAAAATTCAAATACGCGTTAATCTCTTATAACAATAGTATTCACTCTAGCACAGGCATCACGCCGTACGAAATAATCAATGGAACATTTGGTTCAAAAACTCCTATTCCCCCCGAAATAGAAACAAAATTAACAAACATGTACATCTCAGAACATAAAACGAAAATGGACAAACTATACCAAATTTTACACGACAAACAAACAATGGAGAAAGAGAAAAACATTAACAAACTAAACGAGAAAAGAGAAACCACAATGCCTGATATCCCAAGAGAAGTATTCATAGAAACAAAACAGATACAAGACAAAACCAAACGAAGATACAATAAGGAAACTATGATAACCCAAGACCTCAATAGGAAGACAGCAGAAATCCAACCCCGACACCATAACACACGTTCTAAAATACACCTGAAAAATGTGAAAAGACCAAGAGCCCTAAAAACAGATTCAGACACAGAAATAATAGATGACCCCGAAGAGGTAAATGACCAACTAATCGAAAACACAGCTAGTGAACAGAAAACCGAAAGAAAACTACGGTTAACTCTGACGGAAGACGATATTAATTCTATCAAGGGTACAAACTGGTTAAACGACCAAGTCATAAACGCCTACATGGAACTGATCAACTTGAGAAATGAAGATAACATAAAACTCCCTCGTACCTATGCGTTCCATACCTTCCTGTACACATCGTACCTTAAAAGTTACAACCGCGTGAGAAATCACTCAAAAAAGGCTAATCTCAGAGACAAAGAGTTAATTCTAATCCCAGTTCACGAGACCGCTCATTGGAGACTAGTGGCAGTCAGACCTAAATTAAAAACTATAGAGTACTACGACTCCTTAGGATATAATGGCGATTCCATTTTAGAAACAGTATTCGAATACCTCAAGGAAGACTGGAAAGACAAATACGGAGAATTATTAGAACGTAACGAATGGACACTAAACACAATTTCCTCTATCCCCAGACAGACTAACATGTCCGACTGCGGATTATTTGTATGCAAATACGCAGACTTACTATCTCAAGGGAAACCCCTACATTTTATCCCTAAATTACGTGAAGAAATTTACAATAATGTCCTACTAAAACAGTTAGAACAATTTAATTCTTGACCCTCTTTGCAGATCCATTTCAAGCGCCTTCGCCGCTGAAATCCTGAACGTTGGAAGTAGTGGAGGACTACTCCCTATCAACCTCGGACCTGCCTACGTAGAAACAGACGAACACTTACTTATCATTCAATATGACCTAAAAGACGTATTCTCCCCATTCAAAGAACTTTCAACCACATTCCAAAAATTTAAAGATAACCTAAAGACTACAAAATTATCACCAGCTCTCCAAGAACACATACAAACGATCGACTCTATACTATACGTCACAAATGAGAAAATTACAAACCTTCGACCAAGAAATAACATCACATCAAAACGACGCACCAAAAGAGGCCTTATAAATGGCCTCGGCTCAATTGTTAAATTCATAACTGGTAACCTTAATGACGACGACAGAATAAAATATGACAAACTTATCAAAAAGTTAAAGGACGGAAACGCGAAAAATTCGGACCAATTAAACAAAGAACACCACCTCGTAATAGACTTAATTCAGAGATATAACGAAACTATAGCTACACTAAATCAAAATAACCAAGAAATAAAAAAGAAATTATCCAAATTGTATTCCAACAACCAATCCTCAATAAATGGCCAATCAGCCTACTTGCGCGAAGCCGCAGCTCAAATGGTACTAAATGCCAATTCTATTAACGACCAATTGAGAGAAATAGAAACATCTCTCACCTTTTGCAAATTAGGCATCACGCACCCGAGCGTAATACCCCTTCAAACTCTAGAATTAGAACTCCAGAAAATAAAGGAAGAAAACAAAAAGAGTAAATTGAAATTATTCAACAACTTAGTAGAATATGAACTCAACTCTAAATTGACCTGCTCCCTGCACGAAGACGAAATAATATATATTGTAAACCTACCAGTCTATAAAGACTTGAACCTTCAACTGTACCTTTTGCAACCTGTACCCATTCCTCAAGGTACCGACTATGTAACTATTATACCCACATCAAAATATGTACTAGTAGATAAGAATTATAATATTCTATATGATAACAACGATAAATGTTACAAGAATGATAATCAATATTATTGTAAATATGAACAATTATGTACTGCAGGAATATCCAATTGTTCCCAAAACGTAATCAAATTCAACTCCCTATCAGAATGTCAATTCACCAGTATCTTGATCAGAGACCCGTTCTACTTACCCATACCAGAAACAGGTCACATCATCGTAACTTCTCAAAACGAAACCATAATTGAAAGCAAGGGTGACAAAGGAAATACCTTGACACGTATCAAAGGTACGTGGATAATTCAACCTTCCACAGACGAAATTTTCATCAATAACGAACCCATCAGAAGTACAATGTCAATTCAAGGGACACTGCGAATACCGCTCATACCCTCTAATGAAATAACTAAGACCGAAATTCGCCCCTTAAAACTAAATTTAAAGGATTACTCATCATTCCCAAAATTTAACGAACATTGGCCATTCCTAACGCCTGACTCAAATGTTGATTATGATTATGATTACCTCCACTTATTAGTTACTCCAACATATGTACTAATCCTTATAGTAATTATAATCGGACTTTATATTGTTTTGAAAAAACGCAAAATTGCTAACCCGCAACCAACGAGTTCTCCTTTGCAGTTTCTGTTTCAACCACCAGTGCAACAGGAAATGACTCATCGTTCAGTATGAGTCACCCCCATGTTCCACTCTAAGGCGGGAGGAGTTATAGCAGTAAGAACAACGCAACCCATTCATCGCCAGCGACTGGATATGAGTCACCAGTCGCCAGATCAGCACCCTTCGACCGAGCTCAGCGGCGGCTCGCTATCGCTCGCCACCCACTCACCTTTCATCAATGACTCTCTTTGTCATGAAGAAACCATAAATACCCTCGAGCCCAGACTATCATTGTCAGTCTTCGCTCGTTGCTCATACAGTTCAGTTGTGTAGCATTCCGATTGTTTGTGCGTTTGTTATAAATAAAATTTAATATCTTTTTAAAAACGGGTTTTTAATAAAACCAAATTTAATTTATTTAGAGATTTAGCGGTCCATTTGATGAATACCTCCGACCGACACTTATCCTCCCTTTGACCCCGTGAGGTTTTGTTGGGCAATCCTCCCTCTGAGTTTCGTTAGTATGGCTGAGTTGTCTGTAGTGATCTTCTCAGTAGAACGTAAATTTGGTGATTGGAAATAAGGGAAACACTCCAAAACAACCATTTATCCCAAAAACGCTTCTACCTCCATTCTTCATACCCATTAATTTTATAATTTAGTGTGGATCGATTAATTGAATTTTTAATTTATCAATTTAATGAATTAAATCGATCAATCAATTAATTAATTGATTAATTTCCTCCTCAGGTGACAGTTCATTGCATAAAAAATAATATTTTGTTAATTATGTTGATTATAACTTGGAATTCTACATTTGATATTAAACTATCGACATTATAATAATATTATATCGATATTATATTATATTATAATATCGATAGTTTAATATCAAACGTAGAATTCAAAGTTATAATCAACATAATATGGAGGATTGGTTAAATATCACTTTTTCCATATTCCAATGTGCCTTACTTTGTTTCCGCATTCAGCGCTCTTAAATAATCACTAAAACTCATTTTGGTTTGTTACCTTGCTGTAATATGACATAGCTACGAGTTGGCCAAGAATAAAGAAGAATAAGAAAGAAGAGGCAAAAATAATACGATGGTAATGTGAAACATTTCTAGGTCAGGAACTTGGCTTGCATCACCTCTACGTCGGGTTCAATCATGAAGGGAATCATTATGATGTGGGAAGTCTTCTCAATCAAGAAAGCGGTGGGTTTGAGTGGGCGGAGCGACCTGGCGGGTGATGATAAAAAACTAGATCATGCTTTGATGTTTTCTTTCTGGCAACTCATTCCCAACCCTAAAGGTCCTTAAGAACTCAAGATGAGGTCAAAGCCGTTCAGCCGCACGGCTTCATAACTTTTCCCTTTGATTTCTCATTACCTAGTTTTTGAAGGAATTTGTCTGTTTTCCTGGCGAAGAAAAAAAACCTCAGAAATTTGAAACGAAAAAAACGTTTGAAAACGAGAGCGGCTGTGAGGATGGGAAGAAATGGGAAGAAATGGGAGTTGAGAAGATTGGGCGAATTAACCTCGCCAATTCATTAGAATGTCACTCTCTAATTCGTAAGAATGCAGTTGGTTTCCTAGGCCAAATGCTGAATACAATAATTTATTTGTTGATTCGAAAGATAATACGAGTATTATTTAGGCCGGTTGTATCAAAATATGCTTTGGAACATGAATAAAAACTTTTATGGCTACAAATCCGATATGTTAAAGTACATAATTATAATCATATTGGTGATACTAATCTAATCAAGAGGTTTACGATGCACAATTTTGATATTTCATCAAGTATTACAATACCTACCTTTCTCTGTTAGGTTATTTAAATATTTGCGTGGGATATTTTGATAAGTGAGTTCCGAGTCACGACAATCGGAGAGTACACGACACTGTTTAAGCTAAGGGACAGCTTGAAACACATCCTCTAATTTTATAATATAATATAATACAATTATATTATATTAATATATTACACCCAAAAAACACTCAAATATCATTTTACAGCGGACGGAAAAAGTGATGATAGTAACTAACTTTCACAAGCAACTAATAAAATAATACATAGATGTGTAGGTATAATGGGGTCTCGCCATGGCGCCATGCGGAGATTTCGAAACGGGTAAAGAACCGGGGTTTTTGAAGTTATATAACTCGATTTCCTTTAGACCTACCGACTTGGACCTTTCAGGCCTTTTTTCTATTATCCACACCAAGAAAATCCATACCAAATTTCATGTTGATTGGCTGTGGAAGGTAGCCTAAATTAGCCAAAAGTTTAGTTTTTGTTCCTAAAGTTTTTGGTTTTTAAACGTTGTTTGGGTTGACATGTCTGTGGGTTGTCTGAAGCTGAAACGAAGCTCTGTGCGAAATTTCGAGTCAATCGGTGAAGGTGGAGAGGCTGTAGCCTTGGCTGTCTGAATCGGAGAAGGGGTAGGAGGAGAAGAAGAAGAAGAATATGGTTAGGACGAAAAACAGGGTTTTTGAAGTTACGAGTATATAACTCCGCTCTCTTTAGACTTGAATAATTCAATTATTGAAGTTGATTCGAGCCTCACCTTGAGATTTCGGGCGGCTATGACGGAGACGGTTAACCTGTGTAGGTTTTCGTTGTAGAACAGTGCCAGAAGAAGCTCCCCCAGGTCCGATCCTGGGCCGTCTGAATCCTGCAAGAGAAAATCAACGCAAATAACTATTCAATATCCGTATTTCGTCGCCCAATGAACTACAACGTGCCTGAATCTAGACTTGAACCGGTACAGCGGAAGCAATTAGAGCCAGTGTTGACCCTAAAGTATGTAGTTCCAGATTCGAAAAAAATAGGAAGTCAATTGATGTTTGCTTCAGAAAGTTAGCGCCTAGCAAATAATGTTGGATTTCAGATTTGCATTCTACATCAAGCGACTGTGCTCTTTCTGGGACACCCATTATTGTGGTACCTAGTCCTCTCAAATGACGTTTTATATAAACATTGTCAAATTAATTCCAGAGTGTATGAGTTGGCACGACTGTCTATATCTAAGTGGAATTTGAGAAATTGCCCATTTTTTCTTCAAATACCTCTAATAGGACTATCGATTTACCTTCTCCAAGTCCATTTTGAGCAGCTCAAGCTGGTCGGTGGGATGCTCGGAAGCGAGATGTCTAAGAGGGAATTTGATGTGGCCGATAGTGCCGTTGTTCTTGTTTCTCCCCGTGTCAATAACTGTCATTCTCAATGAATGATCCGCCAGCTCTTTCTCCGACACCTGTAGAAGAAAAGGGACCTGTAGAAATGGGTATTTTGGTCGAGGCTGCGGAAGGGCCATTCGTCAAAATCTAAAGGACGAGCGAGGTTATTTGTCTCGTGGCTTCGTCGGTTACATGAGATATAAAAGGTGTCAATTGCTTTCGGGTATGAGCGGAAGGCGAATGAACGATCTTGGGTATCTCCATGAGTATCAACGACGTTAAATTATCCACAGATGATTTTGGCATAAGTACGTATGTATTTCCAAACATACAAAAATCACTCCCATTCCAACCTTTTCCAAGTTAACACCCCATATACTGATTTATGGTAACTAATTCAATTCCAAACCCGCTAAAACGTTCCATTAACACTCACCAATTAGCAATACTTATTAAAGATTTCCACTATGCATACATTCTATAGTGAGCAAAATGGACAACACGCTACAATGTACCTGGAAGACGAAAGTTTCATCGAAAAATGGGTTGCAGCTTTTCCTTTTCTGTCTCGACTGCTGGATCCTTCTCTCATTCGGTATGAGTTGTACTCTGAAATTAATGAGATCTCATATTGAAAGTGTGCAGTATGCAATAAATATAATATTCAGTGTGAGTTTACCTAATACAATCAATGTAATCAATATAAAACGGTTATATATTTATCAACATTTACATGTAGATATAAATAATCTTACACGTCAACCCACCAATTTTCAGGCGGTTCAAACAATTTTTTTCTTGGTTGATTCCTCCGTGTCATCATTACAATATCAAACGAAAATTGAATTATCATTTCTAATTTGAGAAAATTACGGTAGGTCTCGGAGGTCAGAGCCAGAAATTGAGGTTGTCCATTCATTGATCGTTACAATCGTAACTCGAAATATTCAGATACGTAGAATCCCCGACGGTTTCAAAGTTTGGGTGGGGTAGTATTGATTGCATTACCTAACCGATTTTCTCATCTAAACTCGACGAACAATGGCAAATGGTGAGTAAGTTATCAACGCGCATTGTAAAATCTGGTTGTATGCAGGAAACCCTTACGTTTGATAGTTACCTTCAGGTGTTATCCTCGCAATGCACACACTCGAGGCTATTCAAAGTTGAATGAGTTCGCGAGTCTCGTTCCAATGTATGATTTAGTCAAATATAACATCAGCAGTTCACCTGGAAAGTTCTCCCCCTCACATTACGGAAACTTCGGCTTCTAGATCCACTTAAACCTCATGACTTAGGTTGATATTTCTGATGGTATCTTCCTAGGACGTAGTAATGTGGTGACATGATGATCCAATTTGTCCTTCCACAATATTTGCTAGACATAATTTCTTTGGCAGATATGGTAGACAGAATCTGTCTAACATATCTGCCAATGAAATCATATCTGATATGAAGTCAGAAATAATTTTATGAATTACAAGATCTGCAAAGATCTCATTCAATGGCAAAACTCAGGATATTTGGCTCAGACTGTATACGAGGCGTGTGGCACTCACGACTCAACACATTTGAGGATCGGGACATGATCAATGTCTGAAATGCACCGGACAGCACTTAAGAAATACCACAAAAGTGATTTCGCGGTGCAGAGAAAGACCTTCGAAGAGGGCTGGAGTCTGATATTGGCCAACATCTTCGATTGTATTATTATTATTATGTGATTTGATGGCATATTGCTTGATCATTTTGACATGAATTTCCGCACACAAGTTGTTTGTGATGCATAGGATGTATCCGCGCCGCTCTCGACCGTCGTTGGGTGCCCTAGGGCCGGTTGTCGGTTGTCTAATAATTCATCACCGAAAACCGATGTCATATCATTACGTCCGATATTGTCTATAACCAGATTGCTTGTTAGCTGTCACATGACATTCAATATTAGCATAAGGATTACCATGCGATAAATTAAATAGTAAAGAATATCAAAAACTTCTACTATCACTCAAAAGTTTCCCAGGTTATATTATTATGAGGATTATTCCTCACAGCCCATTGCACCGATTAGGGTGATACTCAGGAGTGAAGCGTGGCTCTGGACATGGGGGTCTCACACTCAATTTGAACTTGTGTCGAATGGATTCACGGCAAGCCCTTGCTTTTATAATTGCCTACAGAATTGCTCAAAAGCGGGAAATGAAATGAAAGGGATTGTTGGGTGAGGAAATAGCTGAATCGACGGGTTTGTTCCATACTTTTGAGTGAGTTGCGACTGGAAGACACCCAACAGTTTCGGAATTTCATTCAGATGTCTGCAGTGCAATTTGAACTTCTTCTCGATTTAGTGAAACTTCAGATTGAAAAATTGAAGATATTATAATTTTTGACGTTATAACTTGCAGGTGATGCTTACTATTTTTTAGAATTTTTGTGTATTTTTGTATGTACAAAAATAGCCCCTCATATCCTTGAAAAGTTTTTGTGTCGAATGTCTTTCCTCCTTTTTGAGCTATATTTTCATCAGGGTGATCAATGGTGTATGGGATTCAGCTTATTTTTACAACCCCCATAATAGAACTGTGAATAGTCACATACATGTGTGACCCACATTGTGTGAATAGAACTGAGTTGTCGTCTTTGTTGGATATATATGTATAAACTTATTAGGTTCCAATTATGTAACTAACTGACGTTATTGTTGAATTTAAAAAAAAATTTCATCAGCCTGTAAATGTGAAATCGATTCTTCTGTAGCCCGCCACGTGTCACGGTTCATTAAATGATTCAGTAAGTAAATAGATTTAACCAGTAGGATGCTAATTGGGGGGGAAATTAGACAATGTGGCTTCGGTGAGGATTAAGAGAAACCCCTAGCGTATAGCAACGCGGAAGTTGTTTTGCCGTCCAAAGCACGACCTTATCTGTCATAAACGACTCTGCCTGGGGAACGCTCCTGGGGAATTTCCGGTTAATAATCTCAATCATGAGGCAATCAGCAAGCTAACTCTCACACAATACAGCCCTATGTTAAAGATTTTCGATCTTTATGAAGCTTTCAGATCTTGTGATGTTATCAACATGGTATAGGTCGATGTGTGGTTCTTGACTCATTATTTTCGTGTGTATCTGGTAGGTGTAGGAATAGTCCTACATCTAGACTGAAAGTTTTAGGTTGTGAACTCCCGACAATTCCGTAGGTCAAATGCAAAGGATATGAAAAAAAAAATTGTTAATTCATATCTCAAAATCAGGATATATCCATATATATTTGACATTGATACCGTTGAGGTAAATACCACATACTACTACTACTACGTTGAGGTAACACCACTGATCTCGGTCATTTCAAATCTACATGTCACTATAGGTAAATAATATACTTATACCTACATTTGGTATTTATCGCTGTCTAGTGAGAACTTCATCATACGGAGATCTCATGACACGAGCGGTTCTGCGAGTCAAGTCAAAAGGGCGATGAACGGAATATTATCCTAACAGCTCGATTACCTACCGAGTTCGTTTGCGGATGAGCTTTGAAATACGTCTCGTTTCCTCTGCGTCCTGTCTGAGGAAATACGCGAGATTGTTTGCTTTTGACACTTTGAGGCTTATTGTTACTCCAAAGCCAGTGGGCCTCTTTTTTAAAACATGGAACGTATACATTGTACCTATCGCAGCAATTCATCTTTTTCTGTCACTAGCTGTCGGGCCCGTCGCTGACGGGCAGAAATCGGGGTGTGTCCATCTATCTCTGTGACCTGTCCCGGACGGGCAGAACTCGGGATGGATCCATCCGCCACTCTTACCTGTCGCTTTAAGGATTATACCTCTTACATGTCCCTTTACAAACCCTTATAATCTTAAATACCAAAAATAATATTCATCTATCTCACGGGAAGGAAGAATTTCAGATTTTTATAGTTCGTCTTCCCCATAAACCCCCACCCCTATGCATCTGATCCGGGAGTAAACTTCTATGTCCTTCCCCGGTCACAGAAACATTTAAATACGGGAGAAGGGTTCGAGCCATTATCACCAACTCGAACATAATCATAATATGATCATAATATAATATTATTATATTGTGCTTATTATGAGTTGATGATAATTTAAAACAAAATTATGTGTAGGTACCTACGCATAATTAAAACAATAATAATTTCTCGGTGAAGATGGTAAACTTTTATTTAAAATTATATCACCAGTGATGAGAAGAATATCCAAGGTAATACAGAGAGAAAAACGTAGTGGTCCCAATGGACTGAGCGCTCCCATCATTCTCAACTAACGACCTACAGTTGCGCCTACCGTCCAATAAACTGCTTCTCCTCAACGACTTTCTTTACACCAGTCCTAGATGCTCTCACATTGCAAGTTAAAGGCCGTGTTGGATAAAACGACTACCGAAGGACCGAGGTCATGGCTGAGGGGGTCATCATAGGAAGGGAGATACATGCGCAGTCACTGTTACACTCTTAACCAGAACCGAATAGGACAGGGCTGAGGGTTTTGCAAAATTATCAGCAGGGGGGGTTTGGTACTTCCACAGCAGAGGGTCAGAAGTACTCCAAAACAATTGACTGTTTTTGCGAGCGCGATGGTCATAACTAGGGGTCGGATTCGTATACAAATCCATATTCATTTCCAACCAATGTCTTGGTGTTTTTCAATAAGAACTGCACGTTTTGTAACTTTCCACACATTTTGAGCCCACTTCAAAATGTCTAAAAAGTGTCAAAACGTGCAGTAAAAATAAAAGCCCTTTTTTGAGAAATGCCGCGACCAACCTCCAATACGAGCAGAAAGTTGATTGACAAGTAATTACGTGAGTTTCCAGCTGAACATTTCCGGAGTGATGGAGACGTACTCGTATTATAATATATTATATATTATAGCATGCGTGTTATATATATTATATATTATATACTATAATTATATATTATTATTATAATTATATATTATATATATTATATATTATATACTATATTATAGCAATGCGTGTGACAAGCGCGTTACTGATCACAAGTAATGTAACCAGACGTGAAATTCACAAATTCTCCTTAAAGAAGACAACAAACAGACTTCTCGCCCTCCTCATAAAGTAAGTCTACTTTCAGTCCAAACCTTTGCCGCGCTTTCGTTAGAGCTGACATCCCATTCCACAAACACTTGCCAAGTGGCCCACACTTGGAAAAAAACGCCCGATGAAAATGCCTTGAGAAAAAACTTCTGGGAGGACAATACCAGAAAACCCTTGGCAAAGTTGACGTTAATATGGTCATGTGACGATAATATGGTCAAGTGACGTTAATATGGTCAAGTGACGTTAATATGGTTAATATGGTTCTCATTGTATTATAAGGAGCAGCATCTAATAGAAACAGCAAAGCGTTTCTGTTCAAAACACCATTTGGCCACAGAAGACGCATTGAAGCTTCAGAGAACTGAGAGATATTGGCGTAATTGCATCTTTCAAGAACTTCGCTGTTCAGAAGGAATGGTGATATGACCAATATGGGTGTCGATTGATGAAACCACGGATGTTGGGGGAAGGTATGTTGCTAATGATGTTGTCGGTAAGCTTGGAGTTGACACACCATCGAAACCATTCCTTCTGAACTGCGACGTTCTTGATGAAAAACGCAATCAAGCCACTATCTCTCAATTCTTTGAAGCTTTGAGTCTTCTGTTGCCAAATGGTGTTTTGAACAGAAACGTTTTGCTGTTTCTATCAGATGCTACTCCTTATAATATAAGGACTGCATCTGACCATATTATGGTTAACGCGGGGGAGTCGATACAAACATATTATTCAAACATGGCTCATTTGACCTGTCTTGCTCATGCATTGAATCGAGTAACAGAAACGTAAAAAAGCTGCAGTAAAAAGGGTTTTTAAAAGCTCCCCACCGGGTATTAATTTTGAGAGAATTCGGACTTGCCTCGGCCACCATAACCTATTCTGACGAGATGGAGATCTTGGCTGGAAGCAGCTCAGTACTAATATAAGAATTACGAAAAAGCCGAGGATGTGATTTCCAAACTCGATGCAGAATCATAGCTTTTGGCATTTTTTTTTCTTATCTCCATTACCTTACCGAATATACTGATTAAACAGCTAAGATAAGTAAGTGAATTAAAAGCAAATGTATTATCTGGTAATTTATAATATGGTCATGTTAAAACGCCGAGGTTTATGTTGTTTGAAGGAAATTTCTGGTATGGTACAAAAACTTGCACAGCGACACATCGGTCGTTTACACGATAAACCCGGATTTTCCGTCTTCACCCGTTCTCGCTCTCGGGGTTTCCTCGTTCTTCGATCTAGAAAGGGATGTAGTTATGGGAGGAATTCTGGCACACACCAAAATCATATTTCCTTCACAGTAATAAGGAGTGGGAACGAGGAACTTCCGTTTTCCTTTCGGTGATTAAGCTACAGGATTAGTCCTCTTCGACAAAACTGAGCATCGTCTGGGATTGAAGTATTAAAACTTTACCTCGTGATTAATATTAGTTGATCATTCACCTACCGACCAAAAGATATTAATTAGATCCAAATACCAAGATTTATCCTTGTTCCTTAATTGTGTTCATGGCGTTCAGAGCAATGTGATCAAAATTACCAAGAAGAAGCTAGTTTTAACGAAACACCCTCTTCCGAATTCAATTGAGATGAAAGTTTCATTGGAGATTTAAGGCTACAATTATTTCAGAGCAACGATGAATACTATAGGAAAAGCTACATAATTGGGTACAAAAGGACCTAACAACAAAATATTGTCTGCCTAACTAAAAAAAAATTTGAGTTCGAGGGTTGTGGGACACAAGGATGAAATTATGAATTGAATTGTGCTGTGTACTGCCTACCCTTCTGTATGGTGTCGTGGTTTGGACATAAAAAGAGAGGGTTGGGAGGACTAGTTAGAATCATTTGAAATGTATTGATCCGTCCCACAATGAAAATCCCTAGGACAACTAGGCTGAAGAATGAGTTAAACTTGTAATGAGTTAAACTTCGCAACTTGGTTGAAGACGTAAAGAAAAGGTAAGTGGCTTATCTCGGACATATATTGCGAAATCCGATTAATGATCTCCGGGCGACATTTGTATTTAGGCATTCTGGCAGGAGGGAGCGAAAATTGGGAGGAATAGAGCTTCAGTTGTCCAATATTAGAAATAAGCTAGAGTCAGTGGTGCTGCTACTCTCTTCTACCACACGTGCGCAGACGGTTTCTACACTGTTATTGGTATTAAGTCCCGAAGGTTGTGAGAAAAATCGGTGGAATGAATACTATCGTGAATCTACGAAGTACTTGAACTGGTGGCCACACGAACAGACAATCTAATTTGTTCTCTACTCAATGTTAAGGACCTCCCTGTAATAATTTTTGATGTTCAACTAATAAAAAAAGAGGATATTGGTTGAAAAACTAAAAACAAATTGAAAACGGCACTCATTGAATTAAAATTAAAATGTAGCAGACTATGATAATTAGTGCTCAAAATGTTGGGGCACCGCACTTGGAACTGAGAAGTTGGCGAGACTGTGAACAATTTTGGGGTCAGGAAACGGTTGGGCTTCGACTTTTCCACGTGCATACGTGCGGTTTCAATCCTGAGCTTTGCCGGCGAACGCCGAGGCCATGTTACTCCGTTGAATCCGGAAATTGCGGCGGCGTAGGGAGGATTCAGGAAGAGTGTTCTCGCTTGGAACACCCGCGGTGTCTACGGAGGTAGATATAGGGATGTACCAACTCGTATATACATCAAAACACTTTCCCGGCCGGAAGACCGGAACTATATGTTTTATACATGGAGCATTGTTTATCAACGTGCGGATGGGAGGGTTGGAAGAAAAGCTCAACCGTGAGAATAACATATTGCCGAGTATAACATATAAACGGCTTCAACAAGACACCCTTAATGTGGATCGTCCCACCTTTACGGAATGTATATTTTTAAATTGATTCGTTAGGACCCCGACAAGCAAACAAGTTAAGAAAACGAATGGTACCACGTTTTGATTACGTTTTTGAAACGTTTTTATTACTACGTAAACAATAGTTAGATTTTTAGTAATAAAAACGTCTCGCCATGGCGCCATTGGAGATTTCGAAACAGGTACGGTGCTTTTGAAGTGGTTAGAACATCTCTTTAGTTGACTGGAAAATGGCGAGCGGGGCAAGTAGATATTATCAATTATCATAACTAACCGGCCTCTGTAGAATGAAATTTCGAGGGGGTGATTTTCACACCTCGAGTGTTTTTTGGGGGGGATCGAAGTTACAACCCGAAAACGTCATTACTGCCCTAACGGGTACCAGTGATATCTTAATGTTTCTAAATCTTACCAGCATTCAAACCCCAACAAACAAAAACCATACTAAAGAAGTATTTTTGGATTGGCGCCATTGGTACCCCAGAAGTGACATACATCTGCCTGAAACGAATTGAATGGGTACATATTGCGTGAAGGCTGCGTTCTGGCAATTGGTTTTCTTCGGACCATCGCGTACTTTCTTTTAACCCTTTGGGATGGGTAAGGAAACTCAGGTTGTTGGATATTTCTGTTTTGGTTGAGTATTCATTCCATACATATTATTTTCAGTTGAGTGCTGTATTGGGCAGATAGCACACCATCTCCGCCAAGGGCGTTCTAGTTGTTAATCCCGGTCTGAGGATTAAGTATTAAATTTTGTACAAAGTACAAATTTTGTATCACGTATTTGTCAACGGACATTTGAATTATAAACAGATGATAATAAATGAGTAATCACCGTCTAAATTTGGGCACAACTTATCGATTTTTCGAGGAAGCATTTGCGCATGCATAGACGAAACAACAGTTTAATGATGACGCATTTTATCAAGAGCCCAACCCCACCTATCCTCAATATGCCAACTCATTTACAACGTTCTTTCGTGTAGTCATGGCCAGCTGTAGGGCAGAGCGTAGATAATTATATGGACACAGATAATTTATTTATACAAACATGAAATAAATGAGGAATAATTTGCGTCGTTTTAAGGATTTTAATTAGAAATGTTTTCAACAGATCGCTCTACTGTCAGAGCAAAAGGGTATTGAAAAAGTCTCCTCCCCATGGCCCCTACAGTTCTACTACACCCTACCATTCATGTGACTATACACATGTGTTGTACATGTGACATTGGAAGGAAAGTGATTCAGAAATCACGAAAAACTGACGGCAAGGTTGTGTTGTTATTGTTGGGAGAGGTGCGGGGTTAAAAGAAGACCAATAGCTAGCCATACACGGACGGATTTCGTTGAGGGATCTGATCCTACGGATTCCTACGGACCAGATCCGGCAGATCTGGTTTGAGGGATATGATCTCTCGTGTCCCTTAACATTACCTCCGATCCGTCAAACCCGATCCGTCGAAAATCTGCGATGGATCTCCGTGGCGGATCGGATCCGACGGATCTAATCTCTTCTGCTCCTTAACAAACCGTTCTGGTTTGTCAGATTTGAAACCGTCGAGCCACATCCGTCGATAATCTACCCGTGTGTGGGGCAAATCCGTCGGATCGAGGACCGTTCACAGACCAAATCTCACGGATCCAGATTTACGAGCATGTACGTCGGATTTCTGAAATCCGCCACGGATCTTGTGTGCTAGTTCCCCTGGGTAAGCGATGTCTTCGGGTACCTCCTCACGTCAAATTGCTGCCCTTGCCGGTGGTATGTGTGTAGTGTATCATATCTTAAGGAAAAGGAGAAATCGCCAGAAGTGGGTAAAATCATGGATAGCTATGAGGCAACAACTGAGTCATATGCCTTCGATTAAACAATTGAAGATGAATGAACCGCAAGACTTCAAAAACTACCTGCGGATGAATGAAAGCGACTTTGAATTTCTTTTAGGTAAGTTATTAGATCCGACGGATCCCCTCCTTCAAGGACATCTGCCCGTTAGTGGGGGAACGCTCGGATCCAGGCCCGCCGGATCCGATCCGTCTCATATCGCGCCCTCCCTGTTCTCCACTAACTCGCGGATTTTAAAGCCGAAAATCCCTGGAAAAATCCTTAACAGTCCGCGCCCTTAAGACCGTGCCCTCTTGCTTCCCCACTAACGCACGGATTTAGATACGGATTTAGATCCGTTGGATGAGATCCGTTGGAGAAATCCGTCCGTGTATGGCTAGCTATTGGAGATGAGGCGCCGCGGCGCCGCTCATGCCCCGCGACCTGATGTGGTATTTTACTCCTTATGATCGATAATATATTTCGGAATATATATTACATTCGTTCGATTTGAATTTGGAAAAATCTGACGTAATCATGACGGTTTTCAAAGGGCATCAAAGTCGGGATTTAAAAAAATATCGTCAGAAGTATTTTTAAGTAAATTTAAAAAATTAATTTTGCAAAAAAATTGAATTTAAATTTAAAAACAGAATGTACCATTCATTCTATGTTATCAAAGAGTGCATTTCCGTTCTCAAATTTAAAATCGTATGAGAACTCTGGGAGAATTTACAGAGAGAATCAATACAAGTTTTGTTCATTCTGAAGCGTAGCGTGGTGTCAGCTTTTGGAACTATTCTAGGTCAGAATGGTATTAAACTAGAACCATTTACCGCATATTGCGTTTTCTCGGTATTTCTCAAATAAGTCTTTGAAGGTAGATAACTGAAGCAGTAAGGCAGGATCAATGTATTCTGCGCACCGTGGAACGTAAACCGCCAAGTAAGGAGCGGTTTGCTCTTGGTCGATTCTAAAGGATCATTTTCGAAACTATTAAACCAAAAGCTTAGTTTATAGCGTAATATGAGGCAGTTAACAGTGACGACGCCGGGCGGTGGGAGGGGTGGAATTATATCGTGGGCTTTGAAAAGTTATGGGTGGTTTGTGTTCAGATGGGATAATTCACAAGAGAAAGTTGAAGGCAACATGTGAAGTTGGGATCCTGAAGGATGAAACGCTGAGGAAACCCCTGTCGGCTGCTTTTTGAGGATCTACGGCGGAAAAATCACGGTTATAAAATTCAACATGTGAAGCTGCCCCTCAGAACACCTTTAAAGTATAAGGATGTGAAGGTTGAAGAAATGTTTTCAGAATCACTCAATTATTTGGGGATAGGTACCTAGGTATACCTAAGGCTAAATTCAATCCCGAGATAACATAATTTTTATTTTTATTATGAACTAGGATTCGTCTTCGTTCCTCGTCGCCTTTTAGCGCATAATCATCCATTTGGATAGGAAACATTGAGTTTTTAAGTTCTCATAACAGTGTCAATCAGATTTACTACGAGACTTCAAACCAATGTTTACTTACTTGACCACAGGGTCACACCCGTTAGCTGTCCCCACAGTTCTGCTTGGCAAGTTTTTGATCTTCATGAGCGTGATGAGAAGTTTTTCGCAACCTGGCTCATACCTGAAAATAATATATACCTAGTTACGGGTTAAAAAGGTAGTTACATAAAATCGTGAGGCTCGATTACACGGTTAGTTTGTTGTTCGTACGGGTAGGACGGAAACTTGTGGGAATTTGGGGGAAATGTGGCACTTGAAAAGAGACGTCAAGAGAAGGGTGGGGGAGAAGAGAACTTGGTGGGAAAAAGAAGTTATTCAATCACCTTAAGTAGAACCAAACTCTTCCCAAATGTCCTTCAGGGTAGTGCAGTTCATCTTCGAGTTCGCTTGGATTTCTGTAGAGGGAAGGATCCAACCCACCAAGACCACCGTAGCCACCACCTATAACAAGGATGATGGGAGGTCCTAATGAAAACAAGTTGGTAAGTATAATAAAGGTACCTAAATATAAAAACATCTGATAATACCTACCAGTTGATCAATGGATCGGTTATAAATAATTCCTTTTAGAGTATCAACTGTTTTTCTATTGGTTTATTATCTTCGATAATGAACCATTGGAATCGCCCAAAGAAAAAAAAATTTTAACCCCCCCTCAAAATTTGTTGGTTTACGTTTCAAGATACGTAGATTCAGAAAATCGAATAAAAAAAAATCCGTCCGTCCGCCGTACGCCGTCCGCCGTACGCCGTCCGCCGTCCGCCGTCCGAGGCACTTTGCCCAGTTAGCGTTGAGTTAAAATTACGAAATTTGGTTTCTGGGTTTGGACCAGCCCCACAATGGTCCACGAAACTTTTCATAACCCTAGGTCAAGGGGAAGGGGTTCAAAACGAATTTTGAAATGTTGAAAATTCCATATCTCGAAAAATTCCCATCAAACGGTATGTTTTTTATTTCATATTTAGATAAAGTTTGTTCCGTAGAATTTTTTAAGACCATCTGCAGCTTTGTACGACCAGCCGTTCGTTCACAATGACGGCTCAAAGATTGTGCCTCACAACCCGATCGTGAATCAAACTGTTGAAATACAGGTCCATTTTCATACTAACAAGCTCTTTGGAACATCATATGGCTTAAGTGATGTCGAGTTTGTTGTTCTGAGGTGCGTTTCGTGCTACGGAAATGAAGGTAATTTCGAATGTTTGTTGGTAGGTAGGTACATACTTCTTTTATAGAAAAATTAAAAAGTATTAAAAACCCTAGAATTATATCGTATTAATTAAATACAAACTATTAACATTTAACAATAAATTATAATAATTTTTGCTAGGTATCTACTTGATAAACTTATTAATAATTAGTGATAATTCATAATAATAATTAATCTAACATTAAATGTTAATCTAAATTAATCTAAATTTTAGGATCTAGACATTTAGAACTAGTGATCTAGACAGAAGGGTGATCTGTAAATTCTTGACACAACGGTTCATTATCTTCTTTGCACAGATCACCCTTCTGTCTAGATCACTAGGTCTAAATGTCTAGATCCTAAATGTTAGATTAATTATTATTATCAACTATTTCTCATTGCAAACCTGTTCATTGTGTACCCAAGATCCTTCCCTAAAAGACCTGGCAGCGGGAAATATTATTCAACATGGTTTGAAAAGGGAAAAAAAGTTTTGTAAAAAATCCCAATGCTCTAGGTAGTAGTCGATACCAGTGACCAACATTTTCTTCAGTAGTCGACATGGTTTTGCACTAGTAGTCGACCTACATGTGTTAGAAGTCGACAGTATCACTTGAGTCAGTAGTCGACAGGTTTCGTCATTCCATCGTTTTCGAATTTTACGACATCTAAATAAAATACATTCAACTGTGAATCGGAACTTGAAAATAGATTAATAAGATTTAATAAAGTAGTTATCAGACTTTTTATTTGCAAACAGCTCATTATCAGTCTCAAATTGCAATAAGTACTTAAGTAAAAAGGTATGAAAACAATAGTCGAAAACTCATTGTCAGAAAATTGACATTACAGTTGGGCTTAGGTACCTATTTACATATTTTTTTGACATTTTCATGTCTTTGCTTTGGCACATGAACTGAAACGGGAAAAATTTGTTCCCTTGATTCACCCTTTCCCTCAGATCACGTCAGAACACAAGCGACCGGCGGGCCATTACGTCAGAGCCTATGACGCACGAGCGTATGACGTAAGACGGCTGGCAGGAGGCTAACTAGTACGTCAGAGCCTATGACGCACGAGCGTATGACGTAAGACGGCTGGCAGGAGGCCAACAAGTACGTCAGAGCCTATGACGTATGACGTAAGACGGCTGGCAGGAGGCCAACAAGTACGTCAGAGCCTATGACGCACGAGCGTATGATGTAAGACGGCTGGCAGGAGGCCAACAAGTAGGTACGTCAGAGCCTATGACGCACGAGCGTATGACGTAAGACGGCTGGCAGGAGGCCAACAAGTACGTCATAGCCTATGACGCACGAGCGTATGACGTAAGACGGCTGGCAGCAGGCCAACAAGTACGTCAGAGCCTATGACGCACGAGCGTATGACGTAAGACGGCTGGCAAGAGGCCACTAGTGCGTCAGAGCCTATGACGCACGAGCGTATGACGTAAGACGGCTAGCAGGAGGCTAACTAGTGCGTCAGAGCCTATGACGCACGAGCGTATGACGTAAGACGGCTGGCAGGTGGCCAACAAGTACGTCAGAGCCTGTGACGCACGAGCGTATGACGTAAGACGGCTGGCAGGAGACCAACTAGTGTGTCAGAAGCTATGACGCACGAGCGTCAAGGGGAAGGGGTTCAAAACGAATTTTGGTACGACATGGTATGACTATGGTATGGTATATTATTGTATGTATGATTTAGTATAGTACAGTACGGTATGATAGGAAAGAAATGGTATGAGTACGGTGAGAATATGGTATGGTGCCGATTTGCAACACAGTCTGGTATAGTCAGAAGGGTGATCTGCACAAGGAAGATAATAAACCGTTGTGTCAAGAATTTGCAGAGTTTTTTAAAACGAAAAAATGGATTGATGAAATGGTCTTGTTCAATGGTTATCAATTAAAAGAATTTAAAGAAATTGAAAATGGACCAATTCTCTCTCGTGTGGATATGGTTGAATATGAACCCATAAGCCTACTAATACCTCTTCTACTGTTTCGGTCCTCACATGAAAACAAATGAAAACCTAAGTGCGAGCTACAGTGTTAAAGGATGTTTGCGAATGACATAATACGTCATTATTATTATTATGTTTGGCGGGGCGGGACGCTGCCTACAAATTGCAGTCTCAAAATATACAAAAATAGGTGTCGTCAAAGAGGAAATTCATCACCTCATACTTCTGACGCGTCCAAAGTACAATCAAATCTCCATATGGAGAGGAGGTTCATTGCTATTTTTGGCTCAATATTTTCGTGACACATAAAAATATACTTTGTTTTAAAATCCGTTTTCCCCAGTGAATACGTTGTTCGCTCAACAAAATACATCAAACGAAGGAAAAATGCGTGGAGCACGGATTCTCGTTTCTAGAAGACAAACATTGTTAGTCGTTAGATATGGAAAGGAGCGGCTTTGAAACTCAAGTGCTACCTTCATAATTTTTCACACCACCATAATATGGAGAATATTATATTCTCCTGTAGCATGAAAACTTTTCGTAATTCAGCGGTTGTGGCTCCTGCAAAAAAATCAGCTGATTTACCTCTACCAATGCCACCTTTACCGGGAAGTGCTGCCACCGGCCGGCGTCGAACTCCATATCAACACGTTGTGATAAAAGACAACTCCCGATTTTCTTTCTTTGTTCTTACGGTTGCCGTTCAGTTCACACAAAAAAATTGTTTGCCAGTGAAGTACCGTACTTCTGTTTATTTCGTTGGAGCCCAGGAAGACCTACCTACCTACGTAATTCAACCTCCAGACAGGCCAGCGAATTTAACAACATTCCCCGTGCCTTACCGGTATGTCCTTTCCGAAAAGAAATCCGATTTTCTCGAAAAGCATAAGCCTTTACTGAACACGAATTTCGACAGTTTCAGGTGTAGAGCAACGAATTTGAAGCCTCCCGACGAAGAAGGAAGAGAATTTGTTCCTTCCCTCCTATCCCGATCACGACAACCCGTTTTAATTTTTTCCCGATATCGACTTAATAACAGTTATAACAGTTATATATAAGTTATATATAAGTTATATATAAGTTTTTTTTTATATTTCCACGGACGTTGGAAATTTGTAGGATCACGCTTTATTTTCTATCAGTTTCATTTCAGTTTGATTATATCTGTGAAGTTGTTGAATTGACTTTATTTGTTTACCGTTTTGCACGAAATAAAGTGCCTATTCAAAAGATACATTACTTTCTTTATTTCAAATTCTAGTTTTGTTTTGTTTTCCTTTTAATGTGGGTTCACCCCCAGAACGTGTTCTACCGTCACACTCCATGTTATAAGGTGCCAAGTTTGTTAATTAAGTGCAAGTTCTCTGTTTCGTACTTTTCGGATGACATTCATTTTCGGTCCTGTATGAGGGCAAAGATTCTTTAATGCCCCCATCAATCCCGCCACATAAGATACTACCAACTTTCTGCGAATTCGAAGATGCAAGTGAAGAAGATGCTGATGGGTGTAACAAATTGTATCATTTGGTATAGAATATTTACTCCTCCGGGTGCGGAAGAAAAATTCACGAAAGGAAGGAACTATATCTAAAAGGAGTTAGCTTGGCACCTGTAGCATTACAAGTACCACCTGTAGCATTTTTGTGTACGGAGAAGGTAAGTGAATTCCTTCAATTGAGCCCCAACAACTCACAATCATATCGGTAAATAGCGTGGGCAACGAATATAGTGGTTCAATTCAGTTCTATAGGTATTGGTGAGCAGGAATACATCGAAAATCTCCATACTTTAATGAAATTATAATATCCATTCAGAAAGGAGTTCATTATGCAACCAATGTAGTGGCTCTCCTTCCGCGGATTTCCCTATCGTTTCATTCGGTAGAAGTTGTATCAAAGGAGCGAAATCAGTGAAAACGGAGACTTGTATGGTGATTCCGCCTGATGCATATCAAGTAATGCTGGATGGAATGAGTGATTCATGCGGAGTTTGAGCGAAAAGTCCCTCTACTTCCTTTGAACTGTGTAACAATCGCATTGGGGGAAAACCAGTCCATAAAAAAACCCTTAATTTTTTTTATTGTCGGAGCTGCGGCCGGAATGACAAATTACTTCGAGCGCGTTAGTTATGAAGAATTGTGGTTTTATCAAAAATTAACTAGCTCTGTAACTATCAGAGATAATTACTTGCTGCTTACCTACTTCTTCCTGAGAATATCATTGAACCTGGTGTTAGTGACACAAGTATTATTTCAGACACATCTGCAAGGCAAAAGCGTTGTATCATACCTATTTGTAGGTTTAATGGGTAGCCAAAGAACCAAGGGTACTACAGTTTAATGAGAATCAGGAAATGATTACTCTTAACTACATTGAAACAAAGCATAAAGAAACTCTGCAAATTCTTGACAATCTTTTTTCTTTCACTTATTTTGTGCATATATATCATTCATGATTAATTATTACTGTTAGTTATAATAACTATTAGTAAAGATTATTATCGATTAATAACTCGATATCTGAAAATCCTGTTATGTTCGAATCAGCGGGGCCAGTATGAACATTGAACCTTGACCGCCTCATGATTCACCCTCATGTTGACGACTTTCAATCTGCTTCAACTTTGAGCCCTCATTGTGAACGAACGGCTGGTCTTTGAAAATCCTTGGATGGTCTTGAAAAATTCTAAAAATTAAGCATTTTTTAAATGTGAACTAAAAACCGTTTTTTTTCCGATTTTCTGAATCTACCTACTTGAAACGTATTTTTTTTTTCTTGGACAATTCCAACGGTTATTTATTGAAGATAATAAACCTAAATGTGTTGATTGATTAATTCGATTGTTGTTATCGAAGAGTTGAACTTATGGGCTTCATTCAGAAAGAATCTAACTCAAGTGAGGGCTGACTAGTCCATCGGTTTTCAGAAAAGCATTTATCAAATTGGAGATCGACAATGACTTGAACCACTCACGATAATTGTCTACGTATTTATCTCAATGATGTGGAGTGGGTCTTAGTGGCGTAAAATGTATTGATGAAACGCACCTACAACTTTTCCTAGAACGTCAATACCACGTTGAGTTGTTGAGTCTTTATTATTTAAAACTTATGTATTATGGATCAGATATAAATGCTATTGTGGATCGTGGTTTCCTCCATAAGTCTGCAAAATTTCGACTGTCGGGCGGCTTCAGAGATTAGGTCAGATTGACGTCACTCGACAAGGCGCCATCGAGGAGCGAACAGGGCAGAATTGATTTTCGATGAGGACATGTGGGCGAGAACGGTGCAAATGCCGAAAGGAGAAAAAGAGGATATTTATTCATGCTAGATCCTTAAAAAGGGTGTTTCGCCCCGAGGGCAGACGAGGGATGAGGTGGGGAAGTTGCTCCCAAAGGGCCTTCGCAACAGCTTTCCGATGTATCGAACAAGTCGATTGCCAAACGATTTGCAACTGTTGACGCCTTAAGACCGCATTTGGATACTAATAAGATGTTTACGTGACATGGTTCACAAATCTTTATATCGACCGAAATTGTTTTTCTATGTACAGCAGCTGCTGTTTGGTTCTCTACCATAGCAACAGTTTAGGGAACATGATGTATTCCCGAATGTCTAACTCACAACAATTCCTATTAACCTTATTGAGGTGCGACAGCCTACCACCTAAAAACGTCTTCGATTTTGTCATATCATACATGAAAAGTCATAATATGATATTAGATATTATCTAATCCAAATTTGGTCGTGTCTCCAAACATTGACGTTTCAACTAGTGATTTCCTTCATTACGTAGGAGAAATACTTATTTTTTTGAAGTACAATTAATTGGAAGAAAACCTCAATAATGTATTAAAGCAGGCACCAACTTCTAGGCGCAATGAATAGGTATAGGTATTGGATTGTGGGCAACTAATTGCGTTCAATTCTGAATTGATTTACTGCATCAGCGGCTTCACCCAAGTGACATCAAAACATATCTATACTACCTGGGCAGTGCAAATTATGTACGCGAATCAACATCTAAAGTTAAATTGTATGCACTTCTAAAATAAACGAACGCCTTACTAGCTCACAAAATTCACTACCAAGCAAATATTTTTGTAGTGTGCTAGAAAAGGAACCGATTAATGCAAGGAACGCATACTTGCGACGAATACCTCCAAACAGTTAATAATGGCTTCTTAATTATGGTATTTCTCATCATACCGAAGCTTACCTCATCATGTTTTTTGTCAGAATTATTCCCTTCAATGAAATTGTAATATAGTCTTGTAGTCTTGATAGTCTTGTACTTATTGAATCGTAAACCCATGTCCGCTCTATGAAAAAACTGAAAAAACCCTCGTAGAATGGTACCTATAGATACCATTCTAGGGGTCATCGACTTCTTTCCGAGATGTAAGCGCGTTACTTTTTAGACTGAAAACGAAGGCAGAAGGACGTGAAAAGCTACCATTTTCATCTGATTAAAAAATCAAAAAGGCTTGAAAGTTATAACTTACTGAAAGAATTAGAGCGTTGCTGCTTTACGATCGGTTGCTCTGGAGATCGCTTGCCACTGGGGACCGGCACCGCGAAAGCCTCTGAGATCTCGTCTAACGACTCCGTTTTCCGCATTTGGGGTAACTGGAAGTCTATCGGTTGAGATCTGAAACAGAAATTGGTTCAATTTGTTTTAATTCATTACAGTACAGACGACACAGCACAGAGAAATAATTCAGACAAGAAGCAACAAAATATGTAAAAAATGGTAATTATGAATTAACATAATATGTTAACATATTATGTTGTTATGTGAACATTAATTTGTAGCGTTGAGATTCCAAAAGCCATTACGTGGGCGTTAGAGCATTAAAATGTGTTTCAGTAATAATTTCGGTAGAGCGAGACTTGACGTGACAACGGGTAAAGTGGAAATTAGATTACTACGATCCATCTCAACGGTGGAGCTCAGCCATCGCCACTGACTTTGTTAAATGCCGGCGTTCAATCTAGACAGGTTTGAGTCCCTTAGCCTATTTAAATGGCCAATAAATAACTTTGCTCAAAGCGGCGAAAAAAATACCTACTTGTAATTGGCCTATCGATCTGTGGGTTCCCAAATCTCAAATTGTAGTCCCAGCAGCTGACACTTCTCCCTCCCTCCTCCCCCTGCTCCCACATTACGAAAACATTGCGTGAAATAATATGTTTCCATTTCATACAGACAGAAAAAATTATAAACATAATTATACATAATATGTATACACATACATGTGTAAAATACATACCTATGTATCTGTTTATACATTATACATGTACGATATATACCGTACATAGGTATGTGGAAGTACTCCAACAGCTGCTCTGATCTCCCTGCTTTTGCTGGACCAACGTCGTCAGTTAACTCTAATCATTATTGTACCTACTGGACTGAGGTGAGACCCTACCAATTTTAAGAACTATTTATTAATTTATTCTTTATTTATTCCTTTTACAATGTAAGAATTATAGGAAATGTCCAACGTAACACGATCCGACAGGTATGAAAAAGAGGGAGAAAAAAATAGGTAAATACGTCCTGAAACGTAAACCAACAAATTTTGAGAAGTAAACTTTTTTTGTCGAATCCAATAGTTCATTAGATTAGGCATTTTATTTGAAAGAATGGTGGCGTCTTTTGGTAGGTCAAATTCTGTGGATAGATATAATAAAGTCTTTACCAGCGATCTGTTCACTTTAGAATTTTCACAGTATTCTGGGAATGGACCACCGTTAATCCCCCATCGTTTCCATTCACTACTAGCAATTATATCCTCTGAAGATATTTGCTCTGCTATTAAAATAATGAGCAACCGATTTTGGATAAGCTAATTGTATAATTCCGTGTAATGGTAGGATGGCCAATTGAATTTAGCATTAAATGATTTTAGCACAAATTTTGTTTCTTTGGCACCGATACTGACACCAGCGATCAACTCGAAGTATTTCATGAAATTTGAAAGTCGATTCAGCCTTCTCGAGCCCACAAAGAATGATATCAAAGAAGTATTTTTCGATAGGCGTAACTACAGACCATATTGTGGTGCCATGTTATTTACAAGTTATTGAGAGTATAACTAAATCGCGAGCTAAGTATTAAATAACGAATGGAAAAATATAAACCTGGCAAATGAAGGTATTACGAGATCGTTCAGGGGAAAGGTATTGGCTTGTCAAGAGCAGGCGGATTAGCTAATCAGGTTTGCGGTTGACGTTTCGGTTTTAAATAGGGGTAACGAGAAGTGGAAGGGTAAGAGATTTGGTTATAGGAAGTGGGTCAACAACAAGCACTTGATATATCCACCCATTGTATTATAATATATCATTATATTATTATTATAATATTATTATCAAACAGCTCAACGATTTCAATCAAGCAAGAACAATTACGGTGATAATAAAATAATCTAATAATCCTAGTCATCATCTATCTACATAATATATAGCATTTTCATTTTCAATTTTCATTTTCATTTTTTGATAGGTAATATGAAAAAATATAATTCTATGAGTATATTATAAAATATAATATTCTATATATTTTATTATAATATATAGAATTTTCGTTTTTATATATCATATAAAAACGAATGTATGGTCCGTCTGCCTGTCCTCTATCATAGACGGCCAAACCGCTGAACCGATTTTGAGAGGGATTGCTCCATTGTGATAAGCAACTTCCAAGGTTGGTTATAGGCTATGGTAGAATCTTCAAAACGTCCTATTTCGACGAGAACGGTCCTTTCCTTCAACAATTTCGTAACTAGGAAAGGGTTTATTATTCAGTTTATCAGTTGCCAAGGTTGTTTATCAATACAACGCCCGGTTAATCCGTGCTTGAGACTGAGTGCTTATTTTCAGGCTTCTATTGGTCGTTTTGATTGAGTTCGATCACCACATCATATAGTGCGAATATTCATCTTGTGATCTAACGAGTGGTTCGAGATTTTCTTGGAATGAAAACTAACGGAGTTACAATCCCCTGACTATGGTGTGACATTCTCCAATCAGCTCTACATACAGTCAGTGATTGGTCAAAGAGATGGCGTATCAACCATAATGAAACAAAATTCAGTTGACCCTTTCATGTACATGACGTCCGAACGCCCGATACAAAAGGAGGGAGGGGAAGATTTGTGTCCTCTGGAAGGCTTTTATGTTACTACGCTCGTACATTGTCCCAGCGTACCCTCGTGGGTGGAAAAAATATCTTTGAAAACGTGATGTGAATAATAATTTAATAGAAAAGTTTGACTTGCGAGTGATGAATTCTGAAAAAATAGGTTTTACAAATTTAGTTATCCTTGATTATTCGTAGAAATGCTTAAAACGTTCTGTTTGAACAGTTGGGTCAATCAATGTGTTGAATAATTAATTTCTGCACACAAAAAAAGACGAGTAAAGAAAACGAGAAGTGGTGGGAACCCAGGATATTTAATTAAAACGTTCTTTTCGACGGAGAGTGGGCGCCTGTGGTTTACAAGGTTTGTGGAGGGGTTCCGAGATGTAATCCTCTCGACCCCGATGTAGAATGGGAACGAGAGTATCTCGGTGATGAAGGCGGCCAGGATGGCGGAGGGGCGTCTTGAATCGATTTCCCGCTGATAAAATGCGGATGCTGCGAGGGGGCGAGGTAGGAAATCATATGAAAGGTTACGAGGTATTAGAACGGGTCATCTTGTCTGATCATGTCGACGGTAGTCCGTGGAGCATCAGGAATCTGCAACCAAAACTGCAGAGCGAGTTTCAGTTATGACCTAAAGAGCGGAATAATGTATTTAGTTCAACGCAACCTTAGCACAACACTTCCCCTGAACAATTCCGATTTTGGAGGTTAGTTTAATTAACCAAAGTAAGTTTTTATTCACAAAAAATAAAATCTCTAGTTTTATTGTTAGGGCGGAAGCCACAAAACGTCGTATTCACCTGTTTCCCCAAAGGTGAACTAACTACAGAAATCCGGTAAAAAAGGGGTTTTCCTTTCACATGTCCTACCTAATAAGCGGGTTCTGAGATTCTTGACCACTTGATTGATAGGGATAGATTCTCGAGGGTTGGTTCTCCAGATGGGACCAACCCTCGAGAATCTATCCCTACCTAATAAGTTGCCACGTATAAAGCTAGGCAGATATTTCCGGCAAATGGAAATTACTAATGTTAGGATATATAGCATTTTCAAGTCAAATTCGCCCTTCTGCAAATCAAATTCACCCTTATACAATCCAATTTTACCATTTCACGAGTCAAATCCACCTTTTTATAAATCAAATTCACCATCTTTGAGCAATGCGAGAAATGCGTTGAAGGGAAGGGTCAAAGAAAAGGAACTTAAATGCATTGAATAGACAGAATAGGTGTAATAATATTAGGTACCTACCTATATATTTATTATACATATCTATGTTGCTCGCATTGGTAATTACTCCTATTTCTTTGACCTTCAACATATTTCTTGCATTGCTCAAAGTGGGTGAAATTGTTTTGTGTAAGGTGAATTTCACTTGTAAAAGGGTGAATTTGGCCTGGGGGGGGGATACATTCCTACTCCAGTGAAATGAGTAAGTCTTCTCCTTGATGAAATGGTAGGCCTACAAATTAGCCGACGTGAGGGGGTAGGAAAGAATGTTGTTGAAGGTTGTCGTTGATTCCATCCCAAATACCATTCCGACGCTCGTGTTGCAGGTGCACCAAGAAAATTCTGAAGTAGTCCTAAGGCGGCTTTCTTTACAGGAGGAAGCCACGAGTTCGATCCAACTTCTACTTTTGTCGTTAGCGAAACGAGTTGTTTATGCAGACCTTGATTTTGCGTCGCCCATCCTCAAGAACTAGTGTCAAATTCACTGACTGATCAGGAACTCAATACTGCATCGCCCATCCCGCAAGAACAGGGACAACTAATTCAGTCAACAGAACAAGCGACTATGCAACAGTCAACGAAAAACAATAGAAAAAACTCTGCAAATTCTTGACACAACGGTTCATTATCTTCTTTGTACAGATCACCCTTCTGTCTAGATCACTAGGTCTGAATGTCTATATTCTAAATGTTAGATTAATTATTATTATCAATTATCACTAATTATTAACAATTTTATCAAGTACCTAGTGAAAATTATTATAATTTATTGTTAGGTATTATTAATTCGTATCTATTATTAATAATAATTATTATTAATTATGATCAATTAATACGATATAATTCTGGGGTTTTTAATACTACGTCGGTAATAATTTTTCTATAAAAGAAGTACCTACCAACAAACATTCGAAATTACCTTCATTTCAGTAGCACGAAACGCACCTCAGAACAACAAACTCGACCTCACTTAAGCCATATGATGTTCCAAAGAGCTTGTTAGTATGAAAATGGACCTGTATTTCAACAGTTTGAGTCACGATCGTGTTGTGAGGCACAATCTTTGAGCCGTCATTGTGAACGAACGGCTGGTCCTACAAAGCTGCGGATGGTCTTAAAAAATTCTACGGAACAAACTCTATCTGAATATGAAATAAAAAACATACCGTTCTATATGAATTTTTCGAGATATGAGATTTTCAAAATTTCAAAATTCGTTTTGAACCCCTTCCCCTTGACCTAGGGTTATGAAAAGTTTCGAGGACCATTGTGGGGTTGGTCAAAACCCATAAAAAAAATTTCGTAATTTTAACTCAACGCTAACTGGGCAAAGTGGCGCGGACGGCGTACGGCGTACGGCGTACGGCGTACGGCGTACGGCGTACGGCGGACGGACGGATTTTTTTTTATTCGATTTTCTGAATCTACGTATCTTGAAACGTAAACCAACAAATTTTGAGGGGGCGTTAAAAAATTTTTTTCTTTGGGCGATTCCAATGGTTCATTATCGAAGATAATAAACCAAAACTGGTGGCGTGCCAAATTTTGAACATAGAAGAGGAATATATAGTTGCACATTCTTTGAAACCATTGAACAGGATGAAAACTATAATATATTATTATAGTTGATAGAAATTCTATTCAGAGGGATAAATATTTTTTCCAAATTAACTAGACCCCTAATGTGTAAAACAACTGCAATTCTCTAAACCAGTGTGTATTGATAATTATGTGATTTCATTATTTTATTAAGTAATTAGGTGATCTCATACTATGATTAGGGTAACCATGTTACCAAGTTCAAATAATAAAATTTATATAAAAATATATTTAATATTCAACCTATATGTAAGAATGGCATGCCAAATTTGTATACTTGTAGGTACTCTCGTTGTGATTTTCCAATTGTGCCTTTCTGAAACTGAATAGGTAACTTATTAGGTAGGTAACTACTAGGTATCCTATATTTACCTGAAACTAAGACTGATAAAACTATTTGAATCTAGAGATACCTAAAATAAACCGTAAAATAAATTTTCATTGTTTAAACGTAGTGTCAATAACTGGCACCTTTCCCTGTCAATAACTGGTAACTGCATGTCGATAACTGACAAAATAACATGCTATTGCAATTTGGCTGGAAAATTTTAAAAATAGGCTCGTTCCACAAATCTTCATAGCGCAATACTCTACAGGCCTCGGCCAATGTAAAAAAACTCTGCAAATTCTTGACACAACGGTTCATTATCTTCTTTGTACAGATCACCCTTCTGTCTAGATCACTAGGTCTAAATGTCTAGATCCTAAATGTTAGATTAATTATAATTATCAATTATCACTAATTATTAACAATTTTATCAAGTACCTAGTGAAAATTATTATAATTTATTGTTAGGTATTAATAATTCGTATTTATTATTAATAATAATTATTATTAATTATGATTAATTAATACGATATAATTCTGGGGTTTTTAATACTACGTCGGTAATAATTTTTCTATAAAAGAAGTACCTACCAACAAACATTCGAAATTACCTTCATTTCCGTAGCACGAAACGCACCTCAGAACAACAAACTCGACATCACTTAAGCCATATGATGTTCCAAAGAGTTTGTTAGTATGAAAATGGACCTGTATTTCAACAGTTTGGTTCACGATCCTGTAGTGAGGCACAATCTTTGAGCCGTCATTGTGAACGAACGGCTGGTCGTACAAAGCTGCGGATGGTCTTAAAAAATTCTACGGAACAAACTCTATCTAAATATGAAATAAAAAACATACCGTTCTATATGAATTTTTCGAGATATGAAATTTTCAAAATTTCAAAATTCGTTTTGAACCCCTTCCCCTTGACCTAGGGTTATGAAAAGTTTCGAGGACCATTGGGGGCTGGTCCGAACCCAGAAACCAAATTTCGTAATTTTAGCTCAACGTTAACTGGGCAAAGTGGCGCGGACGGCGGACGGCGTACGGCGTACGGCGGACGGACGGATTTTTTTTTATTCGATTTTCTGAATCTACGTATCTTGAAACGTAAACCAACAAATTTTGAGGGGGGGTTAAAAAATTTTTTTCTTTGGGCGATTCCAATGGTTCACTATCGAAGATAATAAACCAAAATTTGAAAGAGGAAAATCGGCTCATAAATAGAAACGCAATTAGAAATCAGTGAAACTAAAATACATAACATAATAATATTATGTTATGTACATAATATGTACATAACATAATAATATAATAATATTATTATTATGTCTATAACTGGGATCTTTACCTGACGTGTTGCCATTAAATTTTAGTTTTACTGACTATAACATGATAGTGAATATTCAAGTGTTTGTGAAACCTCATAAGTTAGAAGCAGACAGTTTGTGTGCCAATATGCATCTACTTACATGTAACATTATGTGATCGGGCGTTCTGGCAAACAGTACACTCCTATGAGAAAGAGAGTATAAAATAAAGGTTCGGATGGTGCGAATGGCAGGGGAGTTTGGTAAAATACGAGTAGTAATTAGAGAGAGCGATGTCGACTAATCGAATGGTAGGAAGTTGAAAGTTGGAACTTGTAAGTTTGAAGTGAGCAAGATGGAGAGGTCCATCCGAGTCACAGGTGTGCGACGTCAGAGCTTGATCGTCGGCGGCATAAAACTCACCGAGTTTATATAGTTAATTCATCCAATATTCTCAAAGATTACAGGTGGTCATCAATTTTATACAAATATAGTCTATCTTAGAAACCTTGACAGGTCGAAATCATTACATTGATGGATCAACAGGTTATGATAACAGACACCCTCTACGATAATGAGTTGTTGGTTAGATCAAGAAAGAAATTATTAAAATGACATGGTTGTGGGGTGGTTAAGCGAAGGGGCCATTTGTTTAGGGGTAGGATTGGAATTGCCTACAATTGTAAGGCAAAAATAACTTGGCGTAAACAAACTTGTTCAAAACCAAACAGTCCCGTTGAATGCAAAATCGTCGAAACATTCCCGTTGAACCCATTTTTCCTTGAATTAAGTCGATAATAATCATTCACATTAAATAAATTACTACATGCCCAACTTGATTAAAAAAAAAAACTATTTCTGTAATCAGTGAATCTACTGTAGATTCACTGATTACAGAAATAGTAATTTTTTACTGTAACTGTAACAGTAACCAGTAACTGGTAACCTTAACTATGAATAATATATTGTATTAACCATATATCTAGCCCACGCATACCCTTATGAATTTCACATATTTGTGTTTATAACTGTTATAAACACAAATATGTGAAATTCATAAGGATATGCGTGGGCTAGATATGTGTTTAATACAATATATTAATCATAGTTAAGTAGATATTATCTAAATGAGGCTCATTCAGAAATTTTTCTCCATTTAAAATGCCTAAGAGTATGGTGGACAGAAAAATTGCATCAGTAATGCGGTAGTATTAAAATAAAACCTTTATAATGTGAAAATCTATTGTATTTGAGTTCATATAGGTGTACATAAATTGTGTCTGGTAATAAAGTTGAGTTGTGGCTGACCCCATAACTATAATAATTATGTTATTATAGTTATTACTCCATCTGTAAAGAAGATGGATCAAGTTACTCATAAAACATGGATACATGTTTCTTAGAGTCTGGTGCTGGGCTAATGCTGAAGACGTCAACATTGGTAAACTTACAGTTTCATGCCTCCTTAAGGAGTCAATTGACTCAAGCAATACTCAAATATCAGTGAATTTAAAGGAGAGTAACGGTTGATTGATCCTGAATGCGATTTCTGTTAGAAGTAAATTATTGAAAGAAAATACCACCTCGTACATTGCCAGGCAGGCTCAAGGAGTAAAGAGAGAAGGGAAATCAAAGGATCCCTTCAAAACTAATTGGTTGGAACGGTTCTACATTTATCGAAAGTCCCTGCTCACTCATTCGTACTTGAAGTTATCCAAATTTTTTCAGAGTTAAATATAGAATACATTGTGTGTACTATCCGTACAGTCAATGTAGTCGAGTAACTGGATTCCGTGTTGAGTCCTCCATTCAAGGTCTTCCTGCTAAGTCAATGGCGACATCGTCATGGCTTATTATCATAATTATTATTACCACTTCCTCACTGACAAATATCCATTGACTTAATCAATGACCACCACGATTGATGAGCCGTCATGCTCCGAGCACTAACTAGAGGTGTTTTGACGCAAAAGGTCAATCCTCCCACCAACTTGGGCTTCATACTGAGGCTTCATCTTCTCTGCCCAAAAGTCAACCTTTCCACGTAATAACGGTGGGCGGAATATGAGCTCGGCAAAAGGAAGTGTGCGGAGCGGTGAGATTAAATTGAGTTTAATACGCCAGCTTAATTAATGAACTCAACCCTCTTGATCCTCCTAGAGTGAGTGTTTTTGCAAAAATGAATGCCACTCTGCTTTTCCACAGTAGCTAATTTACTGACAATGTAAAAATTGACGAAGTAGATATAGTTTTTTTAAATTATTTTTTTTGGCATCAGTTACATGGTTACTTGACATGATGGTTATGGGCCCAGCGTGGAAGTAGAACAAATGGATGTCGAGACCGCATACCTCAATGGGGATTAAAATGGAGATATATTCATGGAAGCCCCTGAAAGATTTGAGGAAACATTACGAGATTTGATTTTAAATGAAACTGGGAAAGTTAAAGAAATTGCTGAAGGCATGATAACAGATTGGGAAAGTGGGAAAACAGTGTGCTATCTGAAAAAGTCGTTATACGGATTGAGACAGTCTGGCCGCCAATGGTACAAAAAGTTGAAAGAACGTCTCATTCAGAGCGTAGGAATGACACACACAAACGTGGACCCTTATTTATAAAGCAAATGGTGGGGATGATACTGTGTACGTGGCAGTGTACGTTGACATTAGCATCCATTAGCGTCACATTAGCATCCAAGAACTACACAAAGCTAAAAGAAGTGAAAGATAAAATTAGTTAGGAATTCAATACAAAAGATATGGGGCGTATCCATTATTGTTTGGGTATAGAATTCGAGTATGAAAGAAAGGGGGTAATGCGTTTGTCTCAGAAGAAATATATTCTTGAATTGCTGAGAAAATATGAAATGGAAAATCGCAAGCCTATTTCAACGCCCATAGAAGTAAAAGCCTCATTTGACGGTGTTGAGGTTTATAAAAAGCAAATGGCTCAATTTCCATTTAGGTCTTTAATGGGTTCCTTGCTCTATTTAGCTATAGGAACAAGACCAGTTATAGCATTTGCCGTGAACTGTCTGAACCAGTTCAATAATAAGTATGCGGAGGCGCATTCGAAAGCGGCAAAAAGAATTCTAAGATACCCTTGAAGGGTACGCTAGACGTGAAACTGACTTATAAGAAAATGGATCAGCCCCTGATAGGATTTACAGACGCTGACTGGGGAAACTGCACACATGATCGTGGATCATTCAGTGGAACGGTGTTCACGATGTCAGGAGCTGCGATTACTTGGGTGTCACGGAAGCACCGAACTGTGGCTGCATCCACGACAGAAGCGGAATACTATAACTTGACAGATGCAATCAAAGAAGCAATGTACTTGAAGCGACTTCTTGCTAGTCTCGGATATCCAATTGAAAGGGTGATAGTAATGAAAAACGACAATCAAGGTGCATTTGATTTATTAGAAAATTCCACACACCAAGGTCGAACTGAACATATCGATATACGTCAGGCATTCATCCGAGAAGCTATACAAGAAAAATGGTGAAGCTGGAATATATGCCATCTGAGAGTATGCCAGCGGATTTCTTAACCTAATCGACTCTAAGAGTGAAGCATGAAGCTTGTTCCCAAGCATTAGGTCTTCAGACGCTCACTTGAGGGGGCGTATTGGGAAATCAAGTTTCGGTCTCCAGTTTTGCTCACCTGTTGTGAAACACTTGTTGCATATGGGTTTGGGTTTTTATAAAGATAAAATATTCGTTCGTGTCTGTTCAAGAACGAGCCTTGAATGGAAGAAAACTATGGTGTGAGGGTTACATTGGGGAATAGATCCCTGTATTGTCGGCCAGATGGATACGATTGTGATAAAAATGTAATGTCCAATAATATTGGACAACATTGCGCATGGACAATATTGCGCAACATAGTGACCAGAAAAGAATAATATTGGACCAATATTATTCTTTTCTGGTCACTATGTTGCGCTGAGCTAAGCTGCAATTGAAGAAATTCCCCTACCAGGAGAATTGGTGGATGTAGTTATGTTAGTAGATAGTGTCTGTAGAGTCTCCGCCGGGTTGGTTGTTTATCATTCATAGCATTATGACCACTACTCAAGGTACAGGTAAGTTCGCGCGTTGCATTCACGATTTCATCGTATTTCTTTGAGTGACCCTCAGAAAACAACATGACAACCTACATCACCAACTCCCATTTTCAGAAGCAAATACCATGAATAATGTCGATGGTTTGTTCGGGACGGGATTACATTTCCTGCCAAGTTTAGGCTCCCTTCGGTATTATTTAGGTGTTCGCCTTTGAAGTCAAAGAATATCGGTTTCGCCTTATATTATAAATCTTTGAGCATGCCTAGCGAAATCTCATGAATACTGAAAATGTAGCTGCTGAGGTGGAGCTTGTTCCTAACTAAGAGAGACCACCCTTCCTTCAACAATAATTCACTGTTTTAGACTGGAAGATTTCCTAGTTTGGAAATTAAGTAATTACCTAGTTAATTTTTTGTATTTTTTATATTGTTTTATTTATTTAAGGGAGAATAGCCTCTAATATTACAATTATTATGACATACCAAATTCTTGAAAATTATGTAGGTCGGTCAAGCTCTTAATGATGACCTAGTTCCAAAGAATTATCTAGAAACTTCTGTCGGGGATGAGCTGGAGAGGCTAGTAGGAGGGGTCTGGTTAGGCACAAAATGTTTTCTCTCAAAAACTTTAAACAAATGACGGTCAAACTGCACATTATTAGGCTGCTTAAATACAAATTTAGCTTAATATCTATAATTCCTTATTTGACATTTTGCGTGAACTGCGGTGACAGGTGAAACCCGTTCAACGTCAGGCTCTCGATAGCATAATTCGCAATAAAGAAAAACAAGAGTAGCTATTTTAAAAATCGTCTATTTCCACTGAAATATGAGTACACTGACCAATACCAATGGTTGTTTGTTTCGTTACTGGATCACTCACCGAAACCATATTTCAGTGGAAATAGACGATTTTTCAAATACTCTTGTTTTCCTTTATTGCGAGAATTTTGTATCATACGATTGATTGTACTTAGGCTTGGCATGACAAAAAGGGGGGGGGGGATCTTGAGCGTACGAGGATGTGGTCAAATTTGATTAAATTAATGAGAGATTAAATTTAGAGCAGTATGATATCTGGACCGATTTTTAGGGGCGCGTCAAAGTTTAGTCTAGGTTGACTTTTGGAATTTTGATCATCAGGTGGAATTGAATGAGAGATGAAGTATAGAATAGTTCGCCCCTTCCCCCAATAAGTAACTATCAGAGAGGATGTTGCGACTGAAATGAAGCTCGTTCTAACGTGTAAATCTGATAGTTCACATCGTGTCTGGTTCACAATCCATACGCTACCATCGCACCACAATTATCGATACATGGTCATTAGTTCCGGGGTTAATTGGCCAACGTTCATAGGAATGGAACCTAACTGTTGGATGCTTTCAAGTCGTATTCTTCCGCCAGGATTGAAAGAGCAGAACATTCGTTCAAAGTTAGTCAACCGTCGGACGCGTATAATTCTATACCCGTAAGAAAATATAGCCCGTAAGTGTAAACACCTCAGCTGCCGCCTGAATGCACTCAAGAGTATTTATAAAAAGACATTCTTTTCCGTTCTGTGCAGTAGGCCGTGTGAAATGGTCATAGTTGGCGCCTATGAAGGTCCAACTCAGATTGGAGCCAAGAAACCCACCGAGCAACCTCAATTAATGGAGACACACTGGCGGAACTTGGGAAAAACGTTTAAAAGATTCTCGAAATAGTTTGAAAGACCCTCAAATATTTTAAATCTCAATTTAAACTTAATAATTGTCTAAATTATGTGGTGTTGCATATGCGAGGTGTTCGTATTAAATCCCTCTTCGTATAAGGTCTCTTCCCACTTCCGTTCAGTTACGGACGCAACGTTAGTAGTTTACTGCAGGTGATATAGGTAGGTATATGTAGATAATATGGTACAAGAAGCATTAACTAAGTGGTTTCTCTTTTATTTATAAGATACTTCTTGTCGCCGTTCCTCTTTGTTTTACGTGCTATTCAATTATTGGGCATTGTGGACAAAGCTGATTCACTAAAACAAATGGTTTATTTATTATTTTAAGTAATATCTGGGAAGGTTTGATTTTAAAGAATCGTTTGAAAATTTGAAAAAAAACAAACAATTAACTAGGTAATAATAGCAAGAGCTGACTATTAAATATAAACAAAAAAGGTCAAACAGATATTTTTGAAATGAGATTTGAATATAAACTTTAATGGCAGGATATTTGGAGGGTGAAGGGGGCACGATTGAGAAGGTAGTAAGAAAAAAAGGGTTCAAAATTGTTTAAAAAATTAGAAAATGTAACGTGCCCATGGAACGTAGTAACATTACCATAAAAAACAACTCACCATTTAGAAATTAAGGATAACACCACATCACCAGTTTGATTGATGGGGAAATGTCATTATTTTTCAATGACAGAGGGTATGTATATGAGGTCATATGTTTCTAAGATTACGATAAAATCCGAATTAATGCATAACATGAACGTGGTGTGGTGCATAACACGGATCATTCAGCGATTAGTATAATGTATATCATCGCTTACGACAAATTTCTGAGCCAACACCATACATTCGCATGAAGGATGTCACCATCACATGGTGAAACAATATAGTGGCTTCTATGTTTCTAGATGTACTTACCTACTGGGTTTTAGATGTGTCTGCAACTGCTAGTGATAAGTACGAATGATTCCCGGTACAGGAATTACATAATGACTACTGTTATCAGTAACTCACTACACGGGCAATGAAAAAAGAGCGGTAAATCATTCTGCGAAACTGTACCAAAGGAGTCAAATCGAGACGATGGGTATTAAGGGAACAGGATGAAGTGATGAAGACGTCGATAAAACGAGATGCTCTTAAACGAGATTAAGTCTGACGCGATGAGGGATTTAAGTTTGAAACGCGGGCCGTCGCAGTAACGTCCAATATTCTCTCGCTGTCGATCTGCTAACCGTTCCCGAGCGAATGAGAATACTGAGAGATGGGGTCCTTGGGGGTCAATAGTGTTTTCTAGGGGTCGATGGAGTTGTGTAGGGGTCACTGCCACAGGAAAGGTCAATTCTCTCCCTACGTAGTGATGCAGTATGAAGTATGAGGGTACAACATTTATGAAGATGATCAGTAATTCAAAAAGGGGCCTGTTATTATTAATATAGTAGATGGGAGTGTTCTAGCTACGAAATGAGTTGATAATTAACGGAACTTGATGAAAAGGAGGGTATGAGGTATTTATCGTAGTAATCGAGCGAAAAGAGGATGACGTTATGTCATCCGAGAGCATGAGTTAATTGAGCGGCTTAGCTTGTGATTGAATTATCTGGAACTTACTCACTTTGTTATACCAGTGCTTTGGTATTGCTATCAAATTATGAAGGGAACTTACATGAGCTGGGGGACGGCATCGCCTTTGTATGAAGGATAGACGAGTATACTGGGAGCCAATCCCTCTCGTTCAGGGTTGGAGGACCTCCGGCGACAAGCAATGTATCCCAGGAACAGGGCCGCCATCATAACAACTGCTCCCGCCATCAGCATCACTAGAACAGCACGAATAACCTTATTATATTTAGAAGGCTCATTTTATTACTCTGCACGAAGATTTTCTCATAGTAAGATACGAAACAACTATTGTCCTGAATTTCTCGCCATACGTACTTAGTTCTATAAACCCTTCTTCTGGCTTAGATTAATTCAAACTCACCACATCAAAATCACATTGAATCTGCCTGCGCACGTGAAATTCCAGACACCGGCAAGATTTTTGTTTCTACGTGTGTTGCGCAAATTAACCCTCATGAATTTCATCGAACTCCTATTGATCATCTCGTTAGTCCATGTTTCATCAACGGATTTCATCATAATGCGAGCGGTAGTACCATCTGTGGTAACGTGGAATCCTTGTAACCCATTACACTGCGGGATGGGCTGCCTTGTCTACGAAGAAGTGCCAGGGAGGAAATCCAATCTTCCGCTGAGCCGATCACTGTGTCGTTTCCGGTCATCGTTGTCCCTCCTCATGGCCGAGACGTGGAACGGAATTGAGTTGTCAGGTTGCACAGGAGATGGTTTCCGCGTCTCTTATACATACTACCAGTCAAGGGTGGATTCAGAATTCTCATGATGGGGGGTGCGCAAGGGCAGATTCTTAAGCAAGGGCGGTTTTTGCAAAAACATTTGGATATTGCTTAAATAATAACAATAAAACAAAGCTTTAAGTGTGTATTTTATACTCGTTTATACAGTAACTCTACTAAAAAAAAATTCAGCCTAAAATCACTTATCCTTAAAAATCCTTTTTTGTACCCATGCGGTGAGGGGGGGGGGGGGGCACCTGCTTCCAGTACAACTCAAACTGCAAGTAAAAAACTCGAAGTCACTAATTTCATGGTACACATGAGTTTAGAACTCTGGTAACCCATTATATTTCAATTAAGAAGATCAAACTTAATTTGTCAGTTATTTATTGGGAACCCTTTTTTCCATTTCTCTGTCGGTTGTACTTTGAGTCGAAGATCCATAACCATTTAATAAATAAACAATGTATCAAATGGCTTGTATAATAATTATTGACAATTATTGTCAAAAGTTGATTATATAAACTGTTCTTTCAAAGTACCTACTCCAATCCAGCAATTTATTGGTGGAAGGGTTTTCACTATAACCTATTTCAAATCGAATCATATCGTATTCAACAACCATTTTTGGGGAAGTGGGTTTACCTGGGAGAGATGTATTCCACTCGACATGGTGATCATTTTTCAGGTCCTCAGTCACGGCCAATCCCGCTAAATGCTTCATATTTCCTGAAACAGCATTATTTAACAGCATTACGATTATTTGTTTGATCAAACGTCGAGATTACTAAGTGGAATTGTGTACAGAAATGTGAAAACTTCAGATATTATTATTTCCCTGTCATGGTAACATGCGCAGAGGGTAAAAAGTTTGACGTTTTGTTTCCCCGAAGTAGTCGGACTCATGTTGTTGTTGTTGCCGCTATTCTATTTATTCAGCTGTCTCGGTTCTAGGTTAATCTCATATCAAGTAGACCTCATAAGTACCAAGACTCCCCCGTCTAATCACTGACCCTACTAATGATAAATAAATACTATCAATATTGGGCACACAACTTCGTTAGCTTCTCGTACAAACGCAGGAACACCTAATGCTTTCCCGTCACGTCTTACACACGAACTTTTTATTAGAAAATCAATATTTTCATTCACAGAAAATGATTAAGCCCCATTTTGAGGTTGAGCGAAGTGCCAAATTACATGGAATCACGTATGATTCTTCTAGGTGTCCAACTTACCCGATTTGTGATTTGTTTTTGTCGATTTGAAGACTGTTATGTGCACTACTGGTACCTACGGACGAACTGACGGATACCAGTGTCAGAGAATCATCGCAATTGACGTTTGATGTTGGACGATTTCAAACTAAAGGCCGAGCAAATCATCAAGCGGACTGGCGAGGTTATCTTCCATACTAGTACCTACATAATAAGTGGGTAGGGAAGAATAGTATCAACTCAATATTAACCATTTACTACAAATAAATTCTTCTCGTATCGGTATGTACCAGTATAAATGTTCCTTTCATTCTTTTCCTGTGACAAGCAAAGGTGGCTTAGCTGCTATTTTTAAAATCACAAGTTACAGCATAAGACATCAATAATTAATTAATTTGTTGTTGTTTCATTCACATCCTCCTTGGTTGAATGTCCTTTATTTATCTGGAGGGCCGAGGAAAAAATACCTGCCAAACCCCTGAAGATGGCTTACTAAAGCCGAAAGCTCGGAACGAATTCTCCCCTTTTCTTTACAACAAACCTCCTACAACCCTCCAAATAAATTAAGGATAATTAATTAATTAATTAAAATGTATAGTTGATCCCGCTTTGCATGACACATAAAATGATCCATTTTATGAGCATAAATTAGTATGGTCTGACTATGTTAGAGGTACAAATAAAGTTCTTTTTGGTTCTCTCCTACCGCATACCTTCTCTAAGAACTCTTCAGGAAAAAGCAGATGCCTCACCGCTCATAGCAACCCCATACCTGTTAGCTTAGATTTATCCGCCAACCAAAGCAACCCAAGCGCAATCGATTACCCCAGGCCTCAATCCACCCTTTGATCATCCTTTTCGCAATCGAATCCTCATTCCACGTGATTCCAATAAATTAAGGGGTTGATCCGAGAATGTGTTGACCATTTTAGTGAGGTCAGTGGCCATAAGGGGTGCTAGCGAAATCTTGTGCGTATAATTATAAGATTTGTATGGCCCATTTCAACGTGAGTATACATAATATTCTATAACAGCCAAAAACGTGTGAACATTTAGCCCTACTACCCCCACGATTATTCTGTATTTATTTTGTATATTATGTCTGATTAATACAAAATTTTTATTTAATATAATTACTAACTCAAGCCAGTATTTAGTTACAGCGTATACCTAGTGGTCTATAATGAACCACTCATCTCATTATAGATTTGAATGTGGGCGTGCGTTTCACGATATCGAATTAAAGCAACGGTGGGAGGGGAGGTGGAGGTGTCAAGCTGCAATTTGGTATATAGCAGGGGTCGGCAACCTTTTTTCCGTGATGTGCCAATTTTTCCAAATTCGCAAATTCACGGAATTCATGGAACTCGAAAAATCATGAAATTTCATTAAAAGTGCTCATGTTGCTTCTTTGAATAAAAAAAGGAAAAAAGTTCCAGTTATGCAGCATGATCATATGAGCGAGTTTTCGAAGCAGTAAATATTCGTACGAATAAGTAAAAGAGGAGTGCAAAGTAAAATTTCGAGCGGAAGGGGCGGAATCAAAAATTTTTTGAATACCATAAGAGTATTGGATACGTAACAAATTTTGTCTCCAGTATTAGCGTAGGGAATATTTTGTTCATTCATCATGATGGTATCGTTCTCATATAGCCCGGAAATGATTCCAACAACCCAAACAATGATAGATTATTGAGAGAAAATATGAAGGAAGTTCACTGGAGTTCGATTTTGTTTAAGCACCAACCGGTGTAGTATTCTCAGCAAAGCGGTTTTGGACCAGGGCGCCGTTTTTCCGCATTTTCTATGGTTTTGAGGAGTGTTTAAACTTTCTACATCATCATCTCGCGCTCGCGAGAGAGTTCATCCAGAAGTCGGCTTGGTTAATGTGACAGGTCGTTTTCCCCAAATGCGAAACGCAATCTCATTTGCGAGGCTCATTACGTACCCGCTAAATTGATATACATGTAGTGGCTGAAGGCTTGATGAGGGTAGGTTTCGCCTTTTCCATTCGAAAATGATGTGGGTTCTTTTGTTAAAATGGGGAGTTATGTTGGGTGATTCAGGTTGGTAAAATTGATGAGTTTTAGTTGCGATAAGCCTCTAAAACCTCAAGTGGGATGCACAATAATTACGCTTTACAAGTTTCGACATTTGTCTTCACCATTCAATTTCAAAGAGTTTGAAGTTTCCTGTAGTGGTGTAAAGTTGGATCCATAATGTAGATTACCTTTTGGTTACTAACAGTGAATGTTCTGACCATGAAGTACATCCTGATTTGTGAAATAGTGATATAAATCTTTTTAAAAATTTTAAAAATTTGGGAAAACTTTTTGAAACTTTTAAGGAATGCAGAGCCATCCAGAGACCTTCCCCCATAACTCCTGTGAATTCTTTCGTAATTGGTCGAAGAAACGGGAGCGTCACCATTCCATTAGCTTATTGTATTTGGAAGTGTGAACCGTAGACTACAAGTAGAGATATCATTTGGAATACATCATATTTTTACTTGCCAGAAGGCGTCTGAGTAAAAATAACAAAAGCTCTTTTTACATTTTCAGATTAGCCGTCAGTTCCGCAAAATAAAAGTTCTATTTACCTAGAAACGAGATTTAGTTATTGAAACTGATCCGTTACTGGAACTGGGTTTTCCTTGAAATTCAAGTGACAACTTAGTTGCATCTAGGGTTCGGTAGAGCCGTCTTCCTTATCCCACTTACGTCGTGAGAGGCATCAGCTGGCTCTGGCCATTCACCTCTATGGGAAAGAGGATCCGAGTTCGATGAAAAACAGCGAGACTGTGAAGAACGGATAAAGGAAGGCGTGGAGGGAAAGATGCCATTACTGTCAGACACCCTTCGTTAGAAAACGCCTTGCCCCAGACTATTTGGGTTTAAAGAGAACTCAAATCGGGGGTAAATCGCTTCCTCAAGAAACTACACCTCCGTCCAGCACAAGCCTCTCAAGTGACAGAAAAGCCATCAATTTCTTCTTTTACTTTTTAGACGTACATCGCGTGTTGTTAAACAACAAACATAATAATGGTAGTGCTAGCGTGAAGGCTGCTCTATTACACTAGAGTACACTAGTACACGTTCAAATCCTCAAAATCAATTTTTATCCTTCATTGTCTCAATAAAAACTAGGTTCAACTTTGATCCGAATGGTATACTGGAATCAATATTTTGTATGGATATCAACTGTTCAGCAATGTCACCCAATTTTGAAACCTTAGAAATATCAGATACCCTTCGATAAAAACCAATTTTGAAATATTAGATACCTTTCGACAGCGGATCATATACGCTGTGTGGTGTACCGCTGCGGAAGTCCATCGAAGTGTTCAATCTGGGGGTTCGTTTGATGAGCGGCTCGGGTTTTCTGCCATTTCTGATGGTCTTGCGGGGAGAGCGATGCGCATCGTTGGGTTCATCATATGAAATACCCGGGAATTTTCCAACGTTGATGTCATCGTGATGCTGTGTAGAGCCCTAGTGCTTCCCTTGCTGGAATACGCATCCTCTGTGTGGTCTCCTATACATGTATGTGTGCTCTTAGGAGACATTGACTTTGAGTCCATCCTCCGAAGGTGCAACTTAGTGACTCTTGAGCGAAGATGGAGTTCATCTGACCTTGTGCTGCTCTACGAAATCGTCAACAGCCTGATCGTTGCTCTCCAAGATTTGCCTTTCCACTCCTCGTTCAACATCTCGCTCACCAGTTCTATTTGGTGTCCAGTTCTGCTCAACGAACTATGATCGGAATCGACCAATTTGCCGTCTCCCTCGCAGTGCAAATCTCCTCTTGTCAGTGAACCCTCAGTTCGATTTTGGACATTTTCATGTCTTTCATATGGCACATAACTCAAAAACCGTTACAAAAATTGTCCCAAATGAGTTTCTGACGATTTCCGCGTACATCCGAGTCGTTGCTAGGGGAATAGTAATTTGTCATTTGTCATCGGACAAAAACCGTTCACCATTCGTTGGAAACCTCTCGATTTATAGAACTAGAATACAATGTAACCTTAATTCACAAAGGGAATAATATTATGTCCATTATAAATTATTAAGGACATATTCCCTTTGTGAAGTAAGGTATCGAACATTCCTCTCAGTCGGTTGTCGCCCTTCGAAAAGCTGAGATACGCGCATGACTTGATACGAATTTTATATAATGGAGATATGAAAATGTCTTCGATTGACAAATGGCTACATTTTCCTGGGGGGGGGGGGGATGACATGAAAATGTCTAAATGTGTTATATCCGGGTAATGCCTTCTGCAATATGTTAAGTTTAAAACTCGAATTTCCGAAAACATTTTTCCATTCCTCCCTTGCAATTTTAAAGGCTTTGGTTGCATCATCCCTTATTTCGTTTAATTGATTCAGAACTTCAGTGTTTTTATTTATTTTTAATTTTTATTTTTTCATTGTTCTCAGTTTGATTTCAGCAAAAGTTTTTAATTCATTTTCTTTTCAATTCATTTCAATTTTCTTTCTTGTTACTATAAGAATGGCATGTAATTTGACATAAGAATGTAATTGGACATGCCCGTAAAATAACAATAAACCATATACTGTCAACAAAACGTATACAAAGCCTTTTGAGGACCATAAGATGTTGCTCCTACTTTCTTTTTGAGCCCATTTATTTTTACTAATTCTATGACACCCTAACATCTTATCGTCAGTAGTGAGGTCGCAAAGACATGACACTTCATCATTCGAGTGTTATTAATGAATTATAATTCACGATAGAGGGTTCTGAAGGACTGACATGACGGTTCTAGTCGAGGTGAATGACGAGTTGGTTCACCGATATGTATGACTTGAAAGCGGGTACGGATAGTTGAATATGGATGTCCGAATATGCCATGCCCATGACCGCGTGAACCTAATACGGGGTGGAGCCTCTTAATTGGAATCCAGTGCTTTTAATTGCCTCGTCGTACAGAGGACCTTTTGGTATAGTCGACAAGACCGCTTTTGCAGAACCGTGTTTCGAGTGAGCCAGGCAGTCCTAAGTTGGTGTGGGCGGCTCAAGTGTCCGACTATTCAGGTCGGCTCTCGGCGGAAAGGACTTCACTGTAAGGAGGCTTTTCCGCGAGAAGGGAGTGAGGAACCTCGACCCAAGAAGAAGTGGCTTCAGAAGAAGTGGCTTCTCGCCTCGGCACAGCGCTGCAATGCCTCTAAGCGGAATTCACTTCCTGTATACCACACACGACAAGATTTATATTCCCCGTACTTTTGACTTTTGAATTTCAAGGGTTGTAGAGTAGATATCGATACCCTCATTCTAATACCACGTATCATCAATTTTGGCCAAACCATGCATTTTTCACCCGTTTTTCGGACAATAATAACCTATAAATTCCAATAATTAAAAGCACAGCTGCCTAAAACTTCTTCCTCTATCAAGGTGTGATAGTTTTTAATAGTTTTCCTCCAGACCTCCGATCAATTTTAATAAACTCACCGCATACCTGCCGAAAGACCAAAACTGCGCTAAAGACCTACTTCTTCTAACTTGGCAACCAGGAAGAAACCATTAAGAGAGATTTAAAAAAAAAATTAAATGATAGAGATATGACGGAAAATGATGGAAAGGAGAGGAAAATTGATAATAAAATAAGAACACTACACTTAACATGATATGTTAATATATATTATATACTTTTAATACTCATTACCCGACACGGGTTGGTGCCCATAAGGGGAAATTATATTTCCGTTAAAGTATTTATTATACATTTATTTTAACTTTTAACCAGAAGTGCATTTTGTTATTTTCTGTCTATATTTTTGTAATTTACATGGAAATAAATAATAATAATAATTCCGATTTTAATGGACTCTACAGTATTTTTAAACGCCCGATCGAACGGTGTTGTCGCCAAGTCTCTAGAAAAATTGCTTATGGGAGAAATGGCCAGTTTTCTAATAACCCGAATCAGTTTTGTTTGTTTACAGGCCAAAACACACAGAAACACCTTCCGCGTTCTGTGTGGCTCGGCCTTACAGCTCCCAATACCTCGTATCGGATCTCTCGTCAAGGTATCCAACACCGCGTGTCAGAATTAGGATCCCTAGACGTGTTACGTACCTACTATTTCCCCAGCCACTGTTGGCCCCAGTCAAGGTTTGATAGCTAAAATTTTGCCCTATTTCCGCTGTGGGACGAAGACTCTGAAAAGCCACGTTGTTCTTATAAATAACGAAAAGGTGAGTGGGTGGGCATTATTCTTCCGATATGTGGTAGGAACCTCTGGGGATGAGTAAAGTTTCCTCAGGCTCTAACCGATATCATAACTTCTCTCAGATTTCTCAAAAAGGACTGCGGTAGTTGGGGGGGGGGAGGGAGAGAAAAATTGAGTTTTTTTTCCTTTCCTGGATAAAAGAAAATTTTCTCCGAGAAAAATGGAAAGAGTCCGGATCGATGGGCACACTGAATGAGAGCCTGGAGTAAACCGAGCGTGCTTACAATGGCTGACAACAGAAAGCCCGTACGACGGAGAAACAATTTCAGTAAAGCCTACTCTCCTCCAAATCCTTTATTACCCTCACCTCGGGTCACTCCCCGTTATAATGTTTTGTTTGGTTGCATTATTACAATTCATTTCACGGGTATTATGAGCATCCTAAAACCCAAGTTGGGCTTATACAAAACTTCGTAGAAAGTTGATAAATATTCAGAATATCTAAGATCATGCAGCAAAATCTAAAAACGCTGTTGTGGTTCATACCAGGTCAGTTACTAACAAATAAATAAACTCGTCTATCATTTACTATTTTCTAGATTCATCAAGCAAGTTCGATAGAATATCAGCTCTGTCGGGTCACTTGCAAGTACTACCTAAAATACGACTTTCACAGCTCGTCGAGAACCGATTTCAACGACGTCGTTATGCTTACGGTTTAAATCGTGTTGACGGTCATCGGAGTTACCGAGGCAGGGAGGCACTCCGAACTTTGATCATAAATTTATATGAACAAGCCCTCGTACATTATGCAGTCACTTCTACCCACGTTCTCGTGTATGTAAAATAGGTACCTACTACTTGAACTGAACAAATAGTTTTTCTTAACTTTTTTTCACCCAACCCTAAGGTCAGTAGAAGTAGTCGATAGTACAGTAGGTACTACCTAAAAACTTTGTTTTCAGAGTGATTACACTACTACTAGTACAGTAATCACTCTGAAAATAAAGTTTCTAGAACTCACACTGAAAATGAGGTCCTCACTCAAACTGATGGTTCGCCTATTCGTTTCAGATTGATGTGTACGTCTGTACGACAGCATCTCGTATGTATGAATGGCGTGTATGTACAAGCTTACAAGATACGTTGATAAAACGCTACGTTGGTACGATAAAAAAAGGTAGGTGGTTACGTAGGTGGCTATCACTAGTTCTGAAGCTCTTTTTTGTGACGCTTTTCCAAGCTCCTCCAACAATCGATCAGATGACCCGAAACGGAACGCGTCCACGTTCGGTTGTCTGCCTCTGAACAAAGGGACTTCTCAAACCGTCCGTGATAAGTTTTCGAGTTGATTTCCTGGTGACTTCAGCAAGACACAACTGACAACTTATTTGATGCGAGGAGAAAACATGAGAGAACCCCAGTCGTGGCAGGGTTAATTCATTGAGGAATAATGAAAAAGTAGCATCTTGGGGAAGGTTCACGGTATTCCTAAGCATTCAAAGCCCTCTGATGTGTGTCGACTCGCGGCATTTCGAGAGTTGAATATGCAAGTAACTTCCAAAAATTGCAATAATTACACGTTTTGGAAGTTCAATACTTGCATTCGATCAATTATTGATGTTTCAATTAATTTGAGCGTGTTAATACAAGTTTTCATCACATTTTCCCCTTGACAGCTCAATTTTTAGTAGTAGTGCTCAACGTCGGCATACAGGAGAAACTCATCAAGTCAATTTTTGGCAAAATTCGGATTAACATGCTACCGAAATTAATTTTGCATTCTCTTTTGAATGGCGTCGTCGGTTTTCCGTTTCCATGGAAATCACGTTATGAGATCATTTTTTATCGAATTTATACTCGAGAGATTAACTAAGTGACTTTCTGCGTTCTGGAAGTACAGCAAATTTTCGACGAAAATTACTAAGGACAAATAACTAGTCGGTGGTCTATTCGCCAAAATTACTGTTGTTGAAAGCCCCCAATTTCACTTGAATACAATAGGATCTTTAGTGTCATCAAGCTTGGAGCAATGATTCTATCTCAGGCATGAAATATAATCAGAAACACGCATAGGAAATGCCAAAACATTTATCATTAAATAAATGATAACGTAAATTTTACGTTATTATTTAATAATGATAAGTAACTTCAAATGTTGTACCGACGAAACCCGCTGGTGTTCAAATAAAAGTTTAATAAAGGTTCTCAATAAAAGTTCTTTGATAAAAGTTTAATAAAAGCAGTGACCAAACACTTTAGTCATGGTTTTCCAGGTCACTAAGTATTTAATTTTAGAAATGTATTGTTAGGCATTAGTTAGGCATTAACGGATCAGCTGGTCACCAGAGTGCGATGATAATGCAAAAGACGATTGTGATTGTCAGACAGTTTTTGTGTTTAATCTACGTATCTTGAAACGTAAACCCTTCTTGGACGATTCAATTGTTCATTATTGAAGATAATAAACCAAAAGGACATATGTATTACAACCAACGTTTTCATACTTATCAATAATGATTTTATTCAGATTTCTGTCTAAACTTGAAATGTTTCACAAAACATCTTTGATTTGAAGACAGTTTTGGCGATCAATACCCACCCCGAAATTTCGTCCTGCTTTCATTCTTAAGGTTTTCTCGTGGCTTCAAGGTGGATGTAATTGTTCGTAAATGTTTTTAAGGCATTACACAGTTGATATACCGTGTGCCAGAAATTCCCTAATTATCTCAGAAAGAGGATTGTTTTTGGAAAATTTGTTTGCATGAGTTGGAGTGTTTCACCTTCAACTCAAAATAAAACCCGTTCTTAAGGAGTAAAAATTGATGGGTGGAGGGTAGGTACACCTTGTGTGCTTATTAAAACAAACTCCGAACGAAAATATTGAACAGCGGTTCTGGTAGGTTCCATCTCATCAACGAAATAGTTGGTTTTTGCTGTATAGTAATAGGTGTTTGGTGGTAAGACCCCGAACAGACTTACTACTTACATAATTTAATTCAAACACAAGAAAGCAACGTAAGAGAAAAATCAATGTTTCCATCTGCCCACATCTTCTCCCTCAAATCACTATAATTGCGCCACTTGAAGAAAACGGACAAAACTTCCGACTCTTTTTATTGGACCCCTCCCTTTCTCTGTCGAGTTCCGAGAAATCTATTCAGTTAGTGAAATTCTTTTCCCTTTAGGACGGTACGCTAAAAAGTATTCAACCTCTTTTTTGGCAGAAATAATGCGCAAAGAGGTCTCCTAATTTCCGCTTAATCGCGCATGAGAGATGTTTATCTCGGGAATACCCAATTTTCTTCTGTAGGTATAGCGAACGTTTACCTCGTGTGTCTTGCATGATGATTTTTCGGGAAAGTGTATTCTTATCTCACACAAGAAAAGTAGGGTTACCAATATCAATGGTAAACAAGAAAACTCCTCACTGTTCATGAAATAATTTTTGTTTCCCTTTCATTAAATGAAATAAATTTTATGATTGAACAAAAAAACCTTACGAGTAGAATTTAGGGATGGGACGTTCCATCTGTTACCATTACGATAACTTAATAACTCACTCTTCAAGATGAACCTACTACAACGTTTCCAGTTGTTTTTAAACCATGAGACCTTCAGAAGAAGGAAATGACCTAATGGGTATTGGAATGCCAGCCAGAACCAGATGAAACATTGAAAAGCGCGACTTGATTGTTGATGTGAATCACGTTATGTAAAACGGTTTAATTTAGCCGCTTCAGTGGCGTCATTGCTCGTTTATTAGGATAAAACACTATTACTGAGCTTCATAGTAAAAGAAATGAAAATATTGATACACACGGGAAATGACCGCACAACATATTATGTTTTCCCAGTTGAAAATCTCCACTCAGAAGGAATGTTACATACAATTTGTGGAATTACTGCCTTATATTTCTTCAATTCTTCTCTCGTTCGATCCATCGGTCAAAAATATGGTAAGCCTTCATCTTGGAACCAATCAATCGAAATATGACCGTGATGCATTCGTGAAAATAAAACCGTAGTTCCCCGACGTTCTTCTACCATCTGTTGACGTGTTGACTAATTCAACATTTCAAAAGTCCTTTTTCCTCGCAATCACGCTTCTCCTTGGGTTGTTTGGCATAATTCTTGCAGGGCACATAACGCACCCTTCGTATAAATATCGTGTGTACGTGAGTTATATAGTTGCCATGAGCCACGGCGACGGACTACATGTGATTCTCGTAGTTAAATTTCCGCTTTTCGGAAGCAGCTGAATATACAATGAAGGGTGCGGGTGAGGAGCGCCAGCATATCTTCATCCCAGAATAGTTGATACGACCATCCCTTTCCTTCCCTTGTTTTCACCAAATACGTTTTTAAAGGCCAGTCTCCTCGCAAAGTCTCGTGTCGACGAGAACATTATTGTAGAGTTAGTTACTTTTTTTGAGGATTCAAAAATAAAATTCAAATAGGTACCTACATACCTAATTACATACCTAATCATATTATAATCTTACACTTTATTTTTAACGCCTTAAGCTTGAAAAATATTAATTTTGATATCCCCAAACATGTATCAACCTTAATATTTTTGTATTATTTTATATAATACGGAAACTGATATTCATGTCCAGTCAAAATAGGAAAAATAGAGGAACTAAAATTGTTTGCAGGAATGTGTTTGCTACAAGTTTGATCATATACCTACATGTTTATAAAAAACTGGACCGTTTTCGTGCTACCAACTCCGGAAAAGTGGTACCTATCAAACAACAATTTTTTCATTGACGTTTTTCGTATAATTTTGTTTTCTAGATCCTCTCTCGTTCATATTTGAGGAAAATCTTAGGATTTCATTTTAAGATTTCAACTAAACATCTTGATTTCCCCATTAAACTTTTTCCGCTTGCACTCCTTTGAGTCACACTTGTCACACAACCTGCCGCAAATCCCTACAATATTACTGTTTATTGGCTTTCATCAATCCTCTATAGCACGATAGTAACGGACTTTGGTGGGTGGACAATCTATACATATAAAACAATGAGTTTTGAGCAACAAAAACTTTAATACAAGTATAAAATAGGTACAGTTCAATACAAATAGATAGACATGTCCCTATTCATAGAGCACAAAAGAGTTTATGAGGTAATTTTCAACGTTCAGTAAAATAGGGTACAGCCATCAATAACCCGACTAATCTCCATAATAGAATATAATATATTATATAATATATAATTATAATAACTAGATCAGCCTTTCATATAATAAACTCTTGAACCACAAACAGTTGATGTAACAAATACTAGAATGTCGGAATAATAAATCAGAACATTATAAAAAGGAGTAGGTATCGTCAATCTCCAATTTCTTGAGGTTCGTAGTCTGGATCTTCTATTTCGAAAGATATTTGTAAGTCACTCCCTCCTCCTCCTCTTCTTCTTCCCAATCCAATTCACTAAGGATTCAGATGACATCCTCTGGATTGTGATATCGAACCCTAATCAAAACAAAACGCAACCCTTGGTTATTTCTGCTACTGAGAAAGCCTTCCAGAAGGAAGACAAACACAAAAATGTTAACTAGTTAGAAGACGGTTAGTAGGCAGCCCCCCCCCCCCCCCCCACAATCATGTCAAAACTTACAGTGATAAAATACTAATATCTAATAAATACTTACCAGGAAACATAATATGCTGGAAATAGTGGAAATTTACTTACATTCTGCTGGCAAAAAGTCTGAGAAATAATAACACTCCTGCTCGCGTGCGGCTTTTTGCCGCAATTTTTCGACTTGTTGACGTTTGGAGGGCTAGCGCGGACACCGAACCCCAACCTCATCCACAACTAGAGAATACATACCCGTTTCCAGCCGAACAGTGCGCTCAGGAGATAATTCAAACTAATAATTTAAGGTGGTTCAGAGGACTTGATGGTGGTGAGAATTCCATGGTAATCCTTCCTAACCCAACCCCATGTTTGTGGGTCGATGGTTGTATTACCCAGCCAGATTTGGATTTGAAGGAATACCCTATGAGCGTGTTAGGCAGCAGTTGCTTTCGTTGGGGGCTGAGAAGCCTGATGGTTTTTACCCTTGTTAACAATTTAACGAAACAGCTTGTTTATTTAAATCCATTTGGTTGTTTATTTAAATTTTATTTAAATGTATTTAAATCCGTTTTCTTGTGGGATTATTAGCGTATCCACCAATAGCTCAATCAGTCTGGTTTTGTTTATGGCGTTGGCAAGAAATATTTCCTGTTGAACATTGGCTACCATGTTGCCAGAAACATTCATATGCACTGAAATTTTGGATGCTTCTCTCCGCTTTTGTTATGATTTGAATTAATCTCCTCGTGCCCATCGAATACAACTGCACAATGGGAAGAACAGTGATATATTATTTATGAAGCAAACTGCTCACAGATGAATGTATTGTTAATGTATTGCGTTTAATGTCCGTGAGTTTAATGTCCGTGAGTGACACGGACATACCACGCCTGCCGACACCTGCGTTTTCTATCCGACCGCCCTCAAATTAAAATTTGTAACTATTAAATTTTGGTTCAATTTTGTGATTGGTAACAGTTAGTTAGTGAAACTGAGTTGATGTTTTTGATAAGTTTTTATGTCACTTTGTACTGTTTTTGTTAGTGTGAATTCGGAACGTGATACTTAGAAGCTGTTCGAACTCCAGGGGATTTAATGAAAAAAGTTTACAAAATATATATTCTATAGTAATATATATTCTACATAATTTAAAAATATATATCTAAGGTCTAGAATATTTGTATAAACCAGATATGTGAACATATACAGAGAAATGGAGCCATCGAATGGTTCAAAACTATCATTTATTTTGATAGGGAAATCAATATTTTTCGTTGAAGTCATAAAAATGCTTTCAGTTGCAACATATTCAATATACAACATAGGTAAATAACATAATATATGCTATTATCATATATATTCTTGTAGGGAATTTAATGTTGTACAAGTTTTATTCTAAGGATTTTCCCCAAATACGAGTATGAACGAGTGAAAATCTAGAAGACAAAAATATACGAAAAACGTGACTGAAAAATTTTGTGTGTGAAAGGTACCACTTTTCCGGAGCTGGTAGCATGAAAACGGTCCAGTTTTTCATAAACGTGTATAATATACACGTTTCATCATATTATGATCAAACTTGTAGCAAATTCATTTAGTTTCATTTTGGACCGGGGAACTTTTTCACTGTCTTCGAGTTATAAGCGGAAAACTGAAAAATGGATTCTTTAAAGGACCCCCAAGCGCATCGGGATTTGGAGGGACTTTATTTGTTCTTGTTGAGGGGACCCCCTCCCCCCTCCCCCTACACATTCCTGAAAAAATTTGAACAAGTACCTATTTTAATTCTTCTGCTTGCCCATTTTCGGTCTAGATTCACTGGACTATTAACGAAAAATCTAGACTCAAAATGCCGCGGGTGCCGTTTAGTATAAACTGTTCCGTATTAGGCACAGTAAGTAAGTAAGAACCGTTTTGACAATTCCTTATTACTGTGGTATTCAAACCAAAGAAATCGTCTGGTGCGATAATCGAACATAATAATATTATGTTCGATTATCGCACCAGACGATATTATTACCCTTACTTAATATTATTACCCTTACTTAACAAAATATGAATTGTAATTTTTTTTTTTTTTTTTGTCTTATTTTATTGCTCGAAGAGGTATCTAAAACCATGTTTGATCTGTACCTTCTTTAATTTTTACGAAAATGGGGTGTAATTGTCGAGTATAAACTTTGGTAGCCTTAATGAACATATGGCCGGTACTTCATTTTGTTCGAATCAAATCTCAATATTAGCGCTAGGGTGGTTGTGGGGCGGGGTGCTGAAGCTTCCAAAGTTCACACGTTTTATTTAGTTAAATTCGCTATTACATGTTTTTAGTGAACTATACACAATGTATAGATTACTGTCGGTAGGCTGCCCTTCTTTCGAAATATTTACACTTTTTTTCGGAAATACAGGTGTACTTATTGAGTGACTGTTACGTTATGTATGACTTTCCGGCGATTTCCGCGTATAATTTGTACGTAATAAAATTATGTATCAGCAATTTATAAACGGGAAAAAAAGGACGTACCCGTTGATACTCAGCGGAAGCGGAAGATGCCGACTGTTGCGGATTTGAAGTGTACACTGAGAAATGTTAGGGGGTGAAGCCCAGGGGTGGATTCGGCCCTCTCGGACACGCGCAACCACCAGGGGAGAGGGGAAGTGTATTAATCCCCTCCCTACCACATTTACCACCACCCCCTCACCCGAAGTGTCTTTGTAGTCAGGAGTAAACTTGTTGGTTGATTTTGCGGTATCGCTCTCAATTGGTTTGGTTGTCCAACATTTTTATTCGTAACTACCTCTGAAGATTAAAGAGTGACGTCATGGTTACACTGGCCAACAAAAAAAGGTGTTGTTTGGTGCACAGGAGATGAGGGGTTTGGGGGGTGTTAGGGTTTTTCAGTGTACTGAATCCAAATCCGAAACCTGTTTTTCGCTCTCAGGGCTCTCATATATAAGTAGCTCATATACCTATGTACGTCAGGAAAAAAAAAGAAAATAAGAGAAATAATTAATATAAGCGGTCAATGTTAAAAGGGGATATGGTTACATTTTCCTAGTTTTGAGAAAAACAGAAAAAACTGTGCTGTCGTACTCTGGAAGATATTTTTTCAACTCCAAAACTGTCTAGAGTCCTTCTCTATGTTTCCCCTGAGTAGTTGATGTGTTTAGTATGGCTCGGAACCTCCCTCGAACGACACTACTGCAATTCGAAATTTAGCACATGTCCCCTTCGAAATTTAGCACATGTCCCCTTTTAACATTGACCGAAAATGTTTCAAATACTAATAATTTATTAGTATTTGAAACATTTTTGGTTTCCGGAACATTGTTGGACCGGTTTGTTACCATCGTCAGTACAACGATACTTATAATAAAATACGGTTTTGTTTTGTTACTGACGGTGGTTTAATCAACGAAACAGGTCCAACAGTGTACTCACATCTTAGTGGAGATAGACAATCTTTCAAATAAGTAGGTACTCTTGTTATTATTATTATTATTTTTTTTTTTTTTTTTTTTACGTGGGTTTCCACGATTTTGTTGCTATTGATTTAGTTCGTAAGTTGGAGTGTTGAAAGTAGGACTTCGAAAAATCCCAATTAATTTATCACTTTCAACTACCTACTCTTTTCATGTTTTTTGAGGTGCAGAATCCGAATTTAAAACCCGATTTATTTCTAAGTGCCGTTGCTTTCTTTTTTTTTAAAGACATTTACAAAAGTATAAACAGTGTTTCACGAGTTTTTGTGCACTTCGTCAACTTTACCGCTGCTTTCCGTGGATTGGAAGAAGATCGCAAAAATCGGGTTTCAAAATCGATTTCTGCCCATCAAAAAACATCGAAAGAGTGGTTGAAAGTGGCAAATTACCGGGGCCATATCTCAAAGAGTTGACCTGATAGCGAAAATGGGGTTCACGTTTGAATTCAATACACGGGAAACCCCCAACGCCAATCCTCAACTCCTCTGCACGAAACAATAGCGAAGGTTCAAAGAAAAGCTAGTGTTCTTGGTCCAACCTTTTTTAAACTGGAATTTCCGAAACATTTTCATACCAAAGTCCGTTCAGACCATCCTGAATTCCCGGCAAAAAGGGAATTTGTCATTCCAGACGATAACTCTCGATAGAATTGGCATAAAAAGTTCAAATTTGCACAAAAATCCGTCCTGGCAATCGAAAGGCTAAGTTCGTCGATGGGCAAAATCGGGCCGCTGTAAGGGGAGTTTTGGAGAATTTTAAGGGGAAGGGGGGAATTACCCAAAAATTCCAAAAATGAAACATAACAGTCTGACAAGTGACACCTCATTTCAAAGATTTTTGATCCGTTGATCACGATGATGAAGTCAGAATTGCGATACCTATCTTATTTCGTTCTCAAACTGGGGCAATTTAACGGTGAACAATGTTCTGCACGGTTTCACTTACTACTTGAAATGACTAGCTGGTCTCCTATGTTTACAAAAGTATTAGGTACATACTCAACAGTGTTGTAGACAGAAGGGTGAAGCGTTGATCTGTATAGAAAATAATAAGCAGTTGTGGAAAAATTTTCAGTGTTTTTAGGTTTCTTCATCACAATTTCTTTTTTCTCAACTTCCCACCAATCGAGTGTACTAACCCTGGAAACCTCTTACGCGGTTTAATCCATGGAACATGATGAACGGGCGGAAGGGACCGAAGATGTTAGCCCGAGACTCAATGGAATTACAGGAAGGCACATTTGGTTACTTGATGGGCCGAAGCTCAGTTGTTATGTTATTGATATGCCAAATATATATCGATTATTAAAAAAAGTTTCTTTTTTTTTATTTGATTTTCCTATATTCACTTTTATTGCCGTTTAAAATTATATAATTTGTACGGGCGATATTATTAGAGTATTTGTCTGCCACTCAATAGAAATAATGAACAACCGCGACAACCAACTTCGAGTGACTCATGGGTCTGGCCATTCGCGTGACCTGGTCGACACCATTCTTTCCACACCTGCCTTGTATCGTTTTTCAATCGAATTCACACATATAATTTCAAAACCAGGATAATATATTAATTCAACTAACGAGGTAAATCTTTTAATTTCAATTCACACTGGTTATAATCGTTCGTTTCGTACTTCACACGGTCACTCTGTTGTTAAATTCGACAACACTAAAATATATTATCTGACAAAGAAACAAAGATTTAATAACAATCAATTACCACTAGTAATAACGTATTTTACTATAGCGTTCTAACAAACATTTCATTTATACTCTTTCTCTTCATATGTATAGCTTTATTGCTATTAATTTTGTATATATTTTTCTTTAATCAATTGATGACAAGTTGCTGTAACAATAGATTAGTATGAAATCCCAATCATGTAAAAGTTTTATCGTGGTTTTCGGTAGAGAAATCGTATTCATTAAGCTCAATCTGTTTAATGGGTTCGTTTCGTATACCAATAATTTTCTTTTTGTATACTTCATTTTTGAGCTCAATTGATGCAATCGTAATTAATTCAATTCAAGTTGAGTATGAAAGATGAGCCAATAATATTCTACCCTACCTTAACATGTAATAAAATGTTACATAATGCTCCAATTAAGAAAAGATGTTCATTAATTGTATTCCAGCACTTCGGGTTGTTAATTAACTAAGATCTTCTTAAGCTTTCAAGAATAGTATTGTTTTCCCCCTCTTACATATTATTGATTACGTCATTAAATCACGTACAGTTTTCCTTAATCAAATGATAGAATTAATTGTATATATAGAAAACGTAAGTTTCAGTCGAGATAATATCAATCCAGATAATATTTTGAAAAATCACAAACACCGAGCATCGAGTACCTCATCACGATAATTCAATTTCGTGCTCAAGTTGCTCCAGCTATTGAATTCTAGAGCTCGGCTCAAGAATAATAAGTTGAATGTAGGTGCAAAGAATCATCAACACTAGTGAGATGTGTCGTTTCGGGGACGTCGAACGCCGATTTTCGACATCCGATCGTCCAGTTTCAGTATTTCAGGAGTTCTGGTTGTGGTGGTAAATGGTCACCACTTGGCTGACGGCGAAGGGGCTCCTGAAGTAATCGTCATGTACCGAAAAAATCCTGTGAGAAGAAGATCCAATTCAATTTATACTTACGAAATTAATTACTATATAATTATATATACATGTGTGTAATTCACAAGGTTGTATATAAGCATGCATTGGGTATGGGTAAGTGCAATAGTTTGTTCAGGTTGCTCAACTTTTTCATTTTCATACTCCATGTCAAGTTAGTTATTATTCAATTTCCTTGATTTTTTAAAATATTTTTTCAATAAAATGTATACTTTATTGAATTAACAACATACATTTTTGATAGGTGTCACATTCCGTCGTACTGTGCGCTTTGGCTTATTGAGTTTTCAAGGACAAATGACTTACATTTTGAATTTTGAAATGAATGACTTACATTGTACAATTAGCACATAGCCTGGGTGTCTGAAAGCTGCTACAAACTTCTGTCTTACGGATTCAAGTAGACCACAAAAACAGTTGCCTCAAAAATAACATAACCGGAATGCGTAAGCTACTATATCTAAATTGGGTGAAGCATTAACTGTCTAACCTATCAAAGGGGAAGCCGGTCCAGTAATCCATGTAGCGGGGTTGACCGCATAATGGGAAAGACTTGAACTCCCTGATCTGATCGTTCTGAGGCTGTACGTTGAAAGGGGTGATTAGGGCGATCATCCGGAACTTTGCACCCATTGCATCTCCTTTCGGCAGCATCAAGTTGTTGGGTAGACCGCAGAAAGCTATTTCCTAGGAAATGTCACAAAGCTATTAATTGGTTAGTATTGTCACAGTATTGTCTCCTCCTTGAAGTTTTAGTAGTGAACTTCTCCCGAAATATTATGACGTGTTAAAATTGTCATTAAAATTATGAAGTTAAGAAAGTTAACCATCCGGAGCATTGTACGACCAGCCGTTTGTTCACAAAGAAAGGCTCAAAGTTGGAGCAGATCAAAAGACGTCAACATGAATTGTGCGGCAGCCTGTCGGGTCAATGTTCATACAGGCCCATCTGATTCGAGTTTTAGATATCGAGTTAATTAATACTAATTATTCATAACAATTATAAATAACAAACAATACTTATTCATCATTAACAATAATAACAATTGACAATAATAATAATTATTATTATTATTGTTAACTGTTAACAATAATAATTATTAATAATAATTTACACTACTTAATAATAATTATCAATAATTAATGATAACAATTGAACTACCATTTAGTGATCGAGACAGAAGGGTGATCTTCACAAAGAAGATATTAAAGCGTTGTGTCAGGAAGGTGCAGAGTTTTTAAACATTTTTCCAGAGGAAACGAAAGAAATTTCTTGCTGCGCCGATGAATGGAGATAGCTCGTATAGAAGAGTGACAATGGAGTATATTTCTTGGAAATTATGTGGATCCATGTAACTATGATGAGGAGGCTATACCACACTGGCTCCCACTCGGCAGACGTTTCTGGTTCATTTCCAATAAAACCATTGGCATCGGCCAAGGAAAAAAGTGTTCCAACCTCCCCTCATAATTTCGTGAGTTCATGTTTCAAGTTGTTAAGGAGAATACAAATTTTTACACAACCGTTTATTATTGTCTCCTCCATTCTGTCTGTTCTGTGTACAATTCCCTGAATAATAAATTAGGTACTGGTATTTATCTATTTTATCTATTTACCACCCATTTTTCTAACTTACATTCACCAGTATTAAGAAAGAGCGGGAATTTTCGTACCTACCTTCACTGAAGAGAAACAGTCATGGCTATAAGAGCGAATGTTCGAAGATATAACTGGTTTTATGTAAAATGTTACCATTTTATCGGTTTTATAACACATTTTGTCTCCATGATTTGCCAAGTAACACCTCAGTTTATAGATTTTTCAACGCTGAACACGATGGTGAAGTCGGAATTGCGATATCTCATTCCGTTATGAGATTAGAGCAGATGAATCGTGAAGAACATCTAAAGTAACAACCACGTTTCTTCATCTTCAAAGTGCTGCAGTTTGAGAACGGAATAGGACCTGAGCATTTCTGACTTGACCTTCGTGTTCAGCGTGAAGCCTTCAAAATGAGGTATCGCTTGTCAGAATGCTCCATTTTTGGAATTTATGGGTATCCCCCCCCCCCTCCCCCTTTAAGTAGCCCGATTCTGCGACTCTCCGAACTTAGCTTTTCGATTGCCAGGACAGTTTTTTCGCAAATTTAAACTTACTATCTCAATTCTTTCGGGAGTTATTGTCTGGAATGACACATACATAAATATATATTCATCATATGCATATATTATATAAATATGATTTTTGGTGTCTTTTCGGCTGTGAATTCAGGATGGAACAGATTTCTGTATACAATTTTTAAAAGGAAGCTCTTCCTTTTCTTTAAAAATTCGCTAAAAGAGCAAGTCGGAGTCAGCCCTCATCCTCCTCAAACCATATTTTAGCTCATTACGCCAGTATTATTTCGTACAGTTATATTACAAACAGAACATAGATCTATAGCGAAAATAATGAACTGCAGTGGGAAAATTTACAACGTTTTCATAATTAGGTTTGTGAATGGAATGAGACTACACACTGGTCGTTACGCGCATCCCCCACATCAGTTATTACTGGAAAACTAACAAGCCAGATTTAATGGAAACACAATTGTCATTACTTTTTTTAACGGTGGGACGTATGGAATACATTTCACTGGTGGATATTTCGGAGGTCTTTCTTTCTCGCTCGATACTGTCTTCTCAACAACTTGATAAAGACGAGTCCCGAATTCGCACCAGCTCTATCTAATTTCGGCCAGCAATCACCTGCCCCCGACTTCAAAGGAGTATTTACATTCCCCAAGTCCGCCAGGTCGGCCCATTGAAAGTTTAACGGGCTATTTCCCACCCTCTCTTCAGCACAAACAGCCCGCTCCAATTGACCTTTGTAATCGCCTCTCTCAGGTTTTACGAACCGTATATAATCAGTTCGACGGGGGAAATTTCACAAAGAAATCTCACTTTTACATAACAAAGCTGTCTGTTCCTCTTGGCGGGATTGATCGGATTTCTTGACTTTTCATCAAGAGCTCATTTTCCCTGCGTCAGTGCAATGTCTCTGGCGCATCCGTTCCAGGCATTTTACAATTTACAGCTGACGTCACGTATTTTACCGAAGCTAATCCAGTGGGTAATTGGGTCGTGAACTGACTGGCGATATATTATTTGCTGGGACATAGGTTTGCTTTTATGTCACATGATGATTCAAGTTCTGCACATTCTTTAGATTTCCAAGCTCACGGCGATTTTGGCTTCTAACGAATAATAATAATGTATGGTGGTTCCCACTGAGGTTCGACGAAATTCGAAAGCCGGACATCCTCATTGTACCGAACAGAATCTGATCTAAAGGGGTAGATACATCCGCATAGATTGGCTATACTTTAGATGGAGGTTACTAGTTACCCAACGCTAGGCTCCTGTTACCGCTCCTGTTAAAGAATCAACCCCTCTCCAGAAACGCTAAAATGACTCTATACAAAGTACTGCTTCGCCCTGTTCCAAACCGGCAGGAAGCATGAGTGGTGACCTTAGTAGAATTCAGAGTCCAGTGTTTGGGAGCTGGCAACGGTGGTGCTGCGACAATGAAGAACTGCAACAGCTGTACGATGGCTTCAAGTTCGTAAGGCCTGAGACAGGGGCTATTCATGTTATCCTGTTGGATGATGATAATCCCTCTAAACGGCTGTTGTTGTCACGATGGCAAGCAGGACAAGAAGAACTATGCAGAGCTGGAGTGACTTGGACGAGGGAACGGCACCACTTGGGTAGCTATGAATGGATGACGACCCCGCAGGGCCGAGCAAGCTGGCTAAGGGGTTCCCTACCATTGGTGTACGATACTTGAAGTGTTTAATATCATGTTCCCGAGTTTCCATAATGCTGTATTCGTAGGGTGTTGGCAGATTTCATAGATCTCTCCCACTCCTATTTTAACTTAATCCGAGTTGGTACTAATAGTATTAATGAAAATAGGACGTTCCATATCGTCAATAAAAACATAAAAACCTCATGTTTTCAAAATGTTGGCTGCTACTCACCTTGAGGAAAGACAGGTCCCACTCCTTTTTAGTTTTCCTACCCAACCTGATGAGGTCATCAACCCTGGCGTAGTTGAGCTCTCCGTCCACGTAAATCGAGGAGTCTTTCGAATTCCTCGAGACTATGTTAGTACCCGTTTCAACTGGAAAACCAACCATGAACATGAATTAGTTCTTATCACGTTCTTGCTTGAGCAGGTGTTGGAACAAACGTAGGTAATGAAAAGAAATTAATTCGTTCAGTACTCCAGAGGCAACACCCCAAGATTAGAAAATAGTAATTATTAAAAGGTTGTAATTAATTATTAAAACGTTGGAATTTTCAAAGCAATCCACTAATAATGAATGTACCATCATATTCAAGAACTATACTCGCTCTATTGGGAGGACTTCAGTTACTCTTGGTATCCTCTGTGGCTTATCTGCTCTTTCGGTCTCTTTTTGCCACACATGCACAGCCACAGTTTCACATGCATAGAAGCTGACCTATACTGACATCATTTTCGTATAAAATAGGTAAATGAGACATATCTTAGGGAACTCACGTTCGATGGGAAATCTGTCGATTTCAACAAAATAGTGTTTCGAAAGATCGAACTCCATCTTCTGACCTCTCCAGTCGTTCTCAGGCCCGAGGAAGAGTCGGAACATGACTTTGGTGGTCTTCTCACCGTTGGCCAGACCTTCATAGCTGTTGTTGAGTGAGATGGTGACGTCATAGGCGAACGGTTTGTGACTCAACTTGAGGATCTAGAAAATCAAATTTTTCTGTTTTACTAAATACCAAGTCGTAACAACACTGGCTGTTATACTGTGCATATGGACATAAAGACACACATTAGGGACACCAGAATAGGAGTTACTGCTAGGGAATAACACTTTCCTCTCGTTTCTTACTTCAGTTATTTTGGCACAAGACCAAGGAAGCTAGAAACCGCCAAAAGACATTTGAAGGCATAATGCTCTGAAGACTGAAATTTATAAGATGTACGAAGAAAGTACATAATATCCAAAAATCCATTCGTCGCATGAAACACGAATGCCAACAACCCTCACCTCCAATACAGAATTTCGTTAAGAAAACATCCATCGAAAAATTACTTGGAATAAGATCTCACTTTAGCTCGATATTTGATGTCATCTGTCGTCTCACGAGGAGCCAAGTCGATCGCTTTGGTCACGTCGATTTCTTCGTAGTCGAAATAAGTTGACAAATGCCCAACTTGAACTGAGTCCAGAGAGAGGCCATGGTAGTTGTACAATTTCTGGAACAGGCAAATCGTACAACCATTTGTAATACTGTCATGTCATTGTTATTGTAATTTGTAATACTTCATCAATGAACCTCTGATATTATTTCCATATCCTTGAATACCAACTCACAAATAAATTATATCTAATGGATTATTCACACAAGGTATGCACTAAACAAAAAACGGTCAAACTTTCTTATTCAAACTCATTTTGCAGAACATATCAATTTTATTTTTGTCGTACTTGCTTATCAATCTCAATTATCAAGAAAAATCTCCTCAATTCGTAGCTTTATAACGATAATTATTTTTCCAGGTGTAGTAATAACCTTAACCGAAACCATAAAACCAAACTCGAAATATTTTATACAGCTTTAAAATCAATTGAGCATACCAAAATCCTCAAAACTTCAAAAACTCCAAACACGTATATTTCACTAGTTTTCTGTGGATTTTCACTCAAATTAGAGTTCTGACAGTTTGTTTTCGAACGCACCTATTACTTCGTGATTACCAAAACATTTTAGTAGAATTGGAAATTTTGTATTTGTAGCCATGATCAGATGTCCAGAGTGTCACATGAATACGGTGTACCGTTTATGTTACAATTAACAGGTCAATAGATAGTCACTATTGTCATTAGCCTCAGGACACAATACATTCAATAACAATTAATCCAAATTAGGTCAAGTAGTCATTCGTTATTGTTAGTTTGTAGTAGGTACATAATTAACTCACATCGATTTCCTTGTACTCCTGAAGGTAGGTGCTCGCGTATGACCGGAAGAACGTGCATATGTTCTCGAGCAGCTGGAAGAAGATAGGATCTCGAAGCGTAGTCAGCATTTTGAAAAAGAATCCTGGTTCTTTCTAGGGAAATTAATTAGACAAAATTAAATTATGTGGCTAAGAATTATGAAGTTTAGTGAGAATGTTGTGTATATATACTTAATAAGCAGAAAGTATGTATCTTTGGTGAGTGGCAGCGTACTTGTACTTACATTATCGGCGATATCACCTTTTCCCAATATGTTGACGGCGTCGGTCGCGTCAAAAAAGTAGCTGCCGTAGTACTCGGGGTGGGAAGAGTTATCCGTGCCAGAGATCATGTTTCCCAACTGGTAAAGTTCAGTACCAGGGTAGAACGGCTCGAGCTTTTGTTGTTTGATCTGCAAATGCCCCAAGCGTTAATATAAAAGAAAAATCTTTTATATAGATAGCCGGTGTGAACAAAATGTTTTGAAATCAATAAGTCACTCGGACTTTTATCATTCTGCGCATACTGAACGATAATGTCTCAAATTACGGGTCTCTGTATGGCTACGGCTTGCTTACGCAGATCTGGCAGGCGGCAAAAATGTGAATTTTCCTACACCATGCGTTGTGTTGCCGTTAACATGTCGATGCCAATAAAAGCGAAGAACCCAATTCCAAAGCAGGAACATTTCCTGCTTCAGCATTTATTGTTGATGTTACCAAATGATCTCATCAATCAATCTTCTCTACATTGAGAAGCGAGAGAGATTCACTTTTCCAAAAACGGTTCGAAAAACACTCTCAGTCGCTTGTTATCCATAAGCGTCAGTTGAGGTCACAAATAAGTATAAAATCTGCTTAGGAAATTTCCTCTATCTGATATTCCACTGTTGTCCTCACAGCCTCAGTGTCTTTAATATGATTTATATCCTTCCACTCCAACCCCGTCATTTCCCGTCACTCGAACGGAGAGAAATTCTGCCATGTACGCAGTTTGAACCGAGTTCGGTTAAACTTTGGGATGCTCGAGGGCCCAATTACAGCTCGGCTGCCCGCTAAAGGAATCACAAACTCCGGCGGTTTCAACAAACTTTTCGAGACCAAATAAAGAGGCGTCCGGTCTATTTGATTGCAATAAATGCAACCAAAAGAAACATTTCTTTGAGTTTACCAACTGGTTATCCCAACGGAACGGAACCTGTCCCAGATTTGTATTTGTTGGAGTCGAACCCTGCCTGGTGACAAGCCAGTGTATACAACACGATAGTTGATGGCTCTAACCATTACACAAAGTCCGTCCCCTGCTACAAATATTAACCTGATTTTCTGCAGGGTTGATTGGTTTCAAATGGCAATTATCTATTTGTGGCTATTGAAAGCGCTAAGAAAAAATTATTCAATAGTTCTTGACATATTAGGAGAATATGTTATCTGCAGTATAATATATTATTACACATATTATTATACTGATTACACCATATTATGGTATGATCAGGAAGAAGAAAAATAAGAGCTTTGGAGTCGCTAACCGTTCAACTATCAAGTTTTTAATAAGATATTACAATCTCTGGAACGTTTGTAGGAAGATTCAGCAAACTAACAACCTACAACACATTGAAATTGCAGTGTTCTAATTGCAAATATAAAACTTCACGAAATTAATTTGATAATTAGATGAGTAATTACCATTGTTCATGCCTCCAAAACGATGGCACGATGGTCATCATTCAAGCAGGCGAGTTTCTTACAATTATGTTGCAGTCAAATTAATGTAATAAAATTCTTGTTTGGTAATATTTTTCGATTTACTTATTTTACTTATCTTTAACTAACCGACTGGGGTTCATGAATCCAAAAGGAAAGCAAGAAATCTAGTTTAAACGAAAACTTGTTCAAATACCAAATTGAATTTTCAAAATCATAGAAACTAGGTAGAAACTACGTGTATACTCGTTGAATAAAGGTAACCATGAAGCTGTACTTACATTACTCTGGTATCCCGATCAATCATCTTGAAAAAACAAAGGTCTGGGTGGGAATCCGAGACCTAGGAGTGACTGCATTTTCCTTCCCATTTTCCACAGACTTAGGACTGTCTACAAGTAATTTGCAGGTATGGTTAAAAATGCACCAGATCACTCCTTGGTCTCTGAAGTGAAGTAGGTAGGAGGCAGAGATAAACTGGAACGTGCTTTGTGATCCTCAGAGATCAAGGATGTGTCGAATCCATTCGAGGATTTTTTGAATCCATAATATGTTCCATTGAATTCATTATATTTTAATAATTTTTAAATGTATATTATGAATATAGATATGTTGATTTTGCAAGCAATCGGGTCTTGTTTGGCCAATCGAGATTTAATAAATGGGGGATAAATTCTGGAAGTGAAGCCAATTTTACGATTTTAGTCGACTTTTTGTCAATCGACAATGACGGCAGCTGTAGAGGTCGCTAGCTCCAAAGTGAATACAGTAGGAGGTGTGCTGACGTCTCGCGTGTCCTCCATCCCAGGCCCGCCCCCTGTCTCGACCAGCTTGGGCTCTTGAGAATCATTTTCAGTGAATCCAAGTGAACAGATTCAAGTTTGAAGAAAAAGGAAGAGTCTACAACTACTTAGTAGAGACGGCCAAGTCCCAACTGCCCAAGCAGTATAAACAAAAGCTTGCTGTTATAGAAGTAATAAACCGTCAAATGTTCAACTGATCATTGCTGTAGTGTAGGCTATAGAATGTGTAGTCTACACTGAATACCATCTGATGGTATTCAGGGAAGAAATTACCACAATATAACATTAAAAGGCTCCAGAAATATTTATTCAACGTTTATAGAACCATCATGCTTGTTATTAGACACAGAAAAATTAAGTTATTAGGTACATCACAAGATAAAAAATGGGGAAACCTTCACCAATAATAATCTACAGGTTTAATGTGTTACTTTCTACATAACAGTTAACAAAGCGGAAGAAAATAGGTAGTTGAGGTATGATCTGAACAAATGCGGGTGGTGTTAGGTTCAAACTTATCTTTTCTATTGCATGCATTGATCCAAAGTTTTCTCCAAATAGTGGAGGAGAATAAAACGAAAAGATTACTTATACGCCTGAAAATTGCATGACGAACCTCCTAGTAAAAAGGGGTAATGGCCAAAAACATTCCAACCTACCTCAATTTGGGTTCCTTCAGGATGGTGAAAAACGAGAGTTTCTTCCCTTCCTTTTTTGCGCCAAGGTAATTGTAATTACAATCTGCCACGGCACACCTAGGCATTACGGCGATCAGGATTCACTGGGATTCACGCAAAATAACAAAGCGTTGAGGGCTTGGAAGAGTGGGACACGCGTGACGTCACGTTTCCCCCACCTTGGAGCGTGAGCACACCTACTCTATTCACTTTGCGCTAGCTCCGTAAGATGGGATATGGGACTATTGAATATTGTCAGTATGACAGTAGTCTCGACTAGGTGTATACAATTTTCATCTCTATGTATCGAGGAGTTTGGACAAATATTTGTGTTATCATGGATATCTAGAATTCAGTCCCAAGTGCAACTTCACCGACTAAATAAATGGTATTGTAAGTATCGTTTAATTAAAACTAGACCATCGGATGCTGATGGTCCTATTACCTTCATAGGCTTATGATGTCATTTAAAAGAATGTAATAATTTTTCGTACCTCAAAATCGCGTCGATGAAACAGCGATCGTATGTCCAGATTTATATTAATTTTCATCTACAGTACTTTTGACCAAAGTATTTATCGAGAACAAGATCTTACACTGAGGACGAGATTCGAGTCTACAGCTTCTCCGATCCTCTTCTGCCTCGTTTGGACGTCCTCCATTCGCTTCCACCAAGTGTTTTGGGTGTTGGGGTGGCCAGCATGTCGACCGGGGATTGGATCCCCGTCGTAGTCCAAGAGATCCAGTACGTATCGGCCCATCTAAGAAAAAAAAATTTTCTTTGGGCGATTCCAATGGTTCATTATCGAAGATAATAAACCAAAACGTTTACAGCACACTACACATTAAATATAATATATTATGTACTATGTGGGAAACGCAAGTAATGAGCTGCGGGTAACGATAGTAGATGGTTGATTTTGTTGTACCACATGCTAACAAACAGGGGAAACATGAACGACGCAGGAGTGTTGAATTTATTACACGACATGATCTATCAATTCCTCTACCTTTTCATGGCAATCATAATAAAATTCGGCTTACCTCCACGTTGCTCCAGGAAAGTCCATCCACAGGTTCCAACTTGTTGTAAATCCTTTCAAGATTGTAGCGGGAGACGAGCTGCTGATGGAAGAAATAGAAGAGATGCCCGCGGTCTTCCCATTTCTCTGTGCTTTCATCCTTCAAAGACAATTAAATAACATTGAATTTGAGTTTACAGATTGGTTAATTCAGATCAACTACTTAACACGTCTTTTCTAGATTTGTCAACTGCACCCTTAGTAGTATCAGGGTTCTAAAGTGGAATAAGATTATTTGCGGGAGTCCCTACCTTGCCGACATCTCTCCAATTTGGGAAATGTAAGTGCCAATTGAGGAACATGTTGGAAAGGCTGGTGTCATCTCGGAAGTACCTGTAAGTAACAATAATTCACTGGTGTACAGATATCACGATTTTCAAAAGTCATTCGGTATGCCCTTCCCTTTGGCTCTCCCAAAACAGGTTCCTAATTAAAAGGCGTGTGGGTAGTTTGGGAAAGTAGGTGTCCCTAAGAAATTGATTGAGTGCTCTGCCTTAGTGTTTCAGGAGGAATCCACAGTTCAAAAATATTTTCGGTTCTCGTACTTGTGCTATTTTCAGTGATACTAGTGGCAGTCAGAGCCCTTACATCCCTCACTATGGAAAAAATGAGTTCGGCTAACATGGCGTGGACAACCAGTCGCTGCTAGTTCTAAATCTCCAGATACTGCTTTGACGTTTATTCTATTTATGTCGTGTTGATTTTTGTATTCTTCATAAAAATTAATATGCTTCTATTCATTTATGAGAGGGTTCGCTGACCAGGAGCTTCCTGTAAAATGTGGAAGTAGATCAACTTGTACATCGGTGAAAAACTATAAACTTTTCGAACATCAAGTGCAAAGAACAACTATCCATGGGCGGATTCAGGATTTTCATGAGGGGGGAGGGGGGGAGAGATTCAGTAAGCAAGGGCGGTTTTTAAAGCCAGTTTTAGTCCAAAAACATAAGAATAGGTATTGCTTAAATGTTAAAAATAAAACAATGCTTTAATTGAACAAATTGTAAGTTCTATTAGGAATCTCTACTATAAAATCCAGCCTCAAACATCTGTAGCCGATTGCAACTGCTATTTTCCCTGTCCACGTGAACCAATTCTCAGTAGGGATTAAATTGTACCAACCTGAGTTTGGCTTCAGGGTCTGTCTCACTGAAAGCGTTGAAGTATTTGTTCTTTCCGACGACCGTCTCATTTGCGATATTTACGTAAACGACCGTGTCCTTCACACCTGCAACAGGATCTACAATTAATTTTGTTGTTGCATAGCGATTAGGTAGAAGTTAAATGATAAAAAAAAAGTTATAGGAATTACAAAATATTTAATCAACAATTAAAACGTTCGATTGAAATTTTGAATCGCCTGCTCACTATGCCACAGTTACCTACAGCTACCTACCTTTGATGGTTGCTTTGAATCACGAATCAAATGATTATGACTAATCCGATGACTAGGGAACTCAAGCTATTAGCGAGGGCCCATAACGTCGCCCTACAGCGTGAATCTGGTTATTATGGCGGGCAGGCGCGTGTGTATGTCTCCTGACTGGGGTAACAGAGGCCATGCCACCGCAGCCGGCTAGCGCTTCCAGCAGCAGCTTCGTTAGTAGAACGGGGGGGGGGGGGGGGAGCGGAGGATCGATATTATCCATCGATTCGAAATGGATTCTCTTTTAGAACTCCAACTTGTCATCCATTTTTAGGGTTTGGTTTAGGGTTTTTGGGTGTTTTGCAGATGTTGCTGTTATTTGATTGTTCATAGTTTTTAGTTGTTCGTTTAGTTTTTATTCTCCTAAAACGGATAGTTGCTGCATCAACTGTTGAGTAGTTCAGCGGTCGTTTAGTTTTCAAAATTTTAGCGAAAAATTCGACAGACCTGTGCCAGATCTCAAGGAAGTTGTCAAGGAACGTAACAATGAGTAGGTACACTCAACAGTTGAATTTTGAGCAATACAATAGATAGATACAATAGATAGTAAATGGTTATCTGGGTGTAACTCAAAAAACCTTTTATTTTGTTTTCCTATGAAAAAACATCATGGTTTAGTGGCGTTTCTAGTTTTAGAAACTTGTTGAAAGGTGCTCAAAGTCTCCATTAAAATTTGGGAAGAGCCCTTGTATTATTCTTTTGTTGGATGTACAACAAACCGCGCCAATCTCTCTTCATAATGAGAAAGGGAGATCTTGTTTTGCTCGTCTTGTTTTCTAGGGTAAACAGGAACTACCGTTTAGGGGACATGACGAGTCATCCTCTTCTCAAAATTAAGGGAATTACCTCGAGTTATTAAATTTCATGAAAGATTACGACCATCCATTGGAAGATAATTTAAATGGCAACGGTTTTTAAAGGGGTTATATTATAACTGTCTCGCTAAATCACTTTTCATTTTTAGGGTGAGAGAGTTAGAAAAGTGTGGTTGGAGGTAGTGGTGGGGTGAGGGGAGGGAGTGAATTGAGTGCGGTACCCCTTTGTCCAGAGCCACGCTACACTCCGGATTATACAGATTATACATCATTATAAAAGGTTGTGAGTTGTTTGGAAGTGTATGGTTTTGTTATGATTGGGATTTGGTAACGGCTTGAGGACTTACTCCTCCTTCAACGCCGATCGGTTTTGTGCGTTATTGCCCAACCACTTCGTCTCTCTTGACTATCCAAATTACAATAGAGGAAGTTAATTTTAAAGCTGAAGTTTGAAGAGCAGCCAATCTGCTCTTTTGGTCATTTTCGTTTTAGTGGACTTTTGGGTACTACTGAGTTGAGCACACCATACCAGAGCCGACATACGTAATTCCCAGTGGTTTCGCGTATCTGTAGATGCACTAATAGTGGACTAACAAAAATGAACAAAAAAGCACAATGTACAATGTTATTGTGTACCTTTCATTTTACGTCTGTAGAGATCCCGCAGTGTGCTGGCAGGCAAAATGAAATTAGGGAACACCTCAAACCAGTTCGGTGGCGCCATTTTGAACTTTTTCGGGTGATGGTACACGGAGGTTGCAAGGGCGTATTTCAACATATCCGGATGGACGCTGTTCTTCAAGAACGCCACGATCTAGTGAATAAACAACAAAATTAGTTTACAATTAGAAACAAGTAAATTAGTAATACATAATATTCCAGGTCACACTGGGAGGCCACGACCAGATTGGAAACAGTTAAACTGGCCAACAACAAAAAAGTGTTGTTTGGTGCAGAGGAGTTGGTGTACTGAATCCAAATCTGAAATCCTGATTTTCGCTATAACCTCTCGTTTTTTGAGATATATCCCAAATACCCAGCTATGTTTGTGTGTTAAAAATAGCACTTCGAAAAATCCCAATTAATTTTGTATTTTCAACTACTCTTTTTATATTTTTTGAGGGGCGGAATCTGAATTTGTACAAATTTGGACAACGTACACAGAAAAAAACGTTGTCAACTTTACAGCGATTTTCCGTGGAATGGAAGAAGATAGCTAAAATCGAATTTCAAATTAGCACCTCAAAAACATAGAAAGTGGTTGAAAGTAAAAAAAAAATAGTTGGTATTTTTTCCCAACTTTCATCTGCTTTGCACCAAACAACACCTTTTTTTGTTGGCCAGTGTTATTGTTACTTAGTGGAATTCCTGCTACATGAACATGAGTATTCAAAGTTGTTTTTTCATATTCCACTCATTACAAATTCTTTGTTTTTAGCGAATTTTCGGAGAAAAGGAAGCTATTGTTCCCTGTCCAAAATTTTCAAAACTCGAACCCCCAAAATCTTCCTGAATTCACTGCTCGAATACACCAAAAATGTCATCAGGAGACAGGAGAGTCTTAATTATAGTCACTTCCACGCGCATATTAAAACATGCGGATATAGTGAATATAGTATAGTAAATTCTAACCTTTTTTAAAGTTTCCCAGTCGGGTGATGCAGAGAGGAGGTTGTAGATGGTAGTTGTTTGAGACCGAAGGTCGAAGTCCAGAAGATCGAATACGCCACTCTTGGTAAAACCTTTTCCGTTCAGAATGTCTTCTACAGCCTCTACTGGTTTCATGATCTAACCAACAAATAATACAGTATATTTATGCATCTGGCAAATGTAACAGGATGTGAACATCATGCAAAAGAGGTGTGGCTGCTTCTTTAAATACACCGAAATAAAATGTACGGTGCAAAACTACATTATTCAGTATAAATGATGTTTTTCTCCAAATGACCGAATTGATAGGCAACAGTTGCTAACACATTATATTTGTTGACTATGTGTCGTTTTCATTATTAATCAGCATTGGCAGATTCAATTAGTTTCACAAATAGAATTTAGGTTGATCGGTTAGATTTGTCTCTTGAACTCTTTTTTCAATAAAGAATTTGATGTATTTGACTGCTATTGAATGTTTACTAGCGGTTTTCGCTTGTTTGATGTGTGAATGTCACATACCGCCGAGGGCAAAAAATTTGTTCATAGCGTCAATTCAGTACAGATTTAATGAGAGTTACTGCACAGGTGAGAAATTTGAGATACATCCAGTTAGATACGCAGAATACCTCAAGTATACATGATTCTCAAATAGTAGGTAAATATATATTAAATATTCAATAGTAAACAACAGTTTGTTCAGTTTTTGTGCATCACACCTATTTTTACACTTCATAAGATTTCACAAACAATTCTTTTACAACACGAGTTTTTATCGAGATAATGAAATCTCGTTTTTCCTTGAAGTAAGGTAATTTGTAACTGAAAGGTCTCAAGGGTCATTACATTTATATGTTGTTCAAGGAGCTATTTTATCCAAGATCCACGTCCTGACTGCGTATGACTGCGTTTCAAAGTTCAATAACGACACCAAGACTTGGAAGGACAGACCGCCCTATAGAATGATCGTGGCAGTGGGGATCTTGGACCTCTTTTCTGACATGAAGATGGGGCAGGTCCGTTTCGGTAAAGCAATTAGGAAACACGAAAGGGCTCAACGACCCATCAACGACCAGTGGTGGACCAACCTGGCCATCATCGAAGTGCAAAGTCCTTTTCATTTCAAGGACTTCGACGCAAATATTGCCAAGCCGATGGATGTTCTTCCACCGTAAGTATATTAATTAAGTTATGTGTAATAATGTCACTGTGCAAGCGCAAAGGCAATCATTGGGGTTCATTGTAGGCAAGAGATACAGGGGTAATAACGTCTTGGGTAATGAACGAATCTTGGAGAAATAGTATACACCTCACCGTTGGATTGCGCGGTTGGGGCCGAAATTCCTAGGATGGAATCTACTTCCATTTGAATATTGGAAAAAATCACAAATATGTTTATATGTGAAAGTACGCTGAAAGTGTAATGATGATACCTCAGGGAGTTGATGGACTTGTAGGCTTCTGTACGATGCACATGTTTCGGTCGTCAACCCAAACCTCTGTCCCAAACTGCCGAGTTTTTTAATCCTCCAGAAGTTTCAAAATCTCGTTCTTAACAAACAGGAACAAGCTATTCCTCAATTTCTGTCCAGTACGCCCCTCTGTCAGGAATTGCTGGGATGACCATTTGTGACGGTCAAAGGTATAAGAAATTCAATTTTAAGGCGACCAATAGAGTTCTAGCAGCACAAGGAAGGAAAGACGCTTTAAAAAGATTCCAACTTTCCTCCCAGAAATAACCACACGAACCAAATTATTAGCACAGTGGCGCAGTTGACTTCCTACTTCTTTTTCAGGTGGCAGACATTCAAGTTAAGATCCCTGCTGATTTTCATGAGCAATTCACCACCGAAGGAATGTTATGCTGTAGGATGGGGATTCAAAATGGATAACAATTCTGTCCCATCATCTCTGCTCCAGAAAATTCCTTTGGTTCTCAAAAAGACATGCAATTATGATTTCTGTACTATGGAGTATTGTCAGTTAATGTACTTGGACCAGCCGAACATTTGTGGCCAACTGGGCTATAACCGCTGCGGCGGTTTCAGGGGAAACCTTCTCATTTGCTTTGGGAAAGTATACGGACTGGTATCGTTTCCTTCTGTATGTCGTGAGGACAAAAGTAGGGTGAAAACTCCCACCGTATTTGTGCGCATAGACGAAGGACTGGGGTTCATACATGATGTGATCGGCAAAGGATCTTCAGTCAGACCCCATGAATTCCCATTTTATCTCTTGAACATTGTAATAATGATACACTTTAAGCGCTTTCGTACTTTGACGAGTAGACCTAAGACCTACCACCTACGAGTATTATCTTGGCTTGGAGATCAAAGGAAATGTGTCAATATGTGCCATAAGGCCTTTCTGATGGAGGTACATGGGACATCCCTGCATGTGAAATTATGCAATACGATCATGGTTTTAATAGGACAACATCTTGAACTAAAATTCACCCTTACTACATATTAGCCAAGCTTCTTTCAGATTGGATCAGCCACCCAAATTACCTACCATGCGGTTATTTGCCACATTCCTGGCCGTTTATGAGAATCTAGAATCTCAGCCAAAAAAAACTCATTCCTTTGCGACACACGTAGTCCAAATGCTATTTGAATGGGGGTGAAAAGCTTTAATCAATTAATTACCAACAAAAACAACTGATCCCATAATAATGGGGGCTAAGTATGACAGTTTCAAGTTTCTTTAGAGAATGATAAGAATTCAGTAGGTATTTACTTTAGCTTCCTCCTTCAATTTGGCGAGACTGAAGTTCTCGTCTTCCCTATCGATGTAGCCGATGAGGTACTCGTCAAACTTTTTCTGGTCCATAGGATGACTGTTTGATATTTTAGCTGAAATCAGAAGAATCCGAAAAACATGATCTAGTCAAATGAATAAATCGAATAAACAATGCAGTTGTAATTAGATACAGGGGCGTAGCGACAGGGGAAGGGTAGGAACCGGCGCTTACCCACATGAAATGAAGAATGTAGGTAGAAGTGGATGCATTCATTAAGAGCGCGCCGTAAGAGTGGCGCCTGCTACTCCAGTGGATTCCGAGAGAACTATGTTTCTGACATGAACGAGGTTCAAGTTTGGAAAATCCCCGGCAGGTACAGCTACTTGTCGTAGCTCTACCTACCGTTAGGGACTGCCCAGGGAACATGTTGACAAAGCGATGACGTACTTGAGATGGCTTACCTCCTTTTCATTCACCCTGCGATTGCAACAAAGGAAAGGGTAAAACCACCACCTACCGACCTCCTTGCCTTGACGCTGGGCCACAACTGGAGCCGGGATATCAGAACTGAACTGCCGACACTTTTTCAATAATATTTTTAAATATTGGTCTAAAATGAAAACGATCATTTCCCTCAAAATTTAGAGCTGTTTTGAAGATGAATAATTTAGTCATTACCCATTTCTTCTTTTTTTAGAATCATCATTGAAATCAAAAACATTTTTGTTAGGAAACCATTCAAATAGTATTTTGGTTTATTATCTTCGATAATGAACCATTGGAAAAAATTTTGTTGGTTCAAACTGGCCCAGCTGATTCAAACAGCACATGGTCTTCAAATACCGAATTAATAAATACTATTTATCTGGATAATTACCGTCCCTTGGGAAAAACGTACTTTCAAAATCTGATATTCTCCCGTTATCCCGTTAAATCCTAAATCCTACCTGTCACTAACTGGCTTTCTAATCTCCTAGGGTATCACCTTGGGAAAAACACATCTGGGTCTCTTGGGAAAAAACACTTTCAAAATCAATTGTTGTCCCTGTAATCCCAGGTCCCCTTCTGAAAAAATCATGAGCTTTCACTTTTTTCTTCGCATGCCAGGTGCGCATGTTCAAAGCGCGACAATATTAATAATAGGGATGGGTCGGTTGCACTTTTTACCGGTTCGGTTTCGGTTCGGTTTTTTTAAAAATCGGTTCCCGGTTCTCGGTTTTTTCGGGTTTTTTTACAGTTGCGCTTAGAACCGGTTTTTGGGCCAAAGCAACTCTAATTGGAACTTCAATTAGTATACAATTAATAAAATAAAATACAAAACATTACTAAGTCAAGTAGGTAATAAAAAAATCACAAAATGTATTGAATATTGTTTCCTATAAAATACATTCAACAGCATGTATACATTTAATAAGATAAATCATGATCCTTTTCTTTCATTGTGTTGTAATCGTAATGCAACACTCGATGCTGATGCCGAGTATTTGTAAAAACAACAATTATTACTAAAACCTGTGAATCTCATAAATTGAACTGTAAATGTTAAAAGCAGAAAGGAATAACATCTGAAACCGTTAGTTATAACTAATTGTGTGCTTTGATTTACAACGTAGACGATCAATAAAGATAAATTTATTAATGTCGATCGGACAAAAAACCGAAAACCGAAAAAACCGACTTTGGACGATCGGTTCTCGGTTTCGGGTTTTCCCAAAAACCGGTAAAACCGACAACCGAAACCGACCCATCCCTAATTAATAATTAATCCACCATTCAGTAATCTAGACAGGTGGTCTGTACAAAGAAGATAATAAACCGTTGTGTCAAGAATCCAACTATGCAATTATGGGATTATGGGACCGCAGGTACTTGGGAAGATACCTAGTGGAATTCCCCCTCGCCATCAGGTACATCTTTCCGTCTGAGGACTATATATAAAGAAATGTCAAAAACAATCCGTCATTTCACATTCCGAGTTCTGCCAATTCTTGCTACAACACATCAGCGTTGACCAGTTTTATTGTCGATTCATAGTTATTTCCTACATCTCGATTGTATTTTTGAGTGAGTTACAAGTTTGGGGCCATTCGATACGTGAGAAGAATTGTTTAAAATGAGAAAAGACGTCAAAAAATCAACGGGTAAATTGTTACTGTCCAGTAATAAGAAAATGAGGGGCAATGTCAGTTCTCTGAAGAAGTACTGGTCAAGCATGCAAAACTTGAGATCCAACACTTCACTTTCTCCATCCACTTCAGTGCATGAACAAGTTGGCGGGGGTCCCACCCCTGATCCTCGGAAGGTGGACGATGGACCTACTTCTCAAGATTGCTTCATCGAAGAAATGAAGGGGAGACGTATTGTCGACCTATCATTTTTCATCCAAGCTATACGAAAGCTCTGCGATCATTCCCCATTTTCCTGCACATTTTCCGATATGTTCGTAGTGAAGTACACGAGCAACGGTCTACTGTTTTCTGTTTGGTTCGAATGCAAAATGTGTGGCATAGTGAGGAAGGTGAATAACGTAGATGATGAGCCCTCGAAGATGAACTTGAACGTGTCTGCAGTAAGCAGTTCAATCGCTGCTGGGATAGGCTACAAACATCTGTGTACCGTACTTGGTGGCATGAACATGCCCTGCTTCGCTGACAAAACTTTCATCAAGCTGCAAGACGAAGTCTACCGAGGTTGGGAATCGAGTGCTCTCACACTTATGAATGAAGCAGCTGAGGAGGAAAAAAAAGCCGCCCTGGAACGAGGTAAGTTCTGATAAGTTCCTTATCGCTCACTAGAGGCAAATACCTACATATGACAAAAAACGTTGTTTTTCGCCCTTGCGCGTGCTCCATGCCCGAGTGTGTCCTGTGACCAAATGCCCTACAAATATTACAATTGGTAGGTTCAAATCGTTTCCAAAAATCAAATCTTTTCAATCGTTTAAAATATTTTAAATCGCAACGACTTTCTTCAAAAATATGTTTAAATGTTTGTTCTACAATTGGCCACAAACTGTACCTATTACCAATTAATAATTTTATCAAGTACCTAGTGAAAATTATTACAATTTATTGTTAGGTAGGTATTAATAATTTGTATTTATTATTAATAATAATTATTATTAATTATGATTACTTAATTACTACGATATCCGGCTGTTGGAATCGACTGTGTTCCTTTGTGCAGAACCTGAATGATAGAGATGATGAACTAATTACAAATAAAATGTACCGATATAATTCTGGGGTTTTTAATACTACGTCGGCAATAATTTTTCTATAAAAGACGTACCTACCAACAAACATACGAAATTACCTTCATTTTCGTAGCACGAAACGTACCTCAGAACAAAAAACTCGACATCACTAAAACCTTATGATGTTCCAAACAGCTCCTTGGTATGAATATTGACCTGTATTTCAACCGTTCGATTCACGATCGTCTTGACAGGTTCAACCTTTGAGCACAAAGGGACCCAGTCGATTCCAACAGCCAGATATCGTATTAATTAATCATAATTATTATTAATATTAAATACAAATTATTGATACCTACCTAACAATAAATTATAATTATTTTCACTAGGTACTTGATAAAATTATTAATAATTAGTGATAATTCATTAATAATACGTAATCTAACATTTAGAATCTAGGCATTTAGACCTAGTGATCTAGACAGAAGGGTGAAACGTAAACCAACAAATTCCAATGGTTCATTATCGAAGATAATTAACCAAAATATGTGTCAGGACACACAGTATATTCTACATAATTACAGTTAAAATTGTAACTACTTTGTTAATTCTGTTCTCATTGCAATGATTACTTTTTCATTTAGGTGATGTAGACCCAAGAGACGGAGTGCCGCTAATTAAAGTAATTGCAGACGGCTGCTGGAGCAAACGAAGCTATCGTAGTGGGTACAGCGCTTTGTGTGGAGTGGTAAGTCTCATTTTGGTTCATGTGTAATAGATGGTGTGAAGAAAAATGCTGTTTTGTGATTGTTTTTTTTTTTCTTTTTACAGGGAGCCATTATTGGGTTTCATACTCGTAAAGTTCTTTTTATCGGGTCAAAAAACAAATATTGTGTAGTTTGTTCACGCGCAGAGAATGCCGGACAGCAAGTGAAACCGCACATATGCTATAAGAATTGGGACCAATCATCTTCATCCATGGAGGCAGCCATAATTACTGAAGGGTTCATGAGAAGCGAAGAGATGTACGGCATGAGGTACACAACTTTGATTGGGGATGGTGACAGTAATGTGTACAGCTCCATAGTTGCTGCCCACCCTTACCTATACAACCCAGTAGAAAAAATGGAGTGCAGAAACCATCTGCTCCGAAATTTTGTCACAAAGATGAAAGGGGTGTCCGAAACAAAAGGAGTTCCTGGATTCCTCAGACACTCTGTCAAAAGTAATATATTGAGGATGAGGAAAGGTATAGTTTCTGCTATGCAATATCGTAACTCACACGGTCACGATATTGGAGCATTGAAAAGTGACATAATTAATTGCCCCAGTCATGTGTTTGGGGACCACAAAAATTGTCCAACGTATTTTTGTAACAAGGGATCGGAACCAATGTCTGACCTTATAACTTCCATGCGCAATAGTGTTATATGGCATGAGATTTTAAAAGCATGCAACTTCTTGGCGGAACATAGTAGAAGTTTGATCGAGAATGTTGACAGTAACCCAGCCGAAATATATAATAATGTTGTGGCCAAATTCGTCGGTGGAAAGAGGACAAACTTGGTTCAGAGACAATCGTACAGTGGGCGCTGCAACACTGCAGTAGCGAGTTTCAACTCAAACGGTAGGCCTCTATATCATTTAACCAAGACTCTGACCAATTCAAGCCCAGGGGTCCACTGCAAGAAGATGGAGGCCAGGATAGAGCAGCGAACAATTCGTGACAGAGAACGTAAGCTACAAAATGGAAAGACGGTGTGCCGAAAAACACTATTTCACGATAAAAATGCGCCTGGGTATGGTCCGAATTGTCAGAAGCTGGACGCCACCGCGGAAGTCATGGAGGATAGGAAGCTATGCTTCATGGATGAGCTCCAACGCATCCAACAGCAGCGAGCCGAAGTGGAAAGGAATACCCAGGCTCAAGGGGACAGCGAGGATTGGCTGAGAATCCGTAAGATGTTGCTGACAGCTTCCAACTTTGGACGGATTTGCACCAAGCGGAGATCAACAAGCTGTAAGAGTATCGTGAAGGATCTGTTGTACGGGGGAAACTTCATCGCCCCATCTATGTTGTACGGGAGGAGGTATGAGGCTACAGCAAGAGCCGAGCTGGCTTCCCATCTCGGCGAAGAAATTGAATCCTGTGGCCTTTTTATCAGCAGCTCTTTATGCTTTTTGGGTGCAACACCTGACGGTCTCATTGGCGATGACGGCATCGTAGAAATAAAATGTCCATCCTCGTGTGCCAGTACGACAATAGAAGAAGGACTGAAGACGAAAAAAATAAATTATTGGATAAGTGATAAGAAAGGAGGATGGGTTTTTAATAAAAAACATAAATATTACTACCAAATCCAGGGCCAGCTGGCAATTGCCAGCAGGTCATATTGCATTTTCTGTGCCTGGACCCCACAAGCGATTAGGGTAGAGCGTATTGAGAGGGACCAAAGATTTTGGGATACAATGGTGCCTACCCTTGAAAACTTTTATTTTAATTGTGTCCTACCTGAAATTTTGGATCCCCGAGTATCGAGGAACATGCCGATTAGAGAATCCCCTGATTTCGTAGGTGCAAAACAATGTAAAAAAGATATAAATGAATAATTTATAAGTAGGTACATATCGTGGTAATGTGAAATTGAATCTATGAATATATGTCAATTATATCAATATTTTTCAGTACATTGTAGCACTGTTTTTTTAATGAATAATCTCCACGACTTGGCTACGTTTGTATGTACCTACTTTTGCAATTCCTAGTAGTAGCCTAAAACGACAAGCAAGTTCTGGAGGAGTAAAAAGTTACCTACAACACATATTATAAAATACACAAGTCAAAGTTAGAATTTCATGTCCAATGTAAAAAACAACGGTTCATTATCTTCTTTGTACAGATCACCCTTCTGTCTAGATCACTAGGTCTAAATGTCTAGATCCTAAATGTTAGATTAATAATTAATTATTAATCATTAATAATAATTTGTTATTATTATAAATTATCACTAATTATTAACAATTGTATCAAGTACCTAGTGAAAAATATTATAATTTATTGTTAGGTATTAATAATTCATATTTATTACCTATTAATAATAATTATTATTAATTATGATTAATTAATACGATATAATTCTTTGGTTTTTAATACTACGTCGGTAATAATTTTTCTATAAAAGAAGTAACTACCAACAAACATTCGAAATTACCTTCATTTCCGTAGCACGAAACGCACCTCAGAACAACAAACTCGACATCACTTCAGCCATATGATGTTCCAAAGAGCTTGTTAGTATGAAAATGGACCTGTATTTCAACAGTTTGAGTCACGATCGTGTTGTGAGGCACAATCTTTGAGCCGTCATTGTGAACGAACGGCTGGTCGTACAAAGCTGCGGATGGTCTTAAAAAATTCTACGGAACAAACTCCATCTAAATATGAAATAAAAAACATACCGTTTGATGAGAATTTTTCGAGATATGAAATTTTCAAAATTTCAAAATTCGTTTTGAACCCCTTCCCCTTGACCTAGGGTTATGAAAAGTTTCGAGGACCATTGTGGGGTTGGTCGAAACCCATAAAAAAAATTTCGTAATTTTAACTCAACGCTAACTGGGCAAAGTGGCGCGGACGGCGGACGGACGGTTTTTTTTTATTCGATTTTCTGAATCTACGTATCTTGAAACGTAAACCAACAAATTTTGAGAAAATTTTTTCTTTGGGCGATTCCAATGGTTCATTATCGAAGATAATAAACCAATAATATAATAATAATAATGTGAAGGGTGATCTGTACAAAGAAGATAATAAACCGTTGTGTCAAGAATTTGCAGAGTTTTTTTATTCTGCATCCAACTATGCAATTTGCAATTTTTCTGGAATTCACATTAACTTTTTTCCGAATGGGCCTTCTTTTCTATTGTGGATGCGGATTTGACGCAAAATTTCATAAAATTTAACCCATCAACCGATTTGTTTCTAATTGGGAACACACCGTTCAGCGAGAGCACAATGGTGCTACAAAGAGCGAGGGCACAAAGATGCCACAACCCAGAGATTATACAAAAAACGGAACGTAAGGAAACCCTAAGTGGGGCTTGTGAACTTTAATTATTTTTTGACGCTGATTCACGTGATGCTATCAGTTTCTTGATTTACTGATCATTTTGCCCCAACATCAACACTTCCTAGTAAAAAAACTATCATATTTTCGGGCATGTTGGCTGTAGTAAACTCAACTGTAATGACTCATTTATTAATTTATCTTCCCTCGCCCTTTCACAACAGAGAGTAGGGACCAGCCAAGCCATGAATGACGTGGCCTTTTTTCCCAATAATGACTTCAACTCTTCCAGATAACCCCCACAACGCTATTGGGATTTGGGAAACCCATGCAGAACAACTTTTGCTTTCAGACGAGTTTGCACCTCTGTTTGACTGGTAGGTATAGAGATTATGGGACCGCAGGTACTTGGGAATTAGCCCTTTCTCACTTTCCTCAGTCAGCGGGATCTAGCGGTAAAGGGCTGAACTACTGGCGTTCCCGCGTGTGTCCCGCCATTCAAACTGCTTCAATATCAGATGTCAATTTTTCCCGGGACACCACATCCCCAAAAATGAACCGTTTTTATCGCTTGAGCACTCAAATTGAAGCTTAGGATCTGAAAAAGAGATCCTACGGAGCACAATTTCCATATCACTTCATATAAGGAAGAAACAACCATCCAACTGGGGCAACCTCCCATCTCTCTCGGAATACCAACTTCATGAGATGATGGCTGTCTTCAGGGACGTCATATCAAAAATCGCAAAAGTAGGATCACTAGGCCTTGATCTAACTTGAAAAAGAAAAAAAAAATCAAGGAAATCGGTGCAGTTTTGGCAGAGTTACATGGCGGGACAGATACATTGATTTCTTATGGGAGCTGTCACGTACGGCGCCCTCTTAAGAATAACAAAATATTTAATCAACAGTAAAACATTCAATTGAAAATTTAAATTGTCCGCTCATTACGCTACCAGTTACCTTTGAATCACGAATCGAAAACGAATCTCGGATCCAACGACTATGACTGGCACGACCAGATGGGAACCGCAAACTTCTAGCGGGGGCCCATGACGCGAATCCAAATAGCGAATAACTGGTTGATGCCTTTCATTTCACGCTCCCGCGAATATTAAATCCATGAATGAGCGGGAATATTAAATTCGTCTCTGATCCCTTAGACCCTTACCACCAAACATCCCTTTCAGCAGACCCCCTCTGATTTCTCTCGCGAAACAATGAGCAACCCCACCACAGCTTTGTCCCTCTGAGCTCTCATTTACCTATAGAGTTTACTGACTGGCCGACAGCCCATATTCACTATTATTTCTTACGCTCAGTGACTTACGAAAGCATCTTGAATATAAGTTTATTTCTGTTACATAAAGTAATTCCATAATTGAGTTCAGTGTCCTACCTAATTCTCTTCACCCAACACACGCAAACTAGATAACTAGGTACAGGTTGTTGGTCAGTTCAGTCAGTTCACCTATCACTATTACAACGCTTACCCATAAATTCCCAAAATGAACAGTCTGACAAGGGACAACTCAGTTTAAATTGATAAAAAAAATTTCAAATTTACACAAAAATTCTGATTTCCCCATTGTGTTCAGCTTGAAAAACCCTTTGAAATGAGGTGTCAAAGGAATTTATGGGTAATTTTTCCCCCTAAAACTCCCCAAAGCCCCCTTAGAGTGACCCATTCCCGAACTTAGCCTTTCGATTGCCAAGACAGATTTTTGAGTGCATATTTGAACTTTTCATCCCAATGCTATCGAGAGTGATCGTCTGGAATGACACATACTTAAATATACATATGATATACATATGACTGGAATACTTACTAAAATCTATGACATGTGACTATGACATCTATGACTGGAATACTTACTAAAAGTGTGTAGAACGGTCAATCGATGTTCGGATTATGATATTTTCTTATCTACTCTCAATTCTGAAGACATTGGCGTATTGCGGCACGTTCTGGCACCGACGGAATATATTGAATTATAACATACTATGTTATATCCATTTGTACTTGTTATCGTTAGTAAAAAATTAGTAGTAACTACCTACCCATACCCACTGTTATTTACTAGAAAAACAGTCGGTATTAATCGCGACAAAATGAATAATAGAACGCCCATGTTCAAGATTCTTGCTTACAACAAAATAAGTAGGTACTAAACGTAATAAAAACTGCAAAAATGAGACAAAAAAGCTACAACTAGAAACCCAGTTTTGTTTTGACGTCCAAGTTGAAAACGCATGGAATAATAGAGCGAACGCAAAGAACCTGAACGTTACCTTCACTGATATCAGTTGATCGTAGTGATAACACAGAGTAGTAATAGACGGAGGGGGAACGCGGCAATCCGTATCCTTACAAAAACAAGCTTGTCAACACGTTGGTATGTACAATTTTTCCGGTGTACTTACAATTTGAGGCATGTAAAATTCTTCTTTTCTCAGTCGATTTCAATGAACCATAAGAGGCAGAACAAAATACAAATCATGAAGATTTTATTAGCAGAGTCTTATTAATGCGAGGAATCCCAGTGACTCAATCAAAGAGAGCACGGAAAATAGCTCATTAACATGTAGCAAATCAGGAAAGAAAATAGTAAGTGTGAAACGCAGTTGAAAATACCGACTACAGAAGAGTAGAAAGAAAGAACAAAAAAACCCCCCACAAGGAAGAAATACATTTGAATAGGCATTCCTACTGCATGTTTAAAAGGTATAATGGGGGCCGAGTTACGTTTCTGCGCTTGTCTGTTTGGAGCTGAGGAAAATGTACCAAAATAATTTGGGCCAAATTAATACGATGTACTGACTCACGAATGAAACAACTGACTCGACAAGTAGGTAGGTACACGATTACGTTTTCCAAATATAAATTGCATTATGTTACGTTTTTCTTTCAACTCGTATTTAATCCAAAAATATGTTACATTCAATCAGGCTCATTTTCGTCGTCTGTTGTGCTGATAATATCAATTTCTTCCTCAAAATCCTTGTGTCTAAACACAAAAGGAACATCTTCGAATGAAAACGCAATGTCTGAATCTTCATCATTAGTCAAACATGAAGAACCGTCTTTTAGTTTGGTTTCCCCTTGATTTTCCTCTTCTTCTCGCATTAGCTCAGAAGCGGGGATCAAACCAGGAATCAATAAAACACCGCCGCAGGGCTCAGTGGCTGTTTCTTCGAACATCAAACAATATGATTTCATTAATTCATGATTATGAATTCGCTCGAATCAACGAGATAACTTTCGGTGCTTTCGTATTATACCGACCACAAAGCAACGTAAGATATGGTATGGGTTCCAGGGATGGTGGAAGACAGGGCCTCATGGCCCTCGTCATCCCTGGTGGCTAAATAAATCAATCTTCAGACAATCAGGTTTTGTCTTATCGCAATACTCCCCCCCCCCCCTTTCCAAAATCCGGAAACGAACATTCAGTTTGATACGGAACGCATGAAAATTGCAGAATAATTAGTTTTCGAAAGCCTTCCGTTACGAGTCGGTTCTCCATCAGATCGTCGCAGCTTCACATATTAACATTTGAAGCTTCAAGGTTGTTCAAAAATTTCGAAGAAAACTAATTATAACAAACATTTAATGTTTGTTAAAGCACAGAATCCTGCTTTCTCCATCCCATTCCATTTCGGCAAGATTTAAGAATAGTTGTAACCTGGCTTATTCTCAGCCTTCTAGTAGGTACCCTAGCTCATAACTTTTTCGATGTTGCTGCTGTATCGGTTTTCAACAGTTTCTTAACTGAATTGAAAAATAGGCTTTTGGTGACCAAAACTAGACAAGAATTAAAAAAGTGTCAGTATATCTACTTACTTAAAGAAATGACTCAGTAGTGACCCATGACGGGGATCCGTTCTCCACACTTCTGGCAGACATCGTTGCGTTTTGGGCGGCGGAGTTTTTATTTATTTTTATTAAACAGTTGAATTTTCGATCCTTAATGTTGATTTTAATATAATATATGAAAATATAATATATTTAATAATATACCTTCTTAACTGAAATATTATTTCAGTTTCCTTGTTCCTAAAGGGGTGTGGTCGGTAGGTACGAGTATAATACGAACGTATAATACGAACGCACCAAATTGTTTTGTGCGCATTCCATTATACGTGATAAAAGTCACATAGGTCTCATCTATGAACCTAACACTCAGTTCTAAATACCTATCCAGAGACGGAGCAGATGTTCTTGATCTGATTACCTAAAGCTACCCCACTTGATCTATTTCTTATAAATAAACGAGGTCCAAGTCTACAGTACCTAGTTTTTTCCGTCTTTCTTCCAGACCCAACTGCCTTTGCGCGTACATTTTCTCCTTCTCAGGAGCAGGCAGGGGATATGACAATTGTCCAGACGCCAACCCTTCGGAAAGACTTGAAGGCATAGATGTCGAATTTGGATTCGAAACGTACATCCTGATCAAGTCCTCTAATGCTCCAGTTTTGTTCCCCATCTCGCTCCTTACTACACTTCTCTTATAGTACACCGTGAAGTTCTTGTCATCCATTGAAAGTGCACTAGTGTAATCAGCCTCAGCCAAGTTGTACTTTCTGTAGCCCAAACTCTTCCAGCAATCTCCTCTACGAACATACAAGTCCCTGAGCCGAGGATTCTGTCCACTTCTAGTCAATTTTATTGAATTCGTCAATTTGAGGATTGCCTCATTCCAATTCTGTTGCTTCACTAACAATCCCCCTAAATATTCTTCTTTCCTTGAAAGCTTTTCATTCTGCGCCCATTCACCAACTTTTGGTTTCAGATTCAGCTCATCTACTGCCAGAAATACCAGATCGTCATATTCACCTCTGGTAACGCTCATTGGTAATTCGAATTCTTGCTGAAGCTCCATTACTTTTGCCAGGTCGAGAGCCGCTGGTGTGAACTTGCCCTGGAGCTTTCGGGCTTTTGATCTCCTCAAGTAAGCTTTGATTAGATCAGGTTTCAACCCCAGTGCTCGTGTACAGTCACCCTCAGCATCCTGGCAGGTCAATGGAAATCATAAAATGATTAACGTACCATAAAACTCTTTCCAACCCTAGAAAAGGTACTGTGCTCTACACCTAAGTGCAGGTAAATAATATGTAGCTGCACTTAAGTGTAGCTTATATTATACGCTGCAGAGCGTCACATTATGTTCCTTAGATAACACTGGTTTCAAGGAGACGATATTACCTTATAAGGGACAGTACCTATTCTAATGCAATTGCATGCATAGCCAAATTGAGTAAGGCTTCTTCCTTGGCTCAAATGTATACCTACAGACGTACAGGGCTGAAATCTATCACAATAATAAAATGGGGTTTTACATTACCCAAGTCATGAGTCCAATAATTGGCTAACCAACTTACCTACTTGAACACAAAAGTGACAATCCAGCTTTTTCAGTGGCCCAAATTACAAATCGTCTTACAATACTACAGATAAAGGGTGACAGTAGTTTTGTGTTGGGCATTACAAAAGTCATACCTATGATAGGAGAGAGGATACTTCAGACCATCTTCATCTTACATGACATTTCAATTACTTGGTATTTCTTCAGTCGTAAGTTGGCCAGAGCACAGTGCAAGTGCAGTGAAGGATCGTCGGGTTTGGATTTTAGAGCTTCTGTAAAAACTTCGACGGCTTCAAACCAGCGTTTCATTTTTAACATCTCAAGGCCATCGCTGCAAAGTCCTCCAGCATCGATTGTAACATCCAATACTAACGAGTCGTTTCTATAGGTAATTTTCTCACTTGACTCTGCTTTCGTTACAGGCATTATTGCGGGTAATTTGGAAATATTACCATTTTGGATCGTAACAACCCCGCGATTTTGGATCTCCATTCTAGTAATGAAAAATGCCCATAGGTAAATAACAGTTTCCAAACATAGCGTATAGCAATCCAAATTCTACCACGTGACTTTCAAGGCACTCATGTTATATTGGAGACTGATATTTTTGGCTTTGATCACCTTTCTGTCTGGTTCATCAAAACAATCAATCAAAACTGTGGACTTACAGAATTTTAACTGAGTTTTCTCATCTCAATCTGTGTAGTGTGGGATAGAAGTAGGATTACCAGAGTTTTATCATATTTCTACTATGGTTTCCAAGTATACACCGAAAAATATAATATTATCCCACTATTCTGCCATGCTAAGCCAAGAAGCTGTCATGAAGCCAAAATGGCAGTATTTGAGTTTTAAAAAAATTAATTTTACCGTTATACCAAAAAGTCAAATAGCATAAACTTTCAACTGACTGCTCTTGTGGTTAGGACTCATTTATCCTTGTATTCTCATTTGAACTTTATCAAGCCGAGGTACCTATTGCATTAACTTGTATTATCAGTTTATATCACTTGATTACCTGGAAGAAAAACGGTAGATACGAGAATGTATAGAAGAAGAAGAAATGTAGGTAGTAGATATGGATAGGAAAATGTAAAGTATAGGCAAATCCAGTTCCTTTAATAAATCCCATTACAGGCATTTGAATATAAGAAAAATTGTATATTGAAAAATCAATATTGTGACAAACTAAAATCCAGTCTTTAGAAAACTCAGTATTACCTATTGGACTACAACACGAATTGGTAATAGACCCAGTCTTCCAGAAACTCAATATTAAATATTCCAGTCCAGTCTCCTGGACCAGTCTCCTGGATACAGGGGCGGATTCAGACTTTGATTGTGAGGGGGAGGGGGATGAAGGTTATAACCCAACATAACCATAGACATATGGATTGGATTTGACAGACAAAGTTAATTCTTTCTATTGCATATATATATTGTACATGGCCAAATCAATGTTTTTTTTTTAAACATTTTGCTTTTTGCATTTTTTAATAAACCACTTTTTCTACGCCAAAGACGTCCATGTTCAAAATCAGCCTCTGTATGGACCTATTGAAAAACACCTCGAAATTTTGGAGGTGTCCACTATCCTGAAAATCGAGATATCCTGACGAAAAGTTTGTGGTCATTGGGCAAAAATGCTGGGCCACGCCCAGACAACGACTATGTGTAATGTTGCCGATTTTGGGCTCTCGGAGGGGGGGAGGGGGGTCCATGATGAAACCCCCCTTGCCACTGTCAGGAAACTCAATATTATCTCAAAATTTAGTTTGAAAAGAAGGTACATCCACATACCTATGGCTTTTGGCAGCCATAAAAAATATAGCATATTTCCATACTTGAAAAAAGGAGTCTTCACAGTACTATGAAGTATAGTGTGCCTGGCAACCCCAGATAGAACACTACTGGAGGAAATAATTAAATTTATGAAAGTAAAATGTATTTATCAATAATTATCACTCACCTGCAAATCCCGTTTTCTCATCCTCGAGGATCCTGCCTCCCTGAGGGGATGCGCCCGCCCAACCGATCACCAGGAGTCCCAACGCGACGTTCAGCATCTCTTCCAGCCAACGGTCCCTGGGTCCTCGTCGGGAAACCGTCTTGAGTTAGGGACGTTGCTGAAACGAATCAATCCCAACGACCGGGATCTCGAAAAAACTGTCAAGAGATTGAACGGAGCTCCCCCTTCCTGGGTCTTTATATATCAACGACGTTATTAGCGGTCCCCCTGCCCTTAGACTCCATTCAGAATCCATTACCTTCAATCTCCTTCGGCGCTGTTCCAATGCTTCTTTTTTTGCCAGCAACAAAAAATTTATGTGTTTTAAATTTGCACACCTGAAATTTGATGTGGCTATTGGAAGCAAACAGAAACATAAGTTGTTCGAATCCAAAGATAAGTACATACTATTGATTGGAAATTGATATTTTATTGGATGAGCATGATAAAACGAAAACTTTACCACTACCAACCATTACATAGGTACCAATTAAGACTTCTAAAGACAAACCTCTTCATTTTCAAAATAGGTATTTACCAACCATCTTTCCTAACCTCCTCACAGATCCCATTTCAAGGGATTCTTCCTATATTTTCGACAATTTAGAATTCCTTTAGCCCGTGAGAGGTGACATGGCACGGATTCACACCGTCGGTGACATGCGAGAGGTTCTCTCGCATCACGTTTTTCGATCTAAAGTGTTTTAGATTTACTCCGATATTGGTCCATTCTGATTGAATTTTTTCCCGTGAGCTCCCAGTGCGTGTGTTATGGAGAAAATGGTTTTTCATCTATTCATTATTCGGGAGGGCAAAATTAAATTCCTCTAATTTAATATTGAACCCCCCCCCCCTGGTCATAGTTCGTTCAGATCAAACCTAACACATACCTAGGATGACCCCTGGGATTCCCTGATGTGATTATTTTTCTTCTTCAAGAAACTGATCCGTTTGAGAGGAAATCCACCTCCTGCGAGTTAAGTGGGATTGGTGAGGAAGGTAGGTAACGTGTTTGGTAAATATATATTTAGCGATCAGCGTTCTGAAAATATAGAGCCTTGTCTTGAGAAGTCTTGACTTACCACCGTTATTGGGCATTGTTACTACGAAAAATAATTTTTGGAAAATCGCAGGAAAATGAAACTATTGAAAAATCTCGTAACATGTGGTTCCTTCTACTGAATTACACAATACCTGCACATATCTTGGACCTATTGTGTTTTGTATACATCTAGATTAGTATAGAGCTGCCTATTTATGCGTTCTTGTTGTTAAACTCATTCTTTGTTTCTATGAAAACTCTTGACTTGAGACTAAAGTGTTAGCAGTTTTCCTTCAACTAATTCAGTATAGATTGTCACTTGTGCATAAAAATTCCCAGCTGTCAGTATAGTCCGATATCATATTTCTTATACATCATTCCTGAACTTGAGTAGAATCTCAGATCATGGCATCACATCTGCTCGATTGGAATTGTGTGAAACCAAATCATTATCACTACTACTATTAGAACATTACGAGGAAGTATGGTGCCCTTCAGGTCCTGTCCGTCACTGAGTCGGTCGAGTGGGATTATTCAATTGGCATTGACCAAGAAGTGGACCTAAAGAGATAAAGACCGACCTAACCTCCCTTACGGAGGGGACGAGCAAATGAGGACTGCTTCTGTCCAAGTAATACATATCTACATGTATTCGGAAGGAGGTCAATAATATTGACTCTCAGACAGTATGTAAATATAATCCCGTAATAATCTAAACCTGACCAACTTTCCGGTCAATTAAAAATCATAAAAACCTCGACAGATATCATGCTCCTGCTGATTAATTTTGTGCTTGAATCAGACATCCAGGAACGAATAAATGGTATCTGCATTTTCAGGGCAAGTGTGCAGTTTTAATTAAATCAGTAATTTTAGGCGAAATACCGAAAAAGTGATATTGCGTTGACTGGAACACTTAAAAAAAAAAACTTTCTAAATTAGAGCATACATTTTTGAACTCGTTTTAAATTACTTAGAGCGTACATTTTTTAACACTTTCTAAATTGAAGACACAAGTGGATGAAGGTGCTATGTAACAAAAGTAAAATGTCAAGAAAATTGAGTTTGCAAAATGTTACATAGCACCTTCTTCCACTCGTGTCTTCAATTAGAGCATACATTTTGACCATATTGTAATACCAACTATACCTACCGTAAAACGTGGTGAAACAGATCAATTTCAACTTTGCACAGCTGGCAAAACTAATCTAATGGCATATTTTGAGTCGCAGTCAGGAGTTTGGAATCCCTCTTCAAAATTTCATGTATTATGTAAGTATGGTTGATTTTATATATATTTTCCCAAGTGCCATGATCCGATTAACCCTTAATGCGGCGTACACCGGATCACTAACTGTATCTAGGTCTTTTGAGGCCTTTTTTGTCCCATGAGTAGGTACAGTATGGACTTGACCATAATAATATTATCATGGTGGTTCGCAACTTTAGTTGTATATTATACGACTAAAGTTGCGCACCTCTAAAGTATTTCACCTAGAAGTCAAGCGTTCTCCGTTTGAGTTTTCTTCTAGCTTTTGCAGAAGGTCCCAATTCGTTCTACAGATAGAATCAACCATGACAGCCTCAGGGTTACAGTCGACTCGTAAAGTGAAAATGTGGCAGAGGCAGAACTTCAAGTTGCCAAGCGTCATTTTAATAAATGTAGAGACAAGTAGGCTAGAATGACAGCACTTCAAGGAACTCCACAATTTGGTGAGAATCGAGTCGCTTGTCAAGAAAGATAAATTTATGAACCATACAACTCAGGGTTCGGACATAGCTAGGGAGGGACAAAATGAGCTTTATTTATTTTAATAGGCTCACATTGAGTTTATGAGTTTCAAAGTGACACACAAGAGTTGCCTACAACTAGGCCAATATTAGAAAAAAATTGAGACGCCCTTCGGACACTCAGATTTGGAGAAAATGTGCTTGGACGTAAAATTGTACCGTTTCAGGATAATGGCCCAAATCTGAAAACGTGATTCATTGCTCTGTGAGGTAATAAAGTCCCAGTTCAAACCAATATGTAGATTCTGGACTACAATTTACAGTGATAACTTCAGCCGCTGGACACAATCTCACATACGCTTCCTCGAATTGTTGTAGAAGATCAAAAACTGTATCTGGAAGAGCGGTACTTACAGGTAAAGCTGACATTTGCCTTATACATTATAAGGTACAATGCGAGGGATTATACTTCGGTATTGGTCTCATAATTCAAAAGTAAATGAAGTCAACTGTTGCGGATTTTAAGGATGTTATTTTGTGTATGTCGAAGTTTTACTCACATGTGAAACAATTCGCCCACCACTGACTTCTCATCGTGTTAGAAACAAGGCCAACCAAAATGATACATTCTTTATTTAATTGCTCTCAAAGAAGGGCGATAGCAATTTGATTCAAAATTCCAATAACAAGAATGATAACAGTGATAATAGCCGACCTTGGCAGAGGTTAACCTCGTACCCACGATGATAAGACCAGTGATTGAAGGAATTCCCATTTCGAGCCCATATCCTTATTAAATTCATAAGAGGAAATTCGGACAAGGAAAAGGAGGAAATCCGGATAATATATTATTATTATGCCGTTCTGACCGGAGAAAATCTGGTGGAAGAAAAAAAATAAAACGAGGGTATGAGCGATCAAATATCGATGCCAAAACATCGATGTTGTCCGGTAACGATGTGCTACCTCTAATCAGATGTTTTTCCATTTGTTTTGATTTTGTAGTTGAATCTTGACTTTCGCGTTCCGTGTAACACTTTTGCCCTGAAAATTAGGTTCCGCAGTGGTTGTCAACGCTTCTAAAGTTAGTTACAACTACCGTTAATTACGCAGTACAACTCGTACTCCAAATAAAAAGGTATTTGAAGTGCTGACGAAGTAGGCTTGTGGTGTAGTCTTCATTGTTTCTCGCTCAAAACCCCAAAAAACGCGCTCAAGTTTCATCTGCATCAAGTATGTAAATATAATCGAGAAGATACTACTTATCTATTTGAGTACTCACTGGCTGCTACTGGCTCCTTGTTGTATTTTAAAACGTCAGTCTATTATGGAAGCCATTTTGAGTGGTTCCATCTTGTAAATTGGTCGATAATTGCGGAAGCGACATTATTTCGTTTCTAAAGAATTTCGTGTGGGGGTGTCGCAGAACTTGTTGCAAGAGCAGAATGTCTGACGAGAACGGAAACGACTCAGACGAAGACATCATGTCCAACTTTGTCGTGGTTCCTTATGCGAGGGATGCATCCGATGTGGAGGCTGATGGAGAAGAGAATGGCACGGAAGATCCTGTTGCTGATTCATCTAGGCAACTGTTTGACGAAGATTTGCCATTAACGCACAGCTACCTAGGTGAAATGGATAGAGTTAGTGGCCGTACCATCATCCCAGACAATGCAGTGGTTACGCTTCCTCTGCTGCCAGGATGCCCTGGGGCGTTGGTTCCTGGACAGACTATTCCTTTGATGGTAAGAGATCAGGTCAGAAGCGACTTGCTTAGGCGAGCAGTAGAAGGTGATCATACCTTCGGCTGCAGGGCACGAGGTTACAGGCATAATCCGGTATCTGATGAAATATACGGAGCTACCTGTGAAATTTATGAATTCTCAGACACACATGATCTGGTTTCTATAAAAGCCAAAGTGAGGCAAAGGTTCAAGAAGCTGAACATAGAACGGGTAGATGGTCCAGTCGCTTATGCTCAAGTTCAAATCTTACCTGAAATCATATTGAAGAAACCTATTTCAGTGTTCAAAGTCCCATCACTGGATCGGGTCCGTCACCAAGTACCCAGGAAATGTCACATACGAGAAGCCTACACCAGTCCATGGCCAGTATGGGTACATAATCAATACGACACTGATTATCTCAGGAAGAAGATAGGGAACGAGTTGCTTTTCTTGAAGCAAGGTCTGAAAAAAATCAAACACAGACCTCCTATGCCAACAGACCCCACCGACCTTTCGTTTTGGCTTGGAACGCATTTAGGAGCTGACGAAAGACTGTTTCTGATCAAGGAAAACTCTCCTATACGTCGGTTAAGATGGATGCTCAGCTTAATGATGCAATGCCAGCAGTACTGTTGCCACACCTGTGAAAACCTGATTGGCTACCAGAAAGACTTTTTCGCAATGTCAGTAGAAGGCGCACAAAGCACATACGTCAATCCTGGTGGGTACGTCCATGATACCATCACTCTTTCCACAGCCACCAACCTCATAATCATCTCCAACCCTTCGACTGAGTATTCCTGGTTCCCAGGTTATGCGTGGGAAATTGCTGTTTGCTGCCACTGTCAAAAGCATATTGGCTGGAAATTCACCAGCAGGAGGCTCGTACCCAAGACCTTCTGGGGTCTGTCACGACAGTCGCTTCACACGAGATTGGCATGGGACCCCAATTCAGTTGATGATGACAACATTCCTGTCATGTAATCGCCTCATGTCATATACCCACTTTTTTTTGTAATGAGCGTTTCTATTATTTTAACAAAAAGGATAACGTCTTATTGTATTTCTCTGAATAAATTAGTTTGCATGTGTAGATACATTAGTAGGCTCTACTTTTTTCTGAAGCTAGAAATTAAGTACGACCTGAAAACCCCAAATGTATATAGGTCTTGTTCTGAATTTAAAATATTGTTAAATATTGATGAATAATAACATTAACGTTGAGTAGGTATTGTCATCAGAATATTATAATTGTAAAATATATTTTCATGTTGCAATGTCGATTTTCATATTTAATTTCCCAAAAGTTAACATCACTAGTACAATGATCCTAGACGCTCATGAGAAGGGTTACAACCGTTACAAAATTATTATTTAGTAATGTAACTATTGCTGGGACATAGAGAGGGGGTGGATGTAGGAGTTCAAACCCCTCCTTCTGGTTTGTCTTCCATACCTCTGGGGGAGTATTCCATAGTTTACAAGACTAGTCCCAAGTTGAAAAAGTCTATTTCCAAAAAAACTGCTACAACTGTAGACCGGTTTAGGCTCTTACGCCATCGTCAGTACAATACAGAAGGCACTTTATAGAGGAAAGTTGCAGTAGACCCTAGTTGGGTCTTATCAAAATTTTGCCTCCCGAAAATCTTTCACTATATCTAAAATAAATCGAATAATATTCATATTATGGTAATCTCCTTGGTTGAGATGAAAAGTTCATATGTGCACAAATTTCGACGATGGGCTGAATCGGCCCACTCTAAGGGGTTTATTACCCATAAATTCCCAAACTGAAACAGTCGGTCAAGTGAAACGCTGAACATAAAAGCGAAGTCAGAATTGCGATATTTCATTCCGTTCTCAAACTGGAGCATTTTGAAGATGAAGAAACGAGGTTGTTAGTTGAGATGTTTTTCACGGTTCATCATGCAAAAAAGAGACAAAATTTGTTATAAAACCTGGCAAATGGGGACATTTTATATAAAACCAGTTATTTCTTCGGAAATTCGCTCTTATCGCCATTCTATAAGTATTTATTTAAATTGATTTTGGAAATAAAACAATTTCACTAATTATTTCTTGACTAGGAATCACCGAAACTGTCAATACACGGTGCAGGGTAGAGGGCTGTAATCTAATGAAAGAAGTCAAATAGACTAGAATCAAAGAAGGTGCCTTCGCAGCCAGAAATCGTAGTTATAGCCGAAAATTATTCATATTATCATTCATTCGAGCATAATTTCCGGCCACAGCCAACCCTGTATATTAAGGGCCTATCTTTAGCACTCAAATTTTTACATGTATATTATATAGCTTTTGGCGCAGGAAGCGGTGCATGCAATGTCTAATAATAGCTATTAGAACTGAAATTTATTGGACCCACAATGATAGGTTTGCGAATTTATACACGAGAGTGGCTTTGCCATACAAGCAGAATACTGTAGGTAGCCAATTCTTCAATGTTCATCAAATTCACCGATAAATGACCAACTGTCCAGCGTTTCGAACAGGTGCCTGTGAAGAGAAGTTAAATCTTCAATAAATACGAGGGGAATGAATCAAGACGAAGGTTACGATGTGAACAATGTCATACGTTTATTGAAACGATTTCGCACATTAATATTGGAGAATCAAGTATAAATTAATATTGAAATGTCTTTCCCAACGCTGGTTCGGATATAATTCGACTGGAAATCGTTCATGTTGTGCCAATCACAGCCAAACCAATATTTAACGCCATTTACATTACAAATTTGTAAAATGTTGTCAGTTTGACAATAACATCAAGTATTCACCAGCCGGATAATGTCAGACAACAGTTTCGACGTTTTCTTTCTTTTTAAAATTTGGAGAAAGTACTAAAATATTTAAGACGCATTTCTTCGACTTAGAAAGAAATATACCCAACAATAATAATATAATAGGATCTTCAAGCCTTGCGGAAAGCAAGCATTGTTGATAACAATCACCATAGCGCAAATATCACAAGATACCTTAAATTTAATTTAATCCTTAAAAATAATAAACTAGTTTGAAAGATCACTGCGAAGAAAAATTAATAATAAAGAGGTATGTTTCTACTTACAACAAAAATTGAATTAGGAAGGGTGTGGGTGAAGTTTGTAAAATACACGAGTGCATGCAGCTCCTTTATTCAGAACGTACAGCCTCAAGACTTGGAACCAGAGTGAATAATACAAGTTAATCACAAAATATACCTACTAGAGGTTCAAAAATTGAAAAATGCAACCAGTACCACGATTCCGGTTCAACTAAGCATTTTTCGATGTTTTGAAATAGAAGAGGTGGGCACCAACGAAATTTAGCGAGTTTCCTACCACAAATGAAATAAGCTACCATAACGACGTTGGCATTTCATGTAAAGATAAAATGTACAGGGTAAAACATGTTTGTTCCTTGTATTCATTGATGAATAAGCAAGTTTTATGGTAACATAGGCACGAGTATGTAAATATTTCAATCCATTTTGGCCCTGCTCCAAAGTATATTATTGGTAAAGACAATGAAATAGCTTTCAGGTGCCCATTCTTCAGTCTTAATAAGATGTGATGTTACCTATGACATACAGGTAGGTAAATCAGGACAGATTTCCGAGGATAAGGACAAATAATGACGCATCTATGAAAAATACGGAACAATTTACAACTGGATTTGGATGTTATTAAGTTGCATCATGCTTCCTCACTATCGAAATTGACCTTGTTTATGCAAGAACTGGGCAATATGTACCTAGGTTCTCTAAAATGAATATTCCACCTCGCTAAGGACTAAATTTGATTCAATGGCTAACGGTTCCTTGTAACTATCATCAAAGAAATGAATTTATTACACTACCTTTGCTGTAACCTGACTGAATGATGTATTATGTTCTGTATAATGTTACTTCTGTCTAGCAGGAAGAGTGGGCGAGTAGGCCTAATGCTGGGCAGATCAATCATGAAAGAAAAATCCAAACTGGGTGAAATTTCGAGGGTACCTGCAGGTCGGTCACCAGATAGTTCCATGTGAATTCCATCAAAATGCTTTCCCCGAGTTCTTTCAACAGATTCTAATGAAATCTGGTAGCATACAAGTCCAGTACCAATGAATTTTAATGCGATCTGAATGATAGACGCGCCTATCTGACAGGCCCCTATGAATTTCATTGTGATGAGAATGATAGGATTTCGTTGGACATGCGCTAGCATAATATTCCTGCCATCTCTCGAGAACTGTAGAAAGCCCAACCTTGAAACAACGAAACGTCGGCGGAATAATCCACACTTTTGGGGGAATTCGACCTCCTTCGTGGGTTTACGAAGCGTCTACAAAGGATGGGTTGACATGGAGAGTCTGGTGCATGTTTTGCTAGGGACGACTTGCGATGATCGTCCAACACCAATCGTTGAGCACTATTTCCATGTTTTCCCTATGGAGCTATTTTGCTTCAAACGACTGCCGTTTGGATCGTTCACGACTATCGTACCCCTTCAATAGTCACTGGAGCAAGGGTTAGTTGTAGTCGTCAGTTCACTCATGATTATTTTGCCGAGAGCATCATGGCTTCAGATGGTATAGATTTCTGTTGCATGATACTTTGAAGATGAGATTGTTTATCAAACTGCACGATGGAAAGAAGACAAATTCTGAGAAGTTTTCGCTGCCTCCACGAAGATGGTTTGTGATCAATCTTTGATGAAGTCCTTCATTTTTGAGAGCGAATATTTTATGAATTTAGCCTATTTGATACCGTACATAATGAAGAGAATGACGTCGTCTTCGATTTTCTCAATCAGAAGCCATCGAAGCATTACTTTACTACGCGCACTCATCTTCCTTTTAGATAAATTCATTTTTACTGGAGAAATTTTTGATCATCCTCTTGGGACCCTCGGAAAGTGAAAACCGTCCCTCCGAAAAACGCTCCAAGCAAAATGGAAACGAACGATTATACTTCAACGATTAATCGGCCTCGGTTGATCGTTAAACGATCATCGGCAGAGTTGTCCGTAGCAAAACGTAGGTACGTTAAGACGAGTAGGGCTTTATCGATAAGTATTACACACCCCAAGGCACGATGCACACGCTCCAGTTGGTCGGTACGGCACTGGTAAAAGGGGATTCACACCACGGACGAGAACTCCATAATCGGAAGCATGAGGTCCTTGTAAAGGGTAATCAAGTCAGAGACCCAGTCAAACTCAAAAAGACGGGAGCACGAGATGCCCGCGTAGCCACTCCAGCTATTTGGTTGTTCAAGGTTAGCTGACAATCCAAGAGGATTTGCGGACACTAATTAGGCCCAGACGCACGTCCCCAATGAGGTGCTCATCAACATGAGGCCACAGAATGCGGGCAAAAGACATATGGAGCACTTTGACGGGTTTATCTCATGGCCATTCGTGGCACACCACGCCAGCAAACGGTTTACGCTCTCTTAGTGAGTGATATCAGTGATACCCCTTATTTACACTACTGAAGATGTTGGCAATCGGACAGAGACTCGATAAGTACGACGAAATAATTTGAGGTCAACGGCGAAGATCTGAAAGCCGACCTTTGAATGAACCGGCGCGAAGCCGTTCATTACGAGAGGGAATAATAGTGGACCTAGTTGGGGCCTCTGGGGAGAGTATGAGTATTCTGAAAAGTGAAGAGCGCATAATACTGATTTCTATAGAAAACTGAATTGAAAGAAAATTACCATCATCGCAACAAAAATTATTATACAAATCGTATTTTTCACGATAGAAACATACCACAGTACAACATTCAAAACTACCAATAAACAACTTACCACAAAAAATTTACACTCTAGAGCCGGAAATATACAATTAAAAAGGTAACAAACCTCAATGGATGGCTTTCAAATTCATTTGTGACTTAGTATTCTTAGTAACTTGAGATTGCCTCCCGTTCCGCACTTGTGTTGAGTCAAGTTCGAATTCTCCAAAATCACACCGTTATAAGTAGGTAGGTAAAAACTGTACATAAATTATTGTTTTAGAATTAAGTACGCTAACATAGGAAAGCTCAACGTGATTGCACAATTTATCAAATATCGTTGATGTTGAAACTAAACTTAACAGAGCTGGAGCTGGATCAAATCTGTACAGTGACATAAATCTGCACTCAAATGATTATCCAATCGGTGTTATATAATATGTACATACTTATTATGTATTACGTCGGTTAAGCAGCAACATGCTGTAATTCAATTTTCCCAATTTTTCAGGAGAGACAAAAAACCACTTCATTTCTTCATCAAAACTACAAGCTCAAGTTATTCAATGATTCCATCAATAGATGAACACTTTGAATTAATGTTTTCGATGAAACTAACTTCACCAATCGATCCGGCGCGAAAATTTGAATTGAGAATGACATCTAACTCATTTCGGTCAAAATTTGAGTTATAGCATGTTGCTGCTTAACCGACGATTAACAGTATAGGACACTACAATAACATTAAGTCCAGTGATCGTATTGATGAAGAGATTAAAGCGAAACTGCTTGGGTGATGGAAAACCTGACTAACCTAAAGAAGATAATACAAATTGCTTCTTTCCAATGAAATCACTGTGGGGTATTTTATTGACTAGAATAAAGTTTCAGTAGGGCTATACGCTCGTAAATATACAATGAAAAATTGGTTTTGGGAATCCGAACTTGACTTTAATCATAGTAGAATACTATCAGTTATTCTGAACGCTGAACAGACAGTTTCCCTATACTTAGTTCGAGAAGCGGTAGAGACGCTTAGAACGCCATGGGTAGGTCTTGAAATGCCACTATCATCCAGAGAACCACTACCGTAGTGACCCGCCGTAGTGACTCGCAGTAAGAGTGAAACGGCTGGTATACTCCATAGTTTTCTATAGTTTTACAAAGGTTTCCCATCAGTGCCAGGAAGGCTGACTCTGGTGTGGATCATACTCAGGTCGCTTTCTCTGGAGTCGAACTGAAATAAAAATGTTTCATAAAACAAAGAGATGCACCAATTTTGGAACTGCTAAATAGTCAAGAAGTACCAGTTCCCAAAGTATAATTTGTTTCAACTTTTCAAACCCCACGTTTTCACTTGGCATTTATACTGAGAGCCCTCAGTGTTAGTGGTATGGACCTGACAGAGTTTGTGTTGTATTTTGATGATACTCATGAAGGGGAAAAAAATCTTCGTGAATGAATGCTAAATTAGTACGGTAAGATAGAATACGCCCACGGGGAGGAACATTGAAATTTCGCTGGGTTAGGATCACATAATAGTTATTTCTGAAAAAGGCCTCTACTGCAAAAGCACGGTGAATCCCGTCGGTGATCGGCGGTCCAACCCTTCATTGTAACTAAACTTCCACTTCAGGAGAAAGATATGAAGCCGACCTCTCCTCTGCCCGATCACTCTTCCAACTATTTAAAAAACCGGCAGGTTTCATGCCAACAAGGCTGTTTAGGACCCATCCAAACCACGCGAAAACTTCATTTATAATTTTAATTTCGTACAACCTCACATTATACGAGCTTGTAATTCAACCGGAAACCTTGGGCACCAAAAATACATCATACCCATATTGCCACCAATAATTTTGTAAAAATTGACATAGCCATTTGTACACTAGTTGTCCAACTGTTCTACACTTCTGCGAAGGTGGTGCAAAAAGTGCGTTATGAATTTGCTAATAATGGAAACATTGAGTCTACGGTAAAACATTGAATAAAACCCTAGGCTGATGATAAGGTCAGAAAAGGGTGTTCTTTGATACGGGACCTTCTATCCACCATAATAAACTAAAAGGTTTTTTCGGCAATTTTTTGTATAATTATGGGCATTCCATAGACATACATTCATGTATTCACCATCTTTAAGAGCAATACGTCAGATGATTTTTATCGTCAGATTCGTATTCAGGAGCTTCAGAAACGTGCTCCATTTTGAAAATTGAAACATTTGGAAATTGAACACCTAAGGAAAAACAAAATTACCTATTTTAAAATCGTATATTTCCACTGAAACATGAGTACACTGTTAGGCCGGTTTTGGTGACCAAACCATCGTCAGTAATAAAACGATTTAAAATTTTAAATGACAATTTAAAAATTAAACGAAATATACGATTTTAACATACCTACTCTTCTTTTCTGACATGGGTTTCCACGATTTCGTCGCGAGTGATTTATTTCGTAAGGAGTCTCTCCCAAAGGGGGACCAAGTCCCAATGTAGGCTCATGAGGTTCATAGGCTCATACACAATTAATAATAAAAAACCGAAATTATTATAATTTTAGTACAACTATGTATGCCATTTACGACATCAATAAGCAGTCAAATGGGAAGAAATATGGCACTAAATACAGATGAGTACTAAATAAATGAGTTATAGGGTACAAGCATATCAATGTCCAAATCAAATAGCATGCAGTTTGTCATCTCTGAAAAGCTTACCAAGAAACGGTACAAGCATATCAATGTCCAAATCAAATTAGCATGCAGTTTGTCATCTCTGAAAAGCTTACCAAGAAACGGTAAGACTAGTCTGAGTATTCTCATGTTATATATCACAGGATTTCAAGTAAGGAGAGTCAAACACTCAGACATGTTTGCTGCATAAAAGCAACATGAAGCAACCAATCGATCTAGTAAATTTTTGGGAAATGTTTCGTTCCCTCAATGCATTTCTCATGCAAAACTGCATGCAATTCTCGCAAGCATTAACACCTGGACGGCATCAACTTCAAAAATTTGGATTAGCCCGATTTAAATTCATTTCAGTCGATGGTTACTGTACTCATGTCCTCTTCTTGTTATGCAAGTAATCTTCCACATCAGACGACATGCTTAGCAATGCTCTCTGGACAATTGATAATAAACCGTAATGGTTTGATCTAAGTTAGTTATTTTATGTAGTTTCTTAGACTGACCTATGTAAAACGTGTTTACATGAAGTGTTGGTGTTCCGGACTGATCGGAGAGCCTGCCTCCTCCTTTACAATCGATTAACCAGTATAGCAGCATGAGCAAGACCAAAGACAAATTAGTCTCTTAAAACTGTAACACGAGTCAGATAAATGAATAATTGTTTCTGTAACACGACATGATGGACGGTAAATGATATTTCAAAATCAAAGAAAGTACAGAGGGAGTAATAAGGTAGATGGGTGAAAACTGTTGAGATTGGGTCGAGTTTGGTTTGGGAAACTCCATATCCCAACCACCTTTTCAAACAAGTTTTATAATAATTGGTTTTTCAACATTGTCAGAGAAAGCCCTAAACTGATTTTTGACATATTAAAAGATTAGGGTTGGTTACAGAGCTACTAATACCATATATGAGTAGGTATACATGCTCTTTCTTTACACAATAAACTCCCAACAACTCGCGAATATCATTGGGGCCGGGAATATACCTAATTTATATAATTAGCAGGCAGCACATAAACCCTAGGAAATGAATAGAGAACAATCAGCCAAGATGCAAATTCGGACATTGAGAAAAAGCGCTCTGAAGGAAGTAAATAATAGAAATTACAGTAATAAACTAAGAACCACAGTAAAAGCGGGCGAGAACGCAGTTGTACTTTTCACTTTTCAAGCCAAATGAGCACAGCTACCAATGCAATGGGGTATTCCAGTGAGTCAAAAAATAACGATGAATATTGGAATTGGTTCAAGTAATTGTGAAAAGGATTGTGATAATTGTGCAATATTGTGCGAGTTTGCGACGGTTTCTAGGTTGTGCTTCAAATTTTACAGCCCTAAACCCACGATATTTTCGCACATTTTTCAGCTTTCCGCGTATAACTCGAAAAGTACGGATCCTACAGCAAATGTGACTCTTTCTTTTTTTAAATTTATTTTAGAGACGGAGTTTCCTGCGTTGGTTTGCTATAGCATAAATTTGGCGCTACGACCTTTATAATATTATATTATTGACCGACAAATGGTGTTTAAAACATTGAAATCGGTCCAGCCGTTCATCCGACATCGCCCGTCAAAGAATAGGCAATTTTTACCGAATTGGCTAAAAAGTTGACCACCCTCATCTTCAAATGCCTGTAGGTAGAAAATGACTACTGATTGCTTTAGACCAAACCACTTGCCGGTAGCATAGGACGATTTTTTCTTGCGAAGATTGGTCGTGGAAGTGACAGGAAACATTTCTACGGGCAAGCAATCTTCATTCAATTAAAAAATTAAATACTAGCCATGTCCATTAATTTATAGCGTTCATGTCTTTGCTGCCTCTGACTTCCCCTCTTCAGAAGTCAGTATAGAATCACCGTAAATTCCACTAGACAATCATCACGACTACATCAGATGTTGTCTGTTTGACAGATTCTGTTTGTAAGTGGTAAGATACTGGTACAAAATTTGTCCGAGGTTACAATGCAATCTTACCTCACAAAACGAGGGTCAAGTTGACAAATCCTTCAGCGAGCCCCTAGCAAAACATCAGGTTCCGCTTATAATTAAATAAATAATTTTCGCAAAGAGAGATGAAGAACGTGACCTTTTACGGCTGTTTTAAATTATGGTTTCCCACGAAAATGGAAATTTGTTATATTGATGTATTTCTTTGTTTCGTGACAAGTGAATTTAAAACTAAAAAGGCGGCTAAACATCAATAATTCAATCAATTCGTGACAGAACAGACAAAAAGTGACAGTACAAACAAGTGCTGTGCAACATCACACAAATGGCTACCGGCACCACAGAACTAGGATTAATGATTCCGTGCACTGGTGAGACCACTGAAATTTCGATCGGAAGGAAAGTGAGAAGATCGTATGCGCATAAATAGATACTATGTGATGAGTGGCGAGAATATGAAATTGGAACTTACGTTTCCTCCAAGGTGGCTGTCTCGCTGGACAGTTGGGTCGCGAAGACAGAGATCTGAGTCTGACTCGGACCGGTATGGGTCCTGTAACAAGAAATGCATTTACACCGTAGTGTTGGCCTCTGTACTGAGCAAGAGATCAGTAGTCTTACGTTGCTATAATATGACTGAACACCACCATAGGCATTATACGGTTAATTAAGGTTTAGTTAAGGGTCTTTATAGATACCTAACTGGCTGAGTGACCCATGCGGAGCAGGGCTGTTTTTGTTATTACAGGCAGTCAAGTGTGGCATGTAACTACCTTTTGTGGTGAGGGACCTGTAACTGTCGGCGATCACCTAGTGTACATTTCAAATGGAAGACCAGGAAAAACTTCGCCCCTGTGATGCATCGATCTTTTACTTAATTTGATGAAGAACTGATTACCACTGAGACCATTGATCTAATTATTCTTGATAATAAAACAACTAACGACCATTTTGATATTGGATGCTACACTTAGGCAAGTACTGAACAAACACAACCAAAGAGCCCTAAATTAAGCACTATAATTGTGTAAAGGTCCAAGTTCTTATTTCAGATCCATAATCGTTTCACGAGTCGATTTTTGGTTTATTATCTTCGATAATGAACCATTGGAATCGCCCAAAGAAAAAAAAATTTTAACCCCCCCTCAAAATTTGTTGGTTTACGTTTCAAGATACGTAGATTCAGAAAATCGAATAAAAAAAAATCCGTCCGTCCGCCGTCCGCGCCACTTTGCCCAGTTAGCGTTGAGTTAAAATTACGAAATTTTTTTTATGGGTTTCGACCAACCCCACAATGGTCCTCGAAACTTTTCATAACCCTAGGTCAAGGGGAAGGGGTTCAAAACGAATTTTGAAAATCTCATATCTCGAAAAATTCATATAGAACGGTATGTTTTTTATTTCATATTTAGATAGAGTTTGTTCCGTAGAATTTTTTAAGACCATCCGCAGCTTTGTACGACCAGCCGTTCGTTCACAATGACGGCTCAAAGATTGTGCCTCACAACACGATCGTGACTCAAACTGTTGAAATACAGGTCCATTTTCATACTAACAAGCTCTTTGGAACATCATATGGCTTAAGTGATGTCGAGTTTGTTGTTCTGAGGTGCGTTTCGTGCTACGGAAATGAAGGTAATTTCGAATGTTTGTTGGTAGGTACTTCTTTTATAGAAAAATTATTACCGAGGTAGTATTAAAAACCCCAGAATTATATCGTATTAATTGATCATAATTAATAATAATTATTATTAATAATAAATACGATTTACCTAACAATAAATTATAATAATTTTCACTAGGTACTTGATAAAATTTTTAATAATTAGTGATAATTGATAATAATAATTAATCTAACATTTAGGATCTAGACATTTAGACCTAGTGATCTAGACAGAAGGGTGATCTGTACAAAGAAGATAATGAACCGTTGTGTCAAGAATTTGCAGAGTTTTTCTCATTGCAAACCTGTTCATTGTGTACCCAAGATCCTTCCCTAAAAGACCTGGCAGCGGGAAATATAATTCAACATGGTTTGAAAAGGGAAAAACAAGTTTTGTAAAAAATCCCAATGCTCTAGGTAGTAGTCGATACCAGTGACCAACATTTTCTTCAGTAGTCGACATGGTTTTGCACTAGTAGTCGACCTACATGTGTTAGAAGTCGACAGTATCACTTGAGTCAGTAGTCGACAGGTTTCGTCATTCCATCGTTTTCGAATTTTACGACATCTAAATAAAATACATTCAACTGTGAATCGGAACTTGAAAATGGATTACTTAATAAGATGTAATAAAGTAGTTATCAGACTTTTTATTTGCAAACAGCTCATTATCAGTCTCAAATTGCAATAAGTACTTAAGTAAAAAGGTATGAAAACTATAGTCGAAAACTCATTGTCAGAAAATTGACATTACAGTTGGGCTTAGGTACCTACCTATTTACACATTTTTTTGACATTTTCATGTCTTTGCTTTGGCACATAAACTGAAACGGGAAAAATTTGTTCCCTTGATTCACCCTTTCCCTCAGATCACGTCAGAACACAAGCGACCGGCGGGCCATTACGTCAGAGCCTATGACGCACGAGCGTATGACGTAAGACGGCTGGCAGGAGGCCAAATAGTACGTCAGAGCCTGTGACGCACGAGCGTATGACGTAAGACGGCTGGCAGGAGGCCAACAAGTACGTCAGAGCCTATGACGCACGAGCGTATGACGTAAGACGGCTGGCAGGAGGCCAACAAGTACGTCAGAGCCTATGACGCACGAGCATATGACGTAAGACGGCTGGCAGGAGGCCAACTGTTGCGTCAGAGCCTATGACGCACGAGCGTATGACGTAAGACGGCTGGCAGGTGGCCAACAAGTACGTCAGAGCCAATGACGCACGAGCGTATGACGATGGACGGCTAGCAGGAGGCCAACAAGTGCGTCAGAGCCTATGACGCACGAGCGTATGACGTAAGACGGCTAGCAGGAGGCCAACAAGTACGTCAGAGACTATGACGCACGAGCGTATGACGTAATATGGCTGGCAGGAGGCCAACTAGTGCGTCATACGACGAGACCTTTTATGTCTCTGCGCCCCCTTCCACACCTACACCGCGTACTTCGTACTTCATTTTGGTTTATTATCTTCGATAATGAACCATTGGAATCGCCCAAAGAAAAAAAAATTTTAACCCCCCCTCAAAATTTGTTGGTTTACGTTTCAAGATACGTAGATTCAGAAAATCGAATACAAAAAAATCCGTCCGTCCGCCGTCCGCGCCACTTTGCCCAGTTAGCGTTGAGTTAAAATTACGGAATTTTTTTTATGGGTTTCGACCAACCCCACAATGGTCCTCGAAACTTTTCATAACCCTAGGTCAAGGGGAAGGGGTTCAAAACGAATTTTGAAAATTTGAAAATCTCATATCTCGAAAAATTCATATAGAACGGTATGTTTTTTATTTCATATTTAGATAGAGTTTGTTCCGTAGAATTTTTTAAGACCATCCGCAGCTTTGTACGACCAGCCGTTCGTCAAAGATTGTGCCTCACAACACGATCGTGAATCAAACTGTTGAAATACAGGTCCATTTTCATACTAACAAGCTCTTTGGAACATCATATGGCTTAAGTGATATCGAGTTTGTTGTTCTGAGGTGCGTTTCGTGCTACGGAAATGAAGGTAATTTCGAATGTTTGTTGGTAGGTAGGTACTTCTTTTATAGAAAAATTATTACCGACGTAGTATTAAAAACTCTGCAAATTCTTGAAACAACGGTTCATTATCTTCTTTGTACAGATCACCCTTCTGTCTAGATCACTAGGTCTAAATGTCTAGATCCTAAATGTTAGATTAATTATTATTATAAATTATCACTAATTATTAACAATTTTATCAAGTACCTACTGAAAATTATTATAATTTATTGTTAAGGATTAATAATTCGTATTTATTATTAATAATAATTATTATTAATTATGATTAATTAATACTATATAATTCTGGGGTTTTTAATACTACGTCGGTAATAATTTTTCTATAAAAGAAGTACCTACCAACAAACATTCGAAATTACCTTCATTTCCGCAGCACGAAACGCACCTCAGAACAACAAACTCGACATCACTTAAGCCATATGATGTTCCAAAGAGCTTGTTAGTATGAAAATGGACCTGTATTTCAACAGTTTGATACACGATCGTGTTGTGAGGCACAATCTTTGAGCCCTCATTGTGAACGAACGGCTGGTCATACAAAGCTGCGGATGGTCTTAAAAAATTCTACGGAACAAACTCTATCTAAATATGAAATAAAAAACATACCGTTTGATGGGAATTTTTCGAGATATGGAATTTTCAACATTTCAAAATTCGTTTTGAACCGCTTCCCCTTGACCTAGGGTTATGAAAAGTTTCGTGGATCATTGTGGGGCTGGTCCAAACCCATAAAAAAAATTTCGTAATTTTAACTCAACGCTAACTGGGCAAAGTGGCGCGGACGGCGGACTTATATGGTATTAATTAATCATAATTAATAATAATTAATAATAATTATTAATAGTAATAAATACGAATTATTAATACCTAACAATAAATTATAATAATTTTCTCTAGGTACTTGATAAAATTGTTAATAATTAGTGATAATTGATAATAATAATTAATCTAACATTTAGGATCTAGACATTTAGACCTAGTGATCGAGACAGAAGGGTGATCTGTACAAAGAAGATAATGAACCGTTGTGTCAAGAATTTGCAGAGTTTTTTTTCCAGTGCTGATGATATAATTTTCCAACCGGATTGTACATCGAGCTAAATAACTAGTCTTAATTTCATTTCATTTGGCAATTTGAAATACAAAAAAGATACAAAAAATATGAAAGTAAAACATAACATTATTATGTCATGATCATGGATCATTAAAATAGATAATATACATATTATGTAGTTTGCCCACCAAGGCTCAAGTTCCTACGAACTTGTTTCCTCTAGAGGAGTTTTAGTCATTAAAATTTTGGGGTCAAGATTAAATGTGAGCGGAAGAATGACTCAAGTTCAAATCCTCCAAACCTCAGTTTCACAACGCTAACTCTGTAAACCCAATTAAATAAATAGTATTATGGCAAACCTGCGTCATTTGTTGGGTCGTTGTGAGAACCCGCGCAATCGGGTTACATGAGACAGGCAGCGTCTCAAGAAGGGTTGGCCTTGCGTGCGTCAGAAGCGGCTTCATGAAGTTTGTGTCAAAGTTGCCCCAGAGCTTGGCAAGCCAAGCTTTCTCGCCCCCTCCACGCGGGCTGGTGCTGCCATCACCATCCTGAACACAAAAACGTTGTATTTATGAAACCTTATCATGAAAAAAGGATAGTTGACAATAATCTAATAACCAAGAGCCCAACGAAATTAGATTTATGGAGTAATATCAAAATGGACTGCATTTGACTTGGATTTTATTAGGTAAAAAATAAGCATCCCAAAATTGTAAATCAATTTCGCTGTAGAAAGTAGTAATACTATCTTGGTTTCTATTTCGTACGATTCGTGTTGAATAAATCAAATTGATACGATTCTAGATTTATGAAGTGGAAATGAGAATTTCGAAAAAATTGAGAACATTCGAAAACATTGAGTCGATGCCAAGCCCTATTTTTTGTTCACATCCAAAACTTACCAGGGAGGTGTTCTAATGGTAAGGCAGGCAGTCTTTGAAAATTGTTTCGAAATAATGCGTAGTGCAAAACTAATTAATCAATGAATAAATAAAAATTAGAGTTATTTCCAATTAGTCACCTTGATACTTGGGTTAGACACTTTTGTCTTTGAGGAGAGAATGAACAGTTAACTTCAAACTTTACTTGGCCACCCCTAGCCACTGCCAATGACCCATCTATTGTGATTACAGGATAGGATTACAGATTAGGTGAGGAGTACTACATAGCATAAGTACAATGATTTGAAATAGCTTCAGTAATATTAAATAAAATGTGTAGTCCCTACTTACATAACTTACATGACTAGAGTACGGCAAGGCTTCCGTTTCTTCCTCAACACCAACCCTGGAAATGCCCATAATTTAATCAAAATATTAGATAAAGTAAGTAGAGAATAAACTAGAATAAAGCTAAGAGAACAAAGTAATAATTCCAGTATAATATACTGGAATTATTACTTAGTTCTCTTATTAACAAGTTGTGCATATTATGCACAACTTGTTAATAAGTAGCTGTCTGGTAAGATAATAACTGGTTCGCAACTGCTACTCTCAATACCTCCCAAACACATTCACCTTCTTAAAACTTTCTCTCCAAACCCAAAATCGACCTCATTGTTAGAAAAACATCTCTGGCAACCAAGAAGAAAAGGAATATACGCACATTTATTAAACACTGCTAAAACCGAAAAACTAATACTGTTTGTTATATAAGTATCATAAAATGTTGAAACCCCCCCAAAACTGGTATTCAAGCAATACATATTAACATCCCCAATCCGATTAGTTAGAACAGTCAACCCCCATTATTATAACAATTATTAGGAATAAACCACTAACACATAAGAAACTGATCCCAAATTATATAAGAATTAATTATTAGTAACTACTAAAAATTATTAAGAATTATCATTAATTGATAATAACTGTTATCAATTATTATTATTTATTAACTCGATGTATCAACACCAATGAACTATTTGAATCAGCTGGACCAGTATGACCATTGACTCGACAGGCTGCCGCATGATTCATCCTTATGTTGGAGAAAAAAAAACATCTTTGTCAAACTTCCGTAATTTTAGCACAACGTTAACTGGGCAAAGTGCCGCAGACTTGTTCAAACTTGAACATGGTTTATGACTATAAAGGTTATAGTCATATAATCTAAAATAATAGATGTACCAATAGAAAAAAAATTTAAACTTGAAATTTCTCAATTATAGCTTATAAAATATGGTTCAACATCTAATCAATTGTTGGATCATACAATAAAACTTACGGAATCTTGAAGATGGAAAGGAGTTGCATCGTGGAACCTCCTTGAATTATTACGGTGAAAATAACTATGAGAGAAGTTGTTGTCAACATAGCTTGCCGCGCGTCAGAAATCGTATTTCTGATTGCAAGAGCGAATGACATGGCGCCCCGCAAACCTGAAAAGATTAACAATTATGTACTGGTGCGGCTTTATTTATTTATTTTTTCGGCGTTAAATTTATTATATATAGCACTTTAAGACGAGTATAAATAAAGGAGGGAGTTATTTTTCGTTGGCTGTGAAGACCTTGCAGCAAATTTAAATGAAGCACATAGGGAGGAAAACACGCTGGTTTTTCCGTTTCTAATACATTAGGATGTCATGTGATAGAATTCGAGGTATATTAAATTATCATAGGAATCAACTTTCCACCTTATTATAAGACAGATTGCAACCCCATTCATATCAATTGATGACCAGACACACTGCAAACGGACAGTGAAGGTTTATTCAAGAAGAGCTTTGTGACTAAATTTTAGCAAGAAATACAATCAAGAAGCATTCCGATGCATTAAGATGCACAAAAGCCAAGAAACGTGTTACTTGTGCTCGAACAGATGTACTAACAGACCAATAACATGTACCAACAGGTATCTCAAGAGGCACCATCAGATCTCATCTCATCAGTGTCATTCTCTTTACCTCCAACTAAGTTGTATTATTTTATAATATTGTAACTTTTACTTGTAGGTATTATCTTACCGGCGAAAAACAGCATATGCTGAAGATTGGATGATATCTTTGGATCTCTCCCAAGGTTCAGGAGGAAGGACAGCGGATAAATATTAGCAGCCCGACTCAAAGAAGCGCAGATCTGATCTTGTTAAGGATTTTTTTCTCTTCTGTTTTCAACCAACGTCAATTAGCAACTATAACTAGGGTGTCCATGAAAAAAGGCTCATGTTTTAAATATTGGTATGCAATAAGTTGATTTCTTGCAGGTGATATGATAATGTGATATAATCCAAGTTTATAGGATGCTTAGTTGAGCAAACTCGACTTATTCGAAGCTATATAAAACACGGAATAAATCTGAGGAGCTAACATTTAATCAGAACATTGTGAACACACCGCAAGACGTACTTATCATGTTATTGACGGTAACATTACCCGTAGCAACTTGTATATTATTACAACTACTCGCTTATAATAAGAACACTTTTAGCGAATTTTGAAGAAAAGGAAGCTATTGTTCTCGGTCCAAAATTTGTGAAACTCGGAATTCCGAAAACTTTCTACACCAAAATCCGTTTCATATATATGTATGTATATGTATGCGGTGTCATTCCAGACGATAACTCTCGATAGAATTGACATAAAAAGTTCAAATTTACACAAAAACGGACGGCTAAGTTCGTAGATGAGCAGAATTGGACCATTCCAAGGGGGATTTCGGAGAGTTAAGGGGAGGAAACATTACCCATAAATTCCAAAAATGAAACTGTCTGACCACTGACACCTCATTTAAGAGATTTTTTTTTTTTTTTTTACGCTGAACACGATGGTGAAGGCAGAATTGAGATATCTTATTCCGTTCTTAAACTGGAGCACTTTGAAGATGAAGAAACGTGGTTGTTACCTGAGATTTTGTTCACGATTCACCTGGTATAATCTGATAACGGAATGAGATATCGCAATTCTGACTTCATCATCGTGTTCAACGTTGAAAAATCTATAAACTGGGGTGTTACTCGAAAAAAAAGAAGACAACATTTGTAGTAAACCCCGTAAATTGAGACATTTTACATAAACCCTGTTAATTCTTTGAATATTCCCTCGTATAGACATGCTGCATGACTCGATTTTTTCTACATGCGACTCATTTCAGAATGCAGTTCATATAAGGTGCAGTTCGGCTTAGAAGCACTGAAGAGACTTTTTCATTTTGTTCTCTTGTATATCTTTCCAGAACCAGTACGGAGAGTGTCAATTTTGATACCATGTACAGGAACTGGCAAGTGCTCTTGTTGCAATAAAGAATTTGAACGTATCAATGCAAGAGCACTTTTTGGTGGATGGAAATGTGGTACCTGAGTAACGTATCTGAGGAGAAGGGGCGTTGCTAGGAGGAAAGCCAAGTTGTTGCACGAATGAAAAATATACCAATTTTGATTATTCATATCCCTACTTCTTCAATATTGATCATTCTTACACCTACTTCAGTTACTTTTTGACTGTTTGCAACAACAGAAAAACCCTGAAGAATGCCTATTTTCAGACTTGAATTTACATTGTACTACAAAACAACTTCAACTTTGTATGACGAAATAGGTGAAACGTTGGATTGTTGAAGGATACAAATCCGGCGATGATGAATCCAGCATCAAATCGATGCTTGGGGAAGGTAAACATTGAGACGCCGATGTACGAAAATATGAAATTCTCTGCAAGAAAGTTGAGAAGTTCAAAGAGATGTTTGGTGCGCTTCCGTGAGTCTCGTGAAAGATTGTTGTAAGTGTAGTGGGCTTGAAATATTCCGCAAAACAGGACTGATACCACTCCTGAAACCGGAAATCGTTATCACAGTGAAACAGGAAGATTAAATTGATTGGAGAAACTGCAAGTAAATTTAAACATCAGCGTGGGATTTTCAACGTTCACCATTGGAAGTCAACAATTTGCATGTAGAAGAATCATAGGAACTTCCTGGGAAGAAGGTTATATAATATATTATATATATGACCATCAAATGCCATAGATCTTCGGAAATTGATCTGTTCTACCAAAACACAGGTAAGAACGTTGAATAATATTCAATTGAATAATATTGATTGGTTGAAGATTTAATATATTATATTAAATCTTCAACCAATCAAGTACGGTAATTTATCGAACATTTGGTCTGTGATACATGCTACCATCATCAATTACTCACTGCCCACGACTTTTCCCTAAGCTTACCTGTTAAATTTGTAGCCTCGGCGATCAGAAAAGTAGAATACGACATGAGGAAGAACAGAGCTGACTCCATGAGCGGGAAATCCTTGATGCGAGTGAATTTCGTCAAGTAAGCTTTGTTAAGGAATCTTACAGTTGTTTCACATCTCTAACTAGGATTTATCACGGCTTGTGCGCATGTACAAACGTGCGACCCAACAAAAACTAATACATAGAAAATCATTAGGTTAATGTTGGGGGCTATTAGTAACATTGCCCCTTTCAGTGGTTAGAATAAAACCAACCGAGCTTAGCTTAACAGGATTATCGGAAACGGAATTAAGAAAAGGATATCATTGCAGTCAGGCAGCCCATTCCTGCTCCGATGGCGAGAGAAAGCGAGAAGATACTAATAAATCCACTGACTGCGCTGAGGAAAGCATCGAACTCGAAAGTCCCACCTTGCCTCGAATGGATCTCGTAGTTCTGTATCGCTCTGAAAATTTGAGTAAACAAATTGCTATGAAATTATATCACTGAGTAAAATGAGAAGAAAGTATTTGGGTTCCTGTGAATTTCATCATGATGGAGCCTTGAAATTTTGTATGAAGTCTCCGTTCGGAATGTAGTTGGCTGAAGACACTCGCCTTCAAAATCGGACTACTATTAACGGTAGTTTAGAGGGAGGTTGAAATACGAAAAAATGTAGATATAACTTTGCTGCTGGTCGACTTCCGACTTGAAATTTGAACCAGAGCTTCCTTAGGAGGGTCTCATACGAATTTTAGAATAAGGTACTCGTCAGATAAGCTTAGTGCCCTGTACAGATAACTTTGTTGCTTTGATGACTTGAAATGTAATGATACAAACTAGAAATAATACTCAATATTTAACCTTCATATTGAAAATACATGTATCATATAATTATTTTTATATATCATATTTATCTTATCATAAACATCTGCTTAGCTTTGCTTCCAGAAGTGATTAAATGATACTGTATTTCGAAGGAGTTTCTTTTTTCATTTTAAAATACATTTCCATGATCTGAACTTTCTCCCAGTAAGGAGATTTGTCGGTTTTTCTATTTATTTAGATCAATACTCTATTCGTACATTTCTCATATTACTTGACTGTTATCAAACGAGAGACCTACCCACTGAGAACGATGGCCACTGCATCATTAAGGACGCTCTCGCCGAAAACGAGTGAGTAGAGCGTAACGTCGACGCGAAGGTCGTTGAAAATAGCCAGAATCGTTACAGGGTCTGTCGGCGATATCAGGGCCCCGAAGTAGAGCGTGTCGAGGAACGAGTACTTCAGATTAGATACCCAGGGCAGAACTGTATACATCAGAACCCTACGAAACGGCAGTATAATAATTATTTGAAAATTATCAGAAGACAACACATAATTTGGTCATGACCTATCATGTTACTTACTACCCTTTGTTATGTGACAACGCGATGTAGGTATTTTCATCTCTTATTATAAGAACTAATGAAAATAATGTGAATAAGTCAATTTTTTATCGAAATGTATCAAAAGGTTTAGTTGATTTACCTACAGATGCCTATACCTGCAATTGTGGTACATTCAACTGCTTTGTGATTGTAAAATTCGCTAAATCAGAAAATAAATAAATTCAGGTATTTTATGAAATCCAGCAAACCCATACACCAGTTATCAACAAAGAGCAGTTTCATAGGCAGTTTCCTTTTGGATACGAATGACCCTTAAAACACCAATTGGATGAGATTTATCTTGGTGTTCTAGTAGTTATAAGAAAAAGAAAGAAATTATAGTATGGGAATGACCTTCAAGACTTCAAGAAAACACGTCGTTGTATGTAGTTCAACGTAAAAGATGAAATTAATTAATAACAAAAGGTAGCTGTAATATAAAAAGCCTCCTACAAACTTGAAGAGATATGCATGAACAAAGGCGTGAATGTTAACAATACTTGAAACTAATGCAAACTAAACAAGACACTTGAATTATCTTACCCAACGACACAAGCTGATATAGATGTTCCAATCACTGCGTAAGTTAAAATGGCCCCAAGATTGCGGAAAAAATATTTCTGTGAAACCAAACAAAGCATTCAATAATTAATTAGTGAAATTACTATTCAAATGATCACCATGATATTAAACAATTGTTAGTTATGTTCCTGTATGGTTGTTGAAAACGTCACACATACAAATTGAACAGGATGTATTTGTATATGGCCAACGTATATCTTAGCTTGGTTGCCAACGTCTACAAGTTTCTAGGTCATTTGCTCTAGGGACTTGAACATTTAAGACTTACCCAATTTGATCGAAAGAAGGGAACTCGTAGAAACCACGCGTTTATGACGGGGAGGCAACAATCTACAAGAAAGGCTAAGGTTCTAATACCTCATTTTTTCTTAATTACAAATAATCGACAGCTGTACTGGTGGACAGGAGTGTGACGGTAGACTTCGAGGGTCCCCCTTCAAATGTGGAGCTTCTTTATCGCCCAGCTTCAGAAGGAATAATGGATCTGTTTCAGGTTTTTATCGAAAACACAGGAACAATCGAGGAACCGTCACACAGCACATAATTATTACCAGTCTTTGGAACTGCCAATTAACTGACCTTAGTCTCGGGCCACTCAAAAGGAGTTGAAATTAATGAAACGTCAAAGTAAAAGCTGAACGTTCGCTTTCAGTAAACCGTCTAGAATACAGTAAACTGACATATTGAACGTCAAGTATGAACTGAATGAATTTCCTCAGAATCTTAAACCAAGTTTTAGTACAGACAGTTTCTGTGAACAATAGACTCGTATACCAAATTCAACTCACCCTTTTCAGAGAGTATCCCGCGTGGAAGATGATGGGCGGGAGAATGATGTTGAAGAAAATCTCAGGGTCGAACGTGGCCTGCAAAATGAAATAATTTGTTGAATGAGTACGAGCGTAGATAGAGAACCTTAGATAAGGCTTTATTGAACATAAAACTCCAAGTGGAGAATAGAGCAATTGATTATCGAATTAGGAATTTGAAACGGTGGACATAGAAACGAGGAATTGCAGCTAACATATGAATGGGTAGTAATAATTTCATCACATTTTCCCCCTGTCAGTTTTCCACACGTAGTCCTCCAGATACTTCGGCGGGTTCTTAATCCTTCCCGAACGTCTTGGGGTTTGCGTGGTTCGCTGGACTTCAGGTAGCTGATCCTGCATCCTAGGTTCAACATTCACGGTGTCATGTTCAGGAGGAGGCTCATCTGGTTCTATAGTCAGCATGGGTTCACTGTCAATCGTTGCTCCCTCTGCCGTTGGCGCTAGGTGTCGGTTTGATACCGTCGTCTCCCGTCCATCAGGTAATCTAACATAGGAGTAGTCTGGATTAGCCTCCAGAAGATCTACTTGGATAACTGATGGTTCATACTTGCTACCCATGACATGGCGTCTCATCAGTACCGGCCCCGGAGTGGATAACCAAGTGGGTATTGATGTTCCATGAGGTGATCTTCTGGGGTGATTGAACATCCTTTCATGTGGTGTCGTGTTGGTGGAGGTACAGAGAAGCGATCTGATTGAATGAAGGGCTTGAGTAAGGACCTGCTCCCAGTCTTTTGTCTCCAAGCAAGAGGAACGTAAGGCAAGTTGGATCGTTTTCCAAACTATACCATTTCCACTTTCCACTTTCTTTCCACTTGCCCGTTGCCTCTAGGGTTATATGCAGTAGTCCTGCTCGTTGCCACTCCTTTTGCAGTGAGAAATCCTTTCAGTTCGGTTGACATGAAGGACGTCCCCCTGTCTGAATGAATATATGCTGGCGTCCCGAAAATACCAAACAGGGTTGTGAGATGACGAATGACGGTAGAGGCTGACATGTCTGGACATGGAAAAGCAAAAGGAAAACGGGAGAATTCGTCCACAACAGTCAATAAGTAGCGGTTACGTGTTGCTGAGGGAAGGGGGCCCTTGAAATCAACATTGAGTCGGTCGAATGGGGAAGTGGCATGTACAAGAGCTCCCTCATTCTTCATGAATCGTGGTTTCAGCTCGGCACAGTCTTGACATGCTGCGGTAGTCTTTCGGACTTCATCGATTGAGAATGGGAGGTTTTTAGTTCGTACCCAATGGGCCAGTCTTGTCACTGTTTATTGTCTGTGAATAATCAATGCACATTCTCTTTTTGTGATTAGTGTTTTTGACTATGAGGACCTGAGCTCTCCAAGGAGAGACACTTGGTTCAATTATCCCATCGCTTAACAGCTTTTGTACTTCGATTTTTATAAATTCCGAATCTTCTTCCGAATGGTGTCGAGATCTAATAGCAATGGGGCGGATGTAATTTAGGAGGTTGGTGAATAGAGAGACGGGTGGAACGTTGGCAGCTGCTAGATTGCAAATTAAAAGAGGTTCGTTAGAACCACCTAATCTCATTTCAAGCGACGAATGCGTTGATAAGATGTCATGCCCGATGATGACATCGGAACATAGATTTTTCATTATTAGTAGCCTGGCATTGGTGTAAGCGTGACCCTGCAGCTTCAGGTCGACATGGCAGCAGCCGTCAACTGTTGCGAACAATGAAGAACTAGCCATAGTAATTTTTTCGGTGGAAGGGAGTTTTATAGCATGACACTTACTTACAAGCGTGCTATCCAGAAAACTTGAAGAACTCCCTGTGTCTATCAGCGCCAGACAGTTGATGTTGTTAATTTCCACTGGGACAATGGCTTTCTGGAGTAACTGGGGTGACGAAACAGCCGAAATGGCAGAGATTACATTATCAGTATTGAAAGTTGCAGAGGATGAGTTAGATTTCTTACTACGGGACTGGCACACTCGACTGTAATGTCCAAGTTTGCCGCACTCTTTGCATTTTTCACCTTTGGCCGGGCATTCGCTTCGAGGATGACGTCTGTAACCACAAAAATAACATTTCACGGGCTTAAATGAAGTTGCCGCGCAATTATCAGGCATAACCGTGTCACTACGATCCACAGTGTGACTATCGGCCGCAACAGCATTTATGTGTAAAATTGGAGGCTGAAAATCAAGAGCATGTTGTTGAGCAGCTTCCAAAGCACGTGCCTGATCAAACGCCTGTGCTAAGGTGAGTGAAGTATTCTCTAACAATCGTTGACGTATAGAAGTAGAGGTCAACCCAGCAATGAATGCGTCTCTTATGTACGAGTTTTTATTTTCCTCTGCTGTCACCGCCCGAAAATCGCAATCTTTGCTGAAAAGATTCAAAACTTGCAAGTATTGGTCGACAGACTCGCCGGGGGCCTGGCTACGTGTCGCAAGACGATGTCGTGCAAATATTATGTTTTTAGGTTTAACGTAAGTAGCTTCTAGGGCTGCTATCGCCTCATTATACGTAGTGATGTCGCTTATGAGAGTATAAATTGAAGCGGAAATGTGGTTTACCAAGTAAAGCAATTTCTCCTCTGACGATAAGGGTGCGTTATTCTCACCTTTTGAGATTGTCAAGAAGTTGGCGAAGGTCTTTTTCCAATGGTTCCACTCCTCAGCTGCATTACTCGCTGATGGGTCAATGCATAACCGTTCTGGGCGAAGACATCTGTCCATTATTTATGTTCAATAAATTGTTGAATGAGTACGAGCGTAGATAGAGAACCTTAGATAAGGCTTTATTGAACATAAAACTCCAAGTGGAGAATAGAGCAATTGATTATCGAATTAGGAATTTGAAACGGTGGACATAGAAACGAGGAATTGCAGCTAACATATGAATGGGTAGTAATAATTTCATCACACCCCGCGAATATAATATAATGGTCCCTACATCTCGACCAAAACACAGAAATCACACAGCAATATTTTGTCAATTCCCCCATAAGCGTCCCCACCCAATTGCTGAATTTTCCCCGACCTATTGGGAATTCTCTCCACAAATTAGCTACTGCTCTGAGCAGGCTTGACTCCATATTCTAGTTCTCCAGAATTGTACTGAAAAACTTTAGGCTGAATCCAAGGTGAGAAGAAATAGGTACGGACTGGGTGAGATCATCGGTGGAGATACAAAACTACTGTAGTGTTCACAAGTGTAGAAGTATTGAGCCTACTGGACAACAGCGGTGACTGAATGGACCTCAAGTCTCAATAAATGTAAAGTGTTGTTTAGTGGATAGAGGTTAGGTAGTGATCTCATATACCTACCATAAAAAAAGCTCTGAAGAAAAGCGTTGCTGTATGTTGTAATACAATTTTAACACGAATAAACAAATTATTAAAAAAATGAAGTAAAATAAAAAATTAATGAATTACAAAAACTCGGGAAGTTCTTGACACAACGGTTTATTATCTCCTTCGTGCAGATCACCCTTCTGTCTAGATCACTAAATGGTGATCACTAGGAATTACCATTAATTATTAATAACTATTATGAAGCAGTATAAATTATTATTAATCAACTCGATATCTGAAAACCATATGCTGTTCGAATCAGCTGGGACAGTATGAACATAGACCCTCATTGTGAACGAACGGCTGGTCGTACAAATCTCCGGATGGTCTTAAAAAATGCTACAAATTAAACTCTATTTAAATGCAAACTAATACCGTTAATGGAACTATACCGTTCCATTTGAATTTTTTCGAGATATGAATTTTTCTAAGTCTCAAAATTAATTTGGAACCCCTTCCCCATGGATCATGAAAAGTTTCAAGGATCATTATGGGGTTGGTCTGAACCCGTCAACGAATTCCGTCTTTTTAGCCCACAACGCTAACTGGGCAAAGTCCAGCGGACGGATTTTTATTTTATTTTTTTTATAGTCGATATTTGGAATCTACGTATCTTGAAACGAAACCCTCAAATTTTGAGGAGGGTTAATTTTTTTCTTGGGCGATTCCAATGGTTCAATATTGAAGATAATAAACCAAAACGATGGAGATACAAGTGTTCTTGAGTGGTAATGTAATGGGTTTCAGAAAGTCTCCACATGTGACGTCGAGTGGCAGCTGAATCGGTGACTGTGGATGCCTCTGGTATCTACTCACCTTGGATTGTACAGTCAAATCAGTAGATATTTGATTATGAACCACCAACTGACCTTGAACTCGACCACTCTCAATGCTCAGGACTGAAGACTAATGAATGAATCGCTTTAGTTAAAAGGAGTCCAATGTATACCAACTGGAACCCAGACGAATTTCGTTCACTACCAATTCACTTTGTGGAAACTCGTTATGCACATTTTCTAAAAAATTGTACGTGTCTTCAAGTACAGAGAGGTTAACCCATAAACACCCATAATAATAAGTTTCAACGTTACCATCGAATGCATGTGAGCTTTCTTAAAACTGACTTTCCGGAGTACGAAGTCAAGGGTGAGTCAACCGATTAACTCTGACGTGTGACTTTCAGGTTGATAAGAGGAAACAGGTGCCAGCTCGTGCATTTGTTGGTATCAATATAATATTATTTGCATGGGTTAGTATTCGTTTTTGATTCGAGGAAACGACAAATGCCGAACTAAAATGTTTGAATGTCTGTGATCTGTGTCCAGATAGAATGTTTGTGATGTCCAGATCTGTGTAGAACTGAAACGAAATACAATTTTATGAACAAGTGAACTCTTCCAAAGGCCATACCATACATAGCAACCCGCACAGATAACCTAGTACCCATTGCACTAGCGAGAGCTTAGGACATCGCAAAGGACTGTTTGAAACACACCAACACGTAGCGGAACAAATGACACAAACTGATTCTAGTGAGTCGGTGCCAAAACAATACAGCGATCGAATTACTGGATAAGTTTGTTTCCCATCATCTTAGTCTAGTGCACGTGAAGCATTAGGTGGGACAACATGATGTAACACAACTGCCAGTAGCGTTTTCGGTGCCTTCGATGTTTTCACTACCGAATAGAATTATCGAATAAACCTCCCTAAATCGTGACGACAAAGAAATTATGACAGTGTTTCCAACGTGTCAACACTAATCATAACTTGTGTTGAACTTGATCATAACTACTGGCTTATTTATTACCAACACCAGGATTATAACGAAATAAAATCACATTTCCCAAGTGGAGTGAAGCAGTGGGGCGTGTATAGTACAAAATAAATAGGTAAGTACCTATAAATTTTGAGAATTGAGTTGGAAAAGAAGAAAATCGTGTCTATAGATTATTCCGTCTTCTTTTCGCCTGCTCCCAAAACGAAACACACAGAGAGTACTGACAAAGCCGTCAGTACTTACGAATACAATACATACGCGAACTTCAAAAATTGTCTATCTGACCTTGGAGGCATGATAGTCGTCAGCAAGTTCGGTCCCGTCGTCATTCTGGAAAAGAAGGTCGTCAAAAGAATTGGGGAGATCTACAAAATTTGGTTCAGAAGGGCGCCTGCATTGGGTTTTATCGTTGTGATTGACTTAACGTTAATATTCAGCAGTTGAGTCATAATTCCACATGTGTCTGCATAATGATGCTCTCAGAACGTGGAGTGACAGGAATGTTCCTAATCACTGAAGAGATGTGTCCATTGATATATTGCGAACTTCAGTCAAGAAATGGAAGAAATCTAACAAATGCCGAAGTGAGTTTATTATAGTTAGTAACACCTATTTACGAGTATTATGAATTAGCAACTTAGGTATACGCCAGGGTGTTAGTCAGCCGCAGTTCGTAACGCTCTCTTGTTGGCAAGGTCACTTACAATTATTACGAATGAAATTGAGGACTAGCAAACCCACATTATTTCAGTTGACCGCGCATTCAATGTGTAGTTATGGAGCCAGTGCACATTCAACGTCAACGTGCTCGGTTGGTGGAACAAAAGGATGAAAGAGTAGACATCAAACTGATTTTGAGGTATTTTTCAGAGGTGTATACAATATTGCTCAATCATCAACATCAATAGTAAAAAGTCCCCTGAAATACAGTGTTCCAATTTATACCATCACAAGTGATATAATAACATAAACCGCGTGCTGGGGAATTCATAGATGCCCACTATAGTATAGTATTGCTATAGTATGAACATTCATCAGAATTATTTTCCTCGGATCATTCGAATGAGACGTACCATTGGAAGTATGCCGAAAGTAGTCTAACTAGACCAGACATTTTTGAAAATTTAATCAAATGTCGGATGACACGTAAAACCATAAACCGTTTAGAAATTTCTTTCTTAATTTAATAGTTTTAAATACTCGTAGTACAGTTTATTATAAACGTTGGACTTCTAAGATAGAACCAACTGGAAATTTTGAGATAGAACCAACAGAGTACGGTATACGGTTATTTATATCGTAGCCCCTAATCCGTAGACATGTCCAATGTACCAATAAAAAATTCCGAAGTGAGTGGAAGTATTACAGGTTGTTCAGGGATGCGTCAAGTTTTCCATCTCGAGGACCCTGTGTGAACTTGGGTAGGGCCGAAAAACCTCGACATTTTCGGGTTTTTGCGTATAACTTCTAAACTACGCGGATGCGAGCAAAACGTTTGTTCTCAAAGTTGAAGAGCATAATATGTAAACAAATGTGTATAGCAAATTGAATATCATATTGAATTTTTAATTTATTATAAATTTTTTCTTAAGATACAACCAATCAAAGTTAGAGGAAGTTTCTCAAAATGCCAAAAACCTTGACAGAGTCATCCCACATCACCCCTGAACAACCTGTAAAAGTTCCTTTAAGTTCGGAATTTTTTCCAGTAGGCCCCACATTTGTTGCTCTGTCCGCAGACCTAAAAGTGGAAGGGTTTGACAGGTCGTGCGAGCTAAATTGAAGCGAGTGTGAGAACCTGACGGCGCACTCTACCTATCGTCACTATCATCCGATGTGGGTTGCTATAGATTGGGTTTACGCTAACGGAGCCATATCCAAGCGAAATTAACGTTTTAAATCAAATACACAGAACAGTATAACGATTATATTACCTTGATGTCGATTGGGTTGTTGGTTCGTTCGACGCCACCCCTGAATGCGTACGAATAGGTTTTATTCGTAAATCCCTCTGACGAGAACGTCAGCCAGAGGGTGTCTGGGGGCAGAGACTGGTTGTACTTGGGCCGAGTGCCGGCCTCCTCCGCCACTGACATGTGAGTTAGTTTTGTCTGATTCATCCCGTAACGGATAATACATCCGACTATCAATCCTGCAACAACCAACACCGTCTGATAAGAAACAGATTTTTATATAAACAAATTGGTAAAATGGTCGAGATATGGTTTGAACAGGCGGTTTCGAGACCCAAGTTTTATAAAAATACGGAAGGATGTTCGTGGATTAGTGACGAATGTTTTATAACACTCTTCACACTCAAGCAAAAGGATGAAAATCGTGAAATTGACATGAGACCATTTCGAACCTAACCTTTAAATATCAGCTCATCACACCTACTCTTTCATATACTCGTACTTAGAATTATGAGGTTTTAGGTAAATAGCTATGCTCATGCGTAGAAGGATACTCCTGTTGGATTTTAATCCAACCTACCTTTCAACTCATTCATTCGATTTACCTATCTACTTGATTATTTGAACCAATCAGTCAATTGATTGTTCCATTCAAAGATGACCAGGCTGATCAAAGATTGGAGGCCACATACCAAACTGCAGCTAGCATAGAAATTAGCTGTAGGAGCCACTCAGCTGATCCTGGGCCTATTCTGCTTAAAGTGTAAGTTTTAAGGAGGCTACATACCAAACTGCACCTTCATTGAGTGAATAGCATAGAAATTGGCTGTAGGAGCCACTCAGCTGATTCGCGGCCTATTCTGCTCAGAGTGTTAGCCCTAAGGAGGCTACATACCAAACTGCACCTGCATTGAGTGAATAGCATAGAAATTGGCTGTAGGAGCCACTCAGCTGATTCGCGGCCTATTCTGCTCAGAGTGTTAGCCCTAAGGAGGCTACAGACCAAACTGCACCTTCATTGAGTGAATAGCAACGAATTCAGCTTTAGGAGCAACTCAGGCGATCCAGGGCCTATTCTGCTTAAAGTGTAAGTCCTAAGGAGGCTACAGACCAAACTGCACTTTCATTGAGTGAATAGCAACGAAATTAGCTTTAGGAGCCCCCGAGCGATCCAGGGCCTATGCTGCTGAAGTACTTGAGTCCTAAAAAGGCTACATACCAATAATTGGTATGTAATTATTACAACTTCCTAGAGTGAATAGAATAGAAATTAGCTTGAGGAGCCACTCAGTTGATCCTAGGCCTATTAAGCGAAAGTCCTAAGGAGGCTACGTACCAAACTACAGCTTCGTAGATTGAATATCATAGAATTTTCGGTATAATTGTCCGTTGCTGTTTATTGGTATCGCGTTATATTTATTTTTTTCCAGTAGCAACCCTGTATGACCCCCAGCAATAAGACATATCCATGTCAAAATGAAATAAAACAAAAACACTCGAATTTTCTTTTATTCCATATTATGGAGTTTCACGAACGCTTTGGTTCCAAATCTGGCTGTCGGCGAATCACTGTTACCTGACGTGGACGGAAGCAAAGGGGACCTGAGAAGTCTTGTTGGTGAGTATAAAATGATAAATGAATACCTAAATAAATATCATATGATAATTAACTAAATATAAATGCAAAAAGTATTGGGTTTTCAAGAAAATATGTTCAAATAAGTAGGTTGGTATACTATTGGTTGGTCCATTGATGCCAGTATCGAAACCCGTCGGATTTAAATGAAATTGATGTAAGTTCATACCCATCCTCAATATTTAACTCGTTGTGATGATAGTTCCGTACAATTATGGCCGTTGGTGCCTCCTATCAACTGAATTCGCAAAGCAGTGATATACACGTATGAAGAAGGGTGACCAACCCAATTAAAATATTGCTAGTTTCATTTGTGAAGCGAGCTGGGTCGTGTGTTATGTTGCATTTCCGTACGAGTCCGTGGAATTGAATGAAAATGCAATAAATATGCCACTCATTTGCGTACTACGCTACACAGATACTCATCGCCGACACAGGTGGAGGTAGGTCATTGAAAACATTAATCACCGGGTAAGAACCTAATCGTCCTTGTCGAACCGATTGACGGCACCAACCTCGCCAGGCAAATGAGCGGATCACCTTCAGGGGATTCCCGGCGTCACTAAATACGAATTCAACAAAAGAACCAAACACGACCGGATGACAGTCAACAAAAGTGCTCGAAGCAACTCTTGATAATAAGGAGGAGAATGGAAAGTAAATTCAGTAAGCAAAATAAGAAAGTTATTGGAAGAAAGAAATGTTATGACATTGTGCACCGTCACTACGACCGTAAATGTCATGTAGGTATTTATCCCAGAGACGTTTCCACTGTTTATCCAACATTTTGCAAGATCCAACGGGTTGAGCCCGGACCATTAGAAACGTGGAAAAACAACATAAATCTATCAACAACGTCAGTCGTATCTGCCAACAAAGTCGCAGCTTTAACTGCTTTTACTTCGTTGGATTCCTTTATCTTGGCGCGGCAAAGCTTAAAACAGCCGGATAAACGCTCTCATGATTGATGTTATCTTTTACTCTCAAGGTAATATACGACTCAATAATTCACCGTATTATAGAAGGATATCCTATCCCATCTAATCCCACAACCACCATTAAATACAAATTTTGCTTATAGAAACACCAACTCTTCTCCTTGATGCTCGTTATTTTTTCATAACTAATTGCGTCACAGTTTCGAATGACTACGCAAAATGAAGCATATTTTTACCATCAGTACGTCCCAACTCTATCATGGACATTTTAAAGGTAGTATTTACAACGCCTGGGTAAGTTTTGCTACTGTTTCGTTGGGAGCATAGGGCATTCTAGGTTACAAGGCCTCCAGTACCAAGTTATTAGCTTTTGGGTATAGGTACTCCACTAAGGATTTCATGCATATCATTTAGCCTAGGTCAGTTCGGTTGCCTTTTAAAGCCACAGTGCCACAGATACACGCATATTACAGATAAAAGGTAAGCAAAATTAAAACGTTATGTTACCCTTTAAATGGCTTTAAAGGGTAACTACCATCAAGATGAACTCAAGGAGTACCGAGATCGATGACATACCTCTTCATAGATTCCCGAACTACACGAGTGAACTCGTTTCTCAACTTCCACCTACTTCGCCAATATATCATTATAAGCCGCTCCCGACCTCTCAGATAGATGGAAACTGGTAATTAAGTCTTTAGATAATTTGGGAAAATACTCCAGTATTTACTCGTTATCAATCTATAACCTCAGATATAATCTCGGCTTAGCCTCTTTGCACTGGGTAGTTGGTATAATAAACAACATTCGGAGTTATTTTTACACGGTAAGCAGCGAGATTTGTATGAGGAAATCAAAACCAAGGACAGCTTGAAACTCTACTCTCGACTTCCTCTAGTAGTGGGTCAACTTTTAGTGCAGGTACTTACTCCCCAATAATACGGGTTTTTATGTAGAAAACCGCATCGGGATATTGATATAGATAAGCATAGTAATAACTATGGGAATTAATAACAAGGAAAACTCACCATATATGACAGCAAGTCCCGTTTCGTGGAGGAACCTCAATCTCCTGTGCTTGAAAAGCCATATTGTGAGAACAGTCAGCGTGAGAAGGAGAGTGTACAAAAGGATGTTCAGGCTGTCGATTTTATGAACGAGCTGGGCTTTCGCGTCTAATTCAATGTCAGGCGAATCCGAGTCGACTCCGTTGAAAATCAAAATTAAAATAAAACATACGAAAATTTGTGACAGAACCACCATGATTGAGCACCGGACGTTCAGTGTACAACAGAAATCATTTTTCGCCTTATCATGGATGCTAGTGGAGTATAGTATCCACTGCCTATCTACATGGATACTATATTCGATTATGCTTTGTGATGTCTTATCAGTAGAATCAGGATATTGTTTGGGATCTTCATCAAAATACATTTTCAAGTCTAACATTCAGTATGTTACATACTTTCAAGACGAATGGGAATTTTAAATTCGTTTAATATTGTTGTTTCAATATGATTTTGATTTTTTTTTTTCACAAAAAAAAAATAGTTTGCTTTTTCTACCTGGTGATACGTGATGAAATGATTTATCATAATGTACCGTAATTACCGTAATGTAAACTTACTTGTAAGTCGGTACACAGAATTACGTTTTTACAAAGTAAATGTGTGATCAGTGGTGGCTAAGCTGATGCAGAAGGGTCCGCCACAAGGTGGCCACAAGTTTGGATTTGTCCGTAGACTATGTTAGGAGTATTATGTAATAGGTGTAAACGTCCTAAGTGTTTCCCAAATCAGTTTGTTGAAAGCCAGATATGTGGTAAAAAGGTAAGTACCAGTAGAGCATTACGCCCAAATGAGACCACCTGACAAGACAATCCAAACCCAAAATTAACTCAAATTATTGTGATTAGGAACCTTCTTACGTTTTAGCAGTAGCAGTAGAAGGAACTCGAGGTGGAAGGTTGGCATCTTGTCGTCCTTATGGATCATCCACACCAGTCCTTTCCCGCTTGATATCGCTATGTATCAAGGTGGCCGGTGTTGCGGCGAGTGGGGGTTTCAAATGTTTGACGTCGGCGAATGGGTGGAAGGGGGAACCCGGCGGACAGGCCATCGAAATCGCCGGTTCCTCAGTCGCATTCGAGCCGTCTACTTGCCAAGGTTACGTGGAGACATCACTTCGCCCCCTCCTCAACACATCACTTATCTGATCAAAAATGGTCTCCCAATTCGCCGGTATCAAATACAAGCTTGACAAAAGCGAGAACTTCGATGAGTATATGAAGGCCCTCGGCGTTGGGATGCTCACCCGTAAAGTCGGCAATTCTATTTCCCCGGTCGTCGAATTGGTGGACAACGGGGACTCGAGCTACACGCTGAAGTCGTCTTCAACGTTCAAAAACACTGCCATCACCTTCAAATTAGGCGAAGAATTCCAGCAGGAGACCCCGGACGGCAGGAAGGTAGGAATACTTAGTAATGATGATATATAGATGATAAGTTCTTGTGCAAAACTGCAACACATCACACATATTTATCAGGACACAGTTGGTTAGGTACAAAGTTTATGTCGCTGGCCTGGACACTTGTCGAATCCTGTAACAGATGCCTATCATTAACCATCTAGCACCCATTGTCAGTATTTGCCTGTTGATACTATATGTTATCATGTTATGTTTCATACCACTGGGGGAAAATATCAACATAAAGATGAAATGATTTTTTACCGAGAACATGACGCATGGCGCATGCAAACTGAACAAATCGATATTGATATTGATAATGATCATTTCTTCAAGGAAATCCCATTTGGCCACGCAAAGACGAAAATTCTGTGGTGTTTGATGAAATCCATACGGATTCATATAGCGTTGTGTATTCATATGGATTTCATTCGGTAAACCCCTCCCTCACATGACCCACCGAATTTTAGCTTTCTTGTTGGAATTCAGGGAAATGCGCAAAATTATAATAGGTATTAAAATTTTGTCGCCTCGATGACATACCGAATAAACCCCTAGGGTTAGGGGTTTACCGAATTTGTAAAATAGAAGACATATTATGTTTGATTCATTTATTTGCTCAATAAACATTTTTCTTCCTCTTCCGTAATCTGTGTTTCAAATTGAAAATTCATGTGGGGGTTGCACGATTATACGATTACGATACACCACTCGACCAACATCGACTGGTAATTGAAAAATGAGTTTTGCATTTTTATCGATCATAAAGCATCCGACTGTTACAGAATGACATAAAAAAACCCATTTGACCCAATTTTCTTGGAAGTACAGACACACTTAAAAATGCAAAACTCGGAATTTTTCAATTATCAGTCGATGTGAAGGTGTAATCGTGAAACCCCTACATGAATTTTTAATTTGAAACAGATTACGGAAGAAGCAGAAAAATGTTTATTGAGCAAATAAATTAATCGAACAGATGTCTTCCATTTTACAAAACAAACAATACCGACATGGTTTTTTAAACCGGGTTCCTTATTTCAGTATAACAAAACAGTGAGAAATAAAAGTATTTTCGCCAAAAATATTTCCTCTGTGGTATCACCGGCCAAGCTCGCAGCTCTACGGTCCAGTTCCTTGTAGAGGGTGAATCTCTCTGATTCCTCGGCCCTCTGACAGAACCGCCGCCGTTTCTGCTCTTTATAGCATCTTAGGATGTCCGCTGCATGCAACTTAAACATCACAAGTTAGGGAGTCGATATGCTCGCACACGCCCAATTCATCAGCAAAACGGCCAAGGCTTGCTTTTCATCACCTCCTCAGCAACTATCCTTGGGAGACGCGTTTCTGGGAGCTGAGCCACCCTCCTCAGATAGCCGATGCTTCATGTTAACGATTTGGCTTGATCAACGAAACACTAACCTCCTAATCCCCTTTATTGACCATCCTGAAGACGAATCCACCGATAAAACCCCCGAAATGTGAATCGGAAGTTTTACAAGGAGTCACAGGGATTCACAACGGCAAAGCAACAAAATGTATGAGTTGGCAACTACTCTTCCATTTTACGATACCATACAGACGAATTATATAAATAGTATTTGTAATATTTACATAATTTGTATATTTATATAATTTATATATGAACGTACAGGAGGATGAAAATTATAGTGAACACTTACGGAAATTTGGAAAAACTAGATGGAAGTGGAAATATTTATATAATGCCGTAGAGATTTTGGTACATAATATGTGCCAAAATCTCTACGGCACCGTAAAAAAATCTGGTTGTAGGTACCTACGAACTTCTTACAGTGGCAGTTACCACCACTGTAGGGAGTCCATTTGCACTCTATGAATAAAAAAAATTTACCCCGCATTATCATGAACGAGAGATTTGATTTGATTGAGGCTGTTCAGAGTTTGATTCAGTGTTTCAAAGGGCACTTGTTATAGGAGGGTTTGGAATGGTTTCATGGGTACAAGGGAGTATTAGTAGTACCAATAATTCATTCCACAAGTAATCATTCGCAAATAACAAACCCATTCGTCACAACTGTTAGTGTCCATATCGAATACAATTATTGTATTCGATATGGACACTAACAGTTGTGACGAATGGGTTTGTTATTTGCGAATGATTACTTGTGGTCGAATAATGCTCCTCAAGTCTGATGTATCAATTTTATATGTATACATCAGTGAATTCTTGAGTGAGGAAGCTTCACTATTTATTAATTTCACTACATATTTGCACTTGAAATGTCGAGGTTATTTCGAAGCTGTAATTATCAAGCGCCATCTCTTAATTATTGCAATGTCCATTAAATGTGTTAGTTATTACATGTGTTTAATGGGTACTTCTACGTTATGTGTTCGCAGGTCGCCACCGTCATCACCCAGGAAGGTGACAACAAGTTGGTTGAAGTCCAGAAAGGCGACAAGTCGACGACCATCATCCGCGAGTTTACCAAAGATACCGTCAATATGAAACTGTCAATCGACAATATCGTCTGCACCCGAGACTACAAAGTCGTCGAGTCGTAGACGACCTTTTCTCTCCATCCAAGTACTACCGCTCTTCCTTCTTCAACCATTTAAATTTAATTATAATGTATCAATACATTGATAATATTTAATATTTTCATTACAATCGTATTTGCTTATCCGTTCTGTTTTTATCCACCATTAACCTACTTTTGCCACTAAACGCTATCAATTGGGAAATCCATGAACCTACCAAAATTAAAATTCCGCAAATTATTACAACACTGTGTATTATTCCAGTATACGTAGATATCCCGTCTGATTTGATCACTATTTAGAGAACATATGCGTAGATTTGTGTGGATGTAATTAATTGGAAGGATCTGGTTCAACATTCAGCTGTTATTGACGTCTACAATCTGCCTCTTCAACTTCAATATTATCCTCAGTTATCAACTACTACGATGATCTACTGAGATTCGGATCAAGTTCGGCGGTCCAAGTTGTGGTTGATGTATTGAGGTTGGTACGATTACTTCACCAGGCAGGTTCCTAGCGCAGATTATGATGAAAGGCGCGAGTCAACGGTCAAATTTCTATAGGGCATTGTCCAAAAACAAACAATACAGCTATTTATAAACCCCCTGTAACAATCGCCTTCTCTTGCACGCCTGCCGTACACGTTGATACCTAACGATTATTCTAGTTTTCATTTCATACATCAGATTAAACCAATCACAAGTCTCTTAAATTCTCCGGACATATAGTTTGCTCAATTAGATAATCAATTTTTATATGTATTCATCTGCAAATGTTCATAGTTATCTATCAGTGGAACATGTGATCACAGCTAGATTGTCGTAAGAATTGCGACACCTGTACATTCCACAGAGTCGCACGCAGAGGTTCTTCAAAGGAGTCTTTGACGTTCCCGCGATAAAGAAACTCAAGGTAAGGCCGCCGTAAAGAGATGCCGAGAAAACGTTCCTATCCAACAAAATAACCTAACGATCGCATTTTTAACGTGAATAACTTACAAACTACATATTGCGACTGCATTTTCTTGAATTTATAACATAGCAAAAAATAAACTTGAAACAATGAATTAAAATCCAGTCATGCAGCATGGCTATAAGAGCTAATTTTCGAAGAAGTAACTGGTTTTATGTAAAATGTGATGAAACATCGCATTAAATACGGGCAATCTTAAACTTATAGGGTAATTATAGGTATGACGGTATTCGGTATGCATCAGGTGTGGTGCTCTCTGACTAAATATCGGTAGGCAGGTAAGTACTTACAGTAGTCTTCTTAATAGTTACTTGTCGTCATCTTGGAAAGAAAAGTTCTTCCAGTTGTCTCAAAGTCGTTTGTGTTAATGTTAAAATCTTATGAAAAATTTTGTCTATAGAGTTTGCCTACAGGGGTAAGATATCGCAATTCTGACTTCACCATCGTTTTCAGCTAAAAAACCCCTTTAAAACGAGGTGTTACGAATGAAGCTATTATTCTCGGTCCAAAATTTTTAAAAATCGAATTTCCGAATAAATGTGTATAATTTTTTTGGAAATTCGATTTTTAAACATTTTGGACCGAGAACAATAGCTTCATTTTCGACACCTCGTTTTAAAGGGGTTCTTATACCAAAATCTGTTTCAGACCATCCTGAATACACTGCCAAAAGACACCAAAAATTATACGTACGTGTGCCATGTTTATGTATGTGTCTCTCCGGACAATAGTAACTCTCGATAGAATTTAGATAAAAAGTTCAAATTGTTGCATTTCAGATGACGGTTTGACCTTCTATGGTCAAGTCTTAAGACCCTTTCGTTTTTTTGTGGATCCTTCGAACAAATGATATACTTATAGTGATTTTTGATTCCATAAACCCTGAAGTTGGATTCAGGAACGGATTTGTAACGAAATATTTTATGGTTGACATATTGCAATAGCGTATTTCCTTTGAGCGTGAGTTAACGGTCAATTCATCGGCAAAATGTTGGGATGCGTAAAGCGGACATTTCCTTATATTACACCAATTGATACCCAACTAAGTGCGCGGAGGTATTAAAAATGCATAAATAATCGAACATCGATTGGCCGGTACATGCAGTGTGGGCGGGGTCCACTCATGAAACGACCACGCAATTCTGACTCGCACGGTGACAAAATCAATACCTACCAGTTCTGCACTTTTGTACAAAACGACCGAATCAAGGCTTACTCAAATCAATTCGTCACAGAAATAATGTGTTCAAATATTAATTTTTCATAGTATTCTTCGTAGAGTTCGAAATAGCTTTCTTCCTACATTATTGAAGAAGAGACATGAAACCCGTTTTTTCTTTAAATGAGAACCCACTTAATTTATAGTTTTACCGGATTGATACTTGACTATCACTACGTTTTTGAAGACCAATGAGGTAGGTAATACAAGTTTTAAAAGTACCTAAGATCGACAAAATTTCATGAACTCGATTTTTGTTGACTCATTTCAAACCTTTACAACTTCCTAGTAAAGTCGTATAAAAGGCCAATTCACATTGAACAGTAGTGAGTCGGCTGAATGAACTTGACATTTTTTGGGGGAGCATTAGACGAATACAAACTTCTATTTTTTGTTCATCCACTAAAGGTTTTATTTAATCATCCGATAGGTCCCAAAGTGGACTCAGAACGCCCCTTGTATTTATTATTAGCGATCCTAATAATATCAATCGTTGCGTTCATCCATACCAGTAAAAATAGCGTCACTCCCTTTCACCTTTTCCAATATTTCTTGTACCTCTCGGTCAAGGCAGTACAGTTTTAATAGAACGTAAGTAGATAATATATATTAAATAAAGAATAAATATTATTCTGAAACCTAATAAATAATTAAATAAAGAATATTATTCTGAAACATCGTTTGCAGCGCGTAGCAGGAATGTCTTATTCCTTCACTTTGCATTTAGAGTGATTTTCTGATGAATTTTAGAAGGGTTTTTTAGTGCTGTAATAGTTGGGACTGGTTGCAATAAAAATGTGTTTCAGCACTTATCTGAGCGATTTCAGGATTCCATAACATTGAAGCGTCAATTTCATACCATGTCAAGTTAAAAAAATGTGACTCGGTACTTGAATCACTGTTGAGAGAGGGAATTCATCAAAACCTAAACACTTAGTAGGAGCTGCAGGGGAAACTTTTGTCAAAAATACCAATTTTATTGCTGTACATACACAAACAATTGTTTAAGAGAATATGACATTCAATCTTTCTTCTGGAACAAGGCCAGCTCAACTCCCTTGAGAGTTTTCGTACACCAGCTCGGACACTCAACGAAGCCTAGAGTTTCCGTAAACCTCCAGGCTTCCATGGAATTCAACGTAATTTCAGTCTCAAACGACCTTAAATCACTTTTTTTTCGTTGATTGTTAATACACAGATATATATATATTTGGCACATCAGTAACATAACAACTGAGCTTCGGCCCATCAAGTTAATTTCCTATAATACTATAACAATAGTAGAGTAACTGTAATTCAGGAGAACACTCAATCACTACCTTATCGCATTTTCATACCACTGAACCTTTTTCTGGACATTATGACCAGGAAACTGACCTCTTCTTTGTATGATTATAATTTTACATAGTTAATGATGTACCGACTTACTAATAAATCTGATGACATCAATCTAAAGCTCAAGAATACTTTTTTGAACTAAGATTCCTGAAGCGCGGTCATTGACACGTACACAGTTTCCAATACTAACGGCATAATATTTTCAGTTCCTACGCTCCTGTGCTTGGAAAGGAAATGCTTGGGCTACAGTCTCATGGCAATACTAAAAGCAAATATTCCGGCATATTCTTTAGTTGGACGTAGAGTTGAGTTGTGCTGACACCGTGGCACCTAACGTTACTGTAAAGGAACAACTTTATCATAGTACCCGTAGTTATCGATTGAACTCAAAGAGGGATTTCAACTTTCACTGCTCTGTCATGTCTCTTTATCTCTGAACCGGGTCGAAGAAAACTTCAGTAAAAACTGGAACCGACGAAGTGGTTTTGTTATAAGGTCAAGAACAAAGTTTGTGAGCGCTTTCTCTGGTTAGAGAATCACGATCAGGAGCTGCCGGTCAAATATGACGATCACGATGCGTGTTGCTGCTTTGTTAGTTTATGTAGAAAGTAAAACGAGTGTGGATTGTCGGGAGATATTATGGCATTGGACAGTTATTTTGGCTTTTTCCAAAATTCTCGTTATCCTTCACTTTGGTTCTTTCTCGACATCAAAATACTTTATTGCTAGGATTTTATTTCAAACTAGCCGTTACCCGTGCGCTGCACGGGCCCACATGCATTATTCCTACCCACCACTCCACCATTGTCTCAAGAGGCTGTGTATCGAATTTCAGCGCCCTAGGTGAACTAGAGAGAATTCAGCTGTATCGCTCAGGAAGCTGGTCTTACATCCTCCCATCACTCCCTCATGGTGCGTATCGAATTCCAGCGCTCCAAGATGAACAGGATGGAAGTTAAAACTGACTTGATGTTTAGAACTTTGGCCAACTTTGCATGACAGTGGTTCGCGTGAGATATTATGGTAGAAGGTAGACGCATATTATGTGAAATCTAATAGGTTCGACAGAAACCATCCCTGCAGCTTGCTCCAGGGAAACACAACTTGGACCCTTAAAATAATATTATTACCTTCTTAATTAGAATGAATATTTGATGGCGTTTGAATCCGTGTAAGTTGGATCTTTAGTACACTCAATAACCAAAATTTTAAATTTAGGTACTCATTAGAGCCTAAACGCGTAGATGTTATTAACGATATTTATTTGATATAGGGAACTATTACGAGAAGACTATTATTGATTATTGGTGATTATATAAGTGTTGATGGAGTAAGTGTCTACCTTCTACCACTATCACTAATTTCGTTCGAAATTCAGTTGATTCGTTGATGTCATTGTAAATGACAACAGTACCTATTCACAAGTGGCTCCCGACAGATTGAATTGATTAGCTGATTGTTGGAGAACCGGTGATGTAACGTGTGAAAGCGGTAGCTAATAACTGCTAAATATAGAACATTTTCAATTACGAGTATTAATTCAATTACCTTCATTCGAACCTTATTGCAAACTACTCGTATTTTTTTATCAACTCAAAAGTTACAATGAAAACAATATTGTTAGGATAAGATTTGTTACTTGGTTGCAGCTATGTCCTATTCCATGGAATTACGTGCACGTAACTCACCCTACTCCCCGTACCTGGCACAATCGGAATATCATCTTTTCAATAAATTGAAGGAGTTTTTGGGTGGTCGACGATTTTCAAATGACGAGGATGTCTACGAGGGTATACTAAAACTTGTCTCTAGCTTCAAAAATGTGTTGGCCACAATGGCGAGTTTGGCCTTCAGGCGTGGAGGTACCGAAATTCCCTGGTTGCTGAATTCAATTGGTGAAGTAAATTACCGAATAAAATTGCCCATTTCTGCTTCATGTTCAACTCCAAAGTTCATTTTCTGAAAATATTTACAAAAATCAAAAATTGTGGCTCAGGTTGCCTCGGCAGACGGATGAAAAATCCATGCCGTATCATGTTTTTTTATGGTGTGTGTATATACCTATATGAATCCTGCATACCAACTTGTATTTAGTTTACAAAATTGTAATTATTTATTATTCATAATGAACATGTGTTTTCTTCTTTCTTCTTCTTCTTCTTCAATGGCGATTATGTTTTGACACTTGTAAATTTCATTTAAATAATATTTAAATAATATATTATACCTATTAATTTTTCAATTCTTAAGACATATTGTAACCTTACTTTCTAGACGTTCCTCGTATATTAAATTCAATCATTTTCCCATTGATGCAGGAGAGGTATGAGGCCTATCTCAGACATAAATTGAATGTTAGGTATTTCATTTTAGCAGAATTTTAGTCTAAGGTGTAGGTTCTGTAGTTCCCTCTTCAACGACGACAGCAAATAGTACAGCTCTTCGAAGGGTAGTTCAATGAATTGGTGACCTACAAATGCAAATCCCTCCACAAAACTGATTAATGTTGATTTTTCTCCCACTGCGTGAGGAAAGTGCTACCGGCCGGCGGGATTGCCGCTCCCAAGAAAACTCGCCCTTCACCCGCCGGAGTCGGGACTGCAGATCAATACCACCATCACGTCGTACGGCGTCGCGTCCAGATTACAATCCTTCGAAGGTGATCATTTCAATATTTTTCCGTGAATCGTAAGGCGCCCGGTGTAATTTTCAAAATAGCTTCGAGCAATCAGTCCCATCTCGGAAAAACAGGCTATTTGAACAGTCATGTCCAATTATGAGTCCTCCGCTAGAACCATCATTCTCCAAACTAGTTGGGCCTCAGCGCCACCGACTGAACAGAAAATATTGACAATGTATTTACCATTCGTTAACACACAAACGAGCTTTACTCAACTAGAGGAGACTGAGATTGGATAAGCCTGTCACAAACCGCTGCAACTTCTTCCACGACGATTTATTATTTTCTGCACAGATCGCCTTCTTTATTCATTATCCTTGCACATTTAAATAAGTCGAATAATTGGTTATGAGGTGAAATAATGTCCGTTCAACTCGGTCTCAGGGTGAGGAGAAGTTGGTAACTTCGCTAGTGATGGCCTCGTCGAATTGTCCAACTTACCGACACTATTCATAGAAGCATCCAAGCTTCTTCCAACTGGACTAAATAAAAAGGCTAATAACATTGGTTTAAAAAAAAAAGGTCGGACTGTTTGACCGGACCATGGTAATCCGATGTATTTTTGCTTCCTGAATCCGAGCCCGAGGTCATCTGAGCCCCATACGTCAGGAAAACGACATTTCAAGATTAAAATGACCATGTTTTGGAACTGGACCCGGGACCATTTCTCAAGCGACCTGTAAAGTTGGAGGTCTTGAATACCTTCTAAACATTGGAATGGAGTCCTAAATCTCAACCGGGAGTATCACAGAACCACCCCAGTGGATAAAATGTTGCTATGATCGCTGTATCTCGCGGGTTTCGATCTCCCTGTAGTTTTTTGACGTGATGGGGCTCAGATGACCTTGGGATCGGATTCAGGACGCAAAAATACCTCGGAATACCATGGTCCGGTCAGATAGTCCGGACCTTTTTTTTTAACCAGTGTAATTAAAATTTGGCATACTCAGACTTACTGGAATACCTTATTATGTGTTATTTTTCCTCTTGCACAACGGTCCAGTTGAGGGACCAGGGATAGAAAGATGAGTGTAGTAGGTACGAGTAATAATCATGGTACGTAATAATCGTAAGGAAATGTAGGGACCTGGAAATGTTGAATAGAAATTAAATTTCAAGTGTGCAGTTTATTCAACATACGTACTGCTAGCTTATTTGCTTCAGATGAATCTGAGAAAAAGTGCAGTTTTAGCTGTGGAATCTCCTAAGCGTCTAAATTGACTGGGAACATGCAAGAACAATAGGAAAGATTTGACCCTCAACACGCAATTCATCACCACTTTTCTAATTGAAGTCCACTGAGCTATGGGACGCCCACTTCCAGCTTTTGGACCTGTCTTGAAACGTCTCTGGGATCAAGAAAACTAAAATAAACAGTTTTTTTTTTAATTCAAACTAATAGGTATCTATCTATATTAAGAAAAAATACTCAAGTATGCATTTTGAATGTTTCTAGAGGATATTCCAGCTATAGTGGAAACATGTGGTGCAGGCTCCACAGTTTCTTCACCTGAAAGTTTTGAGAAAACGTCAAGATAATGTTAGTTTTTTTTTTTTTTTTTAAGTTTTCAGGCTATATCTCATAAAGGCTTTTTTCGACAAACCTAATTACACGACTATACAAAATTAAAGTATACAAAATTTCCTATATTTCTTGTACAAATTCTTGTCCTATATTTCCATGTGTAGTAAAGTTATGCGGCCACTGTTAATAATTTATTAAATTATACAATTTATGTGATATAAAAGTAAATTTCTCATAAATAACGTTTTTACATTACACAAATTCTTTCTTTTTTTTACGTGTACCTACATTCATAATATGAAACATTCATAATAATTTTATATAGATAATATTATTACCTAGTTCAGGTACATTCATGCTTCATTCATAGAAATATAGACCATTAAAGCCGAAACGGTTAGTCTTAAAAAAACGTTAGGTACGAGAAATATAGGACATTTTGTCTACTTGAATTTTATATGGAATGAGTTTCTAGAAAAAAAAAAAAACTCTTCATGTTTTGCTAATAGTTCTAGCATATCATACCATTGATTATTATTCTGTCAACTCGGCCAAAATCTGCTCTATAAAATTCCCTAGGTGAGTGAAAACCTCAATTTATAACGAGGAATCAAATCCTTTACTTGACACCAAAATTACCAAGGGCGTATAATTTGTTGTCGATGAAATAAATTTGTTGTTTGAAAAGAAAAAAAAATGGTTTTATTTGCCAAGCTTCTTATTTTTGCTGGGAATTGAAAAGGTATCTCTATTGTCTATATGTACTACCATTGTATTGCATTGCTTATTTACCTACTCTTCCCCTGGAACCCACATTCAATTTTCGAGGGATTGAGATTGAGCATTGAGCTATCGACTAATTCTAAAAGTGGAAGAATGGCAATAGGTACACAATTTTCTTCTTCTTCCGAATTTAAATTGAATATCAATATATGTACCTGGGTATTAGGCACCAATATAGTCACTGTTCATGTTCATGCCGTGAACTTCATGGACTTTGTTTTAATAAATATAATATATTTATTAAAACAAACCATATTATGTTGGTAAGTCAAATTAGGTACTGGTATGGAACTGGTAACTGGTCTACATCAGATACCTAACTTCCTTTATTTTATAATAATGAAAATAACATTACTATGAAGATGTTGCCAATTCGTAAGAGACTTCATATACATTACGATGAAACACAATCTAGACCAATTCGTTTTACTTATACAGTTTAAAACTGTTTTAAACATTCAAATATTAAAAACTAATGGTGGTAAGTATGTTTTTTTTTTTAAACAAATAAAACTGTTTTTTTTAACATGTTTATCGCCAACCCTGCCTACAGTTAAACATGACCCCCAGGTACTAGGCCTACTTTCAGTTTGGTTTTGAATTCTCTGGATCTACCAATCTTCGTTATATTTGTGTTTCAGACTGAAATTTCATCGTAGGGTAAACCTTGAAATGTTGGAGAAAATAAGGAAGCGAGTCCTTTCCCTGGGATCCACTTACAGAAATGTGAAAATTATTCCTCTAGCAAGTCTGAAGTTGGTAACCCAGAGTTCCGGGAGACATTTTGAAAAACGATAAGACCGGATGGTGATGAGTGGAGAAATGGACCTGCACACTGACACTTCTCTTACCTCCTCAGGTAGGACGATGAACGGGGGCGCTTCGAGACCTCCTCAACCGGTTCCCCGTTGCGTTTGAAGAATTTCGTTGGGCCGCGCAAGTTGCGTGCCGCGTCCTCTTTCTCTGTCCATGCTCCATGTCTATCCCGATTCATAACGTAATTATCGGACTATTATCCTCTATTACCTGAATCTGTTTTTCTCCCTAACAATTATTCGTATTGTTGGTGACTGCTTTACATTTCAGCTGTAGACAGAAAATGTCTAGAAAACAAATAATATTGAATATTCAGTTCTTGTTCGCTTGCACTATTTTTCTGTCTATTTGGAGAGTTGTAGGAGGTTGTAAAGAAAACAGAGGAGAAGTTTTTCCGAGCTTTCGGCTTTAATAAGCCATCTTCAGGGGTAGGTATTGTTTCCTCGACCCAGTCTCTGTTTCCATAAAACAGCCGAAAGCTCGGAAAAACTTCTCCTCCGTTTTCTTTACAACCTCCTACAACCCTCCAAATAGACAAAGGTTTTTCAACCAAGGAGGAAATGAACAAAACAACAAACGAATTTTCTGTCATATCTAGGAACATAATATTATTAACATAATGAACACAATTATTATGTTATACCTATTAGGTTGACGGAAAAAGTTTATATATACCTACCTATGTATACAATTGTAGAAAATTTAATGCTGTACGACTCTGAAAATAAACGTTTCGGTCGAAATCCGTTTAGTTTAGAAGTTATGAGCCACATACCGAAAAAAGTCCGAAACTTTTGAGGTACTTCGGCCCTCCCCAAGTAATCACAGGGTACTCGAGGTGGAAAACCCTGAACAACTTGTAAGTTCCATTAACTTCGGCATTTTTCCCATTTTTCTGCTGGAACTTCGGACCAGCAGACCCCACTTTTTCGCTCTGTCTACTATAGACGCTCACCAGCTATCCGATTGCGATGGAATCGAAATACAAGATGAATGAATGATTCTATTTCCATAAAAACAACTTAACAAAAAAAAAATATATATATACACATTTGAGATAAAGTATCCACTCCTCATAGATCTAGGATCTGCGCCGAGGGGGAGTTGTATGTTAGATACAATATTTCTTCTCTCTCTCTCAAAAAAGTATATACTTGACAAAATATGTAACAAAAGTGATTTATCTATCTCGGTAGTTATAAAGATGAATACCTACATGACAAAATTACCTATAAATACTTGAAGATGCTGGCTGTCATGGTGTCTCATTCTGATGGACTGGCAGCAATGACTCATTGCTGAAATTAGGGTTGGCCAGTGAAATTGCGCGTAAAGTCGCGTCCACACTATGCCGATCGGCATGATTAAGCACAAGCCGAGCGGGCAGGCCGAACCAGTGTCGACGCGGCGTTCGGCTTTGCCGCCGTTTTCCAACCCGAATCAGCTCGGTCCGGATCAAAGGAAGCCGAACCGAATGGAAGCAAAGGGAGCAGTGTGGACGTGCCGCCCGGGTTAACCCATTTATGTTCACTAATTTTTTCCACAATTTTTCTTGAAAAATTAATCGATTTTGTGTCTTCTGGATGTAAATAGAAGTTCTGGAATGAAATTTGGCAATTCTGACTTTGCCAAATCAAAAATGGCGGACGTGGCAAAAACGCAACACTGGGAAGGTACAATTCAACGGTTCCACTAAGCAAGTCATGAAATGAAGAGTTTATGGCGATTTTGGTTTCCTGCTGCAACTCCGCAAATAACTGCAGCTGCTGCTGCCAATAAAGCATCATCATCTTCTATGACGAGTGATTTGGACCCTCTGAATGCTCGAGCACAACTGAGCTACTCCGCAGAAGCCGTTCGGGGCGTCCACACTACAAAACAGATGTAGACGTCATGCCGAACCGAATTTCCCGAATCGAACATGCCGAGCGGCGTAGCCCGCCCGGCCTCATTCGGCATAGTGTGGACGATGTCAAGTTGTGAGAACTGGCGTGTTGTGGAGTGCAATAGAGTCGGTGGTATCGGAAGAACTGACAAGATCGTAGGTAACCGACCCCTGCCAAGCCTCCAATGCCTCTGGACGGTTGTGGTAAGGCACCATAGCGTGTTGTATGAATACCTGCTTCAACGTGAACACCTACGGCCCAACACTGGGAGACTTACGGAACTTCTTGATCATGACCTTCAAAATACAGAAGCACGATACAGTACCAACAACGCACATGGTAGGTAGAAATAAAAGACGAGGTCAAAGACGAACCCAAAAATGAAACTCAAATTGTGAGAGGGGAATTTTTTTCTTTGGGCGACTCCAATGGTTCAATATTGAAGATAATAAACCAAAACTGTTACAAAAAAAAAAAAAAAAAAAAAAAAAAAAAAGAATGTGGGTTAAGGAATGGATAGAAAGAAAAATTAATTTAGGACCATACCAACGTTTGGTGGGGGAATTGGATATTGAAGACGCCCAGTAATTTAAAATGTTTTGTAGATTTTCAAGACTTAGTGTTGAAGTTGAAATGCTAGTGAAATTAGAGGGACCGATTATTTTAATCGATCATATTTTGTGACTGAGCATCTCCCCTCCCCCTGTCACATCCGATTCCAGTGGAATTTGGACTTCAATCTTCATACGTATTCAACAAATTTCGTTCAAATAAGTACCGTTTCCGACTTGGTTTTCATTCCTAGTGGTGTGTTTCTTCCCATCTCGTGGCCAATATCCCCCACTTCTGATCAAAGTTTTGACATTTTGGTGTACAGACTAACCCATGGCTCGGAAAATTGGAATAGCGGTGCCAATAACATCAAATGACCAACGACGGTATCAGTGTACATTCTATTAATTCCGGTAATGTTTGTATATTATGTCACGTAGGTACAAGCATAGGTGCGTAGGTATGTTCTCCTGAGGGTTCGTAATATAAAATTTAGCGGATTAATGGAATGTATGGTCCCTTCGGTGAAAGGTAATTGTTTGAATTGAAGTATTGAAATTTAAATTCGCCCACAGGCGTTTCCGGTCACTGCTCAGTATCAGAAAAACACTAAATAATTGCGGGATGCGCACTGAACTATTGTTACCGTCCATAACCCGATTTGTTGCTGCAGGATTCCCAAAACGTCGAGACCGCAGGGACTAAATGGGGGGACTGTCATAGACATTGACCTCTTTTGTGTGATTACACTTGGAACAGTTATAATTGTGGTGTTCTTCTAATGGTTCACCTCCGCCTGCCGTTTATCGTCGTTTTTATCGCTCGCTCATTCCGTTTATCAACCTGAGCTGTTGAACGAGGACCGAGAGCAAATAACAATGTTCCAATATTTAGATATTCATCATGATGTCATAGATTGATTCAGCTGAGTAATAATAATAGAAACATTGATAAAATATCTAGAGAATGAGAAAGTAACGCAGTATTAGTCATTAGTCTATTAGTCACTAATAATGACTAAAAAGTAGTGAGATCTCGTAACACTTTTCCTAAAGTAAACCCCATAACTTCAGGGTATACTTCAGAAAAATTGTTATGAGATCTCACTACTTTTCAGTAATTATGTTTAGTAATTATTAAATTAATCCCCTGTTCGTTTTACTGTGTGTTGATTGAAGAATTTGCCAATGTGATGTAGATGTGATGAATAGGGAAAATATATCATAACATGTTTTCCCTATTCATCTACATCTACATCACATCGGCTAATTCTTCAATCAACACAATTAAATTAATTCGAACTTAGCCACCAGTGTGCCCAATAAGTTGTGCTATTCAGCTGTATCATCAAGTTTCGCGTTTATTTTGTCTATAATGCACTTTATCGTGACCATGTCATCACTCACTCAAAACATTTTACTTCTATTACCTAGAAAACTGCATCTGATTTATTCGTCGAAGGACACTGTAGACCAGGCTCACTACACCGCCGCAATTGTTCAATAATGAAATACCGCAGTGGATTTCCATAATTTGAATCCCTGCATTATTCTGGAGATAATGGCGTTGGAAGGCTCAGTAAATGTAAATAAAATCTCTATAGGTGTGTTGAAATGAATTTCATTTGCCTTTCATGTTGGACCAAGGTTATCAGTTTGAATGTCGATTCGAAACTAGAATTCAACATTTTGAGTATCTTTAATAGGTGTTGCAAACTGAAACAATTATAACAATGCAATGATGGAGGAAAATCACTACGTTCCATTAGAATTGGGTACCGCTCTATCTATCCAAAATCTACTATTTGCGGTGCGTTCTACATAAGTGGTAGGTTCTAGTGTGTACAATATTGGTTTCCACGCGCCATATCTATGAAAAATTCGTGACTTAACGCAGTTAATAATTTAATTTAAAAGCAGTCCTGGATAGGTGGGTATTGCATTGACCTTCCTTCGTATTACATATACTACGGTATTTTTGGCCATTATTCAAACTCGAGACAGAAATAGGGATGCGGCTGCCACATCTGACGGTGCTTCGACCTGCAGCTTCAATGTCAATGATATTCATAACGGTAAGCCACCGTCAAAATAATTTACTGGTACGTTAAGAGTGGTTTTCGACCGAATAATTAACCAATTGGTAGGTAATCAGGCAATCTGTCGGACGTTATTGACTTTATCCCATCTTCATCTTTACTATTCCTCAAGATAGCTATTGAATAGATATTAAAAAATCGAAGAGTTGTTTTTTTGGGAGTTAATAAGTATGTCCCACTGCACAACACCTAATAAACTAGGTACTCTTTCCTAGCGTGGTAAATCAATATAAATATGCAAAGTACCCACCTAATAATTATTTCACGTTTTTTCTAAAAACCGCTCCAATTTTAAACTGTTCATACCAATAATCTTCGGCGAACAATTGAAACGAATTGAGTAACGAAATAGAAAAATTCATTGTTTTTCTTCACGTAGCTTACTTTTGATGAGAAAACTTATACGGATATTTCCTCACATGCGGACTTGTTTGTTCGTAGGATGCGTATCCAAGGATAACGACATTCGCGATGTAAGAGCAGGTTCTAATGATTCTTCAATCCGGAACTTGGCTATTTTCCAGGGAAAACTCCGTCCAAATCAGTCCAATGGAGTTGTGAAGTAGAATAATTATTATTTGTAATGCGTCGTGAAATGGTGGATAAATGTTTATTGAATTGAATACACTGGTTTAGGATAAAGGTAGCGAGTACCTGTCGATAATCCCCACAAGGCCGTGAGAATAGTGACGACCACATCTAGTTCAGTTGACCACTTGATTATGCATCTGGGATTGTGGTGGACGGTCTATTGAGAGCCCCACGTTCAATTAATGGGAGCTAAATGGCAATTGACGGAAAGATGAGAACCTCGAACTTTTGAACCTCTCTCGGTATATCTTTCCCCTCGTCTCATTTCTCTCTTTCTCCTCACCATTCACTAGCCCAAATAGGCTCGTCTGGCGATTAAAGGGTGACGGCCTCCGACCTCCGAAACCACCCATGTCTCGTATTGGGACGCCCGGAATGGTATCACGATAATAGACCCTGGTTGAACTGAGGGATCAAAGGTCAAAGTTACACTGGAGTAGTTGTTTAATGAAGCCGCGAGAGGAAAAGGTTTCCCAAAGTTGTACCGAACTATTATCGATCACTCCGCAGTGTATCTAAGGTGCTACCAAAACTTTGTAGACAACGATACCCAAAAAGTATTCCTTTTGGTTTATTATCTTCAATCATAAACCATTAGAATCGTCGAAGAAAATAAAATCCCCCTCAAGATTTCAGGGTTTACGTTTACAACATACGTACCTACTCGTAGAATCAGAAAATCTAATTTTTAAAAAATCAGTAAGCCGTCCGCTACATTTTTCTCATTTTGAGTAGTCGTAAAATTAAGCAATTCGGATCCCACCTAGGACTCGGAGGATGATCCTTGAATTTTTTCATAACCCTAGGTCAATAGGAAGAGGTTACGGAAAACGAATGCGTGAAAGGTGTGCGATCATAACTGTCGAGTTTCGAGTAACAGCGACCGTCTGGTAATAGGTTGTGGTATTTGGTTATTTTGGTAATATGTTCTCGAATCGCCGGTAACCTATTACCAAAATACATTACCTAATACCACAACCTATAACCAGACGGACGCTGGAGGTACAAGTAAATACCATAGTATATATACCATAGTATACCATAGTATATATTCGAACCATCACGACCATCACTGGGCTAGTTATCGACCCCCCTTCCACCTCCCTCACATGAGATAAACGGAGTTTCGTATTGTTAAGAGACTCACATTGTACACAGAACAGAAGGGTGATCTGTACAGAAAATAATAAACCGTTGTGGAAGAATTTGCAGATTTTTTTTACTGGCGCTATAACAAACTTGGAGTATTTTATAAAAGTCTAACATTTCGGCGGTCCGATGCGTACAAAAATGATGCCAAACACGCATTTCTTTCCAGGCTCCCTATATATATTTACGTATATTTATACGGAATGCTCATATGTATGCGGATGAAACTGCGACTTATGCACAGGCATTACGATTCTCTTAATACACTTGTAGATCAAGAACATGGTGAGATGACATCCACTCGAAGCTCAGCGAATTCAATAGTCATTACGGTCGATGTTTTTTCATCGTGCATCCGAACACGTAACACGAACTCATCTTCTTCAGATAAGCCATTATCTCTGTTCAAGAGTTTTTCCACAGTTCAAACAATTGGAAAGTGCAGGCCGATACTGACTTAGCCCACAGCCCGACTCTCAACCTTTGGGCAAACATAAATAATCAGGCACTCCACCCATACAAAGAGTCTATAAATCGACGAGTATAAAACGAAAGCAAAGATAAGATTAGACCATACCTTCAGGGTCACTGCTTGGCACTCTAGTCCACCCTTATCCGCGCGATAGAGGCTCTTAACAAGAACGCAAAAGTAAGAAAACGTTTAACGGAACGAATAGGTACCTGTTCTATTCTAGGCACAAAAAAAGTGAAAACAAAGAAAAAAACGTTTGGCCAGTTAGCGTTGTCCTAAAATTGTGAAATTTGGGTTACGGGGTCGGACCAGCCCAAGATGATCCTTGAAACTTTACATAACCCGATCGGGTTTGACCTCGAGGTCAATAGGAAGGGGTTCAAAATCCATTTAGAAATTTTTCAATCCATATCTCGAAAATTTCAAATAGAGTGGTGAAGTTTTAAACCATTTAGAGACTTTTTTTTAAAATCAACTGCTCGTTCACAAAGAGTGCTCAAAGGTGGCAGAATGAATATGGTCGTGAATCAAACGGCGGCAGGTCGGGTCAGTGATAGTACAGGGGAACTGCTGAATCAATAGCACATGGTTTTGTGATGTCAACTTTCTTGTTCTGAGATACTTTTCGTGTCTACTTCCTGTTACAAAATGCGGTCGTAGGTAGGTACAAGAAAAATCCCATAATTATATTAGGTAATAAAAATTAATTATAAATAGTTTATCATCAATATTCTTATTTAATTTATCATTTATGTGAATGAATAAAATAAAAGAGAAGAATGACCTAGACAGAAGGGTGATCTGTACAGAAGGTAATAAATTATTGTCCGAGAATTGGCAGCCTTTTTCTATTTGGATGGTTAAAATATTGATTGGATTATCAAAATAACGACTCAAATATATACCAAATAATATATTATTGACGATAATGAACGATAATAATAATTGCTAATATATTATATTAGCAATGATTATTACCGTTCATTATCGTCAAATACAACCACAAATGCCACTCACAATCTTGCCGTGGGTGAACGTCAGAACCTATTAGTACTACAGGTCGGAATATAAATCACTCAACGTTATCGTGTTCTTAGAAAACTGTTTTTACCGGAGTCAATGGTGACGTCATGATTGAAAGAAGTTATAAAGTTCGTAAAACAATTAAAAAATACCGAACTGCATTGTAACGAATTCTATCAAAATCCTACCGGTACTTTCGTCTGTGAATGCGCACATTTAAAATCCCAGAACGTTCTTAACTTGAAGATTGTTGAACCGGTATTGATGACATTTTCAAGGTTCAGGGCTCTTGGCCTACAAATGGTCCTACCTGATCTACTTGGGCTACCTTTCATATCAGAGGGGCCTATGGGTGTATCTAACTCCAAGTATTTACTCCAAGTATTACTCACTCAGCCGAATGTTAAATGGTTTTGAAGTTTAGTGGTGTGGTCTTCGAATTATTCCGCAATTAGGCAAATATGAAACCCTCTGCATGGTATCACCCGAACACGTCATCGAATTTCGCTCAATCAAACAGGAAAGTGGCGGGAAGGGGACGATGCAAATTCAGTTTAGTTACAGGGACGTAGCCAGGGGGTTTGGACTCCCTCCCCCCACCAGTTTGGGTTCTACTATAACCTACTATGACCTGAACTATACTTGAGAAGGAGATGAACAACCTCGAAACATGTAGACTAAATTAAAATTAAAATGACGTTAGCAACACTTACACAAATAACAGTAGTGTTATGAAAAATGACACGTTTAGTGGCCATTCACCAAACATAATTCCCCCTTACTGGGAGAAGCATCTGATCATGGATACATCTGTTAGCTTTGGGAGCTCTTCAGCTGTTCCTGGGCATATTCTGCTTAAGTCCTAAGGAGGCTAAATACCCAATTACAGCTTCATAGAGTGAATAGAATAGAAATTAGCTTTAGGAGCCACTCAGAAGTATCACGCGAATTATGGAATGACCCCTAGCCATAAGACATACCTATCCATTTCAAAATGCGGCAATAAATATATTTCTAATAGCTTAGCACTGTGCAACAGAAATGGAGTTACATTTTTTCGGGCTAAAAAAAGTCACGCAATTTTTTCCAAAACCTCAAGCTAAAACATGTCGAAACATTAAATTTTTTCTTAATTATAAATCTTAGGATGCAAATTCCGTCATTTGGAAAACAGAATTGAAACCATGAACATCCGAGAATCCAACCAGAGTTGTTGAAAAAGTAATTCCAATTACCATTCCCATTACAGGAAGTAATTTCCAGCTTAAAACCCCGTCGTTGCTGTAAGCTTACCTAATCATACTCACTTTACTCATTTTATTGCCACTTTAGAATCAATTGACAAAGTAGTAATTACTCAAAGTAATCATCAACTAACAACTTTAAATAAAATAATTCTAAAGTTCACTTATTTCAGTTTAGACATGGATATGTCTTTTAAGTTGAGGTTTTTGGAAAAATGGTGCCTTTTTTCAGTCGAAATATGTAAAGCCATACCAATAAACAGCAACTGGCAATTATACCGGCCCCATTTCTGTAACACAATGCTAAGCTATTATAAATGTACTTAATGACGCATTTTGACATGGATATGTCTTATGACTGGGAGTCACTTCAAAATTTGCGTAATGAAAATTTTCCATTCAGGCCCCGGATCAGCTGAGTGGCTCCTACAGCTAATTTTTATCTACAAACAGCTACGTTTTATTTAAAATATATGAAAACTCTGTTTTTGAGGTAAAGAAATGCAAAGCTTTCGGGAGGAGGGCCCCGGACTCGCTCGTCGCCGGTGGAGTATTCCATAACCCTTATCGAAATTCTGGTAGTTACCAGGAAGAAAGGTCTCAAAGCATTTCAAACTATTCTAAGCATTAACAGATACAACGTACCATTGATTTATTAAAACCACAAGATTGCTACGTTGAAAGAGTTTGTGGATTTCTTCTAGAATATACGTTGTATTATTATATCTTATTGCTGACCAATATACAGTTTCTGGTAAAGGTTGAACTTTCACACAGCATCTATAACAAAGCACGTATCTATAAATAACCACATGAATCAATTTTATAAGAAAGAGAGAGAGAGAGAGAAAAAACCACCGGGAGACAAGTGGCGAGGAATTGATACGGATTGCTCCCCGCCCTGGGGCGACCAAGATAACAAGGAAACTAGCGTTTAAACCTTGGAAGGGGCTTTTGTATCTTCTGAGTCTATGCAGTGCATCACTGACTCGTCTCAGTGTTGGAATCAATGGAGTCCTCAAGTGGACTATAAAGGAGCGGATGGACTTGGGCAGTCCATCGTCAAACAGTGACGTTTTATCTGGAGAGGAGTCCCACTGTATGTGGGATGATTTCTTCAAAACCCTTGAGAACGACCCATTTGAAATTGTGACGTCACGGGCATGTATCTGCCAGTGGCGGCTCTGACCAGGATGGGGTGGGTAGGCGATAATTTGGAAGTACATATTAAGATTGGGAATGAACAGGTGAAAGTTTGTCCATTCTCCTTATCCATACTTCTTACCTCTATATCGGACTAGTACTTTTAGTTTTTTTTTAAATTCGATATAATATATTATATCGAATTTAAAAAAAAACTAAAAGTACTAGTCCTACTAGAGGTAAGAAGTATGTAGATTCGGAATATCGAATTTAAAAAAAACTGTTTAACCAACAGAAGACAGTCTTGGCCAGGAGATTTATATGGAGTCAGTATAAACATTCAGAAAGGAAATAATCGTAGGTAATGTGAAATGTGAGGAATGCTGTCATAAAAATTATTTTACGGTCTCAGAAAGCTGCAACAACGCTGCGCCCAAACTCGGTAACGGTACACAAAATTGAAAACGTGGCTCAAGGAGTTGGGTTATCAAACCAACCACTGTCGACCCCCGTATTTACACTTCGGCGGAAGGGAAGAGCTCTGCCGTAGCTATTGAAGGTGATGATTCGATTATAGCAGCTTCACACGAGACTTGAGAGGTTGACATTTAGTCTCGAAATCGAACTCATACGAGAAAATTCAACATGACATAATGTATGCCCACGGAGTCACCGATATATACATATTTGCCTTACCGAAAGTGCGCAACAGGTTCGCTGATTTACTAGTCCATTGCCGCGAGACGAGACACATCATAAACCATTTCATATCCAAGCCAATTCCACAAATGTTACGGAATTGGAATGAGGTACAGCAGAAGGTAAGATATTTGCAAGGCTCAAAAGTTACAATCTACAACAAACACGATGGTGAATTCAGAATTGCGATATCTCATTTCGTTATGAGATAAGAGCAGACAAACCATGAAGAACATCTCAGCTTCTTCATCTTCAAAGTGCCCCAGTTTGAGAACGGAATAAGACATCGCAATTCTGATTTCACCATCGTACGAACACGTGTTCAGCGTAAAAAGAACTTCAAAAATGAGGTTTCACTTGTTCGACTGTTTCATTTTGTAAATTTATGGGTAATCCCCCCCCCCCGAACCCCCTCCCACCCTTAGAACGGCATTGTGCCCATCTTTGAACTTAGCCTTTCGATCGCCACGACGGATGTGCAAATTTGAACTTTTAATCTCAATTCTACTCTATCGAGAGTTGAAACATATCGCTCATTGGCTGCAATAGTGTCTCATCTCCAAATTTGATGTTTTGGGGTGGGTTTTGAAATATTGAAAACCACTTGAACTTTGAAATATTCCGCTACGAGTTTCACGAAGCCAGTTTTTACAGCTCAGAAATTAGAGCATCAAATTTGGAGATATGATACTATTGCAGCCAATGAGCGATATATATAAATGTATATAATTTTTGGTGTCTTTTGGCAGTAGATTCAGCATGGTCTGAAACGGATGTTGGTATAAAATGTTTTCGGAAATTCGAGTTTTAAACATTTTGGACCGAGAACTATAGCTTCCTTATCTTCAAAAATTTGCTAAAAATCAGTCCGTCCGCGCCACTCTCCCTTGTTAACGTTATCCAAAAACTATGAAATGTGGTTTACGGGTTCGAATCAGCCCCACAATGATTCTTGAAACTTTTCATAACCGTAGGTCATGGGGAAGGGGTGGAAATGAATTTTGAAAAATTCATACCTTGTAAAATTTGAATATAGCGGTGTAGTTTTTCGTACACATTTAAATAGCGTGCATTTTTTAGAATGTTCTAAGACCATCTGGAGCTTTGTACGACCAGCCGTTCGTTCACAATGATGGCTCAAACTTGGAGTAGCTCAAAAGTCGTCAGCATAAGGGTGACTCATGCGGCAGCCTGCCGGGTCAATGTTTATGCTGTCCCAGCTGATTCGAACAGCACAAGATTTTCAGATATCGAGTTAATTAATAATAATTATTAATAGTTAATTTACACTACTTGATAATAATTATCAATAGTTGACGATAATTCATAATAATAATTAATCTAACATTCAGGATCTAGACATTTAGACCTAGTGATCTAGACAGAAAAGTGATCTGTACAAAGAAGATTATAAACCGCTGTGTCAAGAATTTAAACTCTTGACACAGCGGTTTATTATCTTCATTGAGGGGCGTCATGGGGTCATTGCCCAATAGCCATAAACGTTTTTTGCACGATTAAAAAACTCTGAAATTACAGTTTTTTTAACTGTGCGAAAAACGTTTATGGCTATTGGGCAATGACCCCATGACGCCCCTCTTGAATCTTGAATAACTTAACAAGCGTCAGCCGACAAAAACATTAGAGGGAATTATTCTCACTGACTTGAAGAGAAATTAAGGAATCGTAGGAGCACCATAAGTTTATGGCCCATAACAGAAGAGACACAACCACAGGTGTGAATTCACACAACCTCCAGTCATTCTACCAAACAATTATTTGAAACCCATTTCTTCTAAAATTTCCTCAGCCAATTAATCACAAAACTTATTTGCTTGAACAACCAATATTAGGATAACAGAATATTCTGACAGACTGAATATAATATATTAGTTCCATTTAACTTGGCTATTGTACCACCGAATAATTAACAAATATAAATCGTTAGGAGGTAGAGGTCTGTGTAAGGAGCACTTCATACTAATGGATTGAAGATTCATGGATGAAGATTTAATTGATTTCCACGCCCCATCGAGTAACTAATAAACTAATAGCGCCTACAATTTTAAGAGTAGTCCCTCCGCATTACATTTGTGTTTTGCCCGTGGTCGATCGCCTCCTTATGACTGGTCAGACTGATAAGAGTGATAAGTAACCGTTATCGTTTTATGGATGTTGTGGATTTTGTGTTCGAGAAAAAAAGAAAACCCCGTAGACGTAGGTAAGTGGAAATCGAACCTTCCTTATAATAATTATAATTATTATGAAGAGACTAGAACAGTACGATGTCAAGATCTACGAAATCCACCACTGAACACGTCTTGCTATTTACCTTGCGAGGTACGGAACTAAAAATGTTGTTCCCAATCTTCTACTCTTTGAATGTCCACCAAAAGCTTTATTGGAGAGTTTTTATACGCGGCCAATGATTTTACGACTCTACACAAGTTCCCACTTGGCAACTCAGAATTTACCCAGATAACTAGCAAACCTTGGGATGGCAATCATACCTAGATGTTTTTGAAACATCGATGTCAGGGTTTCGATGCATCAGCACATCGATACATAGATGTTTCAATTTTTTGCCATAGGCTGCTGAATGTTTTATTCTAACGTTTTTCTCACATACCTAGGAATATTATTTCTGAATTTTTATTTCCTTTAAATGAAAATATCGAGGCGTGTGGGCTGAAAAGTATCGATACTTCCAATATTTCTTCAGAATAGTATCGATACGGATATCTCCGATGTATCGGAAGTCTCGAGACGTAACCTTCTTCTTCTCTTCTCTTTTCTTGTCCTGACGCTGTAGCCTTATAATAACCTTCCCTTCCGATCACATCTTCTTTTTCCACTTTTATTGTCACGGCATTGCACGGTTTCGCTTTCGTTTCTCCTTCTCGTTTCTGGCTTCGATTCCGTTTCCTACCCCGTACGTTCACGTTAGGTATACGATTTTTTTTCCTTGAAACTGAATTATAATGGTAACAAATAAAATAAAACTGAAAATAAAAGTATTGTTCTTTTTCAGAGCTTATCATTTTTTCTTTCCGTCTTGCATGAAAAAAAAGAATTAAAAAAAAAAATTGATGTTTTTTTCTATTCAGGGGTTCTTCACCGCGATCACAACAAGTAACTAAACTAGTCCCTACCGACTCTCAAGAAGCACTAGTTTAGTTTTTTTCCCTCGATGTTTTTGGAGCATCGATGCCGGCCTGTCGATGCATCGATACATCGATGTTTTCATTTTTTTTGTCATTTAATTTGTCAACCTTGCTCTTTGCTCTTGTTTATCGCGGTTCAAACTCCACAGGGTTGTCTCTTAGCGGAGTCGTGTTAAGTTGGGAATGCTGAGATAAGTTTTTTTTTTTTAATCGCTGAGAGAATCCCGTGTCACCAAGTTCCTCCTACTAAGCAGAATATTATCCTTGAGCCTCCACGCCGTCCCTCGGCATTAGTCGTTGTGTATCTATCGAATCCGTTGTGTACTGCTTTTCATGAAGATCCTGTTGAGCACAAGAAAATGAACGATGGACGACGAGGTAACGACTTGTAACATTTTTTTAGTCGGTACTTGTACTATTTGGGCTGTTCCCTTGGAGACTAGGTAGGTAATTATTGTGAGATTTCAGTAGTTTTCAAACTTAGATTATGAAGAGACGGTCTATTTCTCAGCCAATGTTTTTGTGTAAGTAGTTAATGTCCAGAATTTAGTGTACTCATACAAGTTCCAGTCCAGAACGATCAATCTGAGTTTGTACTCCTACAGGGGTTGAGTATTACTTTTGGTGCCCCAAAAACGTCGAAATTTTCGAAGTTTCTTCAGCTTCCTATCAAAACTAAACGACGCATCCTAGCGAAAAAGTCAATACTTACCAGACAAATTGAAGAGCATTAAATTCTGCGTCGATTGACACCCCAACATTGAAATTGGACCAATGCGTAAGTGATCGACGGCGAAAAGACCATTTTTCCCCACGTTGGCTGAAAAGTACCATTGGACGACTTTGTCGTTCATAGCATCCAAAGTACCTACTGCTCCTATCAAAACCAATCTTCTAATAAAAGTGTAGAGAATTTAAAGGCGAGTTCAAAGAACACCTAAACGTTAAAATCTGACCAATTTTAAGCATAGTTATGTACCTACCAAATTCCAAAAACAGTTATTTTGGAGTATCCTACATCATGCTCCCTGACCATTATTTCTTGTATTGTATTGTATTTCTTGTATTCTTCAGTATTGTATTCTGTTCAGGCCTACCTAAATCTTTCAAGTGTTACGATACATAACGTCACTGTCACGAAAATATGACAATGTGACAACAGTACGCGACAGCCCATGTGACAACAGTACGCGACAGCGGTGTCGTATCACATACCTAGGTCATATTTTTGTGACAGCGACGATAAATATATAGTTTAATTTATTCAATCATTCAAGATAAATATAAGTACTGGGGAACAGCTCAATTCAAACAACACATCATGGTTTGTGATCGAGTTTCTTGTTCTGCGATTTGTAGTCTCCACCGAAAAAAGATTATTCCGTATATTTCTTCGTTGGTACTTTTTGATATGAATTAATGCCAATGTAGTAGGTAAGCACAATAGCAGTCCGTTCAATAGAACTAGGTAGGTATATATTATATGACATATAAGGAGGTGATAGATTTAGAGGTCTGTCCAAGAATTATTGCTCTTGCTGATGAAAGTTTTTGCCATCCAACTACCTTTGTCCAACTACTCCAAATATGCCATGTATTTAGTGTGGAGTGTAGACGAAGATATTATATTGGATCTTATCAAAGATCTTTGATAAGGTCTTTGAGATCTTTGATATAATATATCTATAATATAGATATATTTGAATGAAGTTGCAGGTTATCAGAGAAAGTTACGTTACTGACGAAATCGGGGAGTTGTGTACGATCGATGATGGTTTGCAGCTCACTGAGTTCATTTCTGGGACGGACCATTCACCAGAGTTGGTTTCCACCAAGGAAGAAGAACCGTGGTTTTTAGAAGGTGAGGTCATTGACTTTAATACCACTCTACTTCATCTTTGTATTGTTCCTTCCCTATCAAAGGCAGGAAATCATAGGCCAGTCTTTCTTTGACACTTGCAGCCCTGAACAGTTCCTGCGGATTGCAGTGGTTCCATTCTTTGATATTGTCCATCCAACATGTCCTTCTTCTTCCTCTTCCTATCTTTCCAGCTATTTTCCTTTCTAAAGTAAGGTGTAAAATCTTGTACTTCCCTCCCCTGATAATATGTCCAGAATGTTGCGTCCTTCATTTCCATTCTTTGCTTTAATAATTTCAGTGTTTTTCCCCATTCTTCTCAAAACTTCTATATTTATAACTTTGTCCAAGGATGTTCACCATTCTACGATAGCACCACATAGCTTGGATCTGATACACATCTCCTTTCTTTAGAATCCAAGCTGTTAAACTTCGTTAAAGCAGAAGTGAAATAGCTCGTAAGCGTAATAATTCGACTGAACTATCATGTCAGTCCTGTTGCTACCTAGGAACCACCTGCAGATGATCATAATCAACTGGCTCAAACCCACGACATCCTCTCGAATGTCTCTCCATGGCCTTCGTTGTTGTGGCTCTTGAGCCAGTGAGTCTTCGGGCGGGTCTGGTGTGGAAGGAAGACGAATCGAATGAAATTGGTTTCTTCTAATCCTTCTCCTCCCGTTCAACCGAACCAAATAAGATACTGGGAGACATCCGTGAGCTCTATTGCGGTATTTTCTGTTATTTGTGCCAGTATTCCACTCTTTTCTTCAAACTCCGTCAATTTGTTGAAATCCGACAGCTTATGCTGCGGTGAGGATGGAGAAGTGAGCACGGTGGTTCTAAGGCATGTTCCCACCAACAACTCAGCTGTAGACTACCCGTTGTGTGATGGAGTGGCATTATACATCAAGAGACCTCCTTTTTAGTAAGCACACATCAATACCAGTCGTTGCACACTTCGGTAGCAACGGATCTCGATGTGGAGAGCGATGGACTGCACACGTGTAGCAGTCTTTCACCTTCTTTTCAATATCGCCAATAATTCCTGGCCACCAGGCGATGCTTGAATTCTTACCGTCCAATTATCTGGGCTGAAAAAAAGTTCCAGTGGAGGCTTCGAAAAAACGAAACGGTTCATGTCGTGGGACTTTAGAGATAGAGAGCCTTCTGTACTTGACTGGTCCCTCCTCAACTTCCCATGACACAATCCCACGACACAAGCCTCCCTACAGTAGAAAATTCCAACTCACGATTTGAGAAAGTTTTCCTCATTTTCAAGAAATTAGATCTCGCAATCTTAATTCTGCTCTTTATTCATTTTCTGTTTTCCCCATTGCTGTTGATCCAGGTATCCAGGCATTTGAAGGATTCTACGTTGTCTATCCCAGTATTAACCTTAAGTTTCCAATTGGTTTGGTGTGATGGATCCTTTGATGTTATTATGAATTTAGTTTTTTCATGCTCAAACTTTCTTACCTTTTTCACTTAATTTATGAAGTACCTAATCTACTTCTACAAACCCTTTTTCTAGGGAAGATTAATACTTGTATGCTGTTTGTGATCTTGCATTAATTAATTAATTTAATTAATTTTGGAGATGTTGGTACAGTGGAAGACACCGGTGAATGTGATCCAATTAATGTCGATCCTGTCGAAACCCCCAGTTTGCCATTGAATGAGGTAAAGAAGGAGGATGCCTCAGCTCTGACAATTCCAGAAGATGCCTCAGCTCTCACAATTCCAGAAGATGCTCGCACTGCAGAACAATACCTCAAAAGAATTCCAATTAAAAAATCTCCTAGTAAGTCATGACGTTACTACGCAAGATCAATCACACTATTCTATGCACCATTGGATGCCTTTAAAATCGTTATGTTTTTGACAATTTGAAAATGGTGGCACCATTGGATGCCTTTAAATCGTTATGTTGTTGACAATTTGAAAATGGTGTTTTTCTCCATCTCAAATGGAGTTATTCATCTGGGTATTTTGGAGGAAAAAAAAACATTATTCCGTAACTCATATTGATTAGAAAGATCGATATGCATCAATCTTCAACTAGGAAGTAGGCATGATAGAACTGACATGGATTTTATGAAAAATGAATATCGAGCAAAGTCATGGAACTATTCATTCAGAAGACAATGAACTCATTTTGCCCAGAAAATGGGTTAGATCCAAGCCAGTAATGGTGGAAAACTACTGAAATTATCATGGATACAACTGTTTCTCAATTATGGAATTCAGTATTTCCAATTATGTTTTTTGCGAGTTGGCCTATGAATAGGTTTGTCATGTTCTAAGTTGGTTATAATTCAAGTTTTGGCAGTTTCAGGAAAAAATAATCGGCTTAGAAAGGGGCTTATTGGCTCTGATGTGCAGGTGAAAGCCTTGGAGGAATTATTCAAGCAGACAAACTATCCTGATTATGTAATGAAAAGCGAACTAGCTGTGAGGATTGGGTTTACCTATAAGAACGTTTGTGTATGTACTTATCTCTGTGATATTATAATTTTGATTACATCCTTGGCAATAAGCAGATGAGCCATTAAAAAAGCGTCTGTTGAACTAAAATCTTCTGCACACTCCGCTAGTGAGCTCATGGTAGCCTTGTGGAGGGACACTAGTTTGGTTTTGTCATTGTTAGGTTGTCCTGATGCACCTCTAGTTACTTTACCTATTCATGAATCTGCAGTCCTGCAAGAGCCCTGTCCTCTTGAGTAGGATCTTCAACCTACCCAAGAGGAAGTAAATAGGGTGGTTATTAAAAGCTACTGGTCAAAACATGCTGGTCTTCTTGGTAGTAAAAATACAAATCCTCCATCAATAAAAACCATTATTTTCCACAGAGGTGGTTTGCAAACAAAAGAAAAAGTGTTGCGAGAAGGAAGAGTAGAGAAATTTCCAAACAGGAAAAACTTGGGTCCTCCAAAGACACTGAGTCAACTCCTCCGTCTAATCCAGGTAATTGATAAATGTTGAGGATTCTCCTACAACAGTTAATTATTTTCAGTATAGATAAGCTGTAATGATGTTTCCGTCTTATGGTGGATCTGCTATGTTATTTATTTCCTTGGAACGTGTAATGATGAACTAACGACAGAATGATAATCTGTGAAGTACAGGGTCCGGCAGTGAAACTTGACGGTTATTGAATGGAGGTAGTACGGGTGGTCGGAGAGGGGAGAAGTTCTCCTGAATTGGAAGTTTAGTTACAATGGAGGGTTAGACCGCTGAATACTGTGGAGGCCTTTTTTAGAAATATCGATTCTGTGATCCTAACCCAGCGAACAGCAAGCAGGCGTTTGAACGAATCCCAAGGCATTCCGCGATTGTTGACCGAGCTATTCGCCAAATTCTTCATGAAGACTTGTTTTCATCCTTAGAAAATTGTATTGTTCAAGAGTTACTGGAGCAAGGTTTGCTGCTGAGAAGATCTTTTCCTGGAGAATTAATCTCGCTTTGCGGTAACATTCCACGTTTGCTGAATCTGTCTCAGTGGTTTTATCTGTGGGGCTACCTCAAGGGAAAACTATACCAGGACAAGCCTCGAAGTCAGGCACACCCCCAAAAAAATCCAGAGAGAAATTCGTGCAATCCCTCGACAAATTTTGTAGACGTGCGTGGAAAATGGGAGTCGTCATTGAGTGAAGTTATTTTTCCCTACTTTTGGTAGGTATGCATTTGAATTCACAACTCTTCCTCAACTAAATTAAAAAAATCCCGTGAAAATTCATTGATTTCAAAAACCGTCAAATTTCGAAGCCAAACACTACTGAAACAGCTATGATAGCTACTGAAAACATTTGACAGCTACTGAAAACATTTGACAGCTATGCATTGCTGAAAATATTTAATGGTTTGATAAATTCACGTCATCAGGCAGTGAGGGCGAAGGAAACGTACTGAACGGCCTCAAAGAACCTAGATATATCAGAACCAGATTCTCGCGGGAGCAGCTTGCAGTGCTGGAAAAAGTGTTCAAACGAAATTCATGGCCCGACTATGAACTTATTGAAGATCTGACTGTCAGGCTTGGGCTGTCTAATATAAAAAGTGTCAAAGTAAGTGTCGAGCTCCATTACTTCGTTGATTCGGTCAGCCTGCATTACAAACGTTAATATATAACTACAGATTGAGAAACATTTAGGTTCATGGTGAGCAGGACAAATCTGTTATATATACGCATTGAGCATTCGCCTTATCTGATTACAAATGAGGGTCGCATGTTACTTTTCAGATTCATTCTATTTTATCGGTTATATAATTGTTGGTATGGTTTTCCCGCAGTGTTGGTTTAGCAACAGAAGACAGTTAGCCAGGAAAATTCGATCTTCTCGGTATCAGCTTCACAAGTCACAGGAACCCATCAGCTTTCCAGAAACAGGTAAGCTGCACTCCGACATTTTGCCGTGTTCTACCATGTATACCACTCTAAATCCTACCAGATAGGATTCAGTAGAGCATGGGTGCTTTTGGTCACTACTCTAAGCTAACCCCTGAACTTATCAGCTTAGGCGTATGCACCTCTCAGAAAGTAATCGCTCTAAACGGTGCCTGAAGCCCTTAGGCACGTCTATCCACAAATAATATATGGCGAGTTCTCTCTGTCCAACTAAAATAATATTTATATATATATTTATATATTATATTTATATATTATATGTATGTGATCTGTGGTATGGGAGATGTTTTTTTATTTATTTTTGAGATGCGAGCGCTAGCCAGCATCCAGAGTGCTCGGCAACTGAGACCAAGCGAGCAAAGCGGAAGAGTGAGCATTTAACTCTAATGAATGATCCTACATTAATATACACACGTTGTATATTTGTGTGTTAGATAAGCCCTGGACAACGCTTAACAAACTGGAACGAGAGAATGGGGGCTGGGAGGCTTGGGGACTAGCACCTCTTTGGGATGTTCCTAATGCTGGTAGGCTTGAGGACTATCACCTGTTTAGGCTCTTCTTACTGCTGGTAGGCCTGAGGTTATCACTTCTTTGGGCCCTTCTTAATGCTGGGAGGCTTGGGGACTATCACCTCTTCGTGATCTTCCTAATGCTGGGATGCTGGGGGACTATCACCTCTTTGGAATCTTCTTAATGCTGGAAGGCTTGGGGACTATCACTTCTTTGTGCTCTTCTTAATGCAGGGAGGCTTGGGGACTATCACCTCTTTGTACTCTTCTAAATGCTGGAAGGTCTGAGGCTATCACCTCTTTGGGATGTTCCTAATGCTGGTAGGCTTGAGGACTATCACCTGTTTAGGCTCTTCTTACTGCTGGTAGGCCTGAGGTTATCACTTCTTTGGGCTCTTCTTAATGCTGGGAGGCTTGGGGACTATCACCTCTTCGTGATCTTCCTAATGCTGGGATGCTGGGGGTATATCACCTCTTTGGACTCTTCTTAATGCTGGGAGGCTTGGGGTTATCACCTCGTTGGACAATTTTTAATGCTGGGAGGCCTGAGGCTATCACTTCTTTGCGCTCTTCTTAATGCAGGGAGGCTTGGGGACTATCACCTCTTTGGGCTCTTCTTAATGCTGGGAGGCCTGAGGCTATCACTTCTTTGGGCTCTTCTTAATGCTGGAATGCTGGGGACTATCAACTCTTTGGACTCTTCTTAATGCTGGGAGGCTTGGGGCTATCACCTCGTTGGACTCTTCTTAATGCTGGGAGGCTTGGGGCTATCACCTCGTGTGACTCTTTTTAATGCTGGGATTCCTGAGGCTACCACTTCTTTGTGCTCTTCTTAATGCAGTGAGGCTTGGGGACCATCACCTCTTTGTACTCTTCTAAATGCTGGAAGGTCTGAGGCTATCACTTCTTTGGGCTCTTCTTAATGCTGGGAGGCGTGAGGCTATCACTTCTTTGGTCTCTTCTTAATGCTGGGAGGCCTGAGGCTATCACTTCTTTGGGCTCTTCTTAATGCTAGGAGGCTTGGAGGCTATCAGCTCTTTGTACTCTTCTTGATGCAGGGAGGATTGAGGACTATCACCACTTTGGTCTCTTCTTAATGCTAGGAGGCTTGGGGCTATCACCTCGTTGGACTCTTTTTAAGGCTGGGAGGCCTGAGGCTATCACTTCTTTGTGCTCTTCTTAATGCTGGGAGGACTGGGGACCATCACCTCTTTGTACTCTTCTAAATGCTGGAAGGTCTGAGGCTATCACTTCTTTGGGCTCTTCTTAAGGCTGGGAGGCTTGGGGACTATCACCTCTTTGGGCTCTTCGTAATGCTGGGAGGCTTTATGGCTACAATTGCATTTTTTAGAGGCTTAATGATAAGTGAACCACTGTCAATTCGTTTCTTGTTCATTTCCAGTCTTACAAATCATAATTTTGTCTTTAGGAGGACAGAGAAATGTTCAAGCATTAAAAAGGACTGATGCAAAGAAAAAATCCTGGACACAGCTATCCAATGAACAACGAAGATTACTTGATAATGTATTCAACCAAGAGGAGAATCCAGACCATAACGTCTTGAAATATCTTGCTGAGAGCTTGGGTGTCACTATAGCAAGACTTCGGGTTAGTGTGATTCCTTGTAATGTATTGAGAAATATTATGTATCAACCGCCATAATAGATACCTATTCACCACTCTTTTAGGCAATCCTCACATTTTTAAAAGTAACAGGAAATAAGTAGTAAAGACATAGTGCCTATCATCAAGGCGTTTCAATTTTACTTTTATTACCGAAAGACATGGTTTTAAAACTATGGTATTGAATCTAAAATAAAATTTAATATTTTATCCTTAGAACTGGTTTACGACCAAAAGACAAGAAGTAAAGATGGCAAGAAGTGAACAGCGTCCCTTGAGGTCAACACGTCGCTCAGTAGGAGCAGGTTGTATGAAGGACTGTAGTAGTAGTTTAAAGACAATTAAATCCAATTACAGTATCTGTTCACCATCCCTTAAAAATAATCATAGTAAATTTCCATGTTAAAGATGAGAGCAGTGGTATTGCGCCCCAAGTTAGAGGAAGTAGCTCTTCACCAAGTGTCATGCAGAGTTCATCTAAAACTGTAATGTGAGAAATTAATCTACTTATCTTTACTCCTAATTATAATCTTATTATACTTGTGGACACTTTGTGTAACGTTTTGAAAATTTTTGTTGGAGGTACAGACAGAACTTGACGGACGAAACTTCCGAAGGGATGAGGAAAGGTATTTCAAGTAATCCGGGAACGACAGGATCCATGTCTCTAGCCCGTTGTCCAGTTTGTGATCGCGCTCGGATAAAGGGGAACATGACAACGATAATTTGTCACCCTTGCCATTCATTCATGGCACGGTATAAACGATTGACCTATAGCAGGCGTCGATTATCAGTTCCTTCCTGTTCCCATATGGGCACGCAAGTATTAGTAGGGTGCAGGGGATGTCGACTTTATAGATATCTGAAAGTGTCTCAAAAACAAAGAGCTCAGCTAGCTAAAGACCGATTTGTCGTCGGGAACTCCAGCGAATCAAATATGGGAAACGTTCCCGGAGAAAACGAGTCAAATCGTCTTCAAGCAGGATTTCTCAACCGCGACATGGACCAAGAAGGTAATAATGGCAAAGGGTTGCAGGATGACATCCTATATCCATTGGAACTCCAGAAGAAGATACTAGTTACTGGAAAGTTGAACAAACTTCGAAGGATAGCCACCACTTTGAGTAATCCCGAGCCAATGGAAACCAAAGATCGAATCGTACTATCTGCTGAACTAAATGGCTATGTTGACGATCTGTTGTTTTTATTTCTGGGCCTCGAACCACCCTCAGCTCATACAGAGGGAATTGATTCATCCACAAAACTACCTCCGCTTATCAAGGAGTCGTTGCACATTCCCGACAATGAGGCTTCTGCCAGCTTGGCAAACAGAATTCAATCTTTGGAGGAAGTTGTCAAGGAGTCGATTAAACTGATTCGAGGCATGGAAGGTCAAATACAAAACTCTGTTAGAATGGAAACGTCCACACAAACGGATGCATTTCTACTATTTTCGACTGCGAACCACGAGAAACCTTCGCCATTGCTTGATGGTAAATCTGTCAATACGAATCGTTTTGAATCTGTTCGAAACATCGGACCCCCTAATATCCGGCATTCTCCTCCTGCTCTAGTTCCACACTGTCGAGTGTGTGACCAACCTCGACCGGAGGTTGCATTGGACTATAATTTTATTTGTACTCACTGCGTAAAGTTCATTAAAACCCTGGAAACTATATCTCGATCCAACCATAATTCTTTTACCCCACGCTGCGCTCATAGAGGAACTCGAGTCAAATTTGGCTGCAAGGATTGTCTCGTGTTCAGATATATCACGGCCATGTCAGGATTCGTACCCAACCTCAACCAAAGGGATTTCGCTAGTCAACAGAACGTTCCTGTCACAATGAACGATGCAAGGACACCTCCTCTCGAGTCACGTCAATCGACGAGTACTAGAGGCCTCTATCCCCAACATTTGATTTCACCGCATCTGCCTCCGAACTACCCTCAATCACCATCAATATCACCCATGGCTCATAGGAATCTGATTACTGAAGGGGGACCTGCATCAAAACCACCCCCTTATTCGGTGAGTAACTAAACATCAGATTATGCTATACATCAATAATATGCTATCTTTTGCCTGTGTTCCTCGCAGTTCTGTGTGTGGGGGCCTCATACAATTATTAAAAAGTAATAAGTTCTTTAATGTCTCCATTGTCTCTACTAGTCTGTTTAACCATACGGTTTATAAAAATTGTTAGATTACCCTACAGTTAGAAAAACTGTCATTAATTGGGTATGTAAATGTTTTGCGTTTTTATGCGCAACACATTTGAAATAAAATTTATAGATTGTGTGCTCACTGTGTATGTAATATGTTTTTCGAGGCATCACAATTTAAACATCATATTCCCAATACACAATTACTTTACAATCATAATATTATTTGTATTGTTGATGGTTAAGTTTTGTTGTGCTGTGATTGTCATAGAAGTTTCCTCCCTCCTGAGGTATTGATCTCACATTGAACATTATTTTGTCGTATTCACCATTCATCTTGGTGGATTCTGAAGAGCCCTCATCAGCCGCTCGTGGGATCTCCTTAGTAAATAATCTTCAGTGTCTGAAAAATCAGATCGAAGATACGTCCATCTCGCATAGTAGATGGCAGCAAAAGTGGAGTAGAATAACAGTGCTATGGTCACCATCTGGGGGAATAGAAAATTATTCGTCATGACAGTTGATGTAGTAATTTGAGCTTAGTATGTGTCTAAAAAAATGGTGTACGTACGCATTTCTTAATTGTTCAAATCATCAACCATCCATTCTTAAATACTCTCATCGAATAATTTAATTTTATGTTCACTCGAGTGTACAGGCTATGCGGTTCGAGTAGTAGCTACGTAGGTCAAGCATAATATATTATATTTGAATACATACAAATAGGAACAACAATAAACACCCTTCAAACACACCCATCTGTGAGCAGGGACAGATCCAGACTTAGATCTTGGAGGGGTCATGGTTTATAACCTAACCTAACTTGTATGGACATATGAACTAAATTTTACAGACAATAACTGAATCTACTTGTACATGTGTTATTTTAAGTCAACGTGTTATTTTTAAATGTGTTATGTTAAATCAATGTATTTTTTTTTCAAATGCGATTCTGCTTTTTGCATTAAAAAAAAAAAATAAATAAATAAAATAAAACACCTGTTGAGCAAACCCTCGACATTTGGGAGGTATCATTATCTTGAAAATCGAGATATCCTGCCGAAACATTTGCGGCCATTGGGCATTGAGGCTGGGCTAAGCCCAGACAACTACTATGCTATTGCCGATTTTTGACTATCGGGGATCATGCCCCCCCCCCCCTCCTCTGAACTAGCCACTGTCTGTGAGGCCCCCAAGCATGAGAACTAATCTCTAACTCTCTTATCGTTCATCTTATTGCTTGAAAACAGGAAAACCACTGTTTTTTGCTGGGCGATGTTGGTTAATAGTGTAATAGTGTTGGGGAATGAGCAAATTATTATCAACAATACCTACCTAGTTTTCAAGAAATTTGATCCTTGGTGTAATTATTAAATCGGTCATTTCTGGACTACGTAAATGGGGTAGATACTTATGTATGGATAACGCATTTTTTCTCCTCTTTACAGACTTCAGCCATGGAAGTGCCAAAGGTGCCCGATGGGCGAAACATGTCAAGCAGCTCCGTTTTTGGACTCAGTTACAGTCCTATGTGAATTTCGAATTCTGAATTCACGTGAAGCTGTAATATTTTTTTACATAATGTTTATCAAGTAGGTACTTTTTTTATCAAGTATTATTTTTTTTAACTTTATTTTTAATGTCTACCATTTGTGAAGTCAGGTTTAGACGTTACCACTATAATGTCAAGTATAAATATTATTCAGTAATTTTTCTTATTGGGTTTTCAGTACTTGTCTCGGTACACTGTCTTGGTTCCTTCAACTTTGGTTTTCATCTTTGATTCTACAATGTCTTTGATTATAAAGTCCTCATTATTCTAGAACATCTGTTCACTTGTCTACTTGACTCTGTCAAGATTCACAAGTGGTTCATTAAATTGTTTCTGATATTGCAATTCAATTTTTAATTCCCAACGTACATCAAATTATGCGTTATTGTTCTAGAAGTAGCTGGGGTAAGGATGTCTAAAGGAACTCTGTTCAAAATATTTATTGTTATTTTGGACTATCCATTCTTGACTGAGTGTAAGACTAACTTTGCGCTAAAATGAAAGTTGTTGAGGTCTTTCAGCAGTAGATTATCAAGTCATTGGAACTAAACCTTACGAATATTTTGGACATCCATCTCCTTCATCTCCTCATTGCCACTGTGCTGGTGGTGGTTGTAATCCCCATGGGAAATCATGTGGGGTTTTAGCGAGAGTGATTGGTGGTTAATTTTTATACGACTGGTTATGAATTGAGGGTCTATTTCCTGGGCTTGCAGGCAAAGAAAGAAGTTTTGTTTAAGGTTTATCTCACAGCCTGTAAAGAGTATACCAGGAGGTTTGAGGTTATGTGCTTTTCGTGTGCAGATTTTTGAGGTATCTCCGATGCCTGAGGGTCCACAGGTCAAAACCTTTACACACTCACCCCTGTTCTCCATATTTTGAACAATGGCTAAGTTGAGTGAACCACATCTCACCGGCTTCAGATTGGGGAGGGTAAAGCAAGGCATTTAATGGGGTAGATCAGAAGATGAGTTCAAATTTGGTTGGGGAACCTGATCTTCATCTGTAAACCTAATTTCATGTCCATATGATTATCCACACTGTTTGGTGTGGGCTTCACAAGTACGACTGTCTTCGGGAAATGAGGTGATTTGATGTCCTCTCAAGAGGATCAAATCCATTGGTCACCAGTCCCTGGGTTAGGATGCTATCACTGACTCACCCAAGTGTAGTATGCTAGTTTTGGTGAACCGTGAATAAATCTAGACTCATCACCAAGTCCCTTCAAGTATCTAGAAATCATTGTTCTGTATCATACTTCCTCACATCAGAATTAGGTATTGGATCACTCACTTCAAAAGCGGCCCAGACTTTGAAGGAAAACTCGTTGACCAGGAAGTCGTAATAAGCTACAGTGGCTTCCGGCTGTCTCTTCTCTCTTACCAAATGCCTGGAATATTAAGATTCAGTCACCTTATGTCTGAGAACAGTTTCCACTTTTAGATCTGCTCCCAATTCCACATGACATGTGGAATTAATTAATTTAATGAAATTAATTAATGTTTCCTACTAATTAATTCGTCATCCGTTGGCAAACATAAACAATATTTATTACTGGGGAAATTCAGTAACCTACTTGGATTAATTTTATGATCTAAGGGAAATCCTCCATAAACCGCGATTCTGCCAAATGGGACTGAGTATCTTAGAATTCACGGAAACGGTTTCATAATTTTCGTACTCCAGTATTAACGCTGAATTGGTTTACAGATTTCAACATTTAAGCATCTTCAGCATTGACAAACGCAGACAATTGCAGGGTTTATGAGATTTGAGTTTAGGGACTTGTTAATACTCTCTATCGACCAAAATTATTTAATAATCAATTACTATGAAAGAGTGGTAAAACAAATTACCACCAGTCAGTATTACCAATACCCGATGCGATATTGGAGGATGAACAATATTCACTTTGGTAGTGTCAAATCTTAGCTTGGGTACATTAGAACTACCTTCAATTAACTTCCCGTCGCGTGTTGAACATTTTCAGGTATGAGCTTCAACTACTGTATCACTATACTGAAATAATTGGCACGGTATAATATTATTTACCTGGAGTGATTCAGATTGATTGTAGATACCGCGTAGGGGTGGTTTTTCAAGCAGTCTTCGGCCTCCAGCAGCGGTATCGAGGTGTGGGTTTCACAAAAAAATTCCGAAATACACACGAATGCCAGAATGAAAAACACATTTCGATTAGGAACCACCATGTCTTACATAGTTTTACAAATAAGCACTATACCAGCATTATAACTCATGTCATAGGCGTCCGTTAACGATTCTTTTGTTCCAGTCTCCTTCATAAAATGGGGCAGACGTTAGGATTAGTTTCTTACTCACATGTCTCATCACTGAAGGCGAAGACGGAAACTTTGCGCCTACAAATTCAATTAACACTTTTTATAGGTCTGTACACAACAGACCTAACTGTCGTTCTCATTTGTTCAGTATTGAAGTTCCTTCTCGAATACTCTGGTAGTCAGCCTCAGCTTTAGCGTTCTAGATTCCCCCTTTGAATTCGCTCGTTTGATGATACTGTCATTGTACCCAATTTTCAATCCTCCATCGTGATACCGTCGCTTACATCGATTTCTCGGCACCATGCTGAAGGAGGAAGGCGTTGGAAATATGAATTATCTCCTGTACGTTTTTGGAACCTATCGTGCCAATTAGACAATGTTGTACTACCCTTGGATCACATTGTGAAAGCTTCTGTGCAGAATGTTACAACCAACGACGATATTACTTCTACTAGTTTATTGTGTGCGTCGTTATGGGTAAGTGCTTCATTTATGTTCAATACCACAATTTTGTGTTATCAGGTAGTTTGAGACTGTGCATTTTAAAGAATAGTTTGAGTTGTATCGTCGGCCTAGATGTGATACCTCGTAAGTGAAAAAACCTTATTTTTCAGAAAAATCAAAAAAGTTGATAGCGGATAAACTATTCAAGAGCAGATCGTCCACATCACCTATAGCTTTCTAAATATCAGAGGGATTGGATTTAGAAATAGAACCATCATTAGAGGAACTTCAATGTATTTATTATAAAGGAATAAATGGGTGATATGTGCCATTATTCGATTTTAAATCCTAGGAAATACCGCGAAAAAAATTGAAGACCTCAGCCGATCTGAAATTTATTGAAATATTTGACAGGAGTAAGTTTCTAAGGTTCATTTACCGTGTTGAAACGACCACTCTTAATGCCTATTGGCAAACTTGAAATGTTTGACTTCTCTTTGACTGTAGCAGTTTCAACTCTAACTAATCACTTGTTTCGTAATTACGAAAAATTGAACATATAAATTGTTAATAATCTGATTAGGTCTACTTAGTGCGATTCTTCAGGACACATAAGTAATTTGACCAGAAAACACTTCCTAAGTCCACTAGTTGGATCATGACTACATGGTGGAGCTACAAAAGCCCTTTAAGACTGAAGAACTTTTTTTTCACAGTTACGAGGTCTCATGAGATCGACGAGGCCAGTTTTTCTGAATCCAAAGGTTCCAAAAACACATTTTTGTTACTTACGAGGTATCTTTTATTAGTCGACGATATGCTAGTAAATGTAGGTAATACATCAGGCACCAACTAACCTGTGGAGTTAGTCACAGGGAACCTCAGTTTACAGTCCTTTGTTTAAAAGGTCAAGTGAATGTTTGTCTTCTGCTTGAGGATATTTACTCTGCTGAATATGCTACTGTGTTTGTTCTCTTCATGCCTTTATGAATGCTAAATAAATTTTCGAACTGTGTAACATACGTAGAGTAGCAATGGTGCCACCACTGGTGCCCATATAAAATGGGTAGCTACACTTTTGGTGTATTCGTCAACAGTATGTGACCTGTTAAGTAAGCTTAGGTTATGTACAAGTATACATATCAAAGTCGTAAACGTGAGGTAATGGTTAGCCGAACCAATTCAAAAATTCGCTCATTCTGCATTTTACATAGCATTTTACATCACATGATAGTCAGTCGTGCGGAAAGGGATTTAGATCGACTCAGCAGCTTCACGACACGAAAAATGCCTGTTCTGGTCAACCAGGCTTTTGAGTGGACTTTACTCCACCTCTGCTGGTTCCTGAAGTGGTGGCTGGGGGTGGTCCTGAGGAGTGGTTGGGTTCGGGTTGATTGGCGAAATGAAGCCTCTCGTAGCTCTTGATCCCGATCATCTAATAGACCATTGACTGTTTCCTAATATGTCTGCATATTATTTTAAATTTTACTTATTTATAATTTTTTCAAAAATTGCAGATGTGCGGGGTACAGCGGTGGTATTCATTACTCTGAGCGGCCACGCTACTCGCCGTATCAACGTTACTCCCAACAGTCTATCAAGCACCGGTACCATCCTACTACTTACAGCAAGGAGAGTTCCGAAGAAGTAAGAAATAGCTCTTAATTGTGTTCATATCTAGTTTATCCAGAAATGCTAGGAGGCAAGGGAATCCTGTTATGAACTACAGTTTAAATCACACTTCCTTGTTTGTACAGCCAACTTGATGTTTTTTGTCTCAAGCAGGAGATGCCTGCTGCAAATAAGCCGGCTCTTCAGATGATTCCCCAACTTCAGTATGCGTACCAAGGAGGTGACGGATTTCAACAGCCTGAATATCAGGTTCAAGATGTGCCGGTTCATCAAGGAGAAGTATTGAACCATGTCCGTCAGCAGTCTCCTTCGTCAGCCATCACACCCAGGCCTCACCCTGTCTACCAGCAAATATTGAAGCCCCAAGGCGGACAGGCAGCTTTACCTGAACCTCCTCAGCAGCCACAACAAGGCTTCCCCCCAGAAGTTCTTTCATCAGCTGTGCAGAATATCCAAGAACTACCGTACGACTCTCTTCATGAGTTTGAAGGTGGTCATGGCTACCCGGATCATGGGTATCCAGAACATCACGAGATAGAAGGTTACCATTACAATTACCCGGTCCATCCTCCTCCGAAACCGCAGAAAAGTAAAGCGGCGCAGCCTGCCTTTGCATATTACTACATCGGCCGCCACCTGTGGTATGTTCCACTATATTTCAGTATATATTTCATAGCATACGTCGGCCTGCTAGTTCTCAAATCGATCGCTAGACATAAAGTCCTACTCCCTCAACTATCAGAAGAGGCTGCTCTGGCAGCAGCTACCGCTAACCGTCGACAAATGCATGAAAACTACGCTCTTAGATCTATTGCAGAAGGCAAGCAGAAATATTACATGCGATGATGGGCGTGCAGCTTGGTAAAATTATCTGTTAAAAATTACGTACTCGAAGAGACGCAGTTAAAATAATTGAATTTTTCTGACAAAGAATCTTTTTCCGTTAGCCATCGATAATTATAAAACTGTCTTTTGGGCTGTAAGAGTACATTACCCTATGGGCACGAGTTGTCAAATTTTGGTTACCTAATCCAATTTTCAAAGGTGATTTTTTAAAACTTTTCCCAGTGGGTTTTTTGAACACTAAGAAATTCGTTTTGCGTATCTGTAGATGCACTAAAACGAAAATGACCAAAACAGAAGATTGGCGCTTTTGGTGAGTAGGTAACGATATCACTAAACCTTAATTTAGTAGGAAGACCTCGTATTTATCTTAAGTTCGCATACTTTCCGAAAGTATACATTCACTATTCAATGTGTACAATCTGTACTTATTCATTATTCCGTTCAAATTTACTATACCCATAATCACAATATTGAAAAAATGTTCATACTTTTGAATATATAACGGTGGCACTGAAACATATTTTATGAACTCCGTCATCTCATACTCCCAACAGTATTTGTGGTTACAAATATCTCGAAGCTCTTGTTGAAAAACTATTTTATTAGATGGAACTAAAAATAAGGAAGACATATTTATAATACTTTCAATCAAGGAACTATTAACATTACGATGATGTACACAGATGATGAATCAACTGCTCAAATAGGTTATTCTATGTACAGTTACAAAATACATGTACATGAAAAGAAGTTCAAACTTGATATTTGTCGACATTGCTCATTTTTACGAGACATTAAAAAAATAAGACATGGCTTTCAGGAATTGCTTTCTTTTGATTTTATCTGAGTGGTTATAATATAACCACTGTTTATATATTATATAAACAGGTTTTTCCTGACGAATATCGTGTTTTATATGAGCCACCCATTCAAGGTCAAAACACAAGGTTTTAATATGAAAAATATGAACAGGTCGAAATCTCGAAATCAGAACTTTTTGGTAGAGGCTCGTATACGAGTTGAATCTTGACAAACATTTTCCCTAGGAGGCTTATGTCACTTGTTGTAATATAAATACTAGTAACACTCACATGTGATGGAATTACACAACCATTACTCCTACGTTCTCATATCACACTTAACGTTACAAAGATAATTCTAAGCATTTCAACATTTTATGTACAGGAATTAAAATATACAATAGGAAATATAAGATGTCACAGCTAAGATACTGAGGTTGAGGTACCAAGGAGGTTACATTTTGCTTTTCAATGTAATACTACGAGTAAAATATGAGATATTTAGATGCTATGGTCTGAAAGTGATAGGCGTTTATATTCCTAACTTGATAAAATGCCAAACATTATTATCTAGCCTGAATAATTACGAATTATGTTTATGTGGCAGTGTCTCGAGTTTTGACACCCAAACATAAATCTCGTTTGAGTATAAATAATTAAATGAACCGACGTCTAGTTCGAAAGTCGAAGCATAAGTAACACCACCGTCACCATGAGAATCAAAAATCCCCTTGTAACTGAACAATTTTATAGTGCTCAGCAATAATATAGTAGTTGTCTGGGCTTAGCCCAGCATTATTGCCCAATGCCCACAAATATTCCCAAATTTCTGCCCAATAAGGAGGCTCAGTTCAAACATGGACAACAACATGGTGCGAAAAGTGTTTTATCAAAAAAATGAAAAAAAGCAAAATCGCAGAAAAAATGCATTTGTCCTTGTTCAAGTAGGAGTAAGGTAGATATGTAGTTGTTGTCAGTAATTCCCTACACGCTCTATATGCAATAGACAATAATAAAAAAATCTTTTATCTGTAAAATTCAATCCATTTGTCCATTTAAGATAGATGAGGATCCTCATAACCCCCCTTCCCCCCAGATCAAAGTCTGGATCCGTCCCTGTGCGGTTACAAGGAGGGTTTTTGACCCCCACAGCGAGTGGTGTACGTATGAGTTGTCGAAGACTTATAAATAAAACATCTGGCCCTCTACTTATATACAGGTCTTCGAAGCACATACGAAGCAATGGTATATATAACATTGCCTGTGGCGGTTGCCAAACGTGTCTGTTTAGCACGGTCGGATCCATGTAGTGGGCAAAGTGCGAAATGACATTAAATGTCATCTTAAATTTTAAATGACATCAAATTTTCGGAACTGGTTACGATAATACCAGTTAAATAAAGTGAAATCAGGCACTGAAAAAATATAGAATCAGTATTGGAATTCTACCTATTTGAACAACTTGAAATTGCTTAAAGTGGTACATGAACGTGGTAGAAACAGGCGGTCCCCAACTGGGCAAAGCGGAATGGCGAACGACAGCCCAACGTACACCCCCCCCCCCCATGTATGGACTGCTCATCAGCTGAAATACGCTCCTTCCTGCTTACCTACCTACTTCTTTGGAATAATTTTATCACGCATAGGTTTATGTTTTCTTCGTACGTTGTTTGTTTCATGCTGTAGTGATCAGTTGTTTGAGGTATTTTTTCTTTTTTTTTTAGAGGTATGCGCTAGCCAGCATCCAGTCAATTATTGATCTTATTAGTACAGCGATTTCGCCCAGTTGGGCGATCCCTCGTCAGAATTTCCTTACCCAGTTGGGCTGTTATTTTTTGCCCAGTTGGGCGACCACTACCCCCGTTTTTGTCCAGCTTGGATACACTCGTAGAAACTAGTCGCAATCCCTAGTTTCACGTATAGCATGGTCCATGCTGAGACGTCCTGTACTAAGTACCTACCTACCAAGGCAAAATAACCTTAGTGGTTGAGCCTATTTGTAAGAAGTACTTTTATGTCAGTTTCATGTAGGTACAGTTTAGTTTTACAAAGGCACTGTTCAACTTCATCTCCTATTCACTTTCGACACGTTGGTTTTCGTGGATAGGCACGTTTGTTGATGGTTTAATTTCCCGCTAGAGCACAAGTACCTACTAAATTCTACCATTGCCGTTGTGATGATATAGTAGGTCCATATGTATTTCTTAGGTGTGAGGTATTTGTTTGAAATGTGGCTCGGTGTATTTGTGCGAGTTTCATCACAGTCGTAAGTATGGTTCTATCCCCAATAAAGTGAACTCACATACCACCGAGTTTTTTAAATTTAAATTAAAAAAAACAAAAAAACACACAAGTGGGGTTTTAAATTTACAGAGAACCATTACCGGGTAAAGCACACAACAGCGTTTTTCAATAAAGAACGATATAAGTAGATAACAATATTTTCACTCACGATTCCGTAGGGTGATCTTGGGGTAATACCGTGTGGAAAACAAAAATTGAAGTAGACACCTACCTACTACCAGTGTTTCTAAACCTACCTACCTCTCACCTACAAGAATAGTTAATCCACCTATATAAACGACATAATTTTTTTTTATAACATATTCAATCAAACCAACATATTTCTTCTATCCCCCCTGACCTGATCGTCTTTCACACTATTGAGTGATAGTGACATGCAGATTTCTCGGCTGGTTTCTTGAATATTCTTCGCTCATTGGGCGACCTACATAAAAAACCAAACATGTCCACTAGAATGAAATTCTAAGAGATCACGACATTTCCCTCATGCTTCAGACTTTGCTGGGGAAAAATAACCAGGGGTCAATCAAATTGATGGTGGACGGTGCTTTTTTGATCACCTCCGGGAATCGTGAACGTTCGAGCGTTTCCAACAATTTGGGGAAACGCAGGGGTTATCTGCTCCCCCCCTTTTCCGAGTCTGTCGAAGGGACGATTTCGTCTTTCATTTCAAACGCTTTATTGTCTTTTCCTTTGCCCTTGTCCTTCGTTACTGAGTTACGGAGATGGGAGCCTTTGACTCCGACGTCGTTGCTTTGGTAGTTGCTGGTTTGTAAGCCGATGGGAGTTGATTCAGAGTTGTGGTTGGTCAGTTTCACGTCTCCGCTGGAGTTGTTGTTGTACTTCTTCTCTTGGATCGGAGGCTTCTCGTTCCATTTGACTTCAATGTCCCCATCCTGAAATCAGTCATAATTAAAATTGAAACCCACTGATCTTGTAAACATTCATATTCCCAGTGTTGAAGGTATGTTCTGGCCTTCAGAACTTCTGGCCTTGACTGTCACATAATATTGCATACTACATGGGTACCTATTACACCTCGAATCACAAGGCTGGGTGGAAGAAAGTGAAGAATGCGATGAAGATGAAGCGGACAATTCTCATAAATCGAGGGTCTCACGGCAACTTCCCACATCGTCATTTTGAGCCAAAATGAGTTATGCATTCGAAGCGTCTTCTCCCAGCGGATCGATCTAACTAAGTATAAGTTAGGTAACACTAAATCTTACGATTTATTTTACTGAATTACTCAGTAAACATAGTCATTGGCAGATGGTTTTTTGGCTCTGCTGAAAAGTTGCCGAAATGACGATGTGGGAAGTTGCCGTGAGACCCTCGAAATATAGTTCGGTCTTAAGAGTTGTCCGTTATTAGGAATCTTTCGCCATTAAGCATCGTTCGTCCTAAAGAATCGACCATCCTTAAGAATCTTTCGTCCTTAAGGACCTTTCGTACTTGAGTCTTTCATCCTAAAGAATCGATCATCCTTTCGTTCTTTCGAATGACTTTCACCAAAGAGATCCGGGCTACTCGTGACCCCATTTTGTGATTATTGATTATTGATTGTTATTATAGGGTTGATAATATTTCTCTCACATTTAGTTCTGGTCGAACAATATTTTTCCGATTTCATTACAAAAAACTCTGCAAATTCTTGACACAACGGTTCATTATCTTCTTTGTACAGATCACCCTTCTGTCTAGATCACTAGGTCTAAATGTCTAAATCCTAAATGTTAGATTAATTATTATTATCAATTATCACTAAAATTAGTTTTATAAAATTAATTTTATTAACAATTTTATCAAGTACCTAGTGAAAATTATTGTAATTTATTGTTAGGTATTAATAATTCGTATTTATTATTAATAATAATTATTATTAATTATGATTAATTAATACGATATAATTCTGGGGTTTTAAATACTACGTCGGTAATAATAATTATTTTATAGATAAATTATTTTTCTATAAAAGAAGTACCTACCAACAAACATTCGAAATTACCTTCATTTCCGTAGCACGAAACGCACCTCAGAACAACAAACTCGACATCACTTAAGCCATATGATGTTCCAAAGAGCTTGTTAGTATGAAAATGGACCTGTATTTCAACAGTTTGATTCACGATCGGGTTGTGAGGCACAATCTTTGAGCCGTAATTGTGAACGAACGGCTGGTCGTACAAAGCTGCGGATGGTCTTAAAAAATTCTACGGAACAAGCTCTATCTAAATATGAAATAAAAAACATACCGTTTGATGGGAATTTTTTGAGATATGGAATTTTCAAAATTTCAAAATTCGTTTTGAACCCCTTCCCCTTGACCTAGGGTTATGAAAAGTTTCGTGGATCATTGTGGGGCTGGTCCAAACCCAGAAACCAAATTTCGTAATTTTAACTCAACGCTAACTGGGCAAAGTGCCTCGGACGGCGGACGGCGGACGGCGGACGGCGGACGGCGTACGGCGTACGGCGTACGGCGTACGGCGGACGGACGGATTTTTTTTTATTCGATTTTCTGAATCTACGTATCTTGAAACGTAAACCAAAAAATTTTGAGGGGGGGTTAAAATTTTTTTTTCTTTGGGCGATTCCAATGGTTCATTATCGAAGATAATAAACCAAAAGAACTCTGCAAATTCTTGACACAACGGTTCATTATCTTCTTTGTACAGATCACCCTTCTGTCTAGATCACTAGGTCTAAATGTCTAGATCCTAAATGTTAGATTAATTATTATTATCAATTATCACTAATTATTAACAATTTTATCAAGTACCTAGTGAAAATTATTATAATTTATTGTTAGGTATTAATAATTCGTATTTATTATTAATAATAATTATTATTAATTATGATTAATTAATACGATATAATTCTGGGGTTTTTAATACTACGTCGGTAATAATTTTTCTATAAAAGAAGTACCTACCAACAAACATTCGAAATTACCTTCATTTCCGTAGCACGAAACGCACCTCAGAACAACAAACTCGACATCACTTAAGCCATATGATGTTCCAAAGAGCTTGTTAGTATGAAAATGGACCTGTATTTCAACAGTTTGATACATGATCGTGTTGTGAGGCACAATCTTTGAGCCCTCATTGTGAACGAACGGCTGGTCGTACAAAGCTGCGGATGGTCTTAAAAAATTCTACGGAACAAACTCTATCTAAATATGAAATAAAAAACATACCGTTCTATATGAATTTTTCGAGATATGAGATTTTCAAATTTTCAAAATTCGTTTTGAACCCCTTCCCCTTGACCTAGGGTTATGAAAAGTTTCGAGGACCATTGTGGGGTTGGTCGAAACCCATAAAAAAAATTTCGTAATTTTAACTCAACGCTAACTGGGCAAAGTGGCGCGGACGGCGTACGGCGGACGGCGGACGGCGTACGGCGGACGGACGGATTTTTTTTTATTCGATTTTCTGAATCTACGTATCTTGAAACGTAAACCAACAAATTTTGAGGGGGGGTTAAAATTTTTTTTTCTTTGGGCGATTCCAATGGTTCATTATCGAAGATAATAAACCAAAACCATATAATTTTCAGATGTTCGCTGCAGGTCGTTTTCTATTTCTACGGGATGCAGCACCCCGTAGATTAATATCAGGTCAGAGACCACCAATTCACCAGGTACCTCCCTGCAATTTTTCTATAGTTCGGTGCGGAGCAGGTTTTTGTCAGCACTGGTTTAAAAACTCTGCAAATTCTTGACACAACGGTTCATTATCTTCTTTGTACAGATCACCCTTCTGTCTAGATCACTAGGTCTAAATGTCTAGATCCTAAATGTTAGATTAATTATTATTATCAATTATCACTAATTATTAACAATTTTATCAAGTACCTAGTGAGAATTATTATAATTTATTGTTAGGTATTAATAATTCGTATTTATTATTAATAATAATTATTATTAATTATGATTAATTAATACGATATAATTCTGGGGTTTTTAATACTACGTCGGTAATAATTTTTCTATAAAAGAAGTACCTACCAACAAACATTCAAAATTACCTTCATTTCCGTAGCACGAAACGCACCTCAGAACAACAAACTCACTTAAGCCATATGATGTTCCAAAGAGCTTGTTAGTATGAAAATGGACCTGTATTTCAACAGTTTGATACACGATCGTGTTGTGAGGCACAATCTTTGAGCCCTCATTGTGAACGAACGGCTGGTCGTACAAAGCTGCGGATGGTCTTAAAAAATTCTACGGAACTAACTCTATCTAAATATGAAATAAAAAACATACCGTTCTATATGAATTTTTCGAGATATGAGATTTTCAAATTTTCAAAATTCGTTTTGAACCCCTTCCCCTTGACCTAGGGTTATGAAAAGTTTCGAGGACCATTGTGGGGTTGGTCGAAACCCATAAAAAAAATTTCGTAATTTTTACTCAACGCTAACTGGGCAAAGTGGCGCGGACGGCGGACGGCGTACGGCGTACGGCGGACGGCGTACGGCGGACGGCGTACGGCGGACGGACGGATTTTTTTTTATTCGATTTTCTGAATCTACGTATCTTGAAACGTAAACCAACAAATTTTGAGGGGGGGTTAAAAAAATGTTTTCTTTGGGCGATTCCAATGGTTCATTATCGAAGATAATAAACCAAAAATCCGTCCGTCCCTACAAAACATGTCTTTGCTTTGGCACATGAACTGAAACGGGAAAAATTTGTTCCCTTGATTCACCCTTTCCCTCAGATCACGTCAGAACACAAGCGACCGACGGGCCATTACGTCAGAGCCTATGACGCACGAGCGTATGACGTAAGACGGCTGGCAGGAGGCCAACAAGTACGTCAGAGCCTATGACGCACGAGCGTATGACGTAAGACGGCTGGCAGGAGGCCAACAAGTACGTCAGAGCCTATGACGCACGAGCGTATGACGTAAGACGGCTGGCAAAAGGCCAACAAGTACGTCAGAGCCTATGACGCACGAGCGTATGACGTAAGACGGCTGGCAAGAGGCCACTAGTGCGTCAGAGCCTATGACGCACGAGCGTATGACGTAAGACGGCTAGCAGGAGGCTCACTAGTGCGTCAGAGCCTATGACGCACGAGCGTATGACGTAAGACGGCTGGCAGGTGGCCAACAAGTACGTCAGAGCCTATGACGCACGAGCGTATGACGTAAGACGGCTGGCAGGAGACTAACTAGTGTGTCAGAAGCTATGACGCACGAGCGTCAAGGGGAAGGGGTTCAAAACGAATTTTGGTACGACATGGTATGACTATGGTATGGTATATTATTGTATGTATGATTTAGTATAGTACAGTACGGTATGATAGGAAAGAAATGGTATGAGTACGGTGAGAATATGGTATGGTGCCGATTTGCAACACAGTCTGGTATAGACAGAAGGGTGATCTGCACAAGGAAGATAATAAACCGTTGTGTCAATATGTAAATAGGTACCTAAGCCCAACTGTAATGTCAATTTTCTGACAATGAGTTTTCGACTATTGTTTTCATACCTTTTTACTTAAGTACTTATTGCAATTTGAGACTGATAATGAGCTGTTTGCAAATAAAAAGTCTGATAACTACTTTATTACATCTTATTAATCTATTTTCAAGTTCCGATTCACAGTTGAATGTATTTTATTTAGATGTCGTAAAATTCGAAAACGATGGAATGACGAAACCTGTCGACTACTGACTCAAGTGATACTGTCGACTTCTAACACATGTAGGTCGACTACTAGTGCAAAACCATGTCGACTACTGAAGAAAATGTTGGTCACTGGTATCGACTACTACCTAGAGCATTGGGATTTTTTACAAAACTTGTTAAATGTTAATAATTTGTATTTAATTAATACGATATAATTCTAGGGTTTTTAATACTTTTTAATTTTTCTATAAAAGAAATAAGTACCTACCTACCAACAAACCTTCGAAATTATCTTCATTTCCGTAGCACGAAACGTACCTCAGAACAACAAACTCGACATCATTAAAACCATAATATTGTTTTATTATATTATGATGTTCTAAACAGCTAGTTAGTATGAAAATCGAGTCGACCTGTATTTAATCGACCTGTATTTCAACAACAATCGCGTCGACAGGCTCAACCTTTGAGCCGTCATTGTGAACGAACGGCTGGTCGTACAAAGCTGCGGATGGTCTTAAAAAATTCTACGGAACAAACTCTATCTAAATATGAAATAAACCTACTGAAAATTATTATAATTTATTGTTAGGTATTGATAATTCGTATTTATTATTAATAATAATTATTATTAATTATGATTAATTAATACGATATAATTCTGGGGTTTTTAATACTACGTCGGTAATAATTTTTCTATAAAAGAAGTACCTACCAACAAACATTCGAAATAACCTTCATTTCCGTAGCACGAAACGCACCTCAGAACAACAAACTCGACATCACTTAAGCCATATGATGTTCCAAAGAGCTTGTTAGTATGAAAATGGACCTGTATTTCAACAGTTTGATACACGATCGTGTTGTGAGGCACAATCTTTGAGCCCTCATTGTGAACGAACGGCTGGTCGTACGAAGCTGCGGATGGTCTTAAAAAATTCTACGGAACAAACTCTATCTAAATATGAAATAAAAAACATACCGTTCTATATGAATTTTTCGAGATATGAGATTTTCAAATTTTCAAAATTCGTTTTGAACCCCTTCCCCTTGACCTAGGGTTATGAAAAGTTTCGAGGACCATTGTGGGGTTGGTCGAAAACCATAAAAAAAATTTCGTAATTTTTACTCAACGCTAACTGGGCAAAGTGGCGCGGACGGCGGACGGCGTACGGCGTACGGCGGACGGACGGATTTTTTTTTATTCGATTTTCTGAATCTACGTATCTTGAAACGTAAACCAACAAATTTTGAGGGGGGGTTAAAAAAATTTTTTCTTTGGGCGATTCCAATGGTTCATTATCGAAGATAATAAACCAAAAAATAATAATAATTCGATTTTAAATCGTAAAATCCGTCCGTCAGAAATGTACTGTTCCCGTGAAACGAAAATTGTTTTTGATTTATCATCTGCATTTGACTCACTGGTGCAAGGCGGATTGCTATTATTTTCTGCTGATCTTCAACCGCTGATTTCTTGATACATTAAAACATCGAAATCATATATTTCCGTTCCCAGCGATGCGCCGCTGTCTCTTAGAGCTTGGTACTCACTTTTCTGTGGGAAGTAAATCTTTAAGGTTAGCGTGTGTCGGAACCTTTTCTGTGGGAAGTAAATCTTTAAGGTTAGCGTGTGTCGGAACCTACCTAGATTTGTCTCTTTAAACTTACGTAGACTTCGAAGGTTTATACGCAGCCTAGTGCTGCCTTAGGTGAGCCAACAATGAATTCAAAAGCCATTCGATCAATGCCTAGAGCTTTATTGATTCCTTATGGCTTATTCAGGGCTGAGTTGGGATCTGTCATTAACGACTTCATGCGAATACAACCAATCGTTAGAGGTTTGCCTAATCGCTGGCGACTTGACGAGAGGAAAGGGAAGGGCTTCCTATCATTCCTGCTCACTAACTAAATAATGTATTGGCCTCAATAGATATGGAACTCCACTCACTTATATTTATTTCCATGGGTTTGATCTTAAATCACAAAAGAGAGGAATTTCGAACAATTTGTATGTATATAATTGTGTACTCCTTGGGCTATGCCAACACGTTAGCAGAATCTGATCGTAATCTGCTCAGCTTGAGCGCTATTGACATAAACGCAATGATGTAGATGGAAATTTGAACAGAAACACTCACCTTCTCTATTGCTCCTTTGCCGTGTCTTTCGATACAGAAGTAGTTGAAGAGGAAGTAGAGGAAACCAGTGAGGAGCGTGACGCCCGCAAAGATTTGGTAGGTCGGTCTCGTGCCTACTGTCTGCATGAGGTAGCCTCCGATCAAACTTCCTGAACCTTTGCCTGGAAATTTGTTAGTGCGTGTGAGTTTTGAATCTGAGGTAGGAATCTGGTTATAATATAACTGTGTATAATATCATTATACACGGAAGATCGTATAAATATCAAGCAATTATTGATAAATTGGTAATTAACGTTAACAAACCAAAAATAATAATGGGATCCACCAGCTCCCCTGATCATGAGCGTTGATTAAAAGTCTTATCAGTAGGGGGAAAAACAGGAATCTGGCACAGGGGCCGTTCAAGGCATGTAATACTAACCCGCACGACTACAAATTAATCATTTGAAGGAGCAAGACCGGCAATTTTCCGTACATCGTGTTTATGGTAAAAAGTTTTCATAGAAGACTCCGGGATTCGATCTAATAACCTCATTGGTCGAAAGTTGGTCTACTCAAAGGTCGATTCATCCAAAATTAGCCGTTCATGTCGTCTTTTGCGTTTTTTCTTCTTTTTCCAAACCGCTAATGCCATACTGCTAATACCATCTTTCCACAAAAGGCGAAAAGAAGTGCCTACCCTCCCTGCTGGGTTGCCGTGTCAATACAGCAAACCACTCACCACATGGTAGCAGGGCGAGGTTTACCTTACATACTACCTCGTCCAGGTTTACGTCCACCACCACCACCACCTCCTCCGATCCCGTTATTGGGCGACTTGATTTTACTTTGTCCGATGATGTCATCTAAAGTTTTATTAGTTTTTCTCATCTCTGATGTCATCTCAGTTTTTCAGCTGACATACGACCACAACACCTGGTAACAGAAACCAAGTGTTGTGGTCGTTTGTCAGCTGAAAAACTGAGGTTTGCCTACTAGTGATGGGCGAAGTAGTTCATTTTAAGGAGCCGTTCTTTTCGAGACAGTTCATTGAAATGAACTAGTTCAACGAACTATAATATCTTATGTGCTGTTTACTTGGATGAAATCGACCTGTAAGTAGACCAAATTTCGACCGAATTACGGTCATTAGACCAAATTCGGAGTCATCTATGAAAACTTTACACAATAAACGTCACGATAAGTATACGGAAAATTAATGATCATACGGGTTTTGCACCTTCAAATGAGTAGTTTGGGGTCGTGCGGGTTAGTATCACATGTCTTGCAGTGTGACCTCTGCGCCAGGTCCACCTTTTCACCCTACTCCAATGTGCGAGTGAAATCCATAATTGAATCGGCCCAAAGATTCGTTCGCGGTACAAACCGCAGAGAATCCTTACCTACTCCGAAGTATAGTCCACCTAAAAGCCCTTGCACGCTTGAATCTGTTGTCATCGTCGACAGTTTAGCTGCGTACGTTACAGCAGCAGTGAATGACAACGAAGATGTTATTGACTCCATCGCCTCGAAGGGCAAACACATCCAAGGGTTGTAGATGAGCGAGTATCCTAGATGGGAATAGACATATACACTTCATTAATTTCCTACTGACGGGATGTGAGCCATTTTTCGATAAACCATGCACCCACACTATTTAAACATGAATAACACAAAGTGGGTAGGCAAGAATCAGTCAAAGTGGGTGATTTACGTTCAGAATATATAGGTGTTCATTTGAAATAGGTATGTAAATGGTGAAAAAAAATGTAAAATGAGTGACTCAACTTGAGATTTAGCGGTTACCACGAGGCGTTCCAGTCATGCAGCGTGACTATTATCAAACTACTCTCAACCTGCCACTTACTGATTATCTACACGATTTATGAACCATAAAAAGCCTTGTTGGGATTCCTTCTCTTGTTCATTGCATTTGTTTTGAAAATCAAGTTTGCACAAAAAATGCTTATAGTCATTAAAATAGTCTTGAGGTTTGGGACTGGCTGTAGAGTGGATACATAATATGTACATATTATGTTGGTCGATGCTACTGAGTTTAGCTAGGTATATTCACGATTCTTCTACGAGTCGAATACTCACCCAAAAGCCTGATGGCGTAGAAGACGAAACCGATGAATAGAACATTAGCATGGCCAATTTTGTCAATAATGGGCCCGGACATAACGAGAAGGGGTAGTCCAGCTATTCCTCCCACTGTTATAGTGATGCCCATCAGCGACCTCGAAGCTCCAAGATCCTGAAGAAGCCAAAACAGGAAGCTCTCGATGTAGCCCCATGCCGTTCCTATGAACACATTACGTTATGAACATTCACACTTCGAAGCAATCGGGTATTCGTGGTATGATTTGCCCACTTACCTAAAATGAAGCAAGTTATGAATAGAGCGATTATTTCGACTTTTTTCAAAACCATCATGACGTCCGCGAGCACGTTTGTGGCAGGAGACTTGAATTCGAGGTTGATAGTGAGCATCAGAGCTGCGCTCAGCACTTTCATTCCCGCATACAAATAGAAGGCCGGCCTGGAGAAGAAGATTGTTTCAGACCACTCACAGACAAATCATTCAACAATATGAGCTGTAGATAAGGGACGTTGATTTATTTATTCACATAGCGTTTATTGGAAATATAGGTAAACAATCATAGATTCAAACACAATTAGATGATCAAACAATAATTTGGTTTTTGAAAACTCATGTGACTTGGTTTGAAACACGTACCTACTTTACTTCATTTTACTTTATTATAAATCGCGATTAGATTGATCAGAATTGTCAAAATTATTATGGTAATCTTCAATAAAAATAGTATAAAGTTTATCCGCACCTGAAATCAGTATAGAGTTTATCCTGGCTGGCATAATCGATCAAGTATCCTGAGAGAGGTGAGCTCATCATTCCACCGATGGTTGCGTAAATTCTTTGCAATCCGTAGTCAGCCTTATGCTCTCTAAGGATAGCAATGACCGCACCTGAAATTAATAAATGAAATGATTACAATGGCAACAATATTGGTCATCAGCAGTCGAAAATCAGGACATCTAGAACAGAATTTGGTTGAACACGAAATATTTATATTGGAATTGGAATATTTAGGTATATGGAATTTATATTTTTGATGTTTTGAATGTACCTAGAAAAATCGCTTTTATGCGGAAAAAGTTTTGTTTCTTTCCGGGAGCCTGACTGTCCTTGATACAAGCACAACAACCCTTGATACAAGCACAACAACCCGAATGAATGGCGGTAATGAGCGGAAATTAGAACAGTAGGCGCAGAGTGATATCTTAGGCCTCCATCAATTTAATGAAAATCGGACTTATAATTTAGTTTGTGCAATTTTGAAATTCTAATGGTACTATGAGCAGTCCAATATACATTTCTTCAAGATTAGTCAAATGAAATCTTTGTGCTATCCATAAACACTGCTGAATCATTTCGATTCAATGTCGATCGTATTTTCAAGTTTTATGGTCTCCATTGAAATAATTTAGTGATCACTATTAAATAGTCTTTTTATAGATCACTATTCAATAGTTAAACAGTCAAATTTTGATCTATATTCCCCATAAGTAATCTGTCCTAGGCCGCAGTTTCATAGTTTTATAAGTGCGCTTTTAAATATCATTCGGTGTTTGTTTATGGATATCTACATGAATTTTGATATACTAAAATCACCTTTCTAACAGAGCTGCCCATAATATGAGGATTTAATAAAATAATCTTTCTAACAGAGCTCCCCATAATAGGAGGATATAATAAAATTATTTTTCTGAAACTGCAAACTCTTGACACGACGGTTTAATATCTTCTTTGTGCAGATCACCCTTCAGTCTAGATCACTAAATGATAGATCAATTATTATTATGAAGTACCTATAATTAATTATCAATAATTATTATCAAGTAATGTAAATTATTAATAATTATTTTTAGTGATTAATAATTATCATTACTTATTATTATTTACTAACTCGATATCTCAACTCCAATGTGCTATTTGATGGATTTTCTTTTTGATTCGATTTTTGGAATGTAGGTGCTTACCTATCGTGAAACGTAAACCCTCAAATTTTGTGGGGGTAATTTTTTTTCTTGGGGGATTCGAAAGGTTTTATTATCGAAGATAATAAACCAAAAGCTGCCCATAATATAAGAAACTTGGGGAGAACGTGTTCTTCAATTTGTCAAGAACCTTGTTGCTTGCGAAATAAGAAGTTTCTAGTTTAGAACGTTTTGCGAATACTAAGGATATCTTGCCTTCAAACATAGCGAAGGCTGTTCCTCCGATCATTCCAATGAAGACCCTGATGATGAGGTAGATCCAGAAGGTCAATCTGATGTCGAACTCTTCAACGTAATCAAGGTTGTTGCAGAGTAACTTCCTCGGAATAGTAACTAGACATCTGGGCATGCAATCGTCGAGATGCAGAGTGGCGTCCACTTCCAGGCCGTTGTCTTTGTTTGGGAGCGGTACGTCCAAGGAGAGCGCCGTGTTTCCTTCCTGTGCCGGAGAAGTGAATCATTTTACAGTTAGTTGTCCTCGAATCACTAACTGTACGAATGCTAATGACCCCGCAATATATAAGTCGACCTAGTGGGTTCATCTTTTCCTTCACGGAATGACGACTAATACTTTTACTTTCGTTTAACCACCTTTCGTTATGTACATTAACCATTAAAGTATAATCTTTTGTATTATATTCGGTTGGATTCGAAGCCATAGGAAACAAGGCTAAATTTTGACGACCTGAGATTTTAGCGATTTGGAATGCTCTTTTCCAGTTGGATCACTTTTGGGACGCCCTGGGTGTACCTGTATGAACGCAATTCTTGAAACAATACTAATTCCAATGGTAGGTTTTCTTCACTAACCGCTGTCATTCATCCGATTTTGACTGAATTTGCAAGATGGAGGGGATTGTGGTGTCTCCTCACCACCATGAATGTCACACGCGCTTATCTAGTACAGAAGAAAACTTCATCGTCAGCTGGAGTGGGTTTAGTTCTCCAATATTCCTTACCTACTCATCAATTTGGTTTGGCTACTAATTAAAATTCCGATTCTTTTCTATCGAAGGTAAGGGCTCCCTTGTTAGGGGGGTATTCTGCAAGAACCGAGAACAAAATTGTGTTCCAACATTTTTCTTCGACATTATTCGTATCTGGCATGAAGGGATAAATTTGGTTCCGTGTCAGTCTCTATTCTTGTTACTACCATGTGGACAACCACCCGAATGAGCTGAAATGTGGAAGATATAAAGTCCACCATGGTGGTCCCATATAAATTTCACGGAAATCTCGCGGTAACTGTGGTTTTCTTGCGCACAAACGTCAATTTTCTGTCACGTTCATGATTTTAGGGTTCCGCGCAATACCATGTTCCTTCCCCCTTGTTCGAAATAATGTGGTGAACCCTTCACAGAAGGAGTAGTAATACTGAGATCCTTACAGAAGAGAAGCCGTGAGCCTCCCAGTACTTCCAGCTGGTCAGATTCCCGAACTCAGGTCGCAGCTGGAGGATGGGGAAGTGGCCGAACATGTCGTTGGTGGCCGGTGGATTCCCTAACTTTACAGCGAGCTCTTTAGCGTCCGGGGCTTTGTCCTGAACTCCCTCCTTGTCCAGGAGTACCGTGCACGTCAAGTTCTCGTTCTCCCCCGAGCACGACAGTGAGTACAGGCCTTTCGTCGGGAAGAAGAACCGGGTTGGAGTCAGCTGCCTCACGGACGACGCGTAATTGCCTAACAAAGACAACTCAATTTAAAATCATATAAAGGAATCTATTTAAACTCAACAGGTTACTACCTCAGATATGAGCTGGTGGTATAGAAACGAGATAATGATGAAATGCTGTATATTGTCTGCGAAGACTAAGTAACTACTTAGTCATGACTAAGCTAATGTCATGAGGGAATGAAATGTTCACCAAACGGAAAACTCACCGGATGGAAATAGGACGAATGAAAATTTAGCCTGTAGACAACTATGAATACACACCCTGGTTAAGCATTTTTTTCTTATTCCTGACGTCCGTGTCTTTGGGAACGACGTACAGTGGTAGATCGCCGGGGCCCAAAGTGTAGGTGTACGTGTCCGTCCCGTTCGAATCTTGTGCCTTCACCCTATAGCTCCGTATTTTGAGAATCGTCTGTGCCTCCTCTTCTTCCGTCTTAGGTCCTATCTCCTGAAAACTCAACAATCATTCTAATACTAATCACCTTCAACCAATCAGATGTTTACTGGCGTACAACTCATAGCGAAATGTAGCAACTATTGTGATAGTTTGAGGATAGTTTGTCATTTTGGAAACTTGTTGGTATTGATCACCGATGACAACTAGGTACACTCCGTGGTATATGGACCTTACCAATGATTTTTTTCTAGAACCGGGAAGGGATTAGAACAAGCAGTTAATCACGCCAGATTCACACAAGTCTACATGACACAATACATCCAGATAAGTCTTAAATTGTTAAAAAAAAAATTTATCATGGTTATGCCTATTTCTGCCGAACATAATTACAATATTATTGTAATTAGTCTATCTGAGCTATTTGGTTCATGTTCACTCAAGATCTTTAAAAAACCCATGGAAAGCAGAATGCTTCTGAACTCAACACCCCACAGAACTGCCCATTTTCAAGTGGTATTTTTCAAGTAACTATTTAATCCTATGTCCAAGCTAACGTATTCGGTGCCTAAAATACACCAACGTCTCTAAATAATATGATCTCGTACTTTCACGTTGTCGTTAGTTATAATATGAACGATTGTAATTCTTACATAAGGTTGAAACGTATTTGGAGATCTGTTGCAAACAACACCGCAGGACTCGAGCATCATGTAGGTTGGGATGGTCGTGTTCATATTCTTGACACAGGGATACGGCTCCGACACCATCAGGTCAATGACAGCTATAAACAATTGGTTCATGAGCACGGACAAAATGGTTCGGGAATCATTACATGTTCCTATTGAAGGTCAGAACCTTGTGTTGTAGGTAGGAAAGTATGTTTTTCTTCTGTTTTGTGTCCAATTTAAACTCTATACTCTACATCTTGAGAATGGAACAATTGGGAGCATTCCTAATACATGAAGATTCCGAGTTTGATAAATGGACCGCTACGGTAATTTTTAAATGATTTTTCTTCTTCTTTAAACTATTGTGATACTGCCGACACAGGGGGAGCGTAAATGGAACCATCAGAATTGAAGGCATTCTATGGTTCTCCGAGCTACAGATCGGACCTTGAAAGTAAACAATACATTACACGATACAAACTCTCCACGTTTCTGGCGAAACCATCAGTGTTGGCTCACACCTACCTAGTGGGCCCCTCAAAACGGTAGCGAACAATATCCGTTGCACAAGTTTCTCACGGCCACAGTTGACGGGCGAACAGCATGACAAGCCCGAGAAATTGAGTGACTGTTAAGTACCGGGGAATCTGATGGAGGTACGAGATATGTTATAATATATTACGATTGTGGTTAAGATATTATCATATTGTGGTTATCATCTCACTGAATTGTTAAGGTGAGTTTTCCAAATTTCTTAGGCTAATCCAGTGATAGTGGGTTGAAAACCAGGCAGAACACTGTTAACCCCATAGCACTATTAAAGCTCTGGATATAATAGGCTCCGTGATTCTTTTAGTTCATGGGGCAATCCCCTAGATAGTTAAAATGAGTTGAAATTCTCAATTCCTGATTTTGTATACTAGGGAGCACAAGAATGATTACAGTTCCTGACGAATGAAGATAATAACAATTAAGATTAACGTAAGAATGCCATGGTGTTCCAGCCGGTAAGAAAGGCCTTGGAACTCATACACAGTAGGGAAGTGGGAGTAGTCGAGAGTGTGTTTTATTCTTTTTCTGTCAGATAGAAAAAAAGAGTTATTACTGTTACGAAGGCAACTGACCTAACACAATATTTTCTCCCGCATCTTGCACGTAACGAATTGTATTCTTTCCCCATTTCGAATTGAAAACGAGCTCACCGAAAGAACTGGGTGGAGAGGTATTGTTTCGAGAGTTGAAAGAAAGTTGAGAAACTTACATTGCACAGTGTTGAGCTCTAAAATAGTGTCGTTTGGGTAAGCGATGTTTATCCGCCCAACTGGAACCAGCAGTAGAAGCAGTGACGCGAGGCCTCCCAGTGCACTGAATAGTGACAATATTACCTGAAACAACAAAAAAGAAATCATGCAATGATTCGAGTTTTTCGAAAGTCAATTTTATTTCGAGGATCGGCCCTGTGTTATGGGTAGATAATACCTCAACAATATGCAGTGTAGTTGTAACATTGCGAAATTCCTGGCAAGAAACCAACATCTAATTTGATATATTCATTTCTTGATTGCAGCAAGTTTCACATTTCACGAGGTTACCTGCTTACTTCGTTAAAAGGCTCTTACATGCACATTGTTAGAAATTGTAGTTTTACAATTAACTGAGAGTTTGGTACCGGCCAACTACAGTAACTGATGCCAAGCTCTATTGCATTACATATAAAGACAAAACCCCGGACTAATATTAAGATGTAGATTAAATGATCCTGCATTATTAGCTTTCCTTTGGAGATTTACTGATATTTTTATTTATTAGTTCAATGATCTGAAAGTTAAATAGAACATGGAGTCTGCGTTGTTTCTCAGTTCTGAGCTACTCTGCATATTTGGGGCTCATCTGATGTTTTGTTCTCGAAACAAAGACCAGTGAAGGAAAAGAAAAATCGCAACCCTCTACAAGAGTGTCGATTGAGTTTAGAGGAATTCACGCCCCGATACCATCTGTAGCCAATTAGCTCCTGAATAGGTCATATAATATACCACGCAAACTTCTAGGAAGGCGTTTGAAATTAAACGCGTTTGCATACACAAACAATTGAATTAAGGAATGCCACTTTAATTGAATCGTTCGGGGCTCGGGCGTATAGGCAGCATCAGGGCAACGGGAATGGTGGCAGTAGTCGACCAACTGAAGAGTGGGGGCCTTGAGAAGAGATTCATATCGGCGATTCAGAGACGAGAAAATGAAATAACAGGCTAGTTTTTTCCACGCGGATGCTGCAGTGATTTAGGCAGAATCGGTCCTTGGAATATTTTTGTTTCGACATGTGTTTTTGACTCGATCGATTGTTGTATAGCATTATTAATGTAGTACTTTTTGTGATTTTCGGGATTTAGCAGTTATATAATCTTTAGGAGCTTCTCCATCTTATGATTATGCAAAAACCACACTAACTCACTGCTAGAACATCAAAAAACGATAAGGAAGATGGGGATATCTCAAAAATTGTGTCAAATTCCAAGCCAACTGGGCGTATCTCATTTTCCTAAGCAAAGAAGCAGTTTGAGATACGTCTTGAGATACTCTTTTGAGATACGACTTTCTTGCCTAGCATTTTGTGGCCAGTTCGGAGTAAATCAAACTAGGTGCACATTAGGTATTTATTCCTAGATGATGAGAACTTTTTCATTCAAGATAAATATTTTTGTTAATCATTTACAGCATTTTAACAAACTTGATAACTTTAAACGGAATTTCAATGTATAATAATAAGTGTCAGTTCATTTTATTCTGGAATAAAGTTTTTTCATAGAAAAAAGTAATATATTATTATTTAAATAAGTACAAGTATTTATTAAGTGAATCAACTAGACTCACATTGATTAAGTTTTATATTAGGTATACCTACTAAGAAAAGTCGCGAGGTTAAATCATGAGTTTTGGGGTCAATGGTGTAATAAAGATAATTTAACTATTTTGATGCAGAAAAGTATTTTTATAATATAATTAAGTAATTTGGTGGGTGCTTGACTCATCAGCTCCAAGTTAAAAGATACTCCTAATGTTCCAGTCAATAGGATCCCTATTGAAGAAAAAAAAAAAAAAAAATTGAATCAAGTGCGAAAGGTGAATAATTGAAAATTTCAATTTTTCGAGAAATGCCTTTCTTGCTTAGGACAACAGAATAGCTTCTTTGCGGAGTTTTCAACGTCAGTAAACGATCTGAAGAAACGAACGCTGTAATTGTTCCACAATGGTTCATTATTTTCCGAATAGAAGTCCTTTGTGTATAAACCACTTTTCTATGTACAATATCATCGTAATTAGATGTCGGAACAGGAAAACCTAGGATTCAGCCTAATTACCGCACTCAGTGCAGGCAATGAGGGTGTTTTGTTTGTCGATTAGCTATAATGGGTATCACCCAGATCTGATACGAATGAAGTCACTTGCAATGTGAATAAGAAACGCTGCAAATTTTCCCTTTACGATTTATTTTATGTATAGACCACAGAACTACACCAGATCATATCTATAAGAAATAATTGGAGTGTGGAGGAAAATATGAGTGCTCGACTAGGTACTCATATATGGAATGTCCTTGTAAGTCCCATAACTGTACAAATTAATAATTAATTTGTGAAGTTATGGGACTTACAAGGACATTCCATGTAGAATAGTGCTATACAGAACTGTATAACAAATAGTAGACCGTTGTTGAAAAATGTGCTGCATTGTCATTTCACCTAGATCTCTATAAATCGCAGCGCCACATAGTCGTGACGCCGCTTACCACAGTGTCACAAGAGCTATTTATTTATTTATTTATTTATTGGCATATGAAAAAATATATAAGAAAAGAAATACAAACACTTGTAAAATAAACATACGCCTGCCAGTTAAAAAGTTCAAAGGAACTTGTGTAAACTGGCAGAGCCTGAAAATCATCCAGCCGGTAGAGCACTGTACAATGACATCAATTCAGAAAGGAAGAAAGTCAAAGTTCACAGAATAAGCTATTGAGAGAAAAAAATACATTTTGATAATAAAAAGTTCTTAAAATGTTTCACACTGGTAAAATCCATAGGGTTAACATTATTATAGTAAAAGAATTTAATGGCCTGCACAAAAGAGCTCCGATTATAAAATTCAGTTCTAGTCAAAGGTAACCTTACGTTGCTGTTGCTAGCAGTCCTAGAATGTGGCAAATTTGAAACAAAGTGCACTACATAAACCCGATTTAAATACTCTCAAACAAGAGGATAGCAGAAAACACTGCTTAATCTTCAATACATTAAAGTTTTTATAAAGTAGCACAGTAGGATACCGCATAGGTTTACATAATATCACTTTAATCAAAGCATTTTGGACAGCTTGTAGAGGTTTCAAGTGAGTTGTACAAGTCCCACCCCACACCTCAATACCATAATTAATAATGGAACCAGCCAACGCCATGTAAACCGATCGCAGCAAATACCGTGGTAAAAAATTAATTCATTCGCTTGCAGCATTTGACCGTGATTCTTCACGTCGTTGCTCGTTCTTTGTTTGCTTTTTTTTGTGTTAGGAAATATGATTGTGCTATGGTAGTTTCCGCCTAATGTGGTTCTGTGGTATATAAGCCGGGAATGATTTTCGTCCATTTTCACCTCTCCCTAATTACTATAAAATTACTATAACTACAACAGTAAAGCTGCCAGTACCTAAATAACTCTTTGGAACTCCAGAGCCTGAATGGAATTTACCAAACCAACAATGAATATTATGATGTCGCCCTCACGAGAATCTAACAAGTTGCCCGTATCTGTGTTTTTTGTTCGTGCATCTCTTCTGACTATCGACAAAAATAAAAATAAATAAAGAAAACCAAAAATAATCTCATTGTAACCTTGGTATGGGCGCTAGTAATGTAGTTTAAACGAGAACCAGCCACCCGGTATTGTTCGTCACATAGAAAAGAAAAAAAAAGTCGTTCATGTGTGAGGTGTGCCATTGGAGCGAGCTATCAATAGGGATTCGGCACCGCACCCATCATTCACTACTCGCCATCCACTCTCACCGTCCTCCTCCCTCCTCATGACAAGGAAAACTTAACAATTAAAATACCGTAATATTAAATATCACTTTAATTGACGAATTTTATTGATCTGGAATAGTTTTTATTCAGGTGGGATCCACGTAATGCTCTTGACATTATGCAATTTTAATTTGACGTTGTAATTTCATGTGAGATTATTTCATGTCATTTTTCGAAATCAGCAATCAGTAAGCTCTTATTTTTGGGTTCCACACATTTGTGACGTTCGACATCTCAAAGTATTTCCTCAACTCTAAGTGGGGTTCCTTATTGACTTGGTAAGATAAGAGATTATAATCTTGAATACTGTATTCAGGATTATTCGAGAGTTATTTACGTGCGGAAGAACGAATAAAATGGTGTTTATATTACATAAAATGTTTCCTTTATTTTTATAATGCATGTATTGTTGATAGCATGTAGTGAGTGCTTTAGAGGAAGACTTATTATAAAACTAACGACAAAATATAAAATCGCCACAATATTTATTATGTTATTTTTATTATTTTTAATCCAATCATGGGAAAACATTTCAATTTCCAATCCATTCCAATTTCATTTACATGGTAAATTTTTGAAGTACCTATCATATTGCGACCATCAATCGGAAGAATAACTCAATTATGGTGGGAAACTGGTGACGTCATCGTCCCGATCGGAATTGAATTATTTCGTAATTAGTTGGGTATATTGAAATTAAACTCACCTTAAAATTACCTATTTTATCCGCTATGACGCCCGCGATGGGGGGCATGATAATGGCTACGATGGGCGTTACAGCAGACATGATGGCAGTCTCTTCCACGTTGATACCGAGCTCCCTCATATGAATGGTAAGGTACGGATATAGCACGTAAATCGCTGAAACAATAACCGCACGAATAAATATAGATAACGAACGAAATAGTTTTCATAGCCTAAATGAATTTTGGCTATAATTTGATCAATGTTGATCGGCAAGTAGTACCTAGTCGAATAGAACCGCTGAATGTTGCGAATTGACTAAACCCAAGATAATGAACAATTTTCGGTTTATTATCTTCGATAATGAACCATTGGAATTTGAAATTATACTGAACAGAGTATTGTATCAATAAAAGCCATTTTAGTTGATACATTTTTTATGTGGTAACCGATATACTTATTTCAAAATGTTTGATCCATTTGTATTACGAAATAGATGGACTTATTTATCGGTCCAAAATGTTCAAAACTCGAATTTCCGAAACATTTGTATACTAAAATCCGTTTCAGTCGATAATTTCATCCTGAATTTACTGCCAAAAGACACCAAAAATCATGATAATAATATTCTGTATATCCATGTAGTACTCGTATGTGTCATGATTATTGATTATGATAGATGGGCAGAATCAGTCCATTCTAATGGGGGTTTGGGGAGTTTTAGGGGAGGGGGGGGAATTACCCATAAATTCCAAAAATGTAATAGTCGTAGAAGTGATACCTCATTTTTGTCATTTGTCATTTTATTGTTATTTGTTATTTGTCATTCGACAAGTGATACCTCATTTTGAAGGTATTTGTACACCGAATACAATGGTGAAGTCTGAGTATTCCGATATCCTATTCCGTACTGGAGCACTTTGCAGATGAAGAAACGTGGTTGTTATTTGAGATGTTCTTCACGGTTCATCTGCTCTAATCTGACAACGGAATGAGATATCGCCATTCTGACTTCACCATCGTGTTCAGCATTGAAGAATCTATGAAGTGAGTTGTTACTCGGCAAACAGTGGACACAAAATTTGTTATGACACCAGTAAAAATGGAGACGTTCTACATAAAAGTTTTGAAAAGTCGCTCTTAGTCATGCTGGTTGACTGTGGATTGCTTTCACATGCAATTACTGGATGTAAGGCACGAAATTTGAGATTTTCAAGAAATAAAGACGAGGTTTTGTCTTGAATTATACGTAAGTACATGCCTTCATAAACTATAAAATCTTTATAAATCTGAACCAAATTTTGGTTTAGAATGCTCTGAAACAGATTTTTAAAGAAACACTTATCATGATATCACGTATTTCCTATGCATTTTAGACTCACTGCAAAATTGCATGTAATAAACATTATCTGAATAATTACTACCTACTCTAATTTCAAATGTTCCGTAACATCTTCAAATGTATCTTGATATTGATTATCTCCTCAACCTATGTGAGATGATTAAATCATTTTGAAATTTTCAAAGAATGATAAATATACCAGCCTTCCTAAATCACCGCCTTCGATCTCCAAAAAAATGTTTCAGGCAAACTAAAATGTTCATTATGACAATCTTACTCAATAATATTATGCTCTTTATAATGTATTATGTCCTATAATGGTTGTCTTAAATTTGTTTGCCAATAATATATTATTTGTTGTCCTATAATATATTATGTCATATATAATATATTGAACATTATATACATTATATAACATATAATAGGACATAATATTATTATGTCCTATAAATAATCACCTTTGGAATCGTGGAAGAAACAAATTTGTGAACTCCCCCTTCACATCATTTTAAGGGGGATTGAACTATTTTTTCCCTCGGTTGGTTGCAATGGTTTATTATTGATTATTGAAACTATTAAACCATAACATCTGTCTACCATCCGCATCACTTTTTAATTTAAAATGGACTTGGAACTTTGAAATTTGACAAATTTGTTGACAACTCCGATTGGACCGAGCAGGATCCTCCAAACTGACATTTATCAAGACCATCCTGAGAACTGTACAACCAGCCGCGCGTTTAAAATTACAGCGTGAAGGTAGAAAGGAAAGAAAATTCAATATGAGCGTCAATCAAACAGGATAACTTAGGAGCAATAATTGATCAAAATTATTTTGATGGAGAACAGCTCAATTCAAACAGTTTGGTTTGCGATACCGACTTTCTCGTATTGAGATACTTTTTGTGTCTAGAAAAATAGGTAATTCTGGATATTTGTTATATTTGTTCTATAGGTATTTGTATGCCTAAACGTAGGAAGGTGTAAGTAATAAACTATGAAGATTGTATGGATTCAAGTGGAAAATAGACGTACTCGTAGTTACCAACCAGTCCCCTCCCCTCGGAAGTGATCAAACAGTAATCTTGACAGGAGGGAGATCAATAGAAAAAATAATAAACTTTTGAGGAAAAGTGTGCAGCATTTTTGTGAATTTACTCAATTTCCTACGTCCAAACTAATCTTAACAATCATGCGGAACAAATCCATCAGAGGTTGAAAAAACTCGAAGGAGAGCAGAATCACGCGGAACACTGGAGCGAAAACAGAGTGCGTGCCGAGAAATAACAGTTGGCGGGTAACAAGTAGAGGCGGCCGGAAACTTACTCATCGGTAGGTGACTTGCGCGGTCAATCTTTCCACCGAGATGAGAAAGTTTATCGCCGTGATCTGGTTTATAAGTAATACCGTTACAAGCACCAGCCTAACATAATTTAACCGAATCCCCCTGGAGAAATCAAGTGAGTACAAAGAGACTCCTAAGTTTTATGTTTGGTTTGTTTATAACGCAAATAAACCTTATTTCCAGTTACTTTGTAAGCCAAAAGTCATGGAGGGGTTGGGTAGATCTCTGCGTCAGCACAATGTTTGGGATATAGAAGTAGGTACTAAGTGTATCATACAGTGCACCCGCATCATTATGTTTCAGCCTCAAATACCGAATTGGTAAGTTATTGTAATTGTCGGTGATATACCTATTATAGGTATAATAGTACAGTAGACATACTAAATTTGGATGAGCAGGATTCGGATTGCTTACAAACGCATTAACATTGAAACTTTTCTCCCGAATAGTAATCATTAACCTAGTATGCATGTTCACCATAATATGGTGAAATATTATTTCATTTGCAGTGTATTTGGCAAATAATATTGTTGAATCTTTTCCCGTTGAAACTTAAGCCCTTTTACAGAGAAAGGTCAGTGGGACGTACATCGTCCATTAGAAGCCCATTGGATGCGAGATATTAACATATATTTAGGTAGGTATGCAGCTACTAACTCTAAAGTTAGAAGTTTTGGAGCTAAGAATTTTTGAAAAATTGAAATCTTTATTTTTCACCCATCCCTGTTTACTGTGGGTACAGAAAATGTTACAATTTTGAATTGAAATTGTAATTTATATTTTGTCTTAGGCAGACCTCAAAAGTCTGTACAGCTATAATGCTAAGGAATCGACGTAAAACACATTTTGCAATTCAGACACTGTAAGTACATTGCTTCATATACACAGTGCCACAATTTAACCCAAAAACCATGATACTCATGTCCCTATTGAATTTCAAGGAATTTATCAAGCTTGCAGTAAACCGGCAAATCGGTGGTGTAGAAACTCGAGATGAGGGTAATATAATCCGATTATGGTTCAACATACTGTATATTAAAGACGTATTAGAGTCCACTAAGTATCAAGGGAAAATATTGAAAATTTTCAAATTTTGAAAATTCTCTATAAATTGAAAAAGCGTGTCCATTGAGCTGACTCTGGTTTTATCCGATGCACAATTTAATTTTAATTATTTTTCATGTGCGTCGATTTGATATCTTATTCGGTTTTTGTCTCAAGTCCCTTAAAAAATTTGATCCGTTTTTTTCTGGACAGGAAGGCTTGATACACTGATACACCCAATAAGTACTCGTAAAACAACGGGGACATTTCATTTAGGTACTACAACTTGATTCGACTAATTGGCACATCTAGTGAATGATAATATCATATATATTATAGTATATCTGTAGAGACTGTAGACCTTCACCTATAATAGCATTATAAGTGGAGGTATACATATTATTCATTATGCTGTTTTATCACTGACCTAAACTAAAGAGTATCTAGTTTTCATTACCTCACTAAGACAGTAAATTTTTCATGGTTTTCTATAAGCCAAAGAATGCCGAAGTTGAAAGTGTTTCTTGAGTAATATCCTGGATCATCCATGATAATTTATGGAGCCACGCGTTGTCTGCAAGAAACAACTAAACCTGTGTTCCCGCTTCATTCGCATGGCCATTGACGAAGTGGTGATATATTTTATGAAAGGGCTCATTTTCACATAACTCGCTTCACATTGGAGTGTAAATTTACAACCTTGGCTTATTGTGAAACTCAGTCTTTGAGAAGCATCACGCCTCCATGGGGAATGAATTCGACTCAAGTTCTGTCTGTCTTCAGCACCATAACCAACGAAATTAAAATGTTCGAAATGTTATTTACCATCAGGTAGACTCCGGACTTACTCATCAATGATATGGTTTCGGCGATTTGCAAAATTTGTTCGTCCATGTATCAAAATGGGAAGAGCCTTCTCCAAGAAAGAATGAGGGCAATGTCAACACGAATGCGGTCAACCATTGGTTTTTTTTTAGTATGTCTTGAGTAACATGTATTGGATTTAATCTTATTTCAAGCATTGACGAAACGAAATATCGATGAAAAATACCGAAATGAAATCATAACTGTTCTGAGTAAAAAAACCGATCGGAGTTGATTAAACAGAATCTAGCGGGTAATGACTATCTGATAGTGAGTACCCGCTAGTTTTGATTTTAAATTCCAGCATTCCGTACATTTGTATTACGAATACCGATCAGTATTCTCCTTTTGCATTATCTGTCAGTCGTTACTTCGTTATTGGCTTTAAAATCGAGTTATTTCACGATTTGGACTAACAATCTTACTCCAACAATGGGAACACCTTTGGGGTATGGGATTATCTCTGGAACCTCTACAATATTTTAAACAGATCCCGACAATATGTGAAATCAATGAAAAGTGGCAATTTTTTGTGACCTACTTGACGAATGGACGAAGAAAAGAAGCTTGAGCGGAAGGAGCTCCTTCTGCCGGAAGTCGGAGGCTATCCGCTCGAAGAAGGAGCTGATGAAGATCATGATGGCGGAGGTTCGGTATTTTCTTTGGTTTAGTAAGTACACATCTTCTGCCTCCCGGTACTGAAGCCCCTTCCCAGTCCTTGATTTCGAATTTAATATCTGGAACAAAGAGACAGAATAATATGATTCATCATGTCAGACATCGGTATCAACACTTTTGCGATCTCAGGCGTGTAGTAACGAACATTGATAGAAAAACTGCGAATTCTTGACACAACGGTTTATTATCTTTTTTGAGCAGATCACCCTAATCTAATTCACGAAATGATAGATGAAACACTACCTCATCATCCTTATTTAATTATGAAAATAGGTATTGTTTAAACAGTTTTACAGACAAGAAACCAAGTGAATATTGCATTGTTATCCATCTTTGACCTATGTTTAAAATTTCGAGGGAAGTTAAAAAAACTCTGTTCAAAAGTGGACTAGAAGTTCAAAATTCGTTTGGGACCCCTTCCTTTTTACCTAGGGATATGAAAATTTTGAAGGATCATCGAGGGTGTGGTCGTAATTTCAGCACCACGCTAACTAGGCAAAGTGCCATGGACTTGTTCAAACTTGAACTGAATTCTTTCGCGGAAATTGCCTTTTTGTAAGTTTCAAAATTCATTTTTAACCCTTTTCCATTGACCTAGGAATTTGAAAAGTTTCAAGGATCACCGTGAAACTTGCCCGAACCCGTGAACCAAATTTCGTAATTTTTGCTCAACTCTAACTGGGCGGAATTTTGGAATCAACGTATCTTGAATATGTAAGTACGTGAGATGAGATGGTTACGTCAGTTAAACACTGATGTGAACTCGGATGTGAAGCTGAAACTACTTTTGTAACGTCGAGTTTGCTGGTGATCTGGTAAGTGGAATTTTCCAAGTAGGTCACTAGGTAATTCTGTATCGAAATGATCAATATCATATAATAATACAAATAATACAAACAGTTACAAGTTTAATCCACTAGGTACGTATCATATAGTTCGGGACATTCGGATTAAATTTGAGATAGGATCAACAAATTAATGTTTATAGGTCACTGTTTTTGGAAGAGAAAAAAAGTGTACCGCCGTTTAGATTAACCCCCGGTCGCAATGCAACCGTCTACAATATTTGTGATTGTCCTACCACAGAGTCGGTACGTTAACAGGTCGCGCCTTGCTAATAAGGATAACATAATTAAATAATGCGTACTATCCACAGGATCTGTGGCAATGATTCAGATTAAAGAGGAAATGTCTACCCAGAGAGAAATGAACATAGCTCTTGTTAGAGGCAACTCTTATCCTTTGATAACGAGTATTTTTACTGTCTCTGCGAACCTACTACGGGTATTGTGTTTTTATTAGTCATTTTGATATTTATAAATTCTTTACAAAAGAAATGTGTAACGAACAAACTCATTGCTCATAAGACTTCAATGTATTACTATAGGTACCTGGTTACAACAGTATAGGTACGGTACCTATTTAGGATAGTACAATGTAATATCAATGTAATATCATGATATTCATTATCTCACTAAATGTTATATAAGGCGTGCTCAGTTATTTTGATTCGCATTACGTACAGTTACTACCGGACGAATGATTTGCTCATTTATTTTGCAAAGAGACCCTTCGAAAAGGCCGTAAGAGACGCAAAAGCCAAATTAAGCCAATAAAAGCACACATTTCCCAACTGGAAAGTATTCAAGACACACCTACATGTTGTTGAAGCAACTCGCAAGGGCACATAAAAAAAATCGAGGAAAAAATGTGAAAATCCACATATTTTTGTAGATTTTCTTTCAGAACTAATCAACTGCAATCGGGTAGATACTCAAACATGGAATTACAATGACCGGCAACAATCAGGAAACCACAACAGGATTGTTACAATCAGCATTGTCGCAAATCGTCGTGGGAGCTTGTTGACAAACGTTGACTGATCTAGCATGCAACATGTAGGCTTGGTTAATAACTGGTATGTTGTATACAGTTAATGTGACGAAAACAATGGTCTGGATTGGATCTTTATCTGAAAAAATATTATTTGTGTATTTCAAATGCCTTTATTTCTATCTACTAGCTGGTTACACTGGAATGGACCAGTTTTTGGATCGTCCTAATATATACTCGTCGATTAAGTAGGTAGTTGATAAGGTTTCATCAATATAATCAAATGTTATCATAGTTATAAAATAATTGAATTGCTATCAAATTCATACCCTGGGAGTAGAAACGCGAAATTACGGTTGGTTTATCGCTTTAGAGTCATTCAATCAAGAGAGAAATATCTCCGTTTTATTTACTTGAAATTTAATTAAAAATTCAATTCATGGATGAGACCAAATCTCTGGTAGGCGCATTGGGATCACTCTCAGATGAGGTTATTACGTGATTGTGTGTCGATCGTATCACAGAAGATAAGAGGCTATCTCCAAGTAGTTATAATTAAAGTAGCTGCATAAAACTTGAAGTTTGTTAATAACGTACCAGATAAAAATTAAACCATAACTCGGACTTCCACGATACTTGAGTACGCCCGAAAAATACGATCGGATGTTTTTTTTATAGTTCACGGCTAGCGTATCAACGGCACGGAGGAGTATCAGCAACTTGAAGCAGGGAACAGAACCGAACGCGTAGAGACGGAAGGATCCACTAACGCTAACGGAAGACTCTTGTGGCCCCTGAAAACCGCGGAGGCGAATCCTCCCCACCCTCCTCATAACCATTCCAGGACTACTCACCCTCAGAGGAACCTGCGAGTTTCTGTCGATCCTCAAGTGAGCAGGACCTCGACAATGCAACTCCCTCACGTATTGAATAACTTCTGTAACATAATATTTGCAATAGCCTTTTTTCCGAAGTTGCACTTCACTGGCCGCAATATAATTATCTTAGAACCTGGATGAAAAATGAACAGGTTCAAGGAAATAAAGAGGTTGGTCAATAGCAGGTCCTTTGGTCCTTCCCATGGATTACAATGACTGGACTGCAAAAAGAAACCAACTGAACGGTTAAAAAATAAATAATTGCTGATTGCACAGAGATGATTTGAAAATGAAACATGCCTTTGTAGAATGATTGAATGGATCGATGGGGAGCGCCAAAAACAGTCTACCCCTTTACGTTCGGGGTACGCCAATTACAATTCATCGGAATCCAGAGTTGAAAATATATTTCTAATTAACGAAACAACAGAAATCCATTAGTGCAAAACGGAGTAGAGAGTAGAATTTCTTATAGCATGCGTACTTTTTTGGAATGTACACTTTATCGGGGTGACGAAAAATATCAAAATAATTTTGGCACCTGAAACGACAGCTCACATTGTATTAAGATACATGTGGAACTTCCAAACACCTTCACGACGTGAAGAAAGTGGTACAGCCGTAAAATCTATCTGTAAGATACTTTAGAGGATCAGTTGGAATTGACCATAGTAACCATAATCACAACATTACCACTTTATTTAGTCGAAATCTCATGATAGCACAAGAATGCATTATAACGGTTTACAAATGAACGGATGTGATACAAATATTAGTTAACACTGGTTAAAGTCGAGTTCATCTAGTGCCTATAAGCTTCTTGATCTTAATCGGAAGCTTCTATCAAAGATTTGCGGAACTGCAGACTGTTGGGAAAAATCCACAGCCTATAAGAGCGAATTTTTCAATAAATAACTGGTTTTCTGTAAAATGTCTCTTTACTGGTTTTAAGAAAAACTTCTCTCACTTTTTGGAGAGTAACACCCCAGTTTATAGATTTTGGTTTATTATCTTCGATAATGAACCATTGGAATCGCCCAAAGAAAAAAAAATTTTAACCCCCCCTCAAAATTTGTTGGTTTACGTTTCAAGATACGTAGATTCAGAAAATCGAATAAAAAAAAATCCGTCCGTCCGCCGTACGCCGTCCGCCGTCCGCGCCACTTTGCCCAGTTAGCGTTGAGTTAAAATTACGAAATTTGGTTTCTGGGTTTGGACCAGCCCCACAATGGTCCTCGAAACTTTTCATAACCCTAGGTCAAGGGGAAGGGGTTCAAAACGAATTTTGAAATTTTGAAAATTCCATATCTCGAAAAATTCCCATCAAACGGTATGTTTTTTATTTCATATTTAGATAGAGTTTGTTCCGTAGAATTTTTTAAGACCATCCGCAGCTGTGTACGACCAGCCGTTCGTTCACAATGACGGCTCAAAGATTGTGCCTCACAACGCGATCGTGTATCAAACTGTTGAAATACAGGTCCATTTTCATACTAACAAGCTCTTTGGAACATCATATGGCTTAAGTGATGTCGAGTTTGTTGTTCTGAGGTGCGTTTCGTGCTACGGAAATGAAGGTAATTTCGAATGTTTGTTGGTAGGTACTTCTTTTATAGAAAAATAATTTTTCTAATAATAATTAATAATTATTATTACCGACGTAGTATTAAAAACCCCCGAATTATATCGTATTAATTAATCATAATTAATAATAATTATTATTAATAATAAATACGAATTATTAATACCTAACAATAAATTATAATAATTTTCACTAGGTACTTGATAAAATTGTTAATAATTAGTGATAATTGATAATAATAATAATTATTATCAATAATTATAATGATGTCTAGATCCTAAATGTTAGATTAATTATTAATCTAACATTTAGAATCTAGACATTTAGACCTAGTGATCTAGACAGAAGGGTGATCTGTACAAAGAAGATAATGAACCGTTGTGTCAAGAATTTGCAGAGTTTTTCAACGGTGAACACAATGGTGAAGTCAGAATTTCGATATCTCATTCATTCGTCAGATTAGGGCAGATGAACCGTGAAGAACATCTCAAGTAACAACCACATTAAATGTCTGACCAGTGACACCTCTTTTTGATGGTTATTTACGATGAACACGAGGGTGAAGTGAGAATTGCGACATCTTTCGATATCTCAAATTTTCTTCATCTTCAATATGCTCCCGTTTGAGATATCGAAAGATGTCGCAATTCTCACTTCACCCTCGTGTTCATCGTAAATAACCATCAAAAAGATGTGTCACTGGTCAGACTCTTCCATTTTGGGAATTAAGAGGAAATCTCTCCACCCCCCTCCTCCCAAAACTCCTCAAAGCACTCTTTAGATAGGCCCGATTCTGCCCATCTACAAACTTAGCCTTTCGATTGCCAAGAAGGATTTTTTGTGCAATTTTAAACTTTCTTTCCCAATTCTATCGAGGGTTATCGTCTGGAATGACATATACCTACATAAATATATATATATAAGTAGGCAGTGAATTCAGTTTGGTACGGATTTTGGTGTACATTTTTTCTCGATAATTCGAGTTTTTAACATTTTGGACCGAGAACAATAGCTTCCTTTTCTTCGAACATTCGCTGAAATACAAGTGGAAAGGAATTACCTACGAATATGCCATGCCTACCGTTACTTTGGTACAGTACAGAGCTGATGATATCTTGGATATTTATGTTGGGATCGCGGCAAACGTATCCCGTTATATGCGGCGCAAATGGTTTTCAATGAATGGAAAGCGTAAAGTAACGACTGATTCATTAGGTAAATCACACGCTTGAAGTCGACTCAGCCGCGTCGCCGAAACTTTCCCCGGCATCAAATAAATATAGAAGGTACCTGCTTATAAGCCCACTCGGCCTCTTTAGAGAACTTTCCACACTAAACTCACTAGGTTGTTACAGAATTGCTACCGTGATGACGATCAATCACATGGTACAACCGGACAAGTACCATACAATTTATTGTACAGCAACAATAATTTCAACTATGTACCTATGCAAGAACAGACGGACTAAAATTCGAAATCCTTTGTGGTCTTCGACAAATCCATCTTCGGTGTAAGTTTCCTAAGTTCTAAGTTTCTGGGACTCTTAAAATTGACTTCTCTTCAATACTCGATATTGGAAAAATTGTTTCTCAGATGCGGGTCCATCCAGCAGGTTCACTTTTTCATCACTAAGTCTCCAATTATTTCGTGATCAGTTGATGATGGTACTGAGCTAATGCGATCTTAATCTTCCTAATCCTTCAATCCTCCTAATTGAAGATTGTTTCAGTGAGCGAAACTCAGAAAAAGAATTCCGTGAATAGTGTTATGACCTTGATTTCAAGCAGAGAGAAGCTCACATAGCAATCTAGCATTCTAGAAAACAGATGACATTTAAACAAAAGCTGAATTCGCACGCTGTGGGAAGACGAAGTGACCAATTACTGTTATTGGCAGTTGCCACGGCCTTGGAAGGACCCTACCACACTTGGATTCCAAAGAATTGCCAGAAAGGGAATGGTAAGTTACGTGGATTGGCGACCCTATTTGTGAACAATAGCACAAATAGAACAATAACTTCCTTTTCTTTGAAAATTCTCTAAAAGGGATAAATCAGACCACACAGGCTTGTATTTCATTCTATACCTTAAACCTTCAACAAACCTTCATATATCAACGTGGCATTTTTTCTCACGGCCCATTTGCCCGGATACGAAATGATGTTAACAGCTTCCTCTCTTCATGGATGTGACGGATTTAAGAATGTTCCCGCTTCAGGGGAAGACATAAGATTAAAGTTAACTAGCAACTGGATGATAGGGTCTAGAAATATAAGAACATTTCTGTACACCAAATAAGTACGCTAGACATGGACCGTTATGGTTTATGTATACTGATGTGACTATGTTGTATTTGGTAGCTGAAACAAACCCAATTCGATTTCACAACATGTACCTACACTGTACACTAAGGTATTGATGCACATTTTTCCAATCCTGTGGAGAGTAAGTTAGCCATATTTTTACTGAATTCAAGTAATGTTTTGTATTAATGCGGATATTCTTGAGCGATAAGTGTTATGACTAAATTTTAGTCATGAAGTTAATTGAAGCTTGGGTTAGAACCATGAAATTACCGCTCCAAATAAAAGTGTGAGGTTTGTTCCCTACTCCAATCAGTTGTGGTGGTCGTCATATTGGGTAATATGTTGTTAAATGATTTAGTTGTCACCCAACAATTTACGGTGTCAAGAGCTTGACCTTCTCAACTAATACCATCATCCAAGTTTTCGCATCAACAGATGAATTGCAATGGCGACCTGTTTTGTCCGGAAGAGGTGAAGGATGACATCGCATAACGAGCAGTTGACAGCCTTGTTGAGGACTGGGAGGGTCTGACCTCCAAGGTACGCGTCAACCTTCCCCTTCGAGTTGGCACATCATAAGAGATATCCTCATTTTATGATCAAACCACGGACAAATCAGTCGGCATTAATGAGATCACTTGTAGCCCCTATACCATGAGAAAACGACTGTAATGGTTATTTCGGAAGTTTGATGGAAGGAAGAGCAACCAAACTGCAACAAAAGGTAACAAAATCCACAGTCATGCAGCATGGATATAAGAGCGAAATTTTGAAAAAATGACTGGTTTTATGAAGAATGTCTCCATTAAAGAACATGATGTCCCTGAAGAACAACAACATGATGTCCATGAAAAACATCTCAATTACCAACCATGTTTCTTCATCTTCAAAGTTGGAGAGCGGAATAAGATATTGCAATTCTGACTTCCCCATCTTATTCAGCGAGTAAAAAAACCTTTAAAATGAGGTGTCACTAAACAGACCGTTTCATTTTTGGAATTTACGGGTGAGAACAAAAATTCAAGTTTTAAAAATTTTGGGCCGAGAACAAAAAATTGTCTCTAAAACTTCGCTAAAAGAGAAAGACAACTGCTGTACAACTGCTTCAAGTCTGGTGCGGGTTAGTTATAAATAATTAGCGTATACAAAAAAGAACTTCACGTTGTAAAAAAAAATTGTAGAATGACGTCATGATCTATTTACGCCTCTCCGGTTATCACAGTTGGTAAGTTCCATTTTAATTTTCTCACATCAGTCGCAAAACAACTCACATTTTCAGTTCTCAACTTCATTGCTGATTATCGAAGTTGATGTTTTCGTGGTTGGTAATAATAATCATTATTATAATAATTATTATTGTTTGTCCTCAGCCCAGTCACTTGTGTAAATTCCCTTCACGTTCACAGTTTCGTGTCAGGATGTTTTTCTTCTCACGATATTAGGCGTGTGAAGAGACAAAATCCAGAATCGTCACTTGAGGTAGATATTTATAACAATTTGATATAATTTAAAAAAACAATGGCAGTAATTTTAATTTCATTACTTCGGATCATGTGATTGTTTGTGACCTTTCTGGGATATTAAACAAAAAGTCAATTGTTTCCTGAATTAGACAAAAAGATACAATCTTTTTGTTGGACTTCAACGTTAGCTCGAATTGTGGGACAAATTAAACTGATTGTCAAGGAGTTTTTAACTACTGCATAGCAACACTTGCCGTTCCCACACGGTTTCGATATCATCCTCAGTTCTCATCAAAAGACAAAAGATCTGAATGGCTGATCAACAGAGCAGAGGAGAAGGGGTAAAGAACGAATCATTATTAGGGACGACAGAGAGAGGGAACAAAAGATAGTGATCCACTGGTATTCACTTTTTTCGTCAAGGGCGCAGGAGGCGGATTACGTAAGTCGTGCATACGTAGGTGGCTCCAAAAAGTCGTGTAAAAGTAGTCATCCATGACATTTGCAAATGGCAAGCTCACCTGATCATTAGAAGGCCACAGTTCATAGAAGCCTCCTTCTTTTTTGTTCATTAATCTGGTTGTGAACTTGTGAGGATGTTTACTCCCATCGTAGAAGATCTGATTATCGATTACTATATTAACCCTTGGTATCGTAAACAAGGTATGATATAACACGGTAGGTATACATTATTCAACTTGATACAATCGCCAGACCTTAACGACGTTATTATCAAAGAATAGCAATCTGGAGCAATAAAAATACCTTGTCTATAAAGGAGAACAGAAAATAACAGTTATCTTAGTTCAAAGAAATGTTGCAACCAATTCAATGAGGCTTTGTTCGTACCGATATAGAACTACAACAGTAAATCACTGGTGGCAACTTTTCAATTAAACATCTTCGTTGGCACAAGTGGGAACTGATTTATGTCAACTGAGTCGATTAGGTGTAATGTAGAACGGGTTTCAGTATGAAAACTATGTAAAGGATTAGGAAAAGGTTTATTATTCAAAGCACTTCACCTCCTGACTGCTCCTGTCGACGTTCTCTATAGCCCAATCTATCAGTGTTCCTATCTTCACATAAGATTTATAGAAATCGCCAAATGTTGTTGAAAGGAGTCCCGTCACACTTCATTCGTATCATAAACGACAGATAGATGAGAAGATCATGCATCAAGTTCCTAAGTAGTGATCCGGCCGCAGACGATGGCGGCGTAAAATTCGATTGACTTAGTTCGCGAAAGTTAATGGAAATATCTTTCCATCCCAACCTCCTTTACCTATAGTTGTAAAAAAATCGAATTGTTTCCTCATTGATAACACCATCCCATACCTACTCTAATGAGGCTAGGTAACTGGAAATAACGACGCGGAATCCCAACTAAAATCTAGCTCACGGGCAACGCTCAGTCCTATCAATCGCGTGTAAACTTGTGCTTTTAAAACAAATCCCAACGCCCGCATAGGCTTAGGAATGTCAGGTTTGGTTCGTTTAATAACATAGTAACAATTAATAAACTACAAGAACTACGTACTTAATGATAACATCCACTGAGTCCTAAGATAGAAAATGGTTAGAGAAAACACTGCAGATTCATGGTCAATCTGCTGAGGCTACAAAGGCATATCAATGACGAGAAATTTATAGGAATATGATTAGTCGTGAACTGCTTCATCGGAATAGCAGAAGTAAAATTAGCCTCGGCAACAAATGGCTACAAATAAACCGAGGTTTTAATCCAACCGAGATGGCAGTCCTTGACAAGTCAGTGATGATGATAATAGGATGGAGTTGATTTCAGTGATGGTGAAGGTAGTCAATTGGACGGAGGCTACCGGAAACGGATCATCGAGCCCTCGGACAAAATCGAACCTGCATTCAACCGCTGTGCAAACTCTACGCTTTGTTAAACCGTGGAATCACCACAAAACCTTCATTCAGTTTAGATTAACTTTCTTCCCCGTTAGTCATGATACTATTTATTCAGCAACCAATGCCGACGACGACTACCGCCGTAGGTCAGTTAAGTTGATTACATTAGCATGGATAATCGATGATCGAGTGAAGTTAACGGAGAGCTAAAGGTTCCCGCTTTATCGATTTGAATCTACCATATGAATGCTTAACACTCTGTCGACTCAAGTCCGACTTATGCTCTCCACAAAATGCAACTTAATTTACTACGTATGTGCAACTCCCATACGTCAGCAAAGACATTAAAATATTATTCTTGGTCGATATTGTCAGTTAAATTGGATTTTTCAGCATGAATAATCTTCCAAGAATATTGCTCTTACATACTCTTACTGTCATTCATAACCGTATTACATTGTCAATTGAATAATAACAACATCCATATATTAGGTATGTGAGCAGAATTTTGCCCTTTCTAAACCCTACCAACCTTTTTTAAGAAAACGTTAGCAATCCGCTACCCTCTTCACCACCATAGTAAGCGTAAGCAAAAAGAAAAAAAATTCTTGAAAAGTACCTACTTTCAAAAATGCAATTTATCAAAAATAATTTCTTTTCCCCCAATATTGTATTTTTCTTGTGCAACTTCGATGGCCAAAATAGTTTTCAACAGTTGCAATTATGTACTTAGGAGACCCTCGATACGACATCTACAGGTTGGGGAGTATATAAATATTATGTAATATTCAGTTTCAAACTGGGTTCAGTAAAACAGCAATCCCTTGCTCCAGTGTCACGTTTAAGATTCCTGTGCCGCTAGAGAGGTCGGGGGCGGTAGATGGCGCTCGGAAGATTGAACCGACCTTGAAGTGACATTTTGGTTTCTTTGTTCTCGCACAGTTCTTCCACGTGATCCTGGCAAATAGTAAGCATTATAACCGCAATTTCGTAGTTGAGACGATAAAGGAGGGTTTCGTTTGGTTTTACCGCTTCTCCCTCACAACAAGCTGAACCCGTGAACTGTGCTAATTCTGAGAATGACTACAGTGAACAGTCTCAGCTTAGCTGGCTGGTTAAATGTTAATGGCTAATTGAAAATTAATATTTACATTACTCTTCGTACGCTGAGTTCTATTGAATTCATGTTGAACGGAATTTACTTTTTGTAGTTCTCCTCCGAAGGTATCCACATGATAAATAGGTATTGGGGAAGTAAGGGTTAGGTCTGAAGTTTATTTATATTTTTTTCCAAAATATCATCGTGTGTTGATAATAATAATTAATTATCATATTAATATGGAAACGAAGTGAAAATTCTTTGTTTCCAAAAGTAATTTGAATTGTAGCGAGGAACTTTCACGTCACTGAATGGGAAAGCCGAAAAAAAGATGGAAGTGCTCGTCGCTCAAGACGTTTTCCTCCATCCCACAAACTTGATGAGAAAGTAATTGAGGGTTTTTTAGACAACAAAGGGTTGTTTAGTATGAATTCGCAAACGCAGCTAAAACTTAAAGTGTATATTCATATGTATCAATATTAATGTCATGGCCATACTCGTATCTACCAATGCCGGCGTATTCATATAAAAAACTCTGCAAATTCTTGACAGAACGGTTCATTATCTTCTTAGTGCAGACCCCCCTTCCGTCTAGATCACTTACTGGTAGATTAATTCTTATACATTTTTATTGATTATTGATTATTATTATTATATATCATTAAGTATTTATTATTAAATAATATTATTTATTATTTTTATTATCTGGGTATTACTAATGATTATCATTAATTATATAAATTATTATTAATCCACTCGATATCTCAAAATTATGTGCTATTCGAATCAGCTGGTCCTGTCAGGCTGCTGATTCACTCTCAAGTTGGCGACTTTCGATCTGCTCCACCTTTGAGCCCTCATTAATGACAATAATTGTCATTATTGTGAACGAACGGCTGGTCGTACAAAGCTCCGGATGGACTTGAAACAATCGAAACATCAAACTGTATTTAAATGTCTAAAAAAAAACTATAGCGTTCAATTTGAATTTTTCGAGATATGACGTTTTCAAAATTTGTTTTGAACCCCTTCCCATTGACCTAGGGTTAGGAAAAGTTTCAAGGATCATCGGTAGGTTGGAACTCTTAAATCAAATGTCGTTATTTTCCACAACGCTACACCACGGATGGCAGACGGAGTATTTTGAAACGTAAACTAACAACTTTTCGGGTGAGTTAAAATTTTGTTTCCTTGGTCGATTCCAATGGTTCATAGCTGAAGATAATCAAACATAAGTATAAGTAAATTTACCAACAAAATTTGTAATATTGGTTTGGTGTGATCAACATTTACCACTTAATTACTTATAAGATGGACAAATCTTTTATATTTCTAGTGATGGTTGATTAATTTCACAAGCCATTCGAAAAATTAGTAACTAATATAATTAATAGGACGATAAATAAGTGAGAGTTTTTAAGTGTGTTTATTTAACAAATATCCATACATGTATTTCTACATACGATTACATTCACTTGACCGAATGAGAAAAATATTACATACTATTCAAGGTAATTTACTATTTTTGTATCGAATCCAGGAAAAAGGGCCTAGGAAATATGTTTGCAATATTCACACATACGTCGGTGAATCAAACTACTCACTTTCATTATGGTGTAGGAAGTTGACACGACAGTCATAACAAACCCAAGAAGGGTCAAGCTGGCACTTATCGCGAACATGTTTGCTTCGCACACGGTAACACGCACCGCTTCATAGTCGACCGCGGTCGCGACTGGATCTTTCGAAAAATAAAACAAATAAACGGTAAAACGTTATTTTCGCGACATTGCGAGGCTCTTATCTCAAAGCCACGTTAGTTCCATTGGTTGCCACTTGATTGGTTGAGCGTTTCAGGGTTGATATTGGGTGACGTTGTTAGGCGGTGTGTGTAGCTCTCGGTGTATGGTTAGATTAGAATAACTAACTCATCGCACCTTGACGGAAACGAGGGCGATATATCTATCGCATATATGCGATCTGTTCAGATTGATCAGGAGATAATTGTATGAGCCTCGGCACTAATAATTTACAGTCCGCTTATCCAAAATCTCTGCGAGCATAAAACATAATAATACCTATTATGTTTTATGCACAAAAAATTATTATGGACAATAAATGTTATTGCAAGTATTTTAATCAATGTAATAACTAAACATTGGGTTATTTCAAATCACTTCAGCCTTGAATATGGGTACATTAGATTTTGTGTGTGGCAAGAAACTAACGTCACAGAAGAAAGAAGTATCAGAGTCGACTGTTTCACCTCTCACTAATCCTATTTCATCTGTACCGAATCACACCGATCTGGATGATTTTGAAATCGACACCTAATATAGAATTAAGGTAGAAACGTCACCTGCAAAACAATACAACTTCAGCGGAATTGAAATGTGCGAGGTTAAGCCACAAAGAAAATTCTGTATTTGTAACAGAGTGGCAGACCGGTTTGTGGAATGTGGTATGATTAAGTCCAGCGCGGGGGACGAGCTGGTTTCGCAGGAAAGAGTTCAATGGTCCCACATCACAGTTTGCGTCAAAACATGACATCGGAATAATTGACACTCGTCCTCATCTTCCACCTAAACTTTGTCGGTCACTAGTCGAGGTCAGAGGCATATCCTGGATTTCCATATTACAGCTATTACAGTAATGACGTTTTACAATCGCAATTCCCCAGGGGATAGCGGATTTTACGTGATTCTATACAACGGCCTACATTACAATGATGTAAATAATATTTACATCATTGTAATGTACATATTAGGTAAAACAATCGTTCATAACAATTTCTCAGTAAAATTTTCTTTATGAAGGGCTCAGGACTGTATCCTAATTTATGGTCAGATCGTAAAAATGGTACACATGAGATGCAAAGTACAAGACTGTACAAGTTGCAATTACAAGTATTGTCATGATTACAGGCTAAAATATTTCCAGTTTTTGTCGAATAATATAATATATTATTCGACAAAAACATATTATGTACATACAGGGAGGTTCATAATGAACTTACCACCCTTTTTATTTCGATATAAAGTGAGATAGCAAAAAACACATAAAAGTAACGTCCCCTTAAATTTTCACAAAGAATTCAACGATCACAGTTTTTGCGCGCCGCGCATGCGCACAATGCAGGTTACGCATGTCAACTTTGTTTTCTCATATAGAAATCCCCCTTTCTTATTGCAGATTTGGAATCTACGTCAAATTTCATGAACCTTTTATTTCGACAACCTTTTTGTTTGGGAGCACCTAGGAGCGTCCAGAAGCGCCCAACGTCGGACTAACCGCGTTTGGTCGTAATTCCGATAAGACGGAAAAACCCCAGTGTGGCAATTGAAATTTCATTATTTTTCGACACGGAATCATGTGGTGATATCAGTTTTTTATTGGACTTGATTAAACGGGGATTACAGCCTGAAACATGGTCGTTTTTAAGAAAAATCACCTCATCCTTGCTCTTGATCAGTTTACTTTTAGTTATCACATGGCCTACCCACCTGCCTAAAAACACATCTAACTAAAAGTAATACCGGTAAACATTTGAAAAAACAAAGTTGACATGAGTAACCTGCGGCGCACAAAAATGTGATCGTTGAATGTTTTGTAAAAAATCAAGGGGACGTTACTTTGATGTGTTTTTTGCTATCTCTCTTTTTATCGAAATGAAAAGGGTGGGACGTCCCCGTTTATAACCACCCTGTATAAGTGAAAATGTAAATTGAAAAGGAATTGAAAACAGATTCTCAAGCCGAAAGTCCCTTCAATCTGTATTATTAATTAATACAAATTTTGTGTACTTTTGTGTGAGGAGGAGTATAGATGTGATATTATATCAGCATTTATGCTGATAATATTATATCAGCATGATAATATTTTGTGATTTTGTGTGAGGAGGAGTATTATACTGTTACATCTATAATAGATGTAACATTATATCAGCATATCTTAGTTACCCAAACTTGCAAGAAGTCCTAATGTACTCGTAGCTAGGAAACGTCAGAGAGCAGAAAAGCGTAAGTGCAGAAGAAAAAGCCCGTAAGCAACATTTTATGTATGTCGGCAATTCTGTAAAGCATGGTAAATAGATAATATTGATCAAAAATATTAATTAAAAACCCTTTACTGAATGGTCACAAATCCAAGAGATCACACTTTCATTGAAGAGTGAAAACAGCTGGAGCTATTAATTCATACCAATATGGTATATATTCGGAAGATATCGTTTCACTCGATGCAAAGCGTCAACAACGCAAAATATCAGCAGCAAATCAATGGACCGAGAAGAAATTTGTAGAGATAGTTATGGATTCCCGAATCGGGCGGATCTAACGGAAAATCAGTGGGCCACAAATTGACTTCGATTTTCACGCCCGAGATCCTTTCGGTTTGGAAAGGGAATTCTACACCGTGAAATCTATGCAATGATAGCCATAAACGATCGTTGGATAACAGGCCGTCTGTAATTTTTTCTCTATCCCGGGGTCGAGGGAGTTGCTCAATAGAAACATGACGAGCATGAAATTCTGGGACAACGTACACCACGACGAGAGATCAGTTCCCAATCGATTATTGATTGGTCAAGACAGCTACTTACGAATTACTTCCGTACTGATTTATACATAAATATAGAACGTTCTACGTGGAAAAAAATCTACAATGTAATACCTCACCCGGAAATAGCGTCGTGGATCTGAGACAATTCCATTTGTCAACGTTCATTCTGAATTATGCATTGCGTTCAATAGAATGGAACAATAATACAATCAGCTATTTCCTAATTTAGTACTGAAGCAACAGTAGATTAGTACGTAACGAATGACTGTACCTAGGACTGTTTGGTGAAAATGTCTCATACATTATCCTAACGTGAGACTACGATGAAAAGTCAGTTAGGTTACTCATGAGGTGATGGTAAGTTGATACAATCGCTGAGATTCTCCTTACTTAGATAGTATCAATCGTTAAATAGTACTTTGTTTCTTAGTACTGATTCTTAAAGTACCAATTCTTAATCTTACGGTGAATAACCACAAAAAACTTAATACATACTGGGACTCATTTCCAAATGTTCAGTTCTTAATAATTCTTCAAAATTAAAAGGGTTATGCACTAAACAGGCAACTAAAGGAACCATAATTTTTCTTCGGGCATATTGTAGAAGGTAATATTGTTGACAAATTATGATTATACGAGTATGATCCAAATCGTCAAATTCACCTGGATACTGACAATCAGCGTCACTTGTTTGTGAAGACAGAATGAAACACAATCTGATTTTGGCTCTTTAACTTTTAATGTCTAAAAATGTACAAAATATCTCCAACATTTGTTTAATTTTGAACTGCGTTAATAGGTACGTATGGTGCTGCATGACTATCATTTTCCATGGGTTCTCTCGGATCAATAAGGTAGTTATTAAAATTATGCAGAGTTGCGTGAGCTCGTTTTGGTTTATTTTTCATTTTATATTCATCCATGAACCTTCTCTCGATGATCACCTGATCTCTTTTGTGACTTCTCTTACTGATATTCCATCCCAATAATTTCGACACCTATTGCGTGAAATGAGTAGGTAGTTATTTGCTATTTGTTATTTGACTCTTCAAAGTTTCTTGTTTCAAACACTTCATAATTTTGTCAACGCCCCTCTCACCTGGGCAAGATGCCCCTGGGTACACAACGTTTTGTTATTACTTTCTAACACCCTAATTTCTCGTTAACTTGACAGAATTGTTCACTGAACACTGCATTTTATAATCAAACTGAACGTAATGTGATCTGAAGAGTACGAAAGACCTCCAAACATGTCTACGAACATTTCAGTTTTTCAAACTTGCATACTGGTATGCATACCAACAATGGTTATTAATCAAGTTTCGGAGTAATATGATTTGAAAATGTTAAATTTTTTATCCCAAGATTGTCGTAGGATTCGGCAAGTAGAGCGTTGTGGCTCGCGGTCCCTTTGTGACTCGCAGGGGACCTCGGAACGGTCCAATTGGCGGACCAAGGAGACTACTATAGTAGCGACCAGTCTTATTTATAGATCATCTCACTGACCATTCTGAACTACCGGCTGTTGTTATGTTCATACCTATCAAGGGTCACCGTCTGCTTCTGGCCAACCTCCCACCAGCCAGAAGAAACATTTAAAATGCCTTCGGTGGGCATTGGTTGATTCAGAAAGGAGGTAATTATCACACCTAGTAGAGGGACCTCGTGATTTGAGCAAACTCCTCATGTAACGAACGCTTTTATATAGTACTACTTATGCCCGAATTAGTGAAGTGGGGCAAACATCCAAGCCACCTTACTACTGTGGCTGCGTATGCACTAGACGCGTCAATATCAAAACATACATACACTACGATTCATTAATCCCAAGAAGCTGTCATATAATATATAGCTGTATTTATATTATAAATACAGCTGGCATGTGCTAATGCTGTTCAATTAGACAGTGGTGCCTCATAGTGTGAAATCAGTTATGCAGGATTTCACTATTAATGGAATAAAAAACTGAATTTTTTATAAATCAAAACGGTGAGTACAAATTTGTTTTTGAGGACAAATATTTTTCTCCTCCTCAAGGTAATATCCATCTACAGGTAATACTCGTATCTAATAATATTGACTAATAATTATTATAATTAACAATATGGACTGGAAGATCTAAAACTAGATAACGATAACCAAGGATTGGCAGAAAACTTCGAAAGATTAGTCCTCATGTTTTTACAGTGTCGAGAACACTCACTACGGAAGAGAGAACAGTCAACAGGTAGAACAGAGAGAAATATTGCTGGCAAGGGTTAACAGCCCTACTATTGTCAGTGCAATAGTTCATTGGACCCTTGGATGTTCTATTGGTCTCCTCTACCATGTGTCTCGCGTTATACTTTATTCTTGCGTTATCTACCCTCAAGAAATCATTTATTTCATTATAAACTGGGAAGTATTCTCGGGAAGATGATCAGATCATTCGGTATTTATGTAGCCATTTACTTCTTCGCGATCGGTTAAAAGTCTGTAGGCGTACGTTGAGGTGTGATTATGTGGAGTGTTCAGTGTCAGCGGAGGTGATTTGATATCGACTCCTCTTACTTCGAAAGCTGTTCGATATATGCAAGGATACTATGCTAGTTCCCTTTGTTTTTCAAGAGGACGCTCTAGTCAACGTATGTCAAACGTATACATATAGTGAATTATATCGTAGGAGTTGTAGGTACGATTATATGCGTGTAATATTATAATATACTTATCGGTGTGCTAGGTAGAGGATCGGGAATTTTGAACGCGTTCCCACCTAGAGAAAACCAAGATTCGATACCATGGAAGACCATTTGGATGACATGAGGCACTAGGTTGCTGAAAACCCAGCACGTGATGTTTTCGGGTCCTGCATCAAATTCTCTCCACAGCATTTTGGTGTACTGTTATCAAAACGAACCATTAGCATCGACCACGAAAGAAAATTTATTAACCCCCTGAAACTGATGAGTGCATTCAAGGTACCTACGTAGAATCGAATAAAAAATAAAAAATACGTCTGTGTCTCTTAGCTTTAGATTAAGACAACACGTGATTTTGCGATTTTGTGTTTCTCGTTCTTCAATAATTTTTGTGTCTACTAGGTACGATGCTTCTTGATATAAATTACCGACGACGGTTATTCCACGTAAACACCCTTAAACTATGTAAATACAAATAAATTGTGAATAATTAATCATTTATAGAATGATTTCATTTTTAATCCATAGGTACAAATGATTGGGGCGGTTGAGACCATCAATGAGAGAAAATGTTCAGCGCTACTGATGGTTATATTCATTGTCATTCGAACATATTTAAATATTTAAAGATTGAGCAGGTGGTAAAATAAAGCTGCGTTTTTTCAATATTGTCTACGACGGTTTGAGTATTGGCGGAAGTATATTTTTTTGGCTCGAAGCACCTAACTAACTGTTGCTCAACAAACGTAGATCAAAACGTGGCAAACGAAAAATGTCCATATTAATCACTCACCCTTGTTTATACGATTGGGGTTGATGTGGAATGTCTGCATGCGAAACACTGAAGTATAACTATCTGCATCACTCTTGTGTGTCGGGTGAAATGAGTTACGAACTATTCTATTCGCGGTCGAGAAACACTTGAAAGTAACTGAAGTAAGCTTCCATCTGACTCGTTATTCCTATTCTTCATGTAACAATCTCACGTTCTCACTTCCTAGCACTTGACATTGAATTTCAGTGTCGTTTCACGGCACATGTTGCTACACAACCGCAGTTCACGCGGACGCAGAGGATATGCAGTGGATTATAAAATTAAAAATGCTTCCAGGATTGAAGAAGACTTGCAAATAATATACCTAGTGTTCTACAATAATTGTAGATTGAAACAATTATTGCAGATTGAAACAAAGCAGGAACTCTTAATATAGTCACTTAAAGATGCCCTGCGTACTGTGATTGTGTATTATAAATACATTATTGTGTTTAATAATTTAACATTGATTTTAATACAAATGTTCCATGAGCACACATGGAAATACCGTACAAAGAGTATGACATACATTGTATATTTGATTGCAGGCAGTAGACCTGGGCTACCAGAGTTTATTAGTTCGGTATTTGCCAGAAAAGTCTTTCCATAGAAAATTTTCAAGAGAATAAGAAAAAGAACCAAATATCGAGCTAAATGATCATTTATGGTCTGCGAAACATAATACATTTTCCCTGAATACTAGGCAGGTATATCGGCATCACTGATATCCTGATTCAAGGGAAAGCTTTCCTAGTTGATGTGAAATGTAAACCGACTCCCTTATGTCTGTGTAAGAGAGCAGCTTCTTGTGGCAAGCGCACAGAAAAAGAAGGGAAACTCAAAATTGGATTGGAAAAAAATGCTGTACTTCCATATTATCGGAACATACCCATTAAATTGAATACGTCTATACGAACTAAATCACTCGCGACGAAATAGTGGAAACCCATGTTAAGAAAAACAAAAGTATTTGAAAAATCGTCTATTTCCACTGAAATATGAGTACACTGTTAGACCAGTTTCGGCGATTAAACCATCGTCAGTAACAAAACAATACTAGTATTACTTGTATTACAAAATAATACTAATAGTATTGTTTTATTACTGACGATGGTTTAATCAGCAAAACCGGTATAACAGTGTACTCATATTTCAGTGGAAATAGACGATTTTTCAAATACTCTTGTTTTTCTGAATACGTCTATGATTGTTTAACAACTGCATGCTAATAATCGTCCATTAATTCAAGAGATGATCGTTCAACGATTATTATTACCAAAGTAATACTATTTGATAACGTTCGTTTCAACGTAAGGAGTACGGTTCCTGATATAGTTAGTAGCATAATCGTAATGGTCCATCGATGTATCGCCTACCGTGGCAGGACGACCTAGTTGAGTTTCACGATAAGCCGTGAGAAGGGAATGGTGGAGAGCTGAAACTAGATCGACGGACGCAGAAACCTGGCTATTTGGTCCAGCCCGGTCCTCGGAGGTATTGTAAATGGTGCTAATCACCGTGGAATGTGGTTGTATCCGGTTCGCATTTAGTAGGTAAAACCGTACTTCTACACGAATGGAAGAAGAATACAACGTAGGTATTTTTAGATACCAATCATCTCTATAGGAACATGGGAGAATGATGTGAATTTCGAGACGTTCTCTCGAAAATAGTTTGTGGCTCAATTAGCGAATTTCCATGAAGTTTTCGGTTTTTCAACATTTTCGGTTTTCGGTTTTTCAACATTTACGAATATATTAGTGACACCTAATGCTCAAATACTCCATCAATATCACCAATTTGCAAATGGTAATCCTGATCTTCAAAAAAGTTGAAAAATGGGCAATGGTATGTCCAGATGTCATGGACTTAAGAAAAAAATCGACCAGTGTGAAAACTCTAGATTACCTAACTCTAGATTAACTTTAGATATCAAACCATTGATTCTGCGTCCCGCCTAGGCTCTTCTTCCAATACACGAATCGATAAGACAACCCTATTTTATGTCCATTATCAGACTTGGACAGAATAAATACCGAATCTTGATCGTTAAGATTCCGTTACTGAGGACTCATGACAGCGGTTCCTAAGACTTTGTATTTTTCATTTATTAAAAAACGATTGGGTGCTGGCGGAAACTTCAGGGCGACGTGTGAGATTCCGAAAACTCTTCATGGCACTCCAGACCGCTATCGCTGTTGGCGATATTGGCGACTAGTGCGAAGTAGAAGGGCTGCTTTATCAAGCGATAATTTGTCACACTAACAAGTATGGATCCTGATAATAATTATTTTGACGAATTATCGCTTGATAAAGCAGCCCTTCTCCTTCGCACCAATCGCCAATATCGCCAACAGCGATAGCGATCTGAAGTGAGTAGCCGTTAGTAGTTTCTTGCCCTTAATCGCTCGTAGTCGTATTCTCCTCTTATAGATATTGTTTTTCTTAAAATTCAACTTGGTCGAATTCTAGAATTTTTTTTACATTAGTACACGCATTCACGCCCCCGTTAAATGTATAATCACTCTGAATTCCGCGATCTTTTTCTCTGAAGTGTCGCGAAGAAAATCAATCCTGAAGAAAATCGCCAGACAATGCCACGGGCCACCAGCTCGAAGCATCACCAACAATGGGGTAGGAAATAATATCAAACACGAGCCAATTGTCAAAATTTTCGCCAGCCCTCTACACCTTTTTGTTAAATTTACGCAGGTACATTAATTTATAATCTAGCTATTGTCAACGTGTATCTAATGAAATACTTTCAAATCATCCTAATGCGTTATTTTTGTACGATTTAGTACGCTTCAGTACTAATCACGCAAATTGCCCCCTTCAGTGAGGGCTAACACCCAAACAGCAAACGCCCACAGGCCTAATCCATCACCCTTGGTTTCCTACCGATTTATTAGAAGGTGGTGGAACTAGAGAAGCTTTGAAGACGATCGGGAGCCGACGGTGCGCAGTCCTTGAGAGGCGGTTTAGCCGAGGGAACAGACACAATGAGCGTTATCCAATTTAGATGGTGGGCTCAGCAAACCACGCCATCCCAAACGACAAGTTAACTGACTGCCGACCTTTGACCAAGGAGATTTTGACCTGCGCCTCTCTAAAACTTTTCCTAGTACCTAATTCAGTGTTCAGTAGGTATTGACGATAAACTGAAATAAGTATTGGTACGTACTTGTCTAATTTTAATGAAACGTTGCGGTAATAGCATATTATAGTAGTGTCTCACTAATCCTAGAATGTTATCATGAAAACACAGGTAAATTAAGCAAATTAAGTACAGGGAGCCGAGAGAATCCCTATATGGATAGTGAAATCAGACACAAACCCACACAGTTCTCAGATGCATGAATCGAGTAGGTGCGCTAACAGCAATGCTTTAATGAAAAAGTTACAAAACATGCGGTCCTTGCATTGAATACAGGAAGTTCTCGCTGTGCATAAATGTCACAATATACAAGTGAATACAATTGTGTTTACTTTTGAGGCGAAAGAATTTCCCTACTGTTTTCGTCTGGTGAAAAACCCAATGTTATTCTTTCGTCCTCAAAAGTAAACACAATTGTATTCACCTATACATTGTGACATATTGTGATATTATCAATCTTCAATACCAACCCACACGTCTAGTTTGACTTGTCCAGTTCCTGGCGTCACAGTGATATAAAGAAAACGCTGCTGATTTATCCTCAATGGTTTATTATTTTCTATATAGATGATCCTTCTGTCTATATCACTGAGCTCTATACAGAATTCTTGCAAGTCTTATAACAAATTATAAGTACTTAATAATGGGATGATGAGGTATTAGGTAGTGTGTTTGTTTGAGAAGGTGACCAGATAAGTACTCTCACAGTGTCACAAATATCAACTTGAAGTTTATATAATTTTTACATATATTCTAATTCCATTTTAACCGAAATTACTTTTTGGGTAAGATACCACCTAACACATGTCCTCGAACCAAGAAAAGGGCTAAGGGCTAAGAACCAATAATGACGCCTCGGTGGTTTGTGTCCCAGCCCACGGGACACAATTCAGGTAATTTATTCGCCTCCTTTGTAGTTTGGAACTTGTGAGGTTTTCTATATTCACCGTTGATACAATTATTTAATTTATAATCTACATACTATTATTTGGTTTATATGATTTATAAAAATTGATTATAATGAGGTCGGCTCGGAAGGTAGTTTATATGATTTATAAAAATTAATTATAACGAGGTCGGCTCGGAAGGTAGTCGGAAAACTGAGCTATTCGCCCACTCTTTTCGTCCGCACGCCTGAAAATATTATTTTATCTCATATTTATTAAGATAATACCGTCCATCGTGCTATTGACGGAAGAAAACTCGTTAATGGAGTTGATTGACCGCGTTTGACCCTGAGGGTACTGGTCTAAAGAGTTTACGACCTATGGGAGTAGATTATTACTTTTTTGATTTCCCTATTCAATTCCGTCTCAAACTGTTGTTTCTTTATTGAAAAGACGAATATTTATTTCATTTGGCCGCGTGTAATGGGGATTACACGAAATGTAGTAAATTAATCAATCCCATCCCATGACAATATTAGTAAAAATAAACTTACACTTAGAAAATTAAGACCACTTTAATACATTCACAATCGATTTAAAAATACAGTACGGCTAACCAAGAACTAGCTGCTGCACACTAGCTGAGCTACGCGGTTTCGTCCTATATTCCATTCGCGGTGTCGGTATATTATAGAATATAATATTCGCGGTGTTCCTATATTGTTATAAATATTCCATTAATTTATTATGTTTGTGTACTGTAGATCTATGTTTGTTGTTGAACTTCTGTTAAATTATATAATATAGGGTAATTGATTTATAACATACTATAAAAAGTGGCAATAAATATATTCATTCATTCAGTCGATTTCAATGGTTCCAGTGCAACATTAGTTAGATTTGGTCAGACCTAGTATGATCCGATTCAGCAGGACTACTTTCGGGTGATTCCGAAATGGTGGTGATACTCATACTTCAAAAATAAGAGAATTACAGGAGTATTGTTGGGGAATCCTGCGTCGAGATTCACGCGCGTCTGAAGAGAAAGTCAATCGCTAACGCGATCATCGATGACTAGCTCCGGCCAATCTAAGCCTGACAGAACAATTGCTCCAACGCCGCTTTCTTTTGATAAACGGGCCAAATTCCCATCTGATCGTTTCGCCACAGTTTACATCAACTCTATTGTTTCAAGTTTTTCATGCTGGACCGGGCTTCTTTGGTTTCCAACGTTTAGGGCGATGGTAGAATCAATACTACCAACGTGTCCCTTACCTAATACTTGGGTAATCTGGAAAACTGTGCTTTAGACATGGCGGCTTTCTTTTGTTCAGCAAGCTCCCGGATGTACGACGTTTCTAGAGAACGCCCGGGGGTCTGCCAGAAAAAATAGAGTAGGTATATATCAACTTGGTCATTTCATTTTACTTCTACGATTATTCGGACAACATTGATGGTTTTGAAAATCTACTTTGAAGATAAGCGTTTCGTCGTCAGTGGCTATAAAGCAGAACTGAAGTTGTTATAGTTTAGTTTCTTCAACGGCATTAGGTACCCGAAAGTAAGGGGACTTTTCATGACCATATAGGTACATTATCAATGACTGATAATGGCTCCATCATTTTTGAGCGAAGTTAAGATAGAAAAAGTTTAGATTCGACGTTTCTGCATATCGTGTTGGGTCGCCCTGAATCCAACTCCATTGATCGAAAGTGCTTCTCTAGTCAAGTTCTGATTTCCACTCCAGACGGTACCTGACATTTCGAGTGATCAAAAATGAGCAACATGGAGTTCATCATCAAGCAAGAAGAGTTCAGAGAGCAGCAATTTAGGCTCGACAACTTGTTTGGATTGGAGGTTTTACATCTTCTTCAATTATGTCCTATATTGACGGCACAATTTTCCCAAGACTGTTTTGCCCAATTTGAGTGCGGATTTTTATAGCACGGCCGTCGAATTTCTACAACAGGTAATGGAAAGCTCTAGGCTAGGAACCGATTCAACCACAGTATCTGTATAATATGTTCGTCGCTAGAACAAATTTATACTTTTGACATCAAATGTGTCTGATGGAAACAACTTGACGCCAGCAATTCAATCATTTTGTGCTGAGTCAATCATCCACGCATGATCCATATTTGAATAACATGAAGTTGTTGCTGGTATAATACTCGATTGCATAAATAAGAAACTGTTATTAGAAAAACTAGAATCTATTGGTATAACACGAATGGTTTTCGTCATATCTATTTGATCGTGAGCAGGTGGTAGCCATCGAAGATGTTTATAGTGATGTACGAAAACTAAAAGAATATAGTATAAGCCAAGGTACAGTTGTACCTAGTAGACTGTACCTTGTCCAGGCTGTAGGATGAGCGAGCAAGCCTAAAGTGCAGAGAGCGCAAAGAGCAGAGCGAGAATGCCTAAGATATAATATATTATATTAATAACGTGTGAAGATATGCGGTGCTATCATGGCAAAGAAAATGAGCTGAGTTCATCATATCTTGAGCATCTAAATAGCATAATATGCTATTATTATAGCTATTGTATAATTACATAGCTAATATATAATTATTATAGGTATATGTATATATTATAGCTATTATATAATATATAATAGCTATAATATATACATATACCTATAATAATTATATATTAGCTATGTAATTATACAATAGCTATAATAATAGCGGTTTTCGATCCCGATGTAATAATATTATATTATGCAAATATAAATAATAATTGCATATTTAATATTATTAAATATGCAATTATTATTTATATTTGCATAATATAATATTATTACATCGGGATCGAAAACCGGCTAGATTATGTACATAGTTTCAATCTCTTTGTTCAGAAATGCATGAACATTATAAAAAAATCATCGAGAAATTGCTGGTAGATAGATGGCTAGAATACCGTGTAGGTACCTTCGTTAATGTCAGGCCGCTGAAAATACCAAGATACTGGTCAGAAGTAGAATAGGGCGTGCAGAACCTAGGACGAGAAGTTGTTGAAGGATATCTCGGGCTGTGATTGACTTAAGTTTTGAAATAAGTTTCTAAATTCACTGTATTAGTAAGAAATTGCCCCTAAGTTGTCCGGTTTTTGAAATTCACAAAATAAATTTTTTTTAAATTGTGGCTGAATTTTTTTATTAAAAAAACGAGACGAGGGGACATTTTTGGAAGGCTAATAGACCGCAAAATGCAAACATCGCAGTTAAAACATGTAAAATGAGCGAGCAGGATCTCAAATAAATTTCGATTTTTTTCTCGAGTTTTCCATGAATGTCTCGTAACCTTCTTCTTATAGTAGTGGAAAACTCCCCCGCATTTCAAAACTGCAAGTCAATCACATCTTAAGATATCCTTCAAAAACCTTCCAACCCAGGTCCTGCAGGCCTTAAATGTGTTTCTACTATTCGCTTATTTAGGACATGGCTACATTTAGCTACATGGCTAAGGATGATTCCAACTGATAACTGACTGGTGACCTTGAATCAGACTGATGTGTTTTTGGCAGTTTTATGTCTGTAAAATTATCTATTAACTTTCGCAGAAAAATCTTTTTGCTCTTGTTAACATTAGGTACATTACATTAATATTGATCATCTGTGAGTTGCATTCTAATCAACCCATCAGGGCAGATTGCGTGATCGTGTTACGGGCGGAACAAGTGAAATATTGTCCGGGTCAACACACTTAACAGTAATAGAGATGACGGGTAGGAAATGACATTCAACCTCTTTCCTGCCGATGTGATTTTTTTCAACTAGGTATCTAAGGTCGAAGCCGGCATCCGTTCTGAGGGAGTGGAATTAGAGCGTACTGGACACTTATCTCATCATTCCGTGGGACGAAATAAAGAGTTTACTCGCTTTTAGATCGAGAATGGCAACTAGAATTTATCCATGTGTTGATCCATGAATCTTGGATTCTTTACTCAACTTTTATCTCTAGCGTAAGTCGTAAATTATAAAAAAAACTTCATATTGTGTATTATTACATATTATGTCGTCACAGAAATAAATAAAAGGTAAATGATCTACAGTTCCACTCTTCCCTGTTGGATCCCCTTCATACTCTATCGGAATTGCCCAATTTCGACGGTTCTTCCATTACCGAACAATTATCATTTCATGGCTGAGGGTGCATGAAGGAAGGAGGGGGTCCAATAAAACTCAAGTTTAGAACTCAAACTCACTTTGGAACATTTGGATATCTAATATTAACCTGTGGTAATATCTGTATAAAATATATCTGTAATAATGTCTTGAATGGTCTGATTTGATTGCAACTGATAAATTATCATAGTTAGTTCAACATGAAAATTAAAATTTCAAACTACCATAAAAATAGTTTGTCCCAGTGGAGTCTATAATAATGGAGTAGGTCACGCTTGATAGTCCACGACATGTGAATCATCTATAGATCCAACAGTTGGGTCCAACTGAACTCACGGCTAATTCAGCTAGGTACTAACAAAATATATCCACGATCAAATACTTGGACATTTGCTTCAAATCTAGCTTCCCCACTAAATCAAATAATTTGATTATTTGTAGCACACAATTATTGTAGTACACAATGCTCGAATATAGGAAGAAAAACTCCGATTCCGATCTAATAATTACACCGCTAATCGTGTGATGTTGGCGAAGATTGGATTTCTTGAAACAGACTGAAGCACGTCATTAAAACCTAACAAATCATCGTGTATTTGGTTCTAAATTTAGATCATCAATAAATACGGTCGATGAATTCTTGGTAGGTCTTTAGTTCTTGGTTAGTGCAACATCAATACCGAACTTCCATGTTCATCAATATCTTTCACTGGAATGTTTTCAAGGTTTTTTCTCGCCTTAGATAATAATTTGTGTAGTTAATTACAGACTACTTTCAGTTTGAGTTTGAACTCCTGGTGGTCATGCTCTTCTACCAGCTGTTCGACTTGTCTTTCATGTTATTGCATTGATGTTGCTGCTTCGGGGGTGATTGGATATTGTAATTTGAACGAAATGATTTACGAAGTACACGTAATTTCCCTTTGTTTTGCTATCACAATCGAGCTCGACTATGGGGTTTGGCGCGTTATGTGGCTATAAGCGTATAATATATTATAATATAATATATTATCAAAGAGCAGCTAGCTCTTTATTTTTAGAAATTGTGGAGTTATCTGACTTTGGCTCCAGTCCGTAGTGTACCAAAAGTGTTCATATTCTAATCATCACGATTACTTTAATTTATGATCATGATCTTGCCAAATCGTAGGGGATCTAGTAGAGCACAAGGGTGCATGCGTTCAAGATTTGGTAATGGCTTACAGGACCGAGAAACTAATTCAGTACTTACCTACCTAAAAGTATTGTAAGATAACGCCATCATTATCCCAATAGTCTTCCATAGATTCTAATTTCAGTTGACAAAGAATGCTCAATGTAGGTCAGTTGGGTCTGGATGTTGGTTGACATAACGGACAGTATCCCACACTGTGCTTAAACATAGATTACCGATTTGTCTGGGACATGATAAGTTACCACTCTGCTGAATCCTATGGAGCAGTGCGTAAGAGTGTAACAGACAAAAGAGCTCATTAACTTTATTCTGTAATTTCAATAATAAACTTTGAAATGAGCTTTGAATCGTGTTCTCTATTTTCTCATGTCAGTCCCATCCTTCCTATGGGGGCTATATAATATACGTAAATGCATTTAGGCTCGCCTAACTAACTCTTTTGACTACTTTTTCGAGCAATTGTAATTATACGAGTAGTAGTTATTATATTACGTGATCAATCGAGTAGAAAATATGGTCAAATTTTCGTAGTCAGATAATTTTCGGAGCTAAAACTCACTCATCATTGAATCTTTCTCCCCAATGAAAATAATATACTCATACTGTTGGTTGGAACACCTTTTTTTGATGAATTGGCAGTTCCTTCAGGTTTTGTTGCTAACGTTGTTCAAATCCTAGGTATGATTTTGGCATTTAGTTCGAAATTAATGAGTAATGAACGCTCTACAAATAATTTAAACGTTACAAATATCTCCAATAAATGTTTTGTGTTATTTAAATAGTGTTCAATTGCTCACGCCACGATACTGACAATTAAACGAGGTGTATGATATAGTATACCATTACAGTTAGAGTAGTGATTCATAAGAATAGACTTCTGTATTATTTCATAATACAGAAGTCTATTCTTATCACATATTATGTGATAAGATTTTATGGAAAGATGGTGACTTAAGATTCAATGCCATACTCACCAAATACTTTTGCCTTCAAGTCCCCCTAGGTGTTGGACTTCCAAGGTAACCGAAAGGGTTCAAATGCAAATAATACTTTTTATATATCGTAATAAATGACTTGCAGGATGCGGGTGCCTGCTGTTAGGGTAGTTGGGTGAGGGCTCAAACCGGTAACAACGAGATGAGAGCACAGACTGGGTGAATGTGGAAGTCTGTCTTTGTATCTCCGTTGACACCCCGCCCGTCCCACCATCGGCTCCCCCGCTACCTTCGCTGATTTTGTTTCCGAACCCTCAAGCCTTGAATGACATTAGCGAGGAGAAGAATTTCGGAAGCGATTGTGTTTTATGCCTGTCAACAAACACCCAATACCCTCTTATTACAAAAAACAACAAATAATATCATCTCATCTCCTGTGTCCTTCTTGCGGAAAACTACAAAGAATGATTGGGGTTCGAAACAATAACTTTCGCCAATTACGTCTTAAGAATCACTGAAGGTTGCATTGTGACCAACTCTGGGAAGAAAAAAAGTTAATATTCCCCTAAATCAGAAATTTCATTCGTTTCAGCGTTCCAATTTTTAACAACTTTGTTTTGATATGTGTCAATATTTAACCTTACTTGAACTACGCCACTGTCCCTATATCTGTCTTCCTGAAAGCCTTGCCTCACTCATACTACGATGAATGCGAAGCTACACACACGTATAACTACACTGGCCAAAACTAAAAGGTTGAATCTGAAGCTCAAAAAAGTTGACCACCTCAACCGATGCAGCATATCGCACTTTCAGCGCAATAGGGCCACAACTCGAAAATTCGAATTTTTCAGGACGCTCGGTTGAAAGTTTTGAAGGCGTGTAGGAAATTCAAGCTAATGTTTCAGAACTTGAAAGTGCTAAAAATCCTTCCTTTGCTCGTCTGAATACGGGCATTGTCCAAGTTTTCTGTGCGCATAAGGTAGTTCATGCCCTAGGAGACTTACGGCCTTGTTGCATTGAAATATCTCAATTGTTTGAAGTTCGTAGGTTCGTAGGTATCGTAGGTTTATTAGTACCTATAATTATATTATAACCTAAACACCTTATTTCCTGCAGATAGTAATGTCGTTTTTAACACAATTTATTATTTTTAATTAATAATTGATTCTTAATGGAAGATTTTTACTAACTGCAGTTACGGTTGAATTCTTTTTATTCTTTAGTATCACTTTTTCCAGATTTGGGCGGTAAGATCAGCCCTGTTTCTCCTGCTAGAGGCCCAGTGAGTTGGTTTCCTGAGATCACCATTTGAACGATTGAATTTCCCACACTTAGTTTGTGGCAGTCAATACGAAGACGTTTGGTACCATTGTTCAAGCAGTTCAGAATTGTAATAGATAGGTATTGTAACTTTACATGGCACCTCTAGTGGTAGTAAATACTACGTGCCTCGTACCTATAGGTATACTGTATACAGTTCCGAATGGGTCTGTTAATTCTGGACCGATTTTTGAACCAATGAGTTGCTCATGGTGCTAGTAAATAAATCGTTTAAGACGTTTAATCTTTCCGGGTTGTTGATCTGATAAAACTTCATAAAGTATTTTAATGGTTTTCAAATGGAACAGGGCGTTTAATTGGGATTTTTACGGTAAATACGGTAGAAAATATTTATTAATTTCAGAAAACTCAAGGGTAGACGGGCACTACCACAAAAAAAAGAAAAAAAGAAAAAAAAAAAAAAAACGTTATTAGTTCTTCAGTGCTGCACCTTGTTTCAAGTGCTCACACAAGCTTGTTGTACATTCAGCAAAGACTACGCTACAGTTACGAGTAATTGTTTCTAAGGTTCCGAGGGGAAAATTTGAGTGCAATGGCCCCACTCCACTTAGCCGTGGCTCATTGGGGAAATGGTTTACTTCTCTTCGACATTCCTTCATCTGACTACACCTATTGCAATACATAAATACAAATTTACATTTCCAACAATGCACTTGGATAGCGAACAAAAACATGGATGTATTATCACGTCGTAAAAAAAAACATTATCCACTTCCAGCGGAGGTAAACTTTTCACTGATCATGGGGAGATTTAAGTTATAACTTAATTCACCCCTTGATCAGTGGATTAGTATACTAATTTAGTATACTAAGTAAGTATGCCATGTTTTTGTTCATGATATCCGAGGACCGTTTAAAATTGTTTATCGAAGCCAACATGGTTATTCGTACATGTTATTTTGAAGAGACCTTCAAGTACCACTTAATACAGGAATCACTGGCTGAATAATCATTTTACTTTGAAAAGTTGCATATAGTTAACATTAAATAATTGTAGATTGATTTTGCATATTCTTTCGTACGTGATTTAAATTAAGGTCTCAACAATTATTAGATGATTGTAATTATTAGAGTCACCTTGTTCTTTGCAGTTACGAACTCACAGAAGAGCAAACGACACTTGCTCGGAGGAACTCGTGGGGCTTGGGAACGTCCTTGTCATTGTACCCAACGACGACAACCAAAGGAAAATGAAGGAAAATTACAGTAAAAAATATGCCATCAAGTATTTTGCCAGTAGGAACAATTCATGGGCAAAATTATAAGACATGGAACTATAATTAACGATTAACTTATTCGTCTTTTGCGGGCGGAGGAAGCGAAGGTGGTTTAAAAACGCTGCAAGTTCTTGGACAACATTTATTATCTTCTGTACAGATCGCCCTTCTGCTTAGATCACTGTTCTGTATGTCCTTGTAAGTCTCTTAACTACAGTTAATATAATATATTTATACGAAACAACTAAAACCTGCTACACAACTGATTCATTCGGAAATAACCATGTTGTCACCTAATCGAGCAATATTTTAGCTGTTGTTTCGTACGGTTTTGAGACTCACAAGGAGGCCTTGCCCGAGATTTCGCAACTCCCCTTCAAAGAAATATTTTCTGGGGTCTAAATAGCCATATTTTACTAGTTCTGGGACGAGGAACACGAATGTGACAATGTAAATTTTTTATTAGCCCCTGTTCTCAAGATACAAACACAGCTGATTGGAGGGTAGTTAACGGTAAAAATCGATGTTCCTGCCTGTGAAATGCGGAATAATTCAATCATTTCTCGTTTTGTCTTAGTTTGCACTTGATCTCTAATAGTAGAGCGGTTGGTTAAAGCCTATTTTTGAGAATGTTTGCTCTTCGACTGCCTCTTGTACTTCATATTCGGTGCATCGCTTGTAATATTACAGGAGTAGTCGGCGAGCATTGAGTTGTTCCAACGACCCTGATACCTACCTTCAATTGCGGAAATATCCTGATGGAATCTTTTACCGTGCTCATCGCTTACTGCCCCACAATCCTCAGGTTAAAAATAAAGATGGGAGTGGAGGAAATGAAGTTTTAAGGACAAATTGCAACCAAGGTCTTGGTACTTTTGAAGGAGTTCACTCCCTAACTGTCGGTAGTTATCTTCTATCCATGTTCTGAAAGCTTTCCAGGCTGCTTGCTCTTTTCCCTCCAAAATTTCATCAAAAGCAAGGTCCCTCAAAACTTCGCAAACTTGAGGGCCAATGAAGACTTCCTCCTTCACCTTTACATCACTCAATCTTGGGAATTTTCCTCTCGGGTATTTGAAGGTGTCTCCACCCTGATCCATGGCTTTCATAAAGTTCTTCAAAAATCCAAGCTAATATGCAAAGGATGAAGTAGGATCTTACGTGAATCTACTAGAGACTCATTTTGGAAATTTTCTCCCCTGGATTTAGTGTCCTCAATGCATTGAGATTTACGATCTCGGCTGTCCTACAAACATAGAAACAACAGTACTTAGCCAAACTGTATTCCTACGAGTGTGAGAAGAGCAACTACTTTCAAGTCACCATAGATCTGCCACTTGTGATCTCCGTGTTTGATTGAATTGAGATGTATTTTTATGTTCCCGTACGTTTCTTTCATGTGAACACCATGCCCAATGCGGATGGAAGGGAGTCAAAACGGCTTTCAAACTGAGCCTCCTACAAAGAGGAGCCTCCGTTCACCAGGAGCAGGACTTATGGCCGGTGAATTCATCAAACCGTTGACATCGATGCAATCAACAAAAACATCTGTCTTTTAGAAGAAATGTATAAGGTTCTTCTGGCGAGATCTGTATTCATGATCTTGATACCTGGTTCCAGGAGATTCCACTGCTGCAGTCTCGATCCCAGAAGCTCCGTCTTTCCCTTGGCCAAGCTAAGATCCCTTACATCGCTCAGTTCCATTTGATCAAGTCTGTGAGGCTCGTTCGCCTGTCAACTTCAAAATCAGGGTCATGTGAAGGTCCAGGTCGAGCAGTTCCTTCATCATCAGTACAACCCTTTTCAATATCATAACCCTCAGGTAGTTTAGGGACTGGCAGTTCATCTGAATGAGGAAAAGGACGAATAACAGATGGAATGATACACATGATGATGGAGATGATGACATGATGATGGAGATTCACTGATACTTTCTTTTTTGTCGACCATCAAGGAGAATGACAAAAGTAACAATAATTGTTACTTTGCAGATAATTATTATCTGCATGGTTGGATGGTTCACGCCAAATCATGGGTACAAAAAACGTCATTGATTGTTCCTTACCGCCAAGCCATTCTCGCAGCCGCACTGAGCAAATACGCGAGGCCCAAGCCAAAATTCTTCACACCAAAATAATGGAAGTAAGGTCTTCACAGTTGGGGTGGTGGTTTGCTTCAGTGCTGAATAAGTTAGTTCACCACAAATATTATATATGATACATACAATAACTTGGCTAATATAATAACTTATATATTATATAAGTTGGCTAATGATTAACACACGGCATTTCGATTTTAAACGACAAAATTAGCTTTACGACTGATGTAAACGAGTGAGAAAACAAAAGAGCACTTGAAAGTTGATTCCAATGTTCAAATAGAGAGTTCATCTAATAGGAATTATAGCTGACAGGTGTACCAACTTTTTCGCCATATTTATCATCATCATATCATTTATCATCATTATTGGTCAGGTTTTGTATCTTTAAAACAAGAGCTAAAGTGAAGTTTTCGTTGCGATTTTCGGCATCGGCATGATAGCATACTTCGGAAATGGCTATGCTTGAGCCCGAAACTTTTTCTGTGTTGAGTAGTGTAATCGGTATCGAGCGAGTAGAACGAACAGGATAGCTCGTAAAGTTCTGTCCTACTTGAGTATATAATATTATTATCAATGTAAAGGCCATTGAGGAATGTGAAAAAATTCCTTGATCTAAAAAGCAACCATACGGTTTGTAGCATGACGTCTTGTAAATATGAAATGTATTGTACTTATAATAAATAAGTATGTATAAGTATAAAAAAATACGGTTTGTGAATAGGAATTCAAAAGAAATTTCTATTCGGTATTCACAAATTATTCATTGTTTTATTTGCGTAACATGATTTACTATTTCTAGTATGTAAATTCAACCGGATTCACGTCAAGCTCGCGATTACAAAGATCATCATAGCCAACCGAAGGGGAAGGCAGCGGTGTCGGACTAATGAAGGTGGTGACACTCGTGATGATTGGAGGTCAGAACAGTTGGACTCCAGATTAAACCTATCCGGGCAGCTCTGGCGGTGCTCTTTCCCTGATGCCTCAAAGGAGGCCTGCCAGTGGCAAATTAAACGCTTGAGGGTTACAATCTTCGTTAGTGACCAACATCCTTTCTTCGCGGCGACTGCCAGAATGACAATTGAGGATCCTCCCCCATTAATCTGGTTTATTTCCTAATTAATCTTCGCAGTTTAACTTTGAAAAACCTTGAAGTTAATTCGGTGAAACAAATGGACTCTCGGAAAATATGCAAGTGCGTGAAGGCACGTGGGCCACCTCAGATGCGTTGTTTTCCCTTGATTCATATGGATTACTAACGACTTAAGTATCAATCACAGATTAGAACATTCAACGAAATGCGAGGAATGGATATAGGTACAAATTAAATGTACGTATATTATATAAAGTGATATCTACATATGCATAAAAAGTTTTAAATGTATTGCTATCTAATAAATGCTTCGATAGAAAACTACAAATCTATAGAGGGAATCGGTGAATCGGGAAGCGGTAAAGATTAACAATTTAGCGGTCCCTCATACCATTCACCGTATTTAGAATTCACCGTATGGTATTTAGAATTCAATCCTTCATTTATTGCCCTGGCAGAAGGAGCGCACTTCGAAAAATAGTGGTCTATCATTTTGCAGGAAGTTTGTTCAAACTCGAATTATGGTCCTTGTTACAGTAGTGGACCGCGCTGTTGTGATTGATTTTGTAGAATTCAAGAGGAGAGAATTGGGGTCCATGTGATGAGCAATGCGGTGACAAAAATAAAAAATGAAAAGAGAGAACTCGTCATAATATGTAATAATAATAAGAGAGTATATTATACTCTCTGTCCAACTAATCCATATGTATGTGATCTGTGGTTTGGGGGATCTTTTTTTAAGATGCGAGCGCTATCGAGCATCCAGAGTGCTTTGCAATACATTGCTCGTCACATGACCCACATCCACTCCTGTGATAAGTAACTTACTTTGTAGTAACTTACCTTGCATCATTTTGAATTATTATTATTTTTAAATCATTTCAAAGAATGAACAGTTATTTTGGTTGATGATGCGGTGAAAAGTAAAATGGATAACGGAACTTAAGTACGCCAAAAAGTAAATAAATGTTGTATGGGTCGCGCAGGGGCTCATTACCGCTGTCCGCTCAGGGTAGATGGATAGATAGATGAAGCGTTTATTACGAGTAATACAAAAAACATTGTCTGCTCAGGGTTGGGTTTGACTAGCAATAGGTAGGTGCAGAATGAGTATAAACTGGGTACGAGCTCATGCTATACCAATGACCAATGAGGAGGCTGACCAACCCAGGCCAACAGGTGAACCAACCCAGGCCTCGTGAATTTAATCCAGTTCAAGTCACGGCTTTCGTTTGCACTTAAGCGAACCCTATATAATAAATATATTTTGCGACCTTGATAATCTTGCAGATATGGTGGTTGAGTACCTGATAAGGCCCAATAAATATTTGTGTAATCGGTATGATAGTAGTGTCTGCAAATGATGGTCCAAGGGAACCATACATGATTAGATAATGCATGTATATCTCCAGTTATGATCAACGGTCTTTGCGAAGCGTAATAATGAAACTCCAGTATCTGAACCGTCGTCTATGTATTTCATTGCGATAAAAATGATAGAGTTGCGTCTGTGTATAAACTAACAACGAAACCAAACCTCATACGCGTATATCTTCTGTTCCATTCGTTCGATTTAGTTGAAATGTCAGGAGACTATGTCAACTGTGCCGCAGTAGACACAAGTGGGAAGGCTATGTTTGACTAACCTCTTTGCTACGAATGGTCACAAGAAGCAGTCTGATGTACGAACTGAAGAGTGAATATTTTATGTTGGTCGTTTCGAGATCAGGAAGTCATCCTCTAAGTAAATATACACCAGTCTGAGAAGGTGAAATCCGCTGAAGATCAGAATGATGTTGCAATAGTAACGAGTGCCGAAAGTATCTCCGTTCGATTTGCTGTGGTGACAATAACGTTAAGGGGCGTCTGATAAAGAAATGCTAAGAGTGCGATTCAATATTAAGTTGGAATGTAACTCGAGTATTAAATAGTAGAGTTTAGTGCCAACTCCTAATTTCCTCCTAAGAAGTTCTGTTTATCTTACTACTGCTCCAAGAAACGGAATCTCGTAAATGGCATCTATCTATTTTATAATATAGGTATTATATTAGTACTTATATGTATTTAAAGCATGTGATTGCCCCTTTTCCCTCGAGAACACAAATGGGACGGAGTGAGTTGAAGTTAGAGCACCGCATGCCCTCTAGCGGATTTGTGAGGAAATAGCAGTCTGACATGAGTTCTACGCGCTCTCTGACCTAAGACCATGAATCTTTCATTCATTCCCATGTTGAATCATCAGTTTTATGAAGTTTTATGAAACAGGAATGGTATTGAACATTCTTTCTATAGATTTACTATGATACCACACTAACAATGATGGTATTGAACATTCTTTCTATAGATTTACTATGATACCACAGTAACAAGTGGTTTCTGATATAGAAGAAGAAGAACTAAATCATATTTAACACTTAAGCGAATTGCTAAATATAAAATAACCAAATAATAAAATAAGTAACTGAAATGATAATAATTATAATAATTATAATTATTACAATTATTGTACAGCATGGTTTTACAAATCGTTTGCAGGATGGGGATGCTGCGTTTTTTTCACCCAGACTTTCATTTTCAAGAAACCAACATTTAAAGGTTAAAGGTTAAAGGTTTGGAGGACAAACTCAAATTCAAAAAAAGATAACCCAGAAATATAATTTATGATATGAAATTTCTTTGAGCGAAGACATTGCGTACTTCGTATATTCTTTTCGAATTTTGCTGTAGATTGAAAAAATTGAGTCATATACCGAAGTACCAACAAACCTGAATAACAAGAGATATTATGTATAATCACTCAAGCGAGGAATATTTATCAACATTTCGATATACTAAAAGTAGATCCTAGCAGTAATTTACTACTATCCTTATGGCACAGTACGGACGAGAGCAGCAGCGCCTACAGTAGAACAAGCTGTTGTCATGCACGACAGTGTAGTGTTGCGGAAGTGCAGTTGCTTTTCTGTGTTCTCTGTTTCCCCAATTATTCCAAATATCATGTACCTACCTACCTACCTAGGATATAATATATTTATTCACATCTATATTACGAATGTGTGGCACAGTCCCGAAGATAACTTACATCTATCATTCCTAAATTTCCCCTTAATGTTAGTATGTCCGATCGGTAAACCAAGTTCGAGGATTTGCAGTTTCGGAAACAATAAGTGGTCCAAATTGAGTTTGGCCTTTTGAATATTGTCCGAAACTCGTGAATTCTTTTAGTGATTCCACAGGTAACGACTCACAGGTATACTCACAATACACTCCGATCGCTCTGGATGGCTCGTCCACTGGTTCCGTCAGTAATGGCCAGGAATTATTAAACTTTGCAACTTTTCGTTCACCTATCCCCTAGTAAACTAACCACTAACCCGCTTACTTCGAAATGCAAACTTTCACCCTATAAAACCGTAATCAGGAATTTTTTCCGAACAATTCATCATAACTGAACTGTTATCACCCATTCCGGACTAAATGGAAATTTCTCTCATTAATTCCATCCATTTCATTATTATGTAGCTGCTATACAAAATGTAGGTATAAATCTCTCAAATATTTAACTTGAACCGTTGCAAAGAGCGGTAAATTTCCCATCTACATGGTGCACAATCAAAATTTTTTGAGCTGCTTTAATGTTTACAAAACAAGACATAAGTGTAAATTATGAGATTTTCCTAAAATTTGTCGTTTTTCTATCGGTTGTGTCTCTTTTAAAAATTGTGATTTGGTGGGCGGTCCATGGGAAAAATTGGCTTGAAATTCCACCTTTCCAACGATGTACTCAAAATAAATTAACGACTGAGTTTAAGGGAGAAAATGACATTATAGGAAAGAACGGAAGATTTTTCCGCCTCTAAGATGGCACATGGTTTGTATAGGATTGGCATGGTTGATAGCATTAAATTTCCCTCATTCGACTGTAGGATTTTCATTCCAAAAACATTTGGTGAGTCAAATTATGAATAATTATTTTTTTAAATAATGGGTACCTAGGTAGGGTACCTACCTACTTAATTAATAATAAATAGTTTTGATGCTCTTATTAAAATTTTCAAAATTAGACAAGTAGGTGCTCTCGTTAAAAAAAAAATAAATCTGCAAAGCAATTGACTTTTACAATTTCCCAGTGATTTAACGTCACAATTTAACGCTGATGGTTATGATGAAAAATAGAGGTTGATTGAGTTGGTGCTTGATTTCTTAAATTCTCTTACCGATTTATGCAAAACGGGCAGTCTCTTAGGGTTGAATAGTTCAGTCGTTGAATGCAACTAAAATGAGGAAACTTGAAAGTTAAGTGTCCACAAGTATCGGACGAAATTTCTCTTTTCTTTTGTAATATTTTGGAGTGAGTTGTTCACATATACATACATAAGAATACAGAATACTGACGATCATTTCGGAATGATTTTGAGAGGTTTTTACTTTTGGAGAACATATTTTGGATGCAAAGGAACGATTTCCTAGTGGTACAAGCGGTTAGTTGAGAAGCGGAATCCAAATTGTAATACCAAGCCTGATCAAAGTGTGTGGGAGTTCAGTTTTTCCCCACATGAGGTACCTCAAAACAATAACACTACTAAAGTCGTGTAATTTGTCGTGTTGTTTCATGGTCAACCCTACAACTTAATATGTTTGGGATGATGAAGCTGTGCTTCATCCTCAAAACGGTCCATCCCTTGCCATAACCTTCGGTAGTCACGTTGATATCGACCAATACTGCATATTTGCTGTAAGGGCGAATGACCCTTACTGGATGGCGAGCGGGAAACCAACCCACTGTAAATAACAACGATGGCCTCAACGATGGCCTCAACCACATAAGTGGTGCTACATTCTGCTCTCACATAATAAAGAATTTAGTATGTACATGGCTCTAGTGAATGAAGGGTGAATCTAACATAAACTTGAGCTGCGTTTTCATTGTCTGCAAATCCATAGAACCATCTCAATAGATATAAACTATCAAGTGGCTTGTACAGGACGTTCCAGCTTGACCAAATCTGTAGAAAATATTCCGGGACAACAAAATCCTTCCTCGTATTCTTGCTGATGTTATACAATACATCTTATACGACACTTGGGATGGCTGACAAGTAAAAATCTTGAAAAGGAAGAAGACGTAGGAGGGGCTTTTTTTTTTACTATGAAGAGTCTGGAGCTTGAAAGAAAGTTTGCTACCCCGAGAAGAAACCGATTTACATTCTAGAGCTCATAAAATTTATTTGAATGCCTGTAGGTTGGGATCTACTCAGGGTTGTAATCCCTGTAACGTTCCTATAAATTATATGTGCTATGAATTTACTTGAATAACCCACGACGGAGCAAACCTTCAGACTACCATGTACAATGTCTTCAATCCCGCTTCCCTCCACCTTTGAAGTTTTGTCACATTTAGAAAAGTTCTAGTTCACTTTGAAAGAGTACCTTGAAGTTTCTGTCGCAGCCATTATTTTCTTATCACTCTTCTGTTAGAAATATGAATATTTATTGAAGAGCTGATTATGCATTACAGTACATGGATGAAATAAACATTAGGGGACACGAATACAAGACACTCAGTTGAATCGACTTGAATTCGATTGTTCTCTTGAGTTAAACCACGAGCGCGTGAGTGCATGCTAATACGACCGCTCTTAACTTCAAGAAAGGGTTTTAGCAATGCAGATGGGAAGAACCGACATTTCTGTGCCCATCCCTGAATCACCCGTTGCGAGGACCCTACTGAGACGGGGTTAGACCATGCGGGGAACCGCAGGCACCAGAACATGGTGACTCGAAAATCGATTAATAACCTCAGCACAAAATCGTCATGAAAAACTGTAGGGATGTATGAAAAAAGTTCTTAGGATTGAATAATATATATATTATGTGTGTCGTATATTGAAAAATCCAATCACTCGAAAAGCGAAGAAAAGTTTGAATTTGAAGGTAGTAGGGCACATGGTTGATGTGACAATACCCATTCAACATTAGTGACATTGGTTGATGAGTAGCTCAACCATAGGATTCTGTTTTACCTCGTATAGATTTATCTGATTGGGCTTTCATTTTGAGGATTTCAATTTATTTTATTGTATTAGTCGTTCAAACATATTCCGCGGCAGGCGAATCCCAGCCTCCCATAAAATCTGGTTGACAATTTGATGGTTCTTTGGGAAACGGTAATAATTTCCAATAAGCCACTTATTGGAAGGGTAAAGAAGGGTGAATTTAAGAAGGGTAAAGTGTTGTTTGCGAGGATTCATACTAAGAGATCAGGTGAATCGGGAATCTGTTAATGGTGAGTACTACTACTCCGAACCATCAAACTTGAAGAAGAGAGGTAAATACAATTCCATGAATTATGAGTCATCATTACGTTGGAGGTCAATATTGGTGTTACGAATCGTCGGTACCTACCTGTTTGCGTTAAGATTCTTAGCGACTTAGCTCGTTCCACCACTTAGCCGAGCACAAAGGTCTCGTTGGAGGACAATACGGGCGGTGGCGGAATTAACGTTTGACGAGAAGTACTTGGTTTGAAGTGCCTTTCACGACTCACTAAGGACCGATCTAAGTAGGCCGAGCACAGGGCAATATCGGATGTCAAACTTGGAACGCCAGTGAAGTGAGGGAGGGAGGGACGAACAATATTACGTGGATGCGACCTCCGTAAACCACTCGGGGAATTAAGTTATAGAAGGGTGTTTCGGGAACGTAGAGTAAACTGGCGGATAGGTAGATGGGCCACACCAGATGGGGTTTGGGTTGGAAGTTTGCTCTTGGGCTAATTTCTTGATGAATCGCAAGTTCAACGAGGGACCTACTTGGGTTCGAAAGGGCCTTGTAACAATGAACTGTTCCCGGCGGCGCCTGCGGTAGCGCGTAGCGTTGATTTCGCGTCGCCTGTGAAGCGTCACTAAAATAGAATCTGACAATTTTCAGGAAAAGTTGCGTGATAAGGGGTAGACAGATACCAATTGAGTTTGGCCTGACAGTTTGTATGATGATTTTTTGAATGTGATTGATATTTATGTTACCTACCAAGATTTACTTCCGTAATAATTACCAACATGTCTTAGATCTTATAGGTACTCACATACCTAATGCATATATGATATATGCATATCATATAATATATTATGATAAATTTTATAGATTTAATATATTTAATTACCTAATTAATTCATTAAATTTAATAAAATTAAAATATATTCATATATTTCATATAATATGTAATATTATTATGATATATAGCTTTTCCAAGTCAAATTGAGAATTTTCCAAATCAAATTGAGAATTTTCCAAATCAATTTGAGAATTTTCCAAATCAAATTGAGAATTTTCCAAATCAATTTGAGAATTTTCCAAATCAAATTGAGAATTTTCCAAATCAAATTGAGAATTTTTCAAATCAATTAGAATTCCAAACCAAATTGAGAATTTTTCAAAGGAGAATTTTCTTTAAAAAATAAAGACAGAGGAATTATCCAAACTAAAGTGACAATTTTTCAAATGAAATCAAAACTTTTAATTATGAATATTGGTACAAGGTACCATTTAGCCATGATATAGGTACCTAGTTGAAAGAAAGAAATCCGCATTTTTTAATTAAAAAAAAAAAAAAATCAATTCTCCATATTTTGAGTAAAATGAGGTAGGTATTTACGTAGGCTAGTATACTTGAATAATCAATGTAGTGGGTTCCCAGCAGCTGCGTTTGTTAACTGTACGAACATGTCCATCATCCAATTGGTACAATCAGCTGATGAAATGGTAGGGGTGCTTTGAGCTATCACTTCACTCAAAATGAGATTCTGCGCTGACTCACTGAGAACGTTTCTCACGTATAGCTTCTTACTACCTACCTAGATTTAAGAGAAAAGTTTTTGGTTCGTGCTTATTTTATTTGGAGTTCTCAATTTGGTTTGGAAAATTCTCAATTTGGTTTGGAAAATTCTCATTTTGACTTGGAAAATTCTCAATTTGACTTGGAAAAGCTATATTTTAATCCCCTCCATCATGTATTAAATACTCGTATTCGTAGACAGATTATTTCGGACTTGGTTCATGTCCCTTCAAGCCCTACAATGGGTACGTGAAACTTCTAATTCTTGAAGGGCCTATCTCTGGAATGCTACCGTATGATCCTAGTTTTGAAGTGGGTCTGAAGTGTAGTGTTTTCTTCAATAAATGAATGGGGCCTTACTTTCCCTTTGCGGAGAGCGGCTTACATATTCCTCGTAACTGTCAGATATTTTTTGTCTCCAGGTGGCCCTTTCTGAAAAGAGGAAGGTCGGACTGATTTAGTGGTGGTAAATTTTCCGACTGTATTCCAGGCCAACCATAATCCATATTGAGCCCTACAGACAACTGACACTATCAACAATTTATATCAAAAAGTCCTAACCTACCTACTTATCCAAATTCATCTCACGATGTTTCTTTCGGTTTCAATTTCCGTAAACTTGAATTTGAAAAACCATAACTCTCTATTTCAAATCTCTTCTCTCTAATAATCTCATTCGGTCCCGCAATTTTAGCGGTAGCAGTGGACTGCGGACAGATTTTTTGATGTTGTCATTATGTTTTTGATAAAGGTACAAACAATTTTATCACACATTTGATTCATTATGCTCTGATTAGAATACGATATCACCAAATAGAGTTTGAGTCAGCTCTTTCCTAGAATGACATTCTAAAACTTGATTTGATGACTTACACGAACGAACACCCAATAGTATTGTTTAGTTACTGACGATGGTTTAATCGCAGAAACCGGTCTAACAGTGTAGTCATATTTCTGTGGAAATTGACTATTTTTCAAATACTCTTGTTTTTCTTTACTAACATAGCAGTTAACCGCATATACAAACCGTAATACTGCTGTCTACTCAAACGTACGATAATCCCTATCAATCTCTCTACCGTTCAATTTATTCCTTTCTGATGAAATTAGATTTCCAAGAGGCATTGGGAAATGGTTATGGTGAGAATGATGGAAAAGATACCACCCAAGAGAAACCATCTGTCTGAGCGAGAGAGCGTAAAGAGACAAATGCTCGTAGATCGATGTACCTTGGGAAATACACAATAGAACTTACCCCATCCCGCACTACCGATTCCCATTCCATTTTCCTTTTCCTTCAATTATAGAAGTAAGTTCGCTAGACCATGAATGAGAACATGAGAGTGGGATTGGCACCAGAATAGATTATACAGTGAAAACTGGATGAGTTTTTTCCGATTACTTTTACTTAATGGCTCCGAAGTACCACAGGCATATTTTATCAGGTAAAATGAAATAAATAGGAAATCAATTGAAGGCGTTCAAATCGTGCCTTGTAGACGATTCAATTATAAATCACTTCTCTCTAGCACCCCACACCTTTTATTCGAAACCGTTAACCTACTAGTTTTAGAAGTGAACCTTCAGGACAGGGGTTTCCGTAGACCAAGAAGAGTAATAGCATTGATGTCAATTTTGTAAAAGTTAGGACTGCTTGTAGGACTGCAGTGTGACCCCGTGTTCGTGTGATAACTATCGACCATTTGATAGTGAGCAAGTTTGAATCTTATGACAATGATTCCACAATAGTAAGCATCCTAGCATATTCTATCTAGTAGGGATCTTCAACGAATCATCTATCATTCAAACATATCGCAGGTAAGTAAATTTTGTATTTATATGTTTCTGCTTTGAAACCCGAATACAAACACACCATGAAGTATCCCGGAGATGTGTAAACAGCTCTGAATATATCAAACAAGGTAGCGCTTCTAAAGGTAGAAATACACAAGAGGGAGACCTTTAAATAGGATCTTTCTCTTTACTTAGACTCACCTTGACGATACGTGAAACGCACATAAAACGAAATGTAAATTTTCCTACTTTTATGTCGAATTTTGGTTCATGATCGATTTATGAAGTCGGCATTGACATCACGAGCTTTAAATTCGCATGAGCTTTAAAAGTATTTGAAAAAATCGTTTATTTCCACTGATATATGAGTACACTGTTAGATTCCAATAGTAGGGGAAGGTCGTGTATCTTGAGCAGCTTGTACCTTGGGCAACTTTCTATTACTCAGACTTTCGAAGAGAGAAAATTCGTTAGAACACGGAAAATTATTGTTTTCATGATGGCACCAATGTTCTTGAAGTTTGGCGACCTGGTAAGTGTTTTTCTTGAATAGTACCTATTGGATGATTTCGAAGCTGTTAAGTATGGGCTTTATCATGGGCCATCGCTTTTTTCGTTTTGTTCTCATGGTTTGAATCGAAAGGTGAATGTTTTCTCCAAGTCATTTCCGTGTACCTTGAGCAACTAGCGATTTTGTACCTTGAGCAACTACCTGGGGTTGCCCGAGGTACAATTACTCAAATTTCCTGTACATTTTTCTTCCATAACTGATTCGGTAGCTGATTTTACTCTTTTATTCCTTCTTTCAGAAATGCCTCGAAGCAAGGAGGGTGTTAAACGGAAACCAATTGATCCCGAAAAGCTGCGTCAGGCTATAGAAGAGGTGCTGCGAGGTACTTCAATTAATGAATGTTCCAAAATTTACTTGATTGGGAGGTACACAATTGCCCGCCTTCTAAACGATTTCAAAAACCAAAATTTGAGTGTATCAGACACGAAAATAACTATGGACACCGGAAGGTTTTTTCTGAACGTGAGGAGAAAGACCTCGTCGATTATTTATTATTAGCAAGTAGAAATCACTATGGCATCACAAGGGTGGGATTGAACACATTGGCATTCCAATTTGCCCGTGGAAATTGCAAAAGAATTTCCTGATTCCTGGAATACTAATGAGAAGACTGGAAAGCAGTGGGTCAATGACTTCCTGGAGCGTCACCGTGAGCAGCTCTCCTTGAGGAAGCCACAGGCAACATCAATTGGTAGAACCATCTGCTTCAATGTGTTTTGTTGTTTGCAATTTTGTTCTTCTTATTCATAAATGTATTTTGAAATAAAAGTATAACGGATACGATACCAGAAACCGGTCTAGTAGTGTACTCATATTTCAGTGGAAATTTTCTCAAATGCTCTTGTCTTCCATAACATGGTATCCACAATTTCGTCGCGAGTGATACAGTTCGTACCTATCAGTTTTTGACTTCTTTCGACAGATTTCCTATTGTTAATTGACTTCTGCGGTGGGAGTCAATACTACATAATAATAATAATACTACATAATAATATACGAAGTGGAGGATCAGAATGAACGAGACTAAATCTGTACATGTCGACTTTACGAATCGTAAGTGTGAGTACATACCGGTACTCCTCAATGACAAAGTTATACCATATGCTAACGAAGCTAAGTATCTGGGTATGACCCTAGATGCTAAACTTCGATGAAAAGCGCATGTCAAAAAGAAGAAAGAGGAACTCACTATCAAATTCAGGAAAGTGTATTGGCTGATGGGATGACGATCACCCATGTCGATCCAAAACAAGATAACACTCTACAATCAGCTCCTCAAGCCAGTCTGGACGTATGGTGCACAACAGTGGGGCTGCACCGCTCCGAGCAACCGCTTGATCATCCAGCGCTTCCAGAATAACGTACTACGCGCGTGTGTAGACGCTTACCGTTACACAAGAAATGATCGACTACATTTGGAACTTCAAATTCCCACAGTCGAAGAAGTTATCAAAAAGCAAGCATTAGCCCATCAACAGAGGCTTCGTGGCCACATCAATGACGAGGTTGTCCAGCTCCTTGATGTTGATGGCCTACTCAGAAGGCTTAAAAGAACAAAACCTCATGACCTGTGGGAGTGGAGTGTTTTGTGAAAAGTGTCGTGAAATCATGTTGTGAAATGAAGTGTGTTCAGTGGGATCAGTGAACCCATACCAGTGCATCAGCTGCACAAAACTTGAAGCCTTTTAGAAGCCATGTTACGTATCTTAGCTTCTTAACAATCAATTAACAATGCATATCAAATGTAAATTGCTAATAAGTTGTAAACTTGGTGCAATAAAATCTTCACAAGAAAAAAAAAAAAACATAATAATATTCAGTTCATATTATGAAGAGAGGCTTATGAAATAATAATATTAATGAAATAATGAATATTATTCAGTTATTGACTTTTATCGTCAAATGTTTGGTTCATAGTCCACTTCTGAGGTGAGTGTTTATATCCCACATGAAAACTGAATAGTTTTCTCGACATCGGTGATAGTACTGAGGTCGGTGTTCATACATCATATGAAGAGAGATATATGATATATGATATAAGATTAAGTTTTTCCTACTTTCTTCGTCAAGATTTCGATTCTATCCGATTTTTTTTTGGCAAAACCACCCTCGTAATTTAATCAAAAGTGCCAATTTAAATGCAGGTAGATAACACTTATGTCCTATTACCCAAGAAGGCGTTCGCCTTATATACATGCGAATCGTGACAATCCCGCTACGACAATCATCGCAAAACTAAAAGTTTTGACTGATTCCCCACTGTTAAATGTGGTCCGGAGAGAGTTGATCGTCAACTTCTGTAACGAGTCACACACCTTCAAATTCTTAAATCTCAGTGATTGTCAAGGAGGGGGACGAAAATGGGATCAACTGGCGCGAAGACGGTGCGTGTTGTGACTGTAGAAGCGGGCGAAGACCACCCCTACACGACTGGTCGGCCCCCACGACGGCGGAGGGTTGTTTTTCCTCACCCCTCCCGTCACCCGAGAAGCAAAACACTACTTCAGTCTGCTCGCATCCCTCGATGGAGCCGCTACTATTACTTCTCCTTCTCTCCGGGATCGCTGTAAACTCCGAAACATCAGGTTCGTAACGCCACTTTTCACCCCCAAATAATTATTGACATGGATATCCACTTCCGGTGGTTGGAGAGGGTAGCGAGTATCATGAAAGTTTTCTAAAAAAGCAGACGATTCCAAAAATTGGTGAAAGATTTCTGAGCGATGAACACTACGGAAGTTCCATTTCCCTACCAACGGCTTGGTTGTACGTGAAAATCATAAGAATTTTGTCGTTACGGTTTTGGGTGGTTTTGGCGCAATTCCTGTAGTGGCACTGACTTCAAATGACATATCCATGATCAGAGGTTTTTCCCAGTAAGGGAGAAATTAGTTTTTTCCACTTTCCCCCTCAACCTCCTCTTATTTCCATTGGGCGTACCACATAGAATATTAAAAGCCTCGAAACTAAGGGGATGATTTTGCCAAGAAGGATACGAAGAAAATGTTTTATTGAAGCCAAACAAACATAATTTAAAATAAAACAAATAGGATTTGCCAAATTTTGGCCATAAAACCGGGTCTGCCGGTATGGAAAGAAAATACTCGTAGTATTATGGGTGTTTCACCTGATGTACAAAAAAAAATCAAAATAAAATTCGTTATATTTTTAGCACCGAGAGCGACTAAATAAACTTAAACACAAAATATTAAGTACATTACATAGACCTAGTAATTAAATTCTCGGACTAGGGATTTCCTGTACATTGAAGACTCCGTGATAAAACCATAAAGTGCCACCTGGTGCGTACAATCATCAAGAATATTCATGATTTCAGTGCCTTCAAAAATTATTTTGACAATATTTTATTTGTTTTTAATGTTTTCTTTTTGGATTCTTCAGTGAAATATTTACAGGTAGGTAATTTTACATTTTTTGTTATGATTTAGAATCATAAATGATTGAATTCGACATTTTTAAATGTCGAATTCAATCATAACTCTAATGCTTCCAAAATTTAAAAACCAAAACTCTAATGCTTCGTCCAAATGTGTTGGTTTCCGTTTCAAGACTTATGTACTTTGAATCAAATTTATTAAAATCTGCCAGTTCGCCGTTCAAAAATTGTCTGGGAACATGGAAATTTAGCTCGTATGATCTTAGGAACTATAACTCTAGGGTGACATGAAGGGATGGTAAATAGATGTTGAGATTTTATAGATGTTTCCACATTGATAATGTTGAATTGAACGTTATTATTGATTTCCATACAACTTGGAGTAGATTTGGACTCGTTTCACGAGCAGCCATTCGTTCCCAATAGGCTCGAGGTTAGCATTGATCCAACATCATCAACATCAGACTATCATTTCTGTCATAAGGAATTGTCATCCTGAGCTGGTTCAACAACACATGGTTTCGTAAATCGAGTTTTTGGTAGTGAAATACTTTTCGTGTCCTGGAATGGAGGTAATTTTGAATACTTTTTAGCCGGCCGTACTTCTTGAAGGAAATGGAATATTATTTGAATCCTCTTTATTTTCGTTGCTCGTCTCGTGATAATGGTTGATGAACATTAGAAGGGCTTACTGAATCGTTGCATTAAACACTAAGCTGGTCATGGTGATATGCGAACTAAATGGACGTTTTGGGCTATAGTCGATTTTATCCGTTTATCATCATTTATTCAATGTGTTCTGTTGGCAATTATTCTATCTATATCCGAGTACACAATCTCCACGGCTGTGACGTTTTCATTCTGCAATTAGCAACTCCGTCTAACATACGTAATGGTTGACGATTTTATCACAAGCAACACTTGTTATCATGATTATAGAGTAAGCACAATAGTAATAACTCATTCTAATATCAAAATTCGTCTTCGTTGGCGCAACACAAGTGAGGATCCGTTGCGTATCTCACTATGATACAAATTTAAAGATTCAATGAAACGTTTTTGTGCGTTTGTCGATGCCCAGCTAACACACTTTTTTCCGAACATATTTGATTACAATTACTAGCACCGAAGATCTGATGTTCCAAGCTGAACTGTCACTGTGATCGGCTTTACAGGGTAGCCATTTATTATATTGATGTAAGTAGATCGGTTCCAACAAGTTGAGGAGGAAGAATCTCTTACTCGAACGGAGCATAATCCTATTCAAAATTCTAATGAGTTTTTTCTTCGAAAAAATAACTATCTACGAAGGACATCGGATAGCGTATTTGACTAAATTTTTATTGTGTGGTGATAGATACGATGAAATATCTACCACTACTTCGAAACAAGTGAAATTTATTAAATAACTTTTTTCTGAAATTGTTTTTGGTAATATCTCAGTGGCTGCGGAGGTTTACCGTGTTAATGGTATAAGCCGAATCATTCCCACAATGTACTTCATAAGTATTACTAGCTGTCGGTCCCGTCGCTGACGGGCAGAACTCAGGGTGTGTCCATCTACCTCTGTTACCTACCGCTTTACGGATTATACCTCTTACATGTCCCTTTACGAACCCTTATAATCTTAAATACCAAAAATAATATTCATCTGTCTTGCGGGAAGGAAGAATAATTCTTTAAGATTTTTATAATTCGGCTTCGAAAGTGAACCCCCCTATGTCCTTCTTCGATCAAGGAAACATTTAAATACGGGAGAAGGATTCGATCCATTGAGCCGTTTTTGCGTGATTGAAGGACAGACAAACAGACAGACAGACACCAAATTCAAAATCGGTATGGTTCGACTTCATTTCAGGCGAAACGAATAACTGTAGTGAAATTTTTCGAAAATACCCAAGGAACACGAAAATCGCCTCTAAATTTAGTTATATAGATTACAGCAGAGCTTGGCATTGTGAATTCCCTAGTTACATTTCGAGCACTGGGCAGTCTTGCTTTCGGAAGGTAAGTATTGTATTGGGTTTTCAGGTGAGCATGGCAGACCAAACTATCTACAAAGGGTCAAGTCCGAACCGATTTGTATTCTTCCCTTCCTTCAATCTACCTGGTGTGAGGCGGATTGTGTAAACGGCTGAGCCTTGAAATCTTGAGGTTGATGGTGATGAAGCCTTGAAATCCTGTCGATTACCACCCAAGTGATGGGAAGAGTTTCTTAATCAATCTCATCTTCGGTTTTAGTTTTCGAAGGGCCAACCCCCTTGTTCCAACTCACAAACTCACTTCAGTTTCCGTTTCGACAGCTCGTTATATCAGACACTAGAGCGTTTGGGGGCGTAATGATTTGTTTACTGAGGAATTCGATTACAAGATGGAAGTGGAAACTGTATACCTACTCTTAAGAAATAACAATCTGCACTTTTGATGTTTTTCCATCTCGTCAAGACACCTTAATGTATTTACTCGTGGCGACGTATAAGGATGATTTAGGCACGGTATAAAAAACTAAAAATTGAGTGTAAGGAGAATGAGGAGAAAAAAACAAATACAATGTATTTGAATAGTGAAGGACTGTTGGTAAGATCAGACTAACTGATGTCTCAAAGTGGAATTGCGCATGCACATTGGCAGTCATTACTATTGTAGTTAGTATGGAATAGTGGTCCTACAACAATGAAATGACTCAAGAATTAAATCGTCAATAGTGACCCTAGAATTCGAGAGGAATCTGACGAATTGTTGCCATCATGGTACGATGTATCACATCGCATAGACATATTCCATTTCGAAAACTTCCATTGAGTTGAAAATTAATTATACAACAATACAAAATCTCATCAGAAGACAATCTTATGATACTAATTTGTACAGACGTTGGTATTGGCATTTGGGCCGACAATCCCTACCTACTGGCCATACAGAGTAGTTAATATGTGGTTCAGATGAATCGTTTTAGTCGACAAGTAAAAGACCACAAAGCACGTCTACACTTTTTACTTCAGGTCATAAAGACATGAGGCAGAATTCGTTTCACAATATCGGAGCTCACAGATGATTCTGTTAACTTTGGAATAAATATTTCATGAAGTAGGTATGGAGAGTGACGAATAAAATCTCTACCTGAACGGTTGAAAATTATCAATATGTTCATCAATATCATCAATATCATTATCAATATGTTCTCAGATGGAAAAATTGTAAGCTGACACACCTGTAGCGTGACCAAAAATGGAGAAGTGACTGTGCGTCAGTTACATAAACGCCAACACGGGTACGGGTGACGAAAGGAATAACACTTGTAACAAATAAATGGAAATATATTGAACTCAAGAAATACGAAATATGAAACACATGAAATATACTCAGCTTGGTGTAACTTAAAACCAGAATACGTCTCAAGTGACGTATCAACTTAGTATATCAACTTAGAGTGACTTTTAAATGGGGCCAGGGCTGTCCATATGAACAGGTCCCTGGGTGAATGAGCAAATGGAAAGATATGAATGAAAGATTTACAAAGGTATGCGTAACCGTCCTACTTGGGTTACGTGTAGCTTGATGGAGGTGACTCCTATGTGTACTCAACGTCCCTATCTGGCCAGAAAAGGTGTAAATATAACTCACAGTACTGAGATCTTATAACTGCTAGCACTCGGACGGGCTGTTCTTGCAGATCACTGTCTGTACGCGTAATGTCACTACTGTCGTCGTAACTGACGCTTCTACTCACAATCACGCTCGGAGGGCGTCTGTAAAACTGAAAGGGATTCACAACTGCTAGCACTCGGACGGGCTATTATCGCAAGGAGAGGTTTTGCTGGACTCTGTTGTTAGCCCTCAGCGCTGGGCTTAAATAGGTCGCTGGAGGGGGAAACGTCTGGAGGCGATCTGTGGTGGGGGTCGCCTGGTAGCCCTCATCCAGTGGCGCTTTTCTGGCGGCCGCGCGGTCTATTAGTCTGACGGCTTACACTCCCCTCCCTCCTGGGAGCCGGCGTCCTCGCCGGTAACCATAGATTCCCCGAAGATTGGTGTTGTCGTCGATCAGTGCCCAAACAAGTGAGTTGAAGCGAGTTAAATTTTAATAGGAAGGTTAAATCAAATAGTTAAGTCGCTAAATTTAGTTACAATTGTTAAATTGTATAAGTATATGCACAAAAGGTAAGTACTTTTTACATTAAATTTGGTTATAATTAACAAGTTTTACAAAAAAAATATGCACAAAAGGTAAGTAAAAGATTACAAGAATTACAAGAATTGCAGGTAGCAGAGTAAGATATAAATCAGCAAGTCAAGGTCCCGAGAGTAAGCTACACCAAGCAGTAGATAGCTTAATTTCTTAAAATTTTACTAAATTGTAAAGTGGTTCATATATCAAGAAAAAGGGTGTATGTACGTGTAATTAATTACAAAAAGGTGTATGTTAATTAAAAAGGTGAAAAAGGTTAATTAAAAAGGTGGAATTAAAAAAGGTGTATGTTTGTGTAATTAATTACTAGACAGGTTAAAGGTTACCGTCTTCCTTTTTCCTTCCCCGTAGTCTACGGCGTCCCCTTGGGTAAACAGTGTCCCGTGTAATTAAGTTGTCGCAGCGTTGTATGGCTTTAGGGTTACGCGTCATCGTATGCGTACCCTGTGTCACCGGTTCGTCATATCCATGTATAGGTGTAGAAGTATGCGTCACTGGGTGCGTCACTTGCGTCACCGTCACCACCGGCGTCACCTGTGTCACGGGTATCTGGGGTGTGTAGGTAGTTCTTTGGGTTGGCGTCACCTGGGGCGTCACCGTCGTCACTGGCGTCACCTGTGTCACGGGTATCTGGGGCGTGTAGGTAGTTCTTTGGGTTGGCGTCACCTGGGGCGTCACCGGCGTCACCTGTGTCATGGGTATCCGGGGCGTGTAGGTAGTTCTTTGGGTTGGCGTCACCGTCGTCAATGGCGTCACCGTCGTCACCGGCGCCACCTGGGGCGTCACCGTCGTCACCGGGGGCGTCACCGCCGTCACCGGGTGCGTTACTTGCGTCATTGGTCCTTGGTAGGGTTGTATCAACTCAGGAGCAAGCGTCACCGGGTGTGTCACTTGCGTCTCTGGCCCACCATGTGTGTGTGTTGGGTCAGAAGTGACCGTCACCGGCACTCTGAGAGAAAAACCTTGAATGGACTCAATAACCGTCGCTAAGCATTCTTCCATCACCTCCTCGTTGGCTGGATCTTGAAAGGTGATGCTTGCTGTTGAGGCTCGTGACTGTGGGCGTCCTCCTATGGCCAATGGTCCAGTTGACACGTTTCGTACCCCAGGTGGATGTGAAATGGGTAGAAGGCTCCGTTTCTTGATACAGTCAATCTCGAGATGTTCGTGTACCCCACAGTAATTGCAGAAGATAGTCTTCTGTGGGTTGTGACTGCAGTCCACGGGGAAGTGTGACATGTCCCCACAAAACATGCACGGGAACCTGGGGTTAGGTCTTGGCGTCTTGGCGTCACGTCGTCCCGTCATTGTCTTCTTTGGGTCCCATGGATCTATCTCCATGACCATAGAACGCGGTATATTCGTCCCCCTGTAATCACTGGCGTCTGAGTGTAACCTGGGCCCGTGGTCAAACAGGCGTGACAGGCGGATCAATGTAGCATTGATTGTGTCCAGTACGTCGGGTGACGAACCGTTCCCCCCGTTCCTCTGAATTCTGGGCATAGTGAAATGTGTGATTTAAAATGAGTGACTGAAGTTATAGGGTTACTGTCCCCCCTGTTGCAAAGTAAGATTGTGTAGTGTAACAAGGAAAATGTGTAATCAAAAATACGTCAAGGAAATGACGGTGTATGATATTCTGTGTGAGTGACTCTGTTGTTGTTTTGCTTTCTTCTCGTCACCTCGTGTCGGCGTAACTGGATTCGTGCCTGGGCTTACCAGACAAAAATCCCACAAGCTGCCACCAATATGTAAGCTGACACACCTGTAGCGTGACCAAAAATGGAGAAGTGACTGTGCGTCAGTTACATAAACGCCAACACGGGTACGGGTGACGAAAGGAATAACACTTGTAACAAATAAATGGAAATATATTGAACTCAAGAAATACGAAATATGAAACACATGAAATATACTCAGCTTGGTGTAACTTAAAACCAGAATACGTCTCAAGTGACGTATCAACTTAGTATATCAACTTAGAGTGACTTTTAAATGGGGCCAGGGCTGTCCATATGAACAGGTCCCTGGGTGAATGAGCAAATGGAAAGATATGAATGAAAGATTTACAAAGGTATGCGTAACCGTCCTACTTGGGTTACGTGTAGCTTGATGGAGGTGACTCCTATGTGTACTCAACGTCCCTATCTGGCCAGAAAAGGTGTAAATATAACTCACAGTACTGAGATCTTATAACTGCTAGCACTCGGACGGGCTATTATCGCAAGGAGAGGTTTTGCTGGACTCTGTTGTTAGCCCTCAGCGCTGGGCTTAAATAGGTCGCTGGAGGGGGAAACGTCTGGAGGCGATCTGTGGTGGGGGTCGCCTGGTAGCCCTCATCCAGTGGCGCTTTTCTGGCGGCCGCGCGGTCTATTAGTCTGACGGCTTACAAAATCGTATTTTCCAATAATAAAACGTGCAACATGACCGTTTAGATCGACCCTTAGGTATGTGAGGGTATTCACTCGACGGTAATTCCCATTAAATGGGAAATTTTGGCTTCACACGTTCAACCAGAGGCGGATAGCGATGAACGCCGGCCGGGTCAGTTCCAATATGTGAGCTTATTTCATAGGTTTTGAACCTAAACTTCTCGAACCTCGATAGGAGTTTCTCCGCTGGAGTTCAATCCGTGGACAGCAACATGTGAAACTCAATCATGTTTAAATCTATTAGATTTACAAATGTTGTGTTCTACGGTGCGTACGGCGATTTGATGAAACCGTGAAAATTAATTTTCAATCAATATAAAATTTATATACTGATATAAAATATTTAATACCAAGTGCATCACTACCAACCTGTTCGGCGCATAACATTTAATAGGTAGTCTTATCAGTATTTGCAGTTATAAAAGTGCTCTTTCAAATGTCTTGCTCTAACAAAAACCTTGAATCGCATCATTGCTAATTTCTGACTCAAATTACACAGGTTCGTACAGCCACGCACCTTCTTGTGAGAAAACACGTTGTGATGCAGTTTACACAAAATTTGGCAGTCCGAAATTTCCCCCGAAAAGCATAGGGTTGGCCATTTCCCCTAAAGAAGTTAAGCTCGACCCGAAGTTTTCTACTCCCCACGTTGTTTTGTTGAGGGGTTGAGGAGCATATATCATATCTGAAAGTCAAATATGGGAGTCGAAGTCAGCCCCTGCTTCTACTCCCGCGTCCCTCGGACGGATCAAAGTTGGCCCCGACTTGGTCATCCGTGATTGATTTCCTGACCACTTACGTTTTCCTTCAACGATAATAAACGTCGTTTGATTTCTTTCATCTTCAGAAAGAGCGGGATCATTATTGATAGCTCAGCCGTGGAAGACCAATTATAGGAGTAAAAGGCTCGTTCATGGCTCGTTGGTTTCAGCGATTTCTGATTCTTCAGCAGTTATGATTTCACTATCGCGTTCAGCGTTGAAAAAACCTTTAAAATGAGGTGTCATTTGTCAGACTGTTCTATTTTACAAATTTGAATTTATGGTTATCTTCCCCCCCCCTCCCCCCTCAAACTCCCCTTAGAGTTGCCTGATTCTGCCCATCTACGAACATAGCCTTTCGATTGCCAATACTGATTCTTTGTACAAACATACATAAATATGTATATATTATCAAATGGCGGAAAGGAGGAACTTGATATTCTTGAGGCTCAGAGCGTATCAAATTGTGAGTTTTCCTTTTGCATGTTTAACTTTCATAGCCACTCTGTGCCTCAATAATAAATATGTATATAAATATACGTATGCGTTTGATTTTTGGTGTCATTCGGCAGTAAATTTCACGATGGCCTGAAACGGATTTTGGTATACATTTTTTTTTTGGAAATTCGAGTTTTAAACATTTTTGACTAACATACGAGTAATATAGTTCGACATCAGTTCGACTGTCTTGGCAATCTAAAGGCTAAGTTCGTAGACGAGCAGAATCGGGCCACTCTAAGGGGGGTTTAGGGACATTTAAGGGTGAAGGGGGGATTTCCCATAAATTCCAAAACCGAAACAGTCCGACAAGTGACCCCTCATTTTAAAGGTTTTTTAATGCTGAACATGATGGTGAAGTTAGAATTGTGATATCACTTCAAAGATATCACGAGCACTTTGAAGATGAAGTTGGGCTTCACGGTCCATCTGCTCTAAGCTGATAACGGATTGAAATATCGCAATTCTGACTTGAGCATTGTGTTTAGCGTTGAAAAATCTATAAACTGAGGTGTTGCTCGGGTAAAGAGGATGCAACATTAAATGTTGTCCACAGTCATGCAGCATGGCTATAAGAGCGGATTTTCGAAGAAATTACCGGTTTTATGTAAAATGTCTCCCTTTTACTGGTTTACAAATTTTGTCATAAAACCAGTAAAATGGAGACATTTTTCATAAAACCAGTAATTTATTCGTAAATCCGCTCTTATAGCCATGCTGCATGAATGTGGATTTTTTTTCTCTTCGTATTATTGATCGCTGATGAGCGTTTTGTTTAACATCTGATATCGTAGATGTGTTTTCATGTACCTTTGTTGCTAGTGAACACATCACTTATCTACGAAAACTTCAGGTGTAGGTATTTGGGTTCTATTGTTGGCAATAATGAAACTTCTTTTGCCAACTCAATCAAACATATTTTATTAAGCCCCAATCTGAAATGCATAACACATACGAAAAGACCCAATATACGTTCTCCCTTTTGATGATCTCCGTATCATGATACCACTAACCTACCTAACAATTTATTCACGAGCAAATTTGAATGGTCAGCTTTGTAGGCGAGCTCTAAATCAAAGAACAGCTTTCAGACCACAACCGTGACTCTTTCGTTTAAATTAGGTGCGGCCGGTGTAATGTACATAACGTGGCGGAGGATCAGGCTGAGATTTATCATAATATTCTAGAATCTCATTTTAACATCCCTCTCCCTCCCAAGAGAATAGGGATTATCCGTAATGGGATAACCTCGGCGGCAGCACGCTATGTTCGCCCCGCCAATCGATACCCGGCGGTAATTTCGCCCCGATCTCCTCAATCAGGAACTATGGTCAACCCCAAGGTAATCTCATACCTTTCGACTATTTCGCTCAACGCAACACCAACCAAGAGGACCTGGAACTATTATCTAAAAATGAAGTACGAGTGAATAGGTACTCCAGATCCCCCTATTCCATCTCCCTTTCATAATCCCAGCAAGCTGTGACATCTATCCAAATTTGTATGTAAATAATCAGAAGTTTCGACCGTGTTGACAATGATCTCAACGTTCATGATCACCCAAACATGAGGGAAAATGAAGTTTGAGAATAAAAAAATCGGTTAAGCTTGTCTAACTGTAGAGCTAATACACTATTACTCGTATAATATCAGCTACGAATGAGCCGTTTTTTGTTCAGTACCCTTAAAACTTGGACACGCCGAAAGAATCAATGAGAGTGGGTCCACAAGGCGATGGAAACACATGTTGAAAATATGCCGAGTGAGTGCCTAGACCGAAGAGCATGATGCGGCTAGTGAGAAACAACTTCACTGAAGCACAAACTATAGGGATCAATATGCATGGGCTTACTGTAATGATTGAGCGGGTGTAAATAAATCTCTTAAGGATAAGGATAAGGTCACCAGTCAGAATGTCGTACAATTATTTTCCTCCAGGAATAACTTTTTTCAAACGTTTTCCTCCTTCAAAAAGTGACATTCGATAACAGAGTTTGCATACAGAAATATTAAACCGATCGTTCCTTTTTATCTCGTTCCACCAACTGAACTTCATCACACGCACCGGAACGCTCCATCTCGAGTTCGTCTACTCACAATTTGTCCTATTCAGAACTCAAAGGCTTTACAGGTCAATTTTCTACCGTGTACCTTCATCTTTTACTGTATTTTATCGAATTACATCTAGCGAAAACATCTCATTCAATATGGAAGCCCCTCGAACTAAATAAGCTTCATTACTTTTACAACCTTCCTAACAAAATCACCGCTCGAAAAGTATTATTAGAGATCTGCTTAACCTTTTTTTCCACCGTTTTCCGTTTCACTCCTCTCAGCTTCGACTCATCCTTCGTTTTCCGCTCTTTGGCTAATTTAGCGATTCTCAGAACCTTTTCCGTCTTTACTTAAATAATGCTATTTTTCTGAGCTCTCGACTCCAGTAGTTGTCTTCCACTATCGTCTGGGAGTTAAGGTTGATTATTGTAGCGAGAAGAAGAAAATTCTTCTCCTAAGTGAATTTGTTCTCGGTTTTCTGTGGACGAAAAAAATATAATGACAACTGTGAATGACGATATTGCTCATTTCCGTTTTCGTGTGCGAGCTTATATAATTAATTTAAATAAATGATAGATGAACCATTTATATTGATGGTGAAGTATTTGGCATTAATTTATATTAATATAATTCTGGGTTTTTACTTGTACCCACGTACGTCGGCCAAAATGACAAGGAATACCTACCTACCATCAAATATACAAATTAAGTTACCTTCTTTCAACAAGAAACTCGATATAACAAAACTAGTAGTACACCTACTTAATTACCTACAGGATTTCTAACTCTACAATTGTTCACAAATTTATGTTCACGTCGCACTTTCGTAGCAAATCAATATAATAATATATATTGTGCAACGTGAACGTAAGTTTGTGTACGATTGCACAGTTAGAAATCCAGTAGGATTTTTACCAATAATAACTTAATTAAATCAAATTTTGTATCAAACTCAGTTATTATTGGTAAAAGACATGATTCGTGAAAAAAGAGAACACACAGGAATGAGACACACAGGTGTATCATTAGATATCATGTTGAAGCTTAATAACTCAATAGGGGTATATAACTATAATAGGGCAAATTGAGGGATCTTTCTTCTGTTTATACCACTGCACTCTGTTCATTCCCAAAAATAAGCGGGCTATTTCGTCATCCGTGATTGAAGTTCGCGGCAATCCAAAATGTTTCTTTGATCGTAGATTGCGTGGTCGACGTCAGCAAAGTGAGTTTAATATCGTATTCTGTACACCAAAGAGTAATATTGCTTGGTTCAGAAATTAAGGAACAGTTGGAAAAAGGCACCTCATGTCTTATTCACGCAATAAAGTGTGGATGTATGCCTGAATGAAGTATGGTATTCGAACAAAGTTGATTGCTATTCTCACGGCGAAAGCTGTACCTGTGGTAAATGGTTATGGGTGCCTTGGGATTCCGTCCCGGGAGCAGGTAAAACCCTCGCACGGTTAATCCCTCGGCTCGGGCGAACCTTGGATTTCCGTCCCGCCCTCTCTCAGCGTTGATTAGAATTCTTTGTGAACAGCCAACATAAACACGTTACATACTGAAGATCAGGAATGGCTAGTGGTTCCTCCGATAAACCTCCCCCAATCAACTGATTAATACCATATAGATTAGTTGGACATATAGATCAAGTGGACGGGGTTGCGGAATAAAAACATCCCCTAATCAACTGATTAGTACCATATAGATTAGTTGGACATATAGATCAAGTGGACGGGGTTGCGGAATAAAAACATCCCCTAATCAACTGATTAGTACCATATAGATTAGTTGGACATACAGATCAAGTGGACGGGGTTGCGGAATAAAAACATCCCCTAATCAACTGATTAGTACCATATAGATTAGTTGGACATATAGATCAAGTGGACGGGGTTGCGGAATAAAAACATCCCCTAATCAACTGATTAGTACCATATAGATTAGTTGGACATATAGATCAAGTGGACGGGGTTGCGGAATAAAAACATCCCCTAATCAACTGATTAGTACCATATAGATTAGTTGGACATATAGATCAAGTGGACGGGGTTGCGGATTAAAAACATCCCCTAATCAACTGATTAGTACCATATAGATTAGTTGGACATATAGATCAAGTGGACGGGGTTGCGGAATAAAAACATCCCCTAATCAACTGATTAGTACCATATAGATTAGTTGGACATATAGATCAAGTGGACGGGGTTGCGGAATAAAAACATCCCCTAATCAACTGATTAGTACCATATAGGGTAGTGTCACAACTGGCCTTGCGTGTATATTATATTATTAGTGTATATTATACGATGATATGTTTCACAATGTCTGTAGTTTTTTTTTTACTTTCCTCAGAACGGAGTTCCAAGGTTTCAGTAGGCTGGGTCCAAGTTGTTGGGACGGAATCCCAAGGTGCCAGTGAGCCCCACGCTAAAGGCAGGGACGGAATCCCAAGGTTTTTTAAGCCGGCTTAATATTTTAATGAGGTTCCGGGACGGAATTCGTAGCCGCCCATGGTTATGCATTGAAATATCAAATTCATGCTTTGATGATTTCGGCGAAGTGAAATTCAAATTAACTCTACCAACTTAAGGGGTAGTAGTTTTGTAAGTGTTAGAGTATTAAATACTACGAGTATATTATTAAAAATTTTTTTTAATAATTATGCGTTACCGCATACGAGGTAGATTAAATAATCACCAATGCATTTTAAGATCATTGATGTATATAATGATTTCACTTTGAGCATGCAATTGTTAATATTGCTCTACAATCAGGGTGTGAGTCACAATAAATATCTATACACCAAATCATCAAAATACAATGGGAATTGAAGTTGACTGGAGGAGGCCAAAAACGTAATGATTCGTGTGTCGGAAAGTGTTCTTTGAGCATCTTTAAATTTCCCAAATCGCATCGCTGCGAACCCTGTCGCATATGCGGGATGCAAGTTAGTACAGTCATGTCTTTATGTTCAATGGAAAATCATACCAGTGCAGCACGCTACCTCTGAAGAAAACAAGCTTATCAAAAGTATTAGAGGTGATTAGCGCGGCGTGTAGAGCATGAGGTTGACGTGTTGAACGAAAAAAGTTGTTTTGTGTCGAGTAAGCTTTCCGTAATTAATTTACATATTGGATGAACAGCTTGCATATCTATAGCCTCTCACCACGACAAAAAAAGATTCATTTGGCCGTAAAGCTTGAAATATTATTCAAAATCTCACAACTCTCAAAAAAGTGGGAAAGGAACCACTCTGAGCTTGCATCCCTAACGATACAGTTCTCCAACTGAGTGCATATTTTGGTATTTTATCGTTCCAAATTATTAAATTTGGAATAGAAATTGTATTTGTGAGTTGCCACCCAGCTACCTTTTCAATTAATTTACGTGTCAAATGCGCTAGCGGAATTTCAAAACTTTGGTTTCCTTATTTTCTTCTATACAAATCTGTATGAGAGGAAACCAAGTCAAACCGTACTAGATACTTTAAATTTACACTACTTTATATTTTAAATTTATATTTTATTTATATTTATTTGTTTGTATGCTCCAATAATGCCAGATGACCTAACGTACGAATATTCAAATTGACCTACGAGTATTTATTATTGGGTTGCAATATCTGCTATTTTGATTTTGAAAATGTCTCTTTATGTTTCCTTCACACTTTTCATTTATTGGGGTATGTCATCTATTAGGTATAGGAGGTAACAGAACGATGCAACGATGGCTGATGCAAAAGCCCCTACCTATTCGCCCTCGGCTATCTGCCTTCCAACCAATCCTGGTTCTCTAACAATGCATTCAGAAGTTGATCATGGCATACTCAACTCTACCGTTTGCCAAATTATAACATTGAATAACATTCATATGTTTGTTATGCCATATTGAACAATACTATGTTATTATATTGTTCAATCGGGCATAACAAACATAGTAAAGGAATGGAAATGAAGAGCATTGTTTCCTGAGTAATAGCTGAGTTTTGCGCTTTCCGTTCAAAAAATCCAATAATTCAAATTTTCAATTTTGCACAAAAAATCTGTCTTGACAATCGAAAAACTAAGTTCGTAGATGCGCAGAATTGGGCGACTCTAAGAGTTTCGGAGAGTTTTAGGGGCGAAAAATTCCTCATAATTTCACAAAATTAAACATTCTGACGGGTGACACCTCATTCTAAAGGCTTTTCAATGTTAAACACGATGGTGAAATCGGAATTGCGATATCTTATTCCGTTCTCAAACTGGAGCACTTTGAAGATGAAGAAACGTGGTTGTTACTTGGTATGATCGTCACATTAAGTCTGCTCTTATCTGATAACGGAATGTGATATCGCAATTCTGACTTCACCGTCGTGTTCAGCGTTGAAATGTCCAAACGCTGAGGGGGGTTTTGGGGAGGTGGGGGGGGGGGGGGGGGTTATTTAAAAATTACAAAAATGAAAGGGTCTGTCAAGTGACACCTCATTTTAAAGGTTTAAACACGCAGAATAAGAAGTTTAAGTCAGAATTGCTATATCTTATTCCGCTCTCAAACCGGAGCACTTTGATGATGGAGAAACTTAGTTGATACTTGAGATGTTCTTCATGGACATCATGTTCTTTAATGGAGACATTTTACATAAAACCAATTTTTTCTACGAAAATTCGCGCTTATAGCCATGCTGCATGACTGTGGATTTTTTCCATTTCCTTCACACATCCCGAAACTTATATATTTTCTTTCTTCAGGATGTGAAAAGGTTGTGTGTCGTTCCTGTATGTGAAAATGGTACAGCCATGTGGCGTTGATCAAGTGCCTTCATAATATGAAGTTCATATTCTTGGAAAACATTCTACATGAACTAGTTGGTGTCCTAACTTTCTACCAACTACGCGAATCAAAACGAAGCAGAAACATAATTATCAAGTTTCGCGAGAACTTCGATAAAAACGGCACCAATTCTAGGAACAATAATTTTGTCAAGCTCTTTCGCTCGCACGACTTGCTAGGCTGTGTTACGGAAAAATAACACAAAATATCGATATTCTGCTCAACAGCCGACAGACAGAAGTACAATTTTTGTAAATGTAGATATCAAATGGTGTTTTTTGGATTGCTGATGCGTTAGTTTTCTCCTCTCTTCTGTTAGCGGCTCCCCTTCTTTGGCAAACCTATATGATGTGCAATTAACATACGTTCCGGAGGAGTTCGTCGTCACTAGCAAGCTGAGAATTGAAGGCGAGTAAGGACATCATCATCAGGACGAGCAAAGATTCCTCCGGAACACATGTAAATCATACTTCTTGTACCTACTGGGTTTGCTTCAAATGATAATTATTTCTTAATAATAATAATAAGTTATAATAATAAATAATAATAATAAATTATTTCTTACCACCAATGAAGTATTGTTTTCTTAATAACTACATACTTCTTGTAAATAATCATTGCTCCCAATCATATCGCTGGTCATGACGACATGAATACTGCCGTTAGAATGAAGAACGCCTCACCTCAAAATTTTCAATTTTTTTTTTTTACGTAATCCCTATATTTTTTACCTTATCTTTCCAACGGTGAAATCGAAATTTCGAAATTCGACCCGGAAAGGGTTGAATTCGTAGGGGGTGAAACCAAAAAAGTGTTCGATTTGGAGGAAAAACACCTCACCTACGTGTTTTTTAAGGTAAAACACCTCAGCCTACCACTTAAAACGCCTCACCTTTGTGTTGTTCGTTGCCTGTTTTGGAGGAAAAACGCCTCAGCTCGTTGAAAATTCGAGCTGAGGTGTTTTTTGTTCAAACTGTTGGCTTCAATATCAACGTGAGGCGTTTATTGGCTTTCGCAAGGCGTTTTTGTTCCAATTGTTTACACATCTGACCGGGGCTGAGGCCTTCTTTCTGTCTGATCGGCTGGTGCTCAGTCATTTTCAGTTTAAGTTTCGGCGCTGTTTTAATTCAACGAATTCACGTGGGAAATCTTTGGTAGCTCTCGCGTTGGCTCCTTGTTCAGTCGGGGAAGACATTCCATTTTCAAATCATTTAGCGAATTTTCGAAGAGAATTTTCGAAGCTATAAAATAAAGATGTATACCGTATACGGTGGGAGGGTCGTCAACCCCCCCCCCCCCCCACCAAATACGTTCCATATTAACTAGGGAGGTGTGTGTAATATATTAAATACTAGGGGGGGGGGGTGCCGACCATCCCACTGTACATCTTTATTTTATAGCTCATTTTCTCCTCGAAAATTCGTTAAATGATAGCTTGAATCAGAAGACACGACCAATTCCATATCGCACTCGTTGAGTAACTAATAAAAACAAATATTTATAAATTTTATAAATAGTGCCAATCATCATGGTTTTGGGAAGGTGTGAAGTCATGGTATCGAAATTGGAAGAAATGGGATCCGTCCATCAATTAGGTAGGTACTTGCTCGAGATGGAGGGGAGAACAGTTCCTGGGATTGGTTGCTCAACGCCGGGCTAGGCTGGCGTACATAACTTACTGTTACAGTCTGTCGTCATTTGAGGAGAGGGGTTCAACAATGGAAGAACCATCCTCAGGTAAGTTGGTGATTAATAGAACCATGAAAAACCATACATAGTATCTTAATAGTTTTAAAAAATACTGATTAATGATTAGGTACCTAGTACCTACTTGATTAGTTAATAATTATTATTTAATTTACAGGATTAAATCCTGTAAATTTTCTTTTACCTCCAAAAATATTTAGAAAACGAATTTTTAGCACTTGGGTGAGGTGTTCTTCCTCCAAACGCAGCTTCTAAATGTACTCATCTTTTTGAAACTGAAACGCCTCACACAGAGGTGAGGTGTTTTACCTTCAAAAACATAGCGAAATAGTGGCTCAAAACGCCTCAGGTGTCAATAATCGATAAAATTATCGATTTTTTCTCGATTTTTTCTCAATTTCTTCTTACATTATGTTCATTTGAGTTTCTATCGACTTACCCCCAAAAACCTGGGTCGTAATAATGTTCTGGAGTGAAGTTATAGCGAAGTTCATACTGAGAACTTTGAAGCTGATTTCTGAAAATCGCACTTTTCGAGGTGAGGCGTTCTTCATTCAAACGGCAGAATACCTGTGGTAAATCTAATTTCCTCCGTCTTTGAAAGCTATTTATAGTAATTCAAAGCTATTCAAAGTAGTCATGACTACTTTTAGATATCAAGCGCAAACACGATTGAACATCAGTTAGCTAGATTGTTAAAAAAAATGTGAGTGCCGGTGTAGGCGGACGGAAGTACTCACCCACCCAGGGTATTTCTGTCCTAGGACAAATGTACCCACCTACACTGGGTACTTCTGTCCTAGGACAAATGTACCCACCTACACTGGGTATTTCTGTCCTAGGACAAATGTACCCACCTACACTGGGTACTTCTGTCCTAGGACCAATGTACCCACCTACACTGGGTACTTCTGTCCTAGGACAAATGTACCCACCTACACTGGGTAGTTCTGTCCTAGGACCAATGTACCCACCTACACTGGGTAGGTCCGTCCAAGGACTGGGTATGGCACAACATCAACATGGATCAAGTAAAATAACATAATAGTTTTTGCATATTTGGGCAAGTGACCTCTGTAAAGATATGATTTGAGATCAGGAGATCTTCAAAGGTTTGGTTAGGGGGAGAGTCATATTTCTTTCCACCTAGTCATTGTTTATCCTCATAACTTATTGTGGAGAGCTGTCTACCGTGCTCCACCCTTGTTTGTCTACATAATCAGAAGATGTCTCATCCCCTTCCAATAAACTTTCAACCTGTTTCAACGTCAATGGTGTAGAGTAACCCCAACCGCGTCCCCTCCAACCCAGTACTTTGTATAAGGGTTTCAACCCTGTAAGGTTATTTCGTTACATCCACCTCTTCCAGTTACCAATACGTTACCCATAGAAGTAGAAGAAAAAATCCACTTTCCCTCACCCCAACCATTCTCTCCAAGACCCACAGTAAGAAATTCCACCCCGAATAGCAGGTTCACTCACGCGTCTGTATTGCTTCTCTATAACCCAACTAAACAACGGACCAAGTCAACCGCTCCCGCGTTTATTACAAAAGGGGCACCCTGAAAAGGGTCTATGAAAAAAGGCAAGACGGCGTGCCAAAATGAAAAGAAAAAAGGCGTTGGCACGGCAAAAAGGAGCTGTCGAGGGGTAGGTTTCTCTCCCTGAAATTTTTCTCTCTTTTAACCTCTGAGACCTCGAAGGATTCGCTGTGAAATCTGACGTTAAACCGCTTCATTTGCTCCGATAGACATAATTTTCAACCCCTCCAACCAATAACACGCTAGATTAAGGGTGGAGCAAATAAATAAACCGCCCCTTATGTGGGATGATTTGGATTAATGGACGTGGCAGTGGAAAGTATTATACCATGCAGAGTCCTTAAAAACGCCTTGCAAGGGTCGTGGCAGAGCCTCTTTACGTAAGTGATTTTATTTTATAGATAGTCACTACTTAGCTGATGTTTTATCAAACTGACAAATATATTTTATTCTAGATATTTTAGATATTTTTTCTAGATCTTTTATGTTCAATAAATAATGCCTAATTATGTAACATTATTGATTTTAAGTGGTGGTTGCATTCTCCCGTCCATAACTCAAAGAAAACTCCATTGGAATAGAGTATACAGTAGGTACGTGGATAAAAATAACGCTCCGATGAATATTGTTGCAGCAGAACACAATTAAGTAAATGACGGACCGATAATGAACAAGTCCTAACCTCGAATGAAATCGGACTGGTCGTTTATGAGATGACAGTATACACCACGCGAAGCGCGCAACCAATGTCAACTGCTTTTCGATTTGCAGGAGTTGGATTTATGTCGCCAGCTAACGCCAAACCCTACCTACGCGGTCCCATGAATTTCCTCGAAACTAATTTGAATATACGCAGAGACAATATCCACACGGTGAATCAGTGGAGTATTGGCTGACCGACATGATACTGGAACCAGCTTCTAACTTTAAGTAAAGCAAAATCGGACGAGCTGTTCATGTGAATACTGCATTTCCGGAGAATTAAATTATTTGTTATTAAATTTAATTTATGCTCAATAGCCACATTATAGTACGTTCTAGTGGCCCACAAACAGAATTGTTTCAATGAATCTAGTAGTGTTCTAGGAATTCGGTCTAGAGTGCGTGTACAAAATTTGTATTTAATACTTCATTACACTTGATCAAACATAATTGACCATAACAAGAACCTTTGATAAAGAGTGCAAAGGTAAAATTAGTCACTGTGCACAGTGACTTATTTTACCTTTCATGGTAAGAGATTTTCGTATTTATTTTCAAACGCCGGAATCCTGCACGTACCTACTTAATTTCCAAATAAATGAATAGCTCCCACAGACTGTTTGCTGAGCTCTATAATTGGCCATACAACTATAATGCCACCGTACTTACAGTACTTTGAAAATTATAATTTGCATGATTGGTTTTTATACTCCAGGAAAATAAATTCTGGTATTTCCATTTATTAAGTTTCTCCGCTCGAAGGTACTGCGCTGACATGAGCCCAATCAATTTATCGTAAAAGTTCGATGTCATGAAGGATCATTTCGCCCACTCGTGGTCCCTAATTCTTCATCATCTCAACAAATGGTGACATGGAACTGAGTTAGTTCAAAGTGGATTACATATCGGCACGTGTTCGGCCGTTTACATGACACTTGGGTTGTCCTTCCATTATCATATTCTGAAGAGGGTGTGGCTGTAACAAGGGCTGCCATGACATTCCGTCAACTATCGGAATGAATTTTCGTAAGTAACCGGAGTCAGTTTTATCGTTTCTCAGCTCGTTGATGTTGGGTGTTTGCTAACTTCTGGCGGCTGTAACTTCGGTGAATGAACTTACATGAGAGTTACACTAATGTTATTAGTTAGCTATAAGAGTCTACCTAATGTTATTATTCCTAAGGCAATTAAATTAGGGAGGTAGGTAAGTAAAACCACGCCGGACAACACCGTCACCCAGTTTTCCAATCGTTGTCCAAAACTCTAACAATTATTCAGCATATTACCATTGTAACTGTATAATTCGTTCGTTGAACAAACATCATGTTTGGGTCGGATGAAGAGGGAAACATAAAACTCTCACCTTAATTTTGATAGACTTTAAAAACCAAATTCAAATGTCGATCTAACTGATTAATTCGTGTCAACCAAAATTTGAAAAACTCAGTTAGTGTTCAGTCCAAGCAAAATCATATTTTTTGAAACGATCATTGTGTGACACAATAATTGTGTGACACAAATTATTTGTGTCTACTAAAGATGGGTCGTTCCAGTCGTACCCATTACGTGGAACCTAATCCAGAGGTGTTAATCCATCAACTGTTACAAATCCCTCAAATTATAATTTCTGTCTATAAAGCGTTATGGAGCAGTTACGAATCACATCATAATATTCCATTATAATATAATAGAAGAAGTTGAAGAACCATATTATTAAACTGATTCTTGAACTTCTTCTTCTTGTTGTTATGGTTGCCATTGGGGAAAAAAAGTGTTGGTTGCATGCTTTTATTTATTTTTTATAGGGTAAAAATAGTAGTTCTATCGGAAGTATGAGAACTGAAACGGGATGGGGTTCCATTCCCAGTCTTTAGTTAAGTTCATGGTACCAACTTCTAATCTATCGTTCTTCAGAACAATAACTTCTTCGTTCCACTGGTCCCATAGTAGTTCCACCGCCTGGTGACTTTCATTATCCCTTAGCGGTTCCACCTCTGCGTTCCATAATGATTTATGCGTTCCACTCTTAACCGTTCCATCTCTTATGCGATCCATTATCTCATCTGAGTTAGTGTACTTATAATTTAGGTAACTGCATAAGAAAACTGACCCAAGCTAATAATTGCGATTATCATAGACTTCTCGATTACCAGGCAATGCTCTCAGCCTATTGTGCGTTCATTCAAGAACCTAATCACATGGCTATGTCCTACTGGAGGGTACTCAATAAGTTCATGTTAGGTACGATGGTCATCTAAATCATTGTACTGCTGAAAGTTCTCTTCAAGGTGATGAAAACGATTAATTCCCTTACCTATAATGATGTTTATTCGGCTATGCCAATAGTACGATGGATATAAATGGTAAATAACAATAATATTACAATGTTATATTATACTAGCCGGTACCCTAGCGTTGCACAGGCCCACATGCATTATCGCTCTCTCAGCTGATGCACTTCATCCCAATCACTCCACCATGGTCTCAAGAGCCTGTATTTCGAATTTCAGCGCTCTAAGGTGAACAGAAGAGAATTCAGCTGTATCGCTCACGAAGCTAATCTTACATTGTCCCAATCACTTCTCCGTGGTCTCAAGAGCCTGTATATCGAATTTAAGCGCCCTAAGGTGAACATAAGATAATTCAGCTGTATCGCTCACGAAGCTGATCTTGCATCGTCCCAATCCCTCCCCGTGGTCTCATGAGGCTAGGTATCAAACTTCAGCGCTCTAGGGCCAACAAAAGAGAATTCAGCTGTAACGCTCACGAAGCTGAATCACTTCTCCGTCTCACGAGGCTGTGTACCAAATTTCAGCGCTCTAGGGTGAACAGGAGTGAACTCAGCTGTATCGCTCACGAAGCTCATCTTACATCCTCCCAATCACTCTCCAGTGGTGTCCAGAGGCTGTGTATCAAATTTCGGCGCTCTAAGATAAACAGGATGGAAGTTAGAATCGACATGATGTTTAGAACCTTGACCAACTTTGCTTGACAGTGGTTCGCTTCGCTCGGTTGAGAGATTCCTGTAGATAGATAGACGCATATTAATAATTATTACTACATCACGTCAGAATGCTTGAGAACGGAGAGAAGTTATCTGTATCATCACTAAGGAAAGCCTCGTTCACGATATAGGGATCGGGTATGTGAAATCTAATATCGACAGAAACCATCCCTGTAACTTGCTGATCACAATGGAGCAATCCCTATCAAAAACGGTTCTGCGGTTTAGCCGTCTATGGAGGACAAACAGACAAACTTAGAGTTTTACATAATAGATACGGTCAAGGAAAACTTCCAGTAATATACCGTTAGTTTGTGAATGTTCAAACATGGAAAACTTGCCAGGAAAACCATTATTGGTCGTTCTAAGAGAACCGTTTGTCATTCAACGGGTACAAATGGAGGAAGTATGCACCAACTCCAACCCTCCAGGTCCCTGATAATGTCCTCCATAACTCCCCAAGTAAAACTGTTCGTGTGTTTACAAGTGTTGATATAGCTCTCGGTGAAATTTATGAGTTATAGTCCCAAAGCACGATAAACGATGGTTGTTTGATGGCTTGGCGAGGTGCGAAACAAAAACGTTTACCCAAAGTTAGCTATCTGTTCGTGTGTTGCGTTACGGTGGGTTAGGCGAGGCGGAGTTGTTTTGTGTGTAGCAGATATGGAAGGGCCCATGAGTGAGGTAGTTGGGTTTGATGGGTGGGGGGTTGGTTGAGGGGTGTATGAGGCGAAGTAATTGCTTGCTCAACAGGTTTGCACCGAACTCTCTGGGTTGGAAGTGGACCAACTCGGAGGTTTCTCTTTTCTCTCGGTTTATCCCCCGCGAATCGATACCAATACATTCCGCTCTTTTTTGTTCCGCTGTATTCGCAATTTCAATGACAAACCAATCCAGGTTGTGATCCACACAGTTGATACCTGAGGTTTAATGACTTACCAGTTCATCAGGAATCGTCTTTGCACAGGTTCCAACCATAATCATCGACGTTCACAAAACAGAGAGTTCTCTGTAACTAAACGTTGTAATTAAACGTTGTATCTAAACTCTCATCCTATTTATTCCTATCTATAATATAAAAATGAATCGCAAAATGTGTTGGTAAGCGCATAACTCAACAACGCCTGGACCAATTTGGCCAATTCTTTTTTTTAAATGTTCGTTGAACTTCAAGGATGGTTTTTACGGCGAGGAAAATTCGAATAATTGCCGTAAAACCCATAAAAACAGCCCTTAGAACTCAACTATATGTCCGCCATGGTGCTACAGCGTCAGGACAAGAAAAGAGAAGAGAAGAAGAAGAAGAAGAAGAGGTTATAGGGCTGAAGGGGTGGTTATAGAGTGGAGGGAGAGGTTATAGCGTCGAGGGGAAGGTTATAGAGTAGAGGGGAAGGTTATAGAGTAGAGGGGAAGGTTATAGAGTAGGGGGGGGGAGGTTATAGAGTAGGGGGGGGGAGGTTATAAAGTTGAGGGAGAGGTTATAGAGTGGAGGGGGAGGTTATAGGGTCGAGGGGGTGGTTACCATGACAACAGATAAGGTTCAGGTGGGCAGGTTGGGCGAGGGAGGGGTGGATGGGGGACTAGGTTTGATGACATCATCGATGACGTCATCGTTTGGAAAGAAGACTACAACGTTAGTAATTTAATTTAATTATTTAATTATTTTTTATGCACAACGCCTTATCACCAGGGTGATGGTTCTTTTCAGGAGAATTTTTAGCCACGACTATAAAATACGTAGGAACAAAAAACTGCCACATTACAAATCTTTATGACAGGACGAAGTCTGTCGGGTCCGCTAGTATTACAATATAATTTGGTAAGTACGAGTACGTTTGTGTGCCGCATTGGATCAAGCCTGCATCACTGTACTTACTGCCCTGATCATCCCTCTGTGGGTCCGTGAACTACCTGAACTAAGCTGATCGAAAGTCCTCTGGACCAACTGTAGTCGCATAAACATGATCGTACCTAGGAATGTCCTGAATTTTGAACTTTTTACGTTCAAAACTTCATTTCAAATTTCGTAAATGAAATTATTTCAATGAGGTATAAAAATATTTATCTCGAATACAAATTTGTTCATGGCTGCTGATGCCAAATAGAAAACGAAATTGATTGGGTTATATACACAGTATCATTATATTAAAAAAAAAAAAAAAAAAAAATCCATTCCGTTAATTCTCAGTAACTCAACAACAGCAACAAACAATAACTGTTATTGATTGTTGCTGTTGTTTGATCACTGGAAGCAATATAGCGTATTTTTGTTTTTATTCGGAATGGACAATGTTTTCAATAACCCCGTTTCTCAACAATTGTTGTTGGGCGGTTTTTCCACTTTCGGACAAGCGCAGATTGATTGATTAATTTTGTAGAGAGTCCTGAAAAACTTGAAAAATCCGTTCAATCAGCAGAGAGCAGTTAAAAATGGAGTGTTCAAGTGAAATTCACTGAGTCAGCGGATAGCCCACACCGGACTACCTTTAAATTTGATTGTGCGCTGACTTGTATTTGAGTAAACGTCTCTGCTGTTTCACCAGAATTTGGTTTCAGCACAAGTTGAAACGTGGAGTACGTGGTACTATTTTCATATGAGTAGATCTATCGACTGGAGTTACTGTGAGTTATCAATTTAATTTTGACTACTCGTCATCAGCTCATGTAGAACGCCGAGTTTCATATTCTGAGATACTTTGAGTCGACGGACAGAATGTAATTTCGAATATTTGGTGGTAGGTACTCCGTAAAATGTCTACTAATGTAAATTAATTCTAGATAATTTATCATCTACATACATTTTTAATGATATAATAAATATATTGATAAATATATCAATATTAATGAATCAATAAATATTTAATTTTTAGTTAATAAATATTTTATTCAACACGTCAGATAGTTGCTGCTGGTCTTAAGCCTTTTCTAATGCCATTCACCAACCCTCATTTCTCATGCAGGACTAGTAGGTCTTGTGAAGTTCTTTTTCTGTATAACCTTCCCAACTCCCAGCAAGTCACGATGCGAGTATTGCCTCGATCAAAAATACGAGAATTCATAAAGTTCACTGCGCTGTCTCACCATTCCATCATTGAAATTCTCATGAGTCACAAGAGTGGTGTCTTTTGTCTGTTATTTTTCGTCTTGGATCAACAGCAAGATGTTCTCTGTTGAAGTTCATGATGTCCTAATGCTCCAACGAACATGAGCACGATGTCATGTTGCTGTTCGAATTTCCCGATTACCAAAATTGAAAGGCTTCTAATAAGCGTCACTAGGCAGTGACCACTGATACGGACAAGGACGGTGATATGTGGATGTCAGAGTAAAATGTACCAACCCGCAACTTTGGTTTGAGGACTCATAATATAGTTTATATTATATAATATAGTTTATATTATATTTAGTTTATATGATAAACTTGATAAACTGAATGATCGAATTTACACACAGCCACGTACGCGTGAAAGATCGTGCTGTTCAGTAGTAGGTAGGAGCCCACTTCAATATATTATTAAATAAATTTTGCCTTCTTCCAATCTATTCGGTCGTTACATAATTATGTATGAATCTTCAATTGCTTAGCAGGATCGTTAATAAACGTGTTCTTTTCGGATGTTAAGGTGTTATCCAAATCTTTCTCCTCTCGTGCGTTCCCTTAATACTGTAGAGAGATCGTGTTATTTCACACCCTCAAAATATAAAAAAATAAGACTCTTAAACGTTTTCCTATCTCATATTGTTAGTTCCCCGGAAATAATTTGGAATTCCAACGGAAAAGTGAGAAAAAGGAAGGGAAAAGTGAGAAAAAAGAAGGGAAAACTGTGTGATGAACCACTCAACTTCCCGTTAGTTTCAGCTCACTTACTCCCTTCATAGGATGAGCCGAAAAAACTCAAGGAAACAAAGGCATTTCTTTCAGACTATTTCCCGAGGTGAAATGCCCTGTGGTTGTCCCCAACCGCGCGCCTTCAAACTTCCATCAGTGACGACCGACTTGGGCCTGAGAAGTTTTTATTCAGCATTTCGCGCGGAGGAGAAGAAAGAAAACTTCTTTATTTAATTAGTATAGAAATGGCGAATCCTCCAAAAAAACTTTTTTCATTAAATCCTCGTGAACCTTCACTCGGATCATAAATCATTCAAGAATCCCCTCCTTCTCATCGTTTGTTTCCTTGATCCATCTATCAACCGAAGATCCCTCACCTTCCCAAGTTGACGCATCGGCACATGATCGGAACGCCAGGTGAGAAAGCCGAATCAAAGTGATGCGCTGGTCCATATGTGGAGCCATGGCAGCAATCTGTTTCCAATGTAATTTTACGATTAGCTAGAATATCAGTTAACAATATAATAGTTAAGAGTTAACCTAATTATTCTATTATAATTATTCTAACGTCATGAACCTATAATCACTGATATGTCGATATTACTACGATTTGAGTCAACTATAACTTCGTCATCGAAAACACATGAATCTGAAACACATTTTTGAATACCAAATTTTAAAATCTGAATACACATTAAAAAAAAAAACGGCGCTAGATGGAAGAAATCGTCGCTTCTCATACACGATGTTATCACACCGGTTAAAAACAAACCCTGTTATTATGAAACTTTCCCTCACAAAAGTTGCCGTTGTTCCTTTAGTTTTCCTCTTTCTTTGTCAAAGTTTGCTTTACTCGCTCAACGTGTAGTTCGAACTCCCGAAGAAGGAAAAAAAAACATGCTGAACGTGATCATTCCTCTACCTCGCAATTTTTTCAGAGTCGTAAACTTTTATGTATCCAAGTGAGATTAAGGTTACGCTACTCATAAACTGTTGATATACGTTGCTGGAAGCAGCACATTTGGAGTAATGTCAATCTTGGTTCTTCGTAATAGCAGCTTGATAACTTTAGCTAAGTTCTCCAGCAAACTTTTTATTCTCTTCACATTTTAGTCATAATTATCAATTTCTTAGGATCCACTTTCGAAATTACTTTCAGCTTCGAAATATTAATCAAGATAAAGCATATAACTTCGATAATGATGGGTAGGTATAATAGAATAAAGCTCCACTCTATTTTTTGCGTCGCAGGTTTTTTAAACGTTTCAGACGTATCTTTTCCATTTCCTGTTTCATTGTGCAGACACACTTCAGTGAATATTATCTAAAACCGAAAAAAATTTATTTATTTGGTGTTTCTTTGTATTTGAAACTAACAGAATTGTGTATTGGTTAAATATATTGGTCCTTGCTCCGGACACTGTAACTTCAAAAAATTCAATGTAACTTTTAGTAATCCGAGGAGTAAAGCGAAAGGATGTGATAGAGGCCTCAAATGATAGAGGAAAGTGACGGAGGGAGCCATTTTACCTCGAGGGATCCTACAACGAATTAATTGGTCTGTTTTCAGGTGGCGTCGTACTTGGGCTTCTTCGGCGTCAGCTTCTAGTTAGAAATTTGTGCCACGTTTATAATCTCCCAAGTACATGTTAGCACACAGAAAACCTCCATTCTTTAGCTGTTAGCTTAAAATACCCCAGACACGCAAACTGGACCCCTCCCGTGGGAAGAAGGAATGAGGCGGAAGACGAAGCCCCTGGGAAACCGACCGACGCTCTAATTGGCCTTAAATGTTTGGGAAGGGGAGACTCGGGTTGAAGCGCTCCCACAAAATAATGGATTGCGGGTCACTAACAATAATTTGCCATCCGTTTTCCTTCAGAGTTGGTGTTAAGCATCCAAAACTCTCTCGGAGGGGTGCCCAAAACATTCAATCATCAATTGATCTGCAATGGCCTTCAGCATGAACAATGGTTCTTCCGGAGTAAGTTGGCTCACTTTGTTTCTCGACCACAAGCTACTAGTTAATAAAGTCTTTCAATAAATATCTTGCCCACCGGAACCTGCGAGCACCAAATAAGTATGAAATTAGTATAAAAATCAATACAACTCAATTATGCTATTAATAATCTTCAATGATACTTCACCATACTAAATTCAATTCCCAATGACACTAACATACAATGTTTGGACTTGACTAGAGATAGGAAAATGCAAACTGTTTCGTAGGCTACTAGCGATGATAATCTTGTGCCATCTAAAATAAAAATAGCACGCGCTGATTTCTTAAATCAAAACACCTAAACAGGATGTCCAATGGCATCTGAAAACATTGAATGTTCAAACACTCGGATGTCCACTCGGTATATTCCCTCCCTCGCCATGATCCCCACAAGACGGATTTTCCAGCTACATGCATTCTCCAAAATTGGCCAAATTGGCTCGAAACTACTGTAGTGTCGAAAATAATACCTCCTTGGCAACATTTGACGAAAATAGCATCAAGATACGTAAAATGGCATGTCGAACAACGAAATGGGTTTATGGTTTCAATGCCAAGATTAAATTTAAATATTTAAGAAGAAAAAGTTCACCAGCTGCAGTATAGCTTTCCTACATCAGAAAATAGACAAATATAATCTTAGCTCGTGCATTAAATGTAGTATTGAAAATTAGAGAAGAAAGGTTCCTGTCAGTTAACGTCGCGGTATCTGCGTATCTGACCTAGATTATTATAATTTTAAATCTGAAATACTTTCTCCATTTTTTATAGGAAGACTGTTCTTTCTGCCCCTTGAAGAGATTTAAACCTCGTCTTCAAAACTTGTCAAATGATGATAATCTCTTGCACGAAATGATGGGGTGGGCGTATCTGCCTTTTGGAGGTAACTAAAAAAGCCGTCCTCCTCGACGAGGCTAATTTTCTAATCCCCTCTCCCCGCCAACTCAACGTGGGGTTTATACGCCACTTGTGTAATTATGATGGAAAATTAGGGCCTGGCAAAAAAGTGAGAAATTACGGGCGATGAGAAAGTTTTTGCGCTTACACCACCAGTATTTTGTTAAGAACGGGTGCGTCGAGTTCCAAGTGGGTAACCGCTGCTTCACAACGACGAATTACAACAACTTCTGCTCATCCTAATTGGAATTTTTAATCTCTACAGATGACTATTAAACTTGAGCCAATGTTCCTCGAAAATTCATACTCTTTGTACACAAAAGTTCATTTGTTTTTCCCTCAGTCACTAGTTATGCAGGTATGTTTAACTAGCTTATACTGACATGTTATCTAAAATTGATTATTCCGGTTTTAGGGCACTTGATAATACTAATACAGTAGGAATGGGTGTATTGACAATTTGAATTGAATGAGATGATTTGTTTACATGGTCCAAACGGATAACTGTGGATAACAATTATGTACTCCGTCCTTGAGAAATAAAAGGCGATTATATTATAATCCTACCATATTTGGACCATGTTACATTCATACGGATTGGTCATATCCGGTCACAACTAGCTCTTGTTCAAGTATGTAAATGTAGAATGAAACATTTATATAGCTGATGAATTAATTAGATATTGTATTAATATAATTCTGGGATTTTTACCAGTACTCGAGAAGTACCTATCGAAAAAATTTGTAGTATTAAATTTTAATATTAACTAAGTTAATACATATTAAAGTTAGTATATTAACCTCAGATTCTGAGGCTCAGAACAACAATCTCGAAATCAAAACCATGTGTTTTGTGAATCACCTGTTCCCTAGTACAGGTAATTCACAAAACACATTGTTTTGATATCGAGATTGTTGTTCTGAGGCACGGTTGCCAAGTCAGGGATTTTCCCCCTAGATTTAGGGTTTTTTTTTCGCTGACAGGGATTTTTTGGGAGGAAGGAATGTATGGGGTTTTTCTTTAGAGTTATTATTGCCTAGTCAGGGTTTTTTCAGGGGACAAGAATAGTTTCATGAAAAGTTTCAAGGATCATCCTCGGGCTGGTCCGTGCCCTTAACCTGAATTTCACAATTTTGGGACAACTCTAACTGGGCAAAGTGGCGTGGACGGTGGATGGACATTGTTTGACTTTGTTTTTCTGAAACAACGAATCTTGAAACGTAAACCAACATACTTGTATTTTGAGGGGGGATTAACACTTTTGTTTTTATTCGTCGATTCCAATGGTACCTTTTTAAATTTTGTTCATAAACTAAAAACATTAACATGTGGATATATTATATCGAGAAGATCACAAAATTATCCAAAGCCCAAGAATATTCATGATTCAAGATCTCGCTCACGACCTAGGGTTGATGGGGACCTCTATTTTCATGCGATCGAATAAACCGTTCTGAAAGCGTAATAGTTGAAAATACTCTGAAAGAATGGTAATTTTCATCGTTAAATATTCAATAATATCCATTACAATAGAACATTTACATTCATTCAAAGATCACAAATCGTGGACCGTCTGACAAAAAGTTTCATTGAAACGCACAAGGAAACCTTCTGTTTAAAACATGTGGTCTGGAAGGCGAAAAGAAGTCTTTTCAACTTGATAAAAATCACCCTTTCTTCTTGCGCTTCCGCAGATGATGGAAATAGGCCGATGTTTTCATTAGTGCGGAACGGGTTTCATTAGTTTCGGAACGGTTTGTTGGGTTTCTCCGAGCAGCAACCCTCCATTATTGGTCCTTTTCGCCCAGACCTTCCAGACCTCCTCCTCTCAAGAATGGGACAAAAAAAAAAGAAGAAGAAAACCATCCAAAGTTCTCTTTCCCTACCGAAAGAACAGGGTTTTCGTACCAATAAATAAATATTCGCTGGAAAAGAAATGACCAGTAGATGGCGAAGGACGGGTTCCAGGTGAAAAGATAGGGGCCCCTTTTGCGGCTGATAGTGGTCAGATTTATAAGTGTCCCCCACAGAAGGACATTTCCCTTGGTCGTACAACTGAATTGGATAAGCGAATGTTCGTATCATCCTTCCTCACCACTTCCGACTTGTGCTCCCTCGCACTTTCCCTTCGGTAGTAACTTGCACTTTTTTCGAGCCAAAGTTCCCCTGTTTTGGTGAAATATGATGTCCCGGTATTGTACAAGAAAAGATGAACTTGACGATTTACAGCTTTGTTCTTCCGCCAGGACTCGTCATGATACACGTTAAATTTCTCATGTGGAACATAAGTTCAAATAACATTGGTCCTGTTATTTCAAGAAAATAATCCGGTCTGAGGCTCAATGGAGCAATTGGTCGTTACGTTCTATGGAAAAGAGTGTAGAGCTGGGGCAGATACCTGTGGGGATACAAGAAAGGATTTTAACGATAGGTGATTTAAGGCTGAATTTTATAGTAGATATTCTAATAGAAGTTACACTTTGTCCAATTAAAGCTTTGTTTTATTAATAATATTTAAGCAATATTCTAATGTTTTTGGACTAAAACTGTCTTTAAAAAACGACCTTTGCTTAAGTATCTGCCCCCTCCCCCTCCGCCACATTAAAAAACTTGAATTCGCCCTTAATGTAGAGGCTAATTTAGCATAGGGCCTACTTTAGCAACTAAGGTTCTAGGGGGGGGGGGGGGGGGGGGTTAAAATCGTTATTTTTAGTAATGTAGGTACCTCAAAAGCATTAATTAAATTCTAATATGGGAATCTTTAGTTGCTTAGCCTGCAGTTAGGATTAGAGTGCCACTTATTGGTTGCAAATCGAAGGACTTGAAAGGATACAGTGATGCCAAATTGTTTGTTGCTTACTTCACCGTGCCCTGCTAACGCGTGTAAATCTGCAAGTTTTCAAATTTCGTTCCACGAATATGTATACAGATCGACAGACCAGGGAGGAGCAATCCGTCACTCTTCAATGACGGGCCATTATATTTGCTATTACTTAACACAACTCTGCTGTTTACCTTCATATTCCCGTGGTTGTGTTAAACTGTCGACGTGAATAAACAAAACGGCATTATTCAAACAGTGTACCCCGTCTCCTAAATTACCCTCTACGCGCCACTTACGCTGAATACAAATTCAAAATGTTACAAATTACTAATGTTGAAAATTATTCATATGCAATCATATGCAAAAATTTTCAACATTAGTAATTTGTAATATTTTGAATTTGAAATTTATATCATAATATAAAATTATATATACTTGTTAGTAATTCGGCGGATATGAGTTTGCGAATACGAAATGAGATTTGAAATTCGCGCTTGACAAGGTTGCCTGAGAAACGGGAGGTATTTGGAGCTTGCGCATTTTGTCCTCGAGAGCAGCGCCGGAGTGGCGGGCCTACGATCGGCAGTTGTTTTGCGGGGGTGAAAGAAATTGAGTAGATAATAATATTATATTATCTGATAATGATATTATCAGATATTATCTAATAGAGTAGATTCTACTCTATTTCTTAGTATGACGAGTATTCGGAGCTACTCTATTTCTTATTATGTCGAGTATTAAATACTCGAAAAATTTTGGACCTCGCGTTTTTTAGTTCTCGAGAGCAGCTGAGGAGAAGTGTGAAGTGAATCGAGTAGATAATATCTACTCGATTCACTTCACACTTCTCCTCAGCTGCTCTCGAGAACTAAAAAACGCGAGGTCCAAAATTTTTCGAGTATTATGCTCGTTGTTATAAAAAAATATATATAATATATATTATATAATTTAGTTTTGCAGAGCCTTGGAACCCATGGATTAGTGCTGTATGGTTTTTAGTAATCCATGAGGTAGGCACACCAGTAAGGATTATAAAATACGTACGTAGATTAGGCTTAGCTGTCCTTTAATGAGGATAAGAATTTGAAGTCCTTGATTTGATAATATATTATGTTGAAAGTAAACTTGTTTTAAATATTTTTTTAATTAAGTATTTAAATTTTAAATATTTAAATATTACTGTCTTAAGTATAGAAAAATATGGTCTATTCGTAATCAGCGCAAAATGCCTTATAAAAACGTCTCTCCAATTATAAAAACTCTGCAAATTCTTGACACAACGGTTCATTATCTTCTTTGTACAGATCACCCTTCTGTCTAGATCACTAGGTCTAAATGTCTAGATCCTAAATGTCAGATTAATTATTATTGTCAATTATCACTAATTATTAACAATTTTATCAAGTACCTACTGAAAATTATTATAATTTATTGTTAGGTATTGATAATTCGTATTTATAATTACGAATTATTATTATTAATTATGATTAATTAATACGATATAATTCTGGGGTTTTTAATACTACGTCGGTAATAATTTTTCTATAAAAGAAGTACCTACCAACAAACATTCGAAATTACCTTCATTTCCGTAGCACGAAACGCACCTCAGAACAACAAACTCGACATCACTTAAGCCATATGATGTTCCAAAGAGCTTGTTAGTATGAAAATGGACCTGTATTTCAACAGTTTGATTCACGATCGGGTTGTGAGGCACAATCTTTGAGCCGTCATTGTGAACGAACGGCTGGTCGTACAAAGCTGCGGATGGTCTTAAAAAATTCTACGGAACAAACTCTATCTAAATATGAAATAAAAAACATACCGTTTGATGGGAATTTTTCGAGATATGGAATTTTCAAATTTTCAAAATTCGTTTTGAACCCCTTCCCCTAGACCTAGGGTTATGAAAAGTTTCGTGGATCATTGTGGGGCTGGTCCAAACCCAGAAACCAAATTTCGTAATTTTAACTCAACGCTAACTGGGCAAAGTGCCTCGGACGGCGGACGGCGGACGGCGTACGGCGGACGGCGTACGGCGTACGGCGGACGGACGGATTTTTTTTTATTCGATTTTCTGAATCTACGTATCTTGAAACGTAAACCAACAAATTTTGAGGGGGGGTTAAAATTTTTTTTTCTTTGGGCGATTCCAATGGTTCATTATCGAAGATAATAAACCAAAAATTCTCATAGTTATAAAATTGTTAAAATGGTTTATTGAACATTCGCTCTTTAGTTCATGCTGCATGACTGGTTTTCTCATTCTGCACCTAGTTCGTCGTATACCGCCCCAAATACCTTTATTTATGACCTTCAAGCCCATCAGAACTTTTTATAATCCTTACTGGTCTCATCTGCAGATGAGAAAATTCACCAACACCTTGGTGTAAAAATAAGCTGAATCAGTAACGTAGGAAATACTATAATGTAGGAGAAACGCTGCCATTTTTCCAAAAGGGTTTATTGTCTTCTGTATAGTTATATAAAAAATAATTGAAATACGTGATATAATAAAAACATTTATTCCCTATCACGTAATGAAAAGCTCGGAACCTCGGAAAAGCCTTGGAAAAGCTCGTTCGGAATCTCCGATAGTAACCTTCTATCCAAACAGTTCAATGATATTTATACTTCAGTAAACCTACTTGGAAAATTTATTCAGTTCGTGCAGATGGAAAAGTGAGGGCTTGGGATATTATGATCAGCCAACGTTCAATATTAAGGGAACAGTTAATTTACGTAAATTTAGTTAATTCACTGCTCTTTATTAAGACTGAAGGATTGACTTAGGGTAAGGGAAAACAGCGAGCTAAATGTTTGAATCACTATTTCGTCATTTCATATAATTGTTGCTCTAGTGAAACTCTCAATTGCTTAGGTTCGTACGTGCATTTGCAACTAAAGTGGCATCCAAGGAAAAATTACATCGATTTGTACTACATTCGTGACAGGGAGAGGTTAATCGAGGTAGGGGCTGTGAGGCTCAACATAGTTGAAATATTAGTAACATTCGGATCGCCGGCGCTGGGTCAAAATATATAGCGTGCCTGGAGGTATGCATCAACCTGATGGGTAATGTACGCGTTACCCCTTCCCTTTGGGAGAGGCTTCACCATAAAAATTATATTCTATGGGAGAACCCAAGGGACGGAGGTAGTTCCGGGTAGCGCACAGTGAAGAACTGCGGTGGCGGAGGGTTGAAGTATAACGAGAAGTGATTTAGGGTGGTAACAAGGGGTATAATGCCTTCTGTGTGGGCTGGGAAAGCAAGATTTCTACGGTCGTTACGAGGCCAGACGAACAATCTAATATGGATCATGGAGTGGTCTCGGGCACGCAAGCCTTTTCTCAAAGCCGCATATACCATCACTTTACCTTCGCAGGTGGTAGCTCCTTGATCGTCTCGTTTCACCACGGACTCACGATTCTATCAAGGCTCCGTCACCCTCGAGGAGAAAAAGTCTGAATAAAATGTAAATACTGCAAGAAATTGATACAAAACTATTTTAATTAGTAGTTAAAAACTCTGCAAATTCTTGACACAACGGTTTATTATCTTCCTTGTGCAGATCACCCTTCTGTCTATACCAGACTGTGTTGCAAATCGGCACCATACCATATTCTCACCGTACTCATACCATTTCTTTCCTATCATACCGTACTGTACTATACTAAATCATACATACAATAATATACCATACCATAGTCATACCATGTCGTACCAAAATTCGTTTTGAACCCCTTCCCCTTGACGCTCGTGCGTCATAGCTTCTGACACACTAGTTGGTCTCCTGCCAGCCGTCTTACGTCATACGCTCGTGCGTCATAGGCTCTGACGTACTTGTTGGCCACCTGCCAGCCGTCTTACGTCATACAGTCGTGCGTCATAGGCTCTGACGCACTAGTTAGCCTCCTGCTAGCCGTCTTACGTCATACGCTCGTGCGTCATAGGCTCTGACGCACTAGTGGCCTCTTGCCAGCCGTCTTACGTCATACGCTCGTGCGTCATAGGCTCTGACGTACTTGTTGGCCTCCTGCCAGCCGTCTTACGTCATACGCTCGTGCGTCATAGGCTATGACGTACTTGTTGGCCTCTTGCCAGCCGTCTTACGTCATACGCTCGTGCGTCATAGGCTCTGACGTACTTGTTGGCCTCCTGCCAGCCGTCTTACGTCATACGCTCGTGCGTCATAGGCTCTGACGTACTTGTTGGCCTCCTGCCAGCCGTCTTACGTCATACGCTCGTGCGTCATAGGCTCTGACGTACTTTTTGGCCTCCTGCCAGCCGTCTTACGTCATACGCTCGTGCGTCATAGGCTCTGACGTAATGGCCCGCCGGTCGCTTGTGTTCTGACGTGATCTGAGGGAAAGGGTGAATCAAGGGAACAAATTTTTCCCGTTTCATTCATGTGCCAAAGCAAAGACATGAAAATGTCAAAAAAATATGTAAATAGGTACCTAAGCCCAACTGTAATGTCAATTTTCTGACAATGAGTTTTCGACTATTGTTTTCATACCTTTTTACTTAAGTACTTATTGCAATTTGAGACTGATAATGAGCTGTTTGCAAATAAAAAGTCTGATAACTACTTTATTACATCTTATTAATCTATTTTCAAGTTCCGATTCACAGTTGAATGTATTTTATTTAGATGTCGTAAAATTCGAAAACGATGGAATGACGAAACCTGTCGACTACTGACTCAAGTGATACTGTCGACTTCTAACACATGTAGGTCGACTACTAGTGCAAAACCATGTCGACTACTGAAGAAAATGTTGGTCACTGGTATCGACTACTACCTAGAGCATTGGGATTTTTTACAAAACTTGTTTTTCCCTTTTCAAACCATGTTGAATAATATTTCCCGCTGCCAGGTCTTTTAGGGAAGGATCTTGGGTACACAATGAACAGGTTTGCAATGAGAAATAGTTGATAATAATAATTAATCTAACATTTAGGATCTAGACATTTAGACCTAGTGATCTAGACAGAAGGGTGATCTGTGCAAAGAAGATAATGAACCGTTGTGTCAAGAATTTACAGATCACCCTTCTGTCTAGATCACTAGTTCTAAATGTCTAGATCCTAAAATTTAGATTAATTTAGATTAACATTTAATGTTAGATTAATTATTATTATGAATTATCACTAATTATTAATAAGTTTATCAAGTAGATACCTAGCAAAAATTATTATAATTTATTGTTAAATGTTAATAATTTGTATTTAATTAATACGATATAATTCTAGGGTTTTTAATACTTTTTAATTTTTCTATAAAAGAAGTATGTACCTACCTACCAACAAACATTCGAAATTACCTTCATTTCCGTAGCACGAAACGTACCTCAGAACAACAAACTCGACATCACTAAAACCATATGATGTTCTAAACAGCTAGTTAGTATGAAAATCGAGTCGACCTGTATTTAATCGACCTGTATTTCAACCGTTTGATTCAAGATCGCGTCGACAGGCTCAACCTTTGAGCCGTCATTGTGAACGAACGGCTGGTCGTACAAAGCTGCGGATGGTCTTAAAAAATTCTACGGAACAAACTCTATCTAAATATGAAATAAACCTACTGAAAATTATTATAATTTATTGTTAGGTATTGATAATTCGTATTTATTATTAATAATAATTATTATTAATTATGATTAATTAATACGATATAATTCTGGGGTTTTTAATACTACGTCGGTAATAATTTTTCTATAAAAGAAGTACCTACCAACAAACATTCGAAATTACCTTCATTTCCGTAGCACGAAACGCACCTCAGAACAACAAACTCGACATCACTTAAGCCATATGATGTTCCAAAGAGCTTAAGAGTTAGTATGAAAATGGACCTGTATTTCAACAGTTTGATTCACGATCGGGTTGTGAGGCACAATCTTTGAGCCGTCATTGTGAACGAACGGCTGGTCGTACAAAGCTGCGGATGGTCTTAAAAAATTCTACGGAACAAACTCTATCTAAATATGAAATAAAAAACATACCGTTTGATGGGAATTTTTCGAGATATGGAATTTTCAACATTTCAAAATTCGTTTTGAACCCCTTCCCCTTGACCTAGGGTTATGAAAAGTTTCGTGGATCATTGTGGGGCTGGTCCAAACCCAGAAACCAAATTTCGTAATTTTAACTCAACGCTAACTGGGCAAAGTGCCTCGGACGGCGGACGGCGGACGGCGTACGGCGGACGGCGGACGGCGTACGGCGGACGGACGGATTTTTTTTTATTCGATTTTCTGAATCTACGTATCTTGAAACGTAAACCAACAAATTTTGAGGGGGGGTTAAAATTTTTTTTTCTTTGGGCGATTCCAATGGTTCATTATCGAAGATAATAAACCAAAATTAGACTTTACATTTCTTAAGTATATAAAGTTCTTTCACGTCCTCCTCTTTAAATGGGAGTGTTATGAAACGTTGATATTGAATGCTTAAGGTGATAGATGGGGATGGGGGATCATAGATGGAGATGTGAAAATAATGATACAATTTTTGTTGAGCCCCAGCTGGATACCATGTATATCGGCCAACGATATTCGCATGATGGATTTCAATACTTTTTCACGTCGTCCTGGCATATTTAAAAGGATCAATATGCGGTTTGCCGCGTTGCATTTGAAATAATTGGTCTTTCTTGGTGGAGAGGGAGGAGGGTGGTTTCTCTATCATTCTCCTTCGCCTTACAACCTTTTTGTAATAATGTACCTATGCGTTTTATAGTGTAAACTGACTCTCAACCAGGTTCAATCAGTTTTGCTGTAAGTGTCAAGTGAGTGATGAAGCGCAACCGTCAGTTTCCGAAATTATTTACAAGCTCTTCATGATAATAATAGCTAAGTAACCGATTATCTGCATGAATATTTTGCATCTATTTTGCAGTCGCTTAGTACCTATTTAAAATTCACAAAAATGACAAAGCAACTAGTATCATTATGGAAAACGCAGAAATATCGATCCATAAACACCCCAAGAGAGTGTACCCCGTAGTGCATCGCATGATTTGTGCAGTATGTTTTGATGTCAAACTACTGGAGAGATTTGATGGAAATAGGTAACTCCAACACGGGAGCCTCCTATTCGTAAGAATTCGTATAGAGAGGGTTGTCATTTACAATATGTTGGTGAGCCAATGGACGTTGATTGAAAGTTCAGCCTTTTCCCGCTTAGTATGGTTTCCATTCCTCCAATCTTTTCAAACTGAATTGCAGCAGTTTTGTGCCCTGTTTGCCGTTTTTTGGTTTATTATCTTCGATAATGAACCATTGGAATCGCCCAAAGAAAAAATTTTTTTAACCCCCCCTCAAAATTTGTTGGTTTACGTTTCAAGATACGTAGATTCAGAAAATCGAATAAAAAAAAATCCGTCCGTCCGCCGTACGCCGTACGCCGTCCGCGCCACTTTGCCCAGTTAGCGTTGAGTTAAAATTACGAAATTTTTTTTATGGGTTTCGACCAACCCCACAATGGTCCTCGAAACTTTTCATAACCCTAGGTCAAGGGGAAGGGGTTCAAAACGAATTTTGAAATTTTGAAAATTTCATATCTCGAAAAATTCATATGTAACGGTATGTTTTTTATTTCATATTTAGATAGAGTTTGTTCCGTAGAATTTTTTAAGACCATCCGCAGCTTTGTACGACCAGCCGTTCGTTCACAATGACGGCTCAAAGATTGTGCCTCACAACACGATCGTGACTCAAACTGTTGAAATACAGGTCCATTTTCATACTAACAAGCTCTTTGGAACATCATATGGCTTATGTGATGTCGAGTTTTTTGTTCTGAGGTGCGTTTCGTGCTACGGAAATGAAGGTAATTTCGAATGTTTGTTGGTAGGTACTTCTTTTATAGAAAAATTATTACCGACGTAGTATTAAAAACCCCAGAATTATATCGTATTAATTGATCATAATTAATAATAATTATTATTAATAATAAATATGAATTATTAATACCTAACAATAAATTATAATAATTTTCACTAGGTACTTGATACAATTGTTAATAATTAGTGATAATTGATAATAATAATTAATCTAACATTTAGGATCTAGACATTTAGACCTAGTGATCTAGACAGAAGGGTGATCTGTACAAAGAAGATAATGAACCGTTGTGTCAAGAATTTGCAGAGTTTTTCCTTTTCCGTTCGCCAACAAGTAATTTCATGGCATCCCGCGAAATTACGCTGTCACTGTCACAAAAACCAATCTTCCCAAGATAATTGTGGATATTTGTGTGCACAATTTATTTTTGTTTCCTCGACCTATCGGAATGAAATTCAACGTCGAAACGACGAAAAGTAAATTACGTGGTTGCGTCATTAACTACCTGCGACCAACGTTATGGTACCGATGGAGGAAAAAACTGCAGCTGGAGGGTTTTAATGGTATTCAAAGCTGGTGGACGATGAAAAATCCAAGCGACCCCTCTTGAATGGGAATCCGTGCAACCGCGTTTTGAACCGTTTCATTAGTATCGGACGTTAGACGGAGGGTAATGAGGGAATGATGGTTTTTGTTCCCGATTTCCAGGAACGTTTTTGAACTGTATAATGAAATATGCTTTTACCGAAAGGAGAAAGTGCCTACCCAATGAGAAAGAACCAATTAGATTTAATTTCCAAGTCGGTATTTTCAATCGACATAGCCCGACTTATCAACAGTAATCATTATATTCAATGATATCGAATGAATGACCACATTATACTCGTAAATTTGATTTGTACAACTTATTAACTAACCATCTTAATTTTGTAAAACTATACCTTGAAAAAATTATGTGGTCGGTAGGAACATCTTTACATTCTTCACAGAGGATTATCAGACACATAACTTCTTCTATCCACAGAAGATCTGTGGAAATATAAATTGTTGACTTGACTGACAACTCGCCACGAGAATCATTTTTGTGGAAAAAAAGTCATTCGCTTGACGATTCTACTTATGATTTCTTCAATAATTATTGAAGAATAATCATAATGATTTCTTCAATAATTATTGTGGCATGCAAAGCAAGGGATTCGGGTGGTATATAAACAAGCCCTTATCTTTATATTCTGGAGTGAGAAAAAAGGTTGGGGGATGAAGACCATATTATTCATTGACTATCAATGCCTGATAGTAATGAATAAGTGCGCACCATTAGTATTTGAATTATGTGGATATGAACACCATAGAACTGTCGCAATGACCTATCTCAACTAGGAAGTATGTCACGTGGTAACGTAATAGAGATTGGTAGAGTCGGTAGTTTACTAAGCCGCGGATATGGGACCCATAGGAGGTCCATAGCGGTGTTGAAATGGGGCAAGTGGGACCGCACGTGGGACGAGTGTTCGAAGGAAGTTTCGTTTTCCCAACAAATACATACTAATGGGAAGTAACGGAAACGCTTCATCTCTTTGGACGTCTTAATGTTAAAACGCTGCAAATTTTTCCATCGCAGTTCATTATTTTTTGCCAAGATCACTGTTCCGTATACAGAACCCTTGTGTACTGTACATTTTTTTCAATTGATAATCATTGATAAGAAAAACGTTTGGTGGGTCACTTCCTATGTCAAGTGCAAAAATTGCATTGTAGGTCACGTGGGGACGTTTTCAAACGCTTCTCATTCAAATCTGGACCTTATATTCTATTAACCTTTCGTGGACCAGGTGGGGTATTTTATCACCCCACTCATTTTATTGGCGCTGGTGCTATGGCGTCGCATTGAACAAGGGTAAAACTTTATGTACATAATCTTTAGAGGTATATTATTCACATTTCGAGGTTAATGATTGAAAAATGCGTTTAAATGACTGAAAAAATATGCATTTAAATCGTTGCCCCAATAACCTAATATATATATTATAATGTTTATAAATAAGAATTTGAAAAATAAACATTGAAAAACTTATGAAACACTAAGGTAGGTAGGTAAGTAGCTAATTTTATAACTTCCCTTCTGTGAGTAATTGAGAACAAAATCAGCTACTATTCTCTCTTCTTCATCTTCCTCTTGCCATCTCATCTCCGCCCGAAACTGCTCCTCCCCAATGAAACTATTTTTTTTTCCCAAGCGCGGGACATGTTTTTGCAAACCAGAGGACCTGAAGCAACACAATTGAGCATAAGAACTAGGGCCACGGGGTCACAATTGCCACTGTGTCATGTCATATCACTCCAGAAACTTTAGGGCATACCAGTGTCAATTTCACGTTTTGAAACCCGAATGACGTAAAAAAAACTCACATACACGAAGTACCAGGTGGGGTATATACATACCCCAACAAGGTTTTTTTTAGGAGAACCTGAAAAAAAAAGAGTGAACGTACCTCAGCAGAGGATCTGCTCGGGGCGTTGGGTGGAGCACAACTGGAGAGAAAGTTACCCAAGGCCCCGTTACCCAGTGGCCCAAGTTACCCGTTCATAAACGTTGCCAATGGTTGTGCAGAACAAAAATGGTGCGTCTGGGGTAGCTGTACACCCCACCTGGTCTACGAAAGGTTAATACTTTGCACACCACTCGGTAGGTAGGTACCCAATATTATTTTATATGTCTTAAGAGCGAACGCAATAAATTTGAACCCATTATCTTCAGGCACTACTAATAATCATTTCTCTGTAGGCACACCACCATATCGTCGTACCTACACATAATGCACTTCGTACGTACCGACTTCTAATCCCGTGTTAGTACGAAGACATTGAGTTATCAACCCATCCCCCTTCCAAAATGGCGACCGACGTAATAAACAGGGATAAATTAATAATGATGGTGTACCCCGAGTGTAAGTCGTTGTTGATGCGCATGCCCTGCTCATCAACCGTCCTCCCCCCGCCTGAGGTTTTCCCAAGAGGAAAAACTAGGGTATGTAGTAGGGACAAGGACTTGAATAATGAAAAGTCGAATCAAGGCGGGAAAATAAGGGTCTTTAAAAAAAAAAAAAAAAAAAAAAAAAAACAGGAACGGAGAAGGGGGAAATAGAGCAGTGAGGATGAGAAATTTGTGTAAGACCACCATACTCGTCTTCTTGTATCCAATTACCTACGCCTTCGAGGAAAAGGATGTAGGCCGCAACGATGAGAAGAATGTGGATTCGGGAGAAGAAAAAGAGAAAAATAACATAGGTGGTGAGGTGTTTTTTTCTCGGGGAATTCAACAAGTATGTAACAAGTATGTGTCTATTGCTCAGTGTCGACTAAAAAAGCAATCGCACATTCATCCATGGAAGAAAGGGACAACATAATTATATTATGTTATAAATTCTTATTATATTATAAAATATCCAAATCATAGGTCGAACAGAAAATAATATATGGAAAGAGAACAAATCCAAAAGGAAGTAATTTTTTTGTGCCTGCAGGCCTTTTATCATAACGAATGATTAGCCACTAAAAAATTATTTCATTTCGGAATTGTTCTCTTTCCCTATATTATTTTCTGCTCAACGTATCATTTGGGTATTTTATATTATTATGTCCCTTTCAAAGCTTTTGTAATTAATTTAGAGGAATGTGGACTCCCCCTAAAATGTTAGTGGATATTTGGATAAATACATAAACAGTACTGTTCGTTATTATTGTCAATAATGACCCGAAAAGAAAACTTTTTCAAAGTCCCCTCAAAATTGATAGGCTCACGTTGCAAGGCACGAAGAATTCAAACATCGAAACATACGTCCGTACGTCGTCCAAGATGCTTTGCCCATTTAAAATTCGAAGTTATTTTCCTTTAGTGGACATGAAACGCATCTCTGAACACGCAACTTTTCATCTCAAAATCATGTGCGGTTCGAATTAACTGCTCTCCACTATGCAAATTCCTATGAAGTTTCACCGTTTGATTAACGTGAATGAAGTTTTTCGGTTCAACTTTCGAGCCCTTAATATGAACGAAAGGCAGGTCGTACACCACTCTGGGTGGTTTTGAAAAATACTCGAAACGAAAATGTTTTGAATTTTATATAAATATTACATAAACTTTATATACAACTAAAATTATTATTTATTAATTTTATTAGTTTCATATAAACTTTATGTAAAACTAATACATTTTATATAAACTATACCGTTTTTCATGAAGTGTCTTGAAATTGCGAAGTATGTTTTGAACCCCTCCCTATATTAGGCCAATAATTGAACCCCTCCCAATTTAGGTCAATAATAATTATTGACCTAAAGGTTGTGAAAAGTTTCCTGTTCAGATATTGATATTAATTGAGAATGATAGTTTCAGCGACATTACGAAGAAAAGGAAGCTATTTCTCTCGGTCAAAAATGTTAAAAATCGAATTTTCGAAAATAGTTCATACCAAAATCCGTTCCAGACCACCCACTTTTAATGGGGGAAAAATTATCCATAAATTCCAAAAATAAAACAGTCTGACCAGTGACACTTATTTTTAAAGTTTTTTTAATATTAAACACGATGGTTGAGTCAGAATTGTCTTAATATCTTATTCCGTTCTCAAAGTGTAGGACTTTGAAGGTGAAGAAACGTGGTTGTTACGTGAGATGTTCTTCACGGTTCATCTGCTCTAATCTGATAACGGAATGAGATATCGCAATTCTGACTTCACCATCTTGTACAGTGTTAAAAAATCTATAAACTCGGCAAAAAGGAGACAAAATTGGTTATAAAACCAGTAAAATGGAAACATTTTACATAAAACCAGTTATTTCTTCGAAAATTTGCTCTTATAGCCATGCTGCATGACTGTGGATTTTGAATTGGTGTGGGAGAAGATCAATTTTTTTCACAGGAATACTACCATGTGTACGAGCAATAACAATGCCTGTTGAACAATAAAAAATAGCTCACAACTGTTCATTTCGTTCAACTGTTCAGCCTGCATACAATCTAGAAACAAAAATAAGTACATAGCAGGTTAAATTATTGTTCTTGAATCATCATCGAATATATTAATAATATTTGTAAAATTCGTTTTGTTTCAGGTAAGACCTACAGTGGGTGGATAAACTCGGCTTAAACAAACCAATCATAGAAGTAAGTCCACTGAGTGGATGGAATTGAAACGACGTGGTTTATACAGTTTTATATTATTTTTTAAATAGAAAAAAAACAAGATAAATGGAAAAGTTTTAAGACAAAAATTGACCAAAAACCCACCGGATAAAAAGTAATCGAAGTCAGTTGAATAAAACTCTCCTGTTTCGCTAAGCAGGGAGGATCAATCAAATAGTGAGCGTGATCGAATTCCGCCTACTTCCTCCTTCTCCACAACAAGGCTTTCCGAAGAAAAATGGGACCAACTTTAAAAAAAAAAAAGAAGAAAAAAATGGGTCGATCCCTCTATTCGCGGGTTTGGTAATGTAAAATCCGGGAAATGCCCTGTAGAAATCCGATCGCTTTTCAACCTAACTCTTTCGCCAAACAGGAGGATGGATCTTTCTCATTAGTCACTTCGGGTTTCGAACCCCTATTTCCGTTGCCGTTCATTCGGTAATCAAGACCAGTCGACGAGGGAATCAGTTTGGCAAAACCCAGCTCTTCTATTTCTCAAAAGAAGAAAAAAGATAGAGGTTTCTCCCTTAGCAGCCATACGGTTTTTTTAGCCGAGTTAATTTCATTGAGGAGGTACTATCTAAATCTTACTGTGAGTGATGAATGGTTCAAGGAAAATGAAAAGTTTGAGGGAAATTCCATTTAGAGATGGAAAATAATGACTAAGCACTCAAAATATAATACAACAATATAAATGGAAATTGATCTCCGAATTTTTCTCGATTGGGGGAAGCAGTTTACAATTACCGTTTTGGCCATGTTGGAACAAATGAGTAATTACAAAAGTAGTGAGTGATCCGCTGTCTGATTGTGTAGTTATTACGAATATAGGCATTTAATAGACCAAAGGCACAGAAATTATGAATTCATAAGTGAAAATACTTTTGAAAGTGATTCGAGACAGGGACTCAAAACAACACTAATTTTTTCAACATTTTCCCATTTATAAACTAAATAAGTTTACCTAATGTGTCTTAATGTATCTTATATTATTCTCAAAATGTAGGGCTAGTATGAGGGAAATTTACAGTAGTAACCAAAATGCCATGTGGAGCGTAGAACTAGGAAAAATGTCTCACTATGAACGTAGGTCGTTTTTATTGGTGTTATTTACAGCATGGGTTCCCACATCCGCATTCTCTGCGAATGTATCCACGTATCCATCCTGTATTGTAGAAACACAGATAAAAACAATCATAATCCGACATGAATATTTTTTCCCGACAAAAGAAGATACCTGATAAGAAAGTATGTCATAAAACCACTACGCTACCAGAACTTGTATAAGGGACTTGGAAAGCCTCTGTTAGTTTGGTGACCATGGGTAAAGATGAGTAATGGGATCCTTTCGAAAACGAAATCTTCGCCGGAATCGCTCGTCTTCCATAATTTCGATACGGTTCTGTGCATCCCGAATTTGGTTCACTTCGTTGTATTTGACTCATTAGAAATACCTATATAACTTTCTTTTACTTAAAAATTTCAACACACACAAACAATTGGAAAAAAAACAACTTCGCCAGGTAAATTGGTGTTTACATACCTTCTGGGCCTTCGAGCTATCATCATCATCATACGATCCTGGTCGTCGAACTCATCCCACTCATCAAACTCAAAAATGTGTTGATAATCCATCGAGAAATGAAAATGAAATGACAGCAACAAACGAATGAATGATGACAACGGAGATACTATCACGATGAATTCAGTTAAGGAAATGCTTAAGGTGCGAAAATAGGGCTGAAAGTAAAGTAACGACTTGACTTTCGGTCTATGAATACGGCCAAAGGAAATGCTTAAGTATTTACTAGAGCATTTCCTTAGTGACTGACTGTGAATAGCTCATACAGCCGTGCCTCCTCACATCGTCACTTAAGCATTTCCTTTCAACTTAGTGAGGGACTATGAATTCCGCCCTTATTGATCTTCAAACCGGATTGCGTTAACCATTAGTTCAGCTATGTGTTTCTTATGTTCCTTTTTCAAGTTCTCTTTTTTTTTCTCACCAGATTGTCAAGTTGAACGATATTGTAAATTACCGACGGGGGTCTGAAGAGTCAGTAAACTTGCTCAGTGACGCTGGCTAATTCTTGTACCTTCAAATTCCGCGTGACAAAGTTCCAAGTTTTTCTTTCAAATTTCCCATTGTGGACCTATAAGCCGAATTTTCAACCAAATAAATGGCTATAAACTCTTTCGGGGGGCCATGAAAGGGGTATGGAAAAATTATGACAAGCACACAGAGATGGGAGAAAGTGAAGGTTTCCTTCGAAACCTGGTGTTTCGTTACATCACGTGTAGGGTCAATAAATGTTTAGCTGAAATGGGCAAGTCCCACGAGCTCGTACCGATACAGTGAAGGACGAAGAAGGACAGTACAGAAGGACCGATACAGTGAAGGACACCGTGTGTGCCTCTCTGGGAAATTCTAGTTTTTTTCATCTCACTCAAGCTGTTTGGTCAAATGAATCAACAAGTGTTCGCCGTCAGTTAGGAAAAAACTCATAGAAATTAATGGGATGATTTGGCAACGATGAGAACTTGTAAAGCTCGGGGGAGCGGGGAAAAGATTAATCCATTATGTGGTTGAAACCCGAGAAAGTCTGGAGGGCCATTCATTGGAAAGTTTTGACGCTTACCTTCGTTGTTTCCGGCCCCTGCCTCGTTTTTCGTTCTGTTGGGAAATGCAAATATTGCTCGAAAAATGAATAGCAACAATGCATTCACCTATTAGAGGTTCTGTTTCGGAGCAGATTTATGATTTCAACCCCTTCGGTGGTTTATTGTTTTTCCTCCGTCATGAAGATGGTGTGAGGTGGGGTAAAGGTGGAGGGCTACTGTTCTTGCTTGAGGGGGCGGATATCACAATGCTGCGACGCTATAAGAGGCGGTTCTTGGGGAGAAGCGAGCTTTATGAAAACCCATGAATCTAAAACTCACCTGGGTCGCATCAGAATATAAACAAACAATAAGAGTTATTGTTGGCACCGACCTTCTAAAAACACTACTACCCTCCACCACCGCCACAGCTCCTTCTCCATTCATTTTAATGTGACTTATGGCAAAAACGGTGTCGACTTCCTCCGAGCCCTTCCCGGAGAAGAAAAGAAGCCGGGGTTACAATAAACGACAGAATAATGACTGGCGCCTGTTCTCGAGCGCGGGGTGAGTGTGGGGGGGTCTGTAGTTTGCGGTTTCTTAGCGGAAAAACAGAATATACAGCTCTCTGCAGTGTGTTATGATGGTGAGAAGAGGTAACCAATGTATAGACAGGTGTTTGGGGTAAATTTAAGTTCACGAATTTTAACGAAGATCATGGGTATCTCGAACAACCGCAGATCGACAACCGCAAGAGCGTCCCTTACGCTACCGTGGTAACCTGGAACTAGCACAATCGACCTAATGAGTAAATCAACGATGACGTAAGACGAGACTTCCTAAGGCTAATGTCCAGTGGCTAGTAGTAAGATTTTACGATAAGAGATGGCAGTACAATCGCCCAATTTCATATCTCGTTTTTCTCGGCAACCGTTCAACATTTTTCAAATCTGACAAATGGTTTATTCTCAGAGAATGAATAAAAATGAGGCTAACAAATAGTATTTTCAAAATGTTTTTTTCACAAAATGTGTTAATAATTAACGCAAACAATAATTAACACTTACAATAATTAACACTTAGTTAATAATTAACACTTACATTTATTAACACAAAATGTGTTAATAATTGTAAGTACACACCTTTTTTAAATACCAGTTTCTGGAAGATCAGTTAGGGAACCTAATTTTGCGGTGGCACTTTGCACGTACGAATGATGGAGACTGACTGAAATTTGGGACGGGAACATCAAGCGAGTAGTTGGGAAACCTCTCAAACATCATCGGATCTCTCGTAACTAATTACAACTGGTGCAATTTATAGGCACATATCGTACTGTCCAGCATACCCGAATGAGAAGAGATGAGGTCCAAACATCCGACGAACTCAAAAATGGTTATCATTATTGGATTAATTAAACTGTCGTGGATCCCTTGATCATGGTGCTGAAGGACAGGAGGGAAGAGATAATCGATAGGAGTTGTATGGTATGCCATCCAAAGGCAGCAACCCGGTCCGGAAATATTTCTTTGCATTTTCATAAGAAGTCCATAACATATTGCTCGAACGAGCGGCGGCCATTTCGGTCAACATGACAAAGAGTTTGAAAAGGGTCCACGGGAAGTGTAACCCCAAGACGAATGAAGCGTGAGCCTCTACTCTCCCACCTTCCCTTCATCCCTTGCTTTATCCGAACGGCCATCCCATCGCGAAAGGTCATTCCGGCAGGAACCTCAGTTATATTGGACATCTTCTGTCTTACCTTTTGACCCCCCCCCCCCAACCTTTTTTCCGAGTCCGTTTCTGTCATCATTTTCCCCTTCCCTCGGTCGCCTTCTGGCGGAACAATTATCGCAACGTCGGACAGCTTTTCGCTTGTACAGTTCATCTTTACACCTTACCTCCCATCTCTCAGGAACCTTTCATTTCACGCCTGACTGTCACGATGTTTCCCCGTTACCGTCCATCGTTTCGGATCACCTCACACATATTTTTACTTGAAGAGTCTTGCTAATGAACCTCCCTTTGTTCACCGTCGGGAAAAGAGGAGATAATAAGGATATGATTCATTTTAAATGATGTATCCTTATGGTTCAGTTGGCGATCGGTAAACCATGAGTAACACTTTTGATTACCTTTGTGCTATGTGCGTAGGTGTTAAAATTACAATTAGATACCCATTTCGTCGTTCCCTTCATTCACGTACTTTTTTCCTCCCTCACGGTACCAGGCAAGGTTAGAGGTATGAACCAATTAGGCAAAATTGTAATGGTTTATGTTTATGGTCTCACAGTTGAAGTGTTGCAGATATTAAACTTTTGCGTAAGTTTACACATCGGTGATAACCTAGGAGCTAGTGTATATTTAGTGGGAAATAGTAAAAACAAATTTGTTCGAGAATTCAAAATACCTAGGTATGTATATACTCATATATAAAAAAAAGTCCGTAATCTTTCTTAGCGAACCTTTTGAAGTAAAGGAAGCTATTGTTCTCGGTCCAAAATTTTAAAAACTCGCATTTCCGAAAACGTTTTATACAAAAATCCGTTTTAGACCATCCTGAATTCACTGCCAAAAGACACCGAAAATCGTCTACATACGATTATCGGTGTCTTTTGGCATGTATGTATTTATACTCGTACATGTATTTATGTAGGAATGTGACATTCCAGAAGACAACTCCCAATAGAATTAAAAGAAAAAGTTTAAGCTTGGTAATCGAAAGGCTAAGTCCGTAGACAGGCAGAATCGGGCCACTGTAAGCGGGCTTTTGGGTAGTTTTAACGGTGGAATAATTACCTATAATTTCCAAAAATGAAACAGTCTGACAAGTCACACCTCATTTTAAATGTTTTTTACGCTGAACTCGATGGTGAAGTCAGAATTGTCTTAATATCTCATTTCGTTCTCAAACTGGAACACTTTGAAGTAACGTGGTCGTTACTTGAGATTTTCGTCAGAAAACTAAGTGGGATATCGCAAATCTGGCTTCACCATCGTGTTCAGCGTTCAAAAATCCATACGCTGAGGTGTTACTCCGCAAAAAGGGACAACATTTATTATAAAACCATTAAATGGAGACATTTTACATAAAACCAGCGAAAATTGGCTCTTTTAGCCATGATGATTGACTGCCAATTTTTTCGTTCGTATTTGTTTCGGAACTTTCAACAAATTCCGATTGTAAAATTCACAAGTAAAGTTTCCAATTCGTATGTGATTGTTTCGAAAAGGAGGTTCATGATTTATTCATCATACATCATACATGTATGGTATATTGTATAATATGTATATTGGTTTGTGGAAACTATTTCAAAGATATTTCTCTCTTTCTTCAGATGTGTGTTAAGATCAGTGTTTCTAACAGAAGGGTAATGTATTCAAACGAAAATGAACAATTTTGCGTGAATTTTCAGCGCCTTCACGTTATAGGTTCCTTCGTAGAGATCTCTCCCCCCCCCCTCCATGATGTGATATCTTGCGCCCTGAGGGCTGTTTTCTTACGAGACTAAAGTTCATGATCTGCAACGTGAAGGAAAGTGAGATAGCGACGTTGATTGTACTGATATTCCTCACATTTCATCTCAGGTACAACTTTATGTTGCCCCGTGCGCTTTAAGCTTCTTTGACCGATATGTGCAGCTTTTACAGTGGTAGATGTGAATGCCTTGTACACAAGGACTTTACATTTGAATTTGATTTTTTTTTTTAATATTGTTATTGTTACAACTGTGACTTCATCTAGTGACTTCACTCTGTTAGTTAATTTTAACGTATTGTGGTTCATAGATCACTACCTACTACCACTCATCACATCACTTTAGTGAGATGTAACTAGGTCCAGGGGTTTGGTCCTTTTCAGCCTTCGTACGTCGCCACTGTATTTGAATTTGATAAACAATTTCTTACAGTGAAGGTTCAGTCATCAACACAAGCTTCACTAGAATATCTAAGTCTAGTATTAGTATCTGAAAGAGATATAACGTTTTTCAAATGTTATGTGTATTGAAAAAAATTCATTCTAAATAATTTATCATCTATTAAAATATTTCATTCATCATTTATGCAAATAACCCCAGTTGTTTCGTACAGGTATGGAATTATCATATACATAACACCGATCTAGACAGAAAATAATAAACCGTCGTAATAATAACACCGATCTACACAGAAAATAATAAACCGTCGTCTTTCAAAATCTAGTTTTCCTAGTTTTCTAGGTTCCCCGAGTTTTTAATTTCTGACCGTTTTAATGTGCGATTTGATGAGTTCGGCGAAATGATTATTGAAAACCAACCCTCTAAGGAAGTCAGAATCCAATAGTTAATTATTAACCTCTGAAAGGGTCAACTCTTCGCTGGGCCAGCGCAACTCAAGGTTCTCAATCGATATATCGAACGGCTGTAATCGTCTAAGACTTCATCATTACCGCGTCAGGCCGATGCCTCTGGAATTAACATTACTCGAAGGTTTCTCACGTTATCAACAAACATATCTCACCCTTTCAAGCCCAATCACATCGATTCCTATCAATTTCCACCCAAAACACTGTAGACAATACCTTAACACCCTCGACAAAATAAGTTTCCAATTATAGTAATTCGTATCCTGTGACCGCTGTAGAATTTTATCAAAATCATATAAACATCCTAAACATTCGTGCTGATGATTAGGATGTTATTCTTGGTATACTTTCGAACTAACGATGTACTCAAATTTTCATGTAATACTATACCGCTCTATAGTAAGTTTACGAGATATGAACATTTGCAAACCCCATGTTGCACCTCTTCCTAATTACCTAGGAGCACACCACGCCATTCTTGTTTTGAAATTTATTTTCAACTGATTAAGGCAACCTACTCGAACGAACACTAAACATTTCACCTCATCACTCCAATTATTTCGACAGTTATAACGTTTATAGAATAGTGATGGTGACTGAAGGGTGATGTATTCTAGAAATAATCAATTTGTGTGCGTTTGAAACAGTCTGCAGTGTTAAGTATTTCAAAACGTAAATTAACAAATTTTGGGTTTTGAGGGGCTTGCCTTTCTTTGTCGATTCCAGAGATTCAGTATAGGATCAGCTAACCAAAATGTTGACCAACATCAACATTATTAATTTTAGTATTGTCAACTTGATCGTGTAATGAACAGATTAAAGGTGTTTTTATTATTATACGGAATTTGACACAGTCCGTCGTTTTATTACATGCCAACTTCATTAGAGTTTATATAAGACAATTATTGTAGGAAGTTTTAATAAAAACACCATAGAAGGAGCAAATTGGAGGATTCCTGTTAGGGGAATAAGAAATGTTCACGTTGGAAGCAGAGGGGTTAAATGATCTCAATTTGGATTAGGAAGGAGTATGCGTGTGGATGTAATAAAGTGTCTTGGCCTGAGATTATTAAAGTGTCTTGTATTGATATTATTATATGATTCAGGTATCATGTGGCGGTATCTGGTTTGCTATCTTGAGATACATCACCGCCAAACGTACTGCGTTGCCACAGCTTTGGAAATATTTGGATTTCTGGTAGAACAATACTTGAACGAATAAAACTCTGGTGAACATGAAAATGGTATTCGCTCTCGCGCTTTTATTATGCAGAATGGGCTTAAGAGTTTCTCCACCTTTGAAACTTCTCCTTTCTGCCCGAGGCATTTCCTTCCAATCAGATTATAAAATTGAAAATGGCTGAGCATAAAGCTGGATTGAGTTGGATCAACTCCACAACTTTTCCTTACCCACCGTTGAAAAGAACGCTTTTCAGATGAACCGACAGGGATTTTCTCCGTTCAGTTGTTGGATCAAAGGAGAGAATAGCAATTTTATTCGTTTTCATGCCTCAAATTTTCAGTTGTCCGAACATGCTTTCTGACGATAGGTTCACATCCTAAATCAAACTTCAAAACTGTTTAAATGATAATGAAGGTGATTGATGCCTTTTTGTCGGTTGTACCTTCAAGAACTATTTAACTCTTACTTAGATGTCTAGGGTTTAGAGAGATTTACACTGAAGATGAACAAAATCGCATTTGTGAAAGAAAAGGTTAACTGCTCCAGTTCACCAAATAAACCACTGTGTGAAAATTTGCAGTGCTCTGGAAAGAGTCGAAATGGATCAAACAAACTAGATCAAAGAAAAAAGAAAGAGAGTTGAACAATTTTGACACTACGAGGATAAGTATTTGGCCGTGCTCATATCGATATGACAAAAAACCTTAATATTACCATGTTTAGGTAATATTATGATATAATTTGCAAAAAAATAGATGAAAGTGTGAGAATAGGGGTATAAACGCAGCTGTAGTATTTAGGAAAGTACAAGTATTTAACTTTATTGAAATAAGGAAAAATGAATATTGATCGAGAATTACAGTATCTACTAACCTGATAGATTTACTTATTGACTAATGGTTCGTCAATTAAAATTGTCTATTCAGAACAAGCTGTACGATCAAGTCCGCAAACCAGTTCGGACTAATGTACGAGTAGTTTAGTAGTGTTGCTCCAATGTTCACAGCAACCGTGATAATATACAGCGGTTTCAAGACACCTACAGAGATCTACGAACTTAGCCCTTCGATTGCCAAGTCAGATTTTTGTGCAAATTTAAAGTTTTTATCTCATTTCCATCGAGAGTTTTTTCATTTAAAAATTTTGAACCGAGAACAATAGCTTTATTTTCTTCGTAAATGCACTAAAACTGCCTAATAATACCAAGATATCTAAGAATACTACTCACTTATTTGTATTTAAGTATCCATCAGTCCATTCAAGCACTCATTGTATAAAAATGTTTTTGGGCCACAATTGGGCCACAATAGTATTCTCTGAGCGTTTTCCTCAAAGGAAAACTGTGTCCAGGAAAATATTGTTTCGGATGAGGAAAAATAATGATTTGGCAAGTTTGTGTATTTCTATCATGTCCCCTTCCAGTTATTGAGTGACAACGCTCTCAGGTTGTGAGAGTTCCCATTCTCGTTCTGACGTTTTGTCCTCAAACCCCATTCGGAGCACGTCCCATCCGTCATTGGCGCACATAGCCCGTCGCTCACGAGGTGTTTTCACTCCCCCACCCGTTGGGACCCTGTCACACAAATGTTCCGGTTTGAATGTTACCACCAAAGAATAGGGTTTTTTTCTTATCAAGGAGAGACCATGAAGTAGGTTTAGATAGATACACTAGATGCTATGCAGACAATTTAATAAAGAATATTCTCGAGAAGTACCCTCAACATCAAATATGAAGGGATTCATCCTTTTCGGTCAATATTTATATCATTGTGATGATTGTGACTATAACATACGAACGAGGAATGACCGGTCAAAGTCCACACTTTTCCAGGTATTGCTACTTGATTGGGTTACACATGTGCTCTACCTTAGGTACCATAGTATTGATTTCATACCTTAGGAAATCAATATGCCTCAAGTTGTCAGAATTAACTAGTTTCATATCTTGAGATACCTCGGTGGTTAGAATTCCACGTAACTCTTCGCCGACTCCCTCTCCACTCAACGGGGCGAGGCGGTTCTGATCTTCATTACAAAATCAGGTCAGGTTGAAGGTCAAATCGGGGGAAATGATTGAAACAATTTAAACAAAGTTTTACGCAGGTTTTTGATGTCACTGATTTCAAACATAAATTGTTGGTTGGTATGTAAGACCAGATAGTAACTGCAAAGTGACCATATCCGGCTATTTGACTTTCAGACGACCTAGACGAGGACCTTGCAGACATAAACAAGTCATATGTAAAATCAGCGACATCAATAACAGTTATTAAGATACTTACTGTATGTACCTACTTGAATTTTTTTTCAGATTTTTTCAATCTTTTGATTTGACGTTTAGATGACCTTCAATTTGACCGGTTGAAGATAATCCGAAATCAGCGACTCAATAACATTATGAAATGTAGGTTGTATAATGTTTTTATAAACTTTCTCTACGGACTCAAATGAAAGTTGTTGACGAGAGGATTTGAAAAATTAATGTTAATGCCTAAAATCTAGGGACGCGGGAGCGTCCCGCCCGCCAAGAAAACCGAAGCGCTGAAAACCGAAGCGACTGAGACACTGATTACGCGACGGAACAAGTTGCGGTTTTCACCCTATCGTAGCTCGGTCCCCTGAGTGTCTCGAGAGTTGATTTTTTGTACACCAATTCTCCAGGGGCACGTGAGGACGTAAAACAAATTTCAGCTCTTGGGAACATCAGGTGTCGGGGGTATAACAATTTTAAAACCACTATTTTTCACGTTTTTCGTGTTCTTCTTCTTCTTCTTCTTCTTCTTCTTCTTCTTCTTCTTCTTCTCGTTGTTGTTCATTGACGGGGCTACAGCCCAGCAGACAAATCGGATCGAGCTGAAATTTTGCACACACGTTTGTTATGCTCCAAGGGAGTGCCTTTTGACCATTTTTTCTCCCTCCCCCCATTTCCCCCCCAATTAGGGGGGAAATAGTGTTTTTTAGGAATTTCAAATGGTCATAACTCCTTCAAAATTGAAGCTTTTTCAGATTTTCTTTTTTAGTTGTGTTCAGCTTTTTAAACTGTTTAATTTGAGATCAAAAAATGCTTCCTAAGAGGAAAAATAAAGGAGTTATGGTGATTTTTCTATTTTCAACAACAACTGCCGCAAATATTGATGAAAATTGGTGCGGTTGGTCGTAAAATGTCCGCTAGGTTGTCTAAAATATGCTCAATAATTTTGAACTAAATCTCAATCGATTTGACTAATCCACAGCCAAAAATACGTGAATAAATTCCACATCTACTGATTTGGCTAATTTCCGAAAACATCAAAGTTGAACGGTGGTCAGAAAAATTGTCGTAGAGTGGCGCCTGTTTAAGGATCGATAGGAAATTTTATGGGCTTTCGAATGAGGGTAGCGCACTTTGGCACTTTTCCCAACGGTTCTCGAGTTATTCGCGATATTTGGTATAAAAACGTGCGTTTTACCAGTTGCAAACTTTCTCTTTCCTCTTTCTCTTCGACACCAATAATTACAATTATTGTAATGATTCTCAACAACAAAAATTTGCACAATCCCCAAGAAAAAATGCAACCAATTTTCAAAAAATTTCTAATTCAAATTTATTCAAATTTCTAATTCTTTCTATTTTTTTAAATTTAATAATAAGAATAATTGTATTAAATTTTAATAATTGTTTTTAAATTGTTGATTGTTTTAATTAATCGAAAATTTTAAAACTAATATTTAACCAATTCGCAAAAATTTTAAAACTACTTATTTTTCAAACACATTTCAGATAACAAACAAGAATTTCCAAAAAATAATTATTCTTGTCACAAAAACAAGAAACAAAAAGGCAAATTAGTAGGCGTACTAATTTTTTACTAAATTTTGACTAGGATAAAACTTAATTTAGGAAAACATTTACTAGTTACCTCGTAGGTACTTTTGTATTGTATAAGTTGTTGAACCGTATTGTATAAGTACCACTCGAAAACTAGCCATGCAAAAAGATGTGATATCCCCCCAAAAACAACTCCGTTGTAAAAACTGGCCCGCCAAAAAACCTCAGCCGCAAAAAGGAATGATATCCATTTTGCCCGCCAGCCACATATATAGGATGCTCAGTGCTTCGCACCTCGCTGTTGAGTGTGCATGTAGAAACCTGATCCTCCTACCCCTAACCTCCACCGTCAATGTTTTCCTGTTCCCTGCCTCCTTCCCACAACCCCCTCTCGCCCTTAGTCACCCTCGGTTTCACCTAATATGTTTCCTGTGTTACACCAGCAGGGAGCTTTACGCTTCTTTCAATGCTGTTGGCGGGAGCTTTTTGCCAGATGAACAAGCTAACATAACTATTACTGTTGGTCACGAGTAATCAGCGGTGGTACAACTGTAATGAAGTAGGTAATGCTTCAATTCAGGCTTGTTCATCTGGCAAAAAGCTCCCGCCAACAGCATTGAAAGAAGCGTAAAGCTCCCTGCTGGTGTAACACAGGAAACATATTAGGTGAAACCGAGGGTGACTAAGGGCGAGAGGGGGTTGTGGGAAGGAGGCAGGGAACAGGAAAACATTGACGGTGGAGGTTAGGGGTAGGAGGATCAGGTTTCTACATGCACACTCAACAGCGAGGTGCGAAGCACTGAGCATCCTATATATGTGGCTGGCGGGCAAAATGGATATCATTCCTTTTTGCGGCTGAGGTTTTTTGGCGGGCCAGTTTTTACAACGGAGTTGTTTTTGGGGGTACATACAACGACTATGCGTACTTTTTTTTGTAAACCTGTGTAATTGTTTGATTTGTTTGATTGTTAGATATTGCTCAGACCGTTTTTCAGAGCGACGATTTTCACTTCTCGAGTGTCTTTCTCTGATCGTCCAAGAGGCGAAAAGGTCAAAAATTTTTCCAGTAACAATGAATGTATCTAAAAAGAAGTTGAGTGCGCGTGGAAGAGTGACGTTTCGATGGCTCATGATTGAGGAAATGGAAGACGTTAGAATTCTCCCCATTACGTACGGTATCAAACCGGCTGAAATTCGTCACATATTCGCTCTCAAAAATGAAGATGGGCATTACCAAAAACCCTGCAAATTCTTTCATAACGGTTTATCTTCTGTACAGATCACAACCCTTCTGTATAGATCACTGCTGTGTATAGGATTACCGTGAGAGACCTAAAACTATACGAAACAAGTTGTTCAAATAGGTGGGGATTCGTAATAATGACGTCTCACCAAGGCGCCAACGGATTTCGAAACGGTTACGGTACTTGTGAATTGGTTAGGACATCGCTTTAGTTGGAAGGAAGAGAGCGGGCGGAGAAAGAGGATATCATAACTTTTTCCGGCTGCTGTAGAATGACATTTTTTGATATTTTTGGTGACAGGGGGGGGGGGGGATTTTACACGGAGTGTTTTTTGAGGGGAGAGGTACGAAGGGTACATTCAAAACATTCGAATGAGGGTCAAAAGTTCGAGCAAATCAAAATTCGTCAACATGTGGGTGAATCATGCGGCAGCCTGTCTGGTCTAGATTCTAATAGCACATGGTTTTCAAATATCGATTTGATTAATAATAATTATGAATAATCATAAAAAATAATTCATAAACATTATTAATAGGTAACTAACAATACCTATTTGTTTGAACAAATTAGGTAAATTTGGATGATGAGCTAAAGTCTTGAAATTTTAAACACGGGTCGAGGATGGATGGCAATGCAATATTCAATCAGTTTCTTGTCTCTAAAATTGTTCAAACAACACCTATTTGTTTAAACTAATTAAATTTGGATGTTGAACGTGAAATTTTAAACATGGGTCGCAGATGGGTGAAAAAGCAATATTCACTCGGTTTCCTGACTGTAAAGTTGTTTAAACAATAGGTACCTATTTGTTTAAACAAATTAAATTTGGATGATGAGCTAGAGTTTCATCTATCATTTCGTTAATTAGATTAGGGTGTTCTGCTCGAAGAAGATAATAAGCCATTGGGTCAAGCATTTGCAGAGTTTTTATTTTCTCCCCCCACATTCGATTATTAGAACTGTACCTGATTCCTGTTTCCTAGTCAAGACGTGACTCGAAGATGTCACTCGAATAGCTCTTGATACGAGTATTTTGTCAAAACTAATTGGCAACAGTACTTTAGGGAAACCGACCACATAAAAGAAACGACTTTCTTCTCCCAGGGCGTCGGCAATTGTCGATCGACCACCACGCTGACATAACACACCGTAAACAAGGTGATTTGTTTGTGTTTACAGCCACGTCTGTCGACGTTCTGGATAGTTAAAAGGCTGTCGGAACAACACGGAGAAAAAGTGGGAAAACTCTACGAGGACTGCGGAAGGGGCTTCGAAAGATTTAGGTGCGATCTTAAGAATCGTGACGAAGGATCGGGTAGGTACGGCAGAGAGAGGTAGGAAGATGGATGGTGAGGGAAGGGGGGGATTATGAGGGGAATTAACTCGAAGAAGGGGATTTGTTTGGGGAAGGAGAGCGGATGGACCAGCAGACTGGCTAACGGCTCTCCATGAACTTTCGGCTCTTCCCCTTGAACTGTTGTGGAATTAGACTTAATAACCAGCGCTTCTGCTGTTTCGGAGGTAGAAAAAAACCTGCTATGAATATTTTAAGCGATATTTCATCTCAAGGTGAAAAAGTTGCTGGAAGACGATCTCAAAACCTTTTGACCCAGTTATACGTCTACATTTTTGAATAAAAAGGCAACAACGTCTGTTTGAAGATAAGGACCTTTTCCGTCCATGAGAAATTTCAATCCTACGAAACCACATATTTTCATTAAAAAAACTCAGAGCAAAATGTAGGTACTGAAACTAGCTTTTCTTAGCTTCTAGCTTTAGTTGATGATAGTCGTACCCACACCCCCCCTATTCTCATTCGTTTTTCGTTTGGGTGCAACGAAAAATATCATGTACTTTATCACGAAAATCACTACTAGCCCTTGATTACCACCCATTAGTCATTACGACTTACATGAAGAAAAATCGTCGTTTTCTTGAGGAAATTCGAAGAAATCAGGGGAAAAATTTAATAAACATTGTGCAATAGAAGAAAATATGCATATATTGAACTAATTTTCAAAAGAAAATTAATTTTTTTAATCGCGCTTGCAAAATTTGCAGCAGTTACTTCATTACGTAACTAAATAATCACAGTTCATTTACTTACGTAGGTATATTATGGTATTACATACCATTATTTACTTTATAATGACTATCTGCTCATCTATATTTGTAAATGACATTCACTTACCTAGGGATATCTGACTACATCAAGTAGGAACTGTAACACGTTTTGAGTAGCAAAGAAAATATTGTAACTGCAAATAATTAACATTTTTGAAATAGATATCTTTGAATAGACTATTGATAATCCCTAACTCAATCTCCTCATTTTTCAGGGCAGGCACTAGTTTGTTGAAGGGTAACTTATACCATTTGAATTTCTGAAAACACAAGATAGAAACGCAAGGATACAGCTGTTAACTAAGAACAATAGGACATTTGACTAAAGAATTGTGTAGGTAAATTTAGAGATTAGATAATTCCTAACTCAGTTTTCTTCCTTTTTTTCAATTGTTTCTTTGTGCACAATCCACGCAACTTTCGTGCGGATGTTGAAATGTACTTGGAGCAAGACGGACAAAACGATGTTGTCTTGTTAGAATTAAAAAGGCTTCAAAATTACCTAAACGGATTGAGCGGTCATTACCACCTATGGGTCAGAAAGACCTACACAGAATGAGCGGCCATTACCACCTGTAGGTCGATTAGACCTCCTATGTAATGGAAAATGAGCCAGTACTCACTCGGAATACGAACTGCACAACCTTCTTCCTCATCAGCACAAGCACGACTAACTGAAGAGTACATAACTCGGTGCCCAAGCTCCGGGAATGGTTCTGACATATATTTCCGAAAGCTTGAACATATTTATAGGTCGAATCGACCTAGGGGTGGTAATCCAGGGTTAAAATAGTGGTTGAACGACATAATAACGATAGGTTCTCAAAACTCATCATGGTTTACCATTACAACATCCATTCAGACCATTCTATGGAGAAATAATTACTTGGGCGTAATTTTCGTTAGCATTACAGCGCTAAATCCGTATTCTTGTGAAATTGAAGCGTAGGAAAAGATAAGTGTTGGGATTAACGTCTTCGGTCACCACTATATTCCAGTTGTTTTTTTTTATAGGTAGGTACACTTTATTTTACCCGTCTTTTATTCACAGCACGTTCATCGTCATCCCCTAAAACTTAAACGTCGTAACTCACTGATTTTTGGTTCATCAACTTCGAGAGAAAAAAAATTACCCCCCTCGAAAATTGAGGGTTTTAAGGTACGTAGATTCAGAAAATCGAATAAAAAACTCTGCAAATTCTTGATTATTACCTATCTTCTTTGTACAGCTCACCCTTCTGTGTAGACCGCTAAATGATAGATTACTAATTACTTAATAATAATAATAATTATTATTATTATGAAATATCATTACTTATTAATAATTATTATCAAGTACTTGGTGTAAATTTTTATCAGCTATAGTCAATGAATTATAATTATTGTTAGTTATTAATAGTAATAAAGATCAATTATAATTAATTAAGGGCCTGCAGGGCAAATGTTAGAAGGTTTTTAAGGATATCTCAAGCTGTGATTGACTTGAAGTCTTGAAATTGGGGGGGCAATAAAAAGAAAACTACGCGAAATTTATCGAAAAATCGAGAAAAAATTCATTTTTTAAAAAGAAAAATACCTATTTGAGATCCTACTCGCTCATTTTACATGTTTTAACTGTTTTACCTGAGATGTTTAACTTGTCTTGTTTTTTAATAAAATAATTTAGCCACATTGTTATGAATTTCAAAAATCGAACGACGAGGGGGCTTTTTCTTATCAATATACTAGTGAATTTAGAAATTCCTTTCAAAAGTGCAAGTCAATCACAGCCTGAGATATCCTACAAAAAGTTTCCTGCAGGCCCTGCGATATGTGAAAATCTTGTAATGTTCGAATCAGCTGGGCCAGTATGAACATCGACCCGACAGGCTGCCGCATGATTCACCCTCATGTTGAATGACAGTCACTTATAGTCATGGATTTCATGCCAGCTGAATTTCCACTTGATTCAATTTCCCTGCTGGTGCCCGGATGTGTTATTTTTATGACTTTAGTGAAATCTATCAAATAAATTATACTGATTGGTGATTCAAAACTCATTCCCTGGTAAATGGATCAGTAGAATTAGCGCTGTAAACGTGAATTAACTAATTGATGCTTCAAACAACTCGTACAAGGTACTGCGATTTTAACCGTTGGACCGCCCCCAATCGCCCACTCTACTTATTTTCCTCAGTTTTTTTTTCTGTCTGAAACTCAATTAATTCCGAGCACCGTCCTCCATCCAACATTTCGCCTCTTCTATCAAGTCCAATTTGTCATCGGGTGTTTAATTAAAGAGTTTTAATTTTTCCAGCTTTTTTTCCTCTAGGTAGTTTCTTAAGTGTCCCTAGAAAGGTTCTGTTCATCTGATTTGAGGGGCTTTTAAGCCTGGGACTACTATGACTGAGAGATGAATTATGCATTTCAATCGAAAGTAGACACTTATCTGCTCCGCTGATTGTATACCCGAAAGAAAATATAATAGAGTTTGAAAATCTTTATTGTATCAAGTTTCCTTCGTTGGAATTTTTCAGGTGACTTGCTTGCATTCGTGTACCGTGTTTGGTCGATTAGTTCCGTCTATTAATGTAGAGAGAACACTTTGAGGCACTTTTTGAAGTTACTTTTTCGCCTTCATTGTATAACATTGTTGACTGTATAACGTAGTCACTTGGCGCGTGATTGGCCCGTACTGATTTAAACCTTTTTCAATGCGATAAAGATGAACTTTTCTCAAGCATGGTGTGGAAATTTCTATCACATGAAATCTAATGAATTCATTGACGAGCAAAGGTTGAAATCAATTTGAAAAGGGTATGAATTAATTTTGAAATTGTAGTTCAAGTGCAGATATTGTATGGATCATATCATAGGAATGATGCCTAATTACTATCATCAATGCCCGTCACACAGCTTTGATACAAAAGCTGTATAGAGCTAAAGGTACCCAGATGTCTGGATGACCTGGTGCTTCTTTATTGGAAATTTTAAATTTGAGTCTTTCATCAGAGTAAAATCCCGGATATACTAACCTCACAATGGTGTACTTGAACACTGGTTCCGAACTATTATGACAAAATGGTGGCCGTATGCGTTGGGTTCCCTCTATTTCGATAGAGGTCTTGAGCAAAGTTTATGCTACACTAGTAAATTATGATAAGGAAGAGTACTTATTTCAATTTGTGGATACTTATACATAGCTTATTAAGTCGATAGATAAACGTGCAGACATCAGGCTCTTTTTTACATTAAAAAAGAGGCGATTATAGTTAAATTTTCTAGAAATGAGGCAAACCACCACTTACCAGCATGGTTAATTATTTGGTTGTCCCAACCTATCATTGCCTTGCAGAGAGTATTTATATTTTCCTGCCCTTGTTTCAGTTCCATAACTATTCTTCAGTAGGAGTACTTAGTGTCAAAACCAAAATTATTTTAGATGGGTTCTGAAAATAGTTACGGTTTCTGTATTTACGGACGGTAAGTCATTATGCTTTCCACGTACACCATTTAGGATAACGGTTGACCATAAACTGTTCAGTATTTTCCCGGGTGAAGTGTATAAAGATAGACCTCAGTTCTACCTGTTTTGCTTGACCTATAAAATATGCAGTTCGGTCGTCACGGCACATTACGTGCTTTGAATCGAGCGTTTAATGCTGATGTATCTCAAGCGATTGGGCATTCCATCCGGAAAATTCCCTTCTCACAGCCTTATTAGAATCGGAGTATGAAGTATGCCGGGGCAGAACCTCGGTACAACGAGGGAAGGTTGACCTCCTGGAAGTCTATATCTGTATGTACTGCAGTTTTACTCGCTTGATCAATCTGAATGATGAAACATGATGAATACACCATCTGTCACTCTTCAATGGATTAAGAAGATTTCAAAACCTATGGAAAGATTTCAAAAGCTATGGAAACGCAAACTCTACCGTTTCACGTCGATTTTCTTGATCAATTTTCAAATTAAATTTTGTACAAGTCCTCAGGGCAAACACAAATAATCAAGGTTTACCATGCGATGGAGGATAGACTCACTTATTCGATATTCTTATATCGTACCGCTCCTTTTGCTATTGAACCTTAGTTGGATTTTTATCCTGTGAGTAATTTCCTGTGTTGACTAGAACTATCTTGTTGAGCACTGTTGAGCAATTTCGGAATGAAGATAGTTCTAGTAATCACCTGCGAAATCAGCTGTTTCCTCAATCGACGATGTTACCAGTGATGGTACTTTATTAAAACATCAAATCAGACACCTTTGAGAAAGGAACTAGGAATATGCCTGAATCATGCAATTTACAACTTTATCCCCTCGCTACTCCAAATTTGAGCATTAGACATCGGATTCAATTGGTACAGCACTCGGACCCATCGAAATTGAACCCTTTCGCCGGTAAGTGTTGGAAATAATAATCGTTGTTTCTTTACAATAACCATTTTTCTGAGGTGCTTTTCGTCTCTTAATTGTCACACAAAGATGGGGAAACAGTGGATTGTAGCTACTAACAGGAATATAGACGAAAGACTGCTGAAAACAAATTCATTCAGAAAGATGGGAATACGGATGATTTAGAAAATAAAATGCTCAAACACCATAATATGTGCAATATATACAATATAAGGCTAGAAACAAGTAGAAACTCTTTATTGATAAAAAAGAAGAGAAATAGGAGCGAGTTTGGGCAGAATATTGTAATGTGGTGCGCCACATGGGCAACAAGTACAGGAACAAATATTGACGAATTTCAACAGGGGTCGTATGAAGAAGTTAATATAAAATTTGATTACAATATACCTCAGTATTATTGGTCCAGATATGAATTTATGGTTTGAAGGTTTTCCACAATATACCTTCGGATGTCAAGGGAACGAGAGGGCGCGCTCCTGCCAAGATGAAGAATTCAATAAAACTTATTGAAAGGGTCCCAGGAAGTGGAGGTTATACCACAAATTGCATTAAATGACAAGGGGAAGGCTTTACTTGAGTTCGCGAGGGCAGACATCAAGTTTGAAAGGAGGGTGAGTGGAACGTTGAGCCCATCAACATGCCTGAAGGGACGCTTGGGGAATGAGATTTGTCTCTTTCCGGAGGTAGTGCAAATTTCTCCGTGAGATCATGGCCAGTACCCTGAATAAACTTGATGGCTTGAAAATTACTTTTTCTTCATCTTTAAATTTGATCTATTATTTTCGATAATGAACCAATGGAATCGACTAAGACAAATCTGTTTTCAACCCCCGCAAAACAACTGGGTTTTCGTTTCGAGATACGTAGAATGAGAAAATATAATTACAAAACGCCGCACGTTTTGTTATTTTCCATATAAATCGCCATTCTGTATAGCCATGCAACTGCCATGCATTCTTTACCATATCCTTGCGATTCATGTAACCATAGGGAATATTTGGAGGAAAGTTTTAACCGTAATAATTTAATATCTTCTTCTGGTCCCCCGATTTCTTTGTATGGTAATGGAACTCATGAAGGTATTATACAAAGAAGTTCTTTGTATAATCTTTGAAAGAACAGAGATCTAGACAGGAGATTATCTATACACAATATACATATATAGTAAACCGTTGTGGATAAATTTGCAGAGGTCTGATATTTGTGTAAACAGATAAATTCGGGCATACATACCTACTCTCTATTTTCAACAAGATGAAATTTCATCATGCACCATGAATTTAGATGACCCATGTTTCCATCGTATTTACGAACAAAATAAAAGTCACCTAGATTGATGCTTTCGAACTGCAAAGTAAATCCATTATGTACGATAGGTACCGGTTGTGTTTATAAAACTATGATAAGTATGAAAAATTATCATTAGATGATCCGGAAATGGTGGTACAATTAACGAGACCATGATTGAGCTGATTATTAAATGTCTTTCTCTCTGTTCCCCACCACCAACTCGGAGAGGATCATCTGATCGCCTTCTGTAAACTTGAAGGATGGTCTATATAGAAAATAATGAACCTCTACGTAATAATAAACAGCATTTTTTGCTTGCACAAATTTAATTTTTTGTGTAAAAAAAAGTTAAGTTCAAAAGTTCATTTGTTCAAAGATTGCGGAGTGAGCCTTTGGGAGTGAATGGGCCAAGAGACTTTTGAGGGTACACGCATAGGCCAATGCCAGTAGAAAAATAGTTGTTTTGAATTTTTCGTAAATTGTGGAATCTTATAAGGAGATTAATTCGATCTTCAAGGTTCATCAATCCTGTTGAGATAGTTATGGCGCTACTACTGGTTTGATTAAAGGGTAAATTTGTTTCTCCTAAAACTCTCAGACTATTTTATGCTTACCTATAATTTTTATGAGCAAACAAATTATATCCCTACCTCCTCTTCTGTATCATATTCTCTATCATAGTGTATGTTCAACAGTTTGTCGGTACGAGTAAGATCATAAAACTTCAAAACAAGCCCGAGAAAAAATGGTGACAACTTGATTCAGAAACTTCAGAAGGACAGTTAACATCCAAAAGCTAAGGATGTCGTGTTAATGTCGTGTTAGAAACCTTTTCCCCGAAAGCTGATCTGATAAGGAGAGAAAAATCCGTGACTGCTATTTTATCCATGAGAACTAAACATCTGCAAAACTAGAAGCAAAAGGGTGTGTTGGGAATGGTAGGAAAAGGCTTGTGGTGGGAAGGAGAGTGGGGGTGGCTTAATTAGCGTTTTACCCCGCTCATGAGCGTACCGGCTCGTGCCAGGCCGTTTCCCAGTCCTCCCTTAGCTCGTCTAACCTGATCGCCCAGAAACCCCACTCGTTTTCTTGCTTGGTTTCTCGTGAGTCACTGTGATTACCACTGCCTTCAAGCGGAGGATCCGCAATTACTATTTGAAGTGTCGGCTCGTTTGAGCCCGGACCGCCATCCGCAGTAACTTTTTTTCCGGTGCAAAATCCCTTTTCTGTTAAAAGGCTAAATAGAGCAATTTATTTTGTAATTGATTCTCTCAGAGGTAACAATGGTGGCAATTAGGGTCAACAACTTGGGGAAACAATCAAACCCTACTTCTCTGCGTTTTGTTAAAGCCTCTATCAAGAATGTTAGTCGTGATTGACTGAACCAATTAAATGAGAGCCTGAAAGTACTTGGGAGTTCCGACGTTCCGTTCTAAATGTAAGCACTCCAAATTACGCCGCCGGTTTGAGTTGGAGAACAATAATTGTTAGCTCTCCTGCGTCTGGTAGAAACGAAAATTACGATAAACATTAACTCACGTTTCACTTGGTAATGAAGAAGTAGTGTACCTACTTCAAGTGGTCGCATGCAGCGAATTAAATGCAATACATTTAATGTATTGCAACATTTCGGTTACTCCTCGTGTAACATTGAATTTTGTGAAAGCTCTTCATCTGTATTAAATTCATAATTTTACAAATAATTCGGTCACACTTAAGTACATGACAATGTCATGTGAGGAGGAGGTGAACTATGGGCGGCTTGTTACCGCCACTGTCATTGCAAATATTAACTACAGGATATCCAAAGCCATAAGATAAATAGTGCCTACTTCCGAAAAGTATCCATCTTAACTGGTTTTATTCGTGAAAAACTTGATTCATTTTTATAGTACGTACTAGTTAATTATTTAAGTTAATAATTATGAGCTAAAAACTAGAGGCATTTAAATGTAACCTAAAGAACGGGAGTTTGCGGTCTTGTTTATCTAGGGTCCATGAAGTACAGCAGCAAATCATGGACGCTAACCCAAATACGATAAACATTAACTCCAGTTTCACTTGGTAATGAAGAATTAGTGTACTTCAAGTGGTCGCATGCACCGAATCAGGAGGAGCTGAGAATTTATACGGCGAGTAAGTAGATTGGAGGATTCTCCAAGAACCCCGCTACTAAAACTAAATCTGATGAAAGACTTGTGGTTAGGAAGTTCATCAGAATAAAACAAACGAACAAAGATTCGATGCAGTTAAACATTAAAATTTAATGTTCATTTAATGTTTAACTGCAAATTTTGTAGTATGTTAAAATCCACCGATTCTGAACGGCAAAGTTTTTGGGCAGCAGAACTATTTGTTTTGAATAATAGATATTATAGTGAACAAGTTGTGGTATTTTTGTCCCTTAGAATTTGTCACTTCTTAGACAAATTGAGAATTTGTGTTATTGATACTCGGTTTCCCCGATTTCACCCGACACTAACCTGATTTAAAATTCCCTCATTCAAACGTTTCCGGAGTCAAGAGCATGTGCTAAGGTGTGCAGATGCGTGCGCATAACTAACCTTCGAAACGGTAGAAATAACCTGAAGTGTGGGAGTAGGTGTGGGTGTGAACGACCATGATGAGCAGGACGTTTCAATTGTGGTGGTTGATCAGGTAGAAATTTTACTAAAATCACAATGTCATGTTGTCTATGTTGTTAATAAACGTAACTAATCATAAATTTAGTGGACCACGTGGTCCATTTAGCCTGTGTCAAAGGTTATTCGACCGTTATTGTGGTCCGTAGTATTCAAATTCCTAGAGTTGTGGAGTTAGTACCTGTATAAATTCTCAAATTTTAAATCATGGACAAACTGCAGTCATGACTTAGCTCATCGGTTCCATTCTTGCCCGTGAGTCAACTGACCTTATGCGAGGGTTACGTGTCCGGTTCGAGTGTTACGTGCTGCTAACAAGCATCAGAATCCTCGCGTAACTATTGAACGGCAGCGAGGCAGTACCCTCAATACATACAAAACACGCTTTTACTTGATCCTCTGCTGGTAAATAGGATCGCATGATGGTTCTGCAAACACGTACGGGGATCAAACAACCTGCCTAGTGTTGATAAATCAGACGTTTTGTAAGTAATTCGCCTGCTCCCTTCGTGATTGTTTTTTTGTTTTTGTTTTACATGATGGGGGTGCATGTAAGATAAGACAGACTCGACGTCAACATTTTTCTGTCAGCGCGTCTGGCAACAAGAACTCCAGAAAACCCGACAACCACATCTTCGCTTCCCACACAACATAAATACTGAATAAGTTTTACAAAATGATTTTGGCGCAATGAATCTTGTCTTGTCTATCCACTGTTTCTTAATCGTTTCTCTCCAAACTCTGACATTCAAAATCGCTTCTTCGCTATCTTCATAGCTCATTCCAATGAACCATAAATTAAGGTTGTGAATAATTGGATCTGTAATACCAATGATTCAGAGGGATGAAATGAAATTTAGTGAAGGCAAAACAATACTAATTAAAATTAAAAACATTCTTCTTACAGTAAATATATTGGAGGCTGTAGGCATCGCCCGTGCTACCATCGAGAGTTATTGCTACCATAATAATATTATGTATATAATATATATTATTATATTATATCGTTTAAAAAAATAAAAATAAAAAAGGATGTAAGAACTCCTATCTATTCTTAATTGATAATTACAACGGCACTCCACTATTGAATTATCCCTTGCGTAATTGCCATTGCCTTTGCGGCGTGAAACAAAGACAAAGAATACTGAAGTTTGAGGTGAGTGTAGTAAAATATAATAAATCAAAAGTTTTTACGCTGTGGAATGAGATTTGCGAGGCGGATGATTTTTACATGGGGCGCGGGGGTTATCACATCTTTTTTGATTATTATCTTCGATAATTTCAGTTAGGTACGTAGATACGTAGATTCAGAATATCGAATTAAACCAACACCAGAATGATCCTCGAAACTTTTCACAAGCCCAGGTTATTGGGGAGGCGTTAAAAACGAATTTTGAACTTTTGAAATAATTATGTCTCGAAAAATTCACCTGGAACGGTACAGTTTTTAGTTCACATTTATCCTGTTGTTATGATTCTATTCCAATCTTGGATACAATGTATCCTTAAGCGAAATTGTAGGGATTTATCATGTAATGTTAAATCCCTAAGATTTCGCCTCTCCGTTGTAGAAATATGAAGTGTATAACGAGTGAAATATGAAGTTACGATTTTATATAATATGAAATAATTAGTATTGTTGAATGTTGGTGAATGTTGCTACGTTACTTTTGTCGACTCAAACTTCCTACCTATTTTTTCCTCCCCGTTCCTGTCTCACCGAACTAATAATAACTACTACGAGGAAAATGAAAGTAGCACTGGCGTGACTGTCGATATCTACCTACCTTTTCTATCCTATCCCACTTAATAATTGATTAGGGGTCGCTTCGAACTCCATTCTGTTTCGGCAAAGTTCCCTCCCATCACGAGGTAGTTCTTAAAACTTCTTCGGTCAATTCGTTTTACGACAAATGATTCTACTAATTGAAATTAGAGTACAGTGAAAATGCAATCAATCAAATTATCAGTAACTGATAACGGTTACCATGAGAAAATTCAAATAACTAAGTATTTTTTAACAGTTGATGATACTTGGTTTTCTGATGTCCTAGTAGCTTTTATATTTATTTCCATGAACTGTATTACAAATCGTAAAGCGTGTCGTTCTACGGAAAACGCATAAAAAAATACTTAGTTATTGAATTTTCTCATGATGGTTAAAATAAAGTGGGAGTTCTTCATTCTGCTTCATTGAATAAATAAAATAGAACTGGAAACCGTATACACCGTATATGGTGAAGCTTCTATGGAAACCAACTCTCATCTGCCCTCCAAATGTCAGCTTCCTTGGACAAATCTTTTGTTGCGATGGTGGTTACAACAATTGATTGACTTCAGGCGGATAGCGGAACATGGTTCGACGGATTTTGACGAATACCAGAATGGATACTAAATACGTAATACTGAATCTCAATCATGAAATTGATACGGTTATGCTTGGTTGAAAAATCGCCTATACCTTAAAACAGTTCTTCGTCATCATGTCGTAGTTTAATCACTATAGACGCATTCAAAACAGTGGAAATAAGATGTGGTTATAAGTTATCCATAGAATATTTCTGGAGTTGGACCTATTTATCCGCTCACTCTGGCTCTACATTGCAATACGTTGCCTCGCTTTTGGCTGTGGAGGAGAGCAAATAGATGTGAACGACAACTGAGCTACTTTTTTAGAGAGAACATTGATTGGGCAGCTGAATGGCGGAGTTCGGCTGTAGATCTTAGGCTTCTTTCACACTGCCTGCGATTTGGGGCGAAGCGAAGCGATGCGATGATTTGCGATAACGAGCGATAAAGACAAAGAGGCGGGCGAGTACGCTTTTCGAATGGAACGGAGCGTGTGGTGTTCACACTACGAGCTGAGAGGAGCGAGTGGAAGCGTTTTCGTGCGAGTTGGCGGATGCAATCGCAAGCATTGTTGCGATTTGAAGCGTTTCTTTCGGGCGAATGTCACGTGGGGTTGAAGTAGTTGTTGGGGTTGAAGCCAATAGAGGCTTCAGCGCGGGGTTGAAGCCACTAGAGGCTTCAGCGACCCGCGCCCTCGCCTGGTTCGGGGGCCCCTCCAGTGACAGTCACCACATCTGGTTCCAATTGCTTGTTCATTTGTTTGTTCTTTTTTTTTTCATACAACTGTTCTATTTTCCATTATTAATTCATTCGTTCTATTTCAATAATTAATTTATTGTATTGTTCAATCCCTTCACTATGGACATTGAAAAAGTGATTCACGGCGTGTATCAACGTCCGGCATTGTGGGACCTAAAAAACTTCCTGAAATTGGTGTCCTGCTTCTGTATTGCAGTTGAAATTCGGGATAGAATGTAGTCAAAAGTACTTGTACTCATTCTGAAGTAGGTCCAAAACCGCTCTTCATCCTCTCGCAGGTGACGGTACAAATGGTGATATTCTCCTAACGAACTTCCTGCCTGATTGACTTCATGCACTCACTTACGTTTTCTTTTAATTTTCAATGCGCTATTCTCCAATAAAAACGAATTAACGGGATTAAATTCGAACGACATCTTTGAGGGACACCAACCACTCGACTGTAATCGCTAGCAATGTGAACACATCATCGCTTTGCATCGCTTAGAAATTCAAGCCTCCTTTCGCTTCGCATAGCATCGCATCGCTTCGCGTGCAGTGTGAATCCCGCCTTAGTATCTCCATTGACATAAGAACCGCTGCCTCGTCGCATGGTATGGCTGCGAGAATACTCGATAAAGTTGAGCTTGAAATACGCCAAACCATTATCGAGAGTTCCGATCAAGCGCAATTTCATACCTACGCCAAATTTTGTGGATACAAACCTGATCATGACAACTACCGATGGTGAACAGCTGACCATGGGATCAGAACGCCGTAAAACTCAGCTCAATGTACAATCTTGGGAAGCCTGATACTACTCATCACTTCCTAGGTAGCTATGCCATGAGGAACTGCTTCGAGGGCAAGTCACACCTTATCACACAGGAAGTCATCGGCCTGTTGAATCCACACCACTAGGGTGCCTGATCAGCTTTTATAGATCAGTTTGGTTGTATAGGAAACTGGTGGTGGCCGAATTTAACTTCCCCTGGTTAAGTATTTAACTCAAACTTAACGTATAGTTGATGAACAGGAAGTGAAACCTCCAAATTCAAATCTAACTGCGGAGACAAGGTAAACCCGTTGAATTTAGAAAAAGTTTGAAGTTGAAATTTAGGATAATGAGATTGAACTTTGGATATTTTCATACGATTTATACTTAAATATTTTAGGTAGGTACAAATCCGATGCGATTTAATTAAATGACAAATTTTGTCTCATTTAATTTAATCTTCCATGACGGCCATTGTATTGTGTCCTTTGTTGTTCTGTACTTTTCAAATACATACTCATTATCGATCTACCTGTCAACCTATCTACCTATCAATTACGTTTGTACGTAATGTTAACCAAATCTCCAATGTTATCCCCAATGTTACATTTGCATTCGAGTATCGAGAGTTTCCGTGTCGACTATTGATTAACTGTAGCTAAAGGTAATGGATGAATCACCGAACACGAAAGGCTTTCGTTCACTGCTCTCTTGTGCGTTTCTGGTTCCAATAAAACTCCCCCTTGCGATAATGTTTTCGTCAATTCAGATTGTTTAATAGGAAGAGCGTCGAGAATTGTGTACCATGAAATTACGTATTACACGTAGTTTGATTGCTCAAATGATAAATGTGTTTGTTTTGTGTTTCCAGGTGAGTCAAGAGGGCCAACGCAGATTCGTGATCAAATCGCCTCTAATTTGTATGTTATTATCTGATATTGACTTAGTATTGGTGTTTTCTTCAATCGATTTAGAAGTTTACTCCTCAATTTTTGATATAATGCATATCTTATAGCATTTTGTTACACAACTATCGCAATGAGAATCCAGCCACTAAAAATGCTACTCATATTAGTTGTTTTAAACAGTCTGTCTTATGCTATTCTTTTCCATGACAAAAAAGTAGATGTTTGCAAATCGTTCTGTATGAAAAGTCCATTATACTATCACAAATATCGCCCTGCCCTACAGTTCATCTAGGGAGTACGATATCAATATTCGCAGTTCCTTAACCGCTTGACTTCAAATTGTTCGTTCAACTAACTATAATCCGTTCATGACGGAATTTTTAAGCCCCATCACAGCGAGAGGAACGCGAGAGTAAACTCTTTGCTCGTGCATCGCATGGTTTGCTACGAGATGTACTGGCCGGAGGGAGCGGAAATCTGCCCTTCGGGAGAGAGACCCATCTGTTGGCCTCCAACTGTTTGAACTTCCAACAATGGGTATGAGGCAACATACTCAATTATAAATAAAAGGTCTATTACGTGGAACGAATGGGAAGGGGTAACCACCATGTCAACCCTTAAGCAACTGGATAAAAAAGACCATTCACGTTTCTAATTTAACGGAATAATAATTGTTGTTGAATACTTACTTACTTACCATATTTACCTAAATCTAAAAAAACAACAATTCCACTGTATATCCTGACAATTTTCTTTTTAGTAATAAGTCGAAGAACACCAAATAATAATTATTGTATTATGGTATTTAGTTATCTACACATACTCGTGAGGGTAAGCTATGAGTAACAAGTATATTCAAAATCATTCGTAAATCCCTAACAGTGTTTGATATATTCATCCTTATTGGCACTATGTACTGTGTTGAACTCCAAAATGATGATCAAGTTATAATAAATTGCGCTAGATAGCTCAAGTTAATTTGGCAGTAAACTTAGAATGCGAGAAATTAGATCTGTAAATTATACATTCATGAAAATTAAAATAAACATAATTCAATTATTGATTGAAGCAAAATCAAGAAGTGATGGACCTCTGAGGAATTCGCATGTTAGGGACAACAAATGAAACAACATTTTTTCTTCTCTATTACAGTTTGGTGTAACTAACCACCTAATTGGGTAGTACGAGTTCCTGCTAACGACAAGATACCAATACCACATACTTATCCATTGTTCATCACAATAAATTAAAGTTCATCATAAGAACCACAAGAAGATGAGCAACTAGAAATTGTCTGGCTAGACGTTTTGTGACGAATAAGTGAAGAATAATAACCCCAAAACTGTCCAACACCTAAATGAATAATCATTGATAGAAACGTGCGTAGGCGTTAGTTATTTTCAAGGAGGTTTAGCAGTAGGTTTCTTATAATATAAGATCATAATATGATCTTATGAAAAACCATGTCCAAACCTAAAAGATCACTATCATGGCATAATGGAAATTAGAACTCGTGAAATTGAGGTTGGGGACATGTGAGGGTCTGAGAAATTACGTATTTTAGAAATTTGTTTAAATATGATATAGGGCAACCATGTCGGTCTCAGGACTGAAACATCTGTAACTTTTGGAGAATCACCCACCTATTGATCAAAATTGTATTTTACTCGATCTCTATACATAAAACTTCGACAAAAAATATGATGGTACTGAATGTTTTGTCTAGAATTGCAATAGAGTCTATTCCCGGTTACTCTTATTTTGGTAATCGTTTCCTGAGTTAAGGGTTTGACAGAGGGGGGGAGGAGGGGGGCTGGAGACATTGTTGCAGTATCGTCTATCTACTTTAAATATTTAGATACGCCTTGGGCATTTGCAACTAATGATTTATGTACATAAAAAACGCAAAAAAATGGACGGGGAATGGAAGTTTGCGGATGGTTGGTGGACAATTCCCTCATTGAAGCCCACTCTAATGAAGTCAAAATTCAGCAGTTTCTGCCTCCAACCCTTTTCGTCTGCTTTCCTTGAGCATTGAAAAATGTACCATCATTATGTATTAGTTCGGAAGTAATGGAGAAACCAGATTTTGCCAACAAACACGTTAAACACAATAAGTATCTTATACACCCGACCGAGCCACCCATGGAGTTTCACCACCTTTATACTACGTTATCGTTATTATTATCCACCGCTATACTACGTTTAATCCAATAATAAATAAGCGAATACATTTGTTGTCAAGAAGAAGAAGAAGAAGAAATACACTAATCCAGTGACGAAACATTGATACGAAGTTGGCATTTTTTCCCGTCTGTCGGAGAGAGTGAGTAACAATATTTGGAGGTTGAAACGCAATCATTATAACTATTATAGTTAAACTATATAAACATTTACAAAACTATGATTAAACAACGTTTAACCGAAATAACTGCAACGGTATTTCGCAACATGTTCCCTTCGATATCTCCCCGCCACCCTGCAGAACATCGCCAGAGCTAGCCATCTATCATTCCCGTCCAGCATCCTGAACAGCCACTTCCGCCTTCGATCTTCCATACCCGAGATGTCGAGCCTTAAAGTTCAACAACACAGGGTAGGAAGATTTTCCGCTCTATTGTATTAAAAGGGCTCGCATGTACTTGTCATGAAAACGATCGCATGTACTTGTCATAGTAGTTTATTTTACTTGTCGTCAAGAGAATACAAAATTGGGAGCGATATAGTAATTTAATCGGAAAGGAGGTCGATGTAGCGTGAGAGGCAGTGTTGATATCAACTGGTCTAATCTACCATAGTTCGGCCACCCTTTGTTTGGGAGTCTATAAATTTCAACGCCCGCTTGAGCCGAACGACTCTATCATTTGGGTAAAACCTCGATGATCGAAGACCTGAGAAGCCTGGTTTAGTCGAATCTAGGCCCAGTGAGCTTGGTCGGTTAGGCCGGACATTTTCTGCATGGCCTGCGTTTAATGGCTCTTGTAATGGGGTAGATGGTGTTGGGAGGTCGTGGAAAAAATTTGGTATATTTGGAAAGTCAATTCTTACTAGACAGGTTCCACTGTTCCCTTAAGCTAGTAAGATACAGCACGGAGTGTTCAAAAGGTTTGACAATGTGTTGAGTGTAGATTAACTAGGTACGTTACTTCGCTCATTATTTCATGCTGCATCACGGTTAAAACCTATACTATGGTATACCTGCCCCTCAAGACCGAACTGGCTTGCTGAGTGGCATAAGTACTGCGCCGTATCCAAGTTCACTAAAATCATCTCAAGAAGAGCTCTGCCGTTAGAATGAAGAACGCCTCACCTAAAACTTTTCTCAACGATTTTTTTGTTTTGTTTTTTACGTAATCCCTATATTTTTTATCTTATTTTTGGTTTATTATCTTCGATAATGAACCATTGGAATCGCCCAAAGAAAAAAATTTTTTAACCCCCCCTCAAAATTTGTTGGTTTACGTTTCAAGATACGTAGATTCAGAAAATCGAATAAAAAAAAATCCGTCCGTCCGCCGTACGCCGTACGCCGTACGCCGTACGCCGTCCGCCGTACGCCGTCCGCGCCACTTTGCCCAGTTAGCGTTGAGTTAAAATTACGAAATTTTTTTTATGGGTTTCGACCAACCCCACAATGGTCCTCGAAACTTTTCATAACCCTAGGTCAAGCGGAAGGGGTTCAAAACGAATTTTGAAATTTTGAAAATTTGATATCTCGAAAAATTCATATAGAACGGTATGTTTTTTATTTCATATTTAGATACAGTTTGTTCCGTAGAATTTTTTAAGACCATCCGCAGCTTTGTACGACCAGCCGTTCGTTCACAATCACGGCTCAAAGATTGTGCCTCAGAACACGATCGTGAATCAAACTGTTGAAATACAGGTCCATTTTTATACTAACAAGCTCTTCGAACATCATATGGCTTAAGTGATGTCGAGTTTGTTGTTCTGAGGTGCGTTTCGTGCTACGGAAATGAAGGTAATTTCGAATGTTTGTTGGTAGGTACTTCTTTTATAGAAAAATTATTACCGACGTAGTATTAAAAACCCCAGAATTATATCGTATTAATTAATCATAGTTAATAATAATTATTATTAATAATAAATACAAATTATTAATACCTAACAATAAATTATAATAATTTTCACTAGGTACTTGATAAAATTGTTAATAATAATTATAACTAATTATTAGTTATAATTGATAATAATAATTAATCTAACATTTAGGATCTAGACATTTAGACCTAGTGATCTAGACAGAAGGGTGATCTGTACAAAGAAGATAATGAACCGTTGTGTCAAGAATTTGCAGAGTTTTTCAACGGTGAAATCGAAATTTGGAAATTCCAAAAAGTGCTCGATTTGGAGGAAAAACACCTCACCTACGTGTTTTTTTTTCTAGGTAAAACACCTCAGCCTAGCACTTTGCCTCACCTTTGTGTTGTTCGTTGCCTGTTTTGGAGGAAAAACGCCTCAGCTCGTTGAAAATTCGAGCTGAGGTATTTCTTGTTTAAACTGTCGGCTTCAAATTCAAGGTGAGGCGTTTATTGGCTTTCGCAAGGCGTTTTTGTTCCAATTGTTTACATAGCTGATCGGGGCTGAGGCCTTCTTTCCATCTGATCTGATGGTGCATAAATATTTGTTTTTATTAGTTACTCAACGAGTGCGACATAGAATTGGAATTCTGCTTCAAGCTATCATTTAGCGAATTTTCAATTAGAAAATGAGCCATAATTATTGAGATTACTCCAAACATTAAGATGTACAGTGGGAGGGTCGGGGACCCCACAAAATACGTTCCATATTATGTAGGTAGTTATGTGTAATATTTATAAATAATGCCAATCATCATGGTTTTGGGAAGGTGTGAAATCAAGAAATGGGATCCGTCCATCAATTAAGTACTTGCTTGAGATGAAAGAGAGAACTGGGGTTAGTTGCTCAACGCCGGGCTAGGCTGGCGTACATAACTTACTGTTAAAGTCTGTCGTCATTTGAGGAGAGGGGTTCAAAAATGGAAGAACCATCATCCGGTAAGTTGGTAATTAATAGAACCATGAAAAACCTTAATGGAATTACTTAGAATTTTTAAAAAATACTGATTTATGATTAGGTAGCTACCTACCTACTTAATTAGGTAGGTAATAATTTTTATTCAATTTATAGGATTTGTTTTACCTCCGAAAATATTTGGAAAACAAATTTTCAGCACTTGGGTGATGTGTTATTCCTCTAAAAGCAGCTTCGAAATGAACTTATCTTTTTGAAACTGAAACGCCTCACACAGTGGTGAGGTGTTTTACCTCCAAAAACATAGCGAAATAGCGGCTCAAAATGTCTCAGGTGTCAATAATCGATAAAATTATCGATTTTTTCTCGATTTCGTCTTACATACGTTATTAAATAATTTAAAATTATTATTAAATTATTAAATAATAAAATTATTTTATTATAACAAAAATATTATTCATTTGAGTTCCTGTCGATGTACCCCCAAAAACCTGGGTCGTAATAATGTTCTGGAGTGATGTTATAACATAGCGAAGTTCATACTGAGAACTTTGAAGCTGATATTTGAAAATCGCATTTTTCGAGGTGAGGCGTTCTACGTTCTAACGGGAGAGCTGGTGACACAGAATGGGAATTATATTATTATGGACCCACATTCTGCGTCCCACATTCTGCGTCACCTACACCAGCTATTCTTGAGATGCGTTTGTGAACTTGAACACGGCGCACTACTTATACCACTCAGCAAATCAGTTTGGTCTTGAGGGGTAGGTATACCATGGTATAGGTTTTAACCGTGGTGCAGCATGAAATAATGAGCGAAGTAACATTGTCAAACCTTTTGAACCGTTTTACACCAAAATGCAACAATTTAATATCCCCTTAAAGGTTTTTGTTATTGAAATAATTGAATAATATGAAATTAACTCCCGCCTCTGTTTAGTTGACTTCACGGATTTCATTTGAACTATGTACTATCAATAATAATAATCACTTTTTTAAATCCAATTCATTGTAAAGGAGCTCAGAAACTGTGGGGGAAATAAAACATTACGTCTTATTTTGATAGGCCAACCGCTTTTAAGCCCGCTCGTCAGGCAACTCCATCTCCCGATTCCTGGGGAAGAGCAAAAAAAGGGTTATGGAAACAGAGTTCCGTCTGTTTCCATCCCAAGACTTCATGACATGACGGCTATTGAATGATTCATAGCTTTCCTTCAAGTCTTATTTGACGAGAAGGGGAGATAGAAAAGTGCACTTTGTTTGACGGGAAAGCTGAGTGAATAAATGTCATCCAAGGTATAAATATGCAATGCAATCAATCGACACGCGAACTTGCATAACAGAGTCATTATTTGACTGTTATAAAGAGAACCAAATCAAATGACCAAGAAGAATCAAATTTCACAGCCCAATATTGATACAAACAATGGTAACTACGACAAACGGGTTGTGTGAATTGAACTAAAAAATTCTCTCACGAAAATCCTTACTGACATTAAATTACATTAAATTTTTATGTTTTTACTCTGGCACATAACTCGAAAAGCGTCACACGAAATCGTCACGAAAATTTCTGATGATTTTCGCTTACAACCGATTCGTTGCTACGGAACTTTATCTTCGTCAGTTATCATCGTACAAAAATCGTTCACCACTCGTTGGATAGCTCTCGATTTACCTAACCATAATATTATTACGTTAACCACTGCGGAGTGCGCGTGATTGTTTAAATAATTGTTTACACACAGGTGATCATTCTCAATAATTTATATTGTCAACACGAATGCAAGCTTCATATAAGTTTCTGCAAAGACATAAAATGTCCCAATGTGTTGCAGACTCGTATGCAAGCATTTAGTTTAATTTCGAAGGGCGACAACCGAGTTTCTTCTAGTAATTTCTTTCAAATAGATTTTTCACCCGTTTTGGCGAATCAAAAGTATGGTTTTTCATTAAAGGGGTAGGAAATTTGGTATTCTTTCTAATGGCGTAATTAGATTTGAGGTTTCGTGTAAATTAAGGGAGTTATGGCCATTCTAGTGTGATAAAGTCGAAAACACGAAAAAATATCGATATTTATTAAAATGTCGGTTGATAAAACATTCAATTACAAAACTATGCAAATAGGTAGGTACTAATGCCCAACTGCAATGTCAATTTTCTGACAATGAGTTTTCGACTATAGTTTTCATACCTATTTAAACATGAGACTTATTGTTAAATAGGTATGAAAACTATAGTGGAAAACTCATTGTCAGAAAATTGACATTACAGTTAGGCTTAGGTACCTATTTACATAGTTTTTGACATTTTCATGTCATTGCTTTGGCACATAAACTGAAACGGGAAAAATTTGTTCCCTTGTTCACCCTTTCCCTCAGATCACGTCAGAACACAAGCGACCACTACGTCAGAGCCTATGACGCACGAGCGTATGACGTCAGACGGCTGGCAGGAGGCTAACTAGTACGTCAGAGCCTATGACGCACGAGCGTATGACGTAAGACGGCTGGCAGGAGGCCAACAAGTACGTCAGAGCCTATGACGCACGAGCGTATGACGTAAGACGACTGGCAGGAGGCCAACAAGTACGTCAGAGCCTATGACGCACGAGCATATGACGTAAGACGGCTGGCAGGAGGCCAACAAGTACGTCAGAGCCTATGACGCACGAGCGTATGACGTCAGACGGCTGGCAGAAGGCCAATTAGTACGTCAGAGCCTATGACGCACGAGCGTATGACGTCAGACGGCTTGCAGGAGGCCAACTAGTACGTAAAAGCCTATGCCGTAAGAGTCTATGACGTCAGAGGGCTAGCTGGTAGTAGCGAAGGGAGGTGGTGATGACGTCAGAGGGACCAGAGAGAGGCAGATATCCAAAAAAAAAAAAACCTCCACTACTTATAAATATATATATACCTACATATAATTTTTGGTGTCTTATGGCAGTGGATCAGGATAGTCTGGAACGGATTATGGTATACAAATTTTTCGGAAATTCGAGTTTTGAAAATTTTGGAGAACAATAGCTTCCTTTTCTCCGAAAATTCGCTAATGGTAATTTTCTACTTGTTTGAACGATACCATGGAAACTTTATGGTTGTAAAGTCCCTTTGTAGAACCCTACCAATCCTGAGGTTCCTAAACTTGGAATCCCGCCCTCGAAATGACTATTAAATTCCTTGAAAACACAGGCAACACGAGCTGAGTGAGGTTACAAACAATAAGACAGGTTATTTATAATATTTATTAATAAATTGGAGCGTAGTAGCTCATATCCTTACGGTTTTCCAATAATCCGTTCGGTTTTTACCATTTTAGTTTAGAGACGTCAGTTGTCCCGAACAAACGACGTTTCTAAAATAAAATTTGTGAACCTCTCATCCTTGAGGCCAGTTTACAAAACGAACGAAGCCTGAGCAAACGATGTTTCTCACATCAATAGATGTATATGTTTACAAAAAACAAGATTCCGCGAAAAAAAAGTCGATAATTTGGACAAGTGACGTTCCTAAAATATCACATTCAATTGTGAAATTAGTTTAAAGTACTCCAACAGTCACGAATTAAAAAGGGAGCCCTTGGAGGTATCTTGCAAGATACCTAATCATCATAGTCCAGAACAGTGACATGACTGACTAATGGCTCATGTGAAGGATTGTACATCGACCGTTTTAACAATAAATACTGAACATGGTCAAACAGCACAATTCTCACTCTCGTGATTCTTAAACAGAGACTGTTTGATAGGCTGTATTTCTTACCAATCGATCACTTTTTGTGCCAGTAATAGTGAGACAACCACAGTGCTGATCAGTTTCAGTCTTGTCAATGACTCAATGGACTCCAGTTTTCATGGATAAAAAAACACAATCATGCAGCATGGCTATAAGAGCGAACTTTCGAAGAAATAATTGCTTTTATTTAAATTTTCTCTATTTTACGGGTTTTATAAAAACTTTTGTCATTTTTTTGCCGAGTAACACCTCAGTCTATAGATTTTTCAACGCTGAACACGATGGTAAAGTCAGTGATATCTCATTCCGTTGCCAGATTAGGGCAGATGAACCGTGAAGAACATGTCCAGTAACAACCACATCTCCTCTAGTTTGAGAACGGAATAAGACATTGCAATTCTGACTTCACCATCGTGTTCAGCGTTAACAAATCTTTACAATGAGATGGCACTTGTCAGACAGTTTCATTTTGGGAATTTATGGGACATCCCCCCCTTGAATTCCCCTTAAACCCCCTTAGACAATGAATTCAGGATGGTCTGAAAGGGATTTTGGTATAACATTTCTCGGAAATTCCAGTTTTAAAAATTTGGGGCCGCGAACAATAGTTTCCTTTTCTTCAAAAATTCGCCAATAGATATCAAAAGTATTGATCCATCAAAGATCATAACTTTGTGTTATGAAAATGAGGTTTCACGGAATAAATAAACTAATTCTGGTTAGTCACCACCCAAGACTAACTGCAAATGGTATGCTGGAAAACTGCGTCATCTTGACCGTGTCATGGAAATGTTTACTTTAAAAAAGTCAATCAACCCACTAGTTGACTTGTGAAAAAGCTTCCGTTCTAATTTACCTGTAGAATGGCTGCATGTAAATTCAATTTGAATTCTCAAACAAGGGACTTGTTGAATTATATAAACAGGACAGCGAGGCGATTGTCGGTTCAGTGGAAAAACAGTTGAAATGTTGACGAGGCAATTGGTTGAAGAAAGCAATGGGGTGGTAAGGTGTGAAGGAGGCGTGAGTCACAGAATCGCCAACGAGTGATTTGTATGTCTGTATAAGAGTTTCGGTATCGCACAATTGAACATAATAATAAGTGTTTTCTATTAATTATTAAGTAATAGAAAACACCTGACCAAAACTAATTTGGTGAGTGGTTAATCAAAAAGACCGAAAATAAAACATTGGAAATAATATTATACATTGATCTCCTAAATTACCCCACCGTAATTGCAATATCGTAGCAAATTTTCATTTTTTTTTATAAACGAATAGGTGAAAAAGGTGAAGAGTTCGTTGTAAAAGTACTCGCGGCCTCGGTAGGTACTTTATCTCATCAGCCCTAGTCAATTGAAAGATATAAGTTTTGCACATGTTCATTAGAAAAACACATTGGTTTTCAGCATGTTCGAGCACAGACGCCTCGTGGTATTGGAGGGTGTCAGGAGCGGCAATCTCAATGCTCTTCAGGGTTGAACTGGGCGTGTTATAGTTATATGGGTGAAACTTCGAACGGTACCAATGGCAGATCACCGTATTGGAGTCCTCCAGTCAGTTGATCAGTATTTTGGTTTATTTTTCACAGTTACGACTGGACGCTACACATCGGTTATGAATAGTGAATAGTGAAGTAACCCAAGGCTGTTTCCCGGGCTTCGAACCTCGCTGATTGTGAGCTAATGAATCGCGCCGGTCGTGATTGGCGGGTAGGCTTTCAATCAACCGTTCCCTCCTCTGTGATTATGGTCCTCTGGAGCCTTGTGGGTTCAGGGCCTTGTCCCTCCAGAGAGCTATTACTTGATTCTCTAGGAGTATATAGGGACGGTCTCCCGTGTATAGATAGTGGCTCATCCTTTCAGGTTGGGTGACGGATGAACTGAATACGTAGACGGTTGAACACAAACGGTGGGCCCTAACAATGATGATTCTCACAACAGTTATTCATGGACAGAAATTCAACGTCGAAGCCCTCCAGTTGATCTTAGCCAGCCTCCACTGATCCGAATAGCGCCTCTAACAACCAGGGGCTTCTGTAAACCGGTACAGTTGCTACATCGCAGTGAGCGGCTTTGGAGATGATTTGATACAACCAAATCAGACAGAGGTTAATATTTAATATCAACTAGTCAAACTGGTCACATCCATCCATTTGCCTGATGAGTCACAGTTTTCCTTTGTACTTTCTCAAGTGGTCTTCCAAGCACAGTTGGAACCATTACATAATCATATTCTGACCATTGAAGTATTGAAATCAAGTAATAATAGGTAGTTTCCTCGTCAATTTCCGTTAATGGTACATAGCACAGTTTTTTATATTTTTCTAAATTTATTGGTACGTTTTTTGATTACACAGTCTACACTGAGTTAATTTGATAATGACTTCATAATGAGGCCTTTTCGAGATTGGAGGTTGAACAAGAGCAGGACAAGAGCAGAGACGGTAACGTTGCCAAAGGTGATAAATTTGCCATTCATTGAAGGTTCACGGGGTAAGTGAGGTTTTACAGTATAGACAGAGTTGGAGGATGATGATCCATTTTCAAAGAGCTCTGAATGTTGAAAAATGCATAAAACTTGAAATTGGAACTGAAATTAACCTAGGGTTATGAAACGTGTCAAGGATTATCGTGGATGTTGTCCAAACCCGGAATCCAAATTTCGACATTTTTGCTCAACGTAATTTTTACTCAACGCTAACCTAGTAAAGGCTACGGATGGACTTTTTTTCAATTCGATTTCCGAAGTCTACGTATCGTGAAACGTAAGCCATATTGGGGGGGGGGGGGGAATTTATTTCTTGGGCGATAACTAAGGTTCATTATCGAAGATAATAAACCAAAAATGAACCGTGAAAATGAGTCATCTCTTGATTCTGCATAGTCGACTGAGGACTTCTGCATAGAGTTTATTATAGTCTATGCAACTGTTACAGTCCTCAGTCATTCATTTGAACAACGAAAGCTACTTGCCATCCTATTCTAAAAACCTATAAGAAAAATTGTCAACTGTTTCGGAAAATTTTGTAGCGGTTTTTTAAAGGCTATAACCAATTGGGGTAATTGGTTGTGTGCACTCTGGTTCTTCATTGAGATTCAGTTTTCTGTTTTTATCTCCAAACCTTGACATGAATCTTTGTGTCAGTCAGACGATTCTTAAATTAATATCTCTCTTGCCTCTGTGAGAGGATCACGAACGCCTAAAAAGAATATCATTAAAACAAGCTCCTCCCCTGTCCGTCATGGTGCTGGAAAGGGTGGCGAAAAAATTTAGTTGAATCTTATTAAAAGAAGGAAGGACGTCTTGCATATGGATATGTCCTTCCTTTAGCTTTTCAGTCGTTTCCTACAATTTATTATCTTTGTGGCAATGTGTCACTTTGTTTCCTTCCTTTAGCCAATTTTCGTCACAAACACCATATAATATATATGCATATGATGTATAATGTATATAGTAAGCTATGAAGATTGATTAGATTGCTTAGATAGTTCTTATAGTTATATTGGTTAGATTAGATGATTGATTAACTATACATTATTTTGAACTCGTATTTTTCTTGCAACACAAACGGTCGACAAATATGTACCTTGAGTGGCTCTTCTTTTAGCCAAGGACCACATCGGCCTGTTGAGCTTGGTAGTTAGGCTCTTTTTTGAGTGGGGAAATGATAAATATTTTTGAACTTGATCGATTTCAATAGTTCTGCATTGAAAACAATGTATTATAAGAGAAGAAAATATATAAGTGGTACCTAACTCATATTGGGTCCAATCCACATAATATGATATTATCAACTGTCATTTAGCTATAAGTTATTCATTTAGCCTATAATTGAAGATGATTGCTCCAGAAAATCTCGGTCCTCCCGATGTAGTGTGATGTATATTTTTCCAGCCAAATACCACGGGCTTCCCACCCTTTATCAGAAGTAAGCCAAGGGGAAGAACAATGGATTTTATGGGGGCGTTAATCCCGGAACTATGAGCCACTTTTATCTCTTAAGATCTCTATCGATCATATGTGTGCCATGCATATTCATCCCATAAAGTGGCCATAAATCGCTGCGGGTCGAGATTGAATCCTGGTAGGGAAATCGATAGAATGGAAGGTCACAGTGGCAGTTGAATGTTTCAGGGAATTTCCAAAGAAAATCATCAACTGCAAATCTCCAAATTATTCTCATACTTATGTACACATGTTTTTGGTTTATTATCTTCGATAATGAACCATTGGAATCGCCCAAAGAAAAAAAAATTTTAACCCCCCCTCAAAATTTGTTGGTTTACGTTTCAAGATACGTAGATTCAGAAAATCGAATAAAAAAAAATCCGTCCGTCCGCCGTACGCCGTCCGCCGTACGCCGTCCGCCGTACGCCGTCCGCCGTCCGCCGTCCGCCGTCCGCCGTCCGAGGCACTTTGCCCAGTTAGCGTTGAGTTAAAATTACGAAATTTGGTTTCTGGGTTTGGACCAGCCCCACAATGATCCACGAAACTTTTCATAACCCTAGGTCAAGGGGAAGGGGTTCAAAACGAATTTTGAAATGTTGAAAATTCCATATCTCGAAAAATTCATATAGAACGGTATGTTTTTTATTTCATATTTAGATAGAGTTTGTTCCGTAGAATTTTTTAAGACCATCCGCAGCTTTGTACGACCAGCCGTTCGTTCACAATGACGGCTCAAAGATTGTGCCTCACAACCCGATCGTGAATCAAACTGTTGAAATACAGGTCCATTTTCATACTAACAAGCTCTTTGGAACATCATATGGCTTAAGTGATGTCGAGTTTGTTGTTCTGAGGTGCGTTTCGTGCTACGGAAATGAAGGTAATTTCGAATGTTTGTTGGTAGGTACTTCTTTTATAGAAAAATTATTACCGACGTAGTATTAAAAACCCCAGAATTATATCGTATTAATTAATCATAATTAATAATAATTATTATTAATAATAAATACGAATTATCAATACCTAACAATAAATTATAATAATTTTCAGTAGGTTTATTTCATATTTAGATAGAGTTTGTTCCGTAGAATTTTTTAAGACCATCCGCAGCTTTGTACGACCAGCCGTTCGTTCACAATGACGGCTCAAAGGTTGAGCCTGTCGACGCGATCTTGAATCAAACGGTTGAAATACAGGTCGATTAAATACAGGTCGACTCGATTTTCATACTAACTAGCTGTTTAGAACATCATATGGTTTTCGTGATGTCGAGTTTGTTGTTCTGAGGTACGTTTCGTGCTACGGAAATGAAGGTAATTTCGAATGTTTGTTTGTAGGTAGGTACATACTTCTTTTATAGAAAAATTAAAAAGTATTAAAAACCCTAGAATTATATCGTATTAATTAAATACAAATTATTAACATTTAACAATAAATTATAATAATTTTTGCTAGGTATCTACTTGATAAACTTATTAATAATTAGTGATAATTCATAATAATAATTAATCTAACATTAAATGTTAATCTAAATTAATCTAAATTTTAGGATCTAGACATTTAGAACTAGTGATCTAGACAGAAGGGTGATCTGTAAATTCTTGACACAACGGTTCATTATCTTCTTAGCACAGATCACCCTTCTGTCTAGATCACTAGGTCTAAATGTCTAGATCCTAAATGTTAGATTAATTATTATTATCAACTATTTCTCATTGCAAACCTGTTCATTGTGTACCCAAGATCCTTCCCTAAAAGACCTGGCAGCGGGAAATATTATTCAACATGGTTTGAAAAGGGAAAAACAAGTTTTGTAAAAAATCCCAATGCTCTAGGTAGTAGTCGATACCAGTGACAAACATTTTCTTCAGTAGTCGACATGGTTTTGCACTAGTAGTCGACCTACATGTGTTAGAAGTCGACAGTATCACTTGAGTCAGTAGTCGACAGGTTTCGTCATTCCATCGTTTTCGAATTTTACGACATCTAAATAAAATACATTCAACTGTGAATCGGAACTTGAAAATAGATTAATAAGATGTAATAAAGTAGTTATCAGACTTTTTATTTGCAAACAGCTCATTATCAGTCTCAAATTGCAATAAGTACTTAAGTAAAAAGGTATGAAAACAATAGTCAAAAACTCATTGTCAGAAAATTGACATTACAGTTGGGCTTAGGTACCTATTTACATATTTTTTTGACATTTTCATGTCTTTGCTTTGGCACATGAACTGAAACGGGAAAAATTTGTTCCCTTGATTCACCCTTTCCCTCAGATCACGTCAGAACACAAGCGACCGGCGGGCCATTACGTCAGAGCCTACGACGCACGAGCGTATGACGTAAGACGGCTGGCAGGAGGCTAACTAGTACGTCAGAGCCTATGACGCACGAGCGTATGACGTAAGACGGCTGGCAGGAGGCCAACAAGTACGTCAGAGCCTATGAAGCACGAGCGTATGACGTAAGACGGCTGGCAGGAGGCCAACAAGTACGTCAGAGCCTATGACGCACGAGCGTATGACGTAAGACGGCTGGCAGGAGGCCAACAAGTACGTCAGAGCCTATGACGCACGAGCGTATGACGTAAGACGGCTGGCAGGAGGCCAACAAGTACGTCAGAGCCTATGACGCACGAGCGTATGACGTGAGACGGCTGGCAAAAGGCCAACAAGTACGTCATAGCCTATGACGCACGAGCGTATGACGTAAGACGGCTGGCAGGAGGCCAACAAGTACGTCAGAGCCTATGACGCACGAGCGTATGACGTAAGACGGCTGGCAAGAGGCCACTAGTGCGTCAGAGCCTATGACGCACGAGCGTATGACGTAAGACGGCTAGCAGGAGGCTAACTAGTGCGTCAGAGCCTATGACGCACGAGCGTATGACGTAAGACGGCTGGCAGGTGGCCAACAAGTACGTCAGAGCCTATGACGCACGAGCGTATGACGTAAGACGGCTGGCAGGAGACCAACTAGTGTGTCAGAAGCTATGACGCACGAGCGTCAAGGGGAAGGGTTCAAAACGAATTTTGGTACGACATGGTATGACTATGGTATGGTATATTATTGTATGTATGATTTAGTATAGTACAGTACGGTATGATAGGAAAGAAATGGTATGAGTACGGTGAGAATATGGTATGGTGCCGATTTGCAACACAGTCTGGTATAGACAGAAGGGTGATCGGCACAAGGAAGATAATAAACCGTTGTGTCAAGAATTTGCAGAGTTTTTTGGGGTGTACTCAATGCATCTTTCAGTTTATATTCGGAGAATGAGTTCTTAAGGTTCAGTAAATAGCCGACTTTTATGACCCGAATTTTCGATAAGCCTATTATTGTTCACTAAATGATAGGTGAAAGGTTTATAGAGATGATGAATTAATTGCAAATAATTTGTACCGATATAATTCTGGGTTTTTTGTTTCCACCTACCTACGTCGGCAATAATTAATTATTATTTATTATTATTTATTACTGTTTATTAACTCGATATCTTAACATCAATGTTCTATTGTTATCACCTGAGCCAGTATGACATGAACCGACCGTCTACCACAGTTTTCGAGAGAGAGTTGCATTTTCAAAGTTTCAAAATTCGTTTTGAACCCCTTCCCATTGACCTAGGGTTATGAAAAGTTTCAAGGATCATCGTAGATGTGGTCCAAACCGTAATTTTGCTCAGTTATCGTTGAGCTATAATTATGAAATTTGGTTTACGGGTTCCAACCAGCCGCAACTTCATAACCATAGGTCAATGGGATGGGGTTCAAAATAATTAATAATTAGTTTCAATTTAATAATAATTTCAATAATTAATAATTATAGCTAAGAATTAAGAATTATTATTTATAATTAACAATAATTATTAATTACTATTAATAAAAATTAACAATAATTATTAAACATTTAAAATCATCAATAATAATTTAAACTACTTGATAATAATGATTAAAATTATAATTGGTGATAATTCATAATAAAAATTAATCGTAGCATTTAGTGATCTAGATAGAAGGGTGATTGATCTGCACAAAGGAGATAATAAACCGTTAGGTCAATAATTTGCAGTATTTTTATTCGATTTTCTGAATCTACCTATCTTAAAACGTAAACCCACAAATTTTGCGGGGGTTAATTTTTTTTCAGGTGATTCCAATGATTCGTTATCGAAGATAAACTCCAAAATTATTAGGTTCCAGTGATAATTTACGTAAGAAATTTGAAACTGCTACTCGCAAGTAACTACTAAACTCTCTCTCTCTCTGAAGGCAAAATCTTGGCAAAATCATGGATTTATGCGTCTATGAGAAGCTGTCGGAATTTATTGATATTTTAGGTGTGCTTGATCAGTATCAGGCTGGCTTTAAATCTGGCAATAGTACAGAGACTGGGTTGATTCGAGTGCTGGATGAAATAAGATCGGGTATGGATAATAGAAAGATTACTATTTTGTGTCTTATCGATTTCGCCCGAGCCTTTGATTCTTTGAGTCATGAGCTAATCCTACCTGTATTGCGTTCCAGCTATACGCTGACGATTTGCAGTTATTCCTGCAGGTGGACCATAAAGATATTGAAACGGGAATTCATAAAATGAATAATGATATTGGTAGATTGGTGACGTGGCGTGATGAGCATGGGCTAAAAATTCATCCCTCAAAGTGCAAAGTTATGCTCACAGGAAATAATAATATATCCGTCGTTGTGGATTCTGTCCCGTTACCCTCCGAAAGGCATGTACGAAACTTAGGGCTCAAAGTGGATAATGAACTCAAATGGGAAGTACAAGTTAAAAATGTATGTAATAAAGTTTACAAGGGTCTCTATCAATTTAGTCGTTTAGCGTACCATTTGCCTCAGGATGTTAAGATGAAGATGGTACAGTCCTTGTTGTTTCCAATAATTGATTATGCTGCCGTTGCCTATTGTAATCTGTCTGGAGACCAAGCTCAAAAGTTGCAGTATGCCCAAAATGCATGTGTGAGATTCATATTCAAATTTTCAATATCAAAAATTATGACCATGTTACGCCATATTACCAAAGAGTGGGATGGCTAAAGATAAACGAGTGGAAGACGTACAGAATAACATTGCTGCTTTTTAAAATTCTGAAATATAATGGCCCAAACTATTTGAGATGTAATTTTGTAAGATGTACATTTTATATTTCTACAGTTGCCCATACATCTACATGAAAGCTAATCGTGGAAGGGTGTCCCACCTCAAAATAAGAACATTTCTATACGAGACCGGTTTCTCGTAGGTCGGAAGGCTTAATATTGTTCACAGTAAGTTTAATAGGATCCAACCAAAGTAGGATGGAGGTGGGCTGGTATGGCTTCAACTACACCTCCGCCCTTGGCGAGACCTACTTGATAATCTCTGAGATTTCAAGCAGGATTTCCATACCTGACTGGTGATTCTCGGACTTACTCAATTACTTCGAGCTAAAGGGCATGGTCGCCTTAGGGTAGCGGGAGCTCATATGTGAACAGCCCCATCCAATTTTCAGTTTGTCAACACCGTGGGCTGAGGGTTTTAGGGTCTTGATTAATTCTTAGAAACGTTTCATCATCATCTGTTGCAGTGTATACTATAAAGTGGTGAAGTTAGAAACTTTTCTCATCAAAAATCTACTCTGTATGATCAAAAATATTCCCAACCGCCTTGTGTACTTGGGTAAACACCTTTAACGACAGCCTGATATTAATGTGCACAATGCTTGATAAACTTTTCTATCTACCCCTACAACAATAATCTATCAATAACTTAAGTTTGTACATAGTTGGGATTCGAATGCATATTAATAATTATTGTTGTCTACTGATAATTAATAATTTGGACTATCAAGTAGTGTAAATTATTATCAATTATTGTTATTGATTAATGAGTATTGATAATTAGTAGGTATGTAATAAGTATTGTTACCTAATTAATTAGTATTAATAATTATTAATAATTGTTAAATATTATTATTACTAACAATAATAATAATTACTAGGTAGGTACTTGAATAATTATTACTTAATAATAATGATTGATGATAATTATAATACAAAATTATTATTAATTAACTCGATATCTGAAAACCATGTGCTATCGAATCAGCTGGACCAGTATGAATATTGACCAGACAGGCTGCCGCATGGTTCATCCTCTTGTAAGCTGACACACCTGTAGCGTGACCAAAAATGGAAAAGTGACTGTGCGTCAGTTACATAAACGCCAACACGGGTACGGGTGACGAAAGGAATAACACTTGTAACAAATAAATGGAAATATATTGAACTCAAGAAATACGAAATATGAAACAAATGAAATATACTCAGCTTGGTGTAACTTAAACTAGAATACGTCTCAAGTGACTGGTACTTGGAACCGTACTTGTCGTGACCGTGCAAGGTCGGTATCAAGTTAGAGTGACGTTAAATGAGGCCAGGGCTGTCCATATGAACAGGTCCCTGGGTGAATAAGCAAATAGAAAGATATGAATGAAAGATTTACAAAGGTAAACGTAACCGTCCTACTAGGGTTACGTGTAGCTTAATGGAGGTGACTCCTATGTGTACTCAACGTCCCTATCTGGCCAGAAAAGGTGTAATATAACTCACAGTACTGAGATCTTATAACTGCTAGCACTCGGACGGGCTGTTCTTGCAGTTCACTGTCTGTATGCGTAACGTCACTACCGTCGTCGTAACTGACGCTTTTACTCACAATCACGCTCGGAGGGCGTCTGTAAAACTGAAAGGGATTCACAACTGCTAGCACTCGGACGGGCTATTATCGCAAGGAGAGGTTTTGCTGGACTCTGTTGTTAGCCCTCAGCGCTGGGCTTAAATAGGTCGCTGGAGGGGGAAACGTCTGGAGGCGATCTGTGGTGGGGGTCGCCTGGTAGCCCTCATCCAGTGGCGCTCTTCTGGCGGCCGCGCGGTCTATTAGTCTGACGGCTTACACTCCCCTCCCTCCTGGGAGCCGGCGTCCTCGCCGGTAACCATAGATTCCCCGAAGATTGGTGTTGTCGTCGATCAGTGCCCAAACAAGTGAGTTGAAGCGAGTTAAATTTTAATAGGAAGGTTAAATCAAATAGTTAAGTCGCTAAATTTAGTTACAATTGTTAAATTGTATAAGTATATGCACAAAAGGTAAGTACTTTTTACATTAAATTTGGTTATAATTAACAAGTTTTACAAAAAAAATATGCACAAAAGGTAAGTAAAAGATTACAAGAATTACAAGAATTGCAGGTAGCAGAGTAAGATATAAATCAGCAAGTCAAGGTCCCGAGAGTAAGCTACACCAAGCTGTAGGTAGCTTAATTTCTTAAAATTTTACTAAATTGTAAAGTGGTTCATATATCAAGAAAAAGGGTGTATGTACGTGTAATTAATTACAAAAAGGTGTATGTTAATTAAAAAGGTGAAAAAGGTTAATTAAAAAGGTGGAATTAAAAAAGGTGTATGTTTGTGTAATTAATTACTAGACAGGTTAAAGGTTACCGTCTTCCTTTTTCCTTCCCCGTAGTCTACGGCGTCCCCTTGGGTAAAAAGTGTCCCGTGTAATTAAGTTGTCGCAGCGTTGTATGGCTTCAGGGTTACGCGTAGTTGGTTGCGTACCCTGCATCACCGGTTCGTCATATCCATGTATAGGTGTAGAAGTATGCGTCACTGGGTGCGTCACTTGCGTCACCGTCACCACCGGCGTCACCTGTGTCACGGGTATCTGGGGCGTGTAGGTAGTTCTTTGGGTTGGCGTCACCTGGGGCGTCACCGTCGTCAATGGCGTCACCGTCGTCACCGGCGCCACCTGGGGCGTCACCGTCGTCACCGGGGGCGTCACCGTCGTCACTGGCGTCACCGTCGTCACCGGCGTCACCTGGGGAGTCACTGGGTGCGTCGCATGCGTCACTGGCCCACCAAGTGTGTGTGTTGGGTCAGAAGTGAGCTTCACCAGGTGTGTCACTTGCGTCATTGGTCCACCATGTGTGTGTGTTGGGTCAGAAGTGACCGTCACCGGCACTCTGAGAGAAAAACCTTGAATGGACTCAATAACCGTCGCTAAGCATTCTTCCATCACCTCCTCGTTGGCTGGATCTTGAAAGGTGATGCTTGCTGTTGAGGCTCGTGACTGTGGGCGTCCTCCTATGGCCAATGGTCCAGTTGACACGTTTCGTACCCCAGGTGGATGTGAAATGGGTAGAAGGCTCCGTTTCTTGATACAGTCAATCTCGAGATGTTCGTGTACCCCACAGTAATTGCAGAAGATAGTCTTCTGTGGGTTGTGACTGCAGTCCACGGGGAAGTGTGACATGTCCCCACAAAACATGCACGGGAACCTGGGGTTAGGTCTTGGCGTCTTGGCGTCACGTCGTCCCGTCATTGTCCTCTTTGGGTCCCATGGATCCATCTCCATGACCATAGAACGCGGTATATTCGTCCCCCTGTAATCACTGGCGTCTGAGTGTAACCTGGGCCCGTGGTCAAACAGGCGTGACAGGCGGATCAATGTAGCATTGATTGTGTCCAGTACGTCGGGTGACGAACCGTTCCCCCCGTTCCTCTGAATTCTGGGCATAGTGAAATGTGTGATTTAAAATGAGTGACTGAAGTTATAGGGTTACTGTCCCCCCTGTTGCAAAGTAAGATTGTGTAGTGTAACAAGGAAAATGTGTAACCAAAAATACGTCAAGGAAATGACGGTGTATGATATTCTGTGTGAGTGACTCTGTTGTTGTTTTGCTTTCTTCTCGTCACCTCGTGTCGGCGTAACTGGATTCGTGCCTGGGCTTACCAGACAAAAATCCCACCGCTGCCACCAATATGTAAGCTGACACACCTGTAGCGTGACCAAAAATGGAAAAGTGACTGTGCGTCAGTTACATAAACGCCAACACGGGTACGGGTGACGAAAGGAATAACACTTGTAACAAATAAATGGAAATATATTGAACTCAAGAAATACGAAATATGAAACAAATGAAATATACTCAGCTTGGTGTAACTTAAACTAGAATACGTCTCAAGTGACTGGTACTTGGAACCGTACTTGTCGTGACCGTGCAAGGTCGGTATCAAGTTAGAGTGACGTTAAATGAGGCCAGGGCTGTCCATATGAACAGGTCCCTGGGTGAATAAGCAAATAGAAAGATATGAATGAAAGATTTACAAAGGTAAACGTAACCGTCCTACTAGGGTTACGTGTAGCTTAATGGAGGTGACTCCTATGTGTACTCAACGTCCCTATCTGGCCAGAAAAGGTGTAATATAACTCACAGTACTGAGATCTTATAACTGCTAGCACTCGGACGGGCTGTTCTTGCAGTTCACTGTCTGTATGCGTAACGTCACTACCGTCGTCGTAACTGACGCTTTTACTCACAATCACGCTCGGAGGGCGTCTGTAAAACTGAAAGGGATTCACAACTGCTAGCACTCGGACGGGCTATTATCGCAAGGAGAGGTTTTGCTGGACTCTGTTGTTAGCCCTCAGCGCTGGGCTTAAATAGGTCGCTGGAGGGGGAAACGTCTGGAGGCGATCTGTGGTGGGGGTCGCCTGGTAGCCCTCATCCAGTGGCGCTCTTCTGGCGGCCGCGCGGTCTATTAGTCTGACGGCTTACACTCTTGTTGACGACTTTTGATCTGCTCCAACTTCAAGCCCTCATTGTAAAAGAACGGTTGATCGTACAAAGCTGCAAATGGTCTTACAAAATTGGTCCAGATATGAATTTTTCAAAATTTCAAAATTCGTTCCCGAACCCCTTCCCATTCACTTAGGGTTATGAAAAGTTTAAAGGATCATTGTGGGGTCGGTCCTAAACAGAAAATCAAATTTTGTAATTTTAGCACAACGCTAACTGGGTGAAGTGCGGCGGACGAACGGATTTTTTTTGTAATTTTATTTTTTGAATTTTGAGGGGGGAGGGGTTTTTTTTCTTCGGCGATTCCAAAGGTTCATTATCTAAGATAATAAACCAAAAGGTTCATCATCATCCTTTGTGAAAACTATCAACCTATTCAGGAAAACAGAAATCTGTGCATTCTGAATGTAGGGCTGTTTGCTCTACCAACGGGAAGATCAGGGATGAAATGAGAAGGCAGTCATTTTAACTTCGATGGCTGATATATATTTACATATGATCGTGCGCGTTATGAAATGTCGATGTGTACAGGTTAATGAATAGATGAACGATTGTAGAAAAATACAGGTTTACGTAGAGTGAATGCACTTGAACACACGAGGGGTTACTACACTGAGGAGACTTGAGTCACAGAGTAGGTCGGGTACAAACAGTTATCAGTTAGATCGAAAGTGATGCGTTTGAACGTGATGCGAGTGAATGTGTTGGTTGACAGATCGTTGGTTGACTGAACCGCGTTGGTTGACTCAACCGCGTTGGTTGACTCAACCGCGTTGGTTGAGTCAACCGCGTTGGTTGACTCAACCGCGTTGACTGATTGAAGTTTGTAGACTGAACGATGACTGAACGGTGGACTGTACGCATTTGGCAGTGCTCAGGGATTTTATAACCTAGGTAGAGGGGAGCAGACGTTTTGGAACTCTTGTGAAAACACAATAAACCGCGAGAGGGGGTAACTTGGAGGGATGGAATGGAAGAGCGAAGTCAGTTATGATACAATGACCTTAGGTCGTTGCCACAGGGGGTTAATGGTATAAGTACACAGATGTAGGGATAACTAACCAGGTGTAGGGACTACCCAGGTATGCCAACGGGACGTGACGTTCAACAACCTCAAGGTGGTTGAACTGGCAGTGAAAGGGAATTTTATGAGGAAGCGTATTTTATTTTTTGTTATTTTATTATTTGTTTTCGCGGTGTGAGGTTACGGCCGAACACTGAAGTCAGTTCCTGAGTGATTCAACGGGATACACACTGTTGGTAATTCTCATATATCATCATAATAAACTTTAGGATAGCCCCATTATACCAGTCTTCAATAGACTATAAGGACACATCTGGCAATATTGCTGGACTCTACGCGCTGTATCTTTACTGCTTCAACATCAGATGCATTCATCAGTTCAACCTTCAATCAGCAGCCTGGAAACATCGGTCCGTCATTCACGTGGTTTACCAATCCCATCCATAAATCAAACCTCTGATAGATTTTACTTATATGAATATATAAGTAAATTCACCGTTAATCAATTACGGATAGTAGGTTCGAGGCAGCCCTGTCTAATCCATGTGCATCAGTAAGTATCAGGTGGTTTGCTTTTAGTTTACGAGATCCTTTTGTTACAATTTTATATTGCTAAATCACGAAGAAAATATATTCTGAAAATCGTCGTCCTAATGACATACGAGGCTAGAATTTTCATTCTTCCAAATCCTTATGGTGAATTTCATTTTGAATATGTATACAACTTGAACAACGTAGAGAAAATCTAGCGTAATCTATTTTTGTTATTGGCTTTAGACACGCCAACCAGTTCTGCTTTGGGCTATTTAGAGGGGATAGTGGACTGGAACGTATCATTACATACACGTCAGAGGTGGGGTGCGCAAGCCTGGGATTACGTTTGATAATGCTACCTATTCAGATCACCACTTCTTCGTCCGTTTTTCTGAATCAACGTATAAAATGGAGATGGAAGTTGGCTGGCGATTTCATGCTAAACTAACAGCGTTTAATGACAGTTTCTCCTTCTATCATGAACACGGAGCTTATGATAACAACAGGGCTTCTCTCAATTTTGTATCAGAATATTAACTTGTAAGGTAAAAGATAAAAAGTTAAGTAAACTACAATTTAGGTGTCCAACTTACCTGCCAACCTCCCTCAAGCGGACATGACGTGCCACGGTGGTCATCCATTCGAGTACTAACCTTGCTTGCGGTATTTTAACATGTCGACGTCACATCGAGGTGATCTCATGGGAACCGGCTCAAGAATCAAGAATAATTTTATTGCAGCTTATTGCGGCTTATTCAACCTGATGAGGCCGTTGGTCTGCAATTGTAAAGTTTTGGTTAGGCAGTTAGGCTTCCGTGGGAATGGAACCGTATGGCACATGCAGTACTGAAGACTTTTGAGTGAATGTCGTATGGAAGGTAGTGTAAAAAAATGTTCGGTCGGTAAGTTACCCTCTACTGGCTCAAGCATCCATTAGTTGAAAACTTATGCTATTTACCTACAAATTCTGATACCCATGAGGTCTACCTAATGGGTGTTAGCTTATGGGCTTGCTGCTAAAAGTAACTTAGAAAGCTTGAAAATTCCAGAGCAAAGTACTCAAGAACTTCATCAATAGGTTCTGTGATACGTTGGTGATAGGTGGCCCCCCCTTCCTCATGAAAGTGATAATACAGACATAGCACATTGCTATGGAATCTTACCAACAATTCCTTTGCAACTTGAACAAAGAATTCATCCCCATACACCCCCTAAAGCAGATTCATCCCTTTACCCTTTTTGGAGTCATCAATGGATGAGAAGTAAACCTTCGAAGCGAGTAGTTTTATAGAATGAAAAAGGTCCAGCACCAAATCTTGGTGTAGGTACGCGTGAAAGTTCTGCTTTACGGCCGATTGAACATAACCGACACTGCTAATGCCAGATGAAACGAGCGTAACCCCAGTTAGGAAAATGCGGAAACAGTCAGGTCTGTTCAAGTCAGACCTTGTAAAACTAAACGTTTGTAATGAGATAAGTTTGAAGAGGTTCTCGTAGGTTCGGTTCAGCTTTACCTCTGGAACGGTTCTCGAACGGTTTTCATTAGTAAACGGTACAGCGGGGCGAACGAGTTTACGGCACGACGGATTAAGCCATTAATCATTCTCTCTTTCCGCCGACCCTTTTATCAATTCCAACCGGACCCTCTATAGTTGTTGATGGGACCGTTTCCCATCTATTCGGTTTCATCCTCCAATGTTAGGGTCATGTTTTGTTGATAAGAATAATTGAAACTATAAGAGCAGGAACCTTGGAGTTTTTTTTAATGAAGTTCTTACAATTATTGCACAGTTCTTTCGAATGTACATCAATGAAAGTGATCTACCATCCGATGACGTAGCTCAATCGAGAGCTATCTAGAATAGGAAAAACTTTAGAGAACCATGTCTAACGTATGTCTAAAAAAGGCAAAATCCAAAACATGTAGTTGCAACGCTGCCCTTAAAACTTCCTATCTACAGTAAAATTTTACTGTCCTCGTACATAGGACGTTTTAACTTAGGACGGCAGAACGGTACTGATGTACAAAAATATAACATTTTTGTCGAACATTTCCAGTCGAAAACGCAAGAGAAACCTTTAAGATCTGGAGGATAAACAAATAAGTAGGACTAGAAATAGATATTCCCGGTAGTTTTAGTCACTGTACTTGAAAGAGCACATTGGAGAACAAACACAATTCCTCTATGAATATTTTAGTGGATTGGCGACTGCGCCAATATTCCCAAATATGAATTCTCACTCTTGATTAATTCCATCAGATGTACGGACTTACTTTTGAGTGCAGACAGACAGGCTCCTCCGGAGAGGAAATTTCCAACTAATCTTCACTTAATTGTATTATTATTCAGATAGGTACAACTAAGTTGGTACGAGCGAGGGGCATATAGAGCTCGAATCGCGACGATTTCATTAGAAGTATAGACAGCCCATTTAATCAAGTTGAAATTAGCGTCAATTAAAAATGATTAGCTTAAAGAAAAGTGCACGGCCACCTGTTCAACAAAAAGGGAAAGAAGATAACAGATGGAGAGCGGTAGAAGGAGGAAATCTAATTTGAATGCCGACTGGGACTGCCTGAGAAAGGCTTAGGAAGTGAACTAAGAGGAAAGGAGTGACTCCTACTGAACCCCCTATGTTTCAGGGACTCTTCCTCGAAGAGTTGGGTATTACAAAACTTCGTCTAAAGTGTTAATTAAATGAAGAGAAACGGGAGGATGAGGGTTGATCTTTAAAATTTCAACTCAGTTCCAGCCTCCTGCCAGTTTGTTCATGTAGATCTGAACTCATCGAATTCAGTTGAAGAGCTCAGTCAAATGTGTCGCCTGGGATCGGTTCATACAGGATGATTTCGGAGTATTATGTAAGTTCCTCACGATGAGAAATCAGTAAAATTGGATGTGAATTCCAACAGTTGGTTGGCAGATGAAGAATTTAGTGTGATCGCTCAGCGCTTCTCGAGTTATCACGTTCCCCAGAACTATTCTATTGAGTAGTTCTTCCCTTTGGAACATATACCAATTTTAAACATTCCTCCAGTCACGATTACCCATCATGTGTGTTGAGTTATGTCCGAAATGTGCTTGCGATCGCGTGATTGTGAAGTTTTGAATTTTGTCGTCATTCTACGAAAAAGGCAGCAGTGCGTCTGTTGTAAAGTCGAAACATGAATCCATAGGTTAATGAATTCCTATAGAATAAAAACCTTCCAATCAATATTTAGGGCACACCTCCTGATATTGAATCAGTTGAGGTTAAAAAGATCAGATAGGATCTCACCATATCAGGATTATAGATGAGCTTTACGTCTCCGGAGTGTGACTTTTAGCCCTGCCGTAAGATTTGTTCGACCCTTTTTCGTCTAATCAACTAGGGGTATCAGAGAAGCAAAGAATATCTGCGGAAATGGAGAGGGAATATTTCTCAAACTATGGTACGTTAAGGAGGAAAGGCCTAGAAACCCTCTTAACGGCTCTCCTCCTTACAAATCCTTGCTTTCAACTCATCATCCTCGGTGTGCTCCTTTCGAACAGATTTCTCTCTCCCAACATCCTTTTTCATCCGCGTTCGACAGTATTTGTTGAGTCCGATCGACTCATAGTAGCCTTCTCGGAATCCAGCTTCTTGCCGACCCGGGCCTCTCATTGTGCGAATCCGAGGAGCCTGACCTAGATAAATTTCCGGAGGAGGGGTGATCAAAGGGAAGCCTATAGTGCATCAGACCATTAGGTGGGCCTCAAGTCAATGAAAAACGACTGGGGAAATACAAGCATTGCTCTTCGCTTGTCACTAAAGTGATGGTATACCATCTTCTGTCTAGAAACTTCGGAGTTCATTTGGTAGACGAACATCAACAAAGCTTTTTTCATCGAATGCAAGGAATATGCTCTGAGAAGCCCAGATTAAGAAAAATAAACCCAGCCAGAATCCATTCCTCACAGTATTTAGCATCAATAATACAGGCGTATGGACACAAAAATGTTGGTTAAATTTACTTTCGATTAAAAAATCGTTTATTTCCACTGAAATATGAGTACACTGTTAGATTCCATTAGTAGGGGAAGGTCGCGTATCTTGAGCAGCTTGTACCTTGGGCAACATACTCAGACTTTCGAAGAGAGAAAATTCGTTAGAACGCGAGGGTCAGGCTGTCTTATCCAAAATTAAACTGCGCGCAGCCCTCTAATCCCTCCTCGATGCGAGTTGTAATCTGCGCCCGGCCCCAGGGGTCTATCAGTTCTCCAAGCGAACGGTTACCCAAATTATGGCACGTGCGAATCGTATTGTGAGCCATCGTGGTTTCAATTTAATCGAAGTTGATTCGTACAAATATAGAAAAGGCCGGGATTTGGCGATCCCCCAATCAACTGATTAGTACCTAGATTACTTGGACATATAGATCAAATGGACGGGGCTGCGGAATAAAAACATCCCCCAATCAACTGATTAGTACCATATAGATTAGTTGGACATATAGTTCAAGTGGACGGGGTTGAAGAATAAAAATATACTCTTAATAAAATTTGGTGCTACTTTTAACTGGTTCCTTGGGCACAGTTTACAGTAAACGAGTTGAGGAGGTTACGAGTATGAGTGCATCCCACTCGCATTTTAGATCGGCTACCCCGGATTGGGGAGCAGTTTACAATTGCCCGGTCGTTACGTAAATGATTATGAAATGGTACTTTCCTGGAGAAAATGTCATTGTGACTAAGAGAAGGTGATCTCGAGGGTCACTAACTTGTGTAGATTATGATTAGGGGATGAACGGTATTTCAATCATGATTGAGAAAAATATTTCTCACTGATGCATAGATAAAACCCATTAGATTTAGCAGTGTTTTTCAATAGGGGAAAAAAATCAATGTTCAATCTTTCTCACGCCTCCTTCAGTATACTAACTTAAATGCGGTCATAGAAAACTCGTTGGCCGAAATGATTGATTGAAAAATTGGAAAGAGTGGGATATTTATTGGCTAACCCAATATCCAAGAAGCTGTGTACATATTAGCTTACCCTATTCAAATATTCCTCAAGAGTGGACAAATAACATTACGATGAGTAAACGGGAAGGAATCGAAACGAAGGGTGTTTATTTATTCTGCTACTACCGTTCCGCATTATTCTCCTGCATTTTAGCACTGCCTGAACAAAAATGTATTTTTTCTACGCTCTTACATAAATTCAACTAGTTGAGATGATGATTTTCTTCATAGAATACATACCTGTGAGGTACGAGTATTATAGATTTTCGTGATACGGTAGGAAATACAATGGTAGCAAGAAAGTAGGAAAAACTCGAGAAAGTTGACGTTCCGGCTAGCTAAACTCAGCAATCATGAACTAGTGTGTCCGTCAACTCGAAGTAAATCATTCAGGTCCTGTTTCGGGAATGTTCCGCGGCTCTGATAGCTGAAAAACGAAAATGTTAGAACTTTTGTAGAACAGCCGTGAGCTTCAGTAATAAAAAATGGATCGCTTCCAAGTTAAGCTGGTTTTCCTCTAATTACTCTTTCCTATTCGAAGAAGGGTGCTATTTTCCAATGCCGGGCTACTCTATGAATTTATCACAGGAACGAACCGAGTTCGATTAACCTAGGCCGGAGCCCAGTGACATTTACTTAATACATTTTGGCTTATAAATGCCTTATAAAACAAATACCTACCTTATAAATACAGGCTTGAAAATTAAATTTGCGATTCGAAACCATATAGTACCTATATACCTTGGGTATATTATAATCAAGGTAGCCGTTTGTATTTAAGATTTTTTTAATTTCAATTTGTTATTTATTAAAGTGTACACAAAGAAGGTTTGACTCTTTTGTACCATGACGAAAATTTTAGGTAGGTACACAAAATTTGTGTACCTAAAATATCATTTAATGATATTTATGCTGATCTTTATTTTAATATCTTCAGAGTGGCATTAGGCGGATTTCGGTCATTTTCCTTGTGATGTTTCCACAACAATAAATATATATCAACCTCTTGTTTCTCATTATGTATGATGCATCTGATAATATTAGCCTGTTACTTTACGAAGGCATACGATCCAAAAATATCGTGCTCATGTAGATGGAACTACCTCGTTGTCGACACGCAAATGGTTTCTTGCTTCCTGTAAGATGGAGGTACCGTCAAACGTCATTGTGTTCTCACAATGGAGAAACCACCGTCCTCGGATGCTCACATTTGCCTGAGTGCCTTCCAATGAATGGTCAGGTTAATGGCAAGAAGAGCAGGAGCTTTTTTTTCAGGGATGGATCCTTCCGCCTCGCTCAATGCGGAAGATTGAGCGGACGAGCTGAACGGAGGTGGATGGGATAATTTTGGGAGATGGGCTGGGGCATGGGGCGACCCCGAGACCCTGTAATCCATCAAAAAACGATAGACAGGTGAAAGGCCGTGGGAGGTGAATCAAGGGGCTCGAATCCCCTTTTTGGACAGATTGAACAGGCGATCCTCTGATGGCAAAGTCGGAAAAGAAGGGGGGAAAATCTAACCACATGGCTGTGTGGCGAAAGCGATAACAAGCTCACGCACACATCAACTGTACCACAGCAATCAATGTATATTTACTTTTCTCTAACTGAATGTCTCCGTTTGATGTACAAAGTAGCTCACGTCAGGGTTACTCCCTCTTGGTCGTTATGAGCGTAGAATCCAGCGTAACTGGGATAAGGTTGGACGAGCGGACACAAGTGTGGAGGTTATGTCAACTTCAGTGTCCCAACTGTATCTCATACGATGACAGTTGGGGTATCACGAGGCAGTGCTAAAGAATTATAATCCATATAATGGGGAACTAATGCCGAACCTGATGGTTTTCTGCGCCTTGAGTACAGATGTTGACTGTTATGCTCATGCATTGACTTATACAGATGACACGTTTCAGTCCAATACGAATTACGTCAATCCATTTCAGAACTTTCAAGTCTCATTTAGAGGTTGTCAAAGTATACTGATGTTTCAATAAACCAAATTAAGAACAAAAATCGGAAATATTGTAAAAATCCACTGTGGAGACGCTTTGAGACCGTAATCTTCTAACATCTTCCTTATTGATCGTTCCTAGGATTTTGATGAATAATCCAATAGTATGATGAAAACTCACATCGAATTTTACGTATAGTGGACAAACCCAATTAGATATAAAAAAAAAGAGGAAAACAATTTACAACGCTACGTAGGAGAAAAAGGCGAGGGGAAGGGATTTACGTAGGGCAATGCATTTTGTGTTCCTATCCATCGATCCATGATAGTTCGAACTATCCTCATTCAATTTCACCCAAATCAATGGTGGCGAAATTTCACCTACTCAATAGGTAGGTATGATGTTTCTGATGAATTTATTTTAGACTCTCGTTGATTCTAGGAACTACTTTTTTTATCTTAAGTAGGTAATATATCATAATATTATTATGCATTATTATTTTCTTATGAACGCGTATCTAAGGCACTTTCAATTAATGTTCAGGTAAGCTGAATATTGAAAGAGAATCACGAGAGTGCTGCCTGCGTCATAATCAACTCTAACCAATTGACGAGCATCACGTAGGCGTGGGGAGATTATAGCTGCGTTGGGCGTGCACTGGTTTCAAAAACATCGGGTGTCTGGACGGCTTGAAACGTTTAACCACTCACCAATCATTATGTATTTTATGGTTGTTCCTAAAAGTAATATGAGTTCTTATGATCATACAATTTCCCCGCATTTGGTACTCTTTGTATACAAAGTTTTGTGTTCCTCCTCAAATGTGTGTCCCATACTTTTTACCTTCTACTCCATCCCACGGAGAGTTTCACCCTGAAGATAACTCATAGTACACGTACTGCACTCAAATTGTCTCATTTATTCCCGAAGTGTTTCAACCACCTTCCTTTTACTACCACTAAACTTGGTAAAAACGTGAGTTGTCTTCCATCTCTTTGAGCAGCATTCTCATTTCTCTTTGAACCTCAGTTAATATTTTGAAGTAGCTGTACCATACGTAGACGTATGTTGATTTGTAATTTTTGCAGAATTATATAAATTAAGAATTAATATTCCAGGTTTAATCAGTAGGGACTAATTATTAAAAATATATTTTGAGACTGTGGCACCATGATTCTTATCAGTTTTGCACTCATGTCAGCTAGTAACGTGTTGAACTGATCAGGGCTAGGATGCCTCGTGGAAATTTCCAGTCTGTAGTTTACCGGGAAGATGAAAAAAAGGAAGTTTTATGTTGGGCGGCTGGGGGGTTGACCGACCTAACGGCCGTTTTAGACGCGAAGTCAAATCCTATTTCGAATGATATATTGCGAAATTCGTATGATTACTCATAATTTTATGACAATTTCTTTAATGAACTGAATTTATTCACTTGATTATATCCCCACAAAAACAACACCGTTGTAAAAACTGGCCCGCCAAAAAACCTCCTCAGCCGCAAAAAGGAATCATATCCATTTTGCCTGCCAGCCACGTATATAGGATGCTCGGTGCTTCGCACCTCGCTGTTGAGTGTGTATATAAAAACCTGATACTCCTACCCCTAACCACCACTACCAATGTTTTCCTGTTCCCTGTCTTCTTCCCACAACCCTACTTTCACCCTCAGTCCCCGTCGGTTTCACCGAATATGATCCCTCTGTTGCACCTGCAGGGAGCTTTTCGCTTCTCTCAATGCTGTTGGCGGGAGCTTTTTGCCAGATGAACAAGCCTGAATTGGAGCATAACTTCACTGTAGTTGTACCACCTCTGATTACTAGTGACCACCAGTAGTACTTGTACATTTCTTTTGCGATGTCAGTCAGCCTGAAATGGCTCATTACTTTACTGTTTTACCACCACCAAGTACCCATCACCACCACTACTACATGTATCATCTAATAGTCAGAGAAGCCTTGCAAAAAGCTCCCGCCAACAGCATTGGAAGGAGTTAAAAGCTCCCTGCAGGTGCAACAGAGAAAACATATTCGGTGAAACCGAGGGGGACTGAAGGTGAAAGTGGGGTTGTGGTATTAAAACTTTTAAAATGATTAATACAGCCCACCGCGAAAAACCTCCAGGTAACTACAGTATGTATGGCTCCTCTGCATGGTTGACATCATCGTAACTTCCAATGAATAAAAATTGACTGGTATGTTCTTGCAAACAACTGTAATACGTACCGTTTCTTCTAAAATCCCTCTTTTGAATGAAGGCATACGAACAAATTCTATCGTTGTGACGGTTTACCACTTCCACCATTAGATCGTATTGAATATTATGGAAATATACCATTCCACGGTATAACGATACAATCCTTCTGAATAACGGCAACCGTGAACGACTTCGTTGAAGGTATTTAAAAGATACCGACTTGCGTGTCAGCAAAACCCTCACATCCATGCATTTTGTGAGAAAAGTTACGTGCTACGTATAATTACGCGGAACGACGTATGAATATTAAAACGTGCCGAATATTCCAGGTTACGAGTATTACAACCGACTTATCTGTACACCCAAAATTCATACAACTCACACGATGGATCCACCGCGTATTCTGGATTGTGGCACATCACGAACATCCAATCCCGAATTCAAATTTCTTCCAAATTCGACACATTACTTAGACAATTGAGTATATGCCGGCACCAGAATGATTAGGGCATGTTGGGAATTACACGGTAGAAGAGGTCGCCGTGAGATAAGCTAGGCTTTCAAATTGTCGGTTAGCCCCTCCTCCACCTTCTACCCACTCGACAAAGCAAATGACAGTGAAATTATATTACCGATGGTTATCATCTCAAGAGGGCTGGCGTCAACGGAACCTCTGGGCCACCGGTCCCTCTGCTTAGCTGAGATGACTCAGACAATACCGTATCATGAGATTCGTAACGGAAACGTGTCAAATTCACATTTACCGTCGGATGTTTAGTTTCATGGGAAGAGCCTGCCATTATTAGGGTCTACTCTTGATAGTACCTACAGACTCTACCGAATCAGCGTATCAGGTTTCACGTATCACCTTGTGCACACTAAAGCTCGACTATAAAAACAAAGGGTAACATACATGGCAGAAAGCAGGAAGTTGCCATGCTGGTAAAGCCAGTCCAACCCTTTAAATTGATCGCTAAAGTGTTGTAAAAACCGAGTGAATATTGAAATGTCATCCATTACTGACCTATATTTAAAATTTCAAGTATCTAGCTCATCATCAAAATTTAATTTGTTCAAACAAATAGGTATTATTTAAACAATTTTACAGACAAGAAACCGAGTGAATATTGCATTGTGATCCAGTTCTGACCTATTTTTAAAATATCAAGTCAATAGCTCATCATCAAAATTTAATTTGTATTATTACAAGAAGGTAGGTATTATTTAAACAATTTTATAGATGAGAAACCGAGTGAATATTGCAATGTCGTCAATCCCCGACTCACGGTTAAAATTTCTAGACTGTAGTTTACTGGGAAGATGGAAAAAGGTAGTTTTATTCTGGGCGTCTGGGGGTTGACCCACATAACGGCCGTTTTCGACGCGAAGTTTAGTGTTTTTCCTAAACCTTTGCGCGCTCACTGTGAACGAACGGCTGGTCGCACAAAAATCCAATTGGTCTTAAAAGATTCGTAATTTTTCAGGTCATTCAAAAGTGAACTAAAAAGTACACCGTTTCATGAGAATGTTTAGAGATATGACATTGTCGAAATTTCAAAGTTCGTTTTGAACCCCTTCCCCTTGACCTAGGGTTATGAAAAGTTTTGAGGACCATTGTGGGGCTGGTCCAAACCCAGAAACCAAATTTCGTAATTTTAACTCAACGCTAACTGGGCAAAGTGGCGCGGACGGCGTACGGCGGACGGACGGATTTTTTTTAATTCGATTTTCTGAATCTACGTGTCTTGAAACGTAAACCAACAAATTTTGAGGGGGGGTTAAAAAAATTCTTTCTTTGGGCGATTCCAATGGTTCATTATTGAACGTAGACTGATCCGAAGTTTGTACAATACTACCATCCATGGTCAAACAGGTAGTCAAACGAGGGTCGTTTGCGCAGAAGATTTCGATTTTACTCAAACAGTTTGCAAAACCATCAAACAGTCCCATCGACGATCAAATATAAACACCGAATTTGCGCAAATTGTTTGACCGTGGATGGGGAACTTTTAAAATCCAGCAGTTTATAAATTGACTTGCAAAAAATAATGTTGGTTGCCCGAAAACCAGGTATCAAGGAGTCGGTGTTGACAGTAAGGAGTTGTCCTCAATAACGTGAGGACAAATTCATAGGTTCGAGGAATTTACGGTTCTTGCTTGTTGCAAAGACGATGAGATAACTGGAATCAAAGGTGGAAGACCATTGTGGTTTCGCTGATACCTAGAGCTGATTTTACCCGGAAGAGTACCTATCTACTCGTATTTTTGTGGTGCCTCGTAGCTACGGAAGTCAGGAAATGGTTTCCTACCTTCCGATCGGATTAGCTCGTTACAAGTCCAACCTGAACAACCTATCAACCAACGAAATTACTATGTGTCGTTCATCAACCCATGTACCTACCCCTATAATAATAATATTATCACCTATCTATAAGTAGCAAAAACGACTGCACTCCGTATTTAACCTGTTCTACCCGCCTAACTTTATACAACTAGAGGTAACGGAAATTCTACCTCCCTATTTATTGATAAAAGGGTAGCGTACATCCAAAGAAACAAAATGTACCGTTCTAGACTCATAAATTTATCCGGAACGGTTTTTCGGTCGGCCACGAATGTTCATCGACCATCCTAGTTCATGCGAATTTTGTTGTATTCATGCATTTCGGGAGGTCCTTCGACATTAATCCTAGAAAGTAGATGAACTAGCTTATCACTTACGTTTTACTCCTACCGACGAAACAGTTCGATGTAATCCAAAAGGCACATCACCAACACTCGCGTTTTGTATCGAAATGCCCATGCACTGCCCGTTGCGACCGAGTTTCATTCCGACATCGCGAACACCCCGAAACTCACGATTCAATTCAAAAGTGGTGGAAGACCAAAAGGAGTTGGTACCCGTTGATATCTTGATGCACAATCACAATTAAAATAGAAAAAACCACAGAACAATCGGCACATGAGCGACTGCGGTCGGGAAACTGCACTGCGTAGATAAGAAGTCGAATTAAAATGAATCTTATCAGTGTGCATCAGTAAGATATACCTACACATCCCTATAGTTCACATGGAGAAGGTTTACCAGGTTCCTTATCTTACTGCTACAGACTGATAAGGTTAATTTGAATTCGACTTCTTATCAGAATTTGATAAGATTAATTTTAATTAGCTGAATTGTACACGTAGGTATACGAGAATATTATAGTTTAGGGGGAAAAAATCAATACGTGGCCGATCAAGTCGGCAGTGCGTAACTACGGAGTGCAGTTTCCCGACCGCAGGCGCTCCTGTGCCGATCATTCTGTATTTTTTTCTATTTTAATTGTGATTGTGTATCAAGATATCGACGGATACCAACTCCTTTTGGTCTTCCACCACTTTTGAATTGAATCGTGAGTTTCGGGGTGTTCGCGATGTCGGAATGAAACTCGATAGCAACGGGTTAGTGCATGGGCATTTCGATACAAAACGCGAGTGTTGGTGATGTGCCTTTTGGATTACTTCGAGCTGTTTCGTCGGTAGGAGTAAAACGTAAGTGATAAGCTAGTTCATCTACTTTCTAGGATTAATGTCGACGGTCCTCCCGCATGAACTAGGGATGTCGATATACATTCGTGGCCGACCGAAAAACCGTTCCGGATAAATTTATGAGCCTAGAACGGTACATTTTGTTTCTTTGCTACCCTTTTATCAATAAATAGGTAGGTAGGTAGGAATTTCCATTATCTCTAGTTGTATAAGGTTAGACGGGTAGAATAGGTTAAATACGGGGTGCAGTCGTTTTGACATGGATTAGTCTCGGCGTGGGGGTCTATCTGTGAAAATGTTACACGAAAAAAATGCAACGTTTCTATTTCGGTCGATTTTCACGTACCTACAATCTACTTACCCGTTGGTAGAAAAATGTAACTTCCGTAATTTTCATCGCGAAGAAATCGTTCGCCACTCGTTGGAAAGTTCTGGATTTATGTGAAAAATGTACACATCTCAAGCTACCAATTTCCCCTTCTTAAGCACCTGGCTACGTTTCTGAACTAATTTGATCGGAGTATAACATCCGGAGGGCGCTCCTTCCCGAATCACACGAGCGGGCGCTACCAGAACTGAGGTCGGCCGCACGTTTTTACTCAGCTACTTGCAAATAAACATTATTAGGAATAGAACAAAGGGTCTAACTGACAGAAAATTCCATTACACGTCTAATACGAATTTATTGACGTGTGAAAATATATAAGTAACTAAAAAATGGTAACATTTTTTTTTGTGAAGGGGGAAATAATATGTGGCGAGGTCCTTTTCGTCGAACTTCTTGACACGTTAGCACGTTAGTTGATAATGACAAGGTCCAGGAAGGAACTCATCATCTCTGTTCTGGTTTTCAAATGATGCCAGATTGCTTAAGCAATTCCTAATTAGGAAAATACGCCTTCTTTCTACTTTCTCTGGGTTGTTGAAGTAGTATACAATTTGCGCATTGCACCTACTATATTAGCATACCAGCTATATCAAGAAATTGAAAGGAATGAGCCAAGGGCCATCTACTTGTGATTCTTGCAGAGGAGTACGATGCACACATCTTATCGACGGTATCGACCCCGCCTTTAGATGCCTTATAAGTGTATTATTGTAAAAGGACGAATTCATTTTGGAAAGGATCGAATTCACTGGGAAAAAACTAATTTATTTCGAAAAGGACGAATTGATTCTGGAAACAGGTGATCATTCTCAATAATTTATATTAACCGAGTGAATATTGCAATGTGGTCTATCCCCGACTCACGATTAAAATTTCTAGACTGTAGTTTACCGGGAAGATGAAAAAAGGTAGTTTTATTCCGGGCGTCTGGAGGTTGGCCCACCTAACGGCCGTTTTCGACGCGAAGTTTAGTGTTTTTTCTAAACCTTTGCGCGCTCACTGTGAACGAACGGCTGGTCGCACAAAAATCCAATTGGTCTTAAAAGATTCGTAATTTTTCAGGTCATTCAAAAGTGAACTAAAAATTACACCGTTTCATGAGAATGTTTAGAGATATGACATTGTCGAAATTTCAAAGTTCGTTTTGAACCCCTTCCCCTTGACCTAGGGTTATGAAAAGTTTCGAGGATCATTGTGGGGCTGGTCCAAACCCAAAAACCAAATTTCGTAATTATAGCTCAACGCTAACGTAACGCTAGTAACGCCATTTACTGGGCAAAGTGCCACGGACGGCGTACGGGGGACGGCGTACGGGTGACGGATGGATTTTTTTTAATTCGATTTTCTGAATCTACGTATCTTGAAACGTTAACCAACAAATTTTGAGGGGGGTTAAAAAATTTTTTTCTTTGGGCGATTCCAATGGTTCATTATCGAAGATAATAAACCAAAAAAGTGAAGTAAAGCAATCACACATTCCAGTCTTAGATTTATTGACATATTCGAGAAGAGTCGAATTTTAATCGAATTCGGCCACAATTGGCTCAAATAGGGTGATAACGCGAAATGTGAGTAGCGTGAGTTCGGTGTAGAGAACCGACGACGGAGTGAGAAATATTTGTAATTGGTATGTAGTGGAATCGGTTAAACTATGATAGCTGAACCAAAGAACAAATCATGTCGATGAGCATTCCTTCCTTATCGAGGTTGTCTTCACCAGTGGAATACCTTGGAAACAATTGGAAACCCTGTTAGAATATAATAATATTATGCTCGTACCTATGTTATGCTTCTCAGGGTTCTCTTTGAATATAAAAATGCACATAAATGATGTATAAAAAACATTTATATTATCCCGATATAATTGTGAATACTAATATCACTTAGAAGGATACCTTTCTAACCTCTTCAACTGCCTGTCACATTCCGTAAAAGACAAGTTGTCTTCTCTTTAATAACGAGCTCCTTTTCGCCTCGAGGAACATGATTTTGTAGATTTTATATCCTTGTTGAAAAAGGAGGATAGAGGAAAGGGATGAGGAAGCCATTCGGGCATGAAAGAGAATCATGTCTCCGTCCCTACTGGGAAAGAAATTCTATTTTCCTCTCAGTCAAACACCTGGGTCGCTCCTTTTTTCGCAAGGACCCGAGTTCTAGCGGAAGGCTACGAAGGTGCTGTAGGAGTTGGAGGGCCAAAGGCATATCATATTACTATACAGCCGAGTCTTTTTTCGGTTGCCTTTGAACGCTTGACCACCCGGTCCATGTACTCATTGAGCTTGCTACGTCTAATACGCATTGGTATTCTTTTGAAAGGAAACCTAACGTCCAGGTAAATATATTTAGAATTTCCTTCTATTCAGTTACTTTAGATATGATAAAATTATCAGAATATAATCATTGTATACATTCTAAATATGATCAACTTATGAATCCCACCAGGTTCAAACCAGAAGTAATAAAGGGGGTTTTCGATTCAAATTCATCGTGGGATGTCATATCGTCGAGTACAAACCACGTCGTACGTTGTTGGAGAATTATATTTTTCCAGAACTACGCATTCAGAACCAGCAAAAGGAAAAAAATCTTTCTTAACGGTTAATCAATTTTTTGTTTGGATCAACCTTTGTTAACCGACGGGTCCTGTCAAGCACCAACCAAAATACGCAGCAGTTCCTGATTTCACAAAACCATGTGTTCTGTAAATTAACTTTTCCTCCACATGAAAATTGGTGAGGAGGTATACCGTTTGATTTAAGATCAAATTGACGATGTTTTTCGATTCTAGTTTGCACCCATTATTGTGAACGAATAGTTGGTAACACAGCTGCAGCAGCTGGTCTTGGAGTGCACTCAAAATCTATTCAAATTAGTTGTTGAACAATTTTAAATAATATTCAAATTTTATAGATTATGGAATTATACCAATAACTGGTATTTATAAGTCCAGAATTTAATTATTAACGTCGACGGCGATTATGACATTTCAATCCAGATTCATTTCACCGCTTTTTACCAATCGAAGGATTTGAATAATGTTTGGAATCATCTTTGGCCCGATCAGAGCACGTCTGCCGAATTTCCAAGTTGTAGGTTAATAATTAATCATTAATAATTAAAATTATTTTAAGAGGGCCTAGATTCTACGAGTACATCTCCTGGAATGTACTCGTATGTCCAATTTTAACGGGAGGGATTCGAGAGCTTTGATGCAATTGTTTCAGTCATAGACCCCTGCAGGTAATTTACCCCTTACATGTAATTTATAAAGAAAACATGTTTCCAAAGCCTACCTCTAAAATAGAATTTAAACAAAAAACCTATGCGCCCCATGCCTGCTTTCAACAACTAGACCGAGCACTGCCCTTCCTTTTCCAACTTCTCGATATTTTCATTTCCTTATATTTACTGATGATGTGAACGTATACGCAAATACAGCTGCGTAATGTCGCAGATCGCTCCTCCAGTAGAGTAAATAAAAGTCTCTCGACCACTCAAAACAATCTGTATAACTAAATTTTGAGACGATTTTTTGTTCCTTGGGTATTTTCGAAAATGTTCACTACAGTTATTCGTTTCGCGTGAAATGGAGTCGAACCATGCCGATTTTGAGTTCGGTGTCTGTCTGTTTGTCTGTCCTTCAATCACGCAGAAACGGCTCAATGGATCGAACCCTTCTCCCGTATTTAAATGTTTCAGTGACCGGGGAAGGACATAGGGGGGGTTCACTTCCGTATCCGATGCATGGGGGTGGGGGTTTATAGGGAAGCCGAAATATAAAAATCTTAAATTCTTCCTTCCCGTGAAACAGATGAATATAGAGGTATAATCCGTAAAGCGACAGGTAAGAGTGGCAGATGGATCTAGCCCGAGTTCGAAAATTCGCTCTTATCGCCATGCTGCATGAATGTGGATTTTTCGTTTGGTACCGTTTTAATAAACATCTTTGAAGTTACGAGTATATGAAGCCAAGTGCTTTCAACAATCTGTTTTTTAGAGTGGGGGGGGTGTTCACCCATAGATTCCAAAAATGAAACGCTCTGTCAAGTGACACCTCATTTTAAAGTTTTTACACGCTGAATAAGATGGTGAAGTCAGAATTGCTTTATCTTATTCCGCTCTCAACATGGAGCACTTTGATGATGAAGAAACGTGGTTGATACTTGAGATGTTCTTCATGTTATGTATTCACTAATCGGATAACGGAATGAGATATCGCGATTCTGACTTAAGTCACCGTCGTGATTAGAGTTGAAATGTCCAAAAGCTGAGGGAGGTTTTTGGGGTGTGGCGGGGAGGGAGTTACCCATAAATTCCAAATTTGAAACAGTCTGTCAAGTGATACGGTTTTAGTGCCCAATGGTAGATAATACCAATCTTGCAGATTTGAGGTTCATTTGGTATTTTGGGCTTTTCACTTTCGTGTTTCTAACATCCAACAACCTTCGAGAGTGCAACATGAGAAACAAATTTCTTACTAAACTCGTACAGTGACATTCATCATCCATCAAGTACGTAGATGGGCTGAAACGGGCCACTCTAAGGGGGCTTTTGGAGAGTTTCAGGGGGAGGGGATATCCTATGAATTCCCAAAACGAAACAGTCTCACAAGTGACACCTCATTTCAAAGGTTTTTTTTAACGCTGAACACGAAGATGAAGATGTTTATTAAAACGGTACCAAACGAAAAATCCACATTCTTGCAGCATGGCTAGAAGAGCGAATTTTCGAACTCGGGATTGATCCATCTGCCACTTTTACCTGTCGCTTTACGGATTATACCTCTTACATGCCCTTATAAACCCTTTACAAACCCTTATAATCTTAAATACCAAAAATAATATTCATCTGTCTCACAGGAAGGAAGAATTTAAGATTTTTATATTTCGGCTTCCCTATAAACCCCCATCCCTATGCATCGGATCCGGGAGTGAACCCTCCCATGACCTACCCCGGTCGCAGAAACATTTAAATACAAGTTCGATCCATTGAGCCGTTTTTGCGTGATTGAAGGACAGACAAACAGACAGACACCGAACTCAAAATCGGCATGGTTCGACTCCATTTCACGAGAAACGAATAACTGTAGTGAAATTTATCTAAAATACCCAAGAACACGAAAATTGTCTGTATAGATAGAAACTCATTTAATTTCCAAGAACACGAAAATTGTCTATATAGATAGAAACTCATCTCTATCTCACACCAGATAGAAACTCATTTAATTCCCTTGTGAACTTGAGAAATATCCTCTACGTTCCTTCGTTTGAGATGCAGTTGCTCACGAACCCTTATCCGGAGCTCGGCATAGAAAGAGAAATTCGCCCAATCAAATAGCCCTTGTAAGGTTTTACCACCCTCGAAGGACACTCTTCGTTTCCGTCAGAAGATTTACCATTGAAAGGTAGCCTGGGAGAAAGGGGAGGCAGATGAGTGGGGTTAGGGTTGAGAACGGGAAGAGCTGCCGATAAATAATTTGGTAGGCGATCGCTGAATGGAACCCACCCTTAGGAACCGCTTTTATTGCTTTATAAGGCTTAACGCGACTTGATTTACAAACGTCCGTTACAGTATATCGAATCCCCGTTTCCTCCCAGACCTTTAATATTTGATAATTTTAAGATGTAACGTAATTTACAATTGATTTCGTTGTCTAGGTATGCACAACTGGACTTTGGCGGTGCCTATTTCAAGCGATTAGTGGTTAATATACAATGGACTCTCAATGAGTCTGCCTTGATCTCACGTAAGTTCACAGTAATTTTTTGAAAAGAGGTAGCAGTTACCAAGCGTCCAACGCCTACCTATTTCAATAGGTTCTGAAAATCGGAGGGAATCTTCAGCATCATTGTCGCATTACCTTCTTGAGCATTCGATTGTAATTGAAATCAGGCCTGAAGGAAAATAGTCCTTGATAATAAAAATAGGTCGTCGAATCAACCCAATTGATTTGGAGTGTTGTAATGAGCTAGTCGTTGTAATGAGCCCAGAGCATTCATGTAATGTAGGGGAAGATATAGTTTGGTTTCTTGTTCCCAACTCCCTATGTAGAAGCAACTGCTGTTTTTGTGGGTATCCATATCTCGGCATCTATTCGACCGATCAACTTGAAATTTCGTGTGGATCTTCTTGGTGTGAATACTAGACAGCCCTGAGAGTTATAAAACTTCAAACACTCGGGTTTTCGCCCTTCCCTTGTCTTTTTGTTTAATTAGGCAAGGCTACAGCCTCTCCACCTTCGCCGATTGCCTTAAGATTTTGTTGAGAACTTCGTTCCTACTTCAGGCAGTGCTCATCATAAATGATATTAGCGAGGCTGTGTGTTTTTTACATGGATTGGGGGGGGGGGGGGGGGGGGTTGAATTCATGGCTAAACTCCACGAATCTTGAGGATTTATACAACTCCACATGCTTAGATGGTTCGTATCCTTTGTATACCTGCCGTCCAATGTTTATGTGGACGGACATGTCCTGAAGATTAGGTGCGATTTCTTACAAGGACGTAACTCATTTTTCTCTTTTGTCGTGGACCACTTCTTTGGGAGTTGTTTACCCCTGACAACGGAAGGACGTTGCAACCAAACGCTCTATAGGAGATTAAATGGAATAAAATAACTGTGCGTGACGACAACACCCTCCCCGCACCGTTAATCCTTTTATTTCACCCTCGCGTCGTCGTGCAATGAAGGGAAACTTCCCTTCCCTCCTGAAAGAAAAGGTGATTTATGGTTTCTAAAGGTATATTTATTCTCGTCTTCCGGCTGTGATATTTATTTCTCATTGTGTATGTGAGGAAAAAGCCCCCGAAGAGTGGTGGAAGAGCTAAGAAAAATGGGAAGAAACAGGGCGATGACAAATCAAAACTGCGGGAAAGATGATGTCTTTGAAATAGGTGGTTACAAAGTAAGTAATGGGAGATGACGTTCGAGGATAAGTTGTAGATCGAAATGCGACTTCCCACCCGCCACCATCGGGAGGCTTCATGCAATCTCGTGGTTCCCTTTTGGATACAGTCGAATTGAAATGTCACCGAACTTTATTCGTTTTTTGTTTCGTTCCCAATCGAACAAGGAAACGGGAAACGCGGATTTTCTAGACGTTATATCCTCCGTATCTTGAATGGATTACGTGAGACTCTTTCCTTCTGGTTTCCCCAGTGATGTATCTATCGAAAGATTCTCTTGAAAGAGTAACAAAGGCATCTAGTTCAGGGATCTTGACGAATCTTTTTTCCAACGACTATCTTACTTTGCTTTTACTTTTATAAATGAATTGACACAATAGTGAACCAATGTACGAGTTCACTGCTATTTCTAGTGACATTTCCTTTCGATTGCTTTGGTCGTTCAGAATCAGGAATGCACGTGTCCTACTCCTTTCAAGGTGTCACAGGAATACCTCCTTTTTGCGTTCAGCAAAGAGGTTCTTGAAATGTTCAAAAGGAAAACACAACGTAATTTAACATTTTAGTGAATTTCTGGCCGAAGCCCCTACTTGAATGTCTACAATTGTTTTGTTTTTTTTCGATGAATTTGGGCCATAAATCCGTTTTAGGACATTTTGAAAAACCACTACGTTTACAACTATCTCTAACTTTAAAATGATTTCATTGGAGTTTCTGTGTGCAAAAATGCATACATTTGCTTGATAATTACAAAAATATTTTGTTATGGTTCGGAGATAATGACCCTACAAGTGGATTTTGATTATTGAAAAACCGTGTTTACACTGTGATGACATTCGAGAGGGATAAACAACATTCTTTGGCCACTTATATTATTACCTATGTTTTATGCCCCAGAACATTGTGAGCAAGTGTGGTTCGAAGTCACATCCCAAATCTTCGTAATTCCTACAACTCCATGCAACATTAGTTAGGACACGCACATACGGAATTGCCTGTTGCCACACCCGTGTCCTTTTCCAAAGATTTACCTAGTGGTAATTGACAATAGTGCAATACGAGTACTCACGAGTACGTATGAGTACAGGTTTTTGTTGAAATTATATTATATATAAATATATATTATATATTTATATTATAATATAAGGTTCCATTAAGCTGCTCTGACCCTTTAATGACAACACGGGGCGGAATCTTAAGCCTCCCCTACAAACGAGTATGTAGCTACATGGCCTATAATATGAATTCAATAAAAACCTGACAAACGCAAAGAAATTTAGTAACAGTACAGGAATTACGCCAAAAGTCGCCATATAAATTGAATCATAGTCATTGCACTGCCGTCTGCACATAATATATTATATTATAATGGTATATAATATATGTACCTAATATAATATATATAATATAATATATTATTATTATGCAACCGTAAGACCTCCAACACTTATAAATATATAAATAGTAAGCAAGTCGTCTTAATATATCCAATCAAAGGAATTCAAGGAATATTGCTATGGCAGACGTCTTTCGGATGTTATTCTCTCTCTTGGCAGTTGATAATGAGTCACACGGTATGTTGGCAGACCTGCTTGGTGTTCAATGGTAGTCACATGTTCTTGTTCGTCCTTTTTACGTTGTAGATACGATAATATTATGAATAGGTCCCTACCTACTTTTTTTCTTTTTATACACATAGAATATTTTCAACCAAAATTATGCGAGTGGTAATAGGGTTTTAAGGCAGGCGGCTAGCCGTAATTACCCTCTCATACTCATTTGGGGCAGTCGTTGAGAAGGGATTGCTTGAACTTGTGTGGAACCCATTATTTCCAGTGTTAGCCGCAGAAGCCTAGAGGTTTAATATTCTCCCAGCTTTCACCAACGTGCTCTAAAAAAAGTTATTCATAGTAATGTGATGAATCCTAAACAGGATGGAAATTAGGGCTACAAATATTTTTATAAGGTAGCTTTCGAGATAGCTACCAAAGTGTTTAATGTGTTCGCATTTCATTATCGTACGTCGATTATATTCATTCCTGTTTTTTTTATATTTTGTCACATTGATCATAACTAAGTAGGTACCGTAAGTGGTACAATAATAATGTATGAATATTATAATATATTAATATTAATATATTATAACAGTCAGTGGCGGAGCGTGGCTCTGGACATACGGGTAGACATTATTCATCATAGATATCAAGAAAAACTTCAGTCAATTAGGGCTTGATGGACGAAAAAATCGGTTTTTTCTCTCTCCTGAAAAGTTGTGAAAAACGAGCTTGGTGGTGTTGCTGATTCCACGATTTGTAATTCTTCTTCTTCTTAGATGACTTGGCTTCGTCCAAGCCAGTCGTTGGATCCATGATTCAATGCGACCATCAAAGGTAGGTAATTTTCAATTGAATGTTTTACTGTTGATTAAATATTTGCTCATTCTTTTACCTAAGCTAGTCATTTCTTGTGGAGAAGCACCGCTTCCTGTGCTTCCCCTGACGCTACGCTTCTGATAACACTGAATGGCGCTATATTAAAATATTGAAGTACCAACATCATAATGATTTATACGTTTTTTTGCTCAAGTATTATGGTTACAGCTTCATGCTCTCGAACGTCAAATTGATGCAATGATATAAAATCAGGACTGTGTAGTCTAGAGGAATTGGGTTTTATAAAATTAGTACTAGGATATTGATAATGTCTGATCGGCTCAGCCGGCTTCAAGTTTTCGGACCAACCGGAGTAGTTTTAAAGCTAGCTTTCCAAATAAAACTCCATTTCAAATTGGCACAACAATAATGGAACATAATATATATATAATGTTATAATGTTATATAATATATATAATAATCAATACTAATAACCAACTCATAATATATTATATTATGAGTTGGTTATTAGTATTGATTAAATATTAATCAATACTATGTAAGATTGAGTTTTAAAAATTCTAAAAAATTTTAATGTGCCTGGGTAAACAATATTACTACAGTAATAACTTATTACTGTAGTAATATTGTTTACCCAGGCACATGAAAATTTTTTAGAATTTTTAAAACTCAATATTACATAGTATTGATTAATATTTAATCAATACTATCAACACTTAATTATTAAGTACAATATGATCAGCTAAACACCCGAAACGCTGCAAAGAGGAGCGGGATTTTCTTCATATTTGACTTGCGATAAGCCAGAAACCTTGCAATCGTATTGATCGTACCTCATGTAATCCATAGATATCTATAGGCCAAAGATGTTTTTGTTTAAATATGAGTGACTCAAGGAAAAATACTCATCATCGTCAGTCCAACGTTATCAGACTTTTATCTACAAACGTAATTCTACTATAGTGCGGAATTATCAGCCCTTCTCGTGAAATCGCGGATTTGAATCACCACACAGTAATTACAGTAATATTACAGTAATTTCCAGCCAAAGTGTTGCTGAGCACGAGAGCTCTCTAGCTCAGATCCTAACATCAAATCCGTGAAACTTGCGGTCTTTCTCTCGGAAACTGGTTCCTCATGGAAGGCGGAACTGGCTTCCCCCAAGTTTTCGTTCAACGCACCAACTCATGTTGAACGTTCCCACAACCTTAATATATCCGGAAAAGGCCTTGGGGGAACTTGGGAATGAGTTTTAATGCCCAAATGCCACGCGAGTTAAAATGAGGAGGATGCGGAGAGAGAGTTGAAAGGGGAATGAGAGCTCTCAAAAGCAACTGATGTTCTAGGGTTAATAAAGAAATTTGACATAAAACCAGCCATTTCTTCAAAAATTCGTTCTTATAGCCATGCTGCATGACTGTGGATTTTTTTCTATCTAATTAGTTTTAAGTAATTGAAGTACTTATCTGTAAGTTATGAATATAGAAAAATAAAGTCTCTGTTTAAGTATGTAAATTACTCTTCACAATAAAATTACTAGGTAATTTCTTTATAAATTATCATATTTTTTGAAGCTATCATTGAAATTGAGCCAAAATTATTGTTTATAAATTATAAGTTTTCAAAATTTCAAAATTCGTTTTGAACCCCTTCCCCTTGACCTAGGGTTATCAAAAGCTTCGAGGATCCGCCGTAAACCAAATTTCGAAATTTTAGCTCAACGCTAACTGGGCATTTAATTAATTCGATTTTCTGAATCTACGTATCTTGAAACGTAAACCATTAAATTTTGAAAGGGGAGGTTAAAGAATTTTTTTCATTGGTCGATGCCAATGGTTCATTATCGAAGATAATAAACCAAAATCCGTCCATACGCCGTACACCGTCCACCGTACGCCTTCCGCGGCACTTTACCCAGTTAGCGTTGTGCTAAAATTACGAAATTTGGTTTACGGGCTCGGACAGACCCCACAATCATCCTCGAAGCTTTTCATAACCTAGGTCAAGGGGAAGGGGTTCAAAACGAATTTTCAAATTTTGAAAATTTCATATTGCAAAAAGTTCAAATGGAACGGTTTTGTTTTTAGTTTATATTTACAGAGTTCATTTTTTTAGACTTTTTTTGGACCACCCGCAGCTTTGTACAACAAGCCGTTCGTTCACAATAAGGGCTCAAAGATGGAGCAGATTGAAAATCGTCAACATGAGAGTGAATCGTGAGGCAGCCTGTCGTGTCAATTTTCAAAAAGGCTAATAAATAATGTTTAATAATTATTATTAATAATGAAGCATAAAAATTGTTAATAACCAACAATAAATATTATTAATTTACACCACTTGATAATAATTATTAATAAGTCTCCCCTTGGCGCCATGGTGAGACGCTTTTATTACTTTACATCTATATATAGAAACTATATCTATAGGTATATAGTGTAGTAATAAAAAGGTCTCACCATGGTGCCAAGGGGAGATTTTTAAACGGGTACGGTGTTGGGAATCTCCGTTAGAACGATGGAACCAGAGCTTCGCCATTCTCTCGCATATAAAAGCACTCACCTCCCACAACAGCCCCAGTTCAAGCACCTGAAGCTATCGGATGATGAAGGTTTACCTTGGGATTAATTTGGGTTAGAAGAAAATACGTGAATGGATGAATATACCTACTTTTCGGGCCCCTATCATCTCTGTTCGTTCCGGTTTTCGCCAAAGCCTAAAATGAATACCCTAATGGGAATTCCCTTGACTTGAGCGCGCTTTGATTTGGGATGAAAAGATTGCCAAGTTCGAAAGTAGGTTTTATGTTGGCGACGAGAAGGAGGGAAACGAGGGTGCTCTGGGAACCTAATGAAATAGAATTTACTTTCCGTTCTCTCGCTTTATCCAACTGAAGGGGGATGATAGGGCGCTAGATTTCCATGATGAGAGATTAGCTTTTACGCCCACTAAATTTTTTAATGTCTACAGGGTGAATGGCAGGAACTTACCATGAAAAATGCAATCTATCAAAGCGAGGGTCTGCTTCGCCGTTTATTTCTCGTTTCTTACTTCTCATTTTCATGTTCTGAATTTTTTCGGAGCATTAACTCTCATGCTTTCAGTTCTTATCGATTTCAAACGCCTGAAAAGTCGATTCTACAGAAGATAGGCGAGTGATAAATATCGATTATGTACTAAACGGTGACGTGATTTGATTATGAATGATAGGTACACTCTTACCCCATTCTCCTCCTACAATTAAATTTTATTTTGACGAGGATGATGATGAGGCCTGATCAAATCATTTAATACATCATCTAATCAAATCATACAAATCATTTAATATCATTAAATATACAGGTGTGAAAAAATTAGGTTGTTACTATACATTAAAATCGAATTAAATCATCACATTGCAACTAGGACACACGCAACACGAATGAATTAATAATGAGGTAAGTTACTCGTACAATCGCTAACTTAGTAAAAACTCTGTAAATTCTTGACACACTCGTTTTAAACCAGTGGTTTATCATCTACTTTGTGCAGAAACTATATGATTGAGATGATGAATTAATCTCTATCTATGTATATAATAAAATCGTGTCTGTCTGTACGTCTGTCTGTTTGTCTCATCATCAATTGAGAACGGCTGAACGTAGAAAGTTGCGGCTGGTACCATTTGACGCAGAATTTATCTGGGAAGGTTTATGAAAAATCCGCGTTTAAATCTGTCCACCCGTTGGAACACTATGAATGAAATACTACTAAAAAACGTGTTATAATCACTTCTATGAGGACGTTAATGCTTATAACTTTTGAACGGTTGAACGTAAATCCGATTGTAAGAGTCTCTGGATTACTCGACGATTACTTTCAAGTGGTACTTCGATCAGGATGTTAGTGGGAGGTGGCGGGGTGCAGGTTGGGAGAGTGGGGGGGGGTCTACAGGCATTCAAAACTACTTGACCAGTTGGAGTGCAACTTTGGGAATTTGTTGTGTGAACATTGAGGAATGTTTTTAAACAGGTAGGGTGGGTCAATAGTATGGGGAGGGGGGGGGTTAAAGGCAGTTAGGGTAGGGGGAGGGGGGGTATTACCGGAATTTCAAAACTACTTGACCGATCTGAATGAAACTTCGGGAATATGTTGAGTGAACATGTTGAGTGAATATGTTAGTGGGGGAAGGTTTCTGACCAATTTAGGAGGGGGGGGGACAGGTTGTGTGGGGGGGGGGTACAGGTTGTGTGGGGGGGGAGGGGTTTACCGGCAATCCAAAAACTACCTAACGAATTGGAGTGAAACATTGAAATCGTGTTGTGCATTGGGAAGGTTTCTGACCAGTTGAGGAAGGGGGATACGGGTGTCTGTTCTACCGTTGCGAAGCGCGGGTACACAGCTAGTTAAAAATAAAATACAAATAAAATGTACCGATATAGGTGATTCTCTGGTTTTTAATTCATTAATTTAACAAAAATGGTCTCGAAAAGTTCTGAAAAAATAAACTAAATGTGAACTAAAAACCATACCGTTCCATTTGAATTTATCGAGTTTTGGACCTAGGGTTATGAAAAGTTTCGAGGATCATTGTGGGGTTAGTCCGAACCCGTAAAAACATTTTCGTAATCGGGCAAAGTGCCGCGGACGGCGTACTACCGAAGATGGAGAATGAATTGGCCCTTCAGGTCAATAAGCTCTCTTCTATCTTAAGTTTATTCTATCGGAAGGAGACGGCAATGCTACTCTGCATTGTCATTCAAAATCAACGTTCATTGTTCGGGATCCCGCTTCCTCAAACCCCCTTCTCGTCACTCCAGTAGAAAATCGTTGAATAGCCCCCAAACCGCTTGCAGAAATCCACCAGAACGGAAAGGCTTTTGTATGCTCTCAGTTATTTGGAGCCTTCTGGGCAGAGGATCCTCCTCCTTTGTTTCATACTGAAACCTTTCATTCTGCCCTTTCCTTGCACACGCCGCAATGTCATAATTAGGAAACCGACAAGCCACCGTGAGCCTGTTTACTATTATGGAAGACCTAGTTTCGTCAACGCATTAACCTACTCGGGCAAAGTTGCAAACAGGCTGAGAGAGCAGTTAATTTCCGGCCGAGGTTTGTTCCCTAACCATCATCCTCTGTCAGACCCTCACTGCCCATACTTTTTGCTCTTGTATTCAATGGAGGAGCGGTGGTTTTGCCGTTATCCTCACTGAAAGACATCGCGACGGTGAAGTGCGCTCCGCATCTGGATTTTATTTTCTCTTCACCGTGAACTTCATTATTATCCCTCTCCCTACTTCACCAAATCTCCCACTCAAAAGACGACAATCGGAGGTTTCAACGTAGCCCGTCAAGAATCTATGAAAAAGATCTTGAGCAGGTCATAAAACTTGATATCGATAGTGAAGGTGTAAAACCGTCCAAGCCGAAATTTGGCCGAAAATAAGTTGTTGAGCTATACTGGTAAAATGGGGCCTTACGCACCTTCTTGATCCCTTAGAATCATTCCTGGAGCAATGTAGTTGAAAAATGTACTTGAAAATGTAGTTGATATCCCCCCAAAAACAACTCCGTTGTAAAAACTGGCCCGCCAAAAAACCTCAGCCGCAAAAAGGAATGATATCCATTTTGCCCGCCAGCCACATATATAGGATGCTCAGTGCTTCTCACCTCGCTGTTGAGTGTGCATATAGAAACCTGATCCTCCTACCCCTAACCTCCACCGTCAATGTTTTCCTGTTCCCTGTCACCTTCCCACAACCCCCTCTCACCCTTAGTCACCCTCGGTTTCACCTAATATGTTTCCTCTGTTACACCAGCAGGGAGCTTTACGCTTCTTTCAATGCTGTTGGCGGGAGCTTTTTGCCAGATGAACAAGCCTGAATTGAAGCATTACTTCATTACAGTTGTACCACCGCTGATTACTCGTGACCACCAGTAATACTTATGTTAGCTTGTTCATCTGGCAAAAAGCTCCCGCCAACAGCATTGAAAGAAGCGTAAAGCTCCCTGCTGGTGTAACAGAGGAAACATATTAGGTGAAACCGAGGGTGACTAAGGGTGAGAGGGGGTTGTGGGAAGGTGACAGGGAACAGGAAAACATTGACGGTGGAGGTTAGGGGTAGGAGGATCAGGTTTCTATATGCACACTCAACAGCGAGGTGAGAAGCACTGAGCATCCTATATATGTGGCTGGCGGGCAAAATGGATATCATTCCTTTTTGCGGCTGAGGTTTTTTGGCGGGCCAGTTTTTACAACGGAGTTGTTTTTGGGGGGATATCACATCTTTTTGCATGGCTAGTTTTCGAGTGGTACTTATACAATACGGTTCAACAACTTATACAATACAAAAGTACCTACGAGGTAACTAGTAAATGTTTTTCTAAATGAAGTTTTATCCTAGTCAAAATTTAGTAAAACTCGGCGCTTCGCGCCTCGCCAGGGGGGCAAGCCCCCCTGGACCCCCCGGATCTTTTCTCTTCTATACTTTGTATAGAACGAGGTATTTGCTATGCAAAACATGAATAATGTTTTTGCGTCCCGTTTCCCCTTTTCCTTATCTCTTTTCTTTTTTCTTTGTCTGTATGGAAAATATTAAGAAATGTGCGGAAAATTTATTAGTTTTTTTATTTACTCAGGGCTGTATCTCAGCTTCTTCGATATTTACAGTGATTTTGGCAGTATATAATTTATGCATAAATTAAAGGCTTTCCAACGAATGGAGAACGATTTTTGTCCGTTGAAAACTAAAGAAGTTTCATTTCCCTAGAAACGGCTCGGTTGTACGTGAAAATCATTAAAAATCTTCGTGACATAATTTCGTGACTTAAACTTCGTTACGCTTTTCAACTCTGGTAGGCCACCGCAAAAACATTATTCATGTTAAAATTAGTACGCCTACTAATTTGCCTTTTTGTTTCTTGTTTTTGTGACAAGAATAATTATTTTTTGGAAATTATTGTTTGTTATCTGAAATGTGTTTGAAAAATAAGTAGTTTTAAAATTTTTGCGAATTGGTTAAATATTAGTTTTAAAATTTTCGATTAATTAAAACAATCAACAATTTAAAAACAATTATTAAAATTTAATACAATTATTCTTATTATTAAATTTAAAAAAATAGAAAGAATTAGAAATTTGAATAAATTTGAATTAGAAATTTTTTGAAAATTGGTTGCATTTTTTCTTGGGGATTGTGCAAATTTTTGTTGTTGAGAATCATTACAATAATTGTAATTATTGGTGTCGAAGAGAAAGAGGAAAGAGAAAGTTTGCAACTGGTAAAACGCACGTTTTTATACCAAAAATCGCGAATAACTCGAGAACCGTTGGGAAAAGTGCCAAAGTGCGCTACCCTCATTCGAAAGCCCATAAAATTTCCTATCGATCCTCAAACAGGCGCCACTCTACGACAATTTTTCTGACCACCGTTCAACTTTGATGTTTTCGGAAATTAGCCAAATCAGTAGATGTGGAATTTATTCACGTATTTTTGGCTGTGGATTAGTCAAATCGATTGAGATTTAGTTCAAAATTATTGAGCATATTCTAGACAACCTAGCGGACATTTTAAGACCAACCGCACCAATTTTCATCAATATTTGCGGCAGTTGTTGTTGAAAAAAGAAAAATCACCATAACTCCTTTATTTTTCCTCTTAGGAAGCATTTTTTGATCTCAAATTAAACAGTTTGAAAAGCTGAACACAACTAAAAAAGAAAATCTGAAAAAGCTTCAATTTTGAAGGAGTTATGACCATTTGAAATTCCTAAAAAACACTATTTCCCCCCTAATTGGGGGGGAAATGGGGGGAGGGAGAAAAAATGGTCAAAAGGCACTCCCTTGGAGCATAACAAACGTGTGTGCAAAATTTCAGCTCGATCCGATTTGTCTGCTGGGCTGTAGCCCCGTCAATGAACAACAACAACAACAACAACGAGAAGAAGAAGAAGAACACGAAAAACGTGAAAAATAGTGGTTTTAAAATTGTTATACCCCCGACACCTGATGTTCCCAAGAGCTGAAATTTGTTTTACGTCCTCACGTGCCCCTGGAGAGTTGGTGTACAAAAAATCAACTCTCGAGACACTCAGGGGACCGAGCTACGGGATGGTGAAAACCCCAACTAGTTCCGTCGCGTAATCAGTGTCTCAGTCGCTTCGGTTTTCAAAGCTTCGGGTTTCTTGGCGGGCGGGACGCTCCCGCGTCCCTAGATTGTATGCCCTTCGAACTAAACAGCAAAGCTAAAGTGTATTTGACGAGGTTTTTATAAAAATATCAACGAGACTGAAAATGCTCTATTGATTTTTCCGCTTCTACTTCTCCGATTTATCTATGGAATATGGTCAGACATGTTATATTATTAATGAAATGTATGTTGTCAGCGGGTGAAACCGGCACTTGGACGAGCGAGTGAAAAGAGCGGGCATAGTTAGTTTCCTAATTAGCACAGAGCTGAGCATCCATTGGTCGTACTGTGCATAGCTGGGGTAATTTATAATTAAGCAAAATGAAGATGAATAGTACACATTTTCAAGATACTGTAGGGTCGAATAGAATCCCCAGACAGTGCTTCACATCACGAAATGAATTTTTGTGTTAAATTATTAAAATTCAATTCTCTTGACCTATTGTAAGGTCGTTTCATATTTTTCCTACAATTTGATTTCTAGTTTATAATTACCTTATGCACTATTCCATTGAGCTATCCCTTATTTAAATCGCTCTGTAATTGTTACTACCTTCTTGATACTTTGTACGTGATTCCCCTTTGGTTGGTTGTTGATCTATCATTTTTCTATTAGTATGTAGGGGGTACAGATTCGGTTATCTCATGAGAAAAAATTCACTTGGAAGCAGAGAAAAGTAACAAAGGAATTGAATAGAACAAGAAAGAAGACATAACAGTGAAATAGCGAAGGGGTAGTATCTTCCGGTTGTTTCTTCAAGGTGTACCGCCTCTTTGCCTACGAAGGCGGTAAATCACTGCAAATTTGTCTTAACGTTCCTCCTGCTTCCCTCTTTTCAGGATGCATCATCTTTCCTTTTTTCGCATGGGAAAATAAGGTGGAAGAGACGGAAAAAGTACCTCGTTCTCAGTAGTTAGCCTTGCACCGCCCAGCCCGCAATAAATATTTGTACGTTAGGCATCGGATTTTACGCTACCTTGGGGATCCTATTTAGCACTGGAGAAACACCGCGAGACGTACAGCACCCTAGGTGGCTTATTAAAAACAAAAAAAAATATGAGTTAGAATAGAGGGGTTGAAGCTGGGCTATGGTTTCCACTAAATGATGGATGCTCGGAGGTCTCCCTGCGCCGCCCGCTTCCTGAATCATAGATTTCAAAAAACCTCCCCTTAATTTTATTCGGTAGATTTGGCACCCGATTTTTCCCTCTGGTCCCCGAAGCTTTTTAAACTGTGGAAAAGGCCCCTCGATAATTCATGGGAGAGCTTAATGCATTTGCACTCTTATTCCAGAAGAGGCGGGAGGTTGGGTTCATGTTTCATTATTTAAAGGATTACGGAGTATTTAAGCGAAAGGGTGAGAAAGCGATTGTGCATTTGACATCGTGTGATTTTCATCCCCTGAAAATCCGTACGATTCCAAAACAAATTGCTTTTAGAGAAGGATATAGGCTGCTAATCATCTTTCGTGGAGGGCGCGTTACCCCATTTCGTCGCCGACGCGCTCGCCGTCTTGATATCTTAATCGAATAAGCTATGATATCGCTCATGAATAATTTATGACATGCATTAGCTCAAGTAATTTCTAGAAGCTCATTTATCACGGGAGAAGCCCGGCGACTAACGACGCTTAACGGCCAGGTTTTCCAATAACTTCTCACACGAGCACACATTCATCACTAGTTTACTACTTGTTTTCGTCAAAAAATTTTGTTTTTCTGACATCTCGTCAACATGAAAGTTTCAAATGACTAAAAAAGAACGATTATCACATTTATCAAATACTTGGATGACCTATGCGTTGCATGAGATAACTTCCATGGTAAATTATAAGGTACAAAATTTGGGGGACCTAATTTAATGGGGACCTAATTTTCGAAATACCGTGTCCTCCGATCAAGTAGAAAGAGGGTTGAATTTTGAGTACTCCCAGTGCTTTACAAACTGAGACAAGAAATATAAACTATACACTTTTTAGCCCTCTTTAAATGAAATGTTCCACTCTTATCGGCCGTAGCCTCTCAGTTTGCGTCACTTTCATATTTATTTACTATCATCTCCCAAATTACCTTGCTCCTGCCATTCCTGGGGTAGAGCTCGTTCAGATTTTTCACCCCGAACCTCTTTGTACCTCAAATGTCCTCAGTATGTACTCGGTCTACCCTTCAATTCACTTTATTAATCATCCCCGAAATAACCATGAAAAATCAACGTTTCGTCATTATTTGCTTCACCTGTTTTTGATAAGAAATTTAATTATTACTGGTGGTCACGAGTAATCAGTGGTGGTACAACTATAATGAAGTAATGCTTCAATTCAGGCTTGTTCATCTGGCAAAAAGCTCCCGCCAACAGCATTGAAAGAAGTGTAAAGCTCCCTGCTGGTGTAACAGAGGAAACATATTCGGTGAAACCGAGGTGGACTAAGGGTGAGAGGGGGTTGTGGGAAGGAGACAGGGAACAGGACAACATGACGGTGGAGGTTAGGGGTAGGAGGATCAGGTTTCTATATGCACACTCAACAGCGAGGTGCGAAGCACCGAGGATCCTATATACGTGGCTGGCGGGCAAAATGGATATCATTCCTTTTTGCGGCTGAGGTTTTTTGGCGGGCCAGTTTTTACAACGGAGTTGTTTTTGGGGGGATTAAAACTACACATCGTCCCCTTTAAGCCAAAACCATGAATGTGCAAAAAAAAATCGAAATTTGAGTTCGGCATCAGTTGTGGTGGGTATTGACTTCCTCTATTTATGAAAAATCCTTAGAAATACTCAGGTGTTTTCCAAAAACGTCTAAGGAATCCTTAAAAGGATTCTTCCGAGTATTTCTAAGGATTTTCATAGGTAGAGGTAGGGTTGTTCCGATACCGGGATCTTCCGATATTTGATATCGATAACGATATTCAACGTCGATATCGATACAGCGATGTTATCGCAATAAAATATCGATATTGGCAATATCAAATGATCGGATGCAATATATTATATTGCAAAATTTGTATGATGATTATCGTGATTATCAAGATCAAAAACCGTAATATTGACCATAATCTTTCCCATATCTCGATAATATCGCATTTCCGATATCAATATAATATCGGAAATATCGAAACAAAAATATCGATATTCACTGATATCGATAATATCGGACCATCCCCAGGTAGAGGAGGACACCACTCCCCCGCAAGTGATGCCGAACTGAATTGTCGATGTTTGGCATATTCATGGTTTAGGCATAAAGGGGACGACAAGGTCTTCTAAATTGGAGTCATGTACATGGGATGAAATCGAATGTCTTGTTCTAAAATACGTTTTGTCTCTACGGAACGCAGGTGATTTCGGATATTCGTTGGATTGTACTTAGTTGTGATTGATGATTGAGGAAGATACAAGTGAGTATAATATACTATTATGTGAATTATGATACCTCTGTTCTCCTATTATTTCGTTATGAGGGAAGTTACGATATGGAGAACGGTGATATAAATGGAAGGATGACCTCAACAGAAAAATTCCAATGGTTCATTATCGAAGATAATAAACCAAAAATGGTCAGCTGTGGAATATTTTGCAGAGTTTCACAAAAATTAATTAAATCTTGAATTCAACTTGTACCTACTTTACAAACTCGTCATGTTTTCATGATCCAGTAAACTGAGTTACGAGGGTTTCCGAAACCCAAGAAACATAGCTTCTTAGATAGTAAGATGACATTATACGTATCCCCACATACATGTATGTGGGAAACCATCTCATTAGCAAGTTGCGCATTGAGTTTCGTTCGATGCTCCCAACTATGTTTGTAAACGGTATAACGGCCTAAAGCTTGTCGAGCACAAATACGGCAGGTGATGGAAAGATCGGGGCTCAGAATTTCATTAGTCGGCAAACAATTGGATTAAGACCTCCAAAGTCGAGGATTAAACAAAAGTTAAAGCAAGGTAGACCCCCCTTCAGTACCCAGAGGGTTTGTTTTCAGATTGAAGTTGAGTGGTGTTGAATTGAAATGTCGGAAGCGTTCTAATCCATACCCCTCTCACCCTTCGCCACCGTCCCCATCCTCCCTGTATCTTCGAGTTTCCTTGAGCCCTTATAAAACGTCTGGGGAAGGAAAGTGCTGTGGTGGGGAGGGTGCAAATGGCGTAGGGTGGGACTAGGTAATTGTTTAAGAGTTCTGCGGAAGTTGAGGAGGGGTCGAATGTTTCTGATGACTCACAGTTGACTTTCGGTTCCTTTTCCTTCCATCATTAGAACCATAAGGCAGAACCTCCGGCCATTCCCTTACAACGTAAACAAAGTTGCCCCTCTATCGAGATATATATTTTTGCTTCCTCCGAGTGTTTCCAAGGTCCTTTTTCTCACGCGATTCATCGTAATCAGACTGATATTTATTCAGTGAGAGTCATCATCATCATATTTTAATGAAAACGTCGAGGGGCTGGTGCCGGCCAGTAAAAAAAGTACCTACATACAGGCTGGAGGAGCACGCCGCATCATCTGAAGATAGCCATGCAGTTTGAATTAATGAGCAAATTTTATTATTATTTTCATTTCTGGTTTGATAGATAGTAACTGTTATTAAATAAGGTGAAGGCGGCGGATTTGGCAACGCTGCGCTATATAGCTTCCAGGTTCATGCCTCTCTTTCAGCACCTTAAGTTATTTCGTTATAAATAATGATGTTCTGAATTATACTAACGAGTGGTCGCCCAAAACATTGAGTGGGCTGAAAAATACTCAAAATCAAAATCTATCCATATTTGTATAAAACTATACACGTATGTATATATAGGTACTTGTACGTGAACTTTTCGAGCTATGGTGTTTCGAAGTTTTTAACCCATTCTTTCCAATTCAAAAGGGCTTAGTGCCGTACACGGCGGACGAACGGAGGTTTTAACCATTCAAGATACGAATTCTACTTAATATCTTGAAAAGTAAAACCACGATTTTAGGGGAGGTTGAAAAAAATTTTTTCCATGACTATTTCATTACTTAGTTCATTATTAGGAATTATGTATACTGGTTTATACCTATATCTGTTCGGCTCAGAACTCAGGCACTAAGTGATATTAGTGCTTTAAAAGAATTAGCCGTGATTCTGGTTGAATCGTTACGTTTGGGATTAATGGGATATTGTAATACAACAATACACTATATTGTTGGTGATATAATTAACTCCTATGTAATTGGTATAATGGTATCCTTGTAATAGAGCACATATTGTTTTGTCAATCGATCTCATCCCGACTATACACGTTCCTTACAGCTTATAAGTAGTTACTTCCATCATTTCGCATCCATCAGCACTAAATTTTACAATCCATACCTTGTTCTGTATCCGGATCGAACCACGGACTAAATTATAATTATCCCACTATTTCTTCATTCTCTAAAATTTTACATGGCCAGAAATTCAAGTTGGCAGATGATTAATAGAAGTTTCATTTGTATCAAATCATTCTTATTCGTTCTTCTACTACTGAAATTAACCTCGTTTCTCCTAACCACCAATACAGGTTCAAAGTTTGGCATCCCAATAGTTCAATGCACTACTAGAGTGTTCTTCTGGGTTTCAATTTGGCCAATTATAGGAAAACAGAATCTGATAGCATTAATATACGAAACGCCTGATTAGTCTTTTCCACCGGAAGAAAAGTTAAATTGACACTCGAAATTTTGTTGAAAAAGATGAGGTGGCCTTGAGCCCTTAAGTTGGAGCTTTGAAATGTTTTCAAGAACTTCTCCAAAGAACAGTCGTTAACCCTTAATTAAAGAGTTCAGTTGGAAGGAAGAACAATGATTCTCCCAACGGATGAAAAAAAGAAGGGTTTAGAGTGAAGTGGTAGGTAGAATGTTGGCAAGGAAAATCGAAATCAAAAAGAAAAAAATACGTTTGGTGAGTTGGGAACGTGAGGGGCTGGGCGTGAAGTAAAAAACTTTCCGGAAGGCCTCCGAGTGAACGCCTCAACTAGAAAAACGGAGAAGTCTGTTGGAACAGTAAAACAATGAAACTAGAGCAGAGAGGTTTATTTGCAGACTGAATGAAACAACTACTCTTGCTGTAGGATCTGTGAGAGAAATCTAGAGATATCCTGGCGCTCTCGTTCCATTCAAGTGTTCCGTCATCAACACTAACACGTGTAGAATAAATAACGCTATCATACTGTATACCATGTTTCAGAGCATTCAGATTTGCCTTCGTCGCGAGAGTCTTCATAGTAACGATAACGTTGATGCAGATCAAAAAATCTCGTGTGTAAGAGAAAAGTCTCGACCGCAAGTCACAAATTGGATTGGTCCTACAGGACTAAAGTCACTTTTTTAAATTATTCGCTTAACAATAATAATGAATGTCAACTCAGGTATTATAGTTGATGGTAGGGTTGGCTTCTTCTGGCAGCTGATTCGACATTTCAGACTTGCTACCTACCACTTACGCGCACCATTTCAAATCACATCAGAACTTCGACATTTTTAGTGGTGTATCGAAAATGATTGTACAAATACTAAATGTGGCTTGAGAATTAGCGGCGCTAATTTAGCGCTAAGATAGGATTGTCATTTTAGAGCTGGCCATTATGATCTCGGCGGCAGCGCCCTTGCGTACCGAAAGCGAATCAATGATCGCGAGGTTGCTGGGGAAACGAGTCATAATTATGCGGTTTGTTCACTCCAAAGAGTTTCATTCAAAGAACAGTCCCACTGTTCCAACCATTACCTCTATGGTTTAAAGACCTTTGCTAACGTCGGAACCATGGCTATTTTAAAAATTTTCGACTTTGTTTCATTGTTCTGATTCTGACCGCAGTAAAGCCGAACATAAGGTGTAGGATTAATGGTGCGTACCCACAATCTTGAATTCTTTCAGTTTGGGTGACTGAAAAATCCCTTACAGTTGAAATCCGAGAAAAAATCTGTGTGTGAGCCAACACAAGTGTTCCGGCCGGAACGGATTATTTGAACAAGTTGTCACTGTTCCGTCCCGTTTCGGGGGTGGAATAGGTACCGAGGAACGGCTCCAGCCCTAACTGGCAGTTTGACCTCACCGTTGCGTACAACAGAACAAGAGTCTGTACAATCAGATTTTTGAATGGTTCAATTCGGATATAGTTGCTTAAAGAACATTTCTCCTATATTCGGTGAGTTAATAAAAGTTAATTCGATTTTGGCCTTTTGAATTAAAATTTCGTGACCTGCGATGCGCGGAAAGTCTTCCTGTCAAACTGATCTTAAATAGGGAACTTCAGAATCGCCAATGGAAAAACTGACACCCTACGAGCCCAAGTTTTGCTCAGGTTTGTAGTCAATGTGAGTTCGTTTGGTTCGGTCGGATCTTGAGTAACATGTACGCGAGTTGGGCTGGAGCTGTCATTAGGCTGAGAAACAAGAAAGCCAACCGAGTGAGGAAAGGCGCATAGGAAAGGGACTCAAGTTGGTACATCCCGAGTAGTAACGTTCGTGAGGCGAGTTCTCGGTTGGGTTGTCGAAAGCGGCCAAATGTGTGCGTAGCCCGATGGAAAAGGGACAGAGTTGTCAAACCCCTCGAGGGAAGCCACTTCCACTCTCCCGTCACCCGCGGTCCCTAATTGTCATGTCCCGAGCTATTAGGTCCCTCCCTGGACATCGTTTACTTCCGGAGCATTAACTTCCGGTGTTCCAGGGTCGGTTGGAGTGGGGACGGCGAGGGGTGAGGGCGAATACCCTTCTTCATCGTGGACCTACGTAACACCGGAGTTTGGGCTCAGATCTGGACTTTGGAAAGTTATCACGTGTTGCCGGTTGTTGATAGGAAGGAGGAGGAAGGATACTCGAAACTTGGGAGTGAGTAATGTCAGCTGGCCCCTCACTATGCCCTCCGACGATCAATCAACGACACTCACAAGAAAACATGGGAAACATTACGTGAAAAACTAGCCAAGTGGGTGTCTATAATCCTATGGACATAAATCATTTCCAAGATCCGTATCCTCTGGATTTGTTCCCAGCCCTAGACGCATAGTAATGTTCTTCATCTGAAAAGCAACAATTTCAGTTTCTAGGTCCGATTCATTCCTTAATCGTAATACTTCATCTGAGCTTACCTACCTAGGTAGGTACTCATTTTCATGTGTTGGAAACTAAATTCATTTGTTCACTAAAATCAAGAAAGGTTAATGCACGAAGTCAGTCATACAGAACGAAGTCACCTTACTAGTGAACAGTTTAAAAGTTGGTGAACACCAAAACATTTGGACGATTCTTGCTTCCCAAATTAGTTCCTTAAACTCTAACCCTGATTTTCATCAAAGACAAACCAGTAAAAAAAACTCATATTATTAAAAAATCAGTCTTCAGACATTTGTTTTGGAACATTGATCTTTTCATTTCAAATTATCCATTTCATTAAGTAGGTAGGTATACCATTTATGGGATTTTCATAAATATTTTTCAACCTCTCCCGCCAATTCGTGACTCAAAAATTCAAATGTAACCAATATTTGTTAGGGTCACAGAATCCTACTATGTTCCTCACGTTCAATACTCCCTTTCAAGTCGGACATGCTCCTCGGCGTACGCTATGCCGTTTGACGTACGCTATGACGTAATCCTATGATGAACGGAAAATTTTATTACATAACCTAAATTTTATCTCATATTATAATAATCAGTTGGTATATAAAACAACACAATACTACGTCATATGTTGGCAAAGATTGGTTTATGCCTTCAAATGAACGGTCAAAGTGTCATCCTTCAGTACCCAAAGAACTAATCTTCCATTGTTACTAGGTAAGACGTGAGTAGCCAATGCTATGTCAGTCGCCAGGTGTGAAAAATATTACTGCAACAAGATGCTATACCTAGTAGAGATAGGATTTTGTTGCACACGTAGTATTGATCGCCGGGTGTGTCGAACATTAGTGCAACAAGAAACGTATGTTCTTAGTGATTCTTGGTTAAGACGGAATCGAAACACAATAGTTGCACTTATGTTCCTTAATTTTTTAAATAACAATAGCAATGCTGTCGAAGCAAAAAACCACAAGTTTCTGGAAAACTGAAACTGAACATGAAAATTGAAGACCCAGCAGACTGGGCCAATTTGATACGGTCAGTATCTCGGAGCAATACCCTAAACGTGATCGAAATGCCCTAGAATATATTTTTCATTTCAAAGCCCTCCTCTCGAATATATTTTTCATTTCAAAGCCCTCCTCTCGAATACATTCATGATTTTTCAAATTTTCCTTCAAAAATTTACCTTTCTTGATTTTTCATTCAATAAAATACGTCCTATCGAGTTTTGCACTTAAAATTTGCTGTTCCTGAATGTTTGCAATTAAACAACTGAATCAATTCGGTCATATCTTTAGTGACTGTATAACTTTTGACGAGATTTTAAACAAAACTATAGTTTTTTTAATATTTCAGTTTAGTAGGTATACTAAGTCAGCTTTTCCTGAATCGCGCAGAGCAACAAAATACTATTTCATGTTTTCCCTGGAGAAAAAGGTTCGGAAAATTGAGTTAAAAATATCTTGTGGAACAGGGCTTTATTGTCATTCATCTGCAGTTGTCACTTTGTCTGTAAACATTTTAAAAGCTACACACGGTATGGTTACATTTTTGATCAAAACTTTAAACGCAATTTTCTCAGAATGGCTTTTTTTGACATAGTTTTGAGTTGTACCAAGGCCCAGGAAATATAAAATAATAATACAATATTATACCTACTGGTTCCGTTTCATTATTTCATCGATTTACTATGATATACTATTATATATTATATTTGTAATTATATATAGTGGGTATATATGTGATGTATTATATTTGTTTAAGGCCCACTAATGACCGTGTCACGTCGTAATCAAATTTAGTTCAGATTCCTGCCATCGATATTTAAAGTTATTCACTGAAAAGACGAAAGAAATGGAAGGGGCCAAAGGATAAACCCATACTGCCAGCGTCTAGTATTTTGATACCTTATTTACTCAATGTTCGACATTTAGGTACATATAATATATGTATATATTATATTCTCAATTTTCTCAATTTTTCACATTCATACGGATATATTAACGGCTAATTTTAGTTGGTACCTTCGTTTTATCTTTGGACAATATTGTTAGATAATAATCATTGAGAATATCTCCGTTCGGGTATCCGTTTCCTACTTCAAATTAGCCACGTCAGGATTAACTCGTTCCCTCATAGATGTCGGCGAATAGAGCTGTCATGCACCCGATTTAACAGCGCAGATTCCGAGAAGGGCGTTTTGAATGCTCATTCACTCGATAAGAATCTTTTCACTGCAATAGTTTCACTGGGATTGTATTGTATGTGTCTCTCAAATGGAGGGATCACTATTCTTTTGAAACTTATAGTTCCTCTCTTTACTATTTCACAATAGAGGGGAGAGCGAGGGCAAAGCAGGTGTGTCAACCGGCATTAAGTTAAGAGGAGGAATCCCAGAACAAAAGCGTTTCCCTTTCAGGATGCTCTAAGATCCGACCCTATTTGGGCTTTCAACCCCTTCTGCCGGCCTCAGCCAATGTCCGAACCCACTGTCCAGACTTCCATCAAACCTTTCCAGGTCTGATCATCGACCTGAGCTTTGGAAACCGACCTCGTTTCCTTCACCGATACTTCGCTGTCCCTCTCCGCTCCTTCGACCGAAAATGATAGGAGGTGACTCCTCGCCATGATCTGGCTATTGTCACGTTCTGATAACCCCTCGGGGCTCATCCGGATTTCACTCCTCCCCTTATCCGTCGCCCCTTCGCCACTGGGATTTTATTCGAATCGATTCGGGTTCCTCCTTTGGAATTTGAATCCGACTCTGCTATTGAAGATCGACCACAATAGACCCCAATTCGAGTGGTTGGTCTGGTTCTCCGCAATTCGCAGTGATTTGCGGTAGTCATTCCCTCGTCCGGATATCAATGTTATCAGATAGCTGGGAATCGTCATTTAAGGAAGTAACGTGTCATAACCCTAGGTCAACCCAAATTTCATGGAGTAAAACCCTAAAACCCCAAATCGTTTATATTCTGTAAGTCAACCTACGCTGCATTTATCTGTGACATTTAATATGCCGACCTATGCTTCCTCTATGATAACACCTATGTGTTCTTGAAAAAACAGGAACAAAATTTGTCGGAATTGAACATTTTTCACTGCCCTCATGGAAGCCAACAAATAACTATCTAGGAACACGATAGCGTTCTGCCCCGCCAAGTAAAATGTTGGCACCCAACCTCAAGGAATCACCTGGCTAGCAACTCACAACTTACGTTGTAAACAGGATTATAAAAATATAATATATTATACGAATATATCGAATATCGAATATCGGATATATCGAATATTATTCAGTCTATTGCTCACCACGTATATTCCACGTTATTACAAGTGGCGACGAACGATAAAACGTCATGAAGGTCATCTGGGATCATCAGCTATGAGATCCGTCGCGCGGTTACACCTGTAATGGCCAGGAAGGGACAAGCAGATTGAAGAATTTTTGAAGACGTGCGCGTCTTGCCAACGAAACAGACGTTGGGACCCAGAATCGCCAATTTACTCTTGGAACGTGCCTGCTGAGGTGTGGTCTCGAGTTCATACTGACTTTGCAGAGGCATTTGAAGGACGTAGTTGGTTAGTGGTAGTGGACGCCACTAGCAAATGGCAGGAGATAGTAGTCATGAAGCAACATAATGCTGGGAAGACTGTGGCTGCGTTGGAGGAGATGTTTGCCAGATTTGGCCTCTCTCGTGTTATTGTTTCGGACAATGGGCCCCAATTCACGTCTAAGGAGTTCCAAAAATTTTGTACCAATCGCAACATAAAGCACGTTACCTCGACACCATATCATCCGCGGACGAATGGCCTGGCAGAACGGGCGGTAAGGACCTTCAAGCAGAGAATGTTGTCATCAAGGAACGAGGGTTCTGTACAGGAACGGTTGATGAAGTACCTTTCCTCGTATAGAGCCGCCATCCATAGCTCCACCAGACATGATGATATTGGGACCGGAACCCCGAACGCGCTTGTCGCTTGTCGCCAAAACTTGGGGTGCACATGGAAGATACGGTGCAGCAACAGCAGCGCCGGGGTTTCTATTACAAGGAGTTTGCGGTAGGGGATGATGCCTGGGTAAAGAGGAAGAACTACGACAATGGCTTCATCAAGGCTCAAGTAATAGAGTGCACAGGGCCCTTATCGTATGTGATGGCTACGCGCGATGGACAGGAGTGGAGGGTACACGCGGATCAAATGAGGATAGCGCCAATTTTAGCCGGAGGGAGAGGACAGTTGGCACCCAACCTCATGGAATCACCAGGCTAGCAACTCACAACTTGTGTTGTAAACAGGATTATAAAAATATATTCAGTCTATTGCTCACCACGTATATTCCACGTTATTACATAAACAAGTTGGGAAGAACAAACGATACAAAGAGTTTACCGGATGTCACGAATCTCGTTTTTCAGGCTATACCTATCTCGGCTTCTATGAAATTGAGACCGATCAGCTTGAAGTTTGGTGTGGATTTTCTTGGTATAGATCATTTACAGCCCAGAAAGTTTCAAGTCGCTAGATCTAAAGGGAGCCGAGTTACGAGTATATAACTTCGTATATAACTTCAAAAACCAGGTTTTTCACCCTTACAATGTTCGTTCCCTTCACCTTCTCCTTGTTCAGTTAGGCAAGGTTTAAGCCTTCCCACCTTCACCGATTAACTTGGGATTTTTCACAGAGCTTCGCTTTAACTTTAACCAGTGCGTTTAAAAATGTTGGAAACAAAAACCGAAATTTCAGGCTGATTGTAGCCACTTAGACGAGTCTACAGCCTGGGTAACAGGACTAATCGACTTGAAATTTTGCAAAGACCTTCTTATAACAAGACGCAGTGCTATTAAAGTGCTTTTCAAATGTTGAAAGATTTAACCCATTATCTCAGCCCAAAAAAGATTTAGGAGTATTCAACAATCGTACGTATATGGATGAGTACGGTTCTAAGCTGGGATGAAAAATATATTCTGTTAGTTTTCACATTCGGTTTCGGCACACAAACTCTACAGGGTATAGCATTCGTATTTTTACGTCTAAATTAATAGTTTGTGTGCAGAAACCGAATGTGAGAACTAACAGAAAATATATTTTTCATCCTAGCTTAGAGCTGTACTCATCCATTTACGTACGATTGTTGAATACAATTGTAATTTTTCTCTTACTGCAGTAGTGAGGTGGTGGTTGGTACAACAGGAACCCTACAATTTGGTTTAATAATAATGTTTTTTTAAAATGATTTCCAAAGATAAAACATTGGAATTGACCCAAAATACAATTGTCGATCCCCTCCCTAAACCTTTCAAGATACGTGCAATCCTAAAGTCGAATTTTAAAAACCCGTTCATCTGCCGTCCCAACATTTTGCCCATTTAAAATCGACTGAAAACTAAGAAATTTATATTGAACCGAATTGTATAGTTTTTGTTAGGTGGAAATATGAATAGATTTTGATGACCTACCAGAAAAACTATTCTATTTGATGGCCTAAGATACTTTTCGTGTCTACCACATAAAGGCGGTAATTCCGAATATTTTTCATGGTGTATTCTATTTCAATACACATGCATTATAAATTATTTCTAATTCATGCAGGTAGTAATAATTATTGTTTTACAATTATTGTTTTATTTCATATTTATAAGAATAAACTATTATTTGACTGGCCTGTGTTTGGCCGGCCTAATGTATACAGAAAATATTTAAAACCTTCGGAAAAATAGCAAGGTTTTTCTTGCTGCGTGGACGGGATTTACAATTTTCCATCCAACACTCGCACCCAAACTTAAGAACCTCGTAATCTTGCAAGTAAGGAATTCACGCATTCTCTTCTATCCTGGTCAATATAACTTAAATGGATTTCGACTGGAGAGTGGAAACTGAAACTACACTTGACATTGCCGATCTCCCTACCACATTTCAGCGGTACACCTTAGTACCTACTTGAATTTGAAGAAATGAGTTACAATAAAAAGGTCAAAATATCGATGCATTTGGACGTATTCACGTAGTATAATCCCGAAGTAAATTTACTCGACGAGTTACCCAATGCCAAACACAAGAGGACACGGAAACTCTCAAGGTTCACAAATAATTGAGTCCTGGAGTTCCAAACTTATTCGTAAATGACCTTAAGAACCCAACAAGTTTCAAAACAAGAAAAGTTGTCCAATGATAATAAACTTTGGGAGGAGAAGCTTGAGTTAACTAAAGCAGAAGAGGCACGGAATGGGAAAGGAAGAAAGCCGTTGGAGTAGCCCTTGCTTCACTTGCCAAAACTTTTGGACTTTCCCGAATTCAGATAAGATGAAACACCGCGATCGGATATTTCCGCCTTTTCTTAGTAAAGGGTCCTCTGCTCCTAATATATCCTTAGGAGGAACAACTTTTTCCCCGGATGGAAAGCTGGCAAATTCAGAGGTTTTGATGAACCTTTTGGAGCTTCTCAATAATAACTTGTCGAAATCGACGAAGAAAAACAAAATTCTAACCCTTCTACCCTCAAAGTTTTTGACTTTTCGTAGTTGTTGGTCTACCTTGAATTTTAAATAAACCAACAAATCTAAGCATCCGTTATGCAGTTATGCCCTTTTACAATTTACGTAGAATTCTAATGTTTGGTTTGCCGATTGACCAAAGATGGTCCCAGAAACTTCTCACAACCCTCATTCCACACGGAGAGGCGAAATAAAGGGGTTGGGATTTTCAAGAATTCCTAGCTCCGAAACTTTTAACCATCGATGTATAGACATCGATGCTTTTAACAGACAGGTATTATAGTTTTCTTTGCATTTAAATAGGTTTCAATCCTTCACTACCAATGTTTTTTCCCCTCAAGGCGCTGTATGACTAGTACGATCTAAAGGGCTCAAAGTTTCCTAGACATGGCTCTGGCTGAAAATTCCACTGAAAATCGATGGGATAGCAGACCATCACTGAGTTAGTTCTCCTGTGCACAATGACCTACATCGTCGATCGCTCATAGATATGTGCCGACTAACTATTTTCAATGAATTTTAATTAAGGGTGTCCCCCAGTGAAAATTGAATTGCAATCTAACCGTTGGATTCTTGCTCACGTAGATGACCTTTTTCCAGTTTTAACTTTATTCCCTTATAGGCCAAAAACTGTTCTTTACAGCATCCCAGAATTCGTTTTTCGAGGGCTCTGTTTTCAACGCACTGTAAACCATGTTGATAAATAAAACATGACCTGAAAAAAAAGTGTGCGACGGTACTATATGAAACCACCAAAGGCCCCTACAAATGCCATCAACGATTAGTTGACTGGAGCCGAAGCTCATTGTTTAAGGAATTTCGTGTTTGCGATTATATCCAAGTATTAAATTTTATGGGACTATCTTGGGACTAACCCGCACATGATCATCCCCTCGAACCCCTGGCAAATGAAATTTTCATATTAGACCAGCCTTTACTGACTGATTCACAAAACTACATGGAGAGTTCACGACAGTAGTTATATTTTATCACACCTCCGCTTTAGGTAGACACCTATTGTGGGTTGTACTTGTGTGATCAAAGTTTTATAAAAGTACAATGTTTACCTATATTGCTTCTTGTCGTTGACGTCAGTTTTTTTCCGAATCGAATCGCATCCAGAATGATAAAATTTGAACCGTAGGATTGAATAATGCCATCTACTACCACGTGTTCATTGTTTGATAGCTGCAGAAAAATTTACCTGAAAATAATTCTTTTTGCTGGCCGTATTCCAACATAGTTTATTAAATAAACGAGTGTAGACAGAAGACCGGACAAAGACAAACCTCACCGCTGTTTGAAACCGTGGAAAAATCAATTGGTATGTGAATATTCTACGTTTAACCATTGAAATACTAGAAAATTATGAGTGCCAGTTATTTTCATGAATGCAAATGAGTAGACGTCGTTTAAATGGTCACATTTTGAAATGCTGTTTCTTTTGGTACCTATCTTTAGTCTTCAGGAATCTGATGGTTTTAAAACTACTGACCATTATTAGATACTTATAGTGTTTTACTGATTTCTAAAATTTAAAAATGTGAAAATTGTGATTTCCAAAAACTCTGAAATGTGAAACGGTTATTATTACGGTATTGATTCGGAGTTTTGATGAAACAAGCACGAAAACTGATTCTACATCTTCCAGTTCCTCTGGACGATGATGTTTCCTTTTATAAAATCTCAATTTGATAGGGATGTCTGCAATGCGATTATCGCCACTATCACTATTTTTATTTCTCCTAGAACTCCTCAATATTCATTAATAATAATTATTAATGAATAAAATTTATTCATTATCAATGAGGAACCTGAGGAACTACGAAGGTCTCTGTTGCAGAATGTCGTATAGGACGTATGTTGTGGAGGTGGCATTCTCGTACAGCTGGAAAGAGTATATAGAATGTATTTGTGTATGGAAAGTGTATAAAGGGTACATAGTGTATAATATATACATGTATAGTGTAGTGTATAATAAATACATGTATATTACAATATACATGTATATATTATATACATAGTGTACACTTACTATACATGTATATAGAATGTGCATTGAATCATAGAACGTATTCCATAAACGTTAGTTTGTTTACCTAGGTATCCCATCATAATTTACTATTTATACGGTATAAATCTTAATTTAACTATTTATACCGTATAAATAGTAAATTATGATGGGATACCTAGGTAAACAAACTAACGTTTATGGAATACGTAAGTGTAGTTACTTGTTGTCACTACAGTTTGTTAGGATTTCCAAGAAATTTCATTGACCATATGTTGGGATAAAATTTTGTAAATCATGGAATATTATTGCTTATAATTTATTATTGACGATTGGTTGTTGTTCCATTAGATTTTGTTGACGTTTTCTACGGAGTGCCTTAGATCTGCGATAAAATGAGAGAGATTTGCCACATACAAGCGGGCCAATGTGGTAATCAAGTTGGCGCGAAATTTTGGGAAGTAATTTCTGATGAACATGGGATCGATCCAACTGGCGCATATCATGGGGACAGTGATCTGCAGCTTGAGAGGATAAATGTGTACTACAATGAAGCTACTGGAGGGAAGTATGTGCCAAGAGCAATTCTCGTCGATTTGGAACCAGGAACAATGGATTCAACTCGCTCAGGACCTTTCGGGCAGATTTTTAGACCAGATAACTTTGTGTTTGGACAGTCGGGTGCTGGGAACAATTGGGCTAAGGGACACTACACAGAGGGTGCTGAACTTGTCGATTCAGTTTTGGACGTAGTGAGGAAAGAGGCCGAAAGTTGTGATTGTTTGCAGGGATTTCAGCTCACGCACTCGCTTGGTGGAGGAACCGGGTCAGGTATGGGTACTCTGATTATTTCAAAGATAAGGGAGGAGTACCCGGACAGGATTATGAATACGTTCAGTATCGTCCCCTCTCCAAAGGTTTCCGACACTGTCGTTGAACCTTACAATGCGACTTTGTCAGTTCATCAACTGGTGGAAAACACAGACGAAACATTCTGCATTGATAACGAAGCATTGTACGACATATGCTTCAGAACCCTGAAGCTCACAACCCCGACGTACGGTGACTTGAATCATCTTGTATCGGCCACCATGTCAGGAGTGACAACCTGCCTCCGCTTCCCTGGTCAACTGAATTCTGACCTCAGGAAGCTTGCAGTCAACATGGTGCCATTCCCTCGGCTCCACTTCTTCATGCCAGGCTTCGCTCCATTGACATCCCGTGGTTCGCAGCAGTACAGAGCTCTCACCGTACCGGAACTCGTCCAACAAATGTTCGACGCCAAGAACATGATGGCTGCTTGTGATCCTCGTCATGGGCGCTACCTAACGGTTGCTGCAATCTTTAGGGGGAGAATGTCAATGAAGGAAGTTGATGAACAGATGCTCAACGTTCAAAACAAAAACTCTTCATACTTTGTTGAATGGATCCCGAATAACTGCAAGACCGCTGTTTGCGATATTCCTCCGAGGGGACTGAAAATGGCATCGACATTCATTGGCAACACCACTGCCATCCAAGAACTCTTCAAACGAGTTTCTGAACAATTCACGTCCATGTTCAGGAGGAAGGCTTTCTTGCATTGGTATACTGGTGAAGGTATGGACGAAATGGAATTCACAGAAGCCGAATCAAACATGAACGACTTGATCTCCGAGTACCAACAGTACCAAGACGCAACTGCTGAGGAAGCTGGAGAATTTGAAGAGGACGAGGATAATATTGAAGAAAACTAAATTGAAGTCGGATGTCCTTATGTTTCTTGTTGTTTTGTTGTCATTCTTTTCATTTGGTGAGTTTTCCGGAAATTAAATATTTGCATTCATACTATTTAGAGTTGTCTATGTTCATGTATGTGTATTTAAAACAATTCGAATCCTGACTAGGTATGAAACGTGTGATGGGTAGTGATCATTGTTGTTTCATAAGTTTCACTTTCGCACCTATGCACAGTATACTGAGCGTGAAGAGGATGCGGATGCAGGCAGCCCAACTGCGGACACCTGGCCTGTCCAAATCGACCGAGGGGTATCTTCCGATTCGGACTTGAAATCGGTCATGATTGTGGACTTTGGTAGGTAATTAACATATTGTTTAGGCTTGCTATTTTATTGATATTTCATTTCTTTAAAATTTAACTCCATTATTCAAATAGCGAGTCTACGAGATATTCCTCGGCATTCGGCGTCTCAGTCATCATGCAAGTATTAGTAAACAACATTCTTAACACTAATGTGCTGAGTACAGTTATGAATGTTATGCGTATTGAATGAATTAGTTGAGGTCAAAAGATTAAAGGGCTTGGAGGATTATCTAAATATGACAATGCTGTAATGTCAAATTAGTTCATGCTGTTCACGCCACATTTTATAAGCGTAATTAGGGTTTATTAATCAATCCTCCCTTATAATCCCTATAATAAATGCCACCCCTCCATTCCCATCACCCGCGGAGTCATTTTCAATTCATTTCTAACAAAAGTCTAACAGCCCCAGAGCATTTGAGGTGGAACTCATGTTTCCCTTATCCCATACGAATTAGTCCGACAACAATAATGGGGTTTTACCACTCTTCCTACAATATCCCCCTCACGGTGATCTTGGTTTATTATTTTCAATAATTGAATAAACCATAAAAATCGTGCAAAAAGGACGAGAATAGTTATTTTAACATGCCATCAACCTAGGCCTTAAGAAGGGGTGTCAAACATACAGGGTGTCTACAGAAATTATGGGACCAAGTCAAGGAATCAAACAGTTAATTTGCAACAAAAAGTGCCTCATGGAATTTTTTCATAACTCAATTGAAAAAAACGCCATTTTTTACTTTTAAAATTTGTCGTGTTTTCGACCCTGTCTCAGTAAAACGGCTCTAACTCCCTTAATCTTCAGACCGGAGGGACGCCGATTAGACCGCGCCTCTAACTCATCTGTGTGTCATTGATATCTTTCTTTACGCTTTTCCCGCCCTAATTTCCCAAACTCTATTCACCTGTCGTGTTTTCGCGGACATTCAGACCGCTCCCTCCTTCCCCAGGCTAGTGTCTTTTAGACCGCTCCCTCTTACAGCCGTAGGGTTTCGTCTAGGCACGGAAAATTATTAACCCTGATGATCCTAAGTAAGGCTGTTATTATGCTATCTTCGGTGCACTGATCCAAAGAAATTGACAGTACAACTGGGAAACCGGAGATACCTACTTACTACTTTTTTATAAAGCAACTAAGGGTGGCGTCGACAACTTCGACAACAAGTGTGCAACAAATTGTTTTTCTTTGGTCGGTTCCAATGGTTCATTGTCGAAGATAATAAACAAAAATGTCTAGTCTTTCCTGATAATTTATTGTTGAGTTACTATTCCCTCCAAGTCAACTGGTATATTTTGAAAAAAGTTACCTTCTTATATTTTCTAGTGAATGTAAATGACCTAGATTGATTACCTTTGCGTTATTTTCTCATTGTCCTTTGAATTAATTGTAGATTGATATGTATCAATCTACATACCTTGCAAATTTTAATCAATTTTTCATAAGATTTGGAAGTTTTTTGCTATTTTATTTTAGCCATTTTTTTAAAACTTATATACGTATTGTTTGTGGCTTGTAAAAGTTCATCCTACCTAGATACTCGTAAATCTTATTGTGATAAAAAAGAAATGAAAGCCTGCCAAACGAGAGGAACATTCTTACGCAACTTGAATGGCTGAAAAATGAATATTCCCGTGTGGAAAGCAAATGAAATTTTTGACGCTGAATCACTTCCATGTCTCCCTGAAATTGTTGATTCTTTAAACAAAATAACTTAATCCTTTTTTAGAAATGAATAATTATTAAATAATAAATTTAAATAATAATTATTATTCATTTTAAAAAATAATTATTTATTTTTGAAAATTTTATTTATAATTATGATTCATTATAAATAGGGATGTAGGTATTAGAGTAGGTTTTCAAAATGTCCCCCTCCTAGCCGAACACACCGGCTGCATCTTTTGATAACGCTCCTCGTGACGTCCCCGTGGAGGCCCCTCTATGGAACATAGTACCCTGTACCGAGATATGGAACGGTTGTAACTGTTCAGGAGTGTCACCGTTCGTTTCAGCGTCAAAAATGCCTAAATTGCGATATCGAACTCACTTCCATGAAGCAAGTTGGTGGATAACGTTGATTTTCACTTAAAAACCCACGTTTCTCCGGACTCAAACGTCATTTTCTCCACCAAATTTCACTGTGAAAAACTTTTTTTTATATATATACCATTGGAAAGCTGAGATTCTGCGCAAGTTTTTCTCGAGGAGTGCACGCCGAACAAACTTCGTAGTGATAGCGTAAAATACGAAAGGAAAAATGTGGTGATTTTTAAGAAATCTTCAAATTTTGGACTTTGGCCATTTTTTAACTGAGACAAATTCGAAAACACACAAAAAATCTTAAGTGAAAAAAGTTGGTTCTTTAATTGAGTAATGAAAAAATTCCAAGAGCCACTTCATGTTGCAAATTAGCTGTAGAATTGATTCCTTGCGTTTTTCTCATAATTTCTGTAGACACATTTGGTGGTTTTACATCTAATAGAGCTCCCGATGTCTCAATGACAGAGGACTCTCATCTGTCCTTAGTTTAAAAAATGAAGTAATAAGAAATAAGGGGTGTAAAGTGGGGATTGACATCTTCGAAACATCATGCTGCGGAAATTTTGAATAGGACGATATTGTTTTTCGTGCAAATTGGATAAGATTTCGGTCCAGTTGTCGGACCAGTGATGGGAGTATGAATCATTATCACCGTACATAACTACTAGGATTGTTTACCCATGTTGCGAAGGGCAGGTTTCAGGGTAGTGACCCCAACTCTGACAGGAAGCGGATCGGAGTTAGAAGCTTGAACTTTCGAACTGGCCTGTGTAGGGGGTCAGAAGTTTGAAAGGGAAAACCGAGTCGTGTTTGCTGCTGGGTAAGCGGAGGTGAAGCCGTAGAAGCGGTTCTTATTGGGACAGGACCCGCCTCGTTACACCCAGGCCCTCTCGAGTGGCCCTAAAGAGTCCTCCCGTCTCTTGATCTAGGGACGCGGGAGCGTCCCGCCCGCCAAGAAAACCGAAGCCCTGAAAACCGAAGCGACTGAGACACTGATTACGCGACGGAACAAGTTCGGGTTTTCACCATCCCGTAGCTCGGTCCCCTGAGTGTCTCGAGAGTTGATTTTTTGTACACCAACTCTCCAGGGGCACGTGAGGACGTAAACCAAAATTCAGCTCTCGGGAACATCAGGTGTCGGGGGTATAACAATTTTAAAACCACTATTTTTCACGTTTTTCGTGTTCTTCTTCTTCTTCTTCTTCTCGTTGTTGTTGTTGTTCATTGACGGGGCTACAGCCCAGCAGACAAATCGGATCGAGCTGAAATTTTGCACACACGTTTGTTATGCTCCAAGGGAGTGCCTTTTGACCATTTTTTCTCCCTCCCCCCATTTCCCCCCCAATTAGGGGGGAAATAGTGTTTTTTAGGAATTTCAAATGGTCATAACTCCTTCAAAATTGAAGCTTTTTCAGATTTTCTTTTTTAGTTGTGTTCAGCTTTTCAAACCGTTTAATTTGAGATCAAAAAATGCTTCCTAAGGGGGAAAATAAAGGAGTTATGGTGATTTTTCTATTTTCAACAACAACTGCCGCAAATATTGATGAAAATTGGTGCGGTTGGTCTTAAAATGTCTGCTAGGTTGTCTAGAATATGCTCAATAATTTTGAACTAAATCTCAATCGATTTGACTAATCCTCAGTCAAAAATACGTGAATAAATTCCACATCTACTGATTTGGCTAATTTCCGAAAACATCAAAGTTGAACGGTGGTCAGAAAAATTGTCGTAGAGTGGCGCCTGTTTAAGGATCGATAGGAAATTTTATGGGCTTTCGAATGAGGGTAGCGCACTTTGGCACTTTTCCCAACGGTTCTCGAGTTATTCGCGATTTTTGGTATAAAAACGTGCGTTTTACCAGTTGCAAACTTTCTCTTTCCTCTTTCTCTTCGACACCAATAATTACAATTATTGTAATGATTCTCAACAACAAAAATTTGCACAATCCCCAAGAAAAAGTGCAACCAATTTTCAAAAAATTTCTAATTCAAATTTATTCAAATTTCTAATTCTTTCTATTTTTTTAAATTTAATAAGAATAATTGTATTAAATTTTAATAATTGTTTTTAAATTGTTGATTGTTTTAATTAATCGAAAATTTTAAAACTAATATTTAACCAATTCGCAAAAATTTTAAAACTACTTATTTTTCAAACACATTTCAGATAAACAATAATTTCCAAAAAATAATTATTCTTGTCACAAAAACCAGAAACAAAAAGGCAAATTAGTAGGCGTACTAATTTTGGTTTATTATCTTCGATAATGAACCATTGGAATCGCCCAAAGAAAAAATTTTTTTAACCCCCCCTCAAAATTTGTTGGTTTACGTTTCAAGATACGTAGATTCAGAAAATCGAATAAAAAAAAATCCGTCCGTCCGCCGTACGCCGTACGCCGTCCCCCGTACGCCGTCCCCCGTACGCCGTCCGCCGTCCGCCGTCCACGCCGTTTTGCCCAGTTAGCGTTGAGCTAAAATTACAAAATTTGGTTTCTGGGTTTGGACCAGCCCCACAATGATCCTCGAAACTTTTCATAACCCTAGGTCAAGGGGAAGGGATTCAAAACGAAATTTAAAATTTCGACGATGTCTTATCTCCAAATATTTAACTGAACCGTGTAAATTTTAGTTCACCTTCGAATGACCTGAAAAATTACGAATCTTTTAAGACCAATTGGATTTTTGTGCGACCAGCCGTTCGTTCACAGTGACCGCGCAAAGTTTTAGGAAAAACACTAAACTTTCGCGTCGAAAACGGCCGTTATGTGACCCAACCACCAGACGCCCAGAATAAAACTACCTTTTTACATCTTCCCGGTAAACTACAGTCTAGAAATTTTAACCGTGAGTCGGGGATAGACCACATTGCAATATTCACTCGGTTTCTCATCTGTAAAATTGTTTAAATAATACCTTTTTGTAATAATACAAATTAAATTTTGATGATGAGCTATGGACTTGAAATTTTAAAAATAGGTCAGAACTGGATCACAATGCAATATTCACTCGGTTTCTTGTCTGTAAAATTGTTTAAATAATACCTATTTGTTTAAACAAATTAAATGTTGACGATGAGCTACATACTTAAAATTTTAAATATAGGTCAGAAATGGATGACATTTCAATATTCACTCGGTTTGTATGACATGGTATGAGTATGGTATGGTATATTATTGTATGTATGATTTGGTATAATACAGTATGGTATGATAGGAAAGAAATTCGTATGGTATGGTATGAGTACGGTGAGAATATGGTATGGTGCCGATTTGCAATACAGTCTGGTATAGACAGAAGGGTGATCTGCACAAGGAAGATAATAAACCGTTGTGTCAAGAATTTGCAGAGTTTTTCTGATTTCAATTGCCCCGCCGCCACCTCCTCGTATGAAGCTATAGCTTCTGGTAATCCCGGGTAGGTACTGGTCAGAACTGCTGTGAACACAGAGCTCACATTCTGACTTGCTAAGAGCTGCGGTTGATTAAAATACACCCATTTCTCATAAGAAGACTCCTGTTGGGAAACATTTACAGGTATTTTGTAGAAAAAGCTCTTAATTTGTGTTCCGAATTTGGTGGCCCACCATTTTCAGAGCCCACGCACCGCTACTGAAATGGACCCTTATTTCAACAGTTTGAGTCACGATCGTGTTGTGAGGCACAATCTTTGAGCCGTCATTGTGAACGAACGGCTGGTCGTACAAAGCTGCGGATGGTCTTAAAAAATTCTACGGAACAAACTCTATCTAAATATGAAATAAAAAGCATAAAGTTCTATATGAATTTTTCGAGATATGAGATTTTCAAATTTTCAAAATTCGTTTTGAACCCCTTCCCCTTGACCTAGGGTTATGAAAAGTTTCGAGGACCATTGTGGGGTTGGTCGAAACCCATAAAAAAAATTTCGTAATTTTAACTCAACGCTAACTGGGCAAAGTGGCGCGGACGGCGTACGGCGTACGGCGGACGGCGTACGGCGGACGGACGGATTTTGGTTTATTATCTTCGATAATGAACCATTGGAATCGCCCAAAGAAAAATTTTTTTTAACCCCCCCTCAAAATTTGTTGGTTTACGTTTCAAGATACGTAGATTCAGAAAATCGAATAAAAAAAACTCTGCAAATTCTTGACACAACGGTTCATTATCTTCTTTGTACAGATCGCTCTTCTGTCTAGATCACTAGGTCTAAATGTCTAGATCCTAAATGTTAGATTAATTATAATTATCAATTATCACTAATTATTAACAATTTTATCAAGTACCTAGTGAAAATTATTATAATTTATTGTTAGGTATTAATAATTCGTATTTATTATTAATAATAATTATTATTAATTATGATCAATTAATACGATATAATTCTGGGGTTTTTAATACTACGTCGGTAATAATTTTTCTATAAAAGAAGTACCTACCAACAAACATTCGAAATTACCTTCATTTCAGTAGCACGAAACGCACCTCAGAACAACAAACTCGACATCACTTAAGCCATATGATGTTCCAAAGAGCTTGTTAGTATGAAAATGGACCTGTATTTCAACAGTTTGAGTCACGATCGTGTTGTGAGGCACAATCTTTGAGCCGTCATTGTGAACGAACGGCTGGTCGTACAAAGCTGCGGATGGTCTTAAAAAATTCTACGGAACAAACTCTATCTAAATATGAAATAAAAAACATACCGTTCTATATGAATTTTTCGAGATATGAGATTTTCAAATTTTCAAAATTTGTTTTGAACCCCTTCCCCTTGACCTAGGGTTATGAAAAGTTTCGAGGATCATTGTGGGGCTGGTCCAAACCCAGAAACCAAATTTCGTAATTTTAGCTCAACGTTAACTGGGCAAAGTGGCGCGGACGGCGGACGGCGTACGGCGTACGGCGTACGGCGGACGGACGGATTTTTTTTTATTCGATTTTCTGAATCTACGTATCTTGAAACGTAAACCAACAAATTTTGAGGGGGGGTTAAAATTTTTTTTTCTTTGGGCGATTCCAATGGTTCATTATCGAAGATAATAAACCAAAATCCGTCCGTCCGCCGTACGCCGTCCGCCGTACGCCGTCCGCGCCACTTTGCCCAGTTAGCGTTGAGTTAAAATTACGAAATTTTTTTTATGGGTTTCGACCAACCCCACAATGGTCCTCGAAACTTTTCATAACCCTAGGTCAAGGGGAAGGGGTTCAAAACGAATTTTGAAATTTTGAAAATTTCATATCTCGAAAAATTCATATGGAACGGTATGTTTTTTATTTCATATTTAGATAGAGTTTGTTCCGTAGAATGTTTTAAGACCATCCGCAGCTTTGTACGACCAGCCGTTCGTTCACAATGACGGCTCAAAGATTGTGCCTCACAACACGATCGTGAATCAAACTGTTGAAATACAGGTCCATTTTCATACTAACAAGCTCTTTGGAACATCATATGGCTTAAGTTATGTCGAGTTTGTTGTTCTGAGGTGCGTTTCGTGCTACGGAAATGAAGGTAATTTCGAATGTTTGTTGGTAGGTACTTCGTTTATAGAAAAATTATTACCGACGTAGTATTAAAAACCCCAGAATTATATCGTATTAATTAATAGTAATTAATAATATAATTATTAATAATAAATACGAATTATTAATACCTAACAATATATTATAATAATTTTCACTGGGTACTTGATAAAATTGTTATTAGTGATAATTTATAATAATAATTAATGTAACATTTAGGATCTAGACATTTAGACCTAGTGATCTAGACAGAAGGGTGATCTGTACAAAGAAGATAATGAACCGTTGTGTCAAGAATTTGCAGAGTTTTTTACTAAATTTTGACTAGGATAAAACTTCATTTAGGAAAACATTTACTAGTTACCTCGTAGGTACTTTTGTATTGTATAAGTTGTTGAACCGTATTGTATAAGTACCACTCGAAAACTAGCCATGCAAAAAGATGTGATATCCCCCCAAAAACAACTCCGTTGTAAAAACTGGCCCGCCAAAAAACCTCAGCCGCAAAAAGGAATGATATCCATTTTGCCCGCCAGCCACATATATAGGATGCTCGGTGCTTCGCACCTCGCTGTTGAGTATGCATATAGAAACCTGATCCTCCTACCCCTAACCTCCACCGTCAATGTTTTCCTGATCCCTGTCTCCTTCCCACAACCCCCTCTCACCCTTAGTCACCCTCGGTTTCACCTAATATGTTTCCTCTGTTACACCAGCAGGGAGCTTTACGCTTCTTTCAATGCTGTTGGCGGGAGCTTTTTGCCACATAAACAAGCCTGAATTGAAGCATTACTTCATTATAGGTGTACCACTACTGATTACTCGTGACCACCAGTAATACTTATAATATAGTAATGCTTTAATTCAGGCTTTTTCATCTGGCAAAAAGCTCCCGCCAACAGCATTGAAAGAAGCGTAAAGCTCCCTGCTGGTGTAACAGAGGAAACATATTAGGTGAAACCGAGGGTGACTAAGGGTGAGAGGGGGTTGTGGGAAGGAGACAGGGATCAGGAAAACATTGACGGTGGAGGTTAGGGGTAGGAGGATCAGGTTTCTATATGCATACTCAACAGCGAGGTGCGAAGCACCGAGCATCCTATATATGTGGCTGGCGGGCAAAATGGATATCATTCCTTTTTGCGGCTGAGGTTTTTTGGCGGGCCAGTTTTTACAACGGAGTTGTTTTTGGGGGTTATACTTACTCTCTGCTATGACGACCTACACGCTCTCCCAAGACCACTTCCCTGTTATGTTCCGTTCTCCCATCACCCAGAGTTCTGAGGCCGGGTAATGGTAGGTTAAAAGGAATATTTACAGAAGCTGAGAGTGCCGCATCCTGCGCCGAGAGTCGCTGCCTTAAGTGCTCCCCGGCGTATAAGAGATGGCGAAAGTACGTTTTAAAATCATCCTCAGTTTCATCCCTTCTTTGGGAAGACAAAATCATGGCTTTACCAGCCATCCCACTCAAAATAGGATTTTTCACAGCTTAAAAAGAAAGGAAGATAACCTACCTCCATTCCTTGAAAACTACTCAGAAGAAGAGCTCGACGATATGTCTACATGACAGAAGGCAGCTGTTATTCACGCGTGTCAGTAAAATGCTTGCAACGTTATATTCCATTCTCATCGCTTCATCATTTTATAATTTTAAAATTACTCAAGGGAATAATCTTATGACTGAGTAACCTAATGAGCCTAAACTAGCCTAAATACCAGAAAATGTCCAATTTAGAAAGAATGTCCAATTATGGTATAGGTTATAGATGAGTTATGGATAGGATATAGGTTATAATAATATATCATATCATTATAGGAAGTTCCGATATTCAGTCATAAGATAGACTAACCTATTTATAAATAGATTAACTAATAAATAAGACTAACCTAAATGTAGGTTTTTCAGTCATAAGATAACTATTTAGGTACACAATATGTACCTAAATATATATATATATTGCAGTCATTGTGCGAGCATCAGTGGACTCGGTGGAACATGCAATTTCATGGCTACTGGAGGAATACTATGCAGACAATTTAGGTAATCGGTATATTAACCAACCATATCTCGTTACAGGAGCACCACTTAACCATCCAGTTTAAATTTTGATCGTAAAAGATAACTATCTGCAGATTTTGAAAGGTTAATTTGCGAGGTTTTATTTGCTCTATATTCACCAACGTTCATCAGTCAGGGCCCCCGATTTTGAATCCAGTCATTGGAATTGTCGCATGTGATATCGTTATCTTCTGGGAATTTCCCCGTTTATAATTCGAAGCTTCGATAAATGATGGATCGAATATTGCGTTGGCTTCGGAGAGACCCTTGGAATACGGGGGAATTAATTTTGCAATGACCGAGGTTCAGCATACCACCTAAAGTGGAATTGTATGGCCAAATCAAACAAGTTGAATAATTATTATACGGGGTAGTGCAACCGATACTGTGTCGGTCTCCCGGGATGGACTAAGTATCTACGTATATCTTGCGCAAAGGCAAGCAACCGCATGTCAACACCCAGTAGGCCAATCGCGGGTTACGAACTTGACACATTCAGGACAGCGGAATAGGTAATGGCATCAATTTGTCATTATCTGCCTACTAAGTGGCTCTAAAGGTGCTTAAACAAGGACTCATTTTCGTTTATTATTGAATAAATTAACATTGATCAACCAATGAAAATGTTTTCAGAGAGAAGCTGATCTCAACAATGAAAGAGCGAAGTTTGAGGCCTGCATTAGTCAATCAGCAATTCCAATGAGTCGTGTTTATACTTCATATCGTTCTGACCATGAGAAAATTCCTGAAGATTTAGGGTTAACTTCGCGAATTGTGTGGCTGATGTTACTTTCTGAGCGCGATACTCGTATGTGTTCCTACAGGGGTTTAATTTACGTGTATGTACCTAAAAAGCAATCTAAGCCATAACAATCAAATTCAAGTTACTTGGTCCCTGCAGAAAAATCACATTGCCTGTTACCATTCGAACAATGTATGGTCCCATTTTATTATTTCAAAATCCACCTAAGTATTCATTTTGTTGGGGGATTGCTCATTCAATACACGACATTTACAGTACCCTATCTTATATTCATCACAAGCATTTCAAACTCATATGCGGCTACTACCCGGAACTAGTGCGAAAAAAGGAGAGAAAAACCGGCGAACAACAGAATTCCAATTGGAAAACCATCTCATGTTACCTCCGCTGTTACCACGCTGTTTGTAGAGTGTGGACGCTGAAGTCATTTAATTAAATCTGTTTCTTAGTACGGAGGTGGGAGCGCAACCCATTCGAGCAAATAAGTACTTGAAAGGGAATATCCGTAACTCAGCACTCCGCGTTTCATTTATTTATACCGTTTGAACGGAATCCATTACCCTTTGGAAAATGCTCCCTTCAGCTTTTTAACAAGGTTTGAAGAGGTTGAGGCTACTGCTGCCGGCATCTCCGTTCACACATAAAATATTCAATATGCTCAAAATATATACATCACTTTGTTACAAAAAAAACGAATGGTCTGAAAAGGGGTAGAAAGCTCAGGAGGTATGGGGGTGGTATCCCTGTCAAGATCAAGTAACTCTTTCAGTTTTTACCACGTTTAATACATTCCCTCACAAACAGGGTGGAAATGGAATCAATAGTAACCGTTAACGTTACTGCCGGTAATATTTGCATTATTCCGCAAACATAATTTTCAACACACCATATTCAGTTCTGTTTCTCAGCTCTTATCTGACGCACGTGCGTTTGTTGTTTTTGAGTGTTTCATGCGTATGGTTGCGCTCGGGATTCAGCAGGTGTCTGATTGAACGCTGCGGCCAGTGATTGAAAGAGTAATTACTCTCGTTTGAGGAGGTTTTTTGATCATAATTGCACCTGTATTGAACATTGGTTCGGCCGGGATTGTGACTGTAATAACATAGTCAGCTGACCGGGCAACACTGCGAAGCTTATCCAATCTATCATATGTTCCGCATCTAACCTCACCACCTTTCGTTCTCTAAAAATACATTCATTCTCGTTATGCATCTTGTCGTGATCATTCACTAGTCCTCAGTTCCTTATTTCTTTATACGTATTAATATTACATAGTGTCAGGTGTGGGGTCCGAACCCACGCTCCCAATCGGGAACCAGAGTCAGCTGACCGGGCAACACTGCGAAGCTTATCCAATCTATCATATTATGTTCCGCATCTAACCTCACCACCTTTCGTTCTCTAAAAATACATTCATTCTCGTTATGCATCTTGTCGTGATCATTCACTAGTCCTCAGTTCCTTATTTCTTTATACGTATTAATATTACAGTGACCAACGCTCAACTCGAAGGTCAGTTGACTGTTTATCAGTTGAAGTCCGATTGTCTCGATTCGGCTGGAAACTTGTTTTGGTCTGCGATTGTGGGAACTGTCATTGTTGTGGAACATGGATTGTGCGAGATGTTCCCGTGACACTTCATCTCCCAACAAGACGGCGAAGCGTTCCGCCTGTAACGATTGATACCATCCTGCCTGCACCCGTATCAAGAGTCTGGATAATTACAAGCGGATGAGTAAGGAAGCCAGGAGTAAGTGGAGGTTGTGACAAGTGCATGGCTGGAGTAAGACCCCTTGAAGATTCAAGTGTATCTACAGATGAGGTTAGTGGAGGAAAAGTTGAGCAGCAAAGTGTAACTGAGGCCTTAATTGAGTTGTCCGCCAAGGTAGGGAAGCTTGCGTCGGTCCCCACGGACCTCGCTGACCTCAAAAAATCGGTCGAATGTATGAGCTCACAGTTCGATTTGTTGATTTCTGATATGGCGCTTGTGAAGGTGGAAGTAACGAGATTGGCGACGGAGAATGATCGATTGAAGTCTACTGTCGACAATCTACAATCAAAGGTCGACTACTTGGAGCAAGAATCCCGAAGAATGAAAGTGGAAATCCATGGAGTCCCAGAGACAAGGAATGAGGATTGTATGCAGGTAGTCAATGATATTAAATATTATAAATTTTATAAATTATAAATTATATAAATTTTATAAACTTATGGGTGTCGACGTCGACGTTAGGCGAGCTTTACAAGTCGGTGTTATAAAAAGTGACCGTTCCAGGATGATTTTGGTGGAAATGAAATCGGAGGAGTACAAGGAAGCTCTCATTCGATCGGCTAGAGGAGGGAAAGAGTTACTGGCCCGACAACTCATGCATTCATGGCCGGAATCGAGGATTTACGTAAATGAAAACTCAACATCTTTTCGTGCCGACTTACTACGCAATGCTAAGCAGTTCGCCAGGGATGAGAACTTTTAATATATCTGGGTCAGAGACCATAATGTATTTATTCGAAAAGCTGAGGGGGAAGCAGCACTTAGAATCAGGAATCTAGAGGACTTAGAAACATTGCGTATCAAGATTGTCATGGTATGTAAACGTAGCAAAAGTTCTTTGCTTTTTTTTAACATGGAATTGTTCGATATTATTGAAAATTCTTTTGATAATACCACAAGTGTCTTCGGGAATATTGCGGAAGTGGATGATAATTTTGTTGATGGTACAGAGAGGTTATTTTTATATCACATTAACACCAGAAGTATCGAAATGAATTTTGATACATTGGTGGCGGAGTTATCGTTATTAAAACGAAGGCCGAACTTGATTCTATTGTCTGAATGCTGGCTTAAATGCACTGATAAATTACTCAATAATTTTCTAAATTATGATCATATTTTTACTGGACGAAACTTGAGAAAAAATTATTATTACGGTTGCCTACCTACATACCAGTTTGCAAGTCAAAGATGTTAAAGAGGTCTCTTTGTATGGTTGTAGCTCTCTGAAGATAACGATTGGTCTTGATTGTGGCGTATTATGTGATATTATGGTCGTTTACCGCTCCCCTGGAGCTTTTGGTAGTAAAACCGACTCCATCTTATTTTTGAAAGATTTGGACTTGAATATTAACATAATTGGAGATAATCTCCCAGATGAACTCAGTGAATTATACATTAATCTGTTATAAAAATTTCAATATCTTTCATACACTAACACAGTAACTAGACCCAGTATACACTGTACTGTGTTATAGCCACTGCTTGGAGGGTGGCAGATGTATAGACCATATATTTAGCAATATTAAGGACCGTGAAAATTTGTTTGGTGAAGTTGTGTTATCAGGCGTGGCTGACCACCTTGGTAAAATGATGAAGTGGAATTTTGACCATGGGTCTGACCTTGCTTATTCACAAATGCGTAGTCAAGTAATAACAACTGATATAAATAATCTCCAGGTGTTAGGCAGTGAGTCATGGAGCGCCGTACTTAACGAAAATTATGTCATTACCTGTGGGGAAGCATTTCTAGCTGTGCTGCAAAGTAAGATAGGCGAAGCGTCGCGTACCTAGACCAGGAACGCTAAATCAACCTATTTGAAGCCGTGGATGACAGGTGCCCTACTTGTATCAATCCGTAAATGTCACAAACTATATAAAGATAGTAAAAAATAACCTTTTAATAGTGGTTTTCAACTTATGTTAGAATATTTGTTAGAAATTGAAGTTTTTGGTTCGCAACAAAACGATGATCACAACAAGCATAAAATTGATGAGGCCAATGGGAACATAAAAAAACATGGGAAGTGATCAATGAAATTATCGACAACCCTAGAAAGAGCGATAATTGTTGCGCCACTACGGCAGGGTTGAACAGCTACCGGGACCACAGCTTTTAACCAATTATCTAATGAGTTGAAACTCAGGCTTCTAGACCATCCAGAAAGTGCGGGTATGCTTAAATCCCATTACATGAACGATTAAAGCTATCAGTATAGCACTAGTTATGTTTAAGTTGACGGTTTTTTTTAAATATATGTTGCTCTGAAGAGAATCTATTTATTTATTTTTTGTATATTTGACATTTAATTGATGAGAGATTAGGAGTTTTTTGTTTGTTTTCTCATTTTGTGAACGGAACTCTTTTCCCTAACTCGGGCATGAGCGGAAGTATGAGGGGAATATTTTCCCAAGTTATAAATTGTTTTTCATGTATCCTGATTATTCTAGGTATAATATACCAAGAATATTATGGAAATGAAAATAAATAAAAAATATAAAAAAATAAAAAATTGAATATTTTATGAGTTATATATTGGTGATTATTTGTAAGTCCTTGAAGACTCGTATTTCGACTTCTACATATTACAGGGCAATCATTCGGGCCCATCAACTTCTTCATAATATCAACGATATATTATATCAACGATTAAGCGAAGTGCTTCAATTTCTGAGCACTAATAAAGCTAAATCTGTGGAGTGATTGGTGCTCGGCCCCCACTCCGAAAATTGAAAACGAAATCCGGCAAATTGTCAAATTATATTAACAGGAGAAAACTCGGTGACAACTTGCTCTTTTGCATTTAGTATGTATGAGCCGCGAAGAGCCGAGTTCAAACCTATTATAATGGATACTAAGTATATAACGATGAATATAACTGTAGGTATAGTAATTTCTACTTCTTCTGTAGCTTTTGAGAAAAAACACTCCTGAGTCGTTGGCATCGGGTACCTTCTAAATTGACGTATTTACCGCTACATGAGTGCATCTCATTAGCTATTACAGTCAACCCACTCACATTTATCTTGAAAATACGTGACTAAATTTCACCCAAACCCAACACTCTGAAGTGGTCACGCTCCACCCTCTACCGTAAAGAGTTGTCACGCACCGTTAATACATAGGGATCTGTTGACAAGCGATCAGTCGTAGATTTGAGGTCAAGCAATTAACTTGATGTATGACCCTATTCACGCTAGCCTGCTATGACGGTTGAAGTCACCATAAGGTGATGTAATGAGAGTAACGGATAACTTAATAACACCTCTGCTATTAGGTACTGCAATGAGCGTCGTGAATCAAACGGCAAAACCTCAGGTTAATTTTCACCTTTTTTACTGGGAGAGTTCTGTTTCAATCAACAACACAATATTCGTCACAATAATATGTGTTGTTATGATATTATCATGGTAATAATTTTGTTATAATTATTGGTAATAGGTACTTCTTGTGATGTATGCCGCAGTACGGCAGGTACATGTAGAAACCCATAGATTTTAATATAGACATAAATTATTTCTAGTTAAAATGTATAATATCTATACTATGACTATTTTAATCACAATCTATCTATTTTTAATTATTTGTGTAATTATTTTATTTATAATTTATATTTGAATAAATTATTGTTTGGTAACCCTGGAATTCAGTAGGAAATTGATTGATGAAATTGCTGCTACAATTGAAACTACCTCAATCATCACAGCTGTGATTGTTTTGCAAATAGTGCCAAACGACGTTGTTAGCGTCGTTTTTTCTATAGAAGATTCCATAGATTTTCAATAGAAAATTCTGCCCAAACACTGTAATTTTTATGATCATTGTTACGATCGTTATGCTAAGTAAAAAATGCCAACGATATCAACAAAACTTCAGATGGTGTCAGTTGTGGTAATCAGCTGAGAAGTAGTACAAGAATCCAAAGCATTCACTGACTTTATCAGAAGTTTTATTCCTTAGCATAATGATCATAACGATGAATTTGATGACTGAGTTAATGGAAGTTCAGTTAATACATTGCAGAAAGACTTTTAGGGGAGCGATGCTGCGTTCCACCAGGTCACGTCACAACTTCTAACAAGCAAATGTAGTAGTATTGGAGTACAACATGAAACCAGAATGCGACGGCTGACAGAAAACAAAGCGCTAACAACCCGCTAAACCGTGCCCACTGTGCCAGGGCTGTAAAGTCTCTAGGGGCTAACTACACTTTCAATCCCCTCAACCCTCCCGCACACCTCACAACTGATGCTATCAATTCAACTTCATTTAGCCTGTTAATTGGCTCATACTTCAGCTCCCCTATAACACGGTCCTCGTCAACGGCGTTGAAAAGGCAAGGGGTTTTAGATGGGGTAAAACCTTCGATCGGTGTATATACTACAGGTTAAATGGGTGAAAGATAAGCTCTAATCTGGAAGAGATCTTGTTGAAAACTTGGAAACATGTTTGCAGTCGAGTCCCTCCTGACTTATTTTGAATGGAGTCCTGTATAACAATTTACTGAGTGTTTTATGAAGAACACACACCAAGTATTCCCCCCCCCCCTTGGCGTGCGTTTTAATTAAACGAATTGGTTTTTAGACCTCAGAACTAAGATGTGTTCATACATTGGGATTTTTATTTTTATTTTTTATTTTTATTTTTTTTTTTTTTTTTACAAAGCTGAATAGGTAACTGTATCTTCGCTTGTTCGTCTGCGTTGCCAAGACAGAACTATCTACGCACTTGGAGTAATTTCGACACAAGCTAGTCAATAACTATGTCACTCTAGTTATACTCGTACATAACTTCAAAAGTCCCTTATCATGTTTTCTCCTTAATCAGTTGTCAAGTACAGCCTTTCCACCTTCACCGATTGCTAGGTCGAAAGGGATTATTACTTCAAAAACCCCATTCTTCACCCTTACTAAGTTGTTCTTATTCAGTTGGGCAAGTTTCTTAATTTATTAATTTTATTAATTTAATAATAGATAACATTTATCTACGTTCTAAGAACACGTTAAGCAAATTGATAAAATTATAGATTCGTTATCTATTATTAAATTAATAAATTACTTATTTAATAACTAATTTATACATTTATTAATAGATAACGGATTGATAATTTCATCAATTTGCTTAATTTGTTCTTGCATGTTGCCTCGACAGGTCTTTTCAACTTCAACAACAAAAATATCTGATAACCCCCCAAAAAACCTCCGTGTAAGAATCACCCTGCCTCGCAATTATTAGTCTAAAGCAGTCGGAAAAAGTTATGATATCCACTTTCTCCGTCCGCTCTTTTCCTTCCAAATAAAAAGGTGTCCTACCCACTTTCAAAGCACCGCTCTCGTTTCGGAATCGCTCCTTGGCGCCATGGTAAGACGTTTTTATTGCTACACACTACCCATCTTACACATAGGTATGTGTAGTAATAAAAACGTCTTTCCACAAAAACATTAACATTGTCTTGAGCGATCATTTTACCTTCTTCACCGAGTTGATGTGAATTTGAAGAACATAGTCAATAAGCGGCTTTTATAAAGATTACATTAATTTTGATCAAGGATAAATGCCTCCACTAAATTACTTAAATGCCTCCCGATGTTGAACACTATATGATTTGCCGTTTACGCTCATTTCACGTTTAGTCACGGGATATATTTATGTAGATCACGCAACCTCCCTTCCCTTCAAATCACTCAACTTGAGAAAACTGAAAGTGCCTCACTACATCGAAGCAACATTCTAAACACCGTAGAATTATAATATCTGTTATTTCCAGGTACATCTTTGCAACAGGATGATGAAGTCATAAAAGCAAAGAGTAATGATGGAGCTGAAGGTGGTGAAGGTATGTACTGTTCCTAATCCAGAACGTTGCGTTTGATCGTAGCAGTTGGTTTCGTTGATTCGTGACTGTCCAAGACCCATCAGTGAGTAACGAGTTTCGAGTTGCTCTCGTGATGCAGGAGTGTGCGTTTCGTTTTGTTAATTGTGTGTCGTGTTACAAAAATAGTGTTCGATTACTTCAAAGGTCCAAATTATTAGTGTATACCACCTATTTGCAGAACTATTATAATATAATAGTGATAGACTATATTATAGGTAGTCTATCACAATTTTTTTTGTGATAGACTATATTATAGTCTATCACAAAAAAAATGCCCTCACTGCCCACACTGCAGAGAGTAAATGAATAAAATTGGCAAATACACAGCCAATAGAATTTATTACAGCTTTTATACGATATCCGTTGTGTGCAAATGATTTTTTTCTGATTTTGTATGTAGTTAGGTATTTACTCATTCATCATATTGTATTATTCATTTGTGTGCATATTTGTACGAATATTGAAAGACGCAATCCTACTGAATCGGGAGAAGGAGGACCTATTAGCGCCTCATTTGCCGTATAAGTTCACCACTCTATTGGAACATGATTGAGTAGAATATTCATAATTTTCTTTGGTGGTTGTTTTACTATTGAAGCTAATAGAATTTTTTCACGTAAAATTCCTCAAATGTACAGCTAGTTTACTTCTTTACGATGTTAGGATCAATAGAAATACATGATTCTTCAACATGAATGGTGAGAATCGCCTTCATTGAGTTTTGTCATGGTTCACACCCTCCTGTTCACTAACTTTAGGTGCTGAGAGTTGAAAAGGGAGCGAGCGTCCCATCGGCTTGACGTTCGACCAGAAACAGCCATGAATTTCACTTCAGGAATACGGGAATTCACTTTGAGCGGAGGTAATTAAACCGATGTTTTCCACCCTTTGATGCGAACCAACCGTTTCTGTATTTACCAAACATTCAACAGCTTTCCGAATCAAACGGTACGAGCGGTATATAGCATTTTCACGGCATAACAGCGCTTGCATCGAGAAGCCAATAGGGGTCGGTGTAAAATATTCACATGAGCGTTGAAGTTGCAACGATTTGTAGAGGACAGCTGTATTTGCTTCTTTCGCTGCCCCAAAAAGTCTCGCTTCAACGAGCGCAAACTAACAAATTGCGTACAATTTGTTACGCAGGAGTGAGGTCCGATGTAAAGGGTGCTCTTTTCCCCTCCACTTTTTTTTTCACTGTACCGTGTCGCCCTCTTTCTTTGAAAAGTAACCATGGACACGTCATCTTAGCGGCACCCTCCCGTCACCCTTGCCAACGGAACTGTGTAATGCCAAGTAAGAGGGAGGTTTAATATTCTTCAGATGTTTTCAAATGAGCTGTCGTAAAGTTAGCGGTTTGCAATCTGTAAGAAAGTTACGTTATGCACCCTTGTTTTGCTTGAGGGTGCAATAATTTTAAGCTTGAGAAAATTCGTCATTTCCCGCCAAGAAACTAAAGAAGAATTATCTTGAGTTCCTCTAGTGCTTAACGACACGTGATACTTGAAGGTTCGGTAACTGAAATTTCAAATGGTTTCCAGACAGAGAAAGATGAAGAAAAATTGATAGCTCATGCTGGCCTGAGGGACACGAGTACTATAATGTATTACTACATAAACGCGTGCAATTATTCGCCAATCTACTACCGAAAGATTGACCGTATTGGAATATAACCTCTCGAAAAGACTGCAAAGTTGTTTAAACAATGTCTACTTGTTTAAACATATTGAATTTGGATGTTGAGCTAGAGTTTCATCTCTAGATTAAGGTGATCTGTACAAAGAAGAAAATGAACCGTTGTGTCAAGAATTTGCAGAGTTTTTGAATAATATTTTTGCCAGATGAATATTTTATGCCATACTTGACAGCTGTATCTTCAATACTATATCCTTCCAAAACTAGTCGTATTAATGTGTTAATTAACAACTTCTTTTTCTCTCCGGATACGCCGTCGTATTCTCCTCTTCGACGTCATTGAAAGAACTGCCCGAGTCACTCACTTCAACTTCAACATTCCTTCCCCCACCGTTTTCCCGATCCCCAGACGCCACCATTATTACCTTCCAGGTTTGGCACCTTTTTATGAAGGACGAATTCATTTTGTAAAAGAATGAATTTATTTTGAAAAGGGACGAATTGATTTTGTAAAAGAATGCATTCATTTTGTAAAAGGACTAATTCAATTTGAAAAAGCTATATATAGCTTATATATGTATACACTTAGATATTACCTTGGAACTTCAATACAGAACAAAATGTGGTCAAAAACAGGAAAATTCGTTCTGTTTTCGCGAAATTATGCGACGTAAATTCCCTTGAATGCACAAGTGCATATGTACAAGTATTTACCTACGTGAACTATCTTGCTTGGAAGCGCTTAGGAGGAAAGTCATTCCTGCCAATTATCGGGTCGTCAGTTCACTTCAAACGTCAATATCGTATGCTGTATGGCAGAGCAGCGAACTCCTTCATTTCTAAAACTACATCAAACTACGTACCGCATAATTGAGATGACATAAGCGAGGGCAGTCCGCACCATGTCACCGAGTATTCGAACTCAGACCCACAAGTTGTTTGCTTAGGTACCAATTACCATACACATATCATGCATGCATTGATGAAACTGTAATACATTTCTGATGTCGTAATAAACAATTAGTAAGTACCGGAGGAGAAAACCTCAAGTGTTTCTTGGGATTGGTGTGTATGCACTATGTGCATCCCAAACGAATAACATGCGATCCCACTTCTCCCAATATCCTTTCAGCTCCACTCCGTTCCAACGTTCCCGAATTCTCTACTAGGGCTATCGGGACAGCCCCTTGATTCCCCAAGAGGGAGATCTTCCGAGTGATTGTCAGTGATTGGTTCAGAGTGGATTTCGAGTCCTTCTGACGTCTCGTGCCCTGCCTTGCCCACGCAGCCCCCCTAACCCCTCAGGGACTAATCCAGACACCTTTCCCCACAATTAAGATTGAACTCGTATGGGGTATCTTTTATTCCTTTCCTCCGACCGCTATAAGTTAATTATTTCTCTTAAAACCTATTTTCTTCGCTTGGAAGTCGGTAGGTGGTTTTCCGGCTTTCAGGGGTAATTTGAAAGGACGCTTTACACATATTATCAGTCTTTTGAATCCAATTCTTTCTTTAAATAGGTTGAGCTCCGAATTGCTCAGCCTCTCACACGCTCCACCAACGGATCAAATGGAAGGCGAGGATGGCAATCAATAGTCGATTTACCTGAAGAAAAAAACCTAGATTCCACTTTTTTTGGATACAAATAAAACGGAAAAAATCGATTATTTTGTAAAACATCGGCGATTATCGATTTTTAAAAACCGATTAATCGATGAAACCTATGTTAGACCGACGATTTAGCAATTTATTTTTGATTACCGATCTGACATCCTCAATGGGAGGAACCATGATATGAACCAGTAATTTCAAATCGGAGGAAATTTTTCGGCCTCTCCCCAGTAACCACTAGGTTCCCCGCTCCAACCGTTCCGTAGAAACTATGATCCATGTTTGAGATGATCCAAATCAGGCAAGCCACAGATAGGGCCGCACAGAGGACCTCCACTCGGAGTCACCTAATGAGAAATACGGACGCTCTTAGGCCTTGCAGACGGCGCCTGATGATGTTGGCGGTACATTCGATTTTGCTGTAAGGGGCAGAAGTTTGAGCAGATGCTCTGAGCGTTACATACTACAGGAAGCGCATGGGAGCACTGCAAATTGCATGCGCCTACAGGACAGTGTGAGAACCAACAATACTCGTCCTGGCTAGTGTGATACCTACACTGCTGCTGACTGCAGAAAGGAAGAGGATGTACTGCAAATTTAATTGCAGCAGTAGCAGGAGTAGGTCTACTAGAGTTACATTTCTCGTAGTAACATTAGATAATGCTGAGGTCGAGGGCACCCTGCATTTTGGTTCATAACGTTCAATGATAAATTTTTGGAATTGGCTAAGAAAAATGAATATAACATCCCTCAAAATTGTTTTCAAGATAAGTAAAACCCGAATATTGAATTCAAAAACGCTGTAAGTTTTTCATCAAGGTAATAAACCACTGTGTGAAAATTTGTAGTGCTTTTGACACAATGTAGTCAAAGATACTTAACACTGTCAACTCCAAATTTCCAATTCACGTGAAAATTCTGATTCAATAGAAGTTGAATTCAAGAATCATAAAAGTTGGCTTTGTCAAAAATAGGCTCCATGAAATAGTCGAGAAACCACCGAGAAAGTGTGCTCCCATCAAAGTAGTTAGGGCTTGCAAAACGTCTCCATAACTTGAAGAAAAGTGCTTATATCTCGCCTCCTTAGATGGAATAGCCTGGTAATAAAACTTGCCTGGAAGTGGGTCCATTGATGAAGTTAGGATTTTTACAGCCATTGGTACATGGATGGGGGAAGAATGGGTGCATTATTAGTCAATTTATATACAGGAAGGTGTTGGTAGTTTTAAGCCGACGAGGAAGCCTCTCCTCACTCCGCTTCAAAATTTTTATGTAAATAAGGGTTCGACGCTATCCTATAAAAAGGCTCCCATATAAGTTAAGGAGGTATCGAGAGGAGGCAAATTGGGAGTTCGTTGTATCAGGGTAAAGGTGAGGTGGTAAATGGAGGCAGTTTAGAGTTTTAATGAAGAGATGCAATCTTCCAAACTAATGAACTCTGAAAGTTCCTGTTTAACCACTGGAAATTGTTAGGAAACGTAGGTTAACAAGTTTCTTCTCAGCATAATAAAACGTTCTATCGTGATTTAGATGTCGCCCTTAATAACTGGCTCTTATTCTACTGACCAAGCCTAAATAGGCGTACCATTGAATTGCTTAAACTAAATGAGTGTATCCAGAAATTTACAAGAATTCGTTGTTATTTCCAAAGTTCTTTGATAAGGTTGATAGTGAACAACCACGAAATCATACCAATGGCTTTCATTAAACAAACCGCTAGATTGATAGGAAAACTCAGTGGGATTATGACTAAGTAGTGTTAACTGGCTTAAGTCCCACCTCACGAAATATAGGCAACATTCCTTCCAGTTTCAGGACATGTTTGATACTGTTGAACTCGCTATGACTCGTGAGATAGCCCAAGAATTGATTGAGTTCCACCTTGGACTAGGGTGGCGTCTGTGAATATAATCTAACGTTGAAAACCAGTTACTCTTCATCTCAGGATGAAAGAATGAAAATTAATGGAAATAAAAAAGTACCTCTTTCTCATATTTAAGGAAATTAATATGTTGTTCATAGTAATAATTACTGAATAATTGTTACTGTGTTAAGTACTGACTATTTCATGGTCTACTCGATGTTGTCTAGTGCTTCTAAATAACCAATGATCATTCTCATTTACTTCCCGTAGAGACTGTAAACCAGCGGTTCCCAACCTTTTTTCACTGCCGTACCCCTTGAGATAAATTTATTTAAAATTGTGCCCCCAAGAAAAAAAGTTGCAAGAACATTAATCATGGAAAGTAAATACTTACGCAAGAGTTTTTTTTTAAATTTTAATTTGACAATAAAGTTATTGCTCCAAAATTAGGCCTATATGTGTTTCTAGTAAACTTAGTAAATTGAGTGAGACCAGGCGCAAAATCATGAAGTCCGCCATTACCAAATATTTTCGGCGTACCCCAACCAGGTCGTTCGGTACCCGTAAGGGGTACGCGTACCCCAGGCTGGGAACCTATGCTGTAAACGATATTGAAAACCTAAACGTAGAAATTGTAGTCTGAAAACACGCTGCGACCTCACGAAAAATGAATGGTATTGAGCAAGGAATTCTTTTGAACAGACAAATTCTTCCCCCTCCCCCCCGTTTCCACCTGGATTTCGACCCACTCTGTTACGTTTAGTCCCCTGAGACGCGCTTACCGCAGCTTGAAGTTCACTGCCCTTAAAACCTCGGAAGGACGTGACTCAGACGGTCGACCATCTACGGACGTGAGTCTGAAGGACCGCAAACGTGATGGCCGTGCGTAACAAGGGGTCCAGCCCGCAATTTCTAATTGGAGCTTTCAACGGGGTCCTCTTACTGCCTGTAGGTTGTTTCCAAGTGTCTAGGTACTTACTGCAGAGTCATACTTGAGCAAAGTATGAATTAGGATTCAGTAAATATTAATCATTTACCTGTCACAGGGCTCCGATTTGTGTGATTATTTTTACGTTCACGTGCAGGAGCACTTCTTGTAAACCTAGCGATTCACTGCTGACATTACATTACCAGTAAATATGGATGAGTTTAGAGAAAAATATGTTAGTTGGGAGAGTTGAGGCCACATTTAACCTTCAATCACTGTAAGTAGCTTTATAAACAGTATCCCCGCCTCGACTGAAGAGCTGAGGAAGCCTCCTCAGTCCTGTTCCGTCGACCGCCAACTACAGCCTCTCGATTTCTCGCATTGATCAATATCAAACTGTGCCGCTAAGTCAATCACTTCTCACTCAAATATTCCAATAAACTATGTCCGCATGAGGAGTGTGATTCATGTTTTCTTTGAATTTAAATGGGTAATGTGGGAACCGGGTCTCTCAGAACAGGGACAGACCTGAATGCCAAGCTAGCCATTTGGAATTAATTCGTAATACTCTAGCAGCTACCACCCTACAGTGCCGCTGGTGAGTCTCCAGTACCTATGCCTGCTTATTTTATTTGCAATTCACGTATTCGGCCAACTACTTTCACGGTTGCGGTATCTAATGTTGCTAAACAGCTACATCTGTATGTGAAAAGTGCTTATGGTATAGCTATTAACCGAAATGTCCAGATTGATTTGCTCCTACTAGCTACATACCAGGGTCAGATTTTCATCATTATAACAGTGAGAAAACGGGTGAACACGATCTGCGATAAGACAGATTAACCAGTGAACTTCCCCACCTCCTTCACCACTGTCTCGACCTAACCGATGCAAGTGCCTCCAAACCAGAAGGCAGTCAGTCCAAGCCCTCCGTAGATGTTGAAACCATAGTGTCCTGCTTGGCAGGATTTTCTTTGTGAAAACGAAGTTTTTTCACACGTGGGCGATTTGGCTGGGTTACTGTGCATGAGCAGGATATATCTTTTTTACAGGTATGTAGGTACTTCTGTTAGTACTAAAACAATTACAATTTGGTAAATAAAATTGAATTGGTCAACAAGTAATTTAGACCTGCAATATTTGCAATGGAGATGTACTTAGAAAATGTAGTTTATCCGAAATTGTATTGGTTCCTAAGGTACCTACCCTATCTTCTTTTGCTGAAGAGCCTATTGCTGAAGGATTGATTGTTCATGAGTAGCAGGTTGTCCAGAGAATTTATCTACGACTTACTGTAAGTAGGTAATTAACTATAAGCTAGTACCTAACTGATAATTTGGATGGGCCATCTGCCTGTGATATTTGCAATCACACTTACTTAACATACATGAGTGGAAGTACTTAATTTATGGAAAGGATAATCGTAAAATACGAGTACAAAAATAACTAAAGATTCCAAAGGACTAGACTGACATCCAGGGGTAAATGCTTTATGTTTTAGCTGCTTTTTGACCTGAAGCTGCATTTTCACTGGAAATAATTGAATGTATACCAGAATACTCCTTTTAAACCAGAACCAAAAATTGGACACACAGGAAGCTCCAGATTGTGGTAATTTAGGATAACAGGATAACAATAGACCATACTCTTTGACAGCCGCTGTTTTCCAAATGTCAGCCTTAGAGATAGCCTTGGTTCGGCCTGCTCATTGAATATGAAATTTTCCAGTTTCGATTAGTAACTTATTGTATGAGACGAATCATAAAATATTTCGTCATTCGCCTCCCAGAAGATTAGCACTCACGTAGAAAGGGGATGTCACCCCAACTTGCTCGATATCCGGAATACTTCCCCTCAAAGATCTCCCCTTTTGGACGTGGAGGAAAAGATCAGACTCCCTTCCAGAATTCTGGCTAATCAATATAAACCAATAATGGCTGCTCTGACGAATGTGTCTTTGACGCGGTAAATTTTATACTAGGAGCACAGGGAGGAGAAAACCGCCTATTAGGTACGAGAGAATTGGATTAAAAAGGATTTACACATTCAGGTATCTTGTGAAGGGCTCGACTCTAGATAAAATTACATTGCGGTTGAAAGAGTCGGGGCACAATGAATATCTCCCTGGATCAACCTTTTATGAGTTACCATAACTGAATTGGGTGAAAAGACCCCTTTGGCGACTAAACGAATGCTCGATGTGCAGAACATTCAGTTGTGGGAGCTATCACTCCAGTATTAGTAACTGTTATTGACACCATTCATCATAGAAACATGGTATGTTCAGTCAGCTCGGTTGCGTAAAAAAGTTAGGTACTTTAAAAAGGAGTTTGATCAGGGGGTAGAAGAAATATAAGACATGGTTTTAGTGCAAAAAGTCACGTTGTTGTTTTAACAGGTGGATACACGAATTTGAAATTTCGCAAATTTTGGTCCTTAGACTTGTTTACTGTTCAGGGTCACTAATCCCTCTGATTAAAAACAACTATAAATCCACTAAATCGCATTAGTTTTTGTATTTAAATCTGAATCAAAGAAACAAGATAATTATAATCTCAAAGGTGACCGTAACGTTGAAAAGCTGTCATGAGATTTGCCAGTTTCCAGGATTTATTTTGGAAGAGTAGTATTTTAAGATTTTGTACTTCAATTTTGTACTTTTCAAATTCGCCCATGTTTGAGCTGCTCTCATGGTCATTAGATGGTACTTTTCAAGAATAAAAGTACACTTATCTTATAGAAAATGTAACGTTGATTCCGAAAATTAATCAAACGATGGTTAGGGATGGTTAGGCCGAACTAGCTGAATTGGTGGGGGAAAAACCCATATGACCCAGTAGGAACTTGAACTTAAAAGGTCACTTCATGGAGCTATGCTATTTCAAAGAATAGTCCAGCCAATGCCAAGTCAGAATGATGGATCACGCAGGATTTCTCCTCCTTTCTCAATATATCGAATCAATCTGTGGAGCACAAGTATTATACACAAATATTCTGGTAATACCTCAATGAACTGGACCCTCGATTCAATCGTTTAATATCTACTAAAAAAGCTCTCATATTTACCCATATTTTAATCAACAAAGAGTTTGAAAATTTCTGAAGTGTATACTAAAGAGTCGTCAAAATATAATGACCCATATCAATCACATTTTGATACGACGAAGAGTTTCCCTCGGTATTTCGAATTTGCGTCAATATGCAAAGAGTAGTTGGCCCTCCAACGTGACCAACTCAACCATGAAATTAGTTTGCTTGTCTATCAAGGGGTTCGATCAACTTTATTGTCTATCAAATTTCTATTCAGATGCAGGAAATTGTTCTCAAAGCACCAGTTCGGCTTACCTAAAAAGCTGATCAGCTGAGATACTTTCAGAGATCCAAACACTTCCCGTATATATCTGTTTTTTGTATGGTTGAATAATATTCAGATGATATAGCTAATCATAACCCCCCAAGCACACAAAGTACGAGTATAATCTCAAAATAGGATTGACCCAAAAGATCGATACTTTTTGGGGAAAACATCGATACATATCTTCTTCTTACTTGTCTTCAGATGTGATTTTGCCGAAACCGAAATAATGAAATATTGTCATCCTCGACCTCATCTTTCAGTACATTCACTTATTCGAATTTTTCGAAAGTTTTTCGTGCATTTTAATATGGTAATATACAATAATTGTATTTTACCATATTAAAAATTATTTTTGTTTTGTCTCGTCAATAATTTTGAAAAACAAGCGCCAAAAAAAAGGAGGAGGAGTGATATAATGTTCATTGTCCGGCTGGCAGAGAGAAACAAAACGACATTTCCACCCATTTTTGGAAAAGTATCGATACTTCGAAATATCAATACTTTCTGAAAGTATCGCATCAATACTTTTTTATACTCTCTATATGTATCGATACGATATATACCGATACTTTTGAAGTATCGGACATCCCTATCTCAAACTCCACCGGTCCCAGTCAACTGTTTTTAGCGGAATTTATAACCCATATCATCTGCTACTAGTACGAATTTGCATCTTTCGTAACTTTATCATTCTGTTCAGTAATAATAATTTTAGGTTTTGTGAACACAGTCCCGTTTCGATTTAGCCGATTCGGAACCTTGATTATAATAATTATAATCAAGGTTCCGAATCGGCTAAATCTCAAGAAACTAACCATCTTTCTCCCATCATAATCTAAAATTCCTCATCAAGAACATTTATTTATTTCTGTCATTACACTTATGACCTGATAAATTCAGATGGATTCTGAGGCAGTTAAAGGGTTTTATGCAACATTGAGCAGTACATCTGACATTATTCCATCCGTCGGAAAACAATATGAGATTATGTTGTTACGATAATAATCATCGAAATAATTGCAAATTTACGGTAAGCTTAGTCCCTTAAATCCCTCAGATTACGGATTAATTACGGTGGACATTGGGTGAATTATAATAGGATTCACATTCAATTCGAGGCCCTACGTGGCTCATATCGAGATTACACTTAAGCCAATTGGCATCATGAGGGCTGCAAAGCCCTTCCCTATCAGGCGATGGGGCTGTGAGGCATCTGTCAAACGTCCAACAGCCTAATCAGGACCCTGTTCCAGGACCAGGAAGGCAGAAACCTAATGGCCTCTCGCCCAAGGGAGAAGGGTGCATGACCTGCAAGGCAGGGTGCTAACTATACGTGTGAGGGTGATTGTCAATGATATAAAGGAGTGGTAAATTAAGATGGACTGAGATTGAGCCTGTGAGTGAAAAGCGTCCATTTCCGTAAAAAGACCCTTTAAAACCATCCAATTTATATAAAGACGCGGCAATCATTGGTGGTGATATAATTCATGTGTATTCATTTTATTGTTTATTGATTTTACCTGCGCCTACCTACGTCAAAAATACAAGAAATATAACAAGAGGTGCCTAACAACAAATGTCTGTAACCGGCTCTTTGTTGTTGACACAAAAAGTACTCAGAAGTACTCCACTATACTTAGTCTCTATGATTGTGTTGATTGATGACGAAAGATTGAAGATTTGAACTAAAGACCAAATAACGATGAAGTACCTACTTCATTTGCCTCATCACGCTCAAACATCTGGCTGTATGCGTAGATTTTAGGGTTCGCTATTTCTAGTTTATTGGATAATTCGCCATTTAAAGGAGAGATGCAGATATCTACATCTCTTAGTTTCTTATAAGAGTGAAAACATAAAAGTTATTCAGCAGACTAACGTTGGTGTATTGAACGAGGATATTGGGGCAAATATTGCATAAGGCTCCTCTCACTCATTTTCCCAATCGTCAGAACTCACTCAAGAAATAATATCTATATTCAAAGTGTCGATTGAGGTATCAACTGTAACTACCTTGGCAAACTACTGACATAATGTGTCATATATTATTATTATGATACTGACAATTTAGTCCACCTCCTGCGATTGCCCGAGCGAAGGGGCCATTCTAGATGATGGTAGCTTGAATGCATGATTTTGGTTGTTGCTGCTGTTTCCTTCAACATCGATCGTTATTGGTTGATTCTTTTCATGTAAGTATTAAACGTACAAACGATCAAATAACAAAATAACCAAAGATTCCTCATCGTCTCACCATCAGTTCAAACATTTCACTGTGTGCGTAGGTTTTTTATAGGTATACTACCCTAAGTAGTACACTACTCTAAGTGACCAGAAGAGAGGACGATATCCAGACGATATCTTTTTATAGTTTCCTAAGTTCATATCTATCATTGCTCTCGTTACCACGAAGATTAAACCTATTCACACATAATTAATGCTTAACGTATTCATATTATCAATTGATAGTTTTACATTATTTTCTCCGGTAGATCCACGGTTGCCGGTCATGTAATTGTAAACGTATAATAAAGCGATGTGTACGGGTAACTGTTATACACTCTCCACACAAGTACCAGTTATCTAATATCTTGAAACTCCTTCAAGAAAGAAGTCTGGCGTGCAGTTGACCCAACAATTCGATTCGGTCGTACTGAGTGAACTAATGGCTCCCATTTAGGGAACTTCGCAAACCATAAAGAAAGGGAGCGTGTCTGCAAGGGTATACGGTCGTAGCTCTTCGAGGGTCAGATGGTTATAATGTGTCCAATAGGTTTATTCTGTGGATATTAGAGGGAATGGAAACGGCCTTTTGGATTGGCAATATATATGGATTTGAAATAAGTACTAAGTATGTTGGATATCCAGTTATATAGTGATCTTCTAAAATATAGCTCACACCACCTTCTATTTATCGATTATTTAAAACAAGTAAAATCCTATGATACATGTTACAATAATATTGTAACATTATTTTATAATATTATCTTTGTTCAAAGTATAATATTTTACTTATCTTCTCTAAATAATCTAATATTATATTTATTAAGACGGATAAATTGTTTCATTTATACTCTATATGTATATAAATGAATTAGTATTAGGACGGCCCGGAATATAATTGGACAGAAGGGTGATCTAAATAGACAATAAACAGACAATAGACAAATAACGAACGGTTGTGGAAGACGAACGGTTGTTATTATTCGATATCCGGATGTCCCTACCGTGAAACTTAAACCAACACAATGTTGGTTGTTGTTCAAAATGTCATTTTGAAGAGGGTAAAAATAATTTGAAACGATTTCTTAAAAATCATTACCTCATTAATGCTTTGGAGAAATATCGAACCTCTGGACAAATATTTCGGGTATTGTCGGCAAATGATACCATTTTGAATATAAAGTGGTGGCAACCTTGAATCATCATGGCTACATGATGTATAATTCCTGTGAAGTGGATTGGTCAATTTGACCGCTACACTGTATTTCGTTCATCAACGTAAATAATATCATCATTATACTAACCCGGGAATCCAGGGCGTAGCTCCCAGGTGTGGTGCTAAGCGCTGAATTGTTTAATACAATTTCAAATGTTATTTTTATTGTTATTATTATTATTTTATTTATTTATTTTTTTATTTTTTTATTTTTTTTTTTTTACAGATGTGCCAAAATTTGCCGAGCCGATCGCGAATGTGACGGTACCCGTGGGGCGTGAGGCAGTCCTCGTCTGCGTGGTGGACGAGCTCTCAGCATACAAGGTAACGTCGGCATAACCATAAACAAAATTTATAAAACTGGTGCAAGTGGGTCAAATGAGGAATAAATTGTTGGCCTACGATGTTTCATGCAAATCTCCGGAAGTCGATTTCTGATGATACTCAAGATTGGGCTGTTATTGTATTGTGTTTTCGGTCAAAGATGTGGATAAAGTCACTGATCATATCCTTAGTTTTAGTGGGTAAGTAGATGATATTGTGTGGGCGGATCGTTGCATACATCTCCAACCAATATTTTCCCCATGTTTCATCTAAGCTCATTGGGGGTATTGATCCGAATGGCAATATTTGGGTTCCGCTAAGAAAGATGAAATTGCTCGAGGAAGGCGAAACTTGCATCTTATATTGCCGACAGAAAGAAGTTGTATCACTTTCAAGGTAACTGATGAGTTGGATTATAGTGATAAGTGAGAAGGGTTGAAGATTTGAATCCTTGCTTCGCGGCTGGGGCGTCTGGAGACAGCGTTTTCCCTCACTATTTTTTCTCCTCGTCTTATTCCCCGTTCCACAGTTCAATCCCTTATTGCTTGCCCCTAAACTTGTTACTAAGGTTTCAGGGGGGTTTTATTGTTTGGGAAATCGGTGAAAAACAGGTTATTCGCGAGGAACAATTATGATACTTTCAAACCCCATCTACCTCTTCCAGAAAACGCAAATTTGGGGTAGGATCAGGAGCGGAGCGTGGCTCTGGACATAGGGGTACCGCACCCAAATCCGAGCCCTTGAGATCTGACACCTGTCGAACTTTTTGCTAAAACTTCGCGAAACGTTCAATTTAGGAAGATAAACGAACAACTGAAACCTACCAGCACACATAAAACCTAACTGAATTGCATGGATATTATCAATTGATGGATATTATAAATTCTCTGGCCTCCGTATTTCAGCGCAAGCGACGCTTGCGCATAACAAGGGCATACGCGAAAAAAGTGCGCTCCACTTCAGAGACAGTCACACTCACACGAAAGTTTTACTTTTGATTAGATATTTTGTTATTTGTAGTAAATTTGTTCATCATTCAACTTCTACCTCAATTCTTCATTTCTTGTGGGGAAGCGCCGCTTCCTGCGCTGCCCCTGACGCTACTCCCCTGGGTAGAATGGAAAAATCTCTTGAATATTTTAGTAAGCTAGTGAGAACTAGCTGTTTAATTAGCGAAGTTGGTTGAAATGAAATGGAATGCTGCAAGGCAAACTATTTATTGTAGAGATTATTAGGTTCTATTGTAGCAATAAATAGATTAATTATTTGTCATCGGTTGGTAACTATTTAAAACCGATAGTCCTAATTTTTCATTGGATCATCTCCATTCTTGGGATTTATAGCTCAAATTCATTTGACTCAAACATTCTGGCATCATCTTGAGGATGTTGAACAACATCTTTGTAGCACTATGAGTCACTGAAGCAATAAATCACCCTTGTCGATAGACTCACTGGTGATGAAAAATACCCCTGAAGCGCAATTTGAATTTTCAAACGAGCATCACCCTTATTAACACTCTCAATGCGGATGAATCCATATGGATTCATGCTAGGTCTGCGCTCCGGGCGGTGAATCCTTATGGCATCATGGCTGCGAGAATGTTTCCCTCCCTTTCAAACTCTCGCAAGGGGTAGGGATAGCTCCGATTCGAGTCAGCCTGGCACAAAGGTTTTCATTTGACTCTGAGGAACAAACGGGTGTCCGTCGTTTGCGCGTACGAGGTGCATTGCGGGTTCAGCAGGCCGTTTTTCGGCGTTCGCGGGCAATCCCGTCAGGGGCAATGATTGACAAAACCTGTCACGCTTTGAGAGTGTTAAACCGAACAGTGAAAATATATCTGTTTTGATTGTCTTTATTGTTGGAGTGAATCCTCTCTTTTTGGTTTATTATCTTCGATAATGAACCATTGGAATCGCCCAAAGAAAAAAAAATTTTAACCCCCCCTCAAAATTTGTTGGTTTACGTTTCAAGATACGTAGATTCAGAAAATCGAATAAAAAAAAATCCGTCCGTCCGCCGTACGCCGTCCGCCGTCCGCCGTCCGAGGCACTTTGCCCAGTTAGCGTCGAGTTAAAATTACGAAATTTGGTTTCTGGGTTTGGACCAGCCCCACAATGATCCACGAAACTTTTCATAACCCTAGGTCAAGGGGAAGGGGTTCAAAACGAATTTTGAAATTTTGAAAATTCCATATCTCGAAAAATTCCCATCAAACGGTATGTTTTTTATTTCATATTTAGATAGAGTTTGTTCCGTAGAATTTTTTAAGACCATCCGCAGCTTTGTACGACCAGCCGTTCGTTCACAATGACGGCTCAAAGATCATGCCTCACAACCCGATCGTGAATCAAACTGTTGAAATACAGGTCCATTTTCATACTAACAAGCTCTTTGGAACATCATATGGTGATGTCGAGTTTGTTGTTCTGAGGTGCGTTTCGTGCTACGGAAATGAAGGTAATTTCGAATGTTTGTTGGTAGGTACTTCTTTTATAGAAAAATTATTACCGACGTAGTATTAAAAACCCCAGAATTATATCGTATTAATTAATCATAATTAATAATTATTATTATTAATAATAAATACAAATTATCAATACCTAACAATAAATTATAATAATTTTCAGTAGGTACTTGATAAAATTGTTAATAATTAGTGATAATTGACAATAATAATTAATTCAACATTTAGGATCTAGACATTTAGACCTAGTGATCTAGACAGAAGGGTGATCTGTACAAAGAAGATAATGAACCGTTGTTTGTTTATTATCTTCGATTATGAACCATTGGCATTGACCATCTCATGATGAGATGTAGAGTCAGAAAATCGAATTAAAAACAAACTCTGCAAATGACATAACGGTTTATTATCTTCTTTGTGGAGATTACTTACCCTCCTGTCTAGATCACTAAATGGTACTTAGATTGATTATTATTAATAATAATGTGCGTATTTTAAATAATAACAATTTATTATTATTTAAAATACGCACATTTTGTGTGTGTCTAGGGGGGGGGGGGGTAACCTCATTCCCTTGAGCTAGGGCAATGAAAAGTATCGAGGATTACTGTGGGGTTGGTCCGTACCCGTAAACCAAATTTCGTAATTTTAGCGAATTTTATTGTGAGTCGAGAGGCGGCCTATCGGTTCAACGTTCGTACTGGCCTAGCTGATTCAAACCACATGTTTTCAGATATCGAGTAAATTAATAATAATACATTCAGTAATCTGGACAGAAGGGTGATCTGTAGAATGAAGATAATAAACCGTTGTGTCAAGAATTTGCAGAGTTTTTCTAAATGTTTTCAATCCTGAAATAACACACGACTTCAGTTGATTTTGGAATTGAGCCTGCAGATGGTCGATAAATCGTAATTCAAATTCCTGATGAAGCTACGATAGTTTGATTCAATCCTGGAGTTTCAAGTGCAGGAGGGCGTTGATGTACCTTCTGGGCCGGCTGCCAGGTTATACAAGAGCCTCGGTGTTTGGCAACCTCTTCTTGGAAACTGTGGTGCTCTACAATGCGAAAAGCAAGGTTTCCAGGTTCTAGCCTTTACTGAGTGGATCTGAAACTCTCAACCTCATTCGAGGAGCGGAGGGGGGGGGGGTGTGTGGATTTTCACAACGAATCCCTCTGTGATGAATAAAATTATGTGGGAGTTTTATCGGAATGTGAGGCAGGAGAGAGACTTTTCCTTTCATTCATCTGGCAATAAATTATATTGCAGCGGTTTTCTTGGGACATAGCATTTTGTCGAATGGGGAGCGTAGGCAGTATGTGGCCTAAGCCTGGAATTGACTGGCATTCAGATCTTGAACACGTCCCATTTATCACCATAAGCCCACCCATCAGTTCTCACGAGGGTCTCGACTTTACCTTTCATGCGATAATGCATGTGGAAGTTACCTCCCTCAAACCATCGAATCCGTCTCATTCTAGAAGCTAGATTATTTTTCATGGCTGGACTATGTAAATACAATGAAATACCTATTCGAATGTATGTCAATTTGATCCGGTAATAAGTCATCTTCTTCGAGCCACGTGATCAGTATATTCACAGGTATCAAAGATTTAAATGAAACCTTTTATGACTTCCTTACAATTAGATAAATCGGTCTAAGTAGTGGGATATTCGTTAAAAACGGTACATTAAAAATACCTAAAATACGGTACATTAAAAATTATTTTGAAACGAAACAAATAAATATTCGTAGGTACGAGTGTTTACTTACTTTCTCGTACCTACTTACTTTCTCAAATATAAAAAAAACCGCTAGAATACTAAATCATAATGTCATCTAAGCGGTCAAAACTATATTATATCTTGTTTTGATATTTAGTCTAGTTTGATACATTATTATGAGCTATGACCGCTGTCTGGAAGAAAAGTCAGCCAGTTGGACCTAACAACCTTTTGGAAAGCTCTCAACGGGATATTAATTTGAATAACTTTATTTTGTATAGCAAAGCTTATTTTTCATATCGAAAATGATTAGTATGGAAATTGTGTTGTCTTCTAAAGTATAATTGTTCATCTGAACTCCAGCTTATTCTATGCCACGATAAGACCTTCAGGCGACGTCTGAGGGTAGAGTTTATCAGCAACACCACCAGTTCCGGACCCCTGTCAAGAGCAGGCGGGGACACGGGCGACGGGTTCGCGTCCAAGACCTTCCCAACATTGTATTCATATTCAAAAGGCAGGTGAGACGTGGAGCGGGATGCGGTTATTTTATATTCATCTCTCAGCGAAACGATCTCCACTGATAACCTTCCTCCACGCTACTCTGCCCTAGTTCACCCGTCTTATTTTCTACGTTCTGGATCACCCTAAGATCCCATCCTCTGATATCTGGCATATTCATACAGTGAGCGCGTTACAGAATGCTGCTACACCGATAAAAGGATTTCCGTTAAAAGAACAATTTCAAGTCCCCGTCTCGTTGACTTGAATATCGATTCTGCATTATGAATATGTTTACTCCGCCCCGATATATAAACATCGCCTTGTCTATTCTGACATGACTTAATTTTTCCCTCAAATATTCGGTTAGGAATAACCAAGGAATAATTGGTAGATTGTATTCCATACACCGCGTTCAGAGCCAGAGAAAAAAGTGCCTGTGCATCGGTCACTGGGGTATTCAAGTTGTACCTGGCTTGGTCCGAATATTAGAGGACAATCTAGTTAGAATTAGAGGACAATCTAGTTAGGGGAAGATTTGGAGATGATCTCTAAATGTATAACCTTCGGCGCAGTCGTCTTGACTATGGACAATTAACGAGACCATCTGAATAACAAACTGAACTTGAGAATTTAAAAGATATCTTGTAACTCGTACGTCCTTTCAATGATAAAACTTCGAATCCTGGTGTGATAACTTTATTTTGATGAGGATTGGGGACAATACAGTTTGTACCCAACGAGTGCAAAACCCTTCAGTTCAGTCCAACGGTGAAAATCCGACTTGAAACACTCTTAACTACCTCGATGAAAACTCGTAAATTGATTTGACATTTGTAGGGTCCTGAACTGAAGGATTTCACTTGACATCTTTTGTGACCCTTATCGTCTACTAGAATGCCGTTGGGTCGAACTACATTATTTATGAACGAAGATAAACGACAAAAATCCAAGCTGTCTCAATTCAGTGAATAGCCGTTAGTTCTTGAACGAATTCCTTATTTTTTGAATCTCTACCGGGGTTTTAGCTGACTGGGAGGTAATTTACAATCCTGGTGTTAAGTGCTACAGATCGTTGTCATCATTGTTGACTAAAAACTCAAGATCACGAAGTCTCATTACCTCTCTCTTGTAGATTTGAATGTAAAGTGCTTAATTTAAATATTACTCTATCCCGAAATTGTAATACGTACCTATTATAAATGTAGTAGTGAGCATTTCATTCAGTGTGCTATCGAGAATTCCGCTCGGATGTTTCAACTAGACGCCGAAGCGATTCATTCCATGGGCGAGAGCGAGAAAAGGCAATGATCTACCGATGTGATATTAGTAGGCAAGATGAAATTGCGGATATCGTGGGTTTGAAATGGGTCAACAGAAAGAATGAATGTTTACCTTGGGGGCCCAATAACGACTGGGAGGAATAAGTCAGGAAGAACCAGTAGGAGGATCAACAGAGGAACATGAGTCTGCCCTCTAGAGGAAGTGCGAGACGATGAGACATTGAAAGAGGTTGAAAAGAAAACGGGGTTCTTTTATAGCGTTCGCATTTTCTGTGCAATAAAGTCAATCCCTGGTGATCCCTCTTCTCACGAAGGCTTGACTGTCTACTTATGTTCCTGAAGACCGTAAAGATATTTTAGCGACTCGACTCCTTTTTGTTGATATAACTGTAAACAATAACTCATACTATTCAATAATGGGAACCCATCGAGTATTATTAAATGGTTTGAGTACTATATCGTTTGTTGTCTTAACAAAATTTTCTTTCTATTGCATGATAATATCGCACCTCAAGGATAGGAGTGTGACAAGTCAAAAATCCTTAATGTTGGAAAAACGCATTTGAAGTTTTGGGTCCTAAATATTGCTGAGAATGTCGTTACATTACTTTTTTTAGAGAAGTTGCTTAGGACTACTGTTTCTTAGGAAGTCTTCTCCATCAACAACTAGCGCCTCGAAAAAATTCTAGATAATTTTGTTGGATAAAATGAGAAAAAGTTTTGAGTTTTTACATTATTATCTTGGATTTTTTATATTCATTTCCAATGATTTTCCCTGATTGTTTACCCTTTTTTGCACGTTTTAGCTTCAACAAAAGCAATGCAGGCAATTATTCTATATATATTTATATATTAATGTATGTGTCACTCCGGACGATAACTCCCGATAGAATTGAGATAAAAAGTTCAAATTTGCACAAAAAAGCCCGTCTTGGCAATCTAAAGGCTATTTTCGTGGATGGGCAGAATCGGCCACTCTAAGGGGGGTTTTGAGGAGTTTTAGGGGTAAACATTACCCATAAATTCCCAAAATGAAACATTCTGACAAGAAACCCCTCATTTTAAAGGTTTTTTTAATGCTGAACACGATGGTGATTATATTATATTCTTGTAGGGCTCGTCAGGATCCGTCTGCCTATGGGTATAACTCGAAAATTGGATTTTGGACAAATTCGTCATTTTAGAATTACAATTTCTACTGCTCTTCAGATATTCGGCTAATTTAGTTAACATTTATAATTTATTAATTCCTCACTCCCGTGTTTATGCTGAGATTGTGACTCCAGAAAAGTGGGTTCAATCTACAACTTGCATAATTGGAAGCGTAAAGCATTATACGGAGGGATACCTGTTCTTCAATAACCTTGTCAAGTGTTCTTCCATGGTGTTATTCCAGAAACCTCCGTAATAACTTCTAATACCGTTCAAGCTTCTCGACGCAATAACTAGTGCTAAGTGGCGATATTGTTTTGTGAGGTACCTTGAATACCAGCGACCAAGGCTAGAGGATTAAACTTTGTTTAAGCGCGACTAGTAAAGTACAAGAAGGACTTAATCTTGCATAGTTTGTCTCAGGCGATGGTTCCAGTTTCAAAACTTCTCATCCGGTGCATTTATAATAAAGACTGATACAGAAGACCAGTGGTTATCAGGATATTGAAGATTATTAACATGGGCAGAGATTAAATTCAGGTCGTCAGGGAAACTAACTAGGTACAACTGATTTATTCTCATGTAGGAAACTCACTACTCTTCAATTTCTCAGAGAAATAGATTAGGGGCTCCCTAAAGGGATGCAGTTGATAGAATTGTTGTTCAACTTAAACTGTGGTTGTTTTGGAGGTAGTGAACTTGAACACAAATCTGGTACTTGATGGATCGAGTTGTATTGCTCTGACAGCACTCACACCAATAACAAGAACAACCTCACCGAACATCCTCCTCGAGTGTTCTACTCAAAGGGGTACTCAATGCACTGTGTTTACCTCACCCACAGTGGACTCAACATAGTTTTCCTTAATGACCTTGTGAATCTAGAACGATCGTACACATCGTATAGTAGAACAACAATGTACCTATTGTATTTGTTCATCTATTGTAAATTTAATATACATATAATGAATTTCAATTCAATGGTTTATACATTTCGTATTGAGCGAATGGCTGCGAAGCTATGTGGTCAACACTCCTTGAATGTCGATGGACCGGGCCTGACCCATATTCAATGTAACGTATTTATTGCAGTCGAAAACCCATCTAAATATTCTAACTTTAAAGGAAGAAAGGGGGCTTTAAGGAATTCTAAATCCTTCGGTGGACGTAGGGCCGGATAATCGCGGGTTGTAAACAGCAACAACATTTCGTTGAAGAGGGAAGGTTCGCAGTCGTAACAGAAAAAAAGTTTTTGTATAATTTCGTTTCGGATTCGAGATAACGTCCACGTAAAGCCCCTCTCAGGAAAAGTCGTTGGTACTTGATGGCTCCTCAAAGCACCCTACTTTCGCTATGCGTTTTCTTCAGTCACTCCATCGATGTTGAAACAAGAATTTTGTTTATACCAGGAATGATAAGAAACCAGAATAATTTGACTAGATCATCAGCGAAACATAGGAACTTGTCTTTGAAAATGTCGATTTAAGTATTAAATACTTAATTTTGAGAGCATTTTGGGGGGGCTGAATCCAAGAAAACATTTTCAGCGTATGTTATGCTTCCTCTGAGCAATCAGAAACTATGACATTCAACGACTGAACCATTATTAAATAATGGAATCATATTTTGATTCCTAGTAACTTATCATAAGTTGTCAAGGTAGCAGATACCAGCAGTTAGTTCCTCGTAAAAATACCACAATAAAAGCTTTTATTAAAAAGCCAATTACTACAAATTACTTTACCCTTCAAGGACGAGTGTGACGTCCCTTACTTGAAAAACATCTAATTATGGATATGTTCGATAGCTGTAGGAGCGTCAAGTTAAAGTCTTAAGGAGGCTACACATCAAAATACAGCTTCAAACCGTGAATAGCATAGAAATTAGCTTTAGGAGCCACTCAGGTGATTCCGGTCCTACGCTGCTTAGAGTGAAAGTCCTAAGGAGGCTACATACAATCATTGTATGTAAATTATTTACAGTTACCTACATAGTGAGAATAGCATAGAAAAATAAGCTTTATGAGCCAGTCAGCTGATCCGGACTTCGTGCCAAATTTCAAGTCTCAACCACCACGGGAATTGCGCCAAAAACGTCACACGTTTTGTATCACTCAAATTTTGTAATGACTCCCAGCCAAAAGACATATTCATGACATGAACATTGTCAAAACGCTACGAATTCTATATAATCGAACAGTATAATTAGGTTGTTGGGTGACGAACGTTTGTAGTTCGCGAGAATCTCCCTTGCAAGAACGTTACTGTCGTTTTTAACTCATTCGTCAATTGCTCATAATTACAGCCTCGTGGTCCCTAAACTCAACTCATAAGAATGGGGGATCTGTAGATGGTGATGAGAATCCAACAAATCTATTATCTTTTCTGGTGACGCCCTAGATCAAAGTCTTACCATTCCGAACAACCATTCCGTAAAACAGTTCGAGGTCAATTAACCCATCACTAAAGTTAAACTATTCAATGCCTTGCCACTTAGCCTCCGCTTTATTCCATTGTTCTGAGTTCAAATAGAGGATTAAACTATATTTTAGCCAAAACCAATCCCACCCCCTAGAAATAATGATTTAGTTTTTAAATATGTTCGTCATGTAGTATTATTAACAGTAGTAACAGTATTACCAGTAGTAGCAGTAGTAACAGTAGTAACTATTGTGTTTACGCAATAGTGCAGAAGAAGATAGAAATGTAAAAAGAAGGAAATAAATTATCTTCTTTATTTTATCTTTATAAATTTATCTTCGTTTTTTACATTTTTATCTTCTTCTGCACTATTGTGTAAACACAATAGTTATTACTGTTAAAATTATGTACTATTACTATTACAATAGTAGGAGTAAGTAGTTAACTGATGAATGGAAAATCCATCCCACAGCAGCAATCCAAGGCTTATAGTGGCGAGTAGCATTTTTAGTATAATACAAATTTACAAAATTCCGACGTTTCAAAAATGAACGGATTTATAATTAATTATTTGAAAAAAAAAAAAAAAAAAAAAAAAAAAAAAAAAAAAAACAGAAAAAAAGAACTGCAATAGAATATATTAGGTGTGATATGAACAGTGGAAGTAATGAAATACGTATCACGGTCTTAGTAGTATGTGAACTGGGCGAGAGTTGATCCACGATTATGTTTCTTATGATTGAAATACACAATAGTTCAAACGAAGTAGATAATAGGAGCAATGCTAGACAACCTGTGAGAGTACACCAGAATAAGCATATTACAATCAATTCATCACCATTAAAGTTTTTCAAATTCAACCAATTGGCTCCCGACATCATGTAGGCATGATGTGTATTCTTCCGTTTCATTGAACAAAGGGCGAGTTATTGATTGATAAGCTTTGTGGTTTTCCAAAGCCATCTGTCTACGACAGTAATTCCTTCAACCCTAAAAGTCCGACCCTATAAAACACAATGTTTACTTTTTTCCATTAAGGCACACCCTCTGTTTTCGGGCTTCCATTTTCATTTTCGTCTAAACTTGCTCTTCGGTGGGAAGTGATGGAAATTTCTCGCCGAATACAATATTAAATGAAAAGAAAGGGAGGGCAGGACGGCAGAACGGCATTTTTTATACACGAGACTAGACTTATGGAAATCTCAGCGCCTTTGAAGACTCAAGCAGACAAGGTTGTGAAGACATCACATGTCCACAACATGCTGTTGAATGATTGATATGTTCTTATTATAACAAACCTTTTTAGAAATGAATAATATCATGCCTCCGAAGTCGAGACGATAGGACGTAGACACCAATATCAAACTTATTTTCAAATAAAGTTTCAGTATCAAACAAGGACCAGCAAGACGTCGAGACATCTGACTGGAGTAGTGGAAAAGCTACAAGCAGGAATTGGAGAATTATCCCCACTATTTTCATTTTGGATTCAGAGTAAAATAATGAAACGCCACGCACTATGGTATTTATTGATAATAATAAACGAAACCGAAGTTTGTCCTCTCGGATGCCTCCGAATAAATGGCACAGGAGTGAGCGAGTATTAACTCTGAGTAAGCGATGGGGTGGTAAACGGGAATCTTAAGCCGGAATGCCAATATTGCCCTATGACAAATGCTGGACCATTTGTCGTTTTCTCCCTCAAATAGGGAGAGTCTAACAAGTCTAACCATCAAAACCATCTGATTTGAACAGGCTTGTGCTCGATAGTGAGAACCCATAACTTTTATTTCTGACTTTGTCTTCGACCATCAAGCCACCACATACTGAAGTAGTGTGACTGCATTTATTGCGTATTGTTGAATAGTGAAATAATAGAAATTAAACTGGCACTGGCTGACAGAAAATGAACAAAACAATTGAATAGATAAAATTATATTTGCTCTTCTCGTGATAAAATAGAAATGAATACAAAATCCTACTTGGAGCGCTCCGAATATGTACACGTGAATAGAGTTCGTTGCTTATAGGATAGAACTGTTCTGACCGGGAGAATAGATGTCTTTTCTGAACCCGATGACGGAAATGCGACAGCTGTCGTTCGTGTCTAGGACGGATGCGGCCAGAAAGGGAGATTTTCCTTCGATGTCCGCCACTGTAAATTTAAATTGAATAAGTGAATGTGCATCACCTGAATGCCAGCGACTTCGTCGTGCGAATTGTTAGCATGTTGCTGTCACTTACGGATGGATTTGATGAGTTAATTAGAATGATAGGGACGCTGTGACCCAGAAATTCGGAGGCGCTTCAAGCGTGGCGTCAACGTGGTGTAATGTCGACGTGGCGAGGCGTTGGAACGAAGTAGGAAGGAAGGATACGTACGAGCTGCGGGGTTGATGAGAAGGGGGGGACGAACTATTTTTGGAGGTCCAGCAGTCACCGATCAACGATTAATCCCTTAATCACAACATTGACACCGACAACTGACACCGACAAACAACACGAGTTGACTTATTCTAAACACGTATGTTTGCACTCCTTCAGAGGTGTCTAATGATCCTCTGAAATAACTGCTTTGTAATTCAAATATCTAATAATTTTTGTAGTTAAAAGCATGTGGTCGTCAAAAAATCGAAATTGTCGTTATTATTGTTGAACATTTCCTGAATTTTGGGAATTATTCAGCCCAAGGGGGAAAGCATCATTAACCGAAATAGTTATTGACACGTATCAATATGAGCTCACTATCAACAACATTGCAGAAAAATGTCAAAACCCTTTATAAGACGCGGCGGAGTGATTTCTCCCGTTGAACTCCGTGCCCACCTCCTATATAATTACCATATCTATCATCCGAACTGATCATAGCGACCAAGTCTTGTTCAGGAGTCGGTCCACAGCTCCCATAGTGTTCTGTAACGGTGAGAGCTTTCTATGCGCTGCTGACCAACCATCAATACGGAATACTGCCATGAAAATAGTTTTAAAAAATCTGCAAATTCTTGACACATTGGTTTATCATCTTCTTTGTGCAGATCACCCTTCTGCCTAGATTACTGAATGATAGATTAATTATTATTATGGATGAATAATAATTAATTAGTATTATCAAGTATTAATATTAAAAATAATAATTTACACCACTTGAGAATTATTAATAATTAATGATAATTGATTCATAATAATAATTAATCTATCATTCAGTAATCTAAACATAATAATATTCAATAATATTCAATAATAATTATTAATAACCAACAATAAATTTTATTATTGGTTATTAATAATTTGTATGCTTTATTATTAATAATTATTAATGAATATTATTTAGTAACTCGATATTTGAAAACCATTAAAACTAACGGCTGGTCGTACAAAGCTGCGGATGGTCTTGAAAAATTCTAAAAAATAAACTCTATGTAAATGTAAACTAACAACTATACAGTTTGATTTGAATTTTTCGATACCTAGGTATATGAAATTTTCAATATTTCAAAATTCGTTTTGAACCCCTTCGCCTTGACCTAGGGTTATGAAAAGCTCCGAGAATCATTGTGGGGTTGGTCCAAGACCGTGAACCAAATTTCGTAATTTTTGGCGAAGTGCCGCGGACGTTAAAAAAATTTTTTCTTTGGTCGATGCCAATGGTAAAAGTAGGAAATAGATTTAACAACCATGACGCACTTGATTAATAACTCGAGACATTGTGTGAACAATAATGTGAACTATGCTGCCGACAATAAATGTTATGAAATAATGGAGAGAACGGTGTGTGGCTCGATTGACTCGTATATGAATTTTAATGTGGTCAGTGCAGGGATAGATGAACACATGCAGTTAACGTGGTTAATTCACCAACCTCAGTTAATTTCCTTCAGTTTTTCGATACGATTTTTCTCGTTATGTCATGAACAGGAAACCGATTTCAGATGTTGAACTAAAAGCTCCTGCCAAGGTTAACTAAAAATACGCACTTGGTACGTGATGAATAAGGTATGTATGGAGAATGAAATCATGCAGTGTTTGTTGGCACATGGATCGGTTGAGGGGAACGGAGTTATCCTGACATTATTCAACCCCTATTTCGGTCCCCGCCTCTACTAAATGTCACACGCCATTAGAAAGCCACGTTTTTAGGGTGCAGGGGTCCACTGGAGGTGGAGAGATCGGTAGCGTGGTCTCTTCCCCCCACACTACCTTCACATGGTTTCCCTCTTCTAAATGTCAATCTCTTGTCAGTGGTCCCTGATTTGGAGCCATCCCTAATGTACATCGCTCTTCTTGGAACCCGACACCAGCATCGACAGTAACCCCACGGGAAGGTATATCAACATTGTTCAACATTTCACGCAGTTTTTTTTTGTCCATGGATATTCACAGAATGAAACTGTTCGGATATCTACCATTGTAACCTCTTACCCTCTTAACCTTTTACGAAAACCGTGTCAAAAATACAATTCCAAGGTTGTCGGATCTTCGGTCAGAAGTAAACAATAAGAACAAACTTTAGGATTTGTGTTAGCTTGATTTGACTCATCGCAAAGGGCAGAATCGAAAAAACCTGGCCAAAATTCTGAAGGTATCTTTCTTCATGTTTTAAAAGGTGCTGATCGCCAGAAATATATTGAAAAAATTCCAAAACTGTTCCTTCATGACTTTAAAGGTATTTTTCTCTATAAAAACTTGAAAGAAGTACACATTTTTGCTGGAATTTCGGGGAAAACTATTGAGATACCATTTTACTGTGCTGGGCGCTAAGCAATACTGTGATTATTTGGGGAGATACATTTATTAGGATGAAAGGTTGATATGAGTTGAAGACCAAAACAAAAGTATAGGAAAAAACTCTGCAAATTCTTGACACAACGGTTTATTATCTTCTTTGAGCAGATCACCCTAATCCAATTAACGAACTGATAGATGAAACTTTAGCTCAACATCCAAATTTTTTTTTTAAACATATAGGTATTGTTTAAACAATTTTACAGTCAGGGAACCAATTGAATATTGCATTGTCATCCATCTGCGACCCGTGTTTAAAATTTCAAGTCTCTAGATCATCATCAAAATTTAATTTGTTTAAACGAATAGGTATTGTTTAAACAATTTTAATGACAAGAAATCGAGTGAATATCGCATTTTCATCCAGTTCTGACTTATAACTATTTTAAATTTCGAACCCCTAGCTCATCAGGAACTTGAAAAACAAGTAGTGAAAATTATTATTAATTAGTTAGGTATTGTTAGTTGTTAATAATGTTTATAAATTATTTTTAACAATGATTGATAATAATCATTTAATGATTATTCAATAATTTATTTACTATGATTTCACTCGATATCTGAAAACCGTGTTCTGTTAGAATCTAGTCCCGACAGGCTGCCTCTTGTTGACGAATTTTGATTTGCTCGATTTTTTACCTTTTTTCCTATACTTTTGTAGGAAATATAAATATATAATATTTTTCCTACACTATATTATGCAGGTATCTACTAATGTTGTTGTTTGAAAATAAATTATTGCTGATTGTAATATATTTTTAACCCAGCAGAAAATGTGTTAAAGGCGATAAGAATATAAAACGCGTACACGAAGCAATTTATATACATATACATTTTTTAAGCAGATAGGTACATTTGTAAACAACGGTTCATTATCTTCTTTGTACAGATCACCCTTCTGTCTAGATCACTAGGTCTAAATGTCTAGATCCTAAATGTTAGATTAATTATTATTATCAATTATCACTAATTATTAACAATTTTATCAAGTACCTAGTGAAAATTATTATAATTTATTGTTAGGTATTAATAATTCGTATTTATTATTAATAATAATAATTATTATTAATTATGATTAATTAATACGATATAATTCTGGGGTTTTTAATACTACGTCGGTAATAATTTTTCTATAAAAGAAGTACCTACCAACAAACATTCGAAATTACCTTCATTTCCGTAGCACGAAACGCACCTCAGAACAACAAACTCGACATCACTTAAGCCATATGATGATCCAAAGAGCTTGTTAGTATGAAAATGGACCTGTATTTCAACAGTTTGATTCACGATCGGGTTGTGAGGCACAATCTTTGAGCCGTCATTGTGAACGAACGGCTGGTCGTACAAAGCTGCGGATGGTCTTAAAAAATTCTACGGAACAAACTCTATCTGAATATGAAATAAAAAACATACCGTCCTATATGAATTTTTCGAGATTTGAGATTTTCAAATTTTCAAAATTCGTTTTGAACCCCTTCCCCTTCACCTAGGGTTATGAAAAGTTTCGAGGATCATTGTGCGCCGTACTTGTTGGCCTCCTGCTAGCCGTCTTACGTCATACGCTCGTGCGTCATAGGCTCTGACGCAATATTTGGCCTCCTGCCAGCAGTCTTACGTCATACACTCGTGCGTCATAGGCTCTGACGTACTTGTTGGCCACCTGCCAGCCGTCTTACGTCATACGCTCGTGCGTAATAGGCTCTGACGCACTTGTTGGTCTCCTGCCAGCCGTCTTACGTCATACGCTCGTGCGTCATAGGCTCTGACGCACTAGTTATCCTGCCAGCCGTCTTACGTCATACGCTCGTGCGTCATAGGCTCTGACGCACTAGTTATCCTGCCAGCCGTCTTACGTCATACGCTCGTGCGTCATAGGCTCTGACGTACTTGTTGGCCTCCTGCCAGCCGTCTTACGTCATATGCTCGTGCGTCATAGGCTCTGACGTACTTGTTGGCCTCCTGCCAGCCGTTTTACGTCATACGCTCGTGCGTCATAGTCTCTGACGTAATGGCCCGCCGGTCGCTTGTGTTCTGACGTGATCTGAGGGAAAGGGTGAATCAAGGGAACAAATTTTTCCCGTTTCAGTTTATGTGCCAAAGCAAAGACATGAAAATGTCAAAAAAATGTGTAAATAGGTACCTAAGCCCAACTGTAATGTCAATTTTCTGACAATGAGTTTTCGACTATAGTTTTCATACCTTTTTACTTAAGTACTTATTGCAATTTGAGACAGATAATGAGCTGTTTGCAAATAAAAAGTCTGATAACTACTTTATTACATCTTATTAATCTATTTTCAAGTTCCGATTCACAGTTGAATGTATTTTATTTAGATGTCGTACCTAAAATTCGAAAACGATGGAATGACGAAACCTGTCGAGTACTGACTCAAGTGACACTGTCGACTTCTAACACATGTAGGTCGACTACTAGTGCAAAACCATGTCGACTACTGAAGAAAATGTTGGTCACTGGTATCGACTACTACCTAGAGCATTGGGATTTTTTACAAAACTTGTTTTTCCCTTTTCAAACCATGTTGAATAATATTTCCCGCTGCCAGGTCTTTTAGGGAAGGATCTTGGGTACACAATGAACAGGTTTGCAATGAGAAAGAAACCGAGTGAATATTGAAATGTCATCCATTTCTGACCTATATTTAAAATTTCAAGTATCTAGCTCATCATCAAAATTTAATTTGTTTAAACAAATAGGTATTATTTAAACAATTTTACAGACAAGAAACCGAGTGAATATTGCATTGTGATCCAGTTCTGACCTATTTTTAAAATTTCAAGTCAATAGCTCAGCATCAAAATTTAATTTGTATTATTACAAAAAGGTATTATTTAAACAATTTTACAGATGAGAAACCGAGTGAATATTGCAATGTGGTCTATCCCCGACTGACGGTTACAATTTCTAGACTGTAGTTTACCTGGAAGATGAAACACTAGGTCTAAATGTCTAGATCCTAAATGTTAGATTAATTATTATTATCAATTTTATCAAGTACCTAGTGAAAATTATTATAATTTATTGTTTGGTATTAATAATTTGTATTTATTATTAATAATTATTATTATTAATTATGAATAATTAATACGATATAATTCTGGGGTTTTAATTACTACGTCGGTAATAATTTTTCTATAAAAGAAGTAGGTGCCTACTGTGCCTACTATCCTAAATGTTAGATTAATTATTAATATCAATTATCACTAATTATTAACAATTTTATTAAGTACCAAGTGAAAATTATTATAATTTATTGTTAGGTATTAATAATTCGTATTTATTATTAATAATAATTATTATTAATTATGATCAATTAATACGATATAATTCTGGGGTTTTTAATACTACGTCGGTAATAATTTTTCTATAAAAGAAGTACCTACCAACAAACATTCGAAATTACCTTCATTTCCGTAACACGAAACGCACCTCAGAACAACAAACTCGACTTAACTTAAGCCATATGATGTTCCAAAGAGCTTGTTAGTATGAAAATGGACCTGTATTTCAACAGTTTGAGTCACGATCGTGTTGTGAGGCACAATCTTTGAGCCGTCATTGTGAACGAACGGCTAGTCCTACAAAGCTGCGGATGGTCTTAAAAAATTCTACGGAACAAACTCTATCTAAATATGAAATAAAAAACATACCGTTCTATATGAATTTTTCGAGATATGAGATTTTCAAATTTTCAAAATTTGTTTTGAACCCCTTCCCCTTGACCTAGGGTTCTGAAAAGTTTCGAGGACCATTGTGGGGTTGGTAGAAACCCATAAAAAAAATTTCGTAATTTTAACTCAACGCTAACTGGGCAAAGTGGCGCGGACGGCGTACGGCGGACGGCGTACGGCGTACGGCGTACGGCGTACGGCGGACGGACGGATTTTTTTTTATTCGATTTTCTGAATCTACGTATCTTGAAACGTAAACCAACAAATTTTGAGGGGGGGTTAAAAAAATTTTTTCTTTGGGCGATTCCAATGGTTCATTATCGAAGATAATAAACCAAAAGAGCATCTCATTGAAATTTTTGAAAATGTCGTGCTATGCACATTTAGGTACCTATCGAAATTCGCCTAAATCCGTCATAGCTCCTAAGATCAGTCGTAAAAATCATTTCAAACCTTTACAATTAGAATTGCACATTCCATATAATATTATTAGGAGCTTCGCACCGAAACGGCACATGACCATTTCAGATATTTTTTAGGAGACGAAAAATCTATTATCCCATAGGTGGAACCAACAAAACGGAACCTACCCAAAAGAGGATGGAACATACAAGCAGTAATTTCGTAGTTAGAGGATTTTTAAATCATGTGTTGTTTCCCCTAATCGTGGGCTACAAAACGTTTCAAGCGGAGTGGACTGCAGTATTCTTATGATACCGTATGACAAACAAAGAAACTATAAAGAGCAATAACTAAGTACAAATATCTAGGTGTTAGTACATGAGGTATCAAAGACTTTTACAGCGTTCGTGCCGCAAAAATTTCGACCTGTATGAAGTTGAAGCTTTTGGCCGGAGGCTCTTTGTCGTGATTTATCCCCATTACACACTTCAGGAAGCTCATCGCGGCCCTCCAGCGTGTGTAATGCGTCCTTTATGACTCGGACAGTCGGCCGTATGACTTCGTTGTAAGCGATGCTGATGGAAAACGTAGGAATGGGCATCTCGTATCATTCATTCCCTCTCCTCGCACATTTCCGAGAGAATGCTGCTGACGCAATTTTTCAAGGGACTAATTCAGTCATTACGAAATTTCAATACATCCTGATATGGTCGGTTCTGCTCCGCTAGAATAGACGATAATATCGTCTATTATGTCTCCACAGCTACAGATCAGTCAGTGGTGTAATATAGGTATGTTTGTGGGAGGTATGTAAGTAGATATATTTTAACCCTATTCATTGCGTGGTGGGTTATTGTTTAGTATCAACAAACAACAAGTAGTCGATGTTTAACCTAATGTTGCTCGCTGAATTAGGTGCGATTTGTCAAACCTAGTATTTGCCACTGCCCTATTAATTTATTACGTACGTGAGTGGTTTCCGATGGGAAGTAAAACTATAATGATTAATTTTAATCATATAAGTAGAATAGAAACTGATAGAACGAACACATGCTACCTTAGCATTGAAAAGGGTGAGTAACCTCCAGTTCATCCTACTTATTCCTATTTTTATCATGAACAAAATTTGTTTTAGTTTAACTATTCTAACTAGTTTAAATATTAGTTTCTATTCTACTTGTATGATTAAAATTAATCATTATAATTTTATTTCCCATCGGAAACCAGTCACGTACCTAATAAATTAATAGGGCAGTGGCAAATACGAGGTTTGCTTGCATAATCTTGTTTGACAATCTTCCCCTGTAATGGATTGATTGGGAATGTCGCTTAGCTGGTTGCGATGGTGGCATAACTAGTCAAGGAGATGTGTTCGTAGGTTCCTCACATTTCATTGTCCCCAACTAAGGCGGGATCGATTGAATTGGTGACGTTAATGCGATACTGACAGCCCTGATCTCGGCTCCTCTCCACATCGGATAGCGCCTGTATATTAGACGATTCAAATGGTTCCAATCAACTGCTATCATCGAGCCGCTTACCATTTTCTTCCGACTTCACGGGCAGAAATGATGGTTGCATGAGATGACGTTTGTGCTTGCGCAGATGAATGATCCACTCTGGTTATCAAAAACAACGTAGCGGCACCTACGTATTGCGTCGGTTTGTTGACTTCATACCGTTGAATCAGTGTGTCTAGCTTACTTGAATGGTAGTAGGTAATATATTAACTCAAACTCTTCTTTTCACTTTCCCCCGTTGACTTCAATTCCCATCACTTCCCAAAGTGATAGCATCAGTGGAGATGACTAACCTTCCACTGAGTGAGCAGCCGAGGCTGCTGAGATTTTGGGAAGGGATGATCCTGATAGTTCTGTGAGCAGCAGTTGACTTACTGTTGATTTGTTCCCAATACCTATACTCTCTGTTAAACCATACCCATGCTCTGTTAAACCCATACTCTGTTCAAAGGCTCGGCCAATGCTTCGGCCAGGAAATTTCGTAGTTTTGGGTTTCATATAGTTATCTAAAAGAGCTGAAGTTTCGGGTTTTTTCGTCGAATTAATTGATACAATACCTTCATAGTGATACCCCTAAATAAATTGAAATAAACTTAGTTCTTCCTGTCACGCGATTTCGTCTAGAAAACCCTTTATGCCAATTTGGAGGGTAATCAAGAAGGACTGACTGATATTGATGCCCTAATATTGACATTCATCCAAATCCCCAATTTTCAATCCAATCACCCAAGTTTTAAGCGAGAAATCGATGAAATGCGTTAGGAGCAGCATAATTAAGGGGTACGGGTTGACAGCTGAAAATAAAGTTGACACGATCTTCTGAATCACTGGAAAAATTGAAGGGAACGGTGCAGACTGAGGGGATTCCGATGTTCCATTAGTGAGCGCTTGCCGCCCCGACCCCTCCGCACGAAATAGATATGTGTGCATTGCTTTGAGGAAACAATGATAGAACAAATGTTTACTTTGTCGTATTTTTACTTACTCTATCCAAAAACTCAACTCCAAATTTTTCTTCGGACCAACAGTCATACACCAAAATGTTGTTATTGATTTGTATACTACTTTTTAACTAAATTATCCATTAATAAACAACCGTATTAATTACGGTTGTATCAACCACGTCCAACGCTAAAATATCATCATTTTCATATTGATGCTTGATCATTATTATCAGGCATCATTAGAAGGATGAAGGAATTTTGGCGTTGAACGTGTTTGATAGTGGTTCTAATAGTTGATTCATGTAATGACTGAAAGTGTAACGCCTATCAATTTATGATTTGGATAATATCCATAATTGCATCAATGAATTATATTATAATTCATTGATGCAATTATGATTTAAGATCAAGTCTGAGTTGTTACTGAACGGATAACAAAGGAAGAGGGTGAATTGATTCTCTCCCATGCTTGAGTACCTACAGTAGGGCATGAACATGTCATACATTGACATTCCTCATGTAAAACGTTTAGGATATAAATGTGCTCCGGAATATTGACTTTAAGACTGCTTCACTCGCCATCGACTCATCCATGTTGGCACAGATCACAGGTACAGACGATTAGAGGATTAAAAAATAAATCTTACTCCAATGAATTCAAAATTCATTAAATTTAAAATTGACAGTTGAAAAAAAAACCAGCAAACGCCAAATCCTATTTGTCAAAACCTTAGGTGAGTGAATATTCATTCTTTCATCGTCTGAGCGGCATTCCAATTTACGAGAGTGCGGAAAAAATCGGACGGGGATTAGTAGGGGAAGCATGAACTTCCACTGAAACGTTTAATGTCAGAAGCCCACTCTTTGAGGAGGGCTACAAAGATAAAAATTTGATAAGGTCACATAGCAAAGCTTCCTTGAAATCGTCTTCAACCTTCATCCCCGAAGGATCGAACTTTCCCACCCTAAAGACGCCCCCATAACGTCCTTACTCCAAACGAACGCTTCCGTTTGTTGGAGTAGAATAAGTTTCAAAGAAGGGGAAAAAGAGCGATGGAGAGTTTCCACACTTTTTCCGTATAGCGTCATCAATCATTTAGTTCAGCACCAAATATTTGGGTGCTGTGATATTGAATTCATGAAATGAAGGATAAATCTTATGATCGAAAGTGCTGAAGAGGACGATTCTGATTCGTTTTTGAAAGAAACAATCGGTGTAGTCTGTAAAGTAAATATGTAATAGTATACGAGTTAGCAATCTTTCTCGACATACGGTCTACATAGAGTCTACTTCGTAATCAATACACAGTTACCATACTTACCGCATTCATCAATCGTGGTGATGATACTAGTTCGTTAACAAACTATAATCAACTGCTGTTTGAATATGTCAGTTTTCAAGCCCAAATAAATGGACAAAATCGGATATAATTAAATGACGATTGTTTTTTGAAAACATTTAGTACGACATTGAGATTTTATTTTCTCATGGAAATAGTGACTGCACATCCGCAATCGGTGTGATATTTTCAATCAAAATCGTATTTCCAGTAGTTAGTCCAAAGATGTCACGTTTCACACCTCAGCTGAAGGTGTTTGGCCTGTACTACATGACAAGGTTCCTGCTGGGCAGTATCAAGGTAATCAATGTTGAATCCAACCGATGCCTGTTGGAAGTGATAAAGGATAATCTACATATTAGGGCCTCCTCGTTGCTGGTAAATCAAGTTGTTTGCTTGGTAAACAGCGGTATCGCTCGAGGTTGTTCCTTGCCTCAGGAGTTGGTGATGGAAGCCTTGCGCTAAACATGGTAGGAAGCCTGTTGTAAATTACAAAACCCTCAACCATATAATCGCTATTCCGGTGCTGAAGTTTGTAAAATGAAATTCCATCAGTCGCCTCGTCGGGTCTGGGACTACGATGATAGTAACAGGATAGGTTTTGACATGGATATGTCTTATAGCTGGGGTCATTCAAAAATTTGCGTGGTACAAAAAAATTTGAAGTTTTTTTTGCGCGATTCCCGTGGTGGTAGAGACTTGAAATTTGGCTTTTAGCCTCCTTACGACTTACACATTACGCAGCATACGGCCAGGATCAGCTGAGGGGCTCCAAAAGCTAACCGACATATCCATGGGTACCTAGATGTTTTCCCAGTAAGGGAGAAATGAAGTAATTTGCATCGAGTGACAGGTGATTCAAGTCGGGAATTTATGTTAGGGAAGTGTCTTGACTAATTTTGAAGTGAATGCTTCCATCTCCAACTTTTCACCCCAACTGGATAATTCCCAGGAACTACAGACAAGGGGTGTCTCCTGGCCTTACCCACAATCTTCCACCTTTTAGTCCTTTTTTTTTAGCCTCGCTATAAAATTCAGCAGGTACAGCCCTACTATGTCGATTAGGGATAAAATTTAGGGATAACATTTAATGTTACCGCCGCCTTGTTTTCTCTCTAGTCGGCCTCCATACTAGTCATCTCAAGGGTTGATAAGGTATAGTTTGGTTCTGGCGGCGTGACCTAAGCGAGTGTTTGATGTGAGTGGGAAGGAAAACCTGAAACGTACATTTATCACATTTGAAGGTTTACGTGACCGGAGGTCAAAAATTCGAAAAAGTGGCGCTCAATATTGAATCATCTGAGGAAAATTGTCAGAAGGAATTTTGCCTCCGATCGGTATTTGCATCCTAGAGTAGGTACTCCTCAACGTCGGACAGCATCCATAGGTAGGTAGTTATTTATGAACTGCAGATATCTTAGACGAGCTCAGTCGTACAAATGTGAAGTAGATCAGTGGTTGTTCACAATTCCAAATAGAACAAAAGGAGGCTGAAAATGTTTGCATAATATGTCTTTGTCTACATCTAAGTGATCTAACGGATGCCATACATCACAGTTAGAATTCAAGTTCATCATTCACCATTGTTCTGCCAACACATGGAAAGTAGGTACATGAACTGATCCCTCGGAATTATAAATGATTTCATCTCCCGCGGGAGAAGATCGGGACGGAATCTCGTGGTAAACGGAGGAAGGATTCTGGCGGTTGAGAAGGGTAGGTGTAGCTCTCATGGATTACCGCACCTTGTGTAGGACTGACGGCGGCTCCCTGAGCAGGGTCGGGGAAGTCGCGCGGGTAAGGTAGGTGGTGTTGTGATCCGTCCTTTACATTAAACTCCTCCGCAGCCCCCTGAAGTGCCTTCCCGCCGTTAAGGGCCTTTTCGAACCAACAGATCACATCAATTCACTTAGCCCTTCACCCCGTTGGCTCTTTGACGGGGTAACGGGAAGGCTCCTTGAAAGGGTGAGATTTGTCTTACGGCGCTATTGACACTTGGGACGGCTGTAGCTCTACTCACGGTTGCCCACGTTTTAGGTTTATTTCAACCGCAATTTCTGGATACTATGAATCCAACGCTGAGTCTCATCGATTTTCTGAGTTGTGACCGGAGAAACTACCGGCTCCAATTCAACTACCCACAAGACGTTCGACTTCCCACCTGGTCGGTGGGTACTTTCGTCCTAGGACAGAAGTACCCTGGGTAGTTTGGTCCTAGGACAGAAATACCCTGGGTAGGTCGGTACTTTCGTCCGCCTACACCGGGAACATACTTGAACCGACATTTACCTGTTTCCTGTTGAAGGCCATCATTGAATTCTTCGAACGTTCGACTACCCACCGGTATTCAACGTACCATTTGCGGGCCTCCTATGGGACAATGTACATACATGTACATAAAACGTTTTGATGTTTCGATCCAGCGTACCAGTTACAGTCCACAAATACCAAAAATTAAAAAATACCTATCACTAAATCTCAAATATTTTTTCTTTTTCATTTTAATTTTTTCATTCAACGGTTCATTATTGAGATTTATTATTTAATAAATCAATATTTATAATCGCTGCAAATTCTCCCTGAACAATACCCTATTTTTTTGAATATCACTTCCTTGAGCAATATCAATATAAGTTCCCGCACTACAATACCCTTGGTACAATAGCCTTACAATATACTAAAATAACCATGTTATATACTAAAATAACCATGTTATAATCTACTGAAAAAGGCTTAATATTTTGCCGCATAACCTTAATGAGCGATGCATATTAAATATGCATCGCTCATTAAGGCAATGCGGCAAAATATCAAGCCTTTTTCAGTAGATTATAACATGGTTCTCTCGATAACGATCCCAGTGATAATATAGACTCGATAAGTATCTGAAAACAGAAACTCAATATCACAACCCACCAATGAACCCACCGACGGTTTTGAGGAGCAGAAATTTAGCTTATAGTGGAGGTTTGAAAAAATATAAACCAAACGTACCGCAAACAGCAAAGGAAGGAACAAGAAATAATAATATGTAGTGCAGATTGTGGAGGCTAGATGAAAGATAATGAGGATGCCATAGATGAAAAGAATGAAGATATATGAAAGAAATAAATACTATGAAAGAAATGTCAAATCGTTGGATTACATCGTTGTGATGCACATTTTGGGCCAAAACATATCAATTTCTATCAATGCTGCTCATCTAAATTTATCTCAACCTAAGGATCCTTCAAATAAATGAAACCTAAAAAATACATGCTCCCATTAGACTCAGCATTATTTTGAATCATCGTGCCGGCCACTTTCTGAACATAATTTGAATTCTGATAAGTACTCGTTGCTTTTTTCAATTTCCGACGCAATATTATATTTACTTGGTCTCACTAACTCTCTCTCTCTCACAGTCTCTATTGTTTCATTTATATATACAAGCGATCCTAAATTTATGAATGTAGCCTCGGAACGCTCCTCCAACCTTTCGCACCCCAACAATACATAATTTACGTTTCTCGTCGCACCCCAACGGGTTTTAATTTTTTCCTGCTCCCAAAACCGTATTGTGTTCCTCTGGTTTTGTTCTTTGTAGTTATCACTTAGGTACTTCTGGCAGTAGGCAGTTTTCCCGCCAAAACAATGGGAAGGCGCGGGCGATTAAAACCATGATAAACCGCGCCGTTGAAAAGTATGAAAACGCGAGGAGAAAACCCTGGTTTAAAAAAATGGGGTTAAACCCCACCCTTATGGTTTTAGGACAGACTGTTTTTTAGCTGAGGGCTGGACACTCAATTAAGGCAGGCCCTGGAAGTTGTTAGGGGTCCGAAACTGAAGGTACGTCCCGGTTGGGGACCAGAATGCTAAAAAAAAAAAAAGAAAATTCAGAGAGAGTTCTTTACTATTAAAAGAGGATCACAGCTTGAAAGATACCCTCCAGGCTGGAAATGGTTGACTCTAAGGGGTGAGGGATTCGGCCGAAAAGCCCTTCCCGAAGCGTTGACTGGACAGGTGGGAGGGTGGCCAAGGATTACATTTCTCTCCTGTTTAAATTTCTTTTTTCGGCGACAGGGAATGACAAGGGAAAGATGGTTGGTATCACAAGTCTTTTTTACAGCTTTCCACTTCTCCTGTTCCTCATTTGCCTTCGAAATGTTCCTTAACTTATAGCCATACCATTCTTCATGATATATTCCTCATGTTTCATTAGAATCAGACTTACCAAATACCTGTTTTCACCTCCTTGAGACCGCATAACCTCTGCTATAATTCTCCTACCAATTTAATATCTAGGTATAATATACTATGCTGACTGAATGTTTAGAGAATAAAATTCCTCCAAAATTCACCACATTCCGTTTGAACCAAAACATTCAGGAAACTATTTTGTCACAGTCAGACCGTTTCGCCTAACCCCTCCCACTATCCCAGCCCTCTCGGTCTAGCTTTCGAAATTTCCAGTATTTTTTCCCTCTACGTAGTATCTCTTTTGAAGGGTGGCTGAAATAGGTACAGAGACACTTAAAATAAAGACAATGGTACAATAATGATAAGGGACTTTCACCCCCTTCTATTGAAATAGTTTTTAATGTTTTTAATGTAAATTTTATCTCATTGTCATTAATAAGAATTTGCCAATAGCGATCCCAAGTAGATGACAATAAGCAAGATGGAGAAATTAGATCAAAAGTTTAGTTAAACGCCGCCAACCACAGATGTTTATGTTCCACAGATATGCCCTTTCAAAGGTTATTTCGAGAAAACCGTGTTTTTTACTGAAAACCTCAATTTTCTATGCTTTCCCACATTGTTTTTCAACGTTTCATCACAGTTTTGAAATCGGCATTAAATTTTCTTTAAAGCACTTTCAAAGTTCACAAGTTTCTTTTTAAACAGTGATAACAGATCAAGAAATGAAAATTAGACTTGAAGAAAATTTATTGCCGATTTCAAAACTGGGATGGAAAGTTGAAAAACAATGTGGGAAAGCAGAGAAAATCGAGGTTTCCAATAAAAAACAAGGTTTTCTCGAAATAAACATTTGAAAGGGCATATCTGTGGAACGGAACGAGATAGAAACATGCAGTTGGCGGCGTTTTACAACATTTTTGATCTAGTTTCTCCAACTTGCGTATTGTCATCTACTTGCGATACATCCTGTATATAGGGTTTTTTCTCCGAAGCAAGATTCATCACCTCGCAACTCATTGAAGCTCGTGTCGATAAACTACGACCGGATCGCTTATCGGTATCGAATTTCGTTTTTTCGTTACATAATTTTATGTCAGCCACAAGTAAAATTTAATACTGGTGAGTTATCCAAAGCTTAGGACTAGTTATCAATTTTGTACCTGCGATATTCAACACAAGCGATTTTTAGTCAAATTTAGTCGTTTATGTGAGTTTTAACCAACCATATTTTTTTAACCTTCATTTGCAAAGCTATATAATGCATATTTATATGTGGTTAATTCTATTTTAACAAGTAATCCATAAATTTAATACCATGGGCTTCGGTTTTCTTGGCGGGCGGGACGCTCCCGCGTCCCTAGATAATCACAATTTATTCCGTTATACTCGCACACACACACACATATATATGTATATATATAGCGGTGTGTACATTTGACTGCTTGCATAACATTAATACGTTGGAGACACGATAAAGATCGTAATGTTCATGGTTCAGCCGTAAAGCTTCCACAGCTGCGAGCGAGGAAACCAGACGTTTAATTAAATCCGACGTCCGGACCCCCAAACCAGAATGCCGTTATACATTTCATGAGGGAAGTTTCGGGGATCGAGGACAAATATTTGGATAGTGCAAGGCTGGCAAGGGTGCTCCTATAGTCGCACGTGCAAACTCTGGTGTGAGGAAACAATTCGCGGTCAGGGTGGGATGGTGTTGGGGCCTTCACCCGACCAGATCTTGGTTAGTCGGAACACCTGAACAACCCTGCGCAAAGGTTGTGGTAAGAGACGGTGAAGTCGAGGAGAGAGGGTAATGAACTATTGTCCCCTCCGGCGCTTATTAGGATCTATTGCTCCGAATCCTGCTGGCTCAGACGGCTTTTCGACGAGAGGGAAGGTAGACGACATCCTCGAACACTCAGGAGTAGGACTACGTAATGTGCCAGCCAATCATAACTGTCTATCACATTCCAAAAGTCGTTGAATTATTCCTGAAAGAAAGGTTAATCAGGAGTAAAAGGAGTAGGTACAACTAGCATTTTTCCTGAAAAAATAACTGTGTTCGCTTACTCAAATTAACAGCTAAGTACGTCGTTTTGTATATAAATAGGCAAAGTTGAGTATGATTCTACCCTGCGTCGATTTGACATAATTTGAAATTTCATTATATTTCTAAAATAACATTTGACAACGTGATAGGGCCCGATAGTTAACGTGAATTGAATACCAGAAATGGCTTGGAGTTTTAATAAAATTACGGAAGTTGAGAAATTTGAACGTTTGTATTATTAGGTAGGTATAGCTAAAGTATCTAAATCGTTTAAAAAAATGACGCAGACAAAGTGATCAATATAGGACATCTCATTCTATAAAAATTTTAGAATACTCGTGTTAATTGTTGTTGGTGTTCTCTATAGCAGTACCTATTTATAGAGAATTTCCTTGTATACAGGGTGTCCCAGTATGAATGGTCCTAACTTCAGGGATCGATTCTACAACTAATTTGCAACAACTTTTGTCCCATAACATTTTTTCTTAACTCTCTTATCCGACTTTTTTCAAGATGTTTTTTGTGTTTCCGACCTTTACTCACTAAAATTACCATAACTGCCCTTATTTACTGTGTGAAATGAAAATTGAGGATACCGTTAGAAAGAGCGTTAAATTTGCTTTCTTCTCAATACATAATAAAAACGACGAATTTCATGAACGAGCTTAGTAAGTGAAAAATCACGCCAAAGTGAAAATGTTGTCAGTTACAACTTTTTGGTTGAACATGATGGCATTTTCAAAAGCTATTTTTACCCATACCTGATTCTTACCCATGCAATTCAAGAGCTTTTGCAACGATGTGTCCAAATTGATTTGTACCTACATAATTTTTTGAGAAAACGGCGTTTGAATGCGGAAAAACGCGATATTTGTTTAGCAAAATCGAGGGTTTTGCACGAAAAATGATATCTTCAGGACTTGGAGGTAGGGGGTGTATTATATCACCCCCTAAATTTCAACCTCTCAAAGTTTGTTCGATTCCGTCTCAAGATCTTGAGCAAATTTTGAGGGGTTGAAATTTATCAAAAATGATTGAAACCCGAATTTTGCGATTTTTTAAATCGATACTTTGCCCAGATAGCGTTGTGCTAAAACTACGAAACTTGGTTTAGGGGTTCGGACCACACCCACGATAATCCTTGAAACTTTTCATAACGATAGGTTTTTGTTAGGTACACATTTGAAAGTCATCAACTTGATTTTGGTTTTACTTCGAAAATCCGGTCTTGTATGTCTTCACTTTCACTTATGACTTCACTTATGTCTTACTACCAGTACCACGCATGTCTTGCATCTCAATATGACATATTATGGTATATAAATAAACAAAGTCGTCAATTTTATCGGAAAATGTTACTTGATAATCATGAATATTATTCTCGATGTCCACTGTCCTATACAACTGCCTACCACCACTTGCCATTTCTAAAGCTCCAGTTGATCTTATGCAGGAATGGAAGAGGCTACTCCCCTTCCATCCCAAAGCCACCGGTTGTGCTATGTCCTGAAATAAATGTGTGGCTGCGGCTAACCCAAAAATCATCCAACTTTTGTTTCACCCGTGGATATGTTCGTTACGCAGAGTTGACTTCCCCGGTTTTTTCCCGTTGAACAAAGTAATCTGCGCAAGTCCACCCCTTTATTTAAACTGCGGTTTGGGGAATTGAATCAACGAATGTTTGAACTGATTGTTTCAACAGTTGATTTTTCTCGAAGAGGTCATGAGGGAGTATTCTGCAAGTTCATGGAGCATTGAACTTCTCAGTTTTATAAATCACGTTCCCGCAGCTTCCTAGTTTAGAGTCATTCAAAAAGGTTTGAAGTGACAAATATCCGTACGTGGTTACGTTTCACATAAAAAAAAATATTTAGCCAGAGGGTTGAGGGTATGGGAATGAAAGGGGGCAAAAACCCTCTAGCGAACATCCAGGGGCGTCTCCATTTTTGATCCGATGCTGAAGAGTGGAGTGTTTGAATTCCCAGTTTTTGTTAAATACCAGAAGTCGAAAAAAGGTTGGTGAGGGGAACAAAGATTTGAAAAAAATATATATACGTAGGGTGGGGAGGAATCGAGGGGTTGAACCCAATTCTATAAATCAAGCTCAATATGACTGGTGATTCGAGGGAAATTTTTGATGAATGGAATAAAATTATCAGACGGTGGCCGTACACTGGTAACCCTTGGTGGGCGTTTTCCGCAGTTCCATTCAAATTCTAACGAGGCGCCCTCGTACGTATGGGGAGTTGTGGCTTTATCGAACATTTGTATAGTAGGGGGAGAGTTACAATCGCTAATAATGCCATTATCGGGGACTAGGAGTTCCCTGGGTTCGGATGTTTAATGGTTTTGCCGTGGCGACAACGGTCCGCCTATGTACTCCAATTGTGTGGTGGGTGGTGTTGGTTTTTTCGTGGAATAGTGATTGATAGCCAACAATGGAATTGGTTATGAACTCCGAACGGCTTCCGCACAATGACTATTAATGTATAGCTTCATGAACTGCTTTCAAAATCAATCCCCATACTGTTTTTTTCGTTTCGCAGTTCGTTTATATCTGCCGAGCCCGATGGTGAGAAGGTCTATGATCCAGATGACTATTAAGAGCTGAGTTTGAGGTATATTCCAATTGCAGAAAGAACGAACATTTCCGACCAACTGCGCTTATGTTCCAGCTAAGGTGTGTAACGGACCAAATCCAAGGTGCAATACTAAGTATTGCATATTATCCACGTCTTGGATATTATCCACGATGCACCACCAAAAACAATATACCGAGCAAACATGTTGAAAAACTCCCAAATATCTAAGAAATGTCAGCACTTCCTTCCATGGTGATCAAAAAGGTCGTAACAACGTTTATTGTGATAAGTTTCAGAGAAACTAGATGGGTAAAAAGTAGATGTTCCCCCACGATAGATTCCACGCGGTATAATCGAACGCAACCATTTGCAAAAGGTTTCCACATTTTCAGTACCTATACGTCTTTTGAAATATTGGGTCGCTGTAATTATGTTACAGAAAGAAGTCCCGAAGCTTCTTGGTACTATGTTCTTCATAAATTGTTTGTATGCTACTAAAATAAGCTGTTTATTATTTATTGATTAAGCAAATACGAATAAATGTTGAGCAACTGTCAATATGAATTACTCCACAAACGAGAAAACTTACTACGCAAAATATTGCTTAGGTATAATTTATTCTGATAACCAAATCATTCATGAATACCAAATGTTGCAACTCTTGAAAACAGTAAGTTAATGCCTATCACATGTCGAGTTAATGCTGTCTGATGCCAGATTTCACGGAGTACGAGCAGAAATGCCGTCTCTATTTCGGCGGAATCCTCACTAATTGACGAATCTCGTCACGTGTCCGACGGCTTCAGAAGCAAAAAGGGTCTCTCGAGTCCCATATGCGCTCTGGGGGTGTTAGGGTTCCGTAGATACCCGAGCAGAGAGAGAAATAGAGATGCTTATTGGATGCGCTCCTACAGCAATATTGACCCTATCCTATTCCCTCTCTTTAATTCAGGATAGGGATTTCTAAACATGTTTGAACCATCAAGTGCGTGGAGTCTAGCATGAATACAGTCAACAGACCGCGAGTAAATGACGCGAGTTTCAGGGAAGAAAAAAAAATTGCTGGGAAGATATTTCAGGAATACAAAAGCTTTTCCAGGGGATTTTCGGTGCACTTCGATAATGAATTATTGGAATCAACCACGGAAAATAAAATGCCTTTCATCCCAAATGAAAATGAATTTTTTATCCCTATTCGATTCAAAGCCGATCTTTTTCGTCCTTTTCGAGTGTTATCATTGTCTTGTCGAAGAGCCTGAAAAGAGATGAGAAGGCTCTTCGACCAAACAAGATTTGACTCGAAAAGGGAAAAAAAGAGAACAATGTTCATTTAGATTTGAATAGAGCTATTTGAAATGAAAAGGCTCTTCGACTTTCCTTTTGGTTTATTATCTTGGATAATGATCCGTTGGAATCGACTAAGGAATGCCGTCCGCGCCACTTTGCCCTGTTAGCGTTGTCCTAAAATGATGAAATTTGGTGTACGGTTTCGGGCCAGTTTAGTTCCAATCTTCTAAGAGTAATTCTAAATTTGAGAACCAACCAATGGTTTGGTCCAACCATGGAGTATGCGACGTACACTTGAACAAAAATGGACATCGCGACTCTCCTGAATGCCAAAAATGCGGACAGCAGAGGGAACTCTACAACATATCATAAGTGAATGCTCGGAGCTCGAAAGACAAAGACAATCTTTATTAAATACAATGAATTATTAAAGACCATCTGGAGGTTTATAAGACCAGCCGATCGTTCACAATGAGGGCTCAAGTTGGATCAGATCAAAATTCGTCATCATGAGGGTGAACCGTGAGGCAGTCTGTCGATGATTCGAACAGCACAATGTCATGGTTTTCAGATAACGAGTTAATTAACTATTGTAAAATAGCTCTATTAAACTCAAAATCTACCTTTCACGCTTTTTCGAAGATTTTTACCAGTGCCCTGATTAGTCCCTAGGAAATACATGATGTCCCTCCTCAGCACTCAATACTTGTGTACCAAAGGCTAAATCCAGTTATGATGGAACAAGCTCCAGTATAACCGGGTCAATATTAACATCTAGCTGTGAAGCGAAGAAGAAGGCCCGGGGTGGTAAGAACGGGGTGTAGAGATGATTAATGGGCATCTGTAGATCGGCGGTCGGAGAACTGGCCTAGGAAAATGAAGAGGGGCTAACAATTATGCAGATAGCCTCAAGATGACTACCTAATGTCTGTTTTCACCTAATAACGCAATACAGGGATTTTGGGAGGTTTCGTGCCCATTTGAAGGCATATCTCACCTCTAGCTTCATTAAGCACCTCCGGTACACGCCTTGATTATCTTGGAGCTCTTCGCACATTTGCAGCTTCTACGGCTTCATTTATTCACCATTAGATTCTGATGGTATTTCGTATAGTACATTGTTTGTGAAAAAAACTGTGTCCAGTAGGTAGTTCTCCAATAAAAACCGTGGTCGTCCAGTTGAGTGCTGGAGACGACATTCTTACATTGAAAACCCTCGCTTGCTAGTGACGACCCCTAAGAAAGAAAGTCTGAGGAAATGTATGACTGGAATCGAGTGAAATAGGCTGCGTTTTACACCATTAACAGTTGGAGAGATTGCGAGGAAAAGGTTCACTAACTGAGGGCGATCTACGTGTCGCGAATACCGTATCTCTGGGTCACCGAACAGTATCTCGATTGGCAATCATTACTCGGTCGTTTGAACTTCCTCTGTTTATACCGTCCTCGAATCGGATTATATACAATGAATTTAATTATTGAGTCAGTGATCGAAATAAGTTGAGTTAGAAAACCCACATCGATTTCCTTCCACTAATAGAAGTACGGGCAAAATCGATAATTATGGCAGCTTCTAAAAATACTTATGCAGTTGACAGAAATATCCAAATCTATAGACATTTCCGAATTCATTGCCATCAAAAGATAGGTAATTCCTTTCTTTCAATTACCTATGTAATTTTACATATATAGTTTTTTAAAGTCAGAATACCGCTTATATTTCCCTGGTTTCTCTGCATTTTTCTGCAGGTTTTCTTCGAACTGCGGGGGTAGGTAGTCGGTTTCTAATCATAAAAAACCTCTCTGGCTAATCATCTTATGAACTTATATTTAACTCTACAAAGTCTTGACCAACCTCAAGAACTAATGAAAATTTCACCGCACTCCACGACTAAGTGACATCACGAACTATATCAGTGACTTACACAGTTATTGGTGGTATTTCTCCTTTAGTAGCTTCAAATTGATAATATTAGGTTGCAACCTTCATTTATAATGTCATTCAATATCGTCGCCGTTAAAGGCATAATAATGTATAGTTTTACAATTAGACATAATAATAAGGTATAATTTGGTTAAACTCCATGGCTAGCCAAATATTCGTCAAATTGATTGTTATGTAAAAATATTATTTTCATAGTAACATGCGATATGGTACATGGGCCTTTCAAATCAATTTTCGGATTTCATACAAGGAAGGATTTAAATTTGGAGAGGAATTATTGTCGAAAAAATGTCCAGTGCCTATAGGAAGAAGGGTATTTTGGATATTTGTTGGTACGTTTTGTTTACTATACATTATTGCCTATCTAGGTAGGTAAAAGAAATAATCCTGGAATTAAGTAGGCCAGCCTGGAGTATAGCGGGATACGAGGCGGATATTGAGCTAGCTACCTTCAGTCGCTACGAGAGGATCACTTCATGACCTAATCAAACTAAAATATAAAAATATTCTTTTACTTCCGTAGAACATTGAAACACAGCAGCGATTTTATTTTAGTCACGGAACAATATTGAAAATAAAACGAAAACTAATTTTAACAGGTTATTGCAAATAACTTGTTAAAGAGTGTGGAGACTTGTTGAACTTGTGGAGAGGAAATAGTGCCGTATATGTAAAGCTGATACGCCTTTATCCATCAAAAAAGCAATAAACATTCGTTTCAGTGAGAACAAATTGATAACAGCATGATAAAGAATAGGTCGGGCAGATCACATGATAAGTTTTTGCAGTTCGCTCCGTCTAGTCGGTAATTACCAACATTAATGACATTAATGTCAGTCTAGTTGGGTGTAGTAGTTAGTTTGGAATTCCGTGTACTGCAGTTACTACAATGTAGTAACTACAGTTCCGGTCGGAGCCCCAAGGCTAACTTCAAAGTTCTCAATTTATTTTGGATTGGCCATGCGCCTCGTATGGCAGATGATGGTACGAGTATTATGCTTAAAGTAATGAACCATTAGATTCGAACCAAAAATGGCACCCCTCCCCCCCCCCCCCATTTACTCGAAATATTGTAGTGATTCAAACGGCACAACTCCAGGCCAGTTGCGTTGATTCAGGCAACTCATCGTTTTGTGATATCGAGTTTCCTCGTGTTTCGAGGCACAGAAGATAGTTTGAATATTTTTTGGTTGGCGCTCTTTGAGAGAAACTTTATTCTTCTTAAATAGTTGCGAACATATTTAAACAATATGCACTCCATATATTTATCCGGACAACATAGAAAACAATTTCGGATGTACTCGTAACTCAACCTCAACTTCCCAAATATTCCATACGATCAATTTTAAATTGCGTACATTTAGCCAATATAGCATATTATGCTCTATCGACTCCTTCTACCCTGAATTGCACTAATCACAGTTCTCACCCCCGTCATTCTTTGAATTAGGAATGTTATGCACTTGTCAATACTATCGAATAATGACTGTGGTAGCCAATCCACTTATCCAGAAATTAGATTGCGTCACTCCTCACGGATTGCACTAATTCCCGAAGGGTGTCGGATCCTCTTAAATGTAAATTCCTTTAGGATCTCCTTTATCTCTGGGGCGCAAGTTGATGTAATTGTCTGCCGCCTTCCTAATGGATAAGGCATTCGAGGAACAAAAAATGTCTCATTGTTAAACAAGTAAGAAGGGGGATGATACAGTAATCGGATGCTAAATACATTATTGTTTGTTTGTTTCAAATTTGATTTAAAAACATTCCGTAACGATGTTTTTATTACACAGCATTCACCTCTTTGAGTTCGAATGAGTCCGTTGGACTGTATCAGCCTTGTTAACCGCACTTCTAGCTATCAAAGTAATCAGAAATTCTCTACGTCGTGAAATTCGATGAGTTCTTTGCGGAACAATGTTTCAATCGATGAACCTCACTGATGATCATTTATGAACAAAAATTCGTATAAGTTTACTTTTCCACTCTTAAACGGATAATGATGTCGACGGTAGTCGTTCCGATAATGATGCACCTGATCGTACTTAGTAATGATTACTGTCTTCAACTACCGCGTTGTTATCACTGGCCTATCACCAGGCAGGCCGGGTACGATTACCGGTAGTTCTACTTCTACTGAATGATGACTTCGACCGCTCGAACAAGTTGGAAAGGCTCCGGAATTCACTAATCCAAAGTTATTGAAAGCTAGCAATATTACTAATAAAATCATCAAATAAATTGAGTCGAGCATATTCCTATATTTTTGCATCCAAATTTTTACCAACCTATTCAGGACTCTATTCGTGGGATCCTGTTAATGAAACGGAAATACTCGTATAATTTATTGATGTTGATTTATTGAAATATTGCGTTCTACATTAGTTAGCCGTAAATATTTAACGTATCAGTGAGGTGTGATAGGTATGTATTTATATACATAGGTACGGGGTTAATATGTATGTCCACAACCTGTGCGGAAGTTATAATGAAGATTGAGGCAAGTGGATGAAGTGGATAAATATAAACCTGCATATTGAGTTTCACTGGATATACAAAACATTGAAACCAATGGGAATCCCATATAACTTGAATAACGTAACACAGGGATGAAAATTGATAAATTCTTGTAATATTCAGGCCCAATCCAGAAGCTTTTAGTTGAGACTAATTAATATCCATTTCCCAGAGCAAGATGCTTCAGTACCTACCTACATTTCATAATATGCATGAAAATGTCGAAGTTCAGATTGATTTAATTTCAATAGGTACTTTTTTCTCACTTTATTTTATCCGCCGCCCGCCGTCCGCCGGCATTTTGCCCAGTTAGCGTTGTGCAAAAATTACGAAATTTTGTTTACGGGCTCGGACTAACCCCACAATGATCCTCGAAGCTTTTCATAACATTCGGTCAACGGGAAGAGGTTCAAAACGAATTTTGCAATTTTTAATGTGAAGTGTTTTTTTTTTCATCAATGTGAGGATGTTTTGACTGATAATTATCAGTCAAAACATCCTCACGTTGATACAACAACAAAAATTCACATTTCATCACAAAGGTTTATTGTTTTCTGTCGCGTAGTAAAGTTGATTCCAACCCCCCCACCACCCTCGGCACTTGAGGACAAGTACACACAAAAATGACGTATACTTTTGTTTAATTTTGTACTCATATCGATTATAATCGATATGAGTACAAAAGTAAACGTCATTCACCGACCTCTATCATTTTTTTTTATCAGCTGTTATCTACTGTTAGTAATTAGGAGTAGCATAGAGGGAAGTTAAATTGCGAGACACCCGATATAAAGGGGGAGGAGATCGGTTGGTTGGATGTTAAGCGATACGCCTTAATAATAGCCAGGACCCTTTCAGCTGCTCCTGAAGATTCTGAAGACTAATTGAGGAATAATCAGCCACCATTACCCCTCTCCATCGATCTTCCTCCATTTCAATTTACACCGTTCGACATAGCACCCTATTATTTTCCATCGTGAACTGGGGGATCGTGATAGAATATCCCCCCAAAAACAACTCCGTCGTAAAAACTGGCCCGCCAAAAAACCTCAGCCGCAAAAAGGAATGATATCCATTTTGCCCGCCAGCCACATATATAGGATGCTCAGTGCTTCGCACCTCGCTGTTGAGTGTGCATATAGAAACCTGATCCTCCTACCCCTAACCTCCACCGTCAATGTTTTCCTGTTCCCTGTCACCTTCCCACAACCCCCTCTCACCCTTAGTCACCCTCGGTTTCACCTAATATGTTTCCTCTGTTACACCAGCAGGGAGCTTTACGCTTCTTTCAATGCTGTTGGCGGGAGCTTTTTGCCAGATGAACAAGCCTGAATTGAAGCATTACTTCATTATAGTTGTACCACCGCTGATTACTCGTGACCACCAGTAATACTTATGTTAGCTTGTTCATCTGGCAAAAAGCTCCCGCCAACAGCATTGAAAGAAGCGTAAAGCTCCCTGCTGGTGTAACAGAGGAAACATATTAGGTGAAACCGAGGGTGACTAAGGGTGAGAGGGGGTTGTGGGAAGGTGACAGGGAACAGGAAAACATTGACGGTGGAGGTTAGGGGTAGGAGGATCAGGTTTCTATATGCACACTCAACAGCGAGGTGCGAAGCACTGAGCATCCTATATATGTGGCTGGCGGGCAAAATGGATATCATTCCTTTTTGCGGCTGAGGTTTTTTGGCGGGCCAGTTTTTACGACGGAGTTGTTTTTGGGGGGATATCACATCTTTTTGCATGGCTAGTTTTCGAGTGGTACTTATACAATACGGTTCAACAACTTATACAATACAAAAGTACCTACGAGGTAACTAGTAAATGTTTTCCTAAATGAAGTTTTATCCTAGTCAAAATTTAGTAAAACTCGGCGCTTCGCGCCTCGCCAGGGGGGCAAGCCCCCCTGGACCCCCCGGATCTTTTCTCTTCTATACTTTGTATAGAACGAGGTATTCGCTATGCAAAACATGAATAATGTTTTTGCGTCCCGTTTCCCCTTTTCCTTATCCCTTTTCTTTGTCTGTATGGAAAATATTAAGAAATGTGCGGAAAATTTATTAGTTTATTTATTTACTCAGGGCTGTATCTCAGCTTCTTCGATATTTACAGTGGTTTTGGCAGTATATAATTTATGCATAAATTAAAGGCTTTCCAACGAATGGAGAACGATTTTTGTCCGTTGAAAACTAAAGAAGTTTCATTTCCCTAGAAACGGCTCGGTTGTACGTGAAAATCATTAAAAATCTTCGTGACATAATTTCGTGACTTAAACTTCGTTACGCTTTTCAACTCTGTTAGGCCACCGCAAAAACATTATTCATGTTAAAATTAGTACGCCTACTAATTTGCCTTTTTGTTTCTTGTTTTTGTGACAAGAATAATTATTTTTTGGAAATTATTGTTTGTTATCTGAAATGTGTTTGAAAAATAAGTAGTTTTAAAATTTTTGCGAATTGGTTAAATATTAGTTTTAAAATTTTCGATTAATTAAAACAATCAACAATTTAAAAACAATTATTAAAATTTAATACAATTATTCTTATTATTAAATTTAAAAAAATAGAAAGAATTAGAAATTTGAATAAATTTGAATTAGAAATTTTTTGAAAATTGGTTGCATTTTTTCTTGGGGATTGTGCAAATTTTTGTTGTTGAGAATCATTACAATAATTGTAATTATTGGTGTCAAAGAGAAAGAGGAAAGAGAAAGTTTGCAACTGGTAAAACGCACGTTTTTATACCAAAACTCTGCAAATTCTTGACACAACGGTTTATTATCTTCCTTGTGCAGATCACCCTTCTGTCTATACCAGACTGTATTGCAAATCGGCACCATACCATACTCATACCATACCATACGAATTTCTTTCCTATCATACCATACTGTATTATACCGAATCATACATACAATAATAGGTATACCATACCATACTCATACCATGTCATACAAACCGAGTGAATATTGAAATGTCATCCATTTCTGACCTATATTTAAAATTTCAAGTATCTAGCTCATCATCAAAATTTAATTTGTTTAAACAAATAGGTATTATTTAAACAATTTTACAGACAAGAAACCGAGTGGATATTGCATTGTTATCCAGTTCTGACCTATTTGTAAAATTTCAAGTCAATAGCTCATCATCAAAATTTAATTTGTATTATTACAAAAAGGTATTATTTAAACAATTTTACAGATGAGAAACCGAGTGAATATTGCAATGTGGTCTATCCCCGACTCACGGTTAAAATTTCTAGACTGTAGTTTACCGGGAAGATGAAAAAAGGTAGTTTTATTCTGGGCGTCTGGGGGTAGGGTCACATAACGGCCGTTTTCGACGCGAAAGTTTAGTGTTTTTCCTAAACCTTTGCGCGGTCACTGTGAACGAACGGCTGGTCGCACAAAAATCCAATTGGTCTTAAAAGATTCGTAATTTTTCAGGTCATTCAAAAGTGAACTAAAAATTACACGGTTCAGTTAAATATTTGGAGATATGACATCGTCGAAATTTTAAATTTCGTTTTGAACCCCTTCCCCTTGACCTAGGGTTATGAAAAGTTTCGAGGATCATTGTGGGGCTGGTCCAAACCCAGAAACCAAATTTCGTAATTTTAGCTCAACGCTAACTGGGCAAAGTGGCGCGGACGGCGGACGGCGGACGGGGGACGGCGTACGGGGGACGGCGTACGGCGGACGGACGGATTTTTTTTTATTCGATTTTCTGAATCTACGTATCTTGAAACGTAAACCAACAAATTTTGAGGGGGGGTTAAAAAAATTTTTTCTTTGGGCGATTCCAATGGTTCATTATCGAAGATAATAAACCAAAATCGCGAATAACTCGAGAACCGTTGGGAAAAGTGCCAAAGTGCGCTACCCTCATTCGAAAGCCCATAAAATTTCCTATCGATCCTTAAACAGGCGCCACTCTACGACAATTTTTCTGACCACCGTTCAACTTTGATGTTTTCGGAAATTAGCCAAATCAGTAGATGTGGAATTTATTCACGTATTTTTGGCTGTGGATTAGTCAAATCGATTGAGATTTAGTTCAAAATTATTGAGCATATTCTAGACCACCTAGCGGACATTTTAAGACCAACCGCACCAATTTTCATCAATATTTGCGGCAGTTGTTGTTGAAAATAGAAAAATCACCATTACTCCTTTATTTTTCCTTTTAGGAAGCATTTTTTGATCTCAAATTAAACAGTTTGAAAAGCTGAACACAACTAAAAAAGAAAATCTGAAAAAGCTTCAATTTTGAAGGAGTTATGACCATTTGAAATTCCTAAAAAACACTATTTCCCCCCTAATTGGGGGGGAAATGGAGGGAGGGAGAAAAAATTGTCAAAAGGCACTCCCTTGGAGCATAACAAACGTGTGTGCAAAATTTCAGCTCGATCCGATTTGTCTGCTGGGCTGTAGCCCCGTCAATGAACAACAACGACAACAACAACAACGACAACGAGAAGAAGAAGAAGAACACGAAAAGCGTGAAAAATAGTGGTTTTAAAATTGTTATACCCCCGACACCTGATGTTCCCAAGAGCTGAAATTTGTTTTACGTCCTCACGTGCCCCTGGAGAGTTGGTGTACAAAAAATCAACTCTCGAGACACTCAGGGGACCGAGCTATGGGATGGTGAAAACCCGAACTTGTTCCGTCGCGTAATCAGTGTCTCAGTCGCTTCGGTTTTCAGGGCTTCGGTTTTCTTGGCGGGCGGGACGCTCCCGCGTCCCTAGATTATGCAAGCCATTTTAGGTCTATTTAAACGTATTAAGGACGGTTACTGATGAAATCTACAGTAACTGTAAGGTTTTCCTCAATGTCTGGACATCTCAACTGTTGAGATGTCCAGACATTGAGGAAAACCTCAAGGAAGTTACCTCGAGTGGGAGAGGTGGGCGAAAGATTATGGAATCTTTCTGATTGACCTTCCGCGGGTATTACTTCGCCGAAAGTGTCTCTACTCTCTCTTCATTACATTCGTATTAATTTGCCCTCGAATTCAAAATTAAACATAAGCAACTAAATTACGAGTAATTCGTTTCAAAGCATGCCATACATAAGGTCAAATTGCCCAGGTTTGTTAAATACATACCAAGGTGAATTAGCTCCAAACGTTATTCTGCTTGTATATAACAATGGTTACAGAGTTGCTGAAGTATGTTACTTGTACTATCAGTACGTAATTTTCAGGTTTTGACATTTGGCATGATCAATGATCACATATATTTTTTCGGATCCTGAGCTTTATTATCCATAAACACGCAGTGTTTTCACTCATTTCGAAAGCTTGTTTTGTACCAAGGCTTATAAACGAAATCAACATTAACATCGCTTCAATTTCGAATAGCTTATATCCTCCCAGACTTCCGTCCTTCCAACGTGGAAATCTAGTTTAATCCTTCCGCGAGCTTCCATCCAGTGGTGCTTCGCACGTGCATTTCCATATAGCTCCGTTGAAAATAAAGTGAATTATGCAAATCCTAAGTTGGAAAATTACATAGTACAGCAATGAATACGTAAGCACTCGTCACGTTGATTAACCAACGTTAAGAAATACTCGTACACAGCCTGCGGGTTTGTCATCTCAAACGAAAGCGTAGTACATCTGATGTAAGACATACATACGTAGCTGTATACTTATATCCCCCATGAAAACATGCCTCACCGAAACTTTGAGCAGCTTCTGTTCCCAAATTGACTTTACCATGGCAGCCAGATTATCTGACTGAAATAATAGTAACTAATTATTGCTGTTATTCAATTAAGATGCCGATCAGTTTGCGAATTACGTTATTCGATAACGACTAGTTCCAACCCCTCCTCTGTTCCCTAATTCCTACCTACGTTCATTTCTTTAATCTAGGGACGCGGGAGCGTCCCGCCCGCCAAGAAAACCGAAGCCCTGAAAACCGAAGCGACTGAGACACTGATTACGCGACGGAACAAGTTGGGGTTTTCACCCTACCATAGCTCGGTCCCCTGAGTGTCTCGAGAGTTGATTTTTTGTACACCAACTCTCCAGAGGCACGTGAGGACGTAAAACAAATTTCAGCTCTTGGGAACATCAGGTGTCGGGGGTATAACAATTTTAAAACCACTATTTTTCACGTTTTTCGTGTTCTTCTTCTTCTTCTTCTTCTTCTTCTTCTTCTTCTTGTTCATTGACGGGGCTACAGCCCAGCAGACAAATCGGATCGAGCTGAAATTTTGCACACACGTTTGTTATGCTCCAAGGGAGTGCCTTTTGACCATTTTTTCTCCCTCCCCCCACGTCGCGTCCCTTCTCAACCCGATTATTGGTATTCTGGGAAACGTCCAGGTTAAATTGCCAGGCATCCTGTCTAGTAGTAAAAGGAGAAAGCGGTAGAAGGGGCGCGTTGGAAGTTCCAAACTTGTTACCCAACAGTCAGCGCGTTCCCTCCTAGGTAAACAAGAGCCGCACTATTGGGTTACTAAATGTTGGAAAAACTTTCATTTTTCCTCGTATTTATGATAAGGCGTAATGTAGTTGGTTCTTTAGGTCCTTCCACAGACAAAATACGAGCTGTGGGCTATTTCTGTCTCGACAACCCTCCCACACAAAAAGCTGGGTAACCCTTTGTAGTATTGTAACTTTAGTTCATGGTTTCAATAATATGTAAAACTCTTGATGTACATTTAACTTTCGCGCAGCTTTATTTTCCACATTTCATTCCAACTCAATCTATCCTTCTGTACAATGATCAGTATCGTGTAGACGTCCCTCAGTTAGTATGTTCGTGTGTTTTTGATCCAGGTAGGAAAAGACCTGAATAAAGCCGGGAACTACGTATCTATGTATCTATGTATGTATGTGTGACCACATCCGTTGAGTGTGTCCGTTTTAGCGAATTTTTGAAGAAAAGGAAGCTATTGTTCTCGGTCCAAAATTTTTAAAACTCGAAATTCCGCAAAATTTTTATACCAAAATCCGTTTCAGACCATCCTGAATTCACTGCCAAAAGACACAAAAAATCATTTGTATATATTTATGTATTTATATATTTATGTATTTATGTATTTACATATTTATGTATTTATGTATGTGTCATTCCAGACGATAACTCTCGATAGAATTGAGATAAAAAGTTCAAATTTGCACACAAAATCTGTCTTGGCAATCGACAGGCTGAGTTCGAAGATGGGCATAATCGGGCCACTCTAAGGGGGGTGTAGGGGAGTTTTAAGGGGGGGAAAATTACCCATGAAGTCCAAATTTGAAACAGTCTGACATGTGACACCTCATTTCAAAGGTGTTTTCATGCTCAACACGATGGTGAAATCAGAATTGCGATATCTCATTTCATTTCCAAACTGGAGCATTTTGAAGATGAAGAAACGTGGTTTTACTTGAAATGATCTTCGTGGTTATTCTGCTCTAATCTGATGACGGAATGCGATATCTCAATTCTGACTTCATCATCGTTCACCGATAAATTTCAAAAATGAAACGGTCTGTCAAGTGACACCTCATTTTTAAGGTGTTTACACGCTGAATAAGATGGGGGAGTCAGAATTTCGATATCTTATTCCGCTCTCAAATTGGAGCACTTTGAAGATGAAGAAACGGGGTTGTTACTTGAGATGTTCTTCATGGCAATCATGTTCTTTAATGAAGATGTTTTACATAAAACTAATTACTCCTTCGAAAATTCGCTCTTATAGTCATGCTGCATGACTGGGGATTTTTTGTTGTGGGCAGCGCCATGACCCCCGTCGCTGTATATTGGTATCGTGTTACATTTTTTTCCGGGTAGCGAAATTTTTCAAGGCCCCGAGCGTAAAGACATATCCATGTCAAAAACAAAAGTCCACAGTCATGCAGCATGGCTATAAGAGCGAATTTTCGTAAAAATTGCCGGATTTATGTCAAATGTCTTTATAAAAGAACATGATGTCCATGAAGAACATCTCAAGTATCAACCACGTAACTTCATCTTCAAAGTGCTCCAGTTGGAGAGCGGAATAAGGTAAAGCAATTCTGACCTAACCATTCAGCGTGTAAAAACCTTAAAAATAGGGTGACACTTGTCAGACTTTAATTTTTTGAGTGGGCCCCCCCCGTCGAATTGAAGGACTTCGAGGGTTTCAAAGTGATAGCAGGAGCGGTATTTAGGGAAGGAACGGTTTTTCCTCACTTAGGGTATTTTCAGGGATAGTTAAAGTTCATACACCTTGAAATTGATATCCTCTGGACAAGCAAGCAATTGCTACTCTTCAGTGAAATGCACTGGCCATCCCGTTAGAATGTGATGACTAGAATTATAATTGATAATAAATAAAACACACATGATAATATTTTTGAGTGAGTGTAAATTATACAACAGGACATGGTAAGTAATGAGTATTAACTGAATTAGGTGGTGGCAGAACTTCACCGACGAATTACTAAAAATGTAAAGGACTTGTGTCAAGAATAATTTGGGAACTACTATCCCTATTTATAGTAGTTCCCAAATTCATGGTCATAGGGATTAGGAGATTACTATAATAGTAATCTCCCAATCCCTATGACCATAAATGGTCATTCGTAATCTGACTGTTCGTAATAAACTAATAAATTTATTACGAACAGTCAGATTACGAATTCTCAGATGAAGCCTCGAAATCTAGACGATTACTCCTTACTCGACGTGTACAACCAACCAAGCCCTCTAATAGAACGTCTCATAACAAGGCAAAGTTAACCGAGTTGCCTCCTTGTAATTTTCACAAAGATTAGGGACAAAAGCTTCTTTGAAGATCCTTGCGCTTGGGCGGTGCCCTCGGTTTACTTCAATTAAATGTATTGCCAGAGGATTTTCCAATATATTTTTCATGAACAAAAGAGGAGACCCGAGGAGGGATAACGGAATGTTTTAAATAAAATGAACACTTTGTTGAGGTTTCAATCCTCTTTTGGTGAGGGAAGAGGGTCGTGGACTCTGACATATATCCGAATAACTAAACCATTGACTAAAGCAGTCAATGGTTGATGTTCGGCCCCATCGTTTTACAGCGGGAGTCATTACGATTATTTACATCGTTCGGCACAGAAAGTTTATTCATATAATCATATCAGCTAATTTATTCAGTCATATCTTATCATTTTACTGACAGCCCAGCCCACACAGACCATCAACTACAAAAATTTTAAAAAAACTGGAAAAGGAAGTACTGCACCACTATGGAATAGCAAGTTTTTTCCGCTGTTTTAACCGGGGGAAAAGAACGTTATAACGACGACTCAGGGGGTTCTTTATTAAAAAAATGAAACAAAACAAAGAGACCCCACAGCTGTTCAAAGAGAAATTCTCGTCTCTGTCCGCGATAAAGGAACCAATATAGCTACCGAAAGGTGGGATAATAATCTGTACAGTTGCGGCAAGACGTTTTTTGAGATAAGGTGATTTCTACTTTTAATTTTGGTTTTACATCTGGGACACACCAGAGGTCAGCTTTTTATATTTCCTCACTCGGCTTTTATGTTTAGTAGAAGTTAAGACCCGTGTCAGCAAAAAGCGTCCTCTTTTTCTTTATTCTTTTTTTGGTGACGTCTTCTTTCTATTGTTCAACCTCCTCAGGAATATTGCGCGGCTATTGGACCCAAGTTGGCGAAACCAGCTGTCAGAGAAAGCGGGGTGAAGTTCCTTAAAAGTTACAAGCAAATCTACCAAGTTTTTGAGAGAGGGGAATTCAACGAAAATTGCTTTATTTGAAAGGAGCATTCTGCCTGCTGTGAGTTTTTCTGATATATTTCATGCAATTTAATTTACTGTTGCGGTCATAAGAGTGAAGATTGGTTAGAATATGGGCAGAACGTTCAGGTTGGAAGTTTGTGATGAGACAGCGTATGACAGTGGCGGTACCCCAGAACAAAATCTGTTTGAGTGAGACGCTTTATTTACATTACACTCGGGTCATTATGGTCTTCCTTAGATCGCGTAGAAAGGAGGATAATACCCACATTTGGAGTGTTTGTATATTAAATATACAAACACTCCAAATTACAATTATACAATACAAATCTTGTACAATTGTAATTTTCACATAAAATCCTCCTACGAGGGAGTGGTTTCAAATAACCGTAATATCTTGAACACTAAAGTAGGTACGATAAATTTTGGCTGCAATCTATTATAATACGGGTCATTCTCACAAAAAAGTGCGAATCGGCGTACAGGCAATTTTGGGGCAGATAATACACGTGTCAATAATTGTGTGATACTAATTTGTCATTGAAAGTGCATGTAATTTAAAAGTTAAAAACCAAGTTTTTATTATACCCACCTACTTACCTTGATGTTAGTGTTAAGTTGTTATTCAAAAGTTCGATTTTTTAATTTTATTGCAAGTTTTTATAACTATTTAACGTTTTTGTGTTCTACATAAAATTGTTTGATAAAAATAACGTTAATTTACTTCCTTATAACCTACCTTACCTACCTTCCTTACCTTCTCCTTTTCCTTATTCCTACCCGAACGTCAGTCCACGCTGTAAGCGTCAGTCCCTGCCTTTTGCATTTTTAATATGTACTAATTATTTAATTACTGTTGTTATTTAACCGGAGTCGATGAGATCTCAGTTCACCAAAGAAGTTGCATGAATTTTATCGGCGTTCAGGAAGGACATTTAGAAATTTGAAAAAATAAACCTCAGATCGCACGTCTTTGTGAGAATGACCCATAATTTTATACTATAAAACGCTAAGTTTGTCTGTTTGTTTGCGCTCCATGTAGACAGCCAAACCGCTGATCCGATTGTGATAGGATTGGCTCCATTTTGATGGCAAGTTGCAGGGATGGTTTCTGTCGTGAAGGAGGCTTTCCTTAGTGACGATCTAGATAACTTCTCTCCGTTGTCAAGCATTCCGACGCGATTGTCTAATAATAATTATTGTGAATATGCGTCTATCTATCTACAGGAATCTCTCACGCTAGCGAAGCGAGCCACTGTCAAGCAACGTTGGCCAAGGTTCTAAACATCACGTCGATTCTAACATCCATCCTGAACATCCGTTCTAACATCCAACGCTGAAATTTGAAACACAGGCTCGTGAGACCACGGGGAATGATTGGGAGGATGTAAGATCAGCATTGTGATCGATACAGCTGAATTTTCTCCTTTTCTCCCTTGGGCGCTGAAAGTCAATAGTTTGCATCAGCTGAGAGAGCGATAATGGTTGTGGCTAAATTGGATGGTTAGAGGCAAAGTATTACTCGCCTCATCATACATAATATGTTTATAATTTGATATTATTAATATGATATTATCATTCTCGTATAAAAGTTTCGCTCTGGAATATTCACCTTTTTTTTGAGGATTGGGGTTTTTCCCCGTGAAAATGGATGAACCATTTCCAGCTTGCATGTTGCATAATTTCTACGTTGCATTATTGGGTGATCGGAAAACCCAAAGGTGTTTCAGTTTATTAACTTGTCCGAAGTTACGTCTCCTCAAAATAAATAAACCACTTACCTTCCAATGAATTAAATTGAGTTGAATGGATGAAGAGAATTGCAATGCCCCGGTACCGTTTTTAATAAAGGCCTCTCATCAAAACGGGAGTTGCTCCGTGTTTCCAAACAAGGGATGCAGATAAAACCAATCAACCCAAAGCCCAATTACCGACGAAAAGCCCCTCTCCAAATGCGCCTATTCGCGCAATATGAAACTTGATGCCTTCCCTGACCTCCCTTAACAAACTTCAAATTCATCTATTATTTACTCACGGAAGCCCCGAGTTAATTTGTGGCAACAACCTAACAGCCTCCCTCGAGAACCCTACCATCCAGTATTAGTCTAATTGTGATTATTCTCGTTAGTTTTGGGTCAGAGGGCGGGGAGATGCCGACCAGTATGGTCAAACGGTGAACTCCGGAGTGTCGGGGTTCCTTGATCAAAGGGCAATATTGAACTCCGTCAAGTTCGCTAGATCCCACGATGAAACAGTTGCCGAAAACAGCATTATAGCAGTCAGTCATCCATAAGTATTCAATGCTTGCTGATATGAATTGCAATGGGCGGCAGCGAGTCATTCCCTATTCACCTGTCATTTTCCAGTAGGTAGTAGACCACAGGACAGATAGTCAATTTTGGGACGTAGCCTGGGCCTAAATACCCTCATCACTAGTATCCAGTAATTTTTTCTCTATATTTACTATTGATCAATTTGAAGAAATTATCCACATCTCCTCTGATGGATTAACATCGAACTAGCAAAAAGGATAGCAAGCAAGTTTGTAGTTGTCGTACATAGTACTTAGGTAGTTGGGGCGTCGGCAGGCTATAATCGCAACCTCCCTTGTACGAGTAATTGAATCCTAAAAAAGTCATAGATAAATAAATTCAAACCAAATCTGTGAGATTTAGCCAAAGTAGGTGTTTGATTCAAACTTAAAAGGTTATCACTTCTGGTTGGACACAAGCAGGCCCGGACCAATAACCAACGTTGGGTGCCGTCTAGCGGGTCTAGCCTTATCTCGATCAAATAATCGTGATTGTATTTTGAATTATGAATGGGAAATTGAGCAATTTTATGCACTCGAAGTAGAAACAAAGTCAAACTGGGTAGGGAACTCCTACCTTGAGATCACGGATCACGTGGTCCAGCTTTGGATCTTGAAAAACTAAACCTTGGGTAAATCTGAAATGCTAATGTGGCTCATAGAGCAACATGTTTCAGTAGTCGGAGTTTCTATCGACCTGATATATCTTATTGAGGGATATAGACGTGGGGGAATTACGTATACTAAAAAAACAGATATAGCTCCAGAGAAATGAGAGAGTGGTCATGGGTGGTGAGCGGGGGGTGTTAACATTTGAGAGGAGCCTGGCATTTGCATTCCAGAACGTACACTGCTTTCCCGAGCTCAAACTGACCGTTTCAAACTTTGCAGCCAATTCACGTAGCAGGTTTACGGGCCTACCTGGTTGGCTTCTGGTTTCGAAGGAAAGCCGTTCCTAGCTCATCCCTTCGCTCCGTATAATGTACCTATTCCCCTTTCGAATGACCACGACTCGGTAGCAACCGTGCATTATAACTGCAGTCCGTCGAAGTTGTCTTAGGTATAGAGAAATAATAATACAGTTCCATTCAATGTTTCAATAAATTCAAACTGGAAAATCATTAGTAGCAAAGGCCTTGAAAATGGAGGTGACCAAGGAGAAAATCCGGTATGTTTTACTTTTGGTTTATTATCTTCGATAATGAACCATTGGAATCGCCCAAAGAAAAAAATTGTTTAACCCCCCCTCAAAATTTGTTGGTTTACGTTTCAAGATACGTAGATTCAGAAAATCGAATAAAAAAAAAATCCGTCCGTCCGCCGTACGCCGTAGCGTTGAGCTAAAATTACGAAATTTGGTTTCTGGGTTTGGACCAGCCCCTTGCATGATCCTCGAAACTTTTCATAACCCTAGGTCAAGGGGAAGGGGTTCAAAACGAAATTTAAAATTTCCACGATGTCATATCTCCAAATATTCAACTGAACCGTTTAATTTTTAGTTCACTTTTGAATGACCTGAAAAATTACCAATCATTTAAGACCAATTGGATTTTTGTGCGACCAGCCGTTCGTTCACAGTGAGCGCGCAAAGGTTTAGGAAAAACACTAAACTTTCGCGTCGAAAACGGCCGTTATGTGACCCAACCTCCAGACGCCCAGAATAAAACTACGTTTTTCATCTTCCCGGTAAACTACAGTCTAGAAATTTTAACCGTGAGTCGGGGATAGACCACATTGCAATATTCACTCGGTTTCTCATCTGTAAAATTGTTTAAATAATACCTTTTTGTAATAATACAAATTAAATTTTGATGATGAGCTGTTGACTTGAAATTTTAAAAATAGTTCAGAACTGGATCACAATGCAATATTCACTCGTTTTCTTGTCTGTAAAATTGTTTAAATAATACCTATTTGTTTAAACCAATTAAATTTTGATGATGAGCTAGATACTTGAAATTTTAAATATAGGTCAGAAATGGATGACATTTCAATATTCACTCGGTTTGTATGACATGGTATGAGTATGGTATGGTATATTATTGTATGTATGATTTGGTATAGTACAGTATCGTATGATAGGAAAGAAATTCGTATGGTATGGTATGAGTACGGTGAGAATATGGTATGGTGCCGATTTGCAACACAGTCTGGTATAGACAGAAGGGTGATCTGCACAAGGAAGATAATAAACCGTTGTGTCAAGAATTTTTTGCTAAAAAGGGGAAAGCGCAAGTCAGGCGGCTGAAATTGTAAATAGTGTTTATTGTCGCGCTACGGTAACGGCCAATCATACTCAACTTTGGTTTTGTCGATTCAGTTCGGGAAATTTTGGAGTTAGAACATACCAGGTGAAAGATTCATTATGAGCTACCCCCGAATGCCCAAAAATCAATTCGAACCTCTACTGCCAGCCATTGGACCGATTGAAAGCGGCGAACGACCAGAGGTGGTCAGAACTGGTCTAAAGGAGAGGCGTCATGTTCCAACAAGACAAGGCCAGACCTCACGCATCGATGGTAACGCGTATGACGCTCAGGGATCTATGCTGGAAGATTGTGATGCACCCACCTTATAGTCCAGACCTGGCACCAAGCGACTATCTACCATCTTTTTTTGACCATAGCAAACGCGCTTAGAGAGGCATGTGCAAAAGGGCTAGCTCAGTTTCTGGCCTCCAAGGAAAAATCGGTTTAGGAGAGTGGCATCATGAAGTTGCCTTCTGAATGGCAAGGAGTCAATGAGAAAGATGAGGCTCATCTGATGAGGCATACTTGAGTCAAATTGAGTCATTGTACTCATTGTAAATAAAGTTTCAAAATCAACGTTAAAAAATGGATTACATTTCCTCCAACCTTCTTCAATCCCATCCATCTTCATACTGAAAACAGCTTATTCAAACATCACTTTGTTTGGCGGTACTTATCAAGTTACTGTTGCTTATACACGTTTCGTGTCTACAAAAAGAAAGTAGGTAAATTCGAATATTTGTTGTTAGGTACTTCTTGAAATATATTACGGCTGATCTCGGTAGGTACGTGTAAAGACCAACGATCACATACTGAACAGTGATCCATACAGAAGAGTGGTTTATAAAGAAAATGATAAACCATTGTGAAACACTTTGCAAAGTTTTTCTTAAAATACGAGTACTTATATTATCTTTTTTGGTATTTTCAGACAATGTTAACAGTTTTCAAACTTAAAAATACACAAAATGTGTTGTGCATGTTTTGATTTTTGTTTCAAATCGATTAAATTGTTAGATAAGATAAGATGTTGGGAGACTTGCTGAAGTAAAACACCTTGACCTAAGATCTATTATGTATCTGATAGAATGGTTGAAAAATCGGAATTTGTACCCATCTGTTTCGGTTCACTCTTTCACCTACCCGATGTAAATTATGTAGCACCAACCGATATAGATCTTTAAGACATAAAGTAGTTGTATTTTAGTTTTGAAATTCTGTGGGAAATGACATAGTACATCTTTGCAAGCCTTACTATCAAGAAAATGGAGACAATTCTCACTTCCGAAAACATAATAGGATAAATGAATAAGTCGAATTTGTCCTCGGTGGTTCCGTGTAAAAAAAAAATGGATGGTCCATAAAATTCTTTGCTCCCGACGTAACAACCTTAATAAAGGGAAGTGCCTCGGGAGAAGAGAGATGTTAGATGGGGAAATTTGCCTTAGCACAACTCTCTTATTATAATTTACGTTTATTAAATTCAAGAGTGTAGAAGTCTAGTGGAGAGGGAGGAGGAAGAGTCGCCTTGATAAACATAATTCTCCAACTTCCTAATACCGCCCATCTCATCCGCTCATACTTTTGCGAGCAAACTTCAAACCCCTGAACCCATGACATATTACCGTCGGATCATCCGTTTTATCACTCTGAAAATCCAATTTTTGAGTTGGAATTACTTCAAAACTTCCTTTTGATATAAAATCCACCTCTACAAGTGGGTTACACTGGTTACTGCAGTTTTGTATCCGGAAGATTATGCTTCTAGATCATGCTAATATTCATCATATTATTATATTAATTACATTACATTGTCAAGTGTAAATATGTAACAAACTCAGGGAATCGATTTTCACAGGTAGGTAATTTGCAACAAAAAATCCCTCGGAGAGTTTTTTTCTTACTCAACTAAAAATCCGACTTTTTTCTCTTTTAAGATTTTATCGTCTTCTTGACCTCGTCTCTGTAAAACGGACGTAACTCCCTTCAATCATCATGTAAATTAAAATCTGAGGTAACTGTTGGAAAGACCGTTGAATTTCCTATCTCTTTGATACAAAACCCGATTTTTTTAGTCTGGCCTAACTGATAAAAGAATGGCGAAATTTAAAATTTTGAAAATTGTCCTAAAATCACCGTTTTTTTATTAGTTGTTCGCTGCGTTATTACGTAAGTCATTCAACAGGCACTTCTCGGGAAATACTTGCCCAGAATCTCAGCTTTCCAGCGGTATAATTATTTTTTATTTTTTAGGGGATTTTCTTTGAGAAAATTGAGTTTGTATGCGAAAAAACGTGTATTTTCAGGCATATTTCAGGCACATTTTCACGCTGAATCGAATGGTAACATACCCAGACCTCCCTAGCAACGAATTAAATGAGTGTTCAGTCGCAATATCTCCATTCCAGGGTGTGGAAAGTATCGAATCAACGGCACTACTTAGGAAATTTATTTATTTTCGAGAGAGGGCCTTCATAACCCTCCCTACGTGAACTAAAAATTAACATAAAATGTGAACGTAAAAGTACGTGAACTGTTCAAAATGTCCTCCGTTTTCGTGGATGCAGAGGGTCGCTCGTCTGCGAATGGAGTCGACCGCACGATGAAGGTACGGTGGTTCTGGCGAATCAGAACGGAGGACATTTTGAGTAGTTCACGTGAGGTCTGATAGTAAATTCAACCAGCTTTAAGCCGAAAAAAATAATTTTGAATCGGACAGATATTTTCGGAGTTATAGCAAACAGTTGGCCAAAAATAGAGGATTTCACAACAGTACGGGTTTTTTAGCGTGCTGGCATTGGTTTTTTGGGGGGCTTGAGTAACATTTTATATAATATAAAATGTACAGGGGGTCTGAATGTAAAATCAACTAACTTTTAGAAGAAAAAAAGAAATTTTGGATCGGACGAATAGTTTTGGAGCTGTAGCAAAAAAAAAAAAAAAAAAAAAAAAACCCGCCAGTTACGGTAGTTTTATTAGTTTTTGAGGAAACAATTCGGTCTAGAAAGACCATTCTGGCCCCAAATTGAAGCGTCTTCAAATTATTCTCTCATGACCTTTCAAAGGAACAGTAGTTTGGCAGGTACGAAAATAGAAAAATTCCCTGTTTGGCAGACTTATTTAATTTGGATCCCTGGATTTTTCTTTTCAAATACACTTTGTTTTTCAATTGTTTTCACAATTTCGTCTTGTCTATTTCCACCTTTGAAACCACCACATTGTAACCAAATAATAATTATTTAAACTATAGTAGGTACATATAATTAATTATGAGTAATTATAATTTAGTTATTAATTATAAATAATTATACAAGTATAATTATTATAATATCCTTCCCATCACCATGAAAAAATATACTGTAGACTCCGTGATAAAAAAAGACAAGGAAACGATTGTTCACAGTCCCAAATTGCTATTTATGTGTATTATATTTTTATATGTATGTGTTATTCCAGACGATAACTCTCTTTAGAGTTGAGATAAAAAGTTCAAATTCACGAAAAATCTATCTTGGCAATTTAAAAAAGACTAAGTTCGTAGATGGGCAGAATCGGGCCAAAGGGGGTTTTAGGGAGGTTTAGGGGGCAAAATCACCCATCAATTCCCAAAATGCAACAGTCTGACAAGTACAACTCATTTTAAAGGTTTTTTTTCTCTTTTTTTTCACGCCGATCACGATGGTGAAGTCAGAATTGCGATATCTTACTCTGATCTCAAACTGGAGCACTTTGAAGAAGAAGAATCGTGGTTGTTACTTGAGATGCTCTTCACGCTTCATCTGCTCTAATCTGATAACAGGATGAGATATCTCAATTCTGACTCCACCATCGGGTATTTGTTTTCATTTAAATCCATGCATTGTTACACATCCCCTTCATCCTCAAACTCCCTCAGACTTCCGAATCTGTGATCGTTTCATTCGAGCAGTAGATATAAAAATTATATGTGAATCTCAAACTCCTGTTCTCGGATTTCATCTTGTGGCCTCGTATTTGAAACAGTCAGTCTTCAAAACCCATCTCGCATTACTCGGCATGGCTTCCTTTCAGTTTTTGCTTTCTTTTCCTGCAATATGCCGGCGAGACTTGAAGCGTTATTATTCGGAAGGGTATGACACGCCGTATAAAGGCGTATAAAAGGGCTGGTAACAGGAGGGTGGAATGCATGATGAGGGGTGTTCCAACCCTTTCGCTATGCGTAAGCAGCGTCAGCAGGTTCTCCCCGTCCATCCGTCCACATCAAGGGGAATTCGAGGGGTCTTGGAGGTCACTTTGGGGGCAGCTGAAGGGTCTTGCGTGGTCCCATGCTGATAATCGCTTATAAAAACAAGGGGATATTTCCTGGCATTGCCCCTTTCATTGAGCGGTACGTATTATAGCTTTTGTGTTAATATGATACATTTCAGACTAAGCCGTTATCCGCCGCTGCAAAACTACATTGCAACATTGTGTAATATTTTAATGTGTATTAATAACCACCGTCTTGCCAAGAATATAGAATATAGAATAGGAATAAGTGAGATCTGAATGATTATATTATAATATTATTCAATCAGGTCTCCCTTATTCCTATTCATACCCCACATTATCATATACAATTGGTGATCTCTCTCTGAGGAACCTCCCAACTAAATCAGTTCCAAAATACTTCTGAACGGGACGAATTGTTTGAAGTTCGCCTACCACAAATTTCAATTCACTGTGAATAATTCAATTTCAATTTTCCAATTTTCAATTCTTCAATTATAATAATTGAAATAATTGTCATTAATATTAGTAATTAATTATTATTATTAACACCTCATTTATCCAAACGAATAATGTTCATGTTGCGGTCGCGATTCCTCACAGTTTTTGTTGAATTGTAGATGATTCCGAATGTCATTTCAGGAGTGCTTCGTTGGTGATGCCCCATCAAACAGCAACATTCAATAAAACGCTTCGGTTGTTAGTGTAAAAATAATGCCGTCGCTGATATGTGAGCGCGTGTCAGAATGATCGGACGAAGCATTAAAATCACTGGCCGTCTCTAATGAGAGCGAATGCATGAACGGCACTTATTGCCGCGTAATCAACACCAGAGAGGGAACGGAATCACTTTAAACTGACCTCTGAACAATAAATCGCAACTAGGGGCTGTAATCACCGGGGTTTTTTGAGGGCGAGGTGACCGGGGCGGATGGTAAATGGGCAGGGTGGATTGGGGTGACGTTTTAGGGGTTGGTTTTCGATGGATGAACAAAACAGAAAAAGTTGGGGTGATTTCAAAGAGCAGAGGAGGAGTTCGGGCCGTCAAGTAGATAATCAACAGCTGAACAAAAGGAAACCCGAACAATGAAGGCTTAAATGTTATCTATTCTTCCACCCGCTCACTTCCTCTGCAAGGTTGCCCAGTTCCTCCTCACAGGACATTATCAACCCCTAATTTTTTTTTCTACCGACATTCACAGCCTAACAGCCATAAAGGGCGGTACTAATCACTGAACTCTATGCAGCCTGAGTGTGGACTGAAAATCTCTCTTATCTGCTGGGCGACCCCCGTTGCATAGAAAAAGAATATCCAGTGATTTACTCGGTAGCAGATGATGAGCTTTGGGTTTCCCACTGGGGCACAAGACGATCGAGATCTTATCATTGAATGGGTATTGAGTTTCTTCATCCGCATAATGGTTTTAGGAAATGTAAGGGATATCTCTTCTGCAATCTCTCGGAGAAATGATGATAAAAAGCTGTTCACTCTCGCTTCAGAAGATGGCGTCGACTTTGCATTATACATATATTCCAAATCAGTGCGAATCCCTTTATTAGTACTGAAGATGGTCCACAATGATTTTATTTCAACTAGACCGTTAGCAGGTGGAGGCGCTTATGTGCAAACTGCAGGGTCCAGAATTAGCCCTCGGGCTTATTATTGGAATTAAAATATATCAAATTAATTAATTAAATCGTTTGCACATAAGCGCCTCCACGTATTATACTCGTATTATAATGATTTAAGGTATGGGTTTATTATTTTCCAATTGAACTATTGGAATCTAACAAGAGAATCACTTTCAACCCTACCTCAAAATTGGAACACTTGGGTAAATTTCAAGCAATAAAACTGCTTATGAATATGTGGCTTGAAGTTGAAGCACACTCCCGGAAAGTTCTAAGAAGTCTCACGACAGCTTGTTATCCACCCATGGCGAATTTGATTCCCAAAGGGGCTAAGGAAATAGCTTCGCCGGCACTTTCCAGGCTCTTAAGACATTCCTTTTTTTCCACAGTCGCAAAAGCTACAAAGTTGATATTCATTCTTCCCCAAATGTAAAGGACATCTGGTGGTAAATGTGGATAGCTTGTTGTGCTTAGTTGGCCGCTTTATTTCCCTTGAGATGCGGATACGGCCAGGCATGGAGCTTCCCTAATAAGGTACCCTTTTATTTTGGACAGGTGATTTTGGACAGGTATTTACAATAACTCGGAGCCTAACTATTGTATTTGAAAGTCAGGCAATCACTGTGCAATTATTGATTGATAATTACTGGTTCTGGCTACCCACAGTCTCGACAGCTGTACGATGAAACTGCAGGGTCCAGAATTAGCCCTCGGGCTTATTATTGGAAAATCTTTTCACGGACGACGGACAAATGAGTCGATAGTTAGGTCAGATCTGGTAACTGTATGGTTTCTTCAGTTGTCCAACAAAATTCTGGACAAACCTTATAATAATTTGTTTGATATAAATTATAAATGAAATTGTGAGGGCGATAAAAATTGATCCCAGACCCTTCCCGGGTAACGGTGATTCGCTGGTTCCCACGATTCCTACCCCAATAACTAATAAAACCTAACGAAGGACTGGGGCACGATGTCCGGAACTATAATAAGATGGAATCTTACTTGAGTTTCGGCGCGATCTTCGATTCGCAGGTGGCTGCAGCGTACTGTAGAAGAAAGAGGGTGGGTTTTGGAGCTGCGAAGGATGTTAAGGATGTTAAAGCCTACAAATATCTACGAATACGAATTGGCGAACAACCACCCCGAAATTCTCGACAATATAAACGTTTTCGGCACAGGTCGGTTATTGAGTTACGACTTGGATTGGACGATCCTCACGGTGCAAACAGTATAGTAGACTTGACTATGTCCAAGGTCAAATCGATCTTGGGCCACTCTAGCCGGGCTGATAAGGCTTTTTCTAAACAAATTATTAGGGTGCTTATGCCATCTAGCGGCATTTCCCTGCGTTAGCCTGGCCATCCACTGCGACGCGTCGATGAGAAGCGACCTGTCAGGCGACGGAGGGTCGGAGGAAAATAGTGCGTAGTCTGCTCTAGGGATGGGTATATTTTTCCCCGAATGCAGTTATTTGAATTTTAGACCATGAGCCGAGACGTCGGTACTAGGTTCACCCAATACTCGCAAAAACGGGTAGTTTGGGCTGGTACTTCCATCTGCACAAAGACCTAAACAGGCAATCTGAAAAATTTCACGATCACTGAGGGATGAGCCCTGAAACATTGCCTACATTTTAAGAGCCATTCAGCCCTCATGAGGGTAATCATGAAATCGTCGAATTTTAGCGAGACAATAATTGTCTCGCTAAAATTCGACTCAGTGTAACTCATGATAATTTTCAATAAAATCAATTTTAATGGAAAACTGAAATGTTCGGCAGCAAATATAAATTGTACTGTACAAATTTTGTAAAATTAAAAAAAAATAGAAAGAATTATAACAAATATAAATTGCGAGATATAGGGTTGAATGAAAATAATAAATTTAATTGTTGGTCAGAGAAAAAGGAGTACAGAATCGGCGCAGTTGTTGGGATGAGTAGGTACTATCAAATTGCCTTGAGTATTATCAAATAGATCAACACTCTTAATTTGATGGTATCACTCTTGTGTGATATGCAGAGAATGGTTGGAGGCAAAAGATGAGGGGGGGAGGGGGCTTACCGCGAGAAAACGAGCGACAGATCCCCTGGGATTTAACGCATCTTTTAAAGCCCACAAATTTTGAGTTTTTTCCTTGGTCGATTCCAATGTTTAATCATTGGTAATAATAAACGAAATACCAATCAGATTACAATTCTCATCTTCACATTTACAGTAACTGTTACAGGAACTGTTCCTAATAGACCAATGATATAACAATGTGAATGAGAGCTGATCTCGAAAATTCTACTATTCTACTAAAGAATAGTAGAACAACGAACAGTATTAAACAATAAATTTCAGTATCCCACTCATCTTTTGATTTTAATGACGTTAGAGCGATTAAAACGATTTTTGACATATGCAAACTGGTTTATGGTATAAAATTAGATTGCTGATCATCTCCATTCAATTGCAGGTTGCGTGGCTGAGAGTGGACACGCAGACGATCCTCACGATTCATGGGCACGTTATCACGAAAAACCACCGAATCGGGGTCACTCACTCCGACCACAGGACGTGGAACCTTCACGTCAAAGAGCTGAGGCAGTCCGACAGGGGCTGGTACATGTGCCAGATCAACACTGATCCGATGAAGAGTCAAGTTGGGTACCTGAACGTAGTTGGTAAGTTACATTTGGTGTCCAACATTAGAGATGAATTAAATCATTGTGTACGAAGCCCGCCTCCGTCAGGTGAACAGTCGGGCTCCGTACATTATTAAACTGACAACCACCGAACAAGAAACTAAGACAATACCTGGGAAACTCCTATTTTCGTTCAAAAATCATTAATCATTTCAAGTATCGAACTGGTTCAATCGAAATCCGTAACTACTCTAATATTTTGTAGGTACATACGTTGGTATGTAATTGAATGAAATTATCAGTGGTATGTAATTGAAATGAAATTGGTATGTAATTATCAGGATTCTGCTTTGGATTTGGCATATCTAGTTCCCGTCGTGTTTTGTTGGTTAGTTTAGTTGTTAAGTTGGTTAATCGTGGTATCATCGGACAATGAAATTTCGAATAATGAAATTTTTCGTCGTAGAGGCAAAACGTCCTTACATTCGCAACTTGAATGTACATAGGATCGTTGCACAGATGTAATGCGCCTGTATCAATGATGGTGTATTGAACACGTAGGACACGTATAACACGGATTTGAAGCCTAATTCAAGGAAAAGGTAGATTTCAATGGGAGAAGATTTTAAAAGAAAAAAATTGTTAGGGCCCTCTATTTAAACACGTGTCACTTCGAGGATCTAGTTGGTTTTTCGCACAAATAAACTCTTTCTGTAAAGGCGACACTCTACTCAGTACTTGAAACCTCCTCTCACATAGGCATCTAGCTCTTTCCAAGGAGTCAGGCTTCTAACGAAACATCTCGCCCGCCTTATCGTCTTTCACTTCTGCTGGGCCCCTCATCGGCGATTCCCTCCGGTTCCTTGTCCCGTTCCCTCGCTCACTTTACGGGCAGACGGGATCCGATTCGAAAACGTCGGGACTTTCCTTTTGGGCTTTTCATTCCACCTCCGAGGCGACCAATCTCGTAAGTGAAGGGTAATGTAAGCTCGGTTTGTGTCATTTGCCAAGAAATATTGATGTAAAATATTGATCAATTCAGAAAGTAGGGAATTTGAAGAAGAGAGATATTCTAGTCTTGAAGTTGATGACTGGGTGTAGACGGTTTGCGTAGTTATATCTTCTGTATTGGGATATAGAATCTGCACGATATCCTCAGGAAAAGACATGCCAAGATATGTGTCGTAAACATTGGGATTTCGTTCGGTAAGCGCCTAAACTCATTCATTGCTATCACGATCAATAATAAATCATTGCTAGATGCTCTCATACCTGTTCATTGATCGTGGTGACCGCCGTCATCATGTCCAATTAAGACCCCCTTAGCTGTTCGGCGATCCACTCTCCACTCAAGAGGGCGAAGCATGAGTTACCAGGAGCGAATACCAGGAGCGAAATGTATCGGATACTGCTTTATTTAATTATTTTTTCAATCATCTTTAGAGGACGTTTGATCACATCCGTGACGTTGGCGGGCAGTTAGGCGTTGAGCCCATGACTGGAATGACGTTTATTTACTTATCATATACCATGTCAACGGAAGTAGAAAATGGAAAATGAATGTGCTAAGGGAAATATGCAATGGGAAATGAATAGGATAGTGTGCACCGTTAAAATTTAATCAAATATTAATTATTCCAGGAGCATATACATTGATATACAGCATATATGCTCCTGGAATAATTAATATTTGATTTAGCTTTGGATGTTCCTATGTATAAAGAGATGTATAATATAGAGATGTGAGAGCATTGGCCCATAGATAAAACTAAAATTATATCAATTTCCAATGTGCACAGGTTTCGTCTCTGTACATGAAAATGGTTGAATCATCGGTTTAAATCCAATTATAAATGAGATAATTACATAGGTAGTTATGGCTAAAACATCTAAATTGGCGTCGTTGACGTATTCATGGGGTCAGTCAATTTAATCAAGTGCACTTGACATGATTCAGTTAATTTCTTCAAGCAATGATGTTGAAGTAGGCTTACCTGCCCACTCACCTTGCATACGATTTCGAATTTTTTGGTGAATATGGAACTACTGTTTAGTATATAATATATACTACCATATTATATCTATCCATTAGTTATTATCAGCAGTGTAGACGGCGCAGTGGTCTGCCTGTCCTTCAAGACTGAGCAGTCATGCGGGTATAGCATAGCCATCGGAAGCCATTCGGGAGCACTGTAGGTAGTGCCAATACGATACCCGCCATAAGCGCTTTCCTGCATCCAACCGCCTTCAAAACCGCTCAACGTGGACGGCGCTTGGACAAAAACGCTCAACAGACACAGAGCGGCCCTTCGAAACCGCTCACCTGCGCGGGAAGCTCCGAAAACCCGCTCAAGTGCCGATTTTCACAAAAAATGTTTTATTTTCGAAACTGTTGAAGCACTTACGATTGTTTAAGGACGTGATCGAGTTTTTTTCCGACTGCGTTTCGTATCAGCACAGTTGTAATCTTAAATATGGACTAACCTCAAACCTGGTCACATCGTTCCTGACCAAAACCGCTCACCTGCAGCCTCTGCCGTAACCGCTCGGGAGACCAGCGCTCGGCCTACTCGACGCCTTGCAATAAATTCAATAAATTTGGCTCAAGCTCATATTCAGGCAAATAGACGAAGTAGTCTCGCCTCTTCAGTATTTCACATAATATGTGAAATATTATTATATTATTACTGTTTTAAACAACTATACCTAATACTTACGCGAAAAGCTTGTACTCGAATTGTCCCAAGCAGTTAATCGTACCTTTCGCCTCCTTAAAAACAGTCTGACAGTTGAGTGGGTTTGAAGAGCTTCCCGCGCTTCGTCCAAGCTCTGTGTCTGTTGAGCGGTTTTGTCCAAGCGCCGTCCACGTTGAGCGGTTTTGAAGGGGGTTGGATGCAGGAATGCGCTTATGGATAGGAGGTATCGAATAGGGAGGGGTGAAAAAGAGGATTAAATGTAAATTTCTGTAAATTTTATAGGATGCTGTTTGTAAAACTGTGTAGTCAGATGAGGTATTTTTCAAGACCACTCGGAGAGCTGTTACACCTCTCCGAGTGGTCTTGAAAAATACCTGCACAGTACAGTACGTGCAGTATATTATATACATCTTTACAATAAGAACTGGAAGGTAAAAATGAAAAATAGCATCAACGTTACTTGAATCAATCGGTAAAAATTCAGGCTAGGGAACAGCTAATTCAAACCACAGACAAAGGGTGAAATCGAGTTTACCGTTCTGAGATACTTTTTGTGTTCACAAAAATATGATACCTAGTCGGGGATATTTACAATTATTGTAATTATAAATTATGCGGGAAGTAGTTATATTCAGGTACCTAGTAGGTAATCCTTGAGTTATGTATAGGACGACTCGGATTTTAGTAGGAATATTGACGAAAACATGTTTAGCAATCACCACTACGATTATTAGACCTATACAAAAAATTATGAACAATTGAGAAAGAATTTGCAGCTCCCTCTAAGTCCATTCCTTAATATAAGGGCTTAGTGACGTTTCCGATAAGGTGACACAGGCGAGTGACAGTAAAAATTGGACAGGGAAACCTTCACGTCCATTACGGATACGTCTTCGTAATCTGAAAATAGAAAATACTGATGCGAATGAATCACTGATAATCCGCGGAGAGGGTGAGTATGTCAGGGTGGGATGAGGGCAGTTGGAGAGGAGTTAATGGTGATGCCATGTCACTTGTCATTCTGCCCTCCTCCTACCATCATCACCGCACCATCGCTCGCCACAGCCCCTTGTTGTACTTCCACACCCAGTCGAGGGTCTAATGGATTCAAGGATTTGAGGAGCTTTGGGAATTTACATGTTATTGGCGGGAAGACAAGCCGCTCTACCTTCGGCCTGACGCGACAAAGGTCCCTTACGACGCCTTGTTACAAGTTTCTAATTAAGGTGTATGAGTGAGAACTCATTATTGATCCTGCGATTTTATTTTTATAAAAGGTTGAAGAATAGACGCTAATGAAAAGGTCTCAATATTTTTATCATACATAATAGAATATTTGATCTCATTCAAATTTAAAAACCAGTTTCCTAAAATCCCAAACTGTTAAGGTCATATGCATGATACGCTAATCTAATATATTAATAATATTATTATATTGTATAATATATTATATTGTACTCAAATATCTCACTACACAGCATGACTGTCCTTAGCCACATAGGTAGCAAAAAATTTGTCAAAGTTAAATGTTCGTGTTATACTGGGATTATCCGGGTAGCAATAGGATTTGAGGATAAACGAATAGGTATACAGGACTATCAAAGTGAAAATATGAAAGAGAGAAACAGAATGAGAGAACAAATGAGGACTTGAATCTTTTTAAGGTAACTAGGTAGGTACCTACTTCGTAACTAGGAAATATTATTCTCAGCCTTAGCCCGAGTCAACCTAAAAGGTAAAAAAGTTATTCAAACGTGCTCAGTTTGGCTAAAATCAGTCTTAATTAATTATGACTTTCAAAAAATCGTAAATCACTTCTTTTTTTCAAGGCAAAATCCGTAAGTTTGTGTGAGAGCATTGCCGGTTCGAGGTTCCTCCAAAAAAGGCGAGTAAATACCTTTATTTGTCGGTTCAATAAAAACTTTTGTCCCTTAAAAAGTGATAGTTATTCTTGAGTTGGTTATTGAAAAATCCTGACATAGACTCAGACGAGGGAACAGTCGAAATACCTGCGACAGCATGGACTCGGAAAAAATACGAAGCAAAAGTAGTTGCTCTCCGATATTTTCTTAAACGCCTGGCAAAAATGGATTCTCATTAGTGTAGACAAAACACGAGCAAACTGTACCTTGAGCGAGTGGTCCAGAGTGAAAAGGAAGTTTACGATTTGTACAGGAATGAAATTGACAAACCAGACGGTCCAGGTGTTGTCTCTCTTACTACGTTATACTCTGAGTTCGACGAACTTAAGCTGACAATTTACTTGCCTCGGAAGGATCTGTGTGAACAGTGCGTGAGCTATGCTACAGGAAATTCCTGTGGTGAGTTTTAGCCTGGAATTGGGCATTACCACCATGCAAAAGTACCTCATCGAGCATGATGGTAAGGCCCAATTCCTGGCTCATATTATGCTTTCGAACATTGAATGATCTATGATTCATTCGGTTGACACCCACCCGGTGTATGACATTCCCCTCGAGAGAAACTGTCTCCATGAGACCATGGGCGTGACAGTGACCCCGATTTCATCCAGCCAGGACCCATTGAAACAATAATCTTCGACCATGTCTGTGGGTAATTGAATGGTCAACCAGGCTCACATTGTCCCGATTCCCGGTATTTCACCGTTTGAAATTACGTTTGAGATCGGAGGTTCGTTACTCATCGCGCCAGGGTTCCGTCATAGCTTTTAAGCTTGGGGCACGCCGCTCCGATTTATAAATCAACCTCCCCACCAACTGTAGGTACGAATAGGGCTGAGCTCCCACAACCTGGTAATGAAGGCGTGAGTCGTTCTCCGAACCGGGGGTTTAATTTATGTTGAGAGGCCGGTGGTTTCCGTCAGTATTTCGCGCTCTATTACCTTCTCCCTTTTATACTCAATTTATTCAGTACCACTCTCGGTTCTAATGCCCTATTGAAGATGATTTCTCTGTGATTACTTTCAAGGTGCATTCCCAAGGGTTTCTTATTAGCCTGCGTGTACCAAGTCATAAGGAAAATTAAAGTGAAACCTTGGTACCAAGTCATCATATCATCTCAGGAATGTACTCTATGTGGATGATATTTTCATTGAGGCAGTTGGAATGTACATGCTGATTCATAAATCCATTCGTATCTTTACAATACTACATGATAATATCACTTATTCTACATAATAATATTATTATTATGTAGAATAAGTTCACTAAGTTTTCAAGTCTTGAAAACGTAATGGGAATTTCAAGCAGTTATTACTTAGGCCGTTACTAGGAATAAGGAGTGATGTTGGAGTATCGAGGGTTGGTCCAAATAAAACAATTTTTCTAGGCCGACGTTTCGCAATAAATGTATTGCATCTTCAGGGCTACAAACAGAGGAGGAATACACAGGTGGAATGAACATTGGTATAGAAACATGGCTTGCTTGCACAACTTACTAATATCTATTACTTATTTCTTATATTACGTACCTACTTACTAATGACTATTATCTACTTATCAAAATTATGTGGTTGTTCCATAGTGAGAATTACCTTGGGAAAGTTGTGGGAGCTGTTTAGAGTGGAGGGTTCAGAGCGGGTAGGTAGAATCGTCAGAGTCGCAACTATTGAATAAGCTGTGAATATGAATAAAGACGGTAAATATGAATGTTGAAGCAATAGGTTGGAATACTGAGAATCAGAGATACTTACAGTATGCATGTGGAAGGGCACAAACACTATAGGGCATATCAGTAACTCGTCTTAAAATTAGATGCAATATGTGAGTTGCCCTATAGTGTTTGTGCCCTTCCACATGCATACTGTAAGTATCTCTGATTCTCAGTATTCCAACCTATTGCTTCAACATTCATATTTACCGTCTTTGTTCATATTCACGTCTTATTCAATAGTTGACTAAGTAGATAATAGTCATTAGTAAGTAGGTACGTAATATAACAAATAAGTAATAGATATTAGTAAGTTGTGCAAGCAAGCCATGTTTCTATACCAATGTTCATTCCACCTGTGTATTTCTCCTCTGTTTGTAGCTTTGAAGATGCAATACATTTATTTCGAAACGTCGGCCTAGAAAAATTGTTTTATTTGGACCAACCCTCGATACTCCCAACATCACTCCTTAGAATACCAGTGGTCAAGAACCTTTAACCTAGTTACTAGGAATATTAGGATCTTGAAAAATATCCAATCATTTTACGATTGTAGCTCCGTAGAATGAATTCAAAGTAGTTATTCTAAGTTTTGAAAATTACAAGGGTGTCGTATTATACCATAGTATTAGTATTTTATATAGAAAAATAATATTCTGTTGTAGTAGAGCTTTTCTTAATGTTGTGAACATAAGACTTTATAAACATAATTCAAGTACCTTATACCAGTACATTACATCATGCAATGATGTTGCTTTACTCTATTCGTAAAGTACATGTGGACATTAGTGCTGATCGAAGGAAACTCTGTGTGTTTCTACGTAGGAATGCAAACCTACTCCTGGTTAAATGCTATTGAACATTTACAAGACGTTGCTTCCTCAAACTTTGAACCTATGGAACGTCATCTAATTAATCAAGTGAACGAAGGCGATGTGTAATTCATCAAAGTCTGAACCGTTTACGGAGCTCAGGGAGCGAGCACGCAGGACACACATCTCCCCTTCCCTCCTTTACGCATCAATGAGCTGGAACACGCTTATTCAGTTATAAACCGCTCCTGTAGGCTTGAAAAACGCTCTAATGGCGCTCTAAAGATGCGCCCCTCTGAATTATTTTCAATTCCATCAATGTCTGTTAAGGATAGTCAATCGGTCTTTCGTTCAGACAGATCAGAGAGGGAGAATGTTGAGCGCACTTGTAAAAATATTATTAGTCGCTATTTTCTTCTGATTACCATTCAATGAAGTCATCGAAACCCTCATCATGAAACCTTCAGATGTCATATTGCCAATATCTGGTATGACTGATCACAATTGTCGCAGCTTTTGGTAATCTATCTTATTTAATTTCACCTGCCACCTATGAAATGCTTCCCATTTCATCGAGCTATAATAATTATTTATTTATTATTATTTATTTATTTATTTATTATTTATTTATTATTATTTATTTATAATTATTTATTATAAATTATTTATCCTCCTTGCGCATGTCACAGTTGAAGAGAATAATAGATTTTTTATTATTCGTAAAGTAGCTAAAGACATACTGATCTTTTCATACTGTCATCTTTTCATCCTCTCTATCGAAGATAATTAAGCTTTGTACGAGTATCCAGGCGAAAACCGATTTTCAGTGAATCTATGTGCTCAAACGCGAGTCAGGTAAACCAAAACGTGTGAACAGAAATATACACTAATATCTTTTGTTTGTGGCGCAGGAGATCCAACACGTTTTATTGAAACACCATGTTTATTACCGGCCCTCTCCCCTACAAACCCTCTAGTACAGAATATCAGTTTCCGTTTTGTGGAGCGATGGGAAATAGAAACCGATCTCATATTTTAGCGCCAATATCCCGTTTATGCCCGCTCTGGCATCCCGGCTATCACATTTGAATCGGGCAGAACGTGAGAGCACTCCGTTTGCGGTTTACGAGTATTGACCACTGAAGCAAAAAACGTGAAAACTCGTGGTAACAGATGCCTATGATATGTCTAGAAAACTTTCAGTTGAATGGTGATCTATCAGCGTAATACGGAAGTACAAAGCAATCCATTAAAATTGCCATCAATTGAATCCTAGGAAGAAAACTCTGATCATGGGGACCATTTTTGTGTCTTTTTGTCCTAGTTTATTCCGAAAAAGAGTTTTTCACAATTTTATCTTTCTTGTTGATTAGGACAAGGAACTTAAACATGAGGATAGGAAGCAGCATTATAACGCAGTTATACATTATTATGATATTACAAACTTATTTAGGTTTGTTTGAAGACGATGTAGCCTTACTGTTTTAGGTGAATGTAATAATTGGATAAACGGCAATTTTCGGTAAATAGAATCATTGAATCAACGGGAATTTTCCGTTTTTAAGCAGACCTCACACTTAACAATCATCCTACATCACAAAAACCATGTGATGTTCCAAACAGCTGTTCCTTAGTATGACAATGGCCTATATTTCAACTGTTTAATTCACGAACGTGTTAACAAGTTCATATTGGCTCATTGAGCCCTCATTGTAAAAGAACGGCTGGTCGTACAAAACTGTGGATGGTCTCAAAAAATTCTAAAAAATAAACGGTATACAGTTCTATTTGAATTTTTCGAGATATGACATTTTGAAATTTTCGAAATTCGGTTTGAACCCCATCCCCTTGACCTAGGGTTAAGAAAAGCTTTTACGATCATTGTGGGGTTGGTCCGAACCCGTAAACCAAATTTTGTCATTTCAGCACAACGCTAACTGGGCAAAGTGCCACGGACGGTGTGGTCCAATGGTTCGTTATCGAAGATACCGAAATAAACCGAAACGTTGTTCAAACTTGAACTGCAATTTCAACATTCGTTTTGCACCCCTTCCCTTGACCTAGGGTTATGAAAAGTTTCAAGGATCATTGTGGGTGTGTTCCGAACCTCTAAACAAAATTTAAATTATTAGCACAACGCTAAATGGGCAAAACGTCATGGACAGATTTTTCTTGAAATGTAAACCCTCAAATTTTGAGGGGGTCATTGTTCAATTCATTTTTTTTTTCTTGAGCTATCCCAAAGGTTTGTTATTGAAGATATTAAACCAATACGTCGACCCAAACACCGAATACAGATAAAATTTTCGGTTCCTACACCATGTTTTTGAATGACATTCTTTCCTAGCAATCGTAATCCAGCACGTTTGCAAGTTGCAAGGTTGGTATTTATGGAGAAGTTAATTTTTTCCGATAATGAACTGAGCTGGCTTTGAGATTTCCGTCAATGTCGAGTACCCTTTCCGCTTGTATTTGTGAAGTTGATTGTTGAAATTACCTTTCAATCGATCGAATTACCCTTTGAGAATCGGGAGCCATGTTTGTGTCTCAGGTCGCTTCATTCTCGTGTGTCAGCGTTGACTCAGGACCAAAAATGCCTATTGAGTCAAATAAGGTAAATCATCTTTCAGTCAAATGCACATCAGCTATGAAAATGTGATGTCGCTAATGGATTAATTTGAGATCGGCTGTGCCCTTGGTTTGGTGTATTTGAAAAACACAATGAGCCTTTCGGCCAATGAAAACTAGCTGAATCGGGCGGAAATGTTGACAATGACGAAATGACAACAACCGCCGATGGGGGTGGCTCTGATTTACCCAAGCCCCCCCCCCCCCTTTCGTCCATAGTGAGGTTGAAAATTGGTTTTCAAAGAGGGGTTGGTGGGGATGGCTTCGCTTGAAATTAATTTGCTATTTGAAGGTAGGGCTCGAATATTTAACATAAATCAATACACCCGCCCTTCACTATTCCGTAGCTAACCCGCGCCACGTGATGGTAATCAGTCTAATTGATATACAGCATTATAATTTGCCTAGATGAAGCTTTGTCATTGAAATCACGATCAAAACGCATCATCCCCCACCACGCTGACCACGGAAACGCGGTTCCGACCACCTCAATATAAAGCTGACAACGTTTGCTCAAGTACAAACGAACAACGGCTATTTATCAGCTTGATTGCTGCCCGGCCCATCACCTGTATAAAGGAAGGCGGTCAAAGCCAAATTAAAACTACTCCAGAAGGCAATTCCAGTTTTCGGGCGAGGGCCCCCATAAATAAACCGGTTTCGAAATGGAACCGTGTCTGGTTACAGGGTCATTAATGGAAACGTTGTAGCGCAAATTCAACTGAAAGGTCAAAGGGTGGCTATGTTCAAAGCAATTATAACTAAATTGAACCGGCTTCCACTCGGCAAGAGCCCATTGGTTCGGATGATTTTGTTATAGAGAACGTAATTCAACTTTAATAGCTTTAAACTGGTACAATCTCAACTACTCTTATATTTATACTGGCCCAAGGAGGTCGGAATATCAGAGTTGAAACATTCAATTTGCATGACTCATTTTTTATTTTGAAAAGGTCGTCCAGCGTTGACATCCAATGTTGATTGGTGTGGGTCAATAGAGAATAGCAATATTTGAATACATTTATACCTAATTGAGATTGATGTACGAGTACTTGTCAGTCTGTGCAGCACAATCCCGCACTAATGCAGAACCAATTACGATTCATGTTATAAAAAATAATGGTTCTTCATCCTCACTTACTGGCTCAATGATGGTCAACAGTCAGTGGAGTATTAATTATATAAAGGAGAATTTATTTATAATCAACTTTTATTTATACATCTCTGAAATTTTCACTTGTACCTACCAATATAAAGTACCAACCAGCAAATATTATTCTTATTCGAGTGGACAACTCTTACTCGGTTGTACCTTCGAGCCCTCATTGGTAACGAACGGCTGGTCGTACTGGCCGATGGTCACACTGGTGCCGGGTGGTTGGACAGAGGACTGATTTTATTTTATTCGATTTTCGGATTCTACGTATGTAGAAACATAAACCCACGTGGTTTTATAACGAACCATTGGTATCGACCAAGACATTTTTTGTTTAAACTCCTCCTCAAAATTTGAGGGTGTAATAATGTTCCATCATGATGATCATACTTTCATATATTTTCCTATTAGTATTTGAAGGTGTGAAGAAGTATAACTGAAATAAATAATTCTCAAGGGTGAAGCAAGGATCCACCCGTGTGCAATTAACCCTTTAGGAAGCGTTGCCATTCCTCCCGTTGAAGTGGGGTGTTCCGGAGTTCAGCTGTGTGTAGATTAACATACAGAAATGAGCCTCATGAGTGTTACACATCAGCTTTCTATTCATCATCACCCTTCACTCATCCCGACGGTCTCCCTTGCGTGTTCCGTCCTTTCCGAGAGCGGAGTCATCTTATCTATTGACGCCCCTTCTCTCTCGACTCTTCCGATAGGGCTTACCACACCCTCTAAGCTGTATATCGCAACCGCTTCTACGTTTATGCCACATACTTATGGTGATAGCACCGGAGTCTCATCCCTTTTCCCCCTCTCATACATCACATTTCTGCATTGCTTCGGAAATTAGGGAGATAGGTGATGACACTATCTAGATCTATGGAAAATGAGGGTTCATCTAGCAATGAATGAGATATTATTCCTAGTTCTGACTAGTAATGTACAGGGTATGGAATCCCCAAAATGAAAACAAAAATTGATCCATTCAAATAAATTTAGACCCAAGTGTGAAAATACGAATATTTGTTCAATTCTTACGCTCGAATGTTTATTTTATTACCTATTTATATAAATAAATTATAGACCATCACTTAGCTAGTAACCGACCGCGCACCCCTTTCTTTTGGAGATAACCATTGGTTACCTATTCTTACAATATTTTAGCCCATTGCTCCGAAATTTTTGTATAGTTACAAGAACGCAATTATATATTTAACAGCAATCTATACAGATGGGTGATTTGTTCAGAAATATTTTCTACAATGGTTTATTACTTAATACTGTACCATTGTAGAAACATTTACCGAGTTGTTCACCAACAATCCGTATTCAGAATCACCTTCTATTGGCTCTATGGAAATTTTAAATGTCCGATTTGTGGAGGATATAAGACAAAATACACGAGGAAAGCTATTTGAACGCGGTTTTCGTGTGCGTGGGCTATATAATTTGGTCACCGGGTTATATGGCGGGAAGAAGTTGCATTCCACACCCCTTATTGCTGCCTAACGCATTTGCCTAATACTAAGCAACCAGGATCAATTGTTTCCATGTTACTTATACATTGATAATAATTAGGTATGTTACTCCATTATAAATAATTAACGGGTTCTGTGATATTAAATTTCAACATCCAATATTTGCAAGTAGAAACTCACTCATTCAATATAATATAATATATTATCTTAATTTATTATATGATATATTATATATTATTAGTCAATTAAAAAAAGATTCGGGGTAATTTCGGATGCAGAGCGCTCCCAAATAACGTACGAGAATGGAATCTGTAGTGCATTTGGATTGGATTTTAATCAAAATTTAAAGGTTATTCCATTGAGTTGATTATTACCTAGTGAGATCTTATCATGGATTAATCTATCTACCTCAGTGTAGACTTCTTGGTAAAACAGGCCAAGGCTCATTAGGATCAGCTCATTAGTCCCATCAATTACGTTATAACCCATGATTTTGAGGTATGGCACAAGACCTTGTTTTTCTACTAGCAATGAAAAATATTAGTTATAAGTATTGTTCATTTATGGTTACGTACGAATTACTGGTTTGAAAATTATGATCTACATCATCTCCTCCTATTTATTAGCGAATTTTCGAAAAATGATCTCAGACCATCCTGAATTCACTGCCATAAATATATTTACGTATGTGTCATTCCAGACGATACCTCTCGATAGAATTGTGATAAAGAGTTCAGATTTGCACGGAAAATCCGTCCTGGCAATCTAAAGGCTAAGTTCGTAGATGGGCAGAATCTGGCCACTCTCAGGGGTATATAGGATAGTTTTAGGGGGGGGGGGGGGGGGGGAATTACCCATAACTTCCCAAAATGGAACAGTTTGACAAGTGACACCTCATTTTAAAGGTGTTTTTATGCTGAACACGATGGTGAAATCAGAATTGCGATATACTAATCCTTTCTAAAAATGGGGCACTTTGAAGATCAAGAAACGTGGTTGTTACTTGAGATGCTGTTAACGGTTCTGTCTGCTCTAATCTGACACCAGAATGAGATATTGCAATTCTGACTTTACCTTCGTGTTCAGCGTCAAAAAATCTATAAACTGAGGTGTTACGCGGCAAAATGTTTCATTTCTGATAGTGTATTTGCGGTGGTAGTATACTATGAGTACTATGTGTATTATTATATGAACGAGTAATAAAATCCCTTCGGAAGTCAATATTTTATATTCAATTATTGATCGATTTCCAAACTGTCAAAATAACCTATTAACTTCCAAGCATCCCTCATGATCATTTCGACATAACCATTCTTCATCTTATTTTTTGAAATTGATAACACTACACAATAGGGAGTAGCAAAAAAATGAATAAAATACAGCATCGTAAATGTGATGGAAACTTCATAATTACCATTTTCTGAATATTATCTCCATAGAGTGAATATGGTTTGAAATATGTCTGAATCGTTTCGAAAGATCTCACTCCACATGTAGCAGTATTACGATAAAACACAACCCACTGACAAAACTCTCACAAGTCACTTCTGAGGTAACTGAGGCAATTTCGCTTACTTCTACTTCGAATCGACATTTTCCTGCAAAATAGAACGCGCCGAAATTTCAAACTGTAGTGACGGTTTCGGGGAACCTTTTTACTCGTCGATATATCTTTTTTTTATCTATGACGTGGAATCCGGAAAAGGATGGAACAGGTTGTTCGAGCATTGTTGAAGGGTAGATGCTGAAGTTGAAGCCCACAGGTCGCTTGACAGATTTGATGTTTCATTTCCATACGCCATTGTTTGAAATATGTCTGCTCAAAAAGCGATTCCACAACAACCTCTCCATGCTTGACACCACGCCATCGGAGGGAATATCGATATTCAACATCTTTATACGCATATTCGTGCGATTCAGTCTCTTTTTTATTCTCCATTCCATACCGTATCACATCCATACATATATCACTATTTTCTGTGTCAGTCGACGTTAGTCCATTATTGAGCTTTTTTTTTTTTTTTTAGAACTTCTGGTGTTGTGAAACAACAATAATGTTGGTTGGTCAAGAGGTACTGCTCCTAATTCAGCCGACGAGACGAAGATTGAGCTAGTTGCAGATAATACCTTTGGGCCATTCGGGAAGGACCATCATTAGATTCTAATGACCTACTCGGTCGAACACTCAATATAATAGATACCTGTTAAGCATATCATTTCGTGTAGTTACAGTTCGAGTGAAACAGCGGAGAGAACAAAGGTCCAACTAGTACGGTGATTTATAAAACGAACAATATACCTTTAAAGAACCCATCTGCAGCGAATGATGTGCTATATTATTTCTTGAATGAAATAAACCATAAAACATCATTAATCCGTTGATATATTGTTTTTTCTATTGTTCAACAGTTCCGCCGGATATACTGGACACAGGTACAAGCACTGACATGGTGGTGAGAGAAGGGAGCAATGTGAGTTTCCAATGCGCTGCGTCTGGATCCCCACCCCCCAGCATCACATGGAGAAGAGAATCTGGAGAGCCAATAGTTCTACCAAGCGGAGAGGAAGGTGAGCATTTTATTACAAGTTTCAGTTATAGTCAGATTGACTACTGGTGGGGATAGTGTACACTATGAAAGCCAATAGTGATTATGCACTACAAAATAATTTGTATCAGCTGCTTACCTATTATGATAAGATTATCAACGTTATCAACCCTTTATTCCAGCGTCGCGGTCGTGATTGTTTATTGAAACTGTTGTTAATGGAAGATGTAAATTTATTTATAAATTTATAATTTATTATACTGTTCAAACACAGTTTAACACGTCCACGGGATTCATGCGCATTTGGTGTACCGAACATACCCGTTTAACTAACTAGCACGTGGCCCAGTCCTGGTTCCAACAACTTCCTATAGGTACTTGTTCACTTACATAAAATTCCACTTTCGGTAAAAACTACTAAAACTAGTAAATTAGTAAACTAGTAAACTAGTAAACAAATCATAAAACTGAGATGATATCTGTTGAAATGCAACTAAAAGAGATTGAAGGAAGTTGAGAAAGCATTAGTCCGAGTTCACGGTGCAGATGCTGGCCCCTGTCGACCAGCCCCAGACAATCCCTTCTAATGACAGAACCAACTCTTAAGTCTTCAGTTTTCTGAGAAGTGATGATAAAGTTTGTTCAGAGCCTGTTAAAAGTAAGGTAGTTCGTAGTGAATTTAAAGAGCAATGAACTCAATGAAGTCAACGTACCTTCACATTTTTATAACTCCGACTAATTCACTATCCTGTGCTACTTCTCACCGAGCATAATGTTGGAACCACCACATTTCTGACAGTCCATGTAGTGATCGACTACATTTAGTTAACAAACGTCTTATCTAGTCGTTTCTAGTCTTGGTTACTCGCAATCACTGATCACTGCCACTTACTCCCCTTCCAGTGTAAACGGTAGAGGTGTAACGCGCTGGTAACCGAAATACACGCCCGTACTGCGTCACACGATCCGGTTGATCTGGGGTTGGTTGTACGGTTGATGGTATTGGTGGTGGCAAGTTCGGGTCACTATCATTCAGGAGTAGCCTGGTTTGAGCCGATCAATTTACACCATTTGAGGTCCTCTGGGCGTTTTGATGTCGAATGTCTTGGCACTGCGTGGAGGATTGTCTCGGAGGATTTTACGGGAGGCGTCCTGCTCCAGGAAAATGTGAGAAGCCGTTTGCAGGTCTTAGTGCACCAAAATCTTGTTAACTGCCTTATGTTTTGGTGGGACGGGCTGCAGACATCACAATTTGTTCTTGAGTTGGGTCATATAAACATTCTGGGGAGTGGTTTCCCGACAGGGAGTCAATCTGATGGAAGGCGGATTCGGTACCATAGACCACTTCTGCTGGGGTACCCTTACAGGCAGTTAGAATGTACGAACGCAGTCCCAAAACTCTGCAAATTCTTGACACAACGGTTCATTATCTTCTTTGTACAGATCACCCTTCTGTCCACTAGGTCTAAATGTCTAGATCCTAAATGTTAGATTAATTATTATTATCATTTATCACTAATTATTAACAATTTTATCAAGTACCTAGTGAAAATTATTATAATTTATTGTTAGGTATTAATAATTCGTATTTACTATTAATAATAATAATTATTAATTATGATTAATTAATACGATATAATTCTGGGGTTTTTAATACTACGTCAGTAATAATTTTTCTATAAAAGAAGTACCTACCAACGAACATTCGAAATTACCTTCATTTCCGTAGCACGAAACGCACCTCAGAACAACAAACTCGACATCACTTTAGCCATATGATGTTCCAAAGAGCTTGTTAGTATGAAAATGGACCTGTATTTCAACATTTTGATACACGATCGGGTTGTGAGGCACAATCTTTGAGCCGTCATTGTAAACGAACGGCTGGTCGTACAAAGCTGCGGATGGTCTTAAAAAATTCTACGGAACAAACTCTATCTAAATATGAAATAAAAAACATACGGTTCCATATGAATTTTTCGAGATATGGAATTTTCAACATTTCAAAATTCGTTTTGAACCCCTTCCCCTTGACCTAGGGTTATGAAAAGTGTCGTGGATCATTGGGTGGCTGGTCCAAACCCAGAAACCAAATTTCGTAATTTTAACTCAACGCTAACTGGGCAAAGTGCCGCGGACGGCGGACGGACGGACGGATTTTTTTTTTATTCGATTTTCTGAATCTACGTATCTTGAAACGTAAACCAACAAATTTTGAGGGGGGGTTAAATTTTTTTTTTCTTTAGGCGATTCCAATGGTTCATTATCAAAGATAATAAACCAAAATGAAGTACGAGGTACGCGGTGTGGGTGTGGGAGGGGGCGCAGAGACATAAAAGGTCTCATCGTATGACGCACTAGTTGGCGCACTAGTCATACGCTCGTGCGTAATAGGCTCTGACGTACTTGTTGGCCTCCTGCCAGCCGTCTTACGTCATACGCTCGTGCGTCATAGGCTCTGACGTACTTGTTGGCCTCCTACCAGCCGTCTTACGTCATACGCTCGTGCGTCATAGCCTCTGACGCACTTGTTGGTCTCCTGCCAGCCGTCTTACGTCATACGCTCGTGCGTCATAGGCTCTGACGTACTTGTTGGCCACCTGCCAGCCGTCTTACGTCATACGCTCGTGCGTCATAGGCTCTGACGCACTAGTTAGCCTCCTGACAGCCGTCTTACGTCATACGCTCGTGCGTCATAGGCTCTGACGCACTAGTTGCCTCCTGCCAGCCGTCTTACGTCATACGCTCGTGCGTCATAGGCTCTGACGTACTTTTTGGCCTCCTGCCAGCCGTCTTACGTCATATGTTCGTGCGTCATAGGCTCTGACGTACTTGTTGGCCTCCTGCCAGCCGTCTTACGTCATACGCTCGTGCGTCATAGGCTCTGACGTACTTGTTGGCCTCCTGCCAGCCGTCTTACGTCATACGCTCGTGCGTCATAGGCTCTGACGTACTAGTTGGCCTCCTGCCAGCCGTCTTACGTCATACGCTCGTGCGTCATAGGCTCTGACGTAATGGCCCGCCGGTCGCTTGTGTTCTGACGTGATCTGAGGGAAAGGGTGAATCAAGGGAATAATATTATTAATCTATTTTCAAGTTCCGATTCACAGTTGAATGTATTTTATTTAGATGTCGTAAAATTCGAAAACGATGGAATGACGAAACCTGTCGACTACTGACTCCAGTGATACTGTCGACTTCCAACACATGTAGGTCGACTACTAGTGCAAAACCATGTCGACTACTGAAGAAAATGTTGGTCACTGGTATCGACTACTACGTAGAGCATTGGGATTTTTTACAAAACTTGTTTTTCCCTTTTCAAACCATGTTGAATAATATTTCCCGCTGCCAGGTCTTTTAGGGAAGGATCTTGGGTACACAATGAACAGGTTTGCAATGAGAAAAAAACCGAGTGAATATTGAAATGTCATCCATTTCTGACCTATATTTAAAATTTCAAGTATCTAGCTCATCATCAAAATTTAATTTGTTTAAACAAATAGGTATTATTTAAACAATTTTACAGACAAGAAACCGAGTGAATATTGCATTGTGATCCAGTTCTGACCTATTTTTAAAATTTCAAGTCAATAGCTCATCATCAAAATTTAATTTGTATTATTACAAAAAGGTATTATTTAAACAATTTTACAGATGAGAAACCGAGTGAATATTACAATGTGGTCTATCCCCGACTGACGGTTAAAATTTCTAGACTGTAGTTTACCTGGAAGATGAAACACTAGGTCTAAATGTCTAGATCCTAAATGTTAGATTAATTATTATTATCAATTATCACTAATTATTAACAATTTTATCAAGTACCTAGTGAAAATTATTATAATTTATTGTTAGGTATTAATAATTTGTATTTATTATTAATAATAATAATTATTAATTATGATTAATTAATACGATATAATTCTGGGGTTTTTAATACTACGTCGGTAATAATAATTATTTTTATAATAATTATTTTATAGAAAAATTATTTTTCTATAAAAGAAGTACCTACCAACAAACATTCGAAATTACCTTCATTTCCGTAGCACGAAACGCACCTCAGAACAACAAACTCGACATCATTTAAGCCATATGATGTTCCAAAGAGCTTGTTAGTATGAAAATGGACCTGTATTTCAACAGTATGATTCACGATCGGGTTGTGAGGCACAATCTTTGAGCCGTCATTGTGAACGAACGGCTGGTCGTACAAAGCTGCAGATGGTCTTAAAAACTCTGCAAATTCTTGACACAACGGTTTATTATCTTCCTTGTGCAGATCACCCTTCTGTCTATACCAGACTGTGTTGCAAATCGGCACCATACCATATTCTCACCGTACTCATACCATACCATACGAATTTCTTTCCTATCATACCATATTGTACTATACCAAATCATACATACAATAATATACCATACCATATTCATACCATGTCATACAAACCGAGTGAATATTGAAATGTCATCCATTTCTGACCTATATTTAAAATTTCAAGTATCTAGCTCATCATCAAAATTTAATTTGTATTATTACAAAAAGGTATTATTTAAACAATTTTACAGATGAGAAACCGAGTGAATATTGCAATGTGGTCTATCCCCGACTCACGGTTAAAATTTCTAGACTGTAGTTTACCGGGAAGATCAAAAAAGGTAGTTTTATTCTGGGCGTCTGGCGGTTGACCCACATGACGACCCTTTTTCGACGCGAAAGTTTAGTGTTTTTCCTAAACCTTTGCGCGCTAACTGTGAACGAACGGCTGGTCGCACAAAAATCCAATTGGTCTTAAAAGATTCGTAATTTTTCAGGTCATTCAAAAGTGAACTAAAAATTACACGGTTCAGTTGAATATTTTGAGATATGACATCGTCGAAATTTTAAATTTCGTTTTGAACCCCTTCCCCTTGACCTAGGGTTATGAAAAGTTTCGAGGATCATTGTGGGGCTGGTCCAAACCCAGAAACCAAATTTCGTAATTTTAGCTCAACGCTAACTGGGCAAAGTGCCACGGACGGCGTACGGCGGACGGCGTACGGCGTACGGTGTACGGCGTATGGCGTACGGTGTACGGCGGACGGACGGATTTTTTTTTATTCGATTTTCTGAATCTACGTATCTTGAAACGTAAACCAACAAATTTTGAGGGGGGGTTAAAAAATTTTTTTCTTTGGGCGATTCCAATGGTTCATTATCGAAGATAATAAACCAAAATTCTACGGAACAAACTCTATCTAAATATGAAATAAAAAACATACGGTTCTATATGAATTTTTCGAGATATGGAATTTTCAACATTTCAAAATTCGTTTTGAACCCCTTCCCCTTGACCTAGGGTTATGAAAAGTTTCGTGGATCATTGTGGGGCTGGTCCAAACCCAGAAACCAAATTTCGTAATTTTAACTCAACGCTAACTAGGCAAAGTGCCTCGGACGGCGGACGGCGGACGGACGGACGGATTTTTTTTTTTATTCGATTTTCTGAATCTACGTATCTTGAAACGTAAACCAACAAATTTTGAGGGGGGGTTAAATTTTTTTTTTCTTTGGGCGATTCCAATGGTTCATTATCGAAGATAATAAACCAAAAGCACTAGAGCAAGTTTGCTAACCCCATGTCTGTGAGCTGAGCTTTCAGTGAGGTCTTCAGGACGCGATGCCATCACTCTACGAAAACTTATAAACTAATGTGTGACTCGGCAGAAAAATTTTTTTTAATATAAAATTAGTAGGTATAATGGAGATATTTCACATAAAACCAGTTATTTCTTCGAAAATTCGCACTAACAGCCATTGTGCACGACTGTGGATTTTTTATTTTCATTTGATTATAATCATATGTTCTCTTATAATCATATAGTAGGATATTATCTTAGTTTTGTTCGTCAGCACAATATATTGAATAAACAAATTAATTAAAGTTATTTTGATGGGCATTCTTAAACGTTCTTCTGCTACGATCATTAAGTACAAGAGAGTGGATGGTATTTAACATTTGAAGTCTATTACGATACTCTTTATTGGACGTCAAAGAGAGTGCGTTTTTAATGGTCTACGACAAAAATAGGATCGAGAGGGTGGATGATTGGGATCAGTGAAGAGATGGCACAGGGGTAGAACGGATGATGAAAAGAAGGCTAAGATCGGATCAAGATATGAAACAAAGACCCTCTGCAATGGGCTTGTTATGAATGGATATGTTAGATACCTTCTCTTATATGACAATAAAAGAGGATTTTGTTGTTAATCAATCTAATTTCCTCAAATCTTCATCAAATAACCTTTATTTATAAAATCTTCAAGATATTCTAGTTTAGTTCTTCTTGAATGCAACGGAACTGTCTACAATGAATATGAATAATGAAGAATGTTATGTCTGTAATGAATAAGTCATATACTACGTAATCGAAAATGCGATAAATGGTAGAGTTTCAGCAAGGGTGTTACACCAACAAAGAAATCGTGTTCAGCGCCCATTTTCTCGTCACAACTTAACGTATAGTAGTAATTTATTATGCAACGCTATGACCAAGTAATTCAGTGGCTCTGAAACAATTATCCACAGAATCCCTGAGTATGAGATATACAATTTACTTCCTTAATACGTCGGAAATCGGAACTTTCGAAACATAAAACCTCCTGTAATTGAGACGAAGATCTGGGATATTACGAGTATGTTCCATTTTTTATTAATGTTACTTTGAAATTTTGGAACGGAAATTAAACACTGGAAAATGCAATCAATTATAGAGCAAGGACTGTTTTACAGCAAAATTCAATGCTTCCACAAAAAAGATACCAACCATTTCATTTGATTTTCGCCGTTGTTTCGACTAACAACAACCTTCGCGTAATTGCACAGCCGTTCCATGAGGAGTGACCAACGTATGATCCGAACAACGTCGATACCCTTCTGGAACTCGCTCATTATTTTCATTCTACCAACTTTACCGCTCCCTTTTATTCTTCTCGTTTGAATGGGGAACGTTTGAAAAGGACCGACCAACACAGGATATTGTTCTCTAACTCTAATTAGAGTCTGAATTGGTTGGATTTCGCTTTTTAACTTCCACCAGCTTTGGTATTTAATGAGCTCCTGTATTATTATCGATTCCGTTTCTCCGCTCAACACTGTTTTATCGAGAACCGCTTCAATCGTTTTTTCAACCGTTTGGTGTGACCATGATTGGAATTGAAGATCGGGTGGAATCCCCTTACGAAAGCAAATAACACTGGATAATAAACTTTGAAATAGCATTGTAGATTTGTATTCTATTTTTTAGTTTTATATAGATATGAGGGACACGATGAGCCACATTCTCCCCCCCCCCCCACCATAATACCTTTTCCAGACCAATTTAGCCGCCTTTTAGTTCAACCGTAATAAGGATCGACAAAGGAAATATTTGAAACGCGTTTGATTTTCGATACAAACTGTTTCTCTCGGAGAGAATCTCTGCCTATCCTTCAGGGGATATTAATTCAAATTATGTTAATGAAAAGAGAGGACAAATTCTTGAGGAGAAAACGACAGCTCTATGAACAACTTCTTCCGAGTAAACCAATCTTGATAACGCCTGATCTCAACATAAAGCTCTTGCACCTACAGTTTGGTACTCAGATGGGTAACCTAATATGCTTTCACCCGAGAAAATATTTACGACGGTTCTGCAAATTGGAAACGAACTGAATGAGATGGCTACTGTTCCAACAATCGGACAAGATAGTCCATTTGCGATCGTCTACCCCTATTTACCGAGTTAATCTTATTTCAAAGCTATAAACACACAGACTTAGTCCTGAGGAACTTGGTCAAATAAAACAGTCCCCGAAGGATTATAGCATGGGTATGAACGTATTTTCCAAGTCCTCATGAAATATTATCGACGACCATCTTGTCCAACGACCATGTTTCGGTGACTGGTGTACCAAAATATTTTTACCCCGGAGATGGTACAGTCTTACCAACTTTTTTAAGGCTAGTCAGTCAACACAAATAATTTCTCAATCTTATTATAAAATATTTTTCAAAAGCACAATCTTCTTTTTTTATAAAAGATATTTGTGATTGAGTTTGATTTTTCAGGTTGAACAATATGATACTTTTGCCAAAATGTGTTTGTAATTAATGCTATTTGTTGTTTTGGTTTATAATTTTCAATAATGAACCATTGGAAGTTACCAAGAAAAGGTTTTAGACAGATTACTCATTTTCAGTAGTCAATCGTTGCACTCAAATGTAACGAAACTTAATGTGCTCATATAGGGGTTCGACCAAAACTCTACCGTCACATGCTGCATGAATTAGTGGTCAGAACGGAACCCTGAGACTTCCCGGCAGAAATGTAGTGCTTAGAGTAAAGGGTTCAAAGCGAGATGGAAAGAGAGTTCAAAACAAGTTTTTATTAGAGAAGGTCCGAAAGCCTCTGGAGGTAATGTAGGTAAATCCTTGGTCTTTCTTTTTGCTTGCATCTCCACCTCTTTCCTCACCATTCCCATTTTCATCCGTTGGCTCCCCACCAGAGCGGCTTTCTCAGTCCCAGTCGTCCTACCTTTCTCCCTTAAACCGCAAACACGTTTTTGGAGTAAATCATGGTAGAAGGAGAGGAAGGGAGGGAGGCTGGAAGTAGAATTACCCTCCCTAGCTACGCTCCCGTCGGGAAAACAAAAGTCTGAATAAAAGTAAAAGGGGAGGTGGTGTAGAAGAAAAAAATGAAAAAAAGGAATAACTTTCTTGGAACTCTGTAATGTTGAATGCGTCAGTGAAAAAATGGTGACCTGCTATTCAACAACACACTATTTCAGCTCGTTACTCCAATTATTCCGCCTAGTTGTCAAGACAGAAGGTGATGTACCTGAAAAAACAGGATACAACATAGAATATAATTAAACACTGTGGATAAATTAGCATCGTTCCTTCAACTAGTGACAACACTTACTCGATGAATGTTCGAAAATCGATTCAGCAGATCTGGATGTACCTATACATACTCCAGGATCCCTAAAGACTACGCCGTTGTTTTCAGGCACTACTACTGTGATTTCGAATCTCTGCATTATATTTCAAGTATTCCAGTTGTAGGACCCAAGATTAGATGTTATTACAGCATACTGCGGAGCGCTTCAACCAATCCATCAAAAGTATAAGTTTGTTTGGGTTATGTTTCTACAACCAGTTGAAAAATTTGAGATATTCGGCAGTTTTTCACTCATTATAATTTTAATTTGGCCCAAAATCATACTTTATTCAATAACATTTTTATAAAATGTCTATAAAATAATTTTAATTATTATCAAAGTAGTGACATTTTAGGAATATTTGGGACTTTCAATTATGAAGCCATGACCAGGATATTTATTTGTAGACACTCCTGCCAGCTTTTAAGCACCACTAATTTTACGCTACCATGAATCATTTTTGAACGTGGTTATACAGGGTCCGCCAACGAACTAGTACGTTTTTGAAATGGGTACTCAGAGAAGGGACCACTTAGAGGGGTAAGGATGGCGCCATTGTATTCACAACGAACGGGAGTTTTTTTTTCATGCAGTAGTAAAGATGGTTTGGACGATCGAGCAACGAGTTTACGCGGTGAGTCGGTTTTTAGTGAATAGTGAATCAATAGTTCGAACTCAGAGAGATTTCCTTCGACAATATGGAATTCCTAACCGTGGAGTTATCCCGAACCGCTACCTAATCCTAAGGTGGGTTAACAACTTCAAGGAAACTGGCAGTGTATTGAAAAAGAGAGGGGAGCAGTTTGAACAGCGCGAACGCCAGTGAATGTTGAGCGCGTCACGGTTTCGTGCAGCCAATTTGAACCCTTCGCAAACAACTGTGCGTCGAATTTTGAAACTGGACTTACACTCTCATCCGTATAAGATGGTGATGTGTCAGAAATTATTAGCAGGGGATCACAGCCAGCGAAAAATGGTTTGAGAGAGGATGAAGTCAGTGTTTGACGACAACGAGAATGTCATCCTGATCACAAGTGATGATGCCCATTTTCACTTGAATGGAATCGTCAACAAGCAAAATTACAGATATTGGGGGCTGGAAAATCCAAGAGAAATTCACGAAAGACCTTATACTGCCCTCGTTTTACAGTGCGGTGCGCTATTGGAGCGGAAACAGTCATCGGACCTCATTCCTTTGAGGAAAATGGTGTGACTGACTGTGAACTCTGAGCGTTATCTCGCCATGTTAAATAACTTTTTTCTTCCACAACTCCGAAGTAAACGTATCCCATTAAGACACGTTTGGTTTCAACAAGATGGACTTGCCATACCGCAAATGCCACGATGGCCTTCCTCCGCCAAAAATTCAACATTCGCCACATTTCATGGCGTGGTGACGTTCCCTGGCCACCCCGGTCCCCTGGCCTATCCCCCTGTGACTTTTTTTTGTGGGGATACCTGAAGGAACATTTACCCAGGGACAATCCATTTAACATTACTTGTATTGTCCCGATCTATTGCACACTATTGAGCTATCAAAAGAGTGATATCAGACGAAACTGGATTGAGTTTGACTGGTCACGTTCCTGTTGAAGTGTATCCTTGTCTACAAGTGTGTATTGCTGGAAGATGCAACGAGCGAACCTGTTTCTTTCATCTCGAGCGTCCTTCCCCGGTCACCTTGAGGATTTTCATTCCAGGGCAAAATCTTCCTAGGGCTCGCCTTTTTTTCGACGAAGATCGGTATCTCGTTTGATAAGATGGCTTTCGGTGGACTTTGCGAAAAAGTATCTACCTCCACCCCCCTCGCCACACCTTCTTATCCATTTGAATGGGTTACGGTGGGGATAGGAAGCGCCGATCTGTATTCACCCCAGGGAAATGCTCCTGCCATCGATTCAAGCGTTCAGGGCGAGCGACCTCTTTCCCGCTTCGCCTCCCCACCGGCAGAGGTTCCGTTTAAGTAAATTAGCTCCTTCACAGAGGGAACAGAACTGACGTGAAAAAAACCCTTTTAATTTCGGGTCACAGGGCTCAGGAAATTGAAGGGAAATCAAATATCGCGGTGGATTATTAAAATTCACGGCGTCTTAGGTGGGGACGTGGTAGAGATTTTTTCTGCCTTCCTCACTCTATCGAGTGCATCTCGAACAGGATTGTACTCAATAATTGATACGATCTGGCCCGAACAGAGAGGAAAATGGAAGTTCGTTTATTGAATAATGCAGTAGGTAACCAAGAAGAAATGTTGTTGGGGGAGAAAATGTTTTGGTGGTGGGAGGGGAGTGGTAGAGAGAGAGACCAAAAAGAGCGAGCCTGTTTATAAAAGTCTTCGGGAAAGTTTTGACGAGAGCATTTTCTAAGCAAATACTGCATGGAGAACAAAAGTGCACGGAAAAGGAGGGTGTGAAGAATACAGCGCGTCCTCTTACCGATTTGGCCCCTCAAAACAGACCCTTGAGAAGAACAAACCCTCTTTATTTTTTCTCCTAAGAAGATGTTGAAGGGGAAGAGGGTTCGTGCGAAGCAAGGGATGTGTTTCTGGTTGATGTAGTCTCTCTGATAGAACAACATTGCCGAAAGAAATGTACGGTCTTACCTCTCAATTACCCATACAGGGAAACCCAGAAGCGGAAGGATAGGTAAGACAGGAGTTATTATAGTTTTCATTGTCATATCTTTCCTCCCTCCAACATTTCGGGAGATAACAGATTTCTATCACAATTGTGATAACCAGCTTCAATGAAAAGGACATCTTTTGAAGCGTCATAACCACTACCATTACCTACCCAAAATTCTGACAACCTGGGAACACCCAGGATTCGATTAGCTTCCTCTCCAGTTCCTGGACTTCGAGAATCATAATCTAATCTAATACTCGTGCCATTGTTCTAGGTCTAAAATTTTTAAAAACTCAAATTTCCGCAAAAATTTGCATACCAAAATCTGTTCGAGAACAGCCTACATCCACTGTCAAAAGACAGTAAAAATCATGATATGATTTTTGCTGTCTTTTGACATATTATATACATATGTGTCGTTGCAGATAAAAAGTTCAAATTTGCACAGTAAACCCGTCCTGGCAATCGAAAGGCTAAGTTCGTAGATGGGCAGAATCGGGCTAAAGGGGGTTTCAGGGAGTCAGGGGGGAATATGTCCAAAAAATTCCCAAAATGACAAGTGTATGACACTTCATTTTGAAGGCTGTTTTACGCTGAACACTATGGTGAAGTCACTGTGACATCTCATTCCGTTCTCAAACTGGAGCACTTTGAAGATGAAGAAACGTGGTTGTTACTTGAGATGTTCTTCACGGTTCATCTGGTCTAATCTGATAACGGAATGAGATATCGCTATTCTGACTTTAACATCGTGTTCAGCGTTCAAAAATCTATAAACTGAGATGTTACTCGGCAAAAAAAGGAGACAGAATTGGTTATAAAACCAGTAAAATGGAGACATATCACGTAAAACCAGTTATTTCATCGAACATTCGCTCTTACAGCCATGGTGCATAACTGTGGATTTTATTGTTACATACTTCCTACTTTATTGTAGACATACTTTTTATAATGACTTGTGATAATACGTACGAGCATTCAATTGATTACTTAATTAACGCACCCAAACCTGAAATGTGGTAGGGAGTCTCAGCTGAAGACAAATGACTGGATCCTGATCACCTGGGTGAGCTCTGGCACCTGACTGTTGAAAAATAGGAGTTGGGGAGCTGTTGAAGACGAAGTACAAGCCTGAGCTAATTTCTCTTGAGTTTAACCTCTCCTTTTGCCAAAGACGAATCTACTTGAAGCAGACCTGATAATCAGATATCATAGATTATTATATTTCCGTTCATAACCAATTGTAAACTGAAAGAAAGGCGACTTATACCCTTGCTCACAGAACTGCGCGTTATTTGTCAAGATCTTACGATGGTAAAAATAGGACCAGTTTGTTATAGTGATACATTCACTCATTGATTGTTATCTAATATATTCATGTAGATTATGGGGGTTGAGCAGTTTTGAAAGAGACTTCCTAGAAAAATTAGACTTTAGAGAGTAGAGCTACAACTGTGGTGATTAAGATGCTGCTCCGTCTCGCTCTACATTGTAAATCCCAGACAGTGGAGAGGGTTTGCATAGGTAGTTAAATAATGTCAAGGGAACCTTAGGGTCTTAGTTTGCATAACAGGCTGTTGAAATGATGGCAGTTGAACCCCCGCCGGCGAAGCTTCAGTTCGCTTAAAAGTTTCTGCTGCTCTAACACTGAACTACAATTGGGGACCGCATGGAGGTGGAACTGAATTAGTTGAAGACTGGCGCCTTGAAGCCTACAGCGGCGGGTGTATATGTGTTGTAATTGAGTACGTTTAGTTTGTTACGAGTATAGGTGAGTTAGACGGAAGTTATCTGCTTCTCTCTCCCACTAACACAACTCTGAGATAATCGTTTTCCCCAAGAAACTCGGATTAGATTGGGAAAGGGTTAGAGGAAGGAGAGGAGCTGGGTTCGGCATGAACGGTAGATCGAGGAAATCTGAAAGCTGTTGTTTGTGCGTGTGGGTCTGAGTTTCCGTTGCAGCTCTGTGGGATCTAGTAAGGAGCGGCAAGATCGCGATGCGCGTTCAAGCAGGACCAATCTCGTCGGTATTGTACCCCTTTCCATGGTGTCCCTCTTAGCAAGTTTCTCTAAAACCGCATCCCGAAAGATAACAACTCATTCCGTATCCCTCGTTACCCTGAACTCTCGCACGAGGTTAACGCCCGCCATATGAGGCCAGGATTTCTCAGATTCACCCCTACAAAATCAGTTATTGGAACAGCATCGAGGAGGAAGATCGAATGTTATCTCGTTAAGTATCACAATTATCCCTCAAAAGAACCGACAATTTCATATCTTACAAGCTAGATGAATTTAGAAAATAATTTCGTTTCGAATAATTCCTCTCAGCAAACTCCCATGCCCGTATATATATTATAACAGAAACCGTTTATAATATAGATGTTGGATTTAAAAGAAAAATTGAGGAACATTATCTTGAAAAAGATTTATGGGATTCCTACCAAGACCACCAAGTACAGTTTTCTTGTCAGAGCTAGTTATTATCCAACACGGACTCAAAAATTTATCTTATTGACCATAAATACCTAATTCAATACGAATTTTTCGTAGGAGAGTTCGCAAGATAGCTGTATGAATTAACTCTATATTTGCCAATAAAATGCAATACTTACAATGTTTTGCAGTTACACGTTTCGTTTTCAGTGTTACTGCAAGGAGTAAACAAGGAGTAGTGGTAAGATTCACTGTATCCTGGATTGAATCATCAAAATTCAGAGTCGTATTAGGTGCTGCAGTTACTCAAAGGGAAAACTTTCATGACATTTGGCAAGGTCAAATGTACATGTAACCGGGCTATTTTAGTTATATCACTGCCAAAAGACACCCAAAATCTTTCGAATATATGTATAAATTTATATATTTATATAGGGCACTATAGATCTAATTAGTCGAGGTGTTTCACTGACAGCAAGCCTCCCAACACCTTATATAATATACCTACTCCTTCAATTTCCCTTCTAAGGTCCCCCTAAGTAACATAAATATATTATATTAGCGAATTTTCGAAGGAATTTGCACAAATAATCTCTCTTAGCGACCGAAAGGCTAAGTTCGTGGATGAGCCGAATCTAAGGGAGGGTTTGGGGAGTTTTCGGAGGAAATAATTCCAAATATGAAATAACCTGACTGTTCATCTGCTCTAACCTGATAACGGAATGAGATATCGCAATTTTGATTTCACCATCTTGTTCAGCTTCAAAAAATCTATAAACTGATGTGTTTTTCGGCTATAAATCGAATTCATTTCTCATGAATTACCTAATAATTTTGAGATTGCCCATATTTTAATGAGATGTTCCAAACATCATAATATTATTTTACATAATATTCGCTCTTGTAGCCGTGTTGCACGACTGGAACTTGTATATAACTACCAGCAAATTCAGATGACCTCACTTGCTGAATTATACAAACTATCCCCACGCTTTCAATTATCTTAGTAATCATTTTACCTGAAGTAATCATTGAAGTTATTTTCCAGTTGTCGTTGTTCCGTTAAATTCGCGACTTTTAAGGAGAGTAATGACTAATGGTTTTCATTAATTTGCTAAGGGCAACGTTGCCTCGTTGATTAAAGACGGGACTTTTGCAGTCTTGATGAATGGAAGTTCAAAACTTGAAGTTTGAGGATCCCGAGAACAGTTGGTTGCCAACCATGTTATGAGTTTGTTAATCATTGAAGAGAGACAAACTGTCCTTACAGAGAAATATACTCACTGGCAGTAATAACTTACTCAATACTAGATACCCTCATTAAAAAATCCATTAGATGAATGAATATTATGATAATATGCAAATAGAAGTAAATATAACGATTTGGTATCTGTACATGTTTCTAGATTAGCTCGATTGGGTATCTTAAATCTGGAGTATCTTATTTCATAATAATGAAACGAATAAAGAAAATTGAGAACAGGTATGTATTTGTCATGTGCATAATCTCTAGATGAAAATTTCAGCCTACCCATGAATTTTATCACTATCGTATATACCCAATCGCTATCTCTGATGGCGATATGGACGATTAGTGCACATGTGAAGGTCTGCTCCATTTAGCGACAATTCGTCAAATTATTTGGATAGACGTCGCAGAGAAGAGTTTCCGCCACATGTGTTTGATATTCTCGTGACAATTATTGTATTATTGTATTGTATTATAGGTGCATCTTGTGTTTATTAAATAATACCCACCAAAAGCATCGAATATAAAGAGAAAATTGTGCAAACGTCATCCTTCATTCTGTAACCCACAATTTGAATAATCCCTTCTAACCTATTCTTGAACGATTTCCTCCATTTTTGAAAAATTGCCAAACTTTCTATTGTCGATGCCTAACTAGAAGGTGACAATATAGACCATATATATAATATATATTATATATTAGGTATATAGTGAGTATGCAGAAGTTTGGCTGGTGATATAACATGTGTACGACTCTAAAGGGTCAGTACGTATGTGTAGGGAACCACCACCACCTGTTAGCTTATCTATTGATTATACGGTGATAGTGAAACGAACGTGCGCATTTTTATTAATATATTTTCCCAGATATCACATGTGTGGCGACGAGTTACGAATCCGCGAACTTTATTACGAATCCGCGAAGTGAAGTTCGACTTGCGACGTGATCGTAATTTCGCGTAAGGTTCCGGCGACGGCAAACTGCGATCCGTGCGACCGGTAGGTGATAACAACAAAGGAATCCGGCTCGACCACGTTGTTGCGACTTGGTGATATTTTTCCTTTCGTCCTGAACATGTCGGACGTGGAAGAAACAACTTCGTTAGTGGGTACCTTGAGGGAATTCACACTAACGAACGATTGGTCAATCGCAAAACCGAGGATGGTAAATTTTTTTGAGGCAAACAACATAAGGAACGACGGCCGCAAACGGGCTCTTATGCTAAATTCGTTCGATGAGGGTGCGTATAAGTTGATTTTAAACCTTGCGGTGCCCGATAAACCGGAAACGAAAACATTTGATGAATTAGTGGCGCTTTTAGACAAACATTTTTTGCCAAGTGAGTCGATTTTCGCGCATAGATACCGGTTCTACAATGCGGTACGCGAGCCTCAAGAATCAATCAACGATTGGGTAGCTCGACTACGTTCAATAGCAACTGATTGTGCATTCGACACTAATCTGAGTAATCAATTGAAAGATCGTTTTGTGATGGGCATGAGCCAAGGAAAAACTCGATCTCGCTTGTTTGAAGAGGATGCCAGCACAGTAACGCTAGACAAATTGATTGCTATAGCTATTGCCAAAGAAGCATCGGGTAAATTTGAGGACACTACTTCCAAAGAGCTAAGTATTAAAAAAGAACCAGTATTTTTCATGCATAAAAAGAAAAGTGTACCTCACAAGCAAAACACAAAACGTTGTAAGGTTTGTGGCGGTAAGGCAAATCATTCACCCGAAAATTGCCGATATAGGGACTACGAATGCAATAATTGCACACAAAAAGGCCACTTATGGAAAGTCTGTCCCCAAAAATCATCGAACTACCAGTTTCAAAAGAAAAATCACAAAAAACCGGAAAAAGCTCACTTTGTGGGGGAAGAAAACGAGAGTAGTGACGGCAATGAACCATTGTACAACGTCAAGAGCGGAAGTAACTACACGTCCACCTACAAGGTAGTAGTACAAATTGATTCAGAAGACATTGAATTTGAAGTGGATACGGGATGTCAAAGTACTATAATACCTGAGAGATTATTTCACGAAAAGTTATCCAAATTGAAATTGAGTCCAACAACAAAGAGTTTTGTGACTTATCTAGAGGAAAAAACATCGCCCATTGGTTCAATTATCGCCGATATTGGGTACCGTGGGAAACTTTTTCGCAATTTGACTTTTTACGTCGTGAAATCTTCAGGGCCTCCGCTACTTGGTCGATCATGGTTCGAGATTTTGGGATTCAAGGTAGTAGATACCAATACTGCCAGACCTATACATCACCTGCAAAAGAAGAGTACTTTGGAGGAAGACCTTTCACTAAGATACCCAGAGGTATTTACAGAAAAGTTGGGAAGGTTCAGGATGGGTCAAATCAAATTGGATTTGATACCCAATTCTCAGCCAAGGTTCATAAAAGCAAGGCCGATACCCTATGCCATGTGCAATAAGGTCAACCAAGAAATTGACCGTCTCGTCAGTCAGGGTATACTTGAACCAGTAGAGTACAGCGAATTTGGGTCTCCGATTGTACCAGTGCTGAAAAAAGACGGTACTATAAGAATTTGCGGAGATTATAAACTAACGCTTAACCCTTGTCTGCAGGTTGAACAACACCCACTTCCGAGAATCGAGGATCTCTATCAACAAGTTGGTGGAAACCAAGTCTGGTCCAAATTTGATCTGAGCCAGGCCTATCAACAGTGTGAGCTAGAAGAGGGTTCTAGAAACTATTGCACACTTACAACCACGAAGGGGTTATTTCGACCAACACGCATGCCTTTTGGTATATCACCCGCTCCAGGTAAATTCCAGAAGATTATCGACACACTGCTATCTGGTATAGAAGGCGTGACTGCTTTTCTAGATGATGTGGTAGTGGGAGCAAGTACATACACCGAGCTCAACAAACGTATGACCATCGTATTGGATCGTTTAAAAAACGCAGGATTGACCTTGTCAATCAAGAAGTGTGAATTGGGAAAAACAGCTATTGAATACTTGGGATTTCGGATAGATAAGAACGGATTGCACTCCACTGACAGTAAAGTGAAAGCAATTCTGAATGCACCTAGCCCAACGAACATCAAGGAACTGCAAGCATTTCTAGGGTTTGTGAACTATTTGTCCAGATTTCTTCCATCATTGGCTTCTACCATGCAGCCAATGTACAGTCTACTAAAGAAGGACATGAAATGGAACTGGAACGCCGACTGTGACAATGCATTCCAGCAAGTGAAGGAAATAGTTCGAACCAACCGCTCACTAGCCCACTTCAACCCATCACTTCCGATACGACTGACAGTCGATGGATCTGATAAGGGATTGGGAGCAATCATATCCCAGAAATATCCAAATGGGGAGGAGAAACCGCTAGCTTTTGCTAGTCGGAGGTTAACTAAAGCGGAACAGGGCTACTCACAGTTGGACAAGGAAGCAGCAGCTCTCGTTTTTGGAGTTAAAAAGTTCCACCTTTATCTGTTTGGGCGTAAGTGGATTTTGGCAAATGACAATCGCCCACTTTTGACAATATTTGGCCCAAAACGTGGCATACCAACATGTGCAGCTAATAGACTACAGCGATGGGCTCTATTTTTATCCAACTACTCATACACTGTAGAATGGGTCAGCTCCAACAAGAATTCGGCTGATTGGCTGTCAAGGGCGCCGATACCACACCAATTAAGTGAAGAAGAGGACTCCGAGGATCCATCAGTGCACTATGTTTTTGAGGGTGACTTACCATTGAGTTACCAAGACATGGTGAAGGAAACCAAGAAGGATAAAAGCCTCCAGAAGGTTATCATGTACCTCAAGTTGGGATGGCCGGATGAAGTCGAACCGGAGCTGAAGCCTTATCAACGCAGAGCAGAGGAATTGCACCTAGAAAAAGATGTAGTTTTATGGGGCTACAGGCTAGCCGTGCCAACCTCACTGCAAAACCATGTCCTGGAAGAGCTCCATGCCTCACACATGGGCATTTGTAAAGTCAAAGCCATCGCCCGATCATATGTATGGTGGCCAACCATCGATGGTGACATTGAAAATCGAGTGAGGTCGTGTGAAGCTTGTAACAAGACTAAGGACAATCCGGCCAAGTCTACTCTAGTACCTTGGGAATGGCCAACCCAACCTTGGCAGCGAGTACACATTGATTATTTGGGGCCACTAGCAAATCGATATTATCTGGTGATGATAGACAGCCACTCTAAATGGCTGGAAGCGTTTGAATGCAAATCTATGACTTCAGGAAGCACAATCACGCTACTTCGTCAGGTTTTCGCAAGATTTGGCCTGCCCCGCACACTTGTCTCAGACAACTATTCTGCCTTTGCAGCTGAAGAATTCCAGAATTTCCTAAGAAGGAATGGAATACAACACAAGAGCGGAGCACCTTATAGTCCTCAAACCAATGGAGCCGCAGAAAACGCCGTTCGAACAGTCAAGAGGCTACTCAAGACCGTCCTTCTTGAAGCTGGACCTGTAAATTTAGAACTCGCTCTCCAACGGTTCTTGATGGACTATAGAAACACCCCTCATGCAACCACCAACATATCTCCAGCTCAAGCCTTGATGGGTCGGAATCTCCGAAACCGACTGGACTTGTTGCGTCCACCACTTACTGAAGAACGGGTCCAACGAAAACAAGAGCAGCAAATAGCGGCATATGGAGGAAAATCTGCCATTGGCAACCCATTTGCAGTAAACGATGAGGTCTGGGTGAAGAATTATCGGACACAGGGGGGAAATTGGTTGAAGGCGACTGTGCAGAAACTCCTAGGGCCAAGAAGACTAAGGGTCTGGGTTCCTGACCTGCAACTCACCTGGATACGTCACGTGGACCAAGCCAGAAGAGGAAGTGGACTCCCAGATCAAGTAGAGGACTCACCCGAAACGGTAGTTAGTTCTCCACAGCCAGAACGGACACCAGAAAAGCTAGCTCGTGATTCACTAGAGTCACCGCCATTTAAAGGTTTTACAACCCCGAGACCAAGAACTGCACCACAGCGAGGCCGTCTGCAACAACCAAGTCCAGAAGCCAAATCTGCCCCTCGACTTCTCTCTACCAGTGTGGCTGATCAACCTAGCAACGTCCAAACCAGGACCCCTAGACCACAAAGAGAACGCAGGCCAGTCCGCAGATTAATTGAGGAACTAGGCACTTGAACAATAGCAAAAGTGAAAGTATTTTGAAGTATGTTGAAGACTGACAGTTGTCATTTTTTGTTGTTTTGTTTTATGAAGAGGGCATAATTAATTTTGAAGACGTGGGGGGGAAGAATGTAGGGAACCACCACCACCTGTTAGCTTATCTATTGATTATACGGTGATAGTGAAACGAACGTGCGCATTTTTATTAATATATTTTCCCAGATATCACAGTATGAGAGGCTGTTTTGAAGGGGATGGAAGTGCTATGTGGCTCGATATGGAGGCCCTGCTCAAGCCCTCAGTTAATACTACCTGAATAAACATACAGGCGAAAGAGTATCTGGTATTTATTTCGAAATCGTTACTGGAATGCTACATGGGGAATGGAAATATCCTTATTATTCAGACCATAGGGTTACACTCTATCATCGTAAACTCGAAAATAGGAGTTACTTCCATGCGAGGGTGTTTCTATTCAATAGCACCTTTTATTGACATCTGTGTCTACTCGTAATCGGAGTTTATTATAATTTGTTTCCCACCTTCATTCCCTATCGTCGAATGCTAGGAGATGGGAATGGGCTTGGGCTTGATATCTCGCCACTCTCATCAAGTCACCCTACTTGAAAAGACGTCTGTTATTCATAAAAAATAATGGGGCAATATTGGAGTTGAAATTTACGGATTCACAAACAAACAAAATCAAGAATCCCCCCTTTAGTTGGAAAACTTTCAATGAAAAGTTTTGGTTTATGATTTCCAATAATAAATTATTAGAGTCCACCAAGAAATTAAAAAAATCAGTGGGTGTTCGTTTCGAAAGACGTAGGTAGAGTCAGAAAATGCATGGTTCAGCTGGGAATGAGCTTTACTTATCACAACTCAACAAATTCCAAGTAGTAGCTACGTTCAACAACTACCTACTATGGGACATGCCACTGCGAACAGTTTCCCAGTGTTTGTATCACATCTCCATTAATTTATATCAGACGTAATAGCAGGCGACGATCGCTAACTGAATTTCCACTCGAGGCCACGGAGACCTGCCTCCTGATGGATGACACCATCGCGGTTTGATAGGAGGAAGAACCCTGAGAAACTCCATTCAACTTGTTGCCGAGGGACCCAGCAATTAATTTCCGAAGCAATCTACCTGTCATTTAACCGAGACCTATAAACGATGACGGGATGGCTCCAAGAAAGGGGAGGAAAGGATTGTATTCGGCTCCCCAGGAATACAGGTGTTTAGAGAGAGGGTTGGAGCAAATCAAAGCACAGTAAACAGGGTTGCGTGCAATTGACAAGCCTATCTTGACTACACCAGTCGGCGGTTACAATGGGTTTCAGTCAAGTTTGCTCTGCTCTCCAATGGAAAAAGAATATTTGACAGGTCTATGGTGTGCACGAGTAAATTTCCAAATGTTGGGTTCCTCATGATTTGTTCATGAATAGATTATTGCACTAAGGGAGAAACTACCTGGGTATAAATCAACTCCAGTTCGTGAACTTGTGTGAATTCCACATTTAAAGGTACCAACCAAAACCACTACTGACTTCCATTGCAGCGCGAGCTCCACGGGAATACTATGTATTCAATCATTTTCACGTCAAATTTCTACAATTGGAACTTCCATTATAGAATGAATTGACGTGGTATTAACGATAGAGATTGGTGATAAAAAAGCAGTAATACATTTTCTAAAAATTGCCGTTTTGCTTTCAAGCTTCCCTGTTGTTTTCTTCAATGGTAGGCGTAAAAGTTTTATGTTTTATCATAAAAATGTTTGTTTCATCAGCAACACTGTTCGGAATATAGCGGAGGCAGATGATAGCGCATGATCGTTAGTACCTATATGGGATACAGGATTCCTCGAATACCGAAAGTGAATTAATTGCAAGATAAATATTAATTGCTTCTTGTTTCTCATACTAGTAATCGTCGCAGTTCACTTGGACAGCAGGGTACCAAATTCATTTTACCGAACCGTAATCCCTCTACTTTATGTGGGAATCGAAACGTGCAGTTGGACGAGGGTGAGTTGGTGATGAAACCGCTAAGTGTGGGTTGTCTCTGAGAGCGCTTTACACCCCCACGGAGTTGGTCCCTCCATCGGATTAAATGGATACGATACGAACACGCTGATGACTGTGCAGCCCACTTTCAGTAGTGAGGCTCTTCCCATCTGTGATATGTCAGTTAATTATCTTTATAAATAAAATCATCTAACTGCCTGTGAATTGACCAGAATCAAGAATATTTATGTTCCTATTCCATTTTATCCTCGGTGAAGGAAAGTTCCGTACCTACTTGTCCGTTTGTTGGTTTGTTTACCAATCACAACTAAAGGAATCATTCGAATTCAATGCAACGCGCGCAGAATGGATCGGCAGCAGTTCAACTTGAATTTGGTGCCACTGAATGAGGAAAATTCGTCCATGGATGAGACATAACTTCAGCAGGTTCCATCACGAGATTCTTAGCTTTATGAAACTTGGGAAACCTCCTAAGCACATCCTTATGTAATCGACAGTAAAAATAACTGTTCACTTTAAATGGGCCACCGAACAGCTGGATCAAACATCTGTAAGAAGGTATCTTCTACTCTCTACTCATTCGGGGACAAGTTCTCACTCTGTAGGCTTTTAGAGGTTGGATAGATTCACATGTAGGAGGGAACTTCATGACATTCAATTCAATAGACATTCAATTCATGACATTCAATAGACCGACCTGTACCTACTCCCAAATTCCAGGGCAGTTCATTCATAGGAGCCATGACATGAACATTTCGAAGTTACCTCGTTGCGACTTGTGTCCAAAAGAAAACTGATGAGCGGCCAGTTGACGAATAACCCTTCGAATTTCAACTTCAAATGTCAACAGAAGTACGGAGGAAAACTTGTAATAGACCATGTGCAGTTGACTTAATAAAAAATGTACGCCGCCCGCCGTAGGCGCTGCATTACCCAGTTAACTTTGTTCTGAAAATACCACAATGATGCTTGGACGTGAAAACAATTATACTTTTCTCAAATGTGTTCAATAAATGACACCGTTTTATTTAAACTTTGCGAGATGTGACGTTTTCAAAACTTCACATTCCTTTTTGACCCCTTCCCAATGACCTAGGGTTATAAACTAGGTTCATATTTTTTCACGTCCATCTGTAGCTTTCTACAAGCCGTTCGTGAGGCCCCAAGATTGAGCCAGTGCATACCGTATTCAAAAAATAATAAACAGTTGTGGAAGAATTTGGCGGTTTTTTTTAAACTCATTGTTGAGTGTTTAAGTCACGAAGTCACTTAATTCATTCATTAATTCTTTATAACTCTCCCATCTGAATTAGGAAGACTTATCACAACAAACAATTCCATGTATATTGAGGATGGATGTATAAAGGCCATAGCATGAACATTTCAAAGTTAACTCGTTGCGACTTGTGCCCAAAAGAAAACTGATGCGCGCCCAGTTGGCGCATACCCTTCAAATGTATGACAACGTAAGTACGGAGGATAACAATGTAATAGACCATGTGCAAAACAACGGCACCTACAGTTTACATCTCATATATTGTACTCCATATTGAAGTACCTACATTTGCATGAAGCATGAATTAATTATAACATATTTGAATTTATAAAGTAGTTTCCGAGATAGGGAGGTTTGAACGTTTCCCTGCGGTTTTTTTACCCCTTTTTTATTGACCTAGGGTAATGAAAAGTTACATGGATCATCATCGGCCCGGTCTGAACCCTCTTGACGAATTTAATAGTTCCATTAATTTTAAAAGAGCAAAGTGCCATAAACAACCGGAGCGACGGATTTTGGATTAATATCTTCGATGATGAACCATTGGAATCGACCAAGGACGATAAGCTGTACGTACTTGCAGATACCAAAGTGTGTTCAATTTGGAAATGAATACTTAATGATGTAGGATCCGACATCGAAATAAGGGTTTGGGTTTGGCAACAGCCCCTCGCAACTTATCATTCTTACGGATCCCACTGGGTTTCATTCCTATTTTAAGGCAGACCGGATCTCAAGGGGCTTTGAAATCACCCTAGAATACTCAAGAACCGAATAAACTTTGGAATACTTCGATTCCTTGGCACTTGAAGGTACAAGTGAATTATGATCAATAATCTGTTCCCCCTCGTCATAATATTCGAAAATCTTGGTTCAATTGGAACCTAAGCCATAAAATTCATGGTTCAACATTTAATGTTAGTAATAGCCACCGTGCAGGATCGTGAAGTTGCCATTCTCAGTAGCACTTCCCCACACATGTTTTAACCTGCCAAACCTTTTCAAATATTTTCAACTTACAGTTATTACCTATTGGTCTGATCAAAACATTATAGGTACTTACCCAGTTGGAGGCTTCTCGGGGAAAATGGGATGTGAGTAGGACTAAAATTAAATAAACCTAAACCGAATCGCAACAACAAAATTGTTGAGGTGAATGACTTCCAAGTCAACTAAGAAACCCACTCGACCATAAGGTATTCTTCAATTGAACCCGTTGAACCATTTGTACAGGCCTAAAAATATCAAGATTGGAGAATGAATAATGGGACTTTTAGTGTCAGATGTTTGGAAATTCTCGGCGGAAGGACTAAATGGGAAGGAGGATCCTGCATTCCATCTTGACGCCACATACGAAGACGTGAGTCAAGCAAAACAGGGTTTCTGTGGACCTTTTACGGAGTTTCATCGTTAGGGGTTTCCCCTCGAAGAATGGTGCAATCAGTTGGTTGCTCAATCAAACTGCACCATTGACAGAAATTAAAAGATCGCGATGCACCTGTAGACAACATACCCACACGTATAAATTGGTCTGAAACGTGTAGATATTGGATCAGATTGATAATTCTGAGAGATATCCAGAAAAAAATATCAGGCCGATAGCTGAACTTCCGTTTTTCTCGTTGGGTCGGTTAAAGAAAGTGAAAAATCCTGGGAAATGCGAAGAGGAGTTGAAGAGTAGCTGACCGTAACGAACCTGGACACTGGAGCCAATCCCATTATCACCCCTTCGTTCCCGCCAACCCAGGAACGCTAAACACAGGGTCCCATCCACCTGCCGTCCTCCATCCTGTCTCATGCCTTCTAAAATCCACCAGCTCCCGTTTTTCTCATAATATACTAACCTTCGGCACCCCCTCCCCAGAGCCTTCCTTCCCTTTCGGCAATCTCTTTTCCCGACCCTGAAGTGGATTACACCTGACCGGACCTGACTTTTCTCTTTTAATTACGCTCTCTTGAAGGGTAAGGTTCACAGATGGAAATTTAATAGCCCGCTCAAAAACCCCCTCAAGGTTTTTTGCTCGCTTTTCCCTCTGTATCCTCAACGCTGATCCTTCTTCCTTTTTATCTCTCTTTTCACACACGTATGAATCCATTCCTGTTGTGCATGGCCTCTATTTTCGGGGGTTTTGAGAGCTCGTTGTGGCGTGAAATACGATGCTTCATCTTTCCGGTAATACCAAAACATCATGCTCATCCTATGGGTTTATTTTACACAAGTTAATGGGTCATAAATAACGTAGTAACTGCCAAAATTCACAATGAGTTCTATCCTTGTTGATTTTGTCTTCCAAGCTTTGTGCTAATCTGTAGGGGGCGCGTTAAGAACTGGCTCGATGATGGGCTCATACATTTCTGAACGCCCTATCTCGGGAAATTTTGAATGAAACGGAAAAGTTTTATTAATCAAAAGCGTAATTAGTTTTGGTTACCAGATACCAGTACTTACGGAGCGTTGTAGTACGCCCAGCCGTTAATACAAACCGAATAAGCTCAAATTTGATGTCAAAATGATTTCTTTTCAAAAATTTTCAGGAGTCTTTTAGGCATTATCCACGACTGGTGCGTTCACATTAGTTATGAGACTTTCAAAGTTATTGTACATGTAACAGTGATCGAAGCAGAAGAGGCGATTCGTACAGATATTTATAATCGTTGTTGATTGTGTGCATTTTTTTTTTTTTTTTTTTTTTGACTAGGTATATACATGGGTGGTATTAAAAATAATAAACTCAATAATAAGCCAGACAGCTTTACAAATTAATAAAATAATAAAGAATCATAAATAATTGCAATTGAACAGATTAGCTAATACCACTTTATGTCTGAAAAATGTATCGGGCCAGATTAAAAATTCAATTCCCTTTTAGATAGCTCATCTCGATGCCCAAACACAAAAAGCATATTTTAGCGGGTGCTATTCAGCTAGTACTTTGGTCGGAAATTTTCTATCGTGGGCGAAGCCTTCACGTCAAAATTTAAGTTCTTTCCAATGTATGTCAGAGAAAATATCAGTAGCCACCCCTCAGCTGTTCTGCGATGAACCCTCCGCTTCAGATACCGACAGCAAGGTTCTTCGCTTACGATCTTTTATTCATGAGGAGACATAACCATGAAAAATGAATACTCACTTCCCCGCATTTGAGTATCGATATTATGGATATGTATTATGGGAGGTTAAGAGATAAAAGAAGTGCAGGCCAAACTTTCAAAGATACGTTTTGTTATTTGCCGAGCGTGTAACTTCAGCTTCGACAAATTCTACTCTAGAATAAGTTTAAATTATCATCCTTGAAAAATGCATAGTTAGCGAGAAAAATTAGAGACTCTCAAAGTAAATCTGTTTTAGAAATAAATCTGTATTTTGGGCCTTCTACTGTGTTGACTACAATATTACTTTTCTAGCCACTGGAGGAGGAGCAGCCATCAGAAGGAGCATCATCACTTTTAGATTCAATGTATTTCGGTTGTAATTGGATCTAAGTTACTTGAATTTTCCGAGGACGGTTTTCCTTTGGTTATGTGGGTTTCCTTAATTGTATGGGTTTGGCATCTACTAATCATTTTCCGCTCATATCATTCATGTCGTTTTAAATGTATTTACTCAGTCAGTGAGCATAAAAGAATGCCTTGGATGTTATACTGCTTGCCTCCCCAATCCACCGTGTTACGTCAACAATCATGACAGTAAAAAAAATATTTTAAAGAAATAAAGTTGGAATTGATGATCAGAAGATGCAATTTGTTGAAGTTGTTCCTCATTATTGAGTTCCTTCATGTTAGACAAAGGTTCCTCCTTCTAACGCCCTCAGTGAATTTTATTTAAACCAGGTTTTCCTCTATCTTTCGCATCAATATACTTACCTCCAACAGTCAATGACAGCGAACCATCTCTCACTTTTACTCGATTCCTCTCTTCAATATGTTTTCGGTTATTTCCTAAAGTAAAAATATCTCATCTAAGTAAGCCTGAGATGACCTCGAACACTCAGTTATTGTATATCAAGCAAAAATAATTATCGTATCCGTGTCTCCGCATTTCGTACTTGATTTTGGTTTCCACGGTACCAGACCCCGACGCGAAATGATTTTCGTGTATTGTTAGATAAACATCTACTTAACTGGTGATTCTCTGGTGATTGGGACTTTGATCCCAGTCTCTCCCTTGATGTTTGTATACCCCGTGGGCTCATCGTCCCCTACATTCGCTCCCTTGGCCTCTCGGGGCGCGTGTGTATAGTATAAAGCGTATATGGTATGCATTGTGGTATGTGTAGCCAACGTGGCAGTGTTGCAGCCCATTTCGGTGTTTCATGGCAATCCACGAGGTCATATGGGTTGTCTACGCCATCCACCATGGCGGTATAGGTATAAGCACTTGGCGGTATAGGCATTGGTATAGGTATAGGTACGCACTTGCAACAGGCTGCCGCTCCGCTCCTCCGAATCGGACATCGCTCCAAGCGATTCGACAGACGTCGTAACACCGCAGCGCTCTGTAACATTTCTCTGTATCATATTTGATGCGGGAGGGCAATCGGGAGAATCGACCGCTCCTACTTCAGTCGTGGCCTCTCAGCAGCAAGTGGCGTACATTTTGAAATCTCACTTATTGAATCGCAGGAATAGAAAACCGCGTTGGTGGATAAACTATTTGGAAACCAAGGACAATCTAGTAGGAGCAGCCTGTTGGCTAAGTTGACGTTTCAGGAGATCAGTGGCCACTGTAAGAATCTTACCCGCATGCGTCCGACCGATTTTCAGTTAGCCAGCGAGTGGTGAGAGATGTTCCCAAAATCAGATTTAGAAAAACAAAAACCACTGTTGCCTAGACACCCCGTGGTTTTTTTTCTTTTTGTAGGCTGTCGATCCACAAACCGGTTCCCACCCACCTTACTAACCTTTGGTAATTAGAACATACCTAACATACCTAAGGTGGTTGTAGAGATAGGGAAACTTCAAAGCCATAGTCCCACCCATTGTGTTAAATTTTCCTTTTCTAGTCGCTCTTTTGAACATAAAATGTATATTTTATTTAATATGACAATTCAAAATTGGAAAATTTAAGTTTTGTATTCTAATGTGACAATCGTATTGAATACCAATACAATCTGCATTGATCTGCAAGAATGATGAATAGTGTGCGCGATTTTCTGGTGGAAAGTGAACAATCAATAGTATTGGAAGGGTCGTTACAGTCAGCCGGCGAGTGCTGAGAGATGTTCCTAAAATCAGCTCTCTGAACGGTACTAAACTTTAAACCCCACTCAATGCGAAGGAACTCATGAAAAGAGAATTAGGTCAAATAGAAGCTAAAGGGGGGTGGTCGGATGGGAGGGCTAAAGAGTACGGCAAAAGCTTCGAAGACCACCTGCCTCTCTCTCCTGGTTGGAATTTATAGAGTAACCGCTTTCGATCTATCCGCGGACAACTCAGGAAGCCGCCGGGGAAGGCAGTTAGGATTTTTTCTACCCCGAATCCAGAAAGACGATGGTGGCGAGGAAGTGACTAGTGGCTCAGTGCAAACCGAAACTGAATGCCGCCTGAACCGGGAGCCAATAGCTTGGGTAAATGGACCATTTGTGACCGTTTAGACTTTTTCACCCTCTGTTCAGCCGTTTTTACCCCGAATGGCGGAGGCTATAAGAATCACATTATTGCTTCTTCTCGAAGTTCTCAACCGCTACTTGATATTTTGCAGTGACCCCCAGTACCGAATCCTTGTCTCCTTTTTTATTTTTGTATAAATAAAAACCTCCCTCTTAATTACTTTCATGTAGGCAACATTCAGTCAAAACGGATCTAATCTATAAACATGAAGTAGACGTACGGACGGACGTCGTTGGTTGATTTCCGTCATTCAACGTTGATGGGAATATTTACCAGCGAAATGTTGTAAAAATTAATGGGGTTGTGATTTGTTGATAAGTACTTCTTGATACAAATTATTGACGATTTAAGTAGAAACCTAGGTAGTAAAAATCCATACTAAGTTTATCATAAACATAATCAATACAAATTATAAATTATTCATAATTCAAATATATTCATCTATTCATTAATTATATAAAATTATTATAGGTTGCCCAAAAATTTACTTTGAAAACTGAAGAGACCGTCACCGAGTTCATGATTTCCCCCTACCCACTCCAAACCAAATGACCATGTACCTCACCTTCTCGAACGAAGGTCATATCTCAGCGCCAGTCATATTTCAGAAATCCAGACAGAGGGTTGATCTTTACAGAAATCAATTAACTGTTGTGGAAATAATCATTATTGTTGACCAATAATTATTATTATTATTGTTGAGCATGTTTTTTTGCATTGGATAATTAGGTAAACAATTAGCAAATTAGTTGAAGTAAGGTACGCGTATAAGAGTGGATATATCTTCAGTCGATGACCGGTCACTGCGCATGCGGCACTGCGAGATGTTGCCCTTATTTCTTATGTCCCGTCAACTTAATGTATGCATCCACCAAGAGTATAATATACTCTTAGTGGACGCATACATATATTATGACGAGTTCACTCTGTCCATCTAGTTTATTTTAAGTATAATCATAAACATATGCGATCTGTATAAACATATGCGATCTGTTGTTTAGGGGATTTTTTAAATTTTTGAAATGCTGGCACTAGCATCCAGAGTGCTTGGCAACAACGAAGCGAGCGAGAAAATTAGAGAATAATAACTCTAATAACTAATTATTAGTTATGTTATAGAATGTTATAGAAACTAGTAATGTTATAGTAACTATAACTGTTATAGAAATTAGTAATGTTATTGTAAATTTTCATATTCGGGAGGAAAGTCCAACTCTTCGACGTCAAACTTTTCTACGTCGTCTTCAATTGAGGGATCTCCTGCGAGTAGCCGATAAAACCCATGATCGGCATTCGATTGGCGCTTACCTGGTATTTGCAATGAAGCTTAGTGACACTTAATAGGTAGTTGAAAAAATAAAATGTAAAATTTAGCGCGTACCAGGTTTTTGCAAAATAAAAACTTCTTAAACAAGGCTTGTCGCTTACTTGATTTAATTATTTAATTAAATTTAACCAACATAATTGAATGAATTGTAGATCTTCACAAGCTAAATCATATGATACCGAAAACTCGATTTTCAATTTTTGTCACTTACCGGGTATGCAAATTTAGCATAACGAGGAATTATTCATTGTTGCCGGAAACGTTCTTCATCCAAACCCCCATCTGCCCTAATCAATTTTTCTAAATATCAGCAAGCCCAAGCGCTTTGAGTATCCCAGTTTACTTCATTTCGCTCTCAGGTACTCCATCGGCAGAACTGATTTCATAACTCACTGAGTGGGTATCTGTTTGAATCGTCCGCCGGAACCCAACAGTACCTCCCCCATCAGTAGTATTCGTTTCACGGAAAAGCCAATGCTTTTTCATCCTCAAACAAACACCGACAGGTAGAACTAGATCCAGACTTTGCAAACTGAACCATATTTTCCGCTCTGTATACTGTTTCTAAAAGGTTCCGTTGCCTTTGTTTCTGTTCCAGTCATAAGCGCGGACGGCCCGGTGTTGAACATTTCTCGGGTCAGTAGACTGCACATGGGTGCTTACCTCTGCATCGCCTCCAACGGCGTTCCCCCGAGCGTGAGCAAGAGGATCTCGCTCATAGTTCACTGTAAGTACATTCATTAACCATTTTTTGAATTTACCTACCAACACTTACTTCCGACAGGGTGAAGGAGACATTGTATCTCATCAGGTCAGGTAATCATCATATCAGGGACGGCACCTCAAATTTTATCACTGTTGTAAATTCTTCAACATTTCTAGTAATTTAAAAAACCAAAACCTTATCCCGCAGGAAGAAGTCTCAATTTAAACTTTCATCTCCCTCGCAAAATCATAGTCCTCAATTTCAACTAATTTGGTGCAAACAAATAGACGGACAGACAAGCAGACGAAAATTGTTGTTAATCAACCTGAAATGCCATAAAAAGTGAAGAAACATAAGTCCCTCATTCTGATCACTTTTCGTAGAGACAGAACTAAGATTTCAACAATAAACATACACCCCCTCTACCGCCCATCAGTCATCACGGCTGCCGCTGCATAACTACTGAAATCATTGGATCCGTAGTGATATATCAAAAGTTTTGTTGGATTCTAACGAGCCAATTATGAGTATTTATAGTATGTATTAAATAATTTTACTCAATGACTCTGAAATGAAGTGTTTCAAATAGCTGGAAGATTATGGTTAATATTACATTATTTTGCTCAGCTCAATGTGAATTAATACTGTAATTAATACTGTAATTCATATTATGAATTCCCAATAGTAGGGAGGTTCATTATCATTCGCTTAATGGAATTTACTATTGCCTTGTGCTTCCAAGCTCATCAAATACAATCCATACACAAATATGGAAATAATTGGAAATACCTAATATGCTTTATCAACATTAAATGTTAAATAAATTTTAATAATACTATTCATTAATTTATTTCCTTCATTTCATTCCTATATTGCTGATCTGATCGCATTCTCTCCACTGTCTGTTATTCTCCTTCTTTCCCATCTGATTGAAATCGACAGTTGATAGATTGGAATTCTGCGGTTGATCTGATTGAATAATTTCGAAGAGCCGTCAGAGGGCTTGAAGCTGCTGAATAAAAGAGAACTGCTGTCTTTACTCGACTTAACTCTAACTTGAATTTGTCTTAGTGTAATACTGGTAACAAGTTGACACTGAAACTTCAAGAAGCGAGCTTCGTAGTTGTGGAAGATTGGGGCAGGCGTTCATTCAGTCAATAAGATAAGAATCGAAGAGCCAAGTCAGGATAATGGGAACCAATGGTTCGTAACAGAATACCCTCACCTCAATAAAATAACCCTATCTGCTCTTACTCTACGATACGAAGGGGCCCAGGACGAGAGTTTATACTTTGAGGGGGAAGTAGGAAAGAGTAGAGAAAGGGGCACGGTGGGCTGAAAGTTTCCTTGTTTCTTATCCTTGCAGTTTTATCAGGGGAGGAAAAATATGCTGATCCCGTGGGAAGAAGGCTACTTTACGCTGTACCTAAGTTCTGAGCTTGAAGTGACCTGTATTATAGCCAACATAATTTCAGTTTCCAGAATTCACGCGGTATACATGAAATTTTCATGAAGTCGAACGAAAGTGAAGTAAGATTCAAGCCTTTTGACAGCGATTACAGACACAACATTGTCCAATGTAGGTTATACGTTGCTTACAGTGACGTTTTACCTTAACACGCTCAAATTACACAAGAGCTTATATCTGTACGAAAAGTACGGTGCAGGGATTCTTTCGGTACGCTCCCTAATGTACTCAACTTGTGTCTGTGAATGCGCGCTTTCCTTGAAAGGATTCTTTCATTATTATAATATATTATATTATATGATATATAATTATAATTATTATATAATATATAATAATGAAAGAATTCTTTCAAATAATCCGTTTTAGGACACGCTTTATCAAATAAAACCGTCTTGGAACAAAACCGTACAGGTACGATATATCCATAATAATTTTTAATAATATGATAATATCCACGATAATTTTTAATACGATATATCGTAATTGTACGGTTTTGTTCCAAGACGGTTCTATTTGATAAAGCGTGTCCTAAAACGGATTATTTCAAACATAATCATACTCTTTGAATAATATTCCTGAGCACCTTCCATTCAATGACTCTACGCTGAGTAAACTATAATGTCGATTTTCCAGTCACGCGAACTTCACATCCTCATATTCATCAGTGGAATGAATGGTTGGATGGCGAAATCAATGTTTTTATCTTCTTGTAGCCTAGCGATATTCATTTTAGCTGAATCTTCGGTTCATTTTCATGGAATTCGTTTACTATTTCTACGTCGACTGGTATACAAGGACTGGTATACCCCAGACACCCATATTCCACCAACAAACCTCTAACACTTATCCAACTACCACCAAGTCTTGTAGACAATTAGTGCTAACTAACTTGTATGTGTACTAGACTAACTAGATTTCTTCTTTTTTTTGCAGTTCCGCCTATGGTTTGGATACAAAACCAGCTGGTAGGAGCAATGGAAGGCGATCGAATGACGATAGAATGTCATTCTGAAGCTTACCCGAAATCAATAAACTACTGGACAGGAGAAAGAGACGAAATCATAGCTCACAGTGAGAGAATTTTTTTTCAATGTGATTGGCTTGAAATGTATTTGTAATTTTAAAACCAACAAAAACTACGGAGTCTCTGAATTATCTTTAGCCATCGGCATAGAACTTGGCAAAACTCGTGAATGCATCTTAATTTTACTTTATGATAGCGTAAATTTAATGCATTTAAAGCGTACATTTAAACGCTCCTCTCCTATAAAATTTGACTTGAAGATGGAGTAACAAACGGCGAAAAACTTTTAGTATTGTAATCCAAACCCTCGGATTTAGTAACTCATTGCGGGGAGGAAGATGGAAAACCAAGATTAGACACGAGTAATTAACTGAACCATAATGGCTCACATAATTACTATTTCTGACAGTAGATATGATCGTAATTTATGTACTACGTAGTTAGTAACTCCCATTAACTTCTACCCACCTGTAAAAGAGGCTTAGGCTCTGTTAATGAATTTCCAATTATGAGACACCTACGTCCCACTCGTTCTGTCTCACCATAGGTAGAGCAAAATTTGAAGAAAAAAGAACAATGTTACCATACAAATTTCTACATAACGTCGGAACAACTCGGCGTGGAGTAACACAGTTGAAAAATTTTACCTTATATTCACTGAACTACCGCAATGCTAAACGACAAACATAAATCACCAAATTTAAATAAAAACATTGATTTTTACGTGCCCTTAAAACCCACATCTATGACTAGATATAGGCATATTCACAATTCATTAGTGTACAAAAATTGGAAATAGTGGAATCGAAGAAGAACTATGATGATGCCAATCGGACTTCGACCTGCAAACTTTATAATATATTATGTGTTCTTGGAAAGCCTCACCGACTTAGCTTGTTATCTTGGTTATTTAAAAATATTTTGAGTAAGGCTTCGTTTCCGATTGCATAGTGCCAATCAATTGGAGAATGATAAGCCATCGGAGAGATCTAGCTGCTGCATCCCAAGGGATGATGGCGGAGTGGTCAATCATCTATGATCAAAAATTGGAAAACATTGAGGTGAAAAATATCTAACACCTGGACTTGAACTCTAAGCATGACAACTACTTAGGTGGTTCAGCTGTTTCCAAGTTTTAGGCCTTAGTTATTACATTGGAATATTGTTTTAGTTGGGTCCGCGTCGGAGAGTCACCCAGTCGGATGAATGAGGCCTGAATTAATGTGACTAATATATGAAAAGTTAGAGTGGCAGCCTATCGAACGAGATGACATCATAATATTATCACTGTTGGTTAGAGCTTCTGAGTGTCAATTGAAAGGGTTTAAGTCCCCTCGGGTGGCACCGTTACTATTCCCAAATGTTCATGACGAATGATTAATCACTTTTTGATCTTCTCCAGGGACATTAGAGCCAGAACTCCCGTATTGTTTTCAAATACGTCATTAGGAAAATTGTTTCAATATCGACGTAGAGCGTCAAAATAATACTTTGATACCAACCTGAGAGGGGGAGGAGCGTATAATCCGTACTGGGACGTGGCTGTTTCTCAGTGATAGAAGATGCCCATTCCCTCGGTCGGTTCCCTCACCAGTTCATATGACGCTCTTGGGAAATGTTACTTTTTTATATTTTATTGGAGAAATCTTCCCTCTCTTGAACTATCAAGTGTTTTTTTTTTTTTCGACAAACATAGTAGGAAATACACCCTTAGGGGAAGTAACCAAGAACGACGACCAGGAAGGGTAAAAAAACTGGATTTTAATATGCTCAAGCCCTATTGCACGACCCCTACTGCACTTGAATACTTGAGAACTAAACCTTCGAGGATCAATAATTGACTTACAATCATTCATTCTCATTGTAACCCATGTACCATTGTGTATTTACTTATTTTTGCAACGAAAAATTGTTCGATGTCTTTCTCGAATTGTTGCAGGTTCGAAGTATGAGCCAGTTACGATAGAAAATCAATACAAGATCCACATGAAGCTCACAATCAATGACGTTGGGAAGTCGGATTTCGGATCGTACAAGTGTGTCTCGAAGAATTCACTCGGGGACACTGATGGGACCATCAAACTTTATCGTGAGTATTTGTAATTTCCATTCAAAACTATCAAAATGTCAGCGGTCGCTCATTAGACAGTTACTTTGGAAACTAGGTGCTTGTGCACCAGGGCATTTCAAAACCCGGAAATTGGCGATATAAGGAGAATAAAGTGTTAATCTCGGGAAAGGTTTGTCGGGACCAAGAGGCCGTTTTTTTCTTGCTGAAAAGTTCTTGTTTTATGTTTTCCTTTTTTGTAACTCTACGAAGAACGTAATCAAAGCATTTCAATAGTTTGAATATTTCCAAGCCTCTTGGGGATAGCAAACTGATGACTGATTGGACGTAGTTGGTTATATTTTAGTGGTGCACTAAAAATAATCGTCAAGGTCGAAACTAGTGTACAGTGAAAGGCTTCACTGTTTCAACTTCGGGTTTGGAAAAACTCGCACCCTGCCGTTTCAGGTTCACACAGACTAACGACGCCCAACGGTATTCTCACTTCACAGTCTAGATCACTAGGTCTAAATGTCCAGATCCTAAATGTTAGATTAATTATTATTATGAATTATCACTAATTATTAATAATTTTATCAAGTACCTAGCGAAAATTATTATAATTTATTGTTAGGTATTAATAATTTTTATTTATTAATAATAATAATGATTATTAATTATGATTAATTAATACGATATCCGGCTGTAGGAATCGACTGGGTTCCTTTGTGCAGAACCTGAATGATAGAGATGATGAATTAATTACAAATGAAATGTACCGATATAATTCTGGGGTTTTTAATACTCGTACTACGTCGGCAATAATGTTTCTATAAAAGAAGTACCTACCAACAAATAGGAATGGGAATCGATAATCGATTTTTCATAAAAATAAATTTTTCACCACTGATCATCGATTTTTCACAATCGATTGTGAAGCTCCGATTTTTTCCGATGATTGATTGTTAGGCCACGATGCATCGATGTTTTCTCTACAACCAGGATCCAAAGTTGAAAAACTCTGCAAATTCTTGACACAACGGTTCATTATCTTCTTTGTACAGATCACCCTTCTGTCTAGATCACTAGGTCTAAATGTTTAGATCCTAAATGTTGGATTAATTATTATTATGAATTATCACTAATTATTAATAATTTTATCAAGTACCTACCTAGTGAAAATTATTATAAATTATTGTTAGGTATTAATAATAAGGTTAGGTATTAGTAATTAATAATGATTAATTATGATTAATTAATACGACATAATACTGGGGTTTTACTACGTCGGTAATAATACGATATAAATCTGGGGTTTACGACGTCGGTAATAATTTTTCTATAAAAGAAGTACCTACCAACAAACATTCGAAATTACCGTCATTTTCGTAGCACGAAACGTACCTCAGAACAACAAACTCGACATCACTAAAACCATATTATGATGTTTAAACAGCTCGATAGTATGAAAATTGACCTGTATTACAACCGTTTGATTCACGATCGTGTTGACAGGCTCAACCTTTGAACCGTCATTGTGAACGAACGGCTGGTCGTACAAAGTTGCGGATGGTCTTGAAAAATTCTAAGGAATAAACTCTATCGAAATATGAAATAATAAACATACCGTTCTATATGAATTTTTCGAGTTTTGGAATTTTAAAAATTTCAAAATTCGTTTTGAACCCCTTCCCCTTGACCTAGGGTTATGAAAAGTTTCGAGGACCATTGTGGGGTTGGTCGAAACCCATAAAAAAAATTTCGTAATTTTAACTCAACGCTAACTGGGCAAAGTGGCGCGGACGGCGTACGGCGGACGGCGTACGGCGGACGGACGGATTTTTTTTTATTCGATTTTCTGAATCTACGTATCTTGAAACGTAAACCAACAAATTTTGAGGGGGGGTTAAAAAATTTTTTTCTTTGGGCGATTCCAATGGTTCATTATCGAAGATAATAAACCAAAAGATCAACAACATGCTGAAAAGAGGGAGCTGATGTTGATGTCTTTGACTTGGTGTTGTGTTGTTGTTAGTGCGAACGATTATTTTCTAAAGCCGGGCTAATTCTCACACAGGAGAGAAATCGTTTGAAGGGGGTCGTTCTGTCCAAACTCCTTTTTTGCATAGTGCGCCCGAACATTATTATTTTTTGAACATCGGGGACAGTCGCATGGTTTTCCCCAACCTAAAAAGGGTAAATAGGTTCTTTAATTAAATACATACCTACGTTATTGACATTTTATGTCTTTACTCTGGCACATAACTCGAAAAACGTTACACAAAAAAAAGCGTCACACGAAATCTTCACGAAAATTTCTATTGATTTTCGCTTACAACCGATTCGTTGCTACGGAACTTCATCTTCGCCAGTTATATTATCATCGTACAAAAATCGTTCACCACTCGTTGGATAGCTCTCAATTTACCTAACCATATTACGTTAACCACTGCGGAGTGTGTGGCCGACAAGCTGCGGTATGAGCGTGATGGTTTAAATAATTGTTTACACACAGGTGATCCTTCTCAATAATTTATATTGTCAACATGAATGCAAGCTTCATATACGTTTCTGCAACGATATAAAATGTTCCAATGTGTTGCAGACTCGTATGCAAGCATTTAGTTTTTGACATTTTCATGTCTTTGCTTTGGCACATAAACTGAAACGGGAAAAATTTGTTCCCTTGATTCACCCTTTCCTTTAGATCACGTCAGAACACAAGCGACCGGCGGGCCACTACGTCAGAGCCTATGACGCACGAGCGTATGACGTCAGACGGCTGGCAGGAGGCTAACTAGTACGTCAAAGCGTATGCCGTAAGAGCCTATGACGTCAGACGGCTGGCAGGAGGCCAACTAGGACGTCAGAGCCTATGACGCACGAGCGTATGACGTCAGAGGGCTGGATGGCTAGGTGATCGGGTGGTAGCGAAGGGAGGTGGTGATGACGTCAGAGGGGCCAGAGGGAGGCAGATATCTGAAACCCCCATTTCTTCCTCACTACTTTCGTGATCACCGTGAAATTTCCTAAAGGATCTCCAAGTTTCACTTTGTTTTTCATGTTCTGGGTATTCTGCGGTTTCAAACGATTTCGACCAATTTTCCATTAAAAAAAAATTGGGTTGAGACTGAATAAAAAAATCGACTAAAATCGTCGATGATCGATTGTGGAGGCGCGATTAATCGGTGACATCGATTGTGGGCTTCCGATGTTACAATCGATGGCATAATCGATTGTGAGGGTCCGATGTCCCATCCCTGCCAACAAACATTCGAAATTCAGAACAAAAGAATCGACATCACTAAAACCATATGATGTTTCAAACAGCTCCTAGTCCCAGTGAAGCAAGTCGAAATCATACGAAAAATATTCTTTTCGTTTCCGGGTCCCCCTTATAAATTAAGAGTTATAATATACTACAAGTTATAAATTATAAGTTATAATATACTACATCCTTTCATCCACTGGTTTCAACTGTACCTAGTGTGGTGGTATTTCGAGTAGTGCTCTCTTGTAGGGCTGTTCTAATACCCTCGTTGAATACATGCCATAAGCGATAAAACAAAACTTTCATGATAACCCATCTAGAGAAACGCGTCATGTGTTCATGAAATGGAATTACATTATCGTTCATAATTACTAGAGAAAACCGCACTGTTGTTTCCTGAAAGTTCAAATCGAGTGCTATGCGATTCCGCTGATACCGTAATTTATTGTACAAGTTAAATAGAGCTCCCCTTTCCATCTACTTTGAACCGTCTCTCTCCGGCCTGAGCGAATATTGTTCGCGCCAAGTGTTATGTATTATTAACTCTGCTCCCTGGGAATCGAGGGTGTGCGTTTGTGAAATGATCCCATGCAATTAAATCATCTCATCAGCAAATGGGAGATGGGTGAGGGGTTTTGCGGGGGAACAAAGCAAACTTTATAATAAGAAAACAAACTTCAAGTGCCAGAAAGGGATAATATCTAATGGAGAGGGAGACGTCTGAAAGCTCCAACATGAGGGAAAAAGGACTGTCTGATGTTTGTGTATAATTTTAGATGTTTGGTCTTTGGCTCAAATGTTTCTCCATTTCATCATGAAGTAATCTCAATACGTTAAGTCTACGTTTCGCGAATTGGACTGTTTTAATAAAACCTACTGATGGATCCATCAAACCTTCGATTTTCGAATGTAGATACACTTCTTAGGAATAAAAATTATTCTTAATTGGCATCAGCAGGTAGAGGGAGGGACTAAAATCGGTTCACATTCGTAGCAATCAGCACACTCACTGAGAATCTTTCTCAAGTAAAAAATTAATGATGCCACTTCATGTCAACGATGTTTTCATGTGTAAAATGTGAGTCATTCTATAATGTGTTATAACATAAATGCTATTATAATAAGAGAGGATGGTCGGGTACTTCAATGAATTCCCCGTTATTTCCCGCTTAGGTGTATGGACAGCTGTTTCATTTTAGGAATTTATGGGTAATCCCCCCCCCCCCTCAAAATTTCCCTAAGCCCCCGTCAGAGTGGCCCGATTTTGTGCAAATTTGAACTTTTTATTTCAATTCTATCGAGAGTTACCACATGTCTCATTTGTCTCGATTACCAATTTCTAGTTATTGGATAAATATTCATTTATTTAATATCCAAATTTTCAGGAGAGCAAAATAACGTTAAAGTCCGAGTTAATGTTATCTTTCGGAATCTTTTAATGTTTTTAAACACAACAACTCGATTTTACAACATTCAGAAAGATAACATTAACCCGGACTTTGACGTTTTTTCGCTCTCCTGCAAATTTGGATATTAAATAAATAAATGAATATTTATTAAATAGATAGAAATTTCCTGAGTTGTGCCTTGACGACCTTCTCCATTAATGGGCATGGAAAAAAAATCCCTTAAATGGCTTTTTGAACACGACAACCCTCATACGCGGTATTGGAAACCAAAACTATCTCTGATACGTGGTATTGTCAGTAGAAAAATGGTGTGATTAGTGGCTAATTTGAGATTATTACAACAAAATTCGAATGAAAAAATGTTGCTTTTGAAATTAATTTATTAATGAAGTAATTAATTTATTGCCGAATCATCACCGTAAAACAATAGTGGTGTAAAAATTTCGTTGGTTTTAAGAAATTCATCATTATTTCGAGGGATTTTTTTTTCAGAAATATGTGTTCAAACAGCCATTAATGGCATCATGGGTGACATCATAACAACGACAACGTATTTTATGAAGTTCGAGAAAACATATTAAATTTTACGGGTTGTGGAAAATCGTTGGAAATATCCTATCGAATCTGTTGAGTGAAGGACACAATATCATGAAATTGCAAATCGATGTTTAGCGTTAATGAACTACATTATGTTATTTAAATTAACTGATACGATTTAAGGAAGTGTTTTTTTGAAGAGTTTCGTCTCATGCAGTTGGTTGTTTATCTGAGAAAGGTGGTGGATCAACTACTTCCTACTTACACCGCCAGATCGCGTGTCGACACGTTTAATTTATTATTCGATAACGTCAAGTCACATTACGGTGAACCCACATAGCCGAGGAGACTGAAAAGAACGAGCGACTTCCAATGCTCCCCGGAAAATTGAATACCTTCAAAACATCTCAGAGTTGATTAAAGTAGGAATTGCTCCGCACATTCAACAATTTAGCATTGTTCTTTGTCACACTATACGGACCAAAGCTCGTTGGTATCCACGAGTACATACACCTAATCCAACGTAAATACTTAGTTCGCATCTTTAAGCAGAGGAGGAGACATGTTCTTCTCCGAGGACAAGGATCAAATAACGGGCGGTTAATGCCGTTTCAGATTACTATAGAATAATTCTATAGTAATCTGAAACGGCATTATAGTTTTCAATGGGAAGGTGATTTTGGTATCGCATAGGTGTGACTATTTACCAGATTCAAGCGCTGAATGAGTTGGGAGTACTATTATATCATAGTTCTTCATTAAAGGGTAGGTCTAATTCATTAGACCTACCCTTTAATGAAGAACTACGATAATTTTGGAATTCCAATTTTTGTTCAACTTTTTCTTTTTTGAAAATTTGATTTATTGGGTTTCATGGGCTTTAAAATGCCTAAACTTTCTAAAGTACCTAAATACCTAATTACTATAGAACTTTTCTAATTGATCAAGAAGAAAAAATGTTTAACGCTTTAGAAAGTTTAGGCATATCAAAGCCCATAAAACCCAATATATCAAATTTTCAGAAAAGAAAAAGTTGAAGAAAAAAACATTGGAATTAGACCTACCCTTTAATGAATAACTATGATATAATAGTACTCTCAACTCATTCAGCACTCGAATCTGGTAAATAGTCACAACTATGCGATACCAAAATCACCTACCCATTGAAAACTATAATTGGAATGGAAAAGTAGAACTTGGTAGAAGTTGTTAACTAATAAAATTGTGCCAATATTCAACAATCTGGCAATAAACTATGTGCTCACTGAAGGATAAATTGAATATTGTAACGAAATATAAATAACATTAGAAATAGCTTGCTATGTTATTTGAAGCATTTGACTCACTACCTCTATGATTGTACAGCTTTATATCAATGTATCACAACACGCTACTCCGAACGTAGGGCCTTATCTCCTTAAGCTTCCAGTGTTTTACAACAGACCTGTATATTATCTCACTACTTATTCCTTTACATCTCTTGTTTCAGCCATTACAAGACCATCAACCAACAGGCCTAAACACAAAGGTAAGATTCTTCTCAAAATAAATCTACATTTAAAGAAAGAAAGGAAAAGCTTGAGAAGTCTGGAGGGGTTAGACAAAACCTTTTTCTGTGGCCACTTGTTGATTCCTGGAGGCCTCCATTCGCTACTCATTGCCACCCTTAGATTATTTTCTGTAATTCTGCTATCTTTCAACAAACAAATTATGGAAATTATTTTGGCAGGTACGTGATTCATGATTCAGCAAACCTATGTGTATAATTTTGGTTGATAATATTCATTCGTCTGTGTTAGAGATTTCCATCAATTTGTTGCAACATTTCGTCGAGGAATCAGCAACACCACCAAGCTCGTTTTTCACAACTTTTCAGGAGAGAGATTTTTTCGTCCACCAAGGCCTAATTGCCTGAAGTTTTTCTCGATATCCATGATGAATAGGAATCCTTGATGGACGAAAAAATCGGGTTTTTCTCTTTCCTGAAAAGTTGTGAAAAACGAGCTTGGTGGTGTTGCTGATTCCTCGACGATTTGTTGGTTTTTCAGTAAATATTGAAATATTTGGTTATATTAAAACGGTAATGATCATCCAATTATTACAATGGTAATTATTTTGAATCAGGAACAAAAGTCCCGCGAGATTATTAATCCATCCCTTAAGCTCATCCCAAAATCAGTATACATAAATGATACCTACATGATAAATTCTATCGAAAAATCGAGAAAAGAATCGAAATTTATTTGAGATCCTGATCGCTCATTTTACATGTTTTATCTGCGATGTTTGCATTTTGCGGTCTATTAGCTTTCCAAAAATGTCCCCTCGTCTAGTTTTTTCAATAAACAAAATTTAGCCACAATTAAAAAAAATGTATTTCATAAATTTCAAAAATCGGACAACGTAGGGGCAATTTCTTACTAATACAGTGAATTTAGAAATTTATTTCAAAACACTAAGTCAATCACAGCCCGACATAATAATATTGTTAACAACTTCCCGACCTAGGTCCTGCATGCCCTTAATGTCATTACGTTGTAAAATAGTCGTAGTATATTTCACATTGTTCCAAACCTTCTGTTCCAACTATCAAATATAATATCAACCTTTGCCCAACAATACCCAAAGATGAATTGGTAAAAATAACCCATTGACAATCAGTGATTGGAGAATGTATTGGGCTTATTTCACTAGGCTATGGTCATAGAGCTGGGACCAGAGGATGCCTGAAAATATTTGTTTACCATCACGTGAAAACTAATCGTCGAGCGGAAAATTGTGTGATGGGTGTTGGAAGGGGATTATGAAAAAAGTTATATCTTGGGAGTGAGGGTGCAAGCACGAATTGAACCTGGTTTATAGCTTTCCAGTTAATTTCATCGGCTGCTACGTGTTCTGAAACCTAATAACTGCTCTTACTCGATCTTGCAGCTACATTCCATTTCCTCAAACGTATTTCCAGTCAATAGTCGCAAATATAATAATCTCTAAAATAAATAACTACTATAATACAATAACATATGTAATAAATACGTAATATAATAAATAATAACAGAGGTAATAAATGTAACACTATTCACTACTTCTGGCTCATTTGCTGAAAACATTTATTATATATAATCAGTTAGAACGTACAAAAAAAGTTTGAATCAAAAGATTGATAAATACTCGAAACGCTCCTGTAAATACCTTAAACACCAGTTTACGGAAAGTTGAAAACATGAACTACATTTCCTGATAAGTACATAATTTTTTCTACATTTCATTGAATGATTTTTTATTGGTGAGTAGGTACCTACAATGAATATTATAATTAATTTGATTAAAACAATATTGATGGAACGAAGCATGCAGCATAACCGGGGTTGATAGCACTGTCAGGTACTCTTCTTTTCTTTCGATGGAAGCCAATAAAGGAGCAAGTCATCCTCAGAGCTGTTGTATACGGGCAGTCAAGTTTTTTCGAAGTTCTTGGGCAGCCCGATACACTTTTACGTTTGGGTTTCTCGAAACTGGAGACTCGACGTGGTCCCACTTGTTGAAGGCTGTAAATAAGAAATGGTCACATGAGTTTGATAATCATTAGTTATCGATTAACCCAGCATATTAAAATCGTTTTGATTACGTTGGATTCGTTTGCCAGCAAATTGGTCTCACACCTCAATCAATCTACCGCCACAAAGGTTCGTCAATTCTTGGCGGAACGGTGGGAACAAAGGAATGTAATACTTAAACCGAAACCTGGCAAGAACTTCGCATGATTTTGCTCAACAAAGAAAGTAATCAAGAACTAGTCAAATCTATCCAGTCTTCATTGCGGTATACACTAAAATTAAATGTGTGTGTGGGGGGGGGGGGGGGATGACTACCATAGTGATGGTCTTGTTAAGTTTCCAAATAAATTCCAAGCCGGCTCAATAATTTACTTATAAAAATTATTAATAAAATAACTTCCCAATTGAGAGGTGGAGTTGATCAAAAGAGAAAATCTTTTTTAAAAGGTCTCAAGTACCTACGTATAGTTGGTGGACGATTGAACAGTCAAAGTATCTATCTAGATAAAGAATCAGATTTGTGATTTGCAACGTTTTAGCGTCAAGTTTGTTATTTACAACTCAGCAAGAAAGCTGTGTATTCCAAACAGTGTATTTCACCCATAAATCGGGGGAAATATAACGTCGAAGTTGGGTTCAATAACATCATCAAAAAGTTCCCCTCGACCGAGTTTTGGAAGGACCAAGTTCCTCACAGTGAACAAAAGTTTACCTTTCATAAATTCGTTCAAAGTCTTTGATTTTGTGATGTGCATGATATTTTGATTCCTGCCCGTCAACTATGGTAGAAAGATATGTAGAGTGTTCGTCAGAGAGTTGAAATAACCGTTTCTAATTATTTTGTGTTGTTATAAGACTCACCAAGATACGAACTAAATCACTCGCGACGAAATCGTGGAAACCCATGTTAGGAGAACTGGGTTACTGACAGTGGTCTAACGGTGTACTCATACTTCAGTGGAAATAGAAGATTTTGTTCAAATACTCTTGTTTCCTCACTAAGATATTTAATACATAACACTGATCTTGACAGATTCGTTTACTATATTGAAACAACAAACCAAACAAGCAAAGGTTAAAAGTAATGGATCTCTATTTCGATATTCGAATTCTCCGTATCTTGAACTCACCAATATTGTGGGTGTTAAAAGATTGTTTCTTGTTCCATTTCCATGGTCTATTACTGGAAAATAATATACCGAAATCATCTATAAGAGGGTGAATTAGAACGGTGAAACATCGGGCCAATTTTCATACTGAGCATCAGATTATTCAAATACAAATGGTTTTGAGATCTCTTGTGTATGTTCATGAGATACCTACTTTGTATGTCTACGGAAAAATGGTAACTTCGGGGATTTTTTTGGTTGGTATATTTTGAAATCTTTTATTGCTTGTTACAGTTTTTTCTAATTCGATTCCTATGGACAATTGATAATAATTAATCAATATAGATCCAGTTCCCAAGTGGTTGAGAGGAGAGTTTACTGTGTTTGAAACAGAGACAATGCACCAGCTTCCATACGATTAGCCGTGTTTATGAACGTACCGGCAGAGTATCGTAGAAATTGACATGACTGGAACTTTGGAGACTCTTCTCCACCTTTTGGTCATCGATATTATTAGTTAATTGGTTTGACTTAATAAGTTTCATATTAGATAAAAGTTGATTGGTTTCACAACTAATAATCAAAGATAATCTTTCCTACGACGAGAAACTAGATACATTGAAAAACACATTTCTTGTATAATTTGGTTAGATTTAGAGAAAAGGTCGGTCAAATGGAGAAAGATGAGGAAGTGTGAGTATCGAAGAAAAATTATAACATAAACACTTATTCATAATAAATAATCATATTACTACCCAATGGGTTGAAGTTAGGTAACGTTTCTTGTTTAAAATACAATACTAAACTACTAATAACTGCCATTTTACAAAATTTAATGATTTGGCCCATATACAGTGTTGAGAGTGATCTAGCGGTTTGGAGTGACATAGTGGTATGCCTGTAAATCTACTCAATTGATGTTCCCCTAAATTTAGTTCCCAAATGTTGTGTTCTAATCACGAGCACAATTGGAAGGAAATTAGAACTTAGAATAGGCACTGTTATTTCATAACAGGCTGATCAGAGAATGATCAACTCTGAAAGGAATACTGAATCCGAAGTATGCGTATTATGCGTTGCTAAACTTCGAATGACTTCGCGTTTTGGTGATTATGTCAATTGCCCCACCAACACAGTGATTATTTATTATTCCATTCCAACAGTTATAGAATATCGAAGATTCATTTGGAAAAAACCCAACCTCTCTTCTGCGTTCTCTAATGTTGATTCGGTAAGATTACAACTCGCGCGTTTAGTTTTTTATCGCAGTTATTTGCAAAACTTGTCAAATGAGGAATAGTTCGAAAAAAACAACTCGCGCGTTTAGTTTTTGACATTTTATGTCTTTATGTCTTTTATGTCTTTAAATTATTTTTTTTCAACTTTTTCTTCTTCAGCATAACTCAGAAAGTGTGACATTACGGTGTGACGAAGAAAGCGTTACCTATGAAAAATGTCTAATGATTTTCACGTACAACCAATTCGTTGCTACGGAACTTTAACTTCGCCAGTTATCATCGTACAAAACTCGTTCATCACTCGTTGGATAGCTCTCAATTTACCTAACCATATTACGTTAACCACTGCGGAGTTCGTGGCCGACAAGCTGCGGTATGAGCGTGATTGTTTAAATAATTGTTTACACACAAATAATAAACAACGATAACAATAATTGTTATATATCAATTTTTAAATAAAACAAAATGAAGTACGTGGTACGTGGTGTGGGTGAGGGAGGGGGCGCAAAGACATAAAATGTCCCTCGTGGTTGCGTACTTGCTGTAAAGCTGCGTAAAGCTGTACCCACTTTATGGTTGCTTTGAATCACGAATCCAATGGCTATGACTGACATGTCTGAATTTAATTTACTTACATGAAAAAACATTAAAGAAAACGTTTTCTTAGTAGTTTTTGTTCACTCATCTTTCCCCGTGCAACTAAAAAGTGAGAATTTAATTGAGTTTACACAAAAGTGCTTTTTTATCGCAGTTATTTGCGAAACTTGTCAAATGAGGAATAGTTCGAAACAAAAAAAACAACGGTTTTAAAGAGGATCTTAGACAAGAAGCTATAATGTTAGGCACTAGTCTATTTAGGCGTGATGATTCATGAATGCTAACGTAAAAACGATAAATGGTACACGTAAAAGTTATAAACCTAGGGTAATAAAATGTTTCATGGATCATAATCGGCCCGGTCGGTACCATCCGGTCGGTAATAGTTTCCGGTGCATTTTAAAAGAGCAAAGATTCATAAACAATCATCGCCGGAGAGACGGATTTTGGTTTATTATCTTCGATAATGAACCATTGGAATCGACCAAGGAAGAAAACATTTTAAACTCTCCTCCAAATTTGAGGGTTTACGTTTCAAGATAGGTACTTAGATTCTGGAAATCGAATAAAATAACCATGCCAATTCTTGACAAGACGGTTTATAATCTCCTTTGTGTATATCACCCATGTGTCTAGATCACTAAATGATATTGAGATTATGAGATAATATAAAAATGATATAGAAACGTTTATAGAGATGATGAATTAATTACAAATAATAATTATTTGTTATTATTGTTACCAATTTAATTCCGGTGTTTTTACCATTCTATTTGAATTTTTCGAAATATGAATTTTTCTAAATTTCAAAATTCATTTTGAATCCCTTCCAATTAAACTAGGGTTTCAAGGATCTTTATGGGGTTTCGTAATTTTAGCACAACTCTAACGTTAAAGTGCCGCGGATGGCGTACCATTTTAAGAGCTAACTCAAATATCATCAGAACAAAAACACAACAACAACTTTTCAACATGCAGTCAATAATAATTTCGTAGGAGCTACGCTCCTAACAATATTATAGACGTAATTTCATATTATAGATGTAATTTCGAAATAATGAGAGTTTTGATCCATTGATTTGATTTCTAGATGGAATTTCCATGGACAGGGTGCTGCGTAGTAGATCAATTAAACTAAACTATTCATTACACCAATGTTTAATATTTTAGGAGATAGCCTCTGAATAATTCACTGGCCACAGATCACAATATGTACCTGATAAACAATATAATATACACGTGCCCGCCGGCAGTTGTATGGATCGTCGACAAGCATGCCGAGTTAATTGTATCGCTTACCATTCTCATCATAATGCGCCATTGCCGAAACCACCAAGAGGCAAAGCACCAACAAATTCACAAACAACTTCATAATAATGGCGAACGGATGCTAGAAGAGAATGATGCCCGATGTACTTCCAATTACACTGACTGGTCGGACGAGTTGAATCGTATTTTATAAGAGTTCGAAGAGATAAAGTGCGTCGATACGACTGGAATCGAGGGATCCCTTAACTCCCCCTCTCCGCCACTAATATGACAATGTCATGACGCCACGGAGTTCATCGTCGGTTATCGCATTTTTCATAGGGACGGGTAGCAAACTACAAAACATCGATTACTGACAATCGATTAATATTCTGACTAATTCATTTAATAAACCGATTAATCGACGTCAGAGAAATCCATTAATCAGTACAACGATTAAACGACAACTTTTTGAGAAAAAAAATCAAATTTTCATTGAATTTCTCATTTAATGTAGCTACTAGATATCGAGGTCGTCGTGACGGTTGCGATTAAGTGCTCGAAAAAGGACTAGGAGAGTCGGATGATTTAGATTTCTTTTAAGTGTTTTTTAATTCAGACACGCTCTGAGATGGTCTTTTTACAATGGCGGCATTCCGCAAAGTTCTCTTTTTCCAAAATGCTCCCACACCGCAATTTTTGGAGGCATTTTGACACACTTTTTGAAGGCTACAACAAACGAACAAAAAAGACAAACAATGCACCATGTTTAAGGTTAAAGTAGTAAACGTGGAGCACTGAAGGTGGTTATATGTTTCGCTTGGTTATATTTATAAGATAAGAACATATTATAACATTTATAATATAGGTAAGATATTTATATTATCAGTTATCTATCACTCGGGCTCTCGGGCCGTCCCCATTCAGAACATAATATTATTATGATCTGAATGGGGACGGCCCGAGAGCCAGAGTCCTAGATAACTGATAATTGACAAGTGTTGCAACAATGTAGAATTGATTGTGGAAAAGACAAACATTTATGAATGTATAAAAGAAAAATTAGTCCCAACTCTAATGAAAGAAAAGAAAAAAATTAAAGACGAAAATAAATTAAATAATCGTGATTAAAGCATCGATTACCAGATTAGTCGAACTTAGCAAACATCAATTAAAAATACACCAATTATTGACGGAATTAATCGACTGTTGCGATCAATCTATTAACCGATACCTATCACTATTATATGTGTCACAGCCGCGATCGCAGCATCACTAAACTATTTAGGGAATATCAGTGAATTCGTTTGACCGCCGATTATTCTATCAGAACGCTCAAAATTTTTACTTGACGGCTCTTCACGTTGAACAGATAACCCCTCCGCCTTGAATTCGATGAGTACCTATTTATAACGACCCATTAAAATGCATAGATAATATTGTGCTTTGAGCTTTCCCCTAACAATCGTGGCTGTCGTCACTTCTCAAAATAATCTTCAATATTCGTTCGTTAGTCCGTTTTATTTTGTTTATTAGAACTCAATAAAGTATTCAATTAAAATACTCAATTATTTTCCCCTACGTTGTTTTGGCAGTGTTCGTTCCTTTTATCTTCACCATTATTAACTTGTTCGATCATTATTTTTATATCCGGCTTCGAACTTCGTCCTTATAATATACTTGTACAGTGAGTAGAAATTATTGCCGTCCACGTTTTAAGCTATTGGAAGATGATTGGCTCCATTACTTCCATTCATGTCCGCTTTTCTGTTTGTTTGTATGTCCGCTTTTCTGTTTGTTTCTGTTTGTGTTAACACACCACAGTTAACGAGTAACCCAATACACGATAGAAGTTTGAGTATTACTTACAGGTTGTACTGTCATGATACTCTCGCGAATACAAAACTGTCGTAAAAGAAAAAGTGTGGATATGTTCAAGGGAATGAAAAGAATCTCGCTGTCAGAACTTGCTATCCGAACCCACACCTTTGCACAGGATAAAAGAGTTCGAAATTCGATAATGATTCACCTTAGTTACAAAGGACCTGGTTGTACATCAAAATTTGTCAACATCTGTGAAACTCAAGGATTATTCCAAGAACAGTGAGGGATTGGGGACAAGAAATACCAGCTTCGAAAAAAAATAATGCGGTAAATACGTCAAAGTGAACTTGACGTTCATGAACCTTACGTAAGAGACGATCTCTCCGGAGTAACAAACACCACATACAAAACAGCTAGAACGCTAAATTGAAGATACCAATAACTTCAAAGGCTTCAAATATACTTCCCTAAGTAGGTAGAATCGGAGGCTCAAACATTTCTTTTATTTGACGTTGTCTTCATTGAATTTGTGACAATGTAATTTGATCCCTCGCTCTTACTGTCATCATTTTCAGGATTTGGCATTACACAACTTGTCCAACTATCTTGTCTATTCCCATCATAATGCTCCTTATTCATCACATTCCACCTTTATACACTTCTCCGCCTTTTGAACGCTACTTCATTTTCGCCTTCCCGCGCTCTTTTACTGATGAGAATATCTCAAAAGTGAAGTACTCGTAGCATATTCTAATGTGCTCTGAGGTGTTCTCAGGCCAACTTTTCCTCTCTTTTGCCTCCTTTATATATCGTGGTTCCTCGGTGTATTCAATGCTGTGGAAAACTTTCCACCTTCCCTCTAATCATGATTTATTCGGCACTCTCGACTAATTCTGCAAACTACGGAAAACTATTATATAGGACTGTTTTGACACTGACTCCTGAGTCGTCTAGAAATTGTCACGAAAAGAGACATTTTGCGTTTTGATGACTTGTATGGACAACATGGAGCCGCTGAATTGTTCACCGAATACCTAACAGCTCTATTGCTTATGCTTAGGAACAAAATCAATCTGCTGCAGACTCTCACCGAATCCCTTATTACAGTCATATTATCTCAACGAAAGGTTTAATCCCAACGCTCACTGCGCATTTTCTATCTGAAAATCTCTATAACGTTCGTGATTCCATGTTATGAGTTTTTTATTTTACAGAAACTAAATTTTATTACGCATATAGTAATACAACATCAAGAGTTCAGTAATACGCTTTCTTCCCTCCTTTCAGAAAATAATTTTATCATGTAGAGCGCAGGATCACCAACCGTTGGGATTGAAATAAGGGTTTGAAAGCAGGAAATCCCAATTCAATAAAGCTTGTTTTTTCCTCACCCATCACCCACGCATGGTATTGACTCGATGTGCTGTGAATAATATAAGAATAGGATCCATACACCTGGATAACTCTTCGTCTTTGCCAAAAAACTTGGTCCACATAATATGCAATCTTATGGTCAACATATTGTTACATGTAGTAGTGAAACATAGCGTCCTGGAACGATTTCCAGGCATCAATAAAATGGAAAAAGGTTTTAACTCGTTTTCTCATACGTGTGGGGACGAGGGACTTCTACTGATGTCTAATTCTCAGGGTTAACGATCGACATTATTTTTATGCTATTTATAAAATATTGTTCGCATCAAACGAAGTGCTGTGCGGAATCTGACGATAGAATCAATTTTCACGACTTTAATTTGTAGACAGGCAGTAGCACTGCAAATGAATGTGATTATTTATTTTCCTCTACCTCTATAACGAGTAAGAAGGAAAACCGCTTTTCATAACCCATAGTCTATTTTGGTTTATTATTTTCGACAATGAACCATTGGAATCGACAAAAGAAAGAAATTTTAAACCCCGTCAAAATTTGTTGGTTTACGTTTCAAGATACGTAGATTCAGAAAATCGAATAAAAAAAACTGTACAAATTCTTGACACAACGGTTTATTATCTTCTTTATGCAGATCACCCTTCTGTCTAGATCACTAAATGATAGATTAATTATCATTATGAATTATAGTTAATTGTCGGGAATTGAATTCAATAAACATTACTACAGACAGCAAAGCGGATAACGAACCAAACCTGAATAACTTGGTCAGAAATATCTGCGGTTGCAAGGCCTTACCGCAAACTTCCCACTGTGGTGTTTCCCACAAATACCCGATTCAATACTGCCATTTTCTAAGGCCCCCAAGGTTAACTCATTATTTACTTCAGAACAAGGGGACAAGGACAATTTATGTATACATTGTTGAACATATTCCTCTTTCGTTACGCATTGAGCTACATTAAAATGGAAAAAAATACTCGTTGGTTCCTCATGAACATGTTATTCGAAAATCTAGTGCAAATAGAAGTTTGAGCTTTGAAGCTCTTGTCATGGTGTATTAAAGAGACCTTTGTAGATTAGAAAAAATTAATTTTACTTTTCGTTTCGCGAGAAAAATGACTGAAACGCCATCAGTAAAATGCTAAATGAAGAGTGCAGCTACCCCCGGTGTCTCTCTCCTATTAGTTTCCCGCACTTTATGCTATACTAGCAGTGGATTGATCTTATAATTTATTGTGTTCCAGACAAAAGCAGACGGAAGTACGGTCCTAATGACATAGATCCAGGAATGTCAGCGAAACAAAGAGGTGAGCTCTCTTAATTAGTCTTATGAATTTAATTGGTGAAACTGAATACTTGCGCAACGTGAAGCCTTAAAGTACTACGACGTATAACACGTAAATGGAAGGACGGTGGAACTTTATCCGATGGGAAGCAAAGAAAAATTCATTTTGCTTTTAAACAACAACAAAATTCGAGGCAGCACTGAAATAAAATAATATTCAATACAAACCCACAACTTGATGGTAATACCCAATAAATGTGCAACATAACGTGCGTGTATGTAATCTTTATTATCCCTTTGTTCTGAACGGAAGAGAAACAAGGAACGCGCATAAGAGAAATATTTTTTTCCTTTAGGGAGGGGTTTTGTTATCAATAGTAGGCTAACAATGAGATAAAATTGTGTATCCGTTCGAGTATATTATAAGGAACAAAATAAATATACTCATAGTAGTGAATGGATTGGCATTTTTATCTCAAAAAGAGAAGTGTATTGACCGAGATATTCAAGCCCACTCAGCAGGGAAAAACATAAACATGGAGGGTGCCAAGTGGCACACTCAGTACGGTACACAGCATTTCGGGCTACTTACTCGTGTTGAGTGAATCAGATTTATTTTTCCCTCATGTAAAATATAATTTTGTGACTCGAAAACACGTTTTCAAAAATGATTTATTCCACAATAAACAATACAAAGCACTACTGTACTACGGACTACTGTTCATTGTGAAATAAATAATTATTAAAAACGGGATTTCGTGTCACAAAATTATATTTTACTTTTGAACAGAAAAGAGCTGGAGTTTTGGGCACAGAGCGGGAATGGAATGAATGACAGGAAGGGTGATTTTGTATAATATTCAAAATAATTGTTTGGATAAGTTTCAATGGGTTTCCTATGATCTGGATTATGCTGAGTCCGCAGCGTCTTTGAGCGGCGGCGTTATCACATCTGGATTGCAGTCCTTTGTGTCTGCGGGGATTGACTGTCAAAACTTTTATATTTACAGAGAGGGTGTTGACATCGATGAAGCCGTATCACCATGTGGGTAGAATCGTGGGCTGAAGCGTTTGACTAGCTGACTGGTTGTAAGAGGCCAGGTCAGGCAGGATAATGAGAATCTTGATGACTCCCTTTGTCACCGTTAAAAAGTTGTCCGTGTCACTAATAGCTGTTTGAAAATCGATAGATGGAACCGTTAGTGAATATTTCAGTCAGCGAAAAGACAACAAGTAGCATGTGAGGACGGCGAACTCATCTAGAGCTAACCGTTTTTTTCTCGATTAGTGCATCAGTAGTGGACTTGATGAGGATTGTCTCTAGAGCTCTCTAGTTTGATTTGTTTTTACAGACGTGGAACTTCATTGTCAATTTCGGTTCTTTTCGTCCGAACAGCTTGATGTACAGCCCTTTACCTTGGTGTCTTTCCCCCAGCCTTACTCGCTGTAGCTGTTGTATATTGTTTTACAATTGGTTGGTTCGCCTGGACTCTTCCTACGTTGAATTTCTCTCTCACGACTTTCTTTTGGGATTAGCCTGTTTAATGTGGTTTTCGATGTTTTCTTTGTGAGCGTTTCAACATTTTTGTTTATCCCACCATGCAAATGATAATAACGTGTGTCACCATCATAACAGCTTCTAATGGACTTCAGTGACACCCCTCTCCATAAGTACACATCCTGAATCAAGGTACTACCAATATTCCCCTTTCAATCATAATCTAGAATAAAACTAACTCTAACACTAAAATAATGAATAGTAGGTACAAATTCAAAGCGAAGGAATTTCGAATTTCGAGAAAAATTGATACGAGTAGATTATAAATACTTAATGAGAAAATTCTTTTCCTGATTAGGAACCGAGAACTCGTGTAAAGCCTTTCTCTTTCGAGCGGGGTTCCGAGCATTTTCTTCTGGTAAGTTTAAAGGGCCAAGTTAGTTACATGGATCGTTTAACCTGGATGATCCCTTCTTACCTCTTCCTTCACAACGTCAAACAAAAGTAAGGATAACTGGCTCACTAGATTAAAGATCGTTAACCGGGATTTTTTCGCGAAGTTTCACAAGCACTTTGGATTGTGGAGAGAATCAGTTAAACTCATTCTTATTTCACTCCATTTAATTATACCGTATTGGTAGAGTTGTATTACATACAAAGAATCCATACCCATTCACAGATTTTGTGAAATTTTGTTTTGGGTATGGATTCGTTTCCATTTTCAATAGTGTCCGATTTATATTCTGGAACCAAAGAGTTCTATGGTGCCGTATTATATATTCTATTATATTTCCACAATACAGGTACCGGTTATAAATAAATAAATAAATAAGTAAATAAGTGAAGTAATCGCCAATTCATCTCTCTCATACTTATACCTCGCGTATCTTGACTAGAGAGGAGTTCGCCCAACATCAGCTTGAGTCATACTTAGAGATGACACCACTTGAAACGATGGTTCCTTGACATTGGTGATTAGATCATACGGGAACCCCTATAAGCCCTCTATAATTTGGGAATTTGAACAATTATCTCAAAGTTCTCAACGCCAAATTAATTAGCTATTGATTGAGATCTACGGCCTGTAAAATCACAAAGGTAGGAGGTTACAAGGAAGGAAAATTGTAATACAGTTTTCATTTAAAACAATACCTAGTTAACTTATTGGACATAATTTGTCAATTGTTATTCCTCATGCAACTCCCCTCTCCGAATATGAATACTGTATTTCATTGCTCCTGGAATTATTCAAGACTTACACCTAGGGGTATGTAGACAATTTCGGCCTGTTCATTGCAAATTACAGTTACTGACACCTCCAAAAACAAGAATGCGAAATATTTTCATGGGTCATCCTACTCTCCTCAAAGATTGAACAATAATATTGAATGTGAAGAATGATGAAATGACCGTTGCAGCAAATATTTATTCATTCGCTCTTCCTCTCTTTTCACATTTCGTGGAATCGCGCTTCAGCTGACCCCACACTGAATGTTTCCCCAAATTAAAACGAAAAACGGCCAGTAATATTCTTGGAAATGTAAACAATCTCGTCATTAATAGGCCACCGAATAAACAAAAACTGAATTCTGTATTCAGCGGTGATGTGTACAGGAGATGCTCAATAATTAATATTAGGGACCTTGGGGGATAATGACCCGTTCGTAACTGGGAACCTCATCGGGAGGTCGGGTAGCATTTTGGTCGGGCCATTTTAATAATTTCGGCGTTGAGTTTTAGGGTTGAACGCTCTCTGTTGAATTGTTATCAACTTCATTAGAATTCAACGGACGGTTTCTAATCAAGCGGTTAGAGATGGGGGTACGTTTAAGTGAAGGTGGCGGAGGTATGGTGTTGAGGAAGAAGAGACATTCCGGGGGTTAGTCCGGACTTCCGGGAGTCTTTCTTGCGGATACCACATCATTACCTCTACTTCTCGGTCAGTAGGGCGTTCACGTGGTTATCCTCACCATGAATTCTCTGCAGCTTACACTCAGACATACGAGAAATGGATTTACTAGAAATATTGAGGTCCCAAGCGGAAGCACGGGTTGTAATTACGCCAGGTATTCCCTCATGATGATCATTAACTTCAAAAGCGGCACTTCGTTGTATAAGGGAGAGGGTGCCCCTAGATGTAAGAGGGGAACTAATATCGTCGGTTAGATTCAAACGAGAGTCATAATAATACATTTTACGATAAACCACTTCTCTTGTTGAGACCACCATTACTCACGACAAAACTCATTTTGGGTATTTGATGGAATAATTTATTTAAAGACTCATAAATGCTGTTCTATTTTCGCATTACTCAAATAATTTGACTGATCCGAAAATAGAACAGCTATAATTATTATAGCATGTATGACAAAACCGCCAACATTTAGATACAAAGCACTAGTTTGCAGCAAAGAAAGAAAAAGCTTTCGGCAAGTTCCCGAAGAAAATACGTACTGCAATCGCTTTAAAGTGTTTATTACACATTCTTTTGAAACATTTCTCGTTAGAAATTAAATTTAACTCAGTAGGTAGTTCGCTTTCACTCTAAATTGCCTCTTTTTCCATAATAATCGTTTGTTAGCGCCAATTTTCATTAAATGATCGTGCGAATATGACATGAGGTTAGAATATTGGTACGTATTAGGTCCAAGGTATTCCTTGGAGTTAGGTATTTATAAATACTAATTTATGTTGATCATAATCTGCTCTATTAGTTTTTAGTACATACATAACTATATTTTTGTTGTGGTTGAAAATTTCGTCAGGACGGTACCATCACTGTTTTCTCCGACGAAGGCTGGAGCTGACGTCAAAACCGAGTGAAAGCAGGTTTGCTAATTCGGAACTCGTGGGTAGAGGTGTTAGGAATACAATTTGGCAACAGAGGCTTGTAATACAACCAATTCGAGTAAAATTAGAGATTCGCATGAAGTTACAGTAGTAATAGCTGTCTGGCTAGAAACGTGAAGTACCATGTGCGATGCGAATACTTTGTATCATTGAGGGTTTGAATTCCAGAAGATTTTTTTTGACATTTCTAATGCATAAACCACCTGGTGTAAAAGTAAAATACTTTAATTTTGCACTGTAATAGTACCTTCAAGAATAGCGCAGGTATACCAAGCCCGGCGACACCCCATCAAGGTTCGTTCCCTTTCCTGAAAATGAAGACTGGTTAACAGGCCGTATCCCTGCCTGGTTTTCAGGCCTTTGTCTCCCGAATTCTGGAGAGCGTTTTGCTCAATTATTCATGGCTTAATAGACTGACTAATCACCTTGCGGATAAGTTGAGGTGCCCAGCACACACGGTGCAGATTGATGTGCCGCATTCCCAGATAATGGGGCCCCATTGTCTCCTAGTCCCGTCTTCGTCCCAATGTATCCCCCTCATCTGTCCCTGTAGCCATTTATTCAATGCGAGGTCTTCCTAGGCTCTGGTAGGACGATGCCTTCTAAGATTCGCGCCGGCCCTGGGTCTCTCCTAGGGAAGAGTGCATATAAGGAAAGTGCAAGTTCCTGCTTTCTTAGTGTCGTTAAACCACCTCTCTAGCGTTACGAAAGTTGATTTTTGTCATAAGAATTCTGAAACTATCTTGGATGACTATATCTTTGGATATTTGAGACATTGTATAATAATTATTATGATAGTTTGTTGTGAGGTTACAAGGATCTTATCTTATGACCAGATCGTTTGATATTTAATACATTGTATAATTATGATTGTTTGGTGTGGGGTTACAAGGATCTTATTTTCGCACGGACGCTATGTACCATCGCACCAATACCTACCAAACTTATTAGGGTCCATCGTAGATCCCATACACCTAAATTCTATAGAAATCCTCTATTTATCGGTATCATCACGCAATAATCCCTTAACTGATGAATGTATTCCAGTTGTTGATCGATGCTTGTATTTCCTTTTTCAGAACTGAGAGGATCGCAAAGTGAAGAACCGGAGGACTACGAGTCTGACAACGCCATCTCGACTCAACCTTTGCAATTACTGATCGTCTTCGGTGCAACCGCAGCGTTTCTACACCTCTGAATGTTTCCCCCTTTCGGAGTAAACTCTAATTTTCAAAAGACTTATTTTAACGTTGAGGTTGATTTTCATCCTCAAAACTAACGTGAGTGGCGTTCGTGCTGTAGTTACATTCAGCCTTGGCAACCTCTCAAGCCCAAAATTCGTTGTCAAAGGGTATACCTATTATGGAATTCGGTGTTGTCGGAAATAACCAAAACTACGCACACTAAGTCACTCAAGGAACGTTTCGAGCTTTCTCCTTGCTTTGTTGCCGCATTTTGTCAGAAAAATAACAAAATGCAAGACTGTTTCCTCAAGGTGCTCACTTTTTGTTTAGTAGATTATTAGTGTTTCTAGAAGCTTCACTTTATCGTTTATTAGATGATGAATTTATACTTACTTCCCTTAAATATATTTTCCCGCGTGATGGCGTACTACCTTGCCGTTCATTTCAAACGGAAAAATGCTTCAACCCCCCTGTGAACTGATCATCTCATACCCGAAAATATCTCGCATAAATAAAGTCCCCCTCAACCCATAAATGGGTTAACCGAAATAAATTAGAATGGCAAATTGTGAAATGATGGAGCAACTCTTTCCTGGTGAGTTTTGATTGACTGATTTTTATTCAATGTACGAGTAAGAGTTTGTCTTGCTGTATGTCGATGTTTATAATAGAGCTGTTTATTATTGTACAATAACATTTAGTTCAACTTGTACGTTAATCGTTCGAGTGACTAAGACCAATTACTGTTCTGTTAGCCACTTCACCTTCAGGCTATTATTATTTTGAGTAAACCAATTTTCATTCGCTATGTTAAATTGACAGAATTGGAACCATGGGGAAAGAATGGATAGTTAAAGATTACAAAATATCAAGGGCATCATTGTGTTTTGTTTAGGATTTTGTTGTTTATACGCTATAAATGGAATGTCCTTGCTTGACAATGTTGGACAATGTTGGTTTATTATCTTCGATAATGAACCATTGGAATTTTGTAATTACTATTATTATTATTATCCCGTTCTCTTAGTGTTATTCTGTACTGCGTCCGCATTGTCGGGGTTAGTACTGCAACTCAACTTGGTTCAATTGATCATAACAGAGAGTTGGCTATGAGCAAGTGAAGAGGAAAATGACATTAATGGCGAGGTACGTTGTCTCTTGAGAGGTAAAGATGAATTCGTCCATGGTCATCATTATTCAGTGGTTTTAAGGACAATCTTCGACCTATGACAATCTTTGAAGTTATTGCAGTTGGATGGCGGAAATCTTAGTAATTCTATGAAACCCGAATACACGATTTTATATGCAAACTATGCGAGCTGAGGAACATGATAAACTTCAAACATTCTTAAGAAATCCTAATTTACTCCCAAGTCATACGCGATGTGGTCCTGTATTTTTTAAATTAACCGATTCGAACGCTAACAAGAATTTCCATGACGATTGTTGTCAGGATTGTAATTATTTAGTAGTACCTACAGCTCATCCTGCCTTATTTCAGTGTTTCCTCTAATCGAATGTTACTCAACTCTTCTTGGATCCAAAGAATAAGGATGAAACATACCTCAAGCTAACGCAAGAGGAGAAGGAGGAGGAGGGTCGAGATTGTTTCCTAATATAACCATTATGTACTCGTATATTAATGGTTTGCTGTTCCGACGATGAAATTTATGATAATGAAATAATTGCAGACCAATTGTTGTCCATAAAATAATTTATTGAGAAACTCTTCCCTTATACGTTTCCAAACATGATTTTGGGGTAACGCCTTGTTCACAAATCTCTACAGGTATGCGTGTCTGTGTGTTGTCTATATTGTCGTCTAGTCCTAATAAATTATCTTAATTAAGGATTTCCAAGAGAAATTGTAAAATATGTATATTTTTCTCCAAATAAATAAGTTCAATTAGCTAATAACCTGAATACTACTATTTTGTACATTGGTAGATCTATGGTCTGTATAATCCTTGTTTTCTATAATCACCTGCAGCAACCAAGATGTCCAACCTAAAGCAATAAGTACTCGTAACTTGAAGTTTATAGGTATCATTTGAGTTAATGGAAGGTTGAATATTTGTTTGCGAATACTTGTTTGTAAAGTTTCTATGAGCATCGTACTTGTGCTGGTCATTCAACAAATGACAGTTGTACAGTTGTACTTGGCACCTTTGTACATTACCGAGTGAAAATTTCTACTGAATTGTCTTTATTTACATTTTTATGTTAGTTCGGGCGTAATTCTTAGGTCCGTAATTTAGTAAAATACTAGAAACTATTATACGAAAACTATTGAATACAAAATGAGCCATGTTATTCGGTCTTTGGTTTAGAATTCAATAAAATTCGTCTGAAAGCCAATGACATTAATTGTATTAAAATAAATAATTGTCTTGTTTTTGTTGATTGTATTTCTTGATTTTCAGCATTACATCATGTTCCTAAGGTTGTGCCCATCTTTAACCAACCATGCTCCCATTCCGAACCTTGATCGTGTATCTATGTCCTAGACTGCAAAGTCGAAATCTAACTAGATTGTAAGCATCCCTGTAAATATATTATATTATTATAATACTCTCTGATTTATTTCGCACTCCTATAATCTGCGTGTGTTTCTCATATAATATTAAAAATGCGAGTAGTTAGAAGTGAAAAGCTTCTTGATCTATAAAAAACTCGAATGCCGACCTTTTGTGATGAATCATATCATCCTGTATTATTCATGTTGAAGCAACAACAATACATTACGTATGAAAACTTATTAAGGGAACCTGAGCTGTAGCTTCCATGACATACTCTTCCTTAACAGTTTTAAATAATGATAAACAGTGACTGTGTTGGAAGGAGGAAGCAACATTCTGCATATAACTTCGACGGAAGTGGTTGACTGCAGTGGAATCTCCTAATTGATAATCGTAACCAAACAAGAAGTTAAAGGCGAAGTCTTCCCCTTGCATTCACGAGTGTATGAAACACGTGGGCTTAAACGCAGAGGGGGTTTGAAGAGGTGAAAACGGTTAAATTGCATATTAGAGTGACACATTAAACGTTCGCTTATGAATGGGTCTCATTACCAGGGATACATTCCACGGTGCCTTAGTTCTAAATGAATCATTAATCTACTTGTGAACGGGGTGGGGTTTAGTTGCCATTTTAGAAATTGAGACGAGAACACTACTATCTTTCTACTTCGTGCTCATATTGGACTGTCATCGTAATGTGATCTACTGAAGACTAGCCACCGTGATAATTGAATAAAATACAGTCATATCCATGTAAACAGGTGGTGGGCAAGTGATTCAATCGACCACTCACAGTTTAGAAACAATACCAGTTCATATGGAAACCTCAACTATATAAACCTTATTACGACAAGGGCTCTACTGTTTTCACATGTAGGTCTTGCAGGATCTAGTAACAGCATTTTCAGAGAAACCTCAACTACCTAGCACTCCTTATGACGGAAACCCCCATTCCTTGGTCCTCTAAGCATTCGAAAGTGAACTCGCGTTACGGCTTATGAGAACATTATCTCGTATAATTATCGAAACCAGCCCTCAGTATGTTAGCACTTTCTCACGATAAGCGTGCAAAATTTGACTAACCAAGGTTTGGGAGACCAAAAAGATTTAGCGAGTAGAAAGAAACTTCTTCTCCAAGACAAACGAACCTGGGTGGTAGTGACACAGCCTCAGCTTTTTTTTACTTACTGCCCTCGAGTTGTAAATGGTAGTAATAAATAAGAGCTGGTCTCTTTTCTCTGAACCGGTTAAATTTCAGGAGAGAAAGGTCACGAATTGGAAAAGTTCTCAGTATGATATTCCACACAATAGTTATAGTATCCATTCACAAGTTCTCACGAAATCCAACCGGTTCAGTCGCTGGCTGCTTCCTTTTGTGACTACAAAGTTAATATTACATTTGTACGCAAGTTTTGAAATGAAATACAATACTACCTCATCTCGGATTTGAGTTTCATCTGTTAATTCTTGTTTTTGTTTTGTCCACTTGAACCGACATGCCACCTGCCTCAAGAACCCAGTTTTCACGCACATAGGTAGATACAATATACGCATGAAATTCAATTCTGTATACCTACCATTTGTTCAGTCGTTTTCTTTTTGAATCATTATTTTTACAAATAAAATACGATTTTTGGAAAAAGAAAAACTCAAACTTGCAATAGCAGTTTGCAACAATAGTATTCCAACATTGTTAATTCCCAGCTGAATTAGGGATTTGTAGCATGTAGCTAAGAAAAGTTACCATCTGGATGGTCATACATGTGTAAATAAACACATACCTATGTATAAAAATTGTTAAATCTAGTGATGTATTGAAAGGGGTCCACTAAAATGGTAACACTTTTCCAACATTGATGTTCTATGAATGTTGAATTCATAGCAATACCGTATTTTTTCGAAAACGGTTAATTATTTTCTGTAACGGGATATCATTTACCTCCGGCACGGACATCCAACTTCCTCAAATTAGTTTAAATTTCCATTGAGTCTGACTATGCTCCATGTTCAGTGTGGCAAGAAGTTGGATAATAGCAGAAATAGTTGATCCTTGGATCTATAGTCTTAATCATGTCTAAAAATCAAGCTCCTGCAAGAAGAAACTCCGAGCCTAAAAACGCATATGCCACCACGAAGGCTACATCGTCGGCGAACAGAATTTTCTGCGAATAGGTCGTAATTGTTAACGCCTATAGTACATTATTGAGCGGTAATTGTCTAGTGTTGAAGAACGCGGAGCTAAAGGGGTGGCAGATACATCACAATCACACAACCCTGAGCTCCGCGTTCTGATGTATGGGGAGCTAAAGCTATTTAACGCCCTGGAAAAGTTGGCGGTTTGGCTCGAAGAACGCGGGGAGGCGCTAGGAATATTCCGTAAAAATATTAGGTGGTCTGATGCCCCTAGAACACGCGAGGAGCATTCCGCACGCAAAGGCTCGCGCTGATCTCACTATCATCATTCTCGAAAGCGAAAAATGCTTCCCAGGAAATGACATTTCTGCCCCGCCACACCTAATTCCCCCTGTAGTAGTACGTTATTACTATGGGTAGCCTACGGTTGTGTACCATGCTATCGAATTGCTAAATGTCAGAACCAAGGCATATCAGCTATCGTCGGATTTTTTCATTAGTAGGTAGGTAATTTGTTACAACTGGTGACCACTTAATCCGTAGGCCACATTTGCAACAAGTTCTACAAAACCGGACCTCGTTTCAGAATCCAGTAAGTACTTATTTAATCAAATATTGAACTTCTCTTCACAAATATAATTAAAATACGAGTACTATTGTTGAAAGACGCTCCAACGGCGAAATTAGGAGAGAAATGTGTAGGCTTATCTCGTATGTATTTGACCATCCCAATTGATTCATAACTGATTAAGGGTAGAAAGTTTAACACTCTCGGCGCGGCAGCATATTCATAGAATAACGCCTCTGACGGGATTTTTAATAACTTGAAATTAAACATTAGTCTCATAATTTTCAACGAGGAAGGTATTTATAAGCATGTAGACTAGAAAAAAACCAAAGTTGATAAATTTCCAAGAATGTTGCCAAATGGCAACGCCCGCCAGGGGCATAAAACCTAGATAGTCTAACCCGCAACAACACCTTTTTTCTGTGGACCTGTTCCGAAATTTCTGGGAATTTTACTAGTTTTCCAGGGTAAATAAATATAACTTACTGTATTGTACAGAAATTATTATGCACGTCATTGTTGATAATACGTTCTAACTTTTTGAACGTACCGTTTTCTTTTCTAAAAACTCGGTAAGCGTGGAAATGGAATGTAATAAAACGTCGAAACAAATGCTGTAAATACTGTACTGAATTTTTGTAACTTATTATTATAATACATGAAAAATACATGAAATGTAAATACTGAACTGAATTATAATACATGAAAAATGCATGAAATGGCATACACATAATATAAACAAAAACAAAAATTACATAGGTACGTGAAATGGAATACATACATAATTTTTCGACCTAATTACATGCTAAACAGAGGTAGCAAAAACTAACAAAGAGAGAATCCTTTTTCCTTGTGGTAATTCAGGAAACAATTTGGTATGCAAAGCCCTGGCTGTTCATCACATCCCGGACAATATGATGAAACATGTTTCACAACTTTGGTTTTAGAGCACTGACGGCAACGGATTCGTTTTTTTCTGCTCCCATCTGAATCATAGATCATGAGAAAATGCTTGGCGTTTATCATATTTTGGCTCTTTGATGGAAGTTAGGTAGATGAAGGAGACGGAACCTCACCACTATTTAGAGATGAAACGCCTGAAATGTGCGTAAAAGTCTCAAAATAAATAACAACTTGTTCATTTCATAATTTACGAAAGTAATATCAATACAAAAAACAGATAACTTACCGAAAACAGAAGCGTTGGATGAAAGAATAAGTAGTGTGGGCTCCACGTCCTTTTTCCTTTGCTTCAGACTTGGTAAAAAGCACTATATGAAAACGGGTGAAGCACTATGTTTGTTCAGGTCGTACTGAAGTCATTGAACCCTAACGGGAGCATCTTAGAGCTACCAAACCCCACTACGGTCAAAAGGAACTTGGAGGGGGCTTCTTTTCATTGCGTTGCCATATGGATACGGCCGTCAGAGGCGAGAGCTGAGCCCGTTGCCATATGGCAACGTCCGCGCTGAGAGTGTTAAAATCTTGTGATAACTTGCAAGAAGCCTACTGGAGCGAGTTGTTAAAATTCCTGCATATGAGGGTTATGGGACTTATTATTGCAGAGGGTTATTGCAGAGAGGAGAGTGGCGGAGTGATAGCTTTTCACGCATGATTAGGTACCAGCTCAATAATATTGTTAATTACCATATTAATAATAATAAAATTAATAATAATTAAATAATATAATATATAATATAATTATAATTATAATATAATATAATTAATATAATATTATTATATTATAACATAGATAATAACTATATTTTTGTTTGGTAGAACTCACCTTTATCAGGATGTAGAACTCCACGGTATCAGGTTTAAACAGATTACAGTGAACCTGTTTGATGCGTTTTGTTTATTTATCTTCTACCATCAGATTGAAGATGATGCCTACCATCGTCAGGACGCATTCGAGTTGCTAGTGACGAAGCATTCATCCGAAACAAGCGTGAAAAAATAATGATTTCTCCCTATGGAATTGACCCCAATTTCTGTGCGTTCCAGAGAACGTGTTCCATGTGGCAGAGTAATTAATGTCACACTTTTGCTCCTGATATGAACTTCTCTCAGTAAAAACAAGTAGGTACGACCATCGGCGATAAACATCCCAATAATGAGTCAGTTACCGAGATGGGAAATAACGGTAGTGACCCAATCGACCAGCTTAACCACACTGAACCCTTCCCCTCGCCATTAAGAATCCTCTCACTCTCGCCACCATTACCACAATAATTGCAAAGTCCTATAGCCCCTGGAGTACACCCTCACGTTTTCGCCTTGATTGGAAAATATAAAAGCAGCATTAATATCTCAAAGAACGGTACCTAATATCGGCACAAAACGTTGCTAATTTAGTTTTTGAGTAAATGTGGGGAGGTTTGGTAATAATGAGCTCTCCAAATAAGACGAATAATTATCAATTTGGCCTTATATTCACCCAGGGATTACTTGTTGCTTCGCACGTTTCAATGAAGATACTAGAATATCCATAGAATATCATTTTACATAATATGCAAATATATTATACGACCACCTACCTTCATTAACGTTACTTTAATTCACCTACCTTCATTACCGCTATTAATATATTGATTTATGTTATCACATCATTTCATAGGGCTCTATCACATTCACTTGATAGATATTAAAATCATAATATAAATAATAGCCATAAAATCAATAATAATAGTCATAAAATCAAGTAGTTATAAACAGGAAATTTCTTTTGCGTATGCGTAAGTTATTGATACAATCGTCACGAAATATCCGGATAAACACGAGACAAACATGCGGAATCTGTGGAAATTTCATCGATATCAAGAAAAAATACGACAAGAATACCAAAGACATGAACGTAACAGAAAGCTACTGTCTGTGTCATGAGTCATTGGGAACCATCAGAGACACGAACTCCTGAATTACATCGAAACTAGCTGAAGAAACTAGGGCCCTCGCACTGGCAATAAATAAGTTCAATATTTAGATCAAAAATATCGTGCAAAATGTGGAAGTGTCGGGAGCCCTCAGACTCCACAAAAATATTGCAAAATATTTCAGTGCCGATTCAACTCCCCCCCTTACACCGCGCTCCCCACCAACAAATTATTGGAGGATCCGTGAAAATTTCAAATCTTTCAGAAAAATATTGAACGCCTTTTTTGCACAGTATTCCTCATACTCTCACTATTTTTGCGAAAACACATGTGGACATTTGTGGACAAAAATATTGTGCACATTTTGGCCAGTGTGAAGGCCCGGCGCATACTGAACCCAGCACACGCCCAACATCACTGCATGTTGAACCCAGTTATTGTCTGTCAGCCAGGTTTCGCGATGTCAGCATTAGAACTCCTCCTGAATTAAGAATCTCCGAGTCAAAAAGTGAAGAACGGATATACTGTATTTGTTAAGGAGAGAAATAAAATAAATAATTATTTAGCTGGGAGGAATACATACAAAGAGTTCAACCTGTTTGAACAAGTTCTTGATAGTGTTTTAAAAAAATTGTTTTTGGCTCACACGAGAGCAGGTCAGTGATGTACATGAACCGATTGGAATTGGTATAACTGGAAGGGAATGTAATGCCCACAAACCAATTGGGAGTTTAGAAAAGTTGGCAGTACTGAAGAAGGAAGGAAGTGTCCGAATAAGAAAGAAGGAAGAAAGAAGGAAGGAGAAGACAACCGAATTCACGCTTGGATCGAAACTGACTGGAATATCCGTGGGCTGGGTCGAATGTGCGGCTACTCTTTAGATACTGTGCTTCACAGAACTATCCACAGGGGTGCAATATGCTTAGGTATAACCAGCAATTAGTGCGCTTCAAGTTTTCAATTGTTACCGTATGCGCAGAAGCGACTGTTAATACGATCGCTTTCATATTCGCATGGAACTATCAACTCCCAACCTGGATTATCTTTGTAGATTTCATCAACATTGATATAGCTTCGGAATTACCCCAATGCCATGAATTCTCGTACTTCCCTGCACTTGCGCAGACGCTCTCATTTCGATCTCAATGTAAATCATAAGGGATCATGAGTTTCAAATGAAGATTATAATAAGTTTAAATAAAAATCATCGATGTGCTGCGCAGAAGACCATTATAATGAAGAAGAAACTCAGCTCTCCCCCATGACCCAGCCAGAAGGCTCCGGATTAAATCAACTCAAAGCCTAATTAGGACGGATATAATATATATTATGTATATTTTATACATATTATGTATAAAACATAAAATATGCCAAATCAGTCAGTTAATACACAATATTGCCTGGTAGGCTAATTTGGGGAGGGAGTGGTGTTTGTGTTGGTTATAATATATTATGTTGCTCGGATTGTGTCTTGATGTGTGTGTTTATGGGAAGGCTGCATTCAAGTTGTTGTCCCTCAGCGTCTGTAGGCCACCTAGATTTTCTCCCTCGCCGTCTCCATCTTCAGGTCTTGATAGAGGACCTCAATCAACTCAGTTGAAGCGCGAACCAGTACTTCTCCAGAGGGCACAGGGTGAGAAATTGGCAGCGCGAGATGTGGTATAATGTTTTAATAGATCATGAGCTTACCGACGAGTAGTGAACGATTTTTGAGAGGCGGAAAATGAGTAATTTACATTTCCCTAGCAACGATTGGTTGTACGTGAAAAGCATCAGAAAATTGCCGGTGTCGATAATCTTCTCACACAATAATTATTACCTGGCCGAATTTCAAAACGTTTTCGGGCTGGTAGGCTGGTAGAACAATAATATGCTCCAGCCATGGACCTACCAGCTCGATGATTATTATTCCATGATAATAATATAAAATATATTATTTTATTATAACTATATATTATTATAAAATATATATTATTATAACTCTACCGCGCAATACACCGACTATTATGTGAGTTCATAGTAGGCTACCGAGGTCTCTCTATCTATACTGTGTTTGAAGCGCGCTCTATGGAGAGAACATCACACTAAAACAGCTCCCACAATAAGCTACAGGTAGCAGGAGTGACGGAGTAACGGAGTATTCAATGTGTTGCCTCAAGAGTAATCCCATTCAGTAGTTGAGGCATTTGGATGGTAGGTAGTTGAGGCTTATACGTAAGATGATCCCATGATAAGAACTTGATCAAAAACTGTAACTTTCGGCTGCTAAAATTCGCAAACGTAAACATCCTTGCAACACAACAACTTGGGCTCTTTTCATCTTATGTCGACTACGTCTTAATTGTTCTCGAGCGTCAGGGCCAAAACGTTATAAACGTTATAAAACGTTCAAAAACGTTATAAATTTGTCTGTATAAAAAATGGAAATAGAATCGAAATTCCGTGGAATTCGAGGTACTCCCATACATATACACTCTGGTGCTGGTGACAGTCACCCAAGGTACAATGCTGGAAGCTGAACGACGTATTTCTTTCTTCTTCCAGAAATGCCTTGAAGTGAGGAAGACTACTAGAAGCAATTTCGTTCGGGAGGGGTCCAAAGCCAGAGGGGTAATATCACAGTAAATTGTCAGCAAGTCATCATAATACTCCCTAACATTGATAAGCCCAGTCAATAACGACATCAAACTTTGCTTAGCGCATGTATCTACGATGTTTTTGTATGGCGTTAGGATCCCTACGGATAGAGTGTACCTAAATTTGCAACCCTGAACATCGTGTGCCAACTTTGTGGTGCTCCAAAAACATCGAATTTTTGCACTAGTTTTAGTTTTTGGCCAAAAAATTAGTTACGCATTGTCTAGGTTGAAAAAAGTTATTAGTTCCTTTTTTGAAGTATATAAAATTCCCTACTACAATTTCAGTGGTAGTACAACTCCGTAGACCATGTAGAATCTGAGATAAAGAAATTTTATGTTACGGAATACAAAATATTGATCAAGTCTCGTAAATACTCAAGTCCGGTAAATACCGCGTACTATTTTAAAATCTACGTTTTTTAGCACACTTTTTGCTATAACTCCGAAACAATTGGTCCCATCCCAAATTTCAATTTTCTCTCTCAAACTTAGTTAAATTTACCATCACATATCTGAAATTTCGATTCAATCCTGGAAAAACCAGCTCACTAAACAAGTCAAAATCGTCAAATTTTGCCAAAATTACACATTTACCGTGCTGGCTTGGGTGTTTACCAGGATTTATTCGAAACTTCATACATGTATGAAGACTGATAGTAAATATAACCAGCTTTATGATAAAAGCAACAAATTTTGAATCGGACCACTATTTTCGGAGATAGGTATAGCGAAAAATGGGTCAAACCAACTTGGATTTCACAACAGTACGGGTTTTTAACCGTGTTGGCATGGGTATTTTAGGGGAATTGATTGAAATTTCATATATCGGGTCTGGAAGTAAAATTAACTAGCTTTCAGGCGAAAACAAAATTAATTTTGGGTCGTGTGGTGGCCAAACTGCTGAACCGAATTAATGTTATATAGGGTTCATCAGCGCAGAATTTAACGCTCTTTAAGAAAGTAAATCATAAGACTATTGTATAAAATCTCTTTATGACGCCGTGGACATTTCATCTCAGATGGGTCCAGAATACCGGCTTTTCGGTTTTTGTTAGTTTTTGAGAGAACAATTCGGTCTTGACGCGCCATTCTTCAAATTCTTCTCACATGACCTTTTTGTAGGACCAGTAGTTTGTCAGGTACGAGACTTTAAACATTAATTTGCACTTTTTGGGAAAATGGCCTATTTTTGTAGAAGACTTTAATAAAGGAACGTATAACTTTTTTCGCTGTGGCTGCGTAACTGTTATTTTAGCCAAAAACTAAAACTACGACAAACATTTCGCTGTCTTCCGAGCACCACGCAGTTAGCACACGGTTTTCAGGGTTGGAAATTTAGGTACACTCTATCCGTAGGGATCCAAAGAACATAATAATATTAAGTTGTTTTGATCCCTACGGGTAGTGTGTGCCTAAATTTCCATATTATATTTTTTCATATTATGAAAAAATCGTAGTTACATGCGCGTATGCAAAGTTTGCCTTTTTGTGTGTCAACATTGACTGGGCTATTAATCCCAGGATCTTGGATATTTTAGCTCTGACTATAGCTTTACGAGGAGTGACATCATAAGGTAAAAGTTGACAGTTGTCTACTTGAATCAAAGTGATTAAGTTGAAAGTCAATCATGATAGGGGCCTTTGGACTGTCAATAAGCTATTATTTAGCTTCACGAGGTGGTACATGCAGTTACTGATCTTTACTGATAAGTACGAAAAGCTTAAAAAAATGTTCAACATTCCGTTGCATGCAAACTACACCATTAAAAAGCGGGGATATTTCGCTAATCCACCCACTTCCCGCCGTCAAGTTCAGCTGTCGGGCCCAGTGGGTCATATCAAGGCTTTTATTTCGGTCCGTGACTCTACAGCGCAGTCTTGTGCCATCATCCATTGGATAAGGAACCGATCCACCGTCAACAGACTTCAAGGTATCACCATCTATTCTATTTCAAACATCACAAAAATATTTATTTACACAACATAGTATTCATAACACTACGAAGTATCTACGAGGCGTTCAAGAGCCTCCCAAATATCTCGTATAATATACCTTATTATGGACTTTAACTCATTTAACACCTAATCGCAGTGTAAATTTAACTGTAAAAATAATTTATGTAAACATGGTCATGTTTGTTGCTTCCAAGTTTAGGGATGCGACATTGTTGTACATCAAAATCAATTCCACTTGAGTTTTTCTTTTAGACCGCTCCGATCTAATTCACTAATGAAGTCTTGGTTCCAAATTTGTACGGCTTCTATAATAAATTTATCGAAAACTGGAACTGTGTTCTCAGCTGTATTGATAATCGGTGGCTTCGGTGTCATATAGTTTTCCATAATGGTTACATTTAATATTTAATGAATAGCTAATTACTTATGAAAACCCGAAAACGAGTGATCAACCAATAATAATTATTGACAATTATTGCTTAATTACTCTTTTTCTGGTTTTTATTAGTAATTAGCTAATTAGTAATTAGCAAAATTTAAAAAACAAGTGTAAACAACGTGAACATAATAATTATTATTATCGACACTTTTTTTTTTGAATTTTGGAGGGATATAAAATACCTACGCTTTGGAGGGATATAAAATAGAGGGACCGCACTCCACAGCCGTGTGAGGTTTAACCCGCTAACCCTTACGCTCTTGATCTAATCCACCCTGGAATCACTTAGCCAGCATTAGTTCGGAGTGGGGGTCGATCACTGGGCGACGTCACAAGCCCTTATGGCGTCATCTCGCGGTCTCCAGTTTGTTTTCACCAGCTTTTTTGTCTTGAGGATTCGGGCTATGCACGACACAATCCACTCCCATGTTCGCTCGATGGAGATCATTTCCCTGATCACGTTAGAATACACATGTGTGATTTTGCCCTCCTCTCCTTCCAGGATTTCTCTTCCTCTTGTCGATCTGGTACAGTGGAAAAACGTGTGATCGGTATCGTCGTTTGGTGCATTTCCTTACCAGCTCTTTGCAGTTCCTGCAAACGTTCTTCGGTGCTGGTAGGACCGGGAGTATCCATGGCCCGACAGGAACATTGCAGTGTAGTCCACTTCCCCATGCCTCCAGTCGAGTCATGGGCGGACCTGTGGGATAAGCACGTGGGCCCAGGTCCCCCTAACATCAGATTCCCACTCATTCGAATGATTGGTAGATTCCCTCTCATTCGAGAGTTGGTAGATCTACCAATGCTGCATTGTTGTCTCTCTCTCTCCTCTTTCCTGATATGGGATAGTGACTCTTCTGAGGATCGCTGGAAGCAGATCCGTTTCCTCTCCATTGCAAGGAGGTTGATTAGAATTGAGTAGGCAACGACCTGGCATGGAGACTGTACGATAAGCACATGCTATTCGCAAGGCTCCCCGCCTCTGCACCGATGATCTCGATACGTTTCAATGTGGAGGACTCCAGCCCACACCTCCACTCCATATAAAAACCTCCAGTGATATAAAAAATTTGAAAAATCTTCGTTCCAAGTATGAGTAGTCCCAGTCTCTGCTTAGGACCACTTGTTAGGTTTAGACTGTGTTTCTATCACTAAACCTCCTACAACCCCACAAATACCCTCCTGCCAGATAAGCCAAGGAGGAATTCACATAACGGTAACGAGATAGTTCATCTATGAATATCTTTGGTTCCGGCCTTGACAATTTCAATTTACCAATATGTTCAATTTACCAACGCGACTTTACTCCACTTACTTAGAAATATTTAGGTTAGAATAAATTTTTATACATCATGGAACCTATAAAGTGTATTAATGAAATTATTTATTATTTGATGGTATCTATCTAAATGGGACCTTGATCGAATAGCACTTTCAACCAGGTAGCCACGTGGAAGCTTCGAAACTTCTGCGGGGCAGACCCTGACCCAATAAGGGCTTCCGCCTAACCACAGCATCGATCTCAACATCTTCTTGAATGAAACGAATGTTGAATCAACTCCATTTGAACAAAATCGCGAATAATATTCTAATGTTATACCATAACTTGACATTGGTTCCTCATTTCCGTATTGTCCAATGCTAGTGTTTTGATCGTGAAAAAGTGATTTTGCTATTGATGTGATTTCAGTTCATTCTTCCCAACAATGAGCCTTCGTAATCTATTAAGATCAAATTTGAAGCTCAACATTTCTTAGGTTACAATTAATTCTAAAATCGAGTCCACGAATTTTGTTAGCCAGCAGAGAACCTTTAACATCATCCTTAGGGATAACAAAGGAATGAAAGACTTTCAATTGCTGAGAAAGGTCTTGAAAAGGCCTAGGAGGATCAGTAAGAATACGGACCTCAGGTTCCTATACGACCGGATATAGTTTAATTTATTAGACAGGGCAGGTGATGTTCGTTGGGTTAGATGGTTAGAAAACCGTCGGAATGATTTCGATATTATCGGCCGCCGTATATGGGGAAGGATTATTTCACCGGATAGAACTGGGCACTGCCTCACAAGAGAGTACTTAAATGTCATTGGAAGAGCCCCAATACAACCCTGAATGTCGAATATGCTCCGAAGACCTGGAAACACTCGAGCATGACCTCTTCATCTGAACATTTATGATGCGATATCACCCTAATCATAATAATGTCATCAAAAAAGTTAATGTTAAAGAAAAGTGACCTTTAGATTTGTGAAATTGTGTAACTATCATAGTTTAGTTGTAGGTTTTAGGTTTATAGGTTTATAGGTATTATAGGTTTAGTTTAGTTATAGTACGTGTCCAACGTGAAGGAATGATTTACAAAATATTTACGTTAAACGACAAACTTGTCAGAATATATTTTTTAGAAAAGGGAATAACATGTAATAACATTATTAATAATAAATGGATACCAACATGAGTTGTAAGAACTGGCACCCGGGATGTCATAGATTGTCGGTAAATACTAAATATATCTGTAAGTTAATATTTTTGATGCAATATTCAACAAGCTTATTGGTCGATAACTGGTCTGGTTTGTTCTATTTTTCCTGGTTTTCAATGAGAATTATGTGAGCGTGTTTCCATTGTTGAGGGAAGTAACCTGTTCTCATAACACCATGTAACATGATCAACTAGCACAGCAAACACTTCTTTAGATTCGACACTGTTGCAACCCACATCCATCAGAGATGCCAGTTGATGGACTGCACCCTCTCATCACGTCACACGCCAATTAGAGGACAACCTCTACTATAGTTCCAAAATTACCTATCTCAACTGTGATGTTCACAACAGAACAATAAAGTTTTCTTTCAAATAATTAATATATATAAGTTACATAATATGTAACTTATATATACATATTATGATGTACATATTATGATGTATGCTTCCAAGTTATTCAACTTATATACATCTCTAAGTGTGTGTGATTTTTTTTGACCGTCAGTAAGAATGATGTTGAGGGATGTTGAAATGAAAATTGATTTATGTGCCAACGTTTTCATTTGACCGACCCTCGACATCCCTCAACATCATACATCTCTAACTTGAATAACTTGCTAAAATTTTAATTTTCCCACACCTCTCTACTAATTTCTTTTTTCTTTTAGATGCCCAAGGTGCCAACGGAGAAGAGAAGTGAAAAGAAAAGTGGTTGGGGAAATGGGCAGTTATTCGGGTCGGAAACCACCGAGAATACGTTCCAAGGAGGCGGTTTCAAAGATAAAGAGAAAGCCTTGGAAACAATCAGGTAAAACACAACATCTGTTGCTTTAAATCATTTGAATTAAGAAGCAGTCTGCGCTTGTTTAGCAAGTGGTTCCTCACAAGTTACTCATTGAAAATTTCAAAATTACAAAATATATAAAATATAATTCGTCAACGGTGATACGAGTTATTTAGCAAGTTCCACAAACACGTACACGTACAAGGGTAGGTATACGCTAAACATGACTACAAAAATTCAACCATTTTAACATTGAACATGTTTAGCCTTCACATAACTGGCTGAAACCGAGCGACCGTCCGTTACGCTGGCGCCATCCACTCACCCGACGCCAATTCCTGTGGTGTTAGAGACAAGAAATTTCGCGTGTAGCCTCCTAAGGACAATCACTTGACGATTCCCAGGCCCCGGATCAGCAAAGTGGCTTTTAAAGCTAATTTCTATGCTATTCACACTATGTAGCCGTAATGTGGAATGTAGCCTCCTTAGCACATTAACTTGACGCTGCCCAGGACCTGGATCAGCTGAGTGGCCTCTACATAACTTCTAGGCTATTCACTCTATGAAGCTGTAATTTAGCATGTCGCCTCCACATGACTACATACCAAGAAGCTATTCAGCCTCTTTAGGAGCCACTCAAGATCAGCTGAGTGGCTCCTAAAGCTAATTTATATGATAAACGTGGCTAAAACATCTTCCATGCTTATAGAAATTTAACCGAAAGGCTCAATATATTGTGTATAGGCTCATAATATGAGCCTATACTATATAATATATAGTATTATTATATAGTATATTATTATATGAAATGGTCATTTTTTTCAATTCTTCAACTTGATACTGTTAATAAAAATGAATGGAATACCGGTAGTTTTACTTTAATTTAAGAAGAACAAAAAATGTTCACCACAATCATTTAATTCAAGGGGACGATAAATGGGTATTGAATTTCAATTAAAGTTGAAGGAGATTTGGCCCCCTCAAAGATAGAGCAGATCGAAAATAGCTCAAATTTCATCCGGGTATTCCACGAATGGAAACTACAGGACACCGTTATGAGCGTCTGGAATGATCAGGTTACGTCAAGTCAAATTCAAGGTTGACGGGATTGGCTCACAAAATGTACTCGTAACTACTATCCAGTCCGCTCCAACATGAATGCCGGTATAACGAACCATTGTTGTTCTTGGAAGTCATGCGGAGACATCGCGAAGGACATCCTTGGCCGATGGGAAGACTGAAGTGGGCGCAAGGTAAATGCACGATCAGATGTTGTCATCAACCAGAATAAAATCCACCTCAACGGCATGTGGTACCTATCACTCGACTCTGTTTTCATTGATGACATTAGAACCAACGAATCACCCCCCGACAACTCTCACGGATGTGTGTCTTCTGTCATTTCAGAAAATAAGTCACATGCTCAAGTCACATTGAATAGTGAACAACAACACATTTGACACATTATACCTAATAATGAAATATCCAAATATTTGAGAGAAACTACAACATAATTGCGTCTGAACGTTTTCGAGAAAATATGAATGAATCTACAGTAAATGTACATATTACATTTTGATGCCAATAATTGTAATTATTACATAAAACGTCCATAATCACTGGAGAAGCTTGTTCTAATAACAATAAATTGAAGGCGGAGTAAGCATATTGTAAGACCGAGTCCGCTGACGTTCTGAACTGAGTTCCTCCAAAGTTATTTCGCTATTCAAGAATTTTGATCAAAATTTTCTGCTGCATATATTTTACCGTAGTATCTTTCTTATTTTTAAAATTCTGTTACAATCAGGAACAAACCAAAGAATCACCTACGAGAGTCAAAAGGTTTATAATAGACTATTCAACAAAATGCAAATGCTTGACCTACATCAGCCCCCGCGACGTACTACCCCAAACCTGACGTCCTTGCTTTGCCGGGAACGTTTTTAGCAATGATCTCATCCTATCAAAAGTTGTTCCTTATATGATAGCTAATTTCAGTAAAAAGTGAGTGTGAAATACGGTGCGTTATTTGTCACACCCTCCATAAATTTCGGTTCATTATTTCTCGTACCATTTTAATCGTTACTCGTACCATTTTAATCGTTTTAATCTCTTACTCCCCTCGAAATTTGTGTATTACGTTTCTATAACGCGAAACCCAAATATCGAATAATATCTATTCCGTTCGTCGATTGTCCGCTCCATATTTCTGAAACTATTCAACTAAAATTGGTGGTGACCACTAAAATATATATATACCTACTCAAATGCGGATGGCTCAATTTTCATTTCAGTAGGTAAATGTCAAAGTTTCAAATTTCCAATTTTTACGCCAAAGAAAAGGCCCCTCGGCTGGATGACCACCCCTTCACTTATCTCAGTTCTGAATAATTATTCCTTCCTTCCCTCGCCTCTTACACCCACGCTACCATTCTTCGACTTTCTTGTTAAAAAAAATAGAGCCATAAATTCAACAACTAATAAATTGTACACGATGGACAAAATTCACAAAAATGAACCGTGCTGTCGCATTGTACCTTAAAATCAACCTTCAATTCAAATTAATACTCACACCTGACACAATAATTTAGTAAAACTAATACACCTACCGATTGTGTTCCACACTTTGCATAACATACATCCTGATGATGACACAATTTTGTATCAAAATATCAGGAGTTCCGGCTTTTCAATGAATTTCAATTTTATTCATTTATACATTGACACATAGTGGATAAAACAGATGCTTTTATAGGCTTAAGATTACTACTGACATTTTCAATTAATAACTGTTGCAGATTGTTGGAAGGGAAAGATGTGACGTACCAATACCAGATCATCAATTCCATGTACAACCGGGCGAAGGTGATACTGAAGCGGACCACGGACAAAGACAAAAGGTCTAATCTCACCGAGGCAGTCGACACATTCGAAACCTGGATAGACGACTACAAGAAGAACCAAAGACAGAAGGAGAACTTCGGATACATCAATTTAGAAGTTATGGAAGGGTGTAAGAGTCTGGCTGAGAAATATGGACTGGAAGACTTTGAATTCCTTGAGGTTAGCAATCAAGTCACATAATCAGTAGGTTCCTATTATGACCTGTATGAAAGATCTAGTCATGTAGGTAAGCACCAAATTTTAGAAGACGTTGGCGAATAAAGTTATAGCAAGCCCTAAAAATTTAATGAATATCTACGTTTAAATCCGGGTTCATGCGTTTGGGGAGACCCTGACAATAACTGAATGTCTACTAAACTCCCACTTTTACATGGACAAATAAAAAAAAAAAACAATTATTGTTTTTAAGGTGATTATGCTTTTTGCAATTTTCTTTTATAAAACGCTTTTTACACGTCAAATACGTCCATGTTCGAACTCAGCCTTAGTACGAGCCTATTGAGCAATTGGTCAATAAGGCTGGGATACTCCTTAAAACCTCCTTGAATCCGCCACTTCCTAGTAGCGTGTAGTTCGGTCAGCTGTAGCTTCTTCCTAAGAAGATTTGTAGAGAATTTTCAGATTTTTCTCCCAGCAGTGTTTTAGCGAAGACAGATTCTTACAGAATAACAACAATAAGAGTGTTTAGTTTTATAATTATTTGTATACATAGGAATATTTTTGAATTACATAGGAATATTGTTCATTATGCCCAAAATAATCATTGGAATCCCTGGCCTTTCCCTAGTTTATTGTGTATACACAATGGACTTGGGAAAGGCCCGGGATTCTATAGAATGAGGGAAAGGCCGGGGATTCTATAGATGAGGAATTTGCGTCAATTGTCGATTTCGAATGCCATCCTTGTGATGGTTTGCTGATCCTTTTGATTCTCGATGTTTTTGTTCAACCACTCTGGGGATAGACGGCTGGGAAAACGGCATAACCCTCTGGGTGGGCATATTGCCTAACCCCCCGAGAACAGTGGCAAAACTCAGCAAACCATACATTACAATGGTTACATGATTAGATGGTAGCAGAACGTGGTTGGTAGGTACGGGCTGGGATTGCCTTTTGAGGAGCTGTCCCAGAAGGGACTCCTATAATATAAAGATCTCACTCATTTTTGCATTTTTATATTGGCATTGTTCAATTTCTTTCTCTCCTCCATTCTTCTCGTACATTCTAATTTTTATGACGTTGCACCAGCTTCTCGCTTTCGCGGTCTTTTTCAAACGCGGCAAGCTTCTCTAAATTCCCTATATTTTTGCCGACTTTTCAGGCAGCTGACCATCATTTTTGTTATTCTCCTAGCTTGCACTTTCAAAAAAAAATAATTAAAAGAATTTACCAATTCAATTTCCCCATTTTAAGACACAAGGCCCATTATAGTAGGGTGGATTTCTGTGCAATCGTGAAATAAATTCTCTATATCTTGGACACTACAAATAACATTTTTGTTGGTTTTAGGTCTATCAAGATGCAGATGGAGACCTTAAGAAGCTCAGAACGAAGAAAGTAGAAGGAAAGGACATAACCTGGGATGTGGAAAGGAATAACCGGTTGAAAGTTCTGTCGAAAAAGATCAAGGAAGAGCTGCTTCCTCTTTATGGAACCGACGAGCCCTACAAAGGGCTTCCATCCAAGGAACATGTCGAAATGATCATGCTCGCTTATAGTGGGGATCAAAGTAAAGTTAAAAAATGCATTCCTCTCATTGAAGAAAAATGTAAATAGATTGAGTCATGAGGTTAAATGACACCATTTTGGTGATGGTATCATGGGACTGGGTTGAAATGTCTATCTCTTCCCAGTTTCTTTGTTCAAATCGTTTGTGTGAACCTATAAATATAAACGCTGAGTACAGTATAGAACTAGAGTATACGCCTATCGAAATAACTGGTGTTCAATTCTAAGAATAATACTATAGTTTAGCTACAGCGGCATTTCGCCGTTCAAGTGGCAAAATGACCTATCTTACTTTTTGCTACTTTACCTACAGGAGACACAAAGAACTGCTTATTTATCTATCCTGGAGTATAATTTGATTTGATTTGCCCAATAATTTGATTTCCCTGTCTGGCGCGAAAATCTATTTTTTTTAGGGTAAATAAATTTGTAAATAACTCAAAACCGCTAAAAATTGAGATAGGTCATGTTGCCACTTGAACGACGATTTTTGGTTTATTATCTTCGATAATGAACCATTGGAATCGCCCAAAGAAAAATTTTTTTTAACCCCCCCTCAAAATTTGTTGGTTTACGTTTCAAGATACGTAGATTCAGAAAATCGAATAAAAAAAAATCCGTCCGTCCGCCGTACGCCGTACGCCGTACGCCGTACGCCGTCCGCGCCACTTTGCCCAGTTAGCGTTGAGTTAAAATTACGAAATTTTTTTTATGGGTTTCGACCAACCCCACAATGGTCCTCGAAACTTTTCATTACCCTAGGTCAAGGGGAAGGGGTTCAAAACGAATTTTGAAAATTTGAAAATCTCATATCTCGAAAAATTCATATAGAACGGTATGTTTTTTATTTCATATTTAGATAGAGTTTGTTCCGTAGAATTTTTTAAGACCATCCGCAGCTTTGTACGACCAGCCGTTCGTTCACAATGAGGGCTCAAAGATTGTGCCTCACAACACGATCGTGTATCAAACTGTTGAAATACAGGTCCATTTTCATACTAACAAGCTCTTTGGAACATCATATGGCTTAAGTGATGTCGAGTTTGTTGTTCTGAACTGCGTTTCGTGCTACGGAAATGAAGGTAATTTCGAATGTTTGTTGGTAGGTACTTCTTTTATAGAAAAATTATTACCGACGTAGTATTAAAAACCCCAGAATTATATCGAATTAATTAATCATAATTAATAACAATTATTATTAATAATAAATACGAATTATTAATACCTAACAATAAATTATAATCATTTTCACTAGGTACTTGATAAAATTGTTAATAATTAGTGATAATTGATAATAATAATTAATCTAACATTTAGGATCTAGACATTTAGACCTAGTGATCTAGACAGAAGGGTGATCTGTACAAAGAAGATAATGAACCGTTGTGTCAAGAATTTGCAGAGTTTTTGTATATATCTTAACCGCCTTTTCGTCGCCCGATTACTAATAAAAATCATTCTCCAGTGGAAATGTTAACTATCACCTGTTTCGAATATATTGGTCACTAAACTACTTACAAATCATGGTTTTAACCTGTATTTGAGCTTAGTATCAATTCAAGTTTTAAGCTGTATTGGGGCTGTGGTTGGTATGGTATCAATCAAACAATCTTGCAGAGCATTTAAATAACTGTTAGTATTTTTTCTAAGTATGTATAATAAGTTTCTAATTTCCCAAATTTGTCTATTAAGAATTGCTTGGAACCTGAATGTGATCTTCAGGCCTGTTGATAAATGTTGTATGTAACTGCAGTGTTGTAGCTACCTGTAAACAAAGTTCTGAAATAAATGAATAGGCTTTCCTAACTAGTAAGATGCTTCAACACTTATTGGATATATTTCAAAACTTCCATGATGTACTGGTTTACATCATAATAATTTTATAAATATAATAAATAATTTTAGTTAATAATTTTTTCCAAGTACTTTCCTACACCCTAATCGTCAAGGCTACCGTCAAGCATAGGAAGGCAAAACTTTTCAACTTCTACTTCTACTTATCAATTTCAGATCCAATTGTTTGAATGGACTCTTTCAACGATTGCACACAGCTACCAAAATTTTAATCATTTTATAGAGAGTTGATCGAGATAATTTCGACAGCCACATTGTTTAGTCCGTTCAATGAAACCTACGTCACAAGTGTCGTAAGCTCATAACTTATCTCAAGTGAATCAGTTCTTGGTGATCAGTAGTAAATATTAGGAAAATTAAGTATTGTTGTCAACAGTCGGCGTTGCTTATAGTTGAAACGCCACGACAAATGAATGAAGGTTGCCCTTCGACGCATTTCTCGTATTGCTCAAAGAGGGTGAATTTGATTTGTAAACGGGTGAAATTGGTTTGTCAAACGGTTAATTTGATTTGTAAAACGGTGGAATTGGTATGTAAAAGGGTGAATTTGACTTGAAAATGCTATAAGTCCACCTCTTTGTAACAATGAGAGGGGCTTGAGCCCCCTTAGCCCCTCCACCCCTTCTTTTCAGTATTTTCTGGTTACTTGGAGAATCGCAGCTGTAGTTAATAAAAAATACAAAGCTTCCCTGCACTATCTTTGGTTGTGAGGAAAACAAATTAAAGGAATTCCGAATAGTGTTCATAAATCTTTCGGGCTGGATATTGGACATTGTAAGGAAAAATCACAATATCAGTTTGTTTAAATAATCGATATATATTTGGCATATCAATAACGTATCAACTGAGTTTCGGCCCAACAAGTTAATTTCCTATAATTTTATATAAGGGGGGACCCAAAAGTAACGGGAATTTCGTCATAATTCCTTTATTTTTCAATATTTTTACATCAAATTTTGATCACCTTCAAAGTAATTACCACTAACAACGCACTTTTCTAATCGCGTCTTCAATCGTTCAAAACATTGTTGAAATTCATTTAATGAAATGAGCATGAGACCATCCAGCGATTTTGGTTTCACCTCTTCCCTTTTGAGTCGGGGAAACGAAAAAAAGTTGCAGGGGGCGAGATCTTGTGAATGGGAGGGGGGGGGGGGGGGGTGAACATGCCATTTTTCGTAAGAAACTGCTTCACAGACAGGGCACTTTTATCTTCCGATAAAATTCTCTGGATTGAACTCCAAGAAACCCCAGACATCTCAACCAATTGATCAATGGTTCGATGACGGTCTTCGTGAATCATGGTGTAGATTTTTTCAACATTGTCGTCAGTTCTTGACGTTGAAGGGCGGCCAGAACGAGGTTGGTCTTCAATCGTCATTTGCTCATTTTTAAAACGTCGAAACCATTCGTAGACACGTGTCTTGCTCAGTGCAGCATCCCCATAAGCAGTTTTAAGCATTACGACAGTTTCAGCCGGCGTTTTCCCCAACAGAAAACAAAATTTCACAGCCGCACGTAGCTCCACACTGTCTGCCGCACACTGCTCCACACTGTACCCCACACCTGCCAACCAGCCGCTCATACCTGCCTTCCACCTCCTGTTCAACTCCCGTTACTTTTGGGTCCGTTGCTGGGACGTTGCTGTTGTCTAGGAGTCGAAAAACTTCGGAAATAATATAGATATAGAATATATTATGTTCTTGGAGCCGCTGATCGTGTTTTATCGCATGTTACTACAGATTCTATCTTGAGTTCTCGATGGAGGTCATAATTTCTGATGTACCAAGGGGCGTTGATGATACTCCTAAGTACCTTGTTTTGGAAAGCTTTAATAATCTTGATGTTTGTTTTTTTAGAGCAGCCCCAGAGCTGGATACCATAAGTCCATATAGGTTTTAGGATTTGCTTGTAGATGAGCAATTGGTTATGCACTGATAGTTCTGGTATTTTTTTAAATGACTATTACCGTTCTTATTTTCTTGTTAGTAAAGTTGATATGAGTCGATTTCCGTTCATTAAGCTTTTGGCGTCATTCTTTTGTCCAGGCGCTTACATCGTCAACAGAATGCTGTGATTTCCTTGTCGCTTCCTTTTCAGAGTCACCAATCGCTAGTATGGTCGTATCATCTGCAAAGGTTGCAATGGTCATGTTCACGTTTTTTGGTACGTCACATGTATACAGAAGGCCCGAGCACGCTTCCTTGGGGGACACCGTATTTTCTTGAGACTGGAGTACTCTTTCGTATTTTACTCTGAAATAGCTATCAGTAAGACATGCACCATCTTTGTTGAGGAAGGTTGGTCCTGTTACCCAGGATGTAGGCTGTATTGCGATATCTTATTTCGTTCTCAAACTTTAATACTTTGAAGATGAAGAAACATGGTTGAACCTTGATATATTCTTCATGGTTAATCTGCTCTAATCTGATGACGGGATGCGATATCGCAATTCTCACTTCTCCGTCGTGTTCAGCGTTGTAATGTCCGAAAGCTGAGGGGGGTTTTGGGGATGTTTGGGGGAGGGGAGGTTCACCCATAAATTCCAAAAATGAAACGGTCTGTCAAGTGACACCTCATTTTTTAGGTTTTTACACGCTGAATAAGATGGGGAAGTCAGAATTGCTATATCTTATCCCGCTCTCAAACTGGAGCACTTTGAAGATGAAGAAACGTGGTTGTTACTTGAGATGTTCTTTTTGGACATCATGTTCTTTAATGAAGACGTTCCTTTTACAAAAAACCAATTATTTCTTCGAAAATTTGCTCTTATAGTCATGCTGCATGCCTGGGGATTTTTTTTTTTTTTTTTCTAAAAGTTTTTTGGGTTGAAATAATGGTTTAAATCTTTTGAAAGGCTCTGTCCCAAGCTGAAACGAAGCTCTTTGCAAATGTTCAAGTCAATCAGGGAAGTTGGAGAGGCTGTAGCCTTGCCTGTCTGAAGAAGAAGAAGAAGAGGAGAATGTGGTTAGGGCGAAAAACCTGGTGTTTGAAGTTATATAACTCGGCTCTCTTTAGACTTAGCGACTTGAAACTGTCAGGTCTTTTTATTATCCGCACCAAGAAAATTCCACTGATCGTTCAATTAGGAGTCGAGACATGGATACCTCGAAAACGCGTTTCGTGACGTCCGGTAACATACATACACTCGTACCATTCGCTCTTCTCAACTTGTTTGTTTGGTGGAGGATCGTTAACATTGTACTTGAGGAAAAATCGCAATATTAGTGATCGTAATTCTCGCTTCACGGTTTAATCAATTCACCGAGCGACCCGTGACCTTCCCCAACGGCAGCTGTTGCCATCAGAGGCACCAAACTCGGCCAGACCTCCGTAGTCCTGGCACCGCTGGAGAGAGCAGCGCAGCGAAGGTGGAGGGAGCACCCGGCATTTTTAGTGTTGGGACGAACGCCGACTTATGACTGGGACCAGGAGCGTTCCTTCCTTTACCAGTGACAAGTCTTGGCGTCCGCGTTGTGGTGGCGATTATTTAGGCCGCGGTGTAGTTCTTGCCGATGAACATTGAAGATTTATAGTCGCAATCTGCAACCAACACCAAGGTAAGTCTTAGTTTACTTTATTTATTTATTTTTAAACAAGTGCTATTTTCTCTCAATTTCTAAATGGAACGAATGTCGCATTGATGTTGACGAACGAATGATGTTGACTTTAACGTGTATTTTTGCACTTCACCATTATTATAAACATTGAACAAACACAACTCATAGTAACGTACAACGTCTAACGTTGGTTATAATAATATTAAACTTTCAAATCAGAAAACTCTGCCAATTCTTGACACAACGGTTTATGTACAGATCACCCTCCTGCCTATATTACTGAATGATAGATTAATTATTATTATGAATTATCATTAACTATTAATAATTATTATCAAGTAGGTAGTGTAAATTATTAATATTTCTCGTTTGTCATTAATAATTTGTATGCTTCATTTTTAATAGTTATTATTAAATATTATTTATTAACTCGATATTAGAAAACCATGTGATGATTAAATCAGCTGGGCCAGTTTGAATATGGACCCGACAGGCTGCCTTTCGATTCACTCTCACGTTGACGATTTTTGATCTGCTCCAACTTTGAGCCGTCATTGTGAACGAACGGCTGGTCGTACAAAGCTGTGAATGGTCTTAAAAAATTCTAAAAAATAAACTATCAAAATATGAAACAAAAAATACTTTGTTTCATATGAATGTTTCGAATTTTGGAATTTTCAAAATTTCAAAATTCGTTTTGAACTCCTTCCTCTTGACCTAGGGTTATGAAAAGTTGCGAGGATCATTCAGGGGTTGGTTCGAACCCGTAACAAAAATTTCGTAATTTTAGCTCAACGCTAATTGGGCAAAGTGCCGCGTACGGCGTACATCGGACGGACGGATTTTTTTTTTTTTTTTTTTTTTCGATTTTCTGAATCTACGTACCTACCTATCTTGAAACGTAAACCAATAAATTTGGAGGTGGGGTTGAAAAAATGTTTTCTTTGGGCGATTCCAATGGTTTATTATCGAAGATAATAAACCAAAAAACCAATCAAACCATCATGCTCATCTGGTCAAACCAACCAAGTTTCGTCAATGACGGTTAGATCAAACTAATGGCTGAAATTCGATTAACTTGTTCGCGAATTTTCGTGAAAAAAAGGAAGCTATTGTTCTCGGTTCAAAATTTTAAAAACTCGAATTTACACCAAAATCCGTTTCAGACCATACTATATTATAATATAATATAATATGGTCTGAAACGACATATGATATAATGACATATTATGTCATTATATCATTCCTGACATAATGACATGTAATGTGTAAATGTGCACAACAAATCTGTCTTGGCAATCGAAAGGCCAAGATGGGCAGAATAGGGCCACTCTAAGATGAATTTCGAGGAGATATAGGGAGGAAAAATTACCCATAAATTCAAAAAATAAAACAGTCTGACAAGTGACAATTTATTTTAAAGGTTCGTTGGTGAAGTCAAATTGCGATATCAAATTTAACACGGTGGTGAAGTCAAATTGCGATATCAAATTCCTTTCCCCCTCCAGGGTTTTTAGGTAGCGGCGAAGACCGAATTTTGAAGTGAAGACTAACTTGGGGGCACTGAGTTGTTTGGGCTTATTGTTAGAGATCGGTTCAGGAAATGCGTGCTGAAAACAGGATTGACTTTGTTGCTATTACCGAGTTGGCTGGGTGTTGAAAAATGGTTGTCCTTGATCTACCGCATGAAGACAACAAGATGAGCGCGAGTGATTCATCCAGCACATAATACTTGTCAAGATATTTATGTGAACGTGCATCAACCAAAAATACAAACAACCATAATACATCTACTACTCGTACATCTATCAAAATACATCTACCGCGTTCCTAGATACTTGGTGGGAACTCCTGAAAATAAATTAATAAAAAACCATGTAGATTAAAATCTATTCAAATTTGTAATAAACAAATTATACCTACCAATTATAGTTTTTGACCTATGGCGTTTCGAAAGTTCTAATTAATATTTTTTCCCATTTCTATTTCTATTTATTTCTACAGTTTTTTAAGGCTTTTTGAACACCAAAGACGTTGAACGGGGTTGACATTTTTTTTTTTTTTCAGAAAAAAATTGAAGTAATAAGAGGGACCGAAAGAAAGAAGTTATATTATTTAATACACCTGCAGCAAGGATTCATACAACTGTGAGAAGTGGAAGTCCAGCATTTCCATTTTCGGGAGTTGGTCGCCTGCCTGTGTCTGAATGTACCAAAATACGCTGGACTTCAATGGTATTGAGATCAAAGATCTTGAAATTGAGATATCGGACAGTGGAAATAGGTCTGTTGCTAGTTAGTTGCACTAGTATTGCACTTCCCAACTATTAGTTATTCCTTTTATTTACGAACAAACCCGATATTAATTTCAAATCAACACCAATACTTAGTGATGAAAGTAATAATGCGTTACTCACACGGATACATCGTAATAGAGACGTGATAATATCACGTCTCTATTACGATGTATATATTATATTACCCTCCATTTGAGAAATACCAGAAAAGTTATTTATTGTGTGGTTATTGGGGATAGTAGAATTTCATGAAATAACTCAACTAAAACTTAGGGGCCTAACAATAGTCGGCATGTAGATGAAAAGCCATGAAACCAGGGTGACAATGTTTATTCCCACGGCACGCAGATTCTGCAGGAGTAGTAAGATAATGAGAAACGTAAACCAATATTCGACGTTTCTTGGTTTTTTATGTGGGAATAGTTGAGACATAAAATCATTGACGCAGTTCCCAGCACCAGTAAGGTACCTAAACCATTTGGAATCCATGGCTTGCGAATAGTTTGGTTTATGAGGTTGGTGGTAACGCTGTGATGACAATATGCTGCTGGGTGAAGGGACAACGTGCGGTCTCCAATTCCTGTATGAATGTTTGCCGGAATCAGAAGATGCTTTGAATTATGTGAGTACCCCACGGCACCAAAAATCAGTAGAATATAGGAAATTGTCCCAAGGTACGAACAAACATAATATGTTATATAATATGTTATATTATATGAGTGTAGGTACCTATACTTACAAGTGGAGGTCGCGATTGTTGAGTCGCCAATTTATCACAAATTTTCATTACATTATCACAGTACATTTTTCTCTTTTTTCTGACTGAATTAATTTTAAAAGGATACCTATTCAAAAACATAAATATGAAATTTTTCATCATAAGAAAAATTAACATCATCAAAGTGAAAAATTGAGTTTCCCCTGAAAAATGAATAAAATGGGCATAATATATACATACCTATATATTATACAAAGAATCCTACTGCGTAATGAGGTTATTTTAACTGTAAAATTTACAGCAATATTGGATGTCAATGATGGAATAAAATGCGTTTCAAATATAATTATTGTACGCTTAGTTATCAAATGATACCTGTAGGAATTTAGGTACGTACCAACATATAAATCATATTTTAACTTTTTTGTTTCCCATTTACCCTTCCGAATGTAGTGGTAGAAAGTAGGTTGTGTTGGACTGTTCTTAATTTGAGCCTGGGTGATTTTATAAGGCATCGGATATCATGGCCTCTAGACATACTTGTAGATACACCTCGTAACCTCTGATATGACGTTGAATTATTTATTTATAGGGTTCCGGTAGTTGATATTTATAAAAATTGGATGTCAGATAGTAGTCACTGTTACATAAAGATTATTTTACGGAATCAAATGGGTTCTATGAGTTTATTATGCATGTCACACTCGGCTGTGAAAACTGGTCAAAAATATTGCTGATAAATTATTTGGTTTGGTACATTTTCAAAAACATTCGTAACGACTTAATCGTCAATTGAAAGCGTGCGGTGCGAGCAGCGTAGACGATACTATATGGAAATGGAAAGAGTTGAAAATTAGTCCTTCAGGGTCAGAATCGCAAAGTCTGCATTAGAAAACAAAAATTAATCCGAAAACTCTTCTGCATACCTACAGGTTGTTCTTCTTTTCTAAATATAATATATACCTACCATATATAATATATCATATACCTACTAAGTGAATTTTACGTTATACGTAGGTGGATGCTACCATATGGAATTTCGATAGAGCGTTCAAAAATGCGAGTAACTCCCTTTTCCACAGTTCAGAACGAGACCCAAACCCCTCAATATTGAACATTTCCCTCTATAGTGTGGTAGTTCTACTGAAAGAAGAAGATTAGAACACCAAATCGACATAGTGATGGCCACTATAAATTTACTAAACGTAAATATCACTATAAATTTACTAGTGTAGTCCTATCGGATAATGTGGAATGTATCAGCGTTTGACATTGCCAGAGGAAAGAATACCATCTCGAGTTCATGGGAATGCGACTCTGTGTTTATTATTATCTACCTTTGTTAACTGGACGGACGTCCCCATAAGCGGTAGTAATTAGCATGCCGCGTCTCACATAGACCAACTGCCAATCTTATTTAGGTTCTGTTTCACCCATCACTAACTTGTCTTAAATCCAATGAGTATGATCATTATTTTCCTGCCCGTTCAATATTACTATTATTGAATTCAATGTATGAATGGTGCATGTCTTGCCATGTATTATGGGAAATTAAAAGTATTTCAAATATTTTATCGTCTTTTTTGAATATTTTATTCAGAACAATAATTATTATTTGTTTCCACATTTTTAGTCCTTGAGGTGGGCCTAATTAGTGGAGGGGCGGTGGGATCGTGACGGTTTATCGTCTTTTTTGAATATTTTATTCAGAACAATAATTATTATTTGTTTCCACATTTTTACTCCTTGAGGTGGGCCTAATTAGTGGAGGGACGGTGGGATGCAATCAGAAGAGTAAATACCCTGGTCTAACAAGTCTTTCCTTGCACGAAAGACCAATTTTCTCACAGAAAGGAGGATGCCCATGTCTCATCCGCCTATTGCAGATCACATTCCATTGGTGAGGTCAAATTAAATCAATAAAATGAACGAATGAAATAGATAAACTAGTGAATGACTCTACGTCTCTTGAAGAGACACCTCAAGATTGCGTAAGTTGCTGTAGACGCTGATATCGGTTCCACCTATCGAACCAAAGCAGATATCTTACAGTTTCTAGTTACCTAACGCTGCTGCCTTCCGGACTCCCGTATTTGATCGCGTAGATCACTCGTACTCACGCGGCCAAACGGTATAGAGACTCGTGTTGCATAATACGAACCCGCACTGAAGAAACGGTCAACATTGTAGTGCTTCCTCATGACTGAAGGTGGAGAAACTTGGAATTTCTGCACGGACTAAAAAGATGCTTGTACTCAAAAATCACATTTTTAATCAAGTGCTGGAATCGTGGAAGAGCAGGTTTACGTCCACATTTTATTCAACAACTAGAAATTTAGGAAATCAGAGATTTAGGGAGTTTTTGTTAATTTGCATGAAACTAGAAGGAAGTAAGAGTAAATAAGGACCAAGGTAGGTAAGCGGTTTTTTTTCTTCTAAGTTTTGGTTTATTATCTTCGATGATGAATGAACCATTGGAATCGCCCAAGAAAAAAACATTGGAGGGTTTACATTTCAAGATACCTACGTAGATTCAGAAAATCAAATTTTAAAAAAATCCGTTCATCCGCCGTACGCCGTTTGCGGCACCTTGTCCAGTTAGCGTTGCGCTACTATTACGAAATTTGGTTATAGGTTCCAATCAGCCCCACAATGATCCTTGAAACTTTTTATAACCCTAGCTCAATGAGAAGGGGTTCAAAACAAATTTTGAAATTTGGAAAACGTCATATCTCGAAAAATTCAAATTGAAGAGTGTAGTTTTTTGTAGAAACTGAGTGTAAATTAAGTTTAATTGAGTGTAATTGAGTAATTTTAGAATTTCTTAACACCATCTGGAGCTTTGTACGACCAGCCGTTCTTCACAATCATGTGGCAGCCTGTTAGGCCAATGTTCATAGTGACCCAGCTGATTCGAACAACTAATTATTAATCATTAACAATAATTAATAATAGTTTACACTACACTAATAGTAATTATTGATGATAAATGATAATTCATAATAATAATTATTCAATCATTTAGTGATCTGCCATTGTGTCAAGAATTTTTGAAGTATTACGCTCCTTCCACGGTATATACCATTTCGTGTCGTAAGATTACATGTCTTCCAAGTTCCATAGATCCGTCTTGTGTCTTGCGCGTACTTATCATCAAGGTAACAATTATAGTCACGCATCAACGTCGCAAGTACCATTTTTTTGCTAGAAACCGTGTTCTATAGCCGTGACATGTTCCAGTCATCCAGCAAGTCGTAATGAGTACCCCCCAAAAACAACTCCGTTGTAAAAACTGGCCCGCCAAAAAACCTCAGCCGCAAAAAGGAATGATATCCATTTTGCCCGCCTGCCACATATATAGGATGCTCAGTGCTTCGCACCTCGCTGTTGAGTGTGCATATAGAAACCTGATCCTCCTACCCCTAACCTCCACCGTCAATGTTTTCCTGTTCCCTGTCACCTTCCCACAACCCCCTCTCACCCTTAGTCACCCTCGGTTTCACCTAATATGTTTCCTCTGTTACACCAGCAGGGAGCTTTACGCTTCTTTCAATGCTGTTGGCGGGAGCTTTTTGCCAGATGAACAAGCTAACATAAGTATTACTGGTGGTCACGAGTAATCAGCGGTGGTACAACTGTAATGAAGTAATGCTTCAATTCAGGCTTGTTCATCTGGCAAAAAGCTCCCGCCAACAGCATTGAAAGAAGCGTAAAGCTCCCTGCTGGTGTAACAGAGGAAACATATTAGGTGAAACCGAGGGTGACTAAGGGTGAGAGGGGGTTGTGGGAAGGTGACAGGGAACAGGAAAACATTGACGGTGGAGGTTAGGGGTAGGAGGATCAGGTTTCTATATGCACACTCAACAGCGAGGTGCGAAGCACTGAGCATCCTATATATGTGGCAGGCGGGCAAAATGGATATCATTCCTTTTTGCGGCTGAGGTTTTTTGGCGGGCCAGTTTTTACAACGGAGTTGTTTTTGGGGGGATATCACATCTTTTTGCATGGCTAGTTTTCGAGTGGTACTTATACAATACGGTTCAACAACTTATACAATACAAAAGTACCTACGAGGTAACTAGTAAATGTTTTCCTAAATGAAGTTTTATCCTAGTCAAAATTTAGTAAAACTCGGCGCTTCGCGCCTCGCCAGGGGGGCAAGCTCCCCTGGACCCCCCGGATCTTTTCTCTTCTATACTTTGTATAGAACGAGGTATTTGCTATGCAAAACATGAATAATGTTTTTGCGTCCCGTTTCCCCTTTTCCTTATCCCTTTTCTTTGTCTGTATGGAAAATATTAAGAAATGTGCGGAAAATTTATTAGTTTTTTTATTTACTCAGGGCTGTATCTCAGCTTCTTCGATATTTACAGTGGTTTTGGCAGTATATAATTTATGCATAAATTAAAGGCTTTCCAACGAATGGAGAACGATTTTTGTCCGTTGAAAACTAAAGAAGTTTCATTTCCCTAGAAACGGCTCGGTTGTACGTGAAAATCATTAAAAATCTTCGTGACATAATTTCGTGACTTAAACTTCGTTACGCTTTTCAACTCTGGTAGGCCACCGCAAAAACATTATTCATGTTAAAATTAGTACGCCTACTAATTTGCCTTTTTGTTTCTTGTTTTTGTGACAAGAATGATTATTTTTTGGAAATTATTGTTTGTTATCTGAAATGTGTTTGAAAAATAAGTAGTTTTAAAATTTTTGCGAATTGGTTAAATATTAGTTTTAAAATTTTCGATTAATTAAAACAATCAACAATTTAAAAACAATTATTAAAATTTAATACAATTATTCTTATTATTAAATTTAAAAAAATAGAAAGAATTAGAAATTTGAATAAATTTGAATTAGAAATTTTTTGAAAATTGGTTGCATTTTTTCTTGGGGATTGTGCAAATTTTTGTTGTTGAGAATCATTACAATAATTGTAATTATTGGTGTCGAAGAGAAAGAGGAAAGAGAAAGTTTGCAACTGGTAAAACGCACGTTTTTATACCAAAAATCGCGAATAACTCGAGAACCGTTGGGAAAAGTGCCAAAGTGCGCTACCCTCATTCGAAAGCCCATAAAATTTCCTATCAATCCTTAAACAGGCGCCACTCTACGACAATTTTTCTGACCACCGTTCAACTTTGATGTTTTCGGAAATTAGCCAAATCAGTAGATGTGGAATTTATTCACGTATTTTTGGCTGTGGATTAGTCAAATCGATTGAGATTTAGTTCAAAATTATTGAGCATATTCTAGACAACCTAGCGGACATTTTAAGACCAACCGCACCAATTTTCATCAATATTTGCGGCAGTTGTTGTTGAAAATAGAAAAATCACCATAACTCCTTTATTTTTCCTTTTAGGAAGCATTTTTTGATCTCAAATTAAACAGTTTGAAAAGCTGAACACAACTAAAAAAGAAAATCTGAAAAAGCTTCAATTTTGAAGGAGTTATGACCATTTGAAATTCCTAAAAAACACTATTTCCCCCCTAATTTGGGGTGAAATGGGGGGAGAGAGAAAAAATGGTCAAAAGGCACTCCCTTGGAGCATAACAAACGTGTGTGCAAAATTTCAGCTCGATCCGATTTGTCTGCTGGGCTGTAGCCCCGTCAATGAACAACGAGAAGAAGAAGAAGAAGAAGAAGAAGAAGAAGAAGAAGAAGAAGAAGAACACGAAAAACGTGAAAAATAGTGGTTTTAAAATTGTTATACCCCCGACACCTGATGTTCCCGAGAGCTGAATTTTGGTTTACGTCCTCACGTGCCCCTGGAGAGTTGGTGTACAAAAAATCAACTCTCGAGACACTCAGGGGACCGAGCTATGGTAGGGTGAAAACCCCAACTAGTTCCGTCGCGTAATCAGTGTCTCAGTCGCTTCGGTTTTCAGGGCTTCGGTTTTCTTGGCGGGCGGGACGCTCCCGCGTCCCTAGATATTGTCTTCGTAGCATTCTCAAACTAATAACTACCTACTATTTATTGACATCTTATACTATTTACACGAACCATCAAATTCCAGGAGAAGATGGGGGTTCGACAGGACTCTTTTTAAACAAGTTTTGATCAATAAAAACGTTTTACCATAATATGGTAAAACGTATATTATACAGTTCCTTCAAATAGTTGAGTAGATATTTGTGAAATACCCAGGAAACGCGTGATAACCGATACAATTGTCAAAATGTGCTGACATCTTGAGGGCATATTGGGGAAGGTACGTAAATATTCCCATATGAGTTTCATCGATATCGAGCTGTAATCGTCCTTAGCGCCACTGAAGCGCCATAAGTTCTACAGTGAATTTGATGATGGGTCCTTAGCGTAGACACTAAATTCAACATTTCATGTGTGGATAATCTGTCGCTTGCCTCTCTTCTCTTAGGTTAAATTGGTGACTGCAGACTCACACGGTCAAATTGCTTGTATACAAATTGCATACGATGTTAAAATTATGATTGTAAAAATATGTATCATGTTCCACTTTTGCAGATGGGGCTGTTGGTGTTTAAATGTTTCCTGTGGTTTGTTCAGTCCTCGGCGTTCCTTATTATATGGCCGTACACCAAGATGCGAACATTCTTCATGAAGAACCAGAGCGTTCCTCCCATCGTCAACTCTCTGTTGTTCTACAGCGCTGAAGACTTAGCGGAAAAAATTAGAACGCGTCAGGTTAGAGCCTTTGTCCCTCAAAAATTGCATCGTGTAGCGTAGATACTGATTCATCAACTCATTTACAAACTCACGCTAGTTTTTCCTTTGAACGGAACAGGATTAGGCCAGAACAAAATTTGTACTTATTAATAATGACTTGATGTGGCAAATGAATATTTTTCATGAGATTTGAAACTCAAGACCTTCTATCGTCGGAATTTATACAGCTGTTTTATAGTGGGAATGCTAAGTAAATAGAACGGGTACGTAGTGAACATTTTTAACCGTACATTGTAAACTTAATTACCAACTAAAGGAAAGTTACGTACCTTTACAATTTCCTTAGTTGGCACCGAATTCTTGACTCAAGAAACGGGTTTGCTCACATCCTTCCTCTGTGTTACATGGCTAGTTCTTGAACCCACCTCAACAAACGTACACATGAGCGCTCAACCCATCACACTAAGATGCTATTAACTCCTGACTGTTATTTCATGGTTGCCTTAGTAAGAGGAAGAACCGTTAAGTGATTCTTCCTTCGAGGCACATGCTTAATCACCACAGTGGAAATGCCGTTGGGTATTAACCAAAAGTCAGAAAACGCATTAAATTCCAAATTGCGATACACCAGCATTTTTTAGGGTGTCCGATTCGTCGTGGGGATGTTGTTGAAGCATCTATGTAAACGCCCATATCTGTGAAAAGTGCAACGAAAAACCAATTCCAGGCTTTGATACGAATCCCGCATCTTTCTGAAATTATGTTGCAGTTGAGTTATTATAAAAAGTTGTCTGTCAAAAATTATCATTCGGAGTTTGAAATATATTCTTACAAGTCGAGGTTTAGCATGTCGAAACATTACCAATCCATTTATTGGTAATGCATTAACGACTGATTTTCACTCCACCCCCTCACCCTTTCACACCATTATTTCGACGTGAAATCGATTAACTAGAGAGCTATTGTTAACTACAGTTCTCACGCTAGCAAGTTTGAAACAGTAAGGAGTAGAGTAACAAAATAGTGAGGCTTCTTTCGAGGTTTCTCAAACTCTAAGGATTGGATGGTGCTACTGAGAGACATCCTACAAACGATGAAAATCTGGATTTTACGAGTATCTTCAAACATGAGGGTAAAGGCACCAGTAGTAGACACTATTGTGAGACTCCTCTTACAGTAATTTTAGTTGTTCGAGTAGTTCAATAAATTCTCCTCAAGTTCCCTTTTTTCCCCAATATATGTCCAATAGCACTCTTTTTGATATACCTACATGTTTCTTAAAATAACTATATTATTGATATTAAGGTTGTTTTTAGACAGTTTTCGAGAACAGATTTTTTTCCCAACAGTAGGCACCAGTGTGCCAGTATTAGACGAGGAAACACACCAGTAGTCGTCACTTTACTTAGTTAATATATTTAATTTAAGTCTCATCAAATATGCCCCCACATTTGTAGTTTTTACAAAGGAATTTGGATTTCAAATAGTACCAAACTTGGAAAATGAATAATAAAATATTTGTACATATTTGTAAATTAGGAAGGTAAATTATCTGTACTGAGTATATTGATATTTTTGGCAATGGTTACTTTCCACTCGACGGGACATAATAAAGCGATAAAGTCACCCTATCAAACTTTTTATCCAATGTAGGACGGTGAAGAACATAGAGGGAAAACCAACAGTTGAAAGCGCATTATAAAGTTTTCTCCCCATCAGGAATAGTGACTATAAATTATTTGTTTTTACTTACATTTATTAAATTCTGGGGTTTTACTTGTAACCACAAAATTTATAGCAGAAAGTGCCTAACAATAAAATTTATTTACTTATTATTTAATATCCAAAATTGCCTGCTGTAGATGCGAAGGTAGTCCCTCAGTATGAATATTGGCCTGTAGTTCCACCGTTTGATTCCAGTTCCACTCAAGTTGACCATTTTTTGTCGGTTCTGCACTATAGCCCTCATCCTGAACCAACTGCCGCTCATAAAAAGCTCCGGAAGGCCTCAAAAAATTATTTGAATGTACCACTCAAATTTGTACAGAAAAACTATACCGTTCAATCTGAAATATTCGGGACATGACGTTTTCAAAATTTCAAAATTAATTTGGAACCCCCTTCCATTGACGTAGGGTTACGACCTGGTGCGACCCCGTAACTCAAATTTACGGCGTGCGGACGATTTTCAAAGTTCGACTTTCTAATTACACTTATCTTGAAGGAGATTAAAATTTTTTTTCTTGACCAATTCCAATGGTTTAGTATCTTCGATAAATTCTTAAGCAAAATTAGTTATTGAACGGTTGCATTTAAGAAAACGTAGTACGACACTAAAAATCCAAATTCACTAATTCAGTGATCGAGCCATCGTCAGTTGCACAATAACTAGCACTGGTCCATTAAGGTGATTCATGTTTGTGTTTCAGTTGGCGTAACGATTTCAGTAAACCACGTGAAAGTGAATTGTAAACTAATTCAAACTACAGAATCATCGATCAAATATTGATTTTACGGTTGAACGGTTAAACAAGGACACTGCTGCGTAGGTACGTAAAGGAAAACCGCCAAGATTCTGAAAGGATGTGGACGTCCGTGAACTTGAAGTTCAAATAATTGCTGACTCCATGTCTCAAGGGAGAGAAATCCCGCTGTGCCGCCATTTATATATTTGCCATGTCACTAGGCAGGAGAGCTTTGCTCAAGTCATGTGTGAGCCTTGTCAACATGTGAAATCGATGAGATAACGCGTCTTCATCCTTGTACCACAACACTTTTTTTCTTACAAAACTTCTAATGGCCACTTCTAAGGGCTTCATACTCCTTCAAGTTTTGGTTTTAGCTGGTTTCACATAACTTTGGAAGTTACTTAAAATTACTTTTTATAGGTCCATAATTATAAGTGGGTATCATCCTTACTCCTGACTTTCAACGACTCCATATCAATCAGATTCAGTATTTAATATAAAGCGCACCGACATTATGGAACGCCGCCAAGGACAGATGGCCGCAATGTCTTTATAAGCTGGAGTTAAAACATGATTTACCCTCATGTTGACGACTTCGATCTACTCCAACTTTGAGCCCTCATTGTGAACGAACGGATGGTCGTACAAAGCTCCGGATTGTCTTAAAACATTCTAAAAATTAAACTCTATTGAAATATGAACTATACGATTTCATCTGAATTCTTCGAGATATATTTTTTTCAAAATTTCAAGATTTGTTTTGAACCCCTTCTCATTGACTGGTTATGAAAAGTTTCAAGGATCATTGTGGGGTTGGTTCGAATCCATAAACCAAATTTCGTGATTTTGGCACAACGCTTACTGGGCAAAGTGCCGCGGACGGCCGGATTTGTTTAATTCTATTTCTGGAAACGTAAACCAGAAACTTTTGAGGGGGTAATAAGTAGTATATAATATATACTACTATATTATATATACTACTATACTATATACTACAAAACATATATTATATGTTTTGTCCTTGGGCGATTCCAATGATTCATTATCGAAGATAACAATAATCCGTCAGCCCGCCGTACTCCATCCGCGGCACACTGCCCAGTTAACGTTGTGCCAAAATTACGAAATTTGGTTCATAGATTCGGACCAACCCCATAATGATCCTTGAAACTTTTCATAACCCTAGGTCAATGGGAAGAGATTCAAAACAAATTTTGATATTTTTAAACGTCATATCTCGAAAAATTCAGACTGAACGGTGTAGTTTTTTGTAGACATTTAAATAGAATTCGAACAGCACATGGTTTTCAGACATCGAGGTAATTAATAATAATAATAATGTGGTTACTCTATTTAATCCCCCATCTGAGTGATCTTCGCAAAGAAGATAATAAACCGGTTTGTCGAAGATTTGCTGTCCGACTCTCCACGTGGTTTTCAGATAAGGTTGTTAATACTCCCACGGGTATCTAATAGATGAACCTTTTTCCGTGAGTTAGCTGTGCAGATTGTGGGAACGGAAGTTTGCGACAACGTGAAATAAGAAAAAAAAAACGAACACACTACATTGTACATAGGACATCTGCGTTCAATTAACGTGTGCATTCAATTAACGTTCAATTAACATCTGCATTCAATGGTGTGAAACTTATATAATTGTATGATGTCGTTATGACTGAAAACCTATGAAGTGGTGAAACACAGAATATGAAAAGTTGTAATTCTCAATCACAACTCAGTCATTATCAATATGCCTCAATATTGCTAATTTGACCTGCTGGTAAGTAGTCATTTATAAGCTCAAGTTCCATATTCATGTTGTTTCAGGTATCGTCCGTAGAAGTCGTGCAAGCTTACATTTCCAGGACGGAAGTTGTCAACCCCATCATTAATGCGTAAGTTGATGACCGTGCAGTAGCTAAACATCGTACTCTACATATCACTCTCCCCAATTTCATACTGTTCGAATGTTTACATTACTGTGTTATTCATTACTAGGGTCGCACAAGACAGGTTTAAAGATGCGCTTAAAGAGGCTGCTGCAGTTGATGATGAAATCCAGAAGAACCCGGATCCCAAGTATTGGGAAATCCACAAACCTCTTAACGGAGTGCCTATCAGCGTAAAAGAGAGCATAGCGGTCAAAGGTACGTTCCCATCCAATTGGCGCGTTGATTGATGGAAGATGGCGCTCTTGAAGTTAAACTTTGTACTCGGTTAAAAAGTGCAATACAAAATACGATCTTCAGTAGCCCTTGGGTGTACACATCAGTGATAACATCATTGTTGCGACTACTAACAATATCCTTTTGTTTAATACCGTGTACTTTTTATTCTTAGCAATGAGCAATCATGCTGGAAGGAGGGGCCAGAGAATTGCTGACTCAGATGCTCCAGCAGTCAACAATTTGAGAGCAGCAGGCGCCATCCCGCTCATGGTGACAAACACACCAGAATTATGTTTGTTCTGGGAGACGTACAACTACGTGAGGGGATTCACGAACAACCCCTTTGACTCTCGGAGAACGACTGGAGGTTCATCAGGTGGAGAGGTATGTTCCTATGAAGAGAGTGAATAGCTAATTGAAACTAGAACCGAATTAGGTAGGTGTGTACATTTGTTACCAAAAGTTAAAGCTGGTCTTCAGATTTCCATTTCCCATCTCCCGTTGAAATGTGATCCTCGAAGATTATTTGCAAAATATCGCTCATCGCCCAATAAAAAAACTGGTGTAGGTATTCCAGAACTCACTTGATGGCCTTGGTATCAATGACGTCCAATGACGGGCAGCTCAAAGGTATCGATAGTAGAATCCTTAGTTGCGTGATAAGGTACTCGTACTTTAAGTTGGATGGGCTATGGGATTCTCAGTTTAAAATTCAATCTTGATGGGCTATAAAATGAAAAACGATCTTCCATTCCCAATCAATCAATTCTCGTATTGTAGCACCTTAAAAAAACACTTTCCGTATCTACATTTTTCATACTGACGCAGAAGGTACTCGTATATTCTTTCTTATCTAACAATACCATCTAATTCGTGCCTTGTTTCAGGCTGCCATAATTGGCACAGGAGCAGCTCCCTTTGGTCTTGGATCAGATATCGTCGGAAGTGGCCGGTTGCCTCCTCATTACTGCGGCATTTTCGGCCACAAACCTACTCCTCGTGAGTTCACACTTTGACTTCACCAACGTAAAAAAAACTTTAGGTGTCACTTGTCACACTGTTTCATTTTTGGAATTTAAGGATAGTTTATCCCCCCCCCCCCTAAAACTCCCCAAAACCAAAACCTCCTTAGAGTGACCCAATTCTGCCCATCTACGAACTTAGCCTTTCGATTGCCAAGACAGATTTTTTTTTTTGCAGATTTGAACTTTCTATCTCAATTCTAAAATGGATTTTGGTATAAACAATTTGCGGACATTCAAGTTTTAAAAATTTTAGAAAAAGTTCTTCGAAAATTCGCTAATATAAGGAAATGAATCGCGAATGAAAAGAGGCATAAAAGAAGGAAAACAGGAAGAAGATGCCTAAAAGGCAATGAAACTGGCTATTCCGAGAAAATGCTAGGGTAGTTCTAGTTCGGGATAGTTCTCTAGAAGAAGGAGGAGTGGGGTTTTAGTTGGTGAGAGTCCAGCACTGGTGAAGGGAGTGCTTCCATCTAGTTCTAGAATTCCATCTAGTTCTTTGGTTTCTTTTAGTTCATTTAGTTCTTTAATTCAATCTAGTTCTTTAATAATTAATGGAATTATTCCATCTAGTTCAAAAGCAGCCAGTATCGTGGAAGTGGACAAATATGCTTTACAATCATGCTTTACAGCCACCTCTACATCGACTTTCCGATCTTTGGTGGGATCTAAGAAAATTGTTATATCCCCACATTTACCAATTAGCCATGTAAAGGCTTTGCATACCAGCCAGCTCAGTTCCTCTCCTTCACTCATGAGTTTCCCCACTTCTAGGGTTGGGATATCGACATCCATGTTAAAAAAACATCGATGTATCGGCCAAAGAACACCGATGTCTTTGCATCGATGTTTTCTTGACATCGATGTTTTAAATATACGATAATTGAGTATATTTATCTTCAACGTCAACTTGAGTTTTGAGTCTTACAATAACGCAATATTCCAGCACACCCACGTCGTATTAGGATTAGACACATATAATTGAGTTGAGTTAGACTTTTTCCTCGAAAGTCCGGATCCTTGAACAATTTCGAATTAGGTAACGACAGATGTTTTCATTATGTCGAAATCAAACGAATTATTGAATTTAACCTGCTCTCTGATATTTTTCAAAAAGTTCCTTGATGTCGATTGACCTAGGTACGCCCAAAGGCCGCAAAAATTGCACCACTTCACATCAATTCATATTGTCTGATAATCCAAATAAGGCACAGTCCAAATGTTAAACACGCGATTGATTCAAAATACGAGTATGTAGAGTTTCATATTCGTCGAATATTCAACGCTCTCCCCGTTCTACGATTGGTATAAATCGTGTAGAATACGAACATGGGTAGGTAGGTAATTTTTCCTTCCTAAAACTTACCCCCACCCCCTCGCCTTAGAGTCGTCCGATTCTGCCAATCTACGAACTCAGACGGATCTCTACATCAAAAGGCAAAAGTGTACAACCTTCCTGAGTTCACCTTCCTCGACATGGTGGGAGATGCTTCATTCTAACTGTACTTTGCGCTCGATTTCCAACGTCGACCATACCTAATTCATGAGCCTCTGGTCAATATAATTTTCACCATTTATTAAACTATGGTATACCTACAAGAAGCCCCAAGTTATATTCAATAGGTTTGTTTGGGAACAGCTATGTATGAAGAACAATAGAATTACAAACCGCGTATCGGGGGAGCACTGTACGGTGCACGTACGAATTCCGTGTGGGGAAACTTAAATGACTTCATTATCATACTATGCAGTAGCCCATTCCGCTTCAACTTTCGCCTTCCGAATCCAAACGGGTTACTACCTCCTTCGGCCTCCGCATGTTGATACGTAAAAAGCTGGTTTTACTGCAAGTGTAGGTCACTAAATATGCACTTCAATCATGCAATGTTGCGCAAACATAATGGCTTCGATTCAACCATCCGTCACTAGATGAACATTAATTGTTCATGATTATTGAAATCCAATTCAGAAATTTCTACTCTCGCCTCGCGTTTTAAATCTGGGTGTTTGAACGACTTTGGTTCTGAGTCTGCCAGAGTTTCCTAACAATTGTTATCTCTACAATGTTGGAAACAGTTGGCTTATTTAGTGATTGAATATCCTTCCTGAGTTCCTCGAATATTCGACATTTTAAATTCACTCATTAGGCAGTCTTGACTTAATCGAGGCAGCTCATCATTTATCGGCGTAACTGTGATTGAAGTCTAGGGGGCCACAGCTCCCAGTAGTCTAGAAACAATAGAAACTTAGTAAGGAATTATTTTGATTTCTTTATGGACCAAAATTGCATTATTGTTGCTCAACAATCATTCAAGGGCTATCCAAAAACCAACGAAACAATTGTTGAAATATTCAAAATTTCACTCCTCTAATCATTCACTCCATTCCAATCAGACTTGCACATGTTTAACTTACACACGCTGCTCTCGACTAGAGATGGGAAGTTGTATGGGGGAAGAGAAAATAACATCCGAAGAGAAAGAAAGGAAGCATCCGTTATCACGAGGCTTTAGTTTTAGTGAAGCCAAAAAAATCCGGCTAATGCCGTCCTTCTCGTTCCAGTAAGCGAATTTGTAATTACGAAGTAGGCATTTTTTAGTTACTTAATGGGACTATTGCACATGAAAAGTGTGCCCCTAAGCCCACCCTAGGACCCCCCTCCTCATAACTCCGCCAATGTCATCATTCGAGGATATGAAAGTACATGAGATTACTCATGGAATGACAGGTATTTTTCGCATGTGAAGACTAACAAATAGTATATTTGAAGGTATCGTCAGCGTGGAAGGACATATGCCGGTCTCCACAGACCCTGAGTGGGACACGTTCCTGGTTCTGTCCCCTATGTCAAGTCATGCTTGCGACCTGCCATTAATTATGAAAGCAGCCGCTCCTCACGCCTCCAAAATCCTCTGCCTGGACGAACCTGTGAGTAAACATAGTGTACAGACACACTTGGAAATTGACTGAATAATTTAAATGTCATTCGGGTAAAGATTTTCTTCGGAAATACCGCTGATGTCTCCGATAGTTAAGTTGTTGGTATTGTAATGATTTTCTTTCTTCGCAGGTGGACGTACATAATTTGAAAGTGTATTATATGGAAGAGCACCGTGGTATTCTCACGTATTCCGTTCAAAACGAAATCAAACAAGCTGTTAAAAGTGCAGCGTTTTACTTCAAGAATAAGTATGGAATCGAACCATTTGAGGTATGTATCTCTTATAATTAGCTCCCTGAGTATCATTGGTGATTACCGTTGTACCATCCTTTACATTTCCTACCAAGTGTACAAATGGAATCATGGTTTAACCATAGGAAACAAAATTGTTCTCGCACTCACCATGTAACATCACTATTAGGACTCACTCGATTATTCTCCCTAGTTCACGCTGAATAACTTTGATTCCGGACTTTGGCCTGTCACAGTTCTCATGTGTGGCATGAAACCGCCGCAATCAGTATTACAAAAATCTGAAGACCCAGAGGTAATTGAACAAAACCACTATTTTGAAACTAAGAACCTGTACAATTGCGCAAATGAACCCTGACATTGTTTCTAACCGTTCGATTGTCTTGATCGAAGGACTGGGGCTGGAAAGACGTGATCATCGAGACCATCAAGGCCGTTACTGGGTTCTCCAAATTCACCCTCTACGCTGTGATATTTTGCCTGCTCCAAAAATTAGTCCGGTTGCTTCCTAAATCGGTAGAGAAGAACTGCCGTAACTACAAAGCGAATATGATAAAGCATTTTGAGGTAAAAGGAAAATTGAGATCGAATCATTAAAATCCATGAAACTTCCTTGGTACGTCGTATTCCTATTATGATGTGTGACGATTCTCTCACCAAAACCAATAGTTTATACTACACTTATTTCACTTGTGTATTAATTGTGATCACTTACGCCCATCTTTCATCGAGGGTTTACTAAGCAAACATCTCATTGAGAAGTTAAGAGTAATATCTGCAGGTTGGTACCACATATAGGTATTACAAACAATCTGGGTGATCCTTCCGTTATTAGGCACGCTATTTGCCGTTATTTGCCCAAAATCGGAGAAAGCCAATGCAGTGTGGACGAACCGATCGGATGAAATGAAGCCAACCGGCCTCGGCTACTTGATCGTAATTTAAATTTAATTTAAATCAGGATTTTGCTTTCCACTCCCAGTCGATACACCAAGGATGTACAAAAGAAAAAAAAATTTTAAATGGTTCCAATGGTTCATTATCGAAGATAATAAACCAAAATATTGCATCTCCGAAGACCCTGCTACTGGTCCAATTTGAAAATTCTGATGGTGTGAATTTTAAATCTAACTATTCTTGATTATCTTACCCACAATTTTCCACCCCCAATCCAGATATGCAAGCTGTACTGAGCAAGGGGGCAAAAAATTGGATTCAAAAACTTTTTTTTTTAACTAGTTCCTACCTATATATCTAAATTATATCTATATTATATATCTAAATTATATCTATATTATATATCTAAATTATATCTATATTATATATCTAAATTAACTTTCCTTCCGACTAATGCTACTAATCAGTAAAGAAACTCAATTTCACGATTAATAACGGTTGGTTCAAGTAGTATATTTTGGTTCTAGCGTATTCAAACGTACATTATTACAGGAGACGCTTGGAGATAATGGAGTGTTGATCCTTCCGGTGTCCACGGCCACTGCTCACTTGCATTACAGAATGTACTACAAGATGTCCACTTGTATTTATTTGGCGATGTTCAATCTACTTGAGATGCCCGCCACAACCGTTCCAATCGGTTTTGACAAGGATGGTCTTCCCATAGGAATTCAGGTAAACAAGCCGATCACTGTGTATTGTCTTTGCCTCTTTTAAATATCATATATTATAATATATTATATTATTTAAATATCATAATAATATTATGATTATAAGACGTATTATGTTCCGAACCCCGATCTTGGCTACAGTGATCCATGTATTTTAAGAATTCATGTCAGTAGGTCAATACCCTCCTAAAGTTCCCTTTATGTTGATTTTTGTCAAAGGGACTTTACCTAATAAAGTTTCCACGTGAGCAGACAAAAACACGAGGTTTCTGCGAAAAGTATGAATAAATTCATTCTCAAGAGACGGAATTTCAACACATAAAGTTGAAATATACCTACACTAAAGTTTACGTAGATATGTGGAACATCATATACGATCTTTTAACGACTTTCGACACTTTCGCCACGCAAAGATGAGTGAGTCTCCACAGAGGCCGAGGACATATTTTCTTTCATCTCCTCTTTTATTTCCTGATTGGATAATGTTACAGTTCTTTTCAACATCTGAGTTTATTTTGATTAAAATGTGTCCCGATTGGGTCTGGTTGCCTGTGGGGAAGAAACTCGAAATAGTGTGTCACCAAGACTCAAGGGGTTCGTCATATGGCCCCCTGACCCGAATTGGGCCATGTGTGCACATTCATTTTATAGTGGAGTGCCCTGACAACTTGGATCGTTTGAAGAAACCATTGAGGATATTATAAATCGATCGAGGAGTGTATACTCAGACCGTAAATCCGTAGATGTATCGCATAAGATCCGAAAACCGTCTTCCATTCATGCCACTTATTGCTTCTGGTACGGACATAGCCCTACAAAAGAGCAGCTTCTTTCCAATCTGGGTCAGGTGGGTTCCCAGGACAAACTCATATGACCTCATATTGGGCCATTCGGCGCTTATGGTGTCAAGTTGCCGTTGTTTAATTTCTTTTCTAATATGACCTATATTTTGGGGCTTGCCCATGGATAAACCCGAATGTAATTCACCAAAATTCAATTGGGAATTTCGTGGTTTTGTAAATTCGAATTTCAGTTGGGTTGGGCTGGTGATTATCAAGCATGAATATTATTGCAATGGTAGCAACAATAGGGTAGGCCCATGAGCAAATACACGCGTAACTCAATCTATTGAGTAAATAATACTTCAACTAATTGAGATGCTTCAAAAAACTCTATACACTCAGAAGCTATACAGGCCATTATATTATTGGTGTTTCTGCCTATTTCGGTTATGGTAAATTAAGGAACTAGTGTATTTAATTATTTATGGTTAAATCTCACGAGGTTGGGAAAGCCATCAAGCGTACGAATGAGTGCATATGTTGGTCAAGTTATTGAATGACAACGTATCATATTATTTATTATAATCATGTAGATTTAGTCGTTTTACTTGTGCTTGTGAGGTGTATTTGGGTTTTTCATATCGACATTACGTGGTATGTTTTAGGTGGTGAGTACAAAGAATAACGACAGACTGACGATTGCCGTTGCTAAAGAGCTTGAAAAGGCATTCGGTGGATGGCTATTCCCCAGGAAAGACACTGACAGCAGTGTCCAAATTCAGAAGAAATGAATTAATTCATGTCAAGAACCACAACATTATGTGAAAAACAACCGATCGTCCGAAAGTGATTGAGAGATTTGTGATTTAAAAAATCAAAATGTGATTGTAATGTTAGGACTCTACTTTGGTTATTTATAACTGTATATAACTGTTTCGAATGTACCTACCAATATTATTATTCAATTTTTTTATTTAAGTAATTATTTAAGAAGGTACTTATTTTAATCATAGTGTTTTCAAGCATTGAGAAATTGTGATAAAGAAGACAAAGAAAATGAATATATTTTGTACTGCGTTTTTTGTGTTGTTACCATTCATCCCATATGATATATATATATATATATGAATATATTCCAGCATTGTTATTATTGTTTATTGATGGCTATTAACATGCTGGAAAGATTTCGGATTTGTTCTAGTTCATTCTTTACGTGGAAATCATAAAGATTATTAAATTGTGTTTGTAAATACTTCCCCCAGTTATCCATATATTGCTGGGATACAGGGACTGTTATTATGCGCCAGTTGAATTTGGTGGTATACGTTGTAATTCATACCTATTTTGTAAGCGATAACTGTCATAGCAGCGTAATACTGCTCACTGACATGGTATACTGACATGGAGTCACTTTGGACAGATAACGACGCGTTAAAATGCGTTTAATTAATATAATACAAGTACTGAGAGACCGTGGGTTATTCCACGTTTTATCTTACTTTATCTCTTGGAGACTGAATGGAAATAATCTCGTTTCTCAGATGACGCTCGTGGCCAGAGGTTAAACCAACTGGTACAAGCGACAAGTTCAGTTGTTGGCCTAGATGCAACAGAAGTGGTTTACACGCTCTACTGTTCGGATCGTTCACCGCAATAAAAGCTTGATTTAATCTGAGGCCTAACCTTCAGTACCGCGATCTTACAGCACTGTAAATAGTAACTACTCTAAGAGAATATATATTTTCTGGTGAGTGAACATAGTTCAGTCTGATTCAGCAGCGAGGACCATAAATCCGATCTGAGATGGGGATTGTCAAAGATTCTAAGGGCTGCGGCATCTCTCGCTTTAATAAGGTAAGCTCCTGCTGTGGTTCACAAACTTTTCAGAACTGAATCACAAAACAATCTGTACTATTCTCCGTATATATGTTGGGCTCGAGATAAGTACTTTTTTTACTTTTTTAGGCCTTAGCTTGGGCCATATCCATTACTTATTCAAATTTCCATTCAGATATCAATATTACAATCCTTCACGTATATGAATACTGTTTCATATTATGAAACAGTTTATTAAACTTTATGGTTATTGGAATAAATAATACATGTATTTGCATGTATTCAAAGTTCGTTGGCAGTTCTGCTAATTAGGTCTAATGTTCCCAATTGAGCCTCTCTGAGCTCTGAATTGCTGCACAACATCACAATTGTTCCAAGTCTTCAACCGAGTTGCAGGCATCGCAATGTGGGGAGTCCTCACTGATCCCTTTGTTTCTGAGGTGGCTCTTCACAGTCCATGACCGCTTCGTATTCGGGTCACAGTTACCACGATGTCTCCAGGGTAAATTCCTCCACTTTTGCTGTGGAGGAATCTACCCTCGAGGCATTCACCCACGGTCGTTGTCTGACGTGTGGGAATCCTGCCTTGCACACTCCTGCCTGCCTCGTTTTCAGCCATGTGCTGATGTTCGCACGACGGGTTTGATTGAGTTGAGATTGGCGAATCGGTTCACTACGGTGACACCGACGTGGGCTTTTACCCATTCCAGCGTGGTTTTGCAATTCTCCTTGAATCTTCTGTGGACCGTTTGTACGACATCGCGTTCCATCGGGATACTGTAGTTTGGCGAGATCCTTTCGAGCTTATTGGCCGAGCTGAAACTGTCTGTGAAAATCACCAAATCCTTCGTTGCGTGGTCCTCATTGAACGGGTTCCCGAATTGCCATCATCTCGGCAGAATACACGAACGTCTGATCGGGTGAGAGATAATCTTAAATGGCTTCCATAGAAACCGAAACGACTAGGGAACGCGTAAACATGAAATCGGTCAAGTTGTGTATTGAACCGTACGCCTTGAAATGTTCACTGTACGTGGGAGGTGGTCCAGCGAGGTTATCTACGGTGTCTATCTACTCAGCGTCAGCGACAAATAAATAGACAATTATTAATAATGATTATAAAAAAACGTGACATACTTGAGTGGTTTTTAATGATAAATCCAAAATTTGGATTTATTTATTTTGATTTGGATCTACTATTAAATAATATTTTATATTTTAATAGTATAACTTTTGGTTTTTCTCATAAGAACCTTCTCCGCTCTTTCTAAGTCGTGTTCAATCATCTCCAATACAGACATCCTCCTAATTAAATACATTACTATCTTGGTCAACATTCAATGTACTCGCATTATCTCGAACAAACAGTTAACTCGTCATATACAACAGAACAAAGACTGTTCAAATGATGATATTTCTTGAGAGATAACAATATTATGTGGAAGATGGTTAAAATCGCTTTGTGTTCGATTGACTCAGAGACAGTAAAAATCCTCCGAATCTACCAGTTTGTTTTAGATATTGGATGCAAATAGTGACTGGAGGTAGCGAACGAATTTAGGTGATGCAACCAGCCTAACGATGTAAACAAGGGGCATAACGATATGCTTATTTATACTTATAAGTATAATCTACATTTAGATATCAAAGGCGGCGCTAAGATTTGGGTCCGGACAAAAAACTGCTTTGATAAGAGTTGACGTGCGTAGTAGGTACGTGCAATCTGATGAGGCAGTTCCATCATCTATTTTCCGGAGTTCTCCTTGAGACGCAAATCGAATAAGATAAATCCTGACCTTGGGCGACCCACGACAAATTAATTATTGTTCGATTGAAATATAAAAAAAATATACTTATTGTTTATTGATGACGTACATAAACTTGGTTTCCCACCTTGTTCCTCTTTTCTAAACCTGCATTTTATGTTATTGTACTCAATGCAAAATTGTTACGCATACGTTTTTAGATTCCTATGTAATCATCGCATCGTGATACATTCCGTAGCCGTTGGGAACAATTTGTGTCGTGGCTCGAATTGTAATTATTGCAGTAAGTAATACTTATTTTGGCTGACTAAGGAACTGGTATTAAGGAGTATGGAGAGTATACATACCATAAATGCAATAATGTAATTGAGGGGACCAGGGAAAGAATCAACCAAGTCATTTTACTGGAAAATTAGAAAACTCATTTACAAAGTTGGAAACGCGATTGCGTTTGGCCAGATGCAAATGAAAAATTGAATTATGGCCTATTATGCGCTAAAACATCCATTGAAGAGTTCCACCAAATTTCAACACTACCTCCACATAATTTACCTGTTCAAAAATTCAAAAGCTGAGCAAACTATTTCAAACTATTCCACTATTTCACCATCATTTTTTCAAGGATTCACAAAGCTGCCCCACTATTTTGGTAGTGCAAGATCGACCTGACACTTAGGTTCAGAACTCTTGCCTAAGCTTTGGGTCACTTGGACTGCAGCCTGACCACAAAATGTCAGGAGGCTGGTAATGTCGCGATACGTCTACAAATTTTCTCGGTCGTCATTATTTTCCTCATCTGGATCCCATTCTACTAAATCAGGGTCAGTAGGAGGATCATTTTTTCTCTTTAAATTCATGTAAAACCTTTGAAAAAGGTGCATCAATCGAAGGTAATAGAGCAAATAAATCTTTCTTTTCATAACCCTAGATCAAGGGGGGGGGGGTTCAAAACGAATTTTGAAATTTTGAAAACTTCATATCTCGAAAAATTCAGATAGAGTGATATAGTTTTTAGTTCATATTTAGATAGAATTATTTTTCAGCCGTTCGTTCACAAAAAGGGCTCAAAGTTGGAGCAGATCGAAAGTCGTCAACAAGATGGTGAATCGTGAGGCCACATGGCTTCAGATATCGAGTTCATTAATCATAATGAATAATAATAATTGATAAAACTTATTAACAACTAACAATACCAAATGAATAATAATATTTACTACTTGATAAAATTATTAATAATTACCTAATGATAATAATTATTTTGAATTTAATTCAAATTTTGAGGGGGTTAATTTTATTTTTCTTGGGCGATAACAAAGGTTCATTAAACAATAAAAACAACAGATTAATAAACAAAGAGCGTCTAATAAGTAGTTATCCTACTTAAATCAACGAATTACGGAACATCAAGCCAATTCAAGGAACCAGAACTTCGGTTGCGTCGCTTCAAATTTTCCTATCACAGATCTGCAAAAATACATCAGCGTTCAACATGCAAGGACTTCTAGATAAGGCAGGATTTATTTTATTCCATTTGGTCATAAAATGTGTCGACCTTCAGACTCGTGAATCATTGAAATGGCTTCTAGTGATAACGAATTTTCCTCTTTTGACGACCTCACAAAGTTTGTTCGTAATTGGCTGATGAAAACCGTTCGGATTCGAATACAGATATATCTACTATAGTAGGTATACTTAAACAAATTTACAGACAAGAAACCGAGTGAATGTTGCATTCTCATCCATCCTCGACTCGAAGAAAATAATAAACCGGTGTATCAAGAATTCGCAGAGGTTTTTCCCCTGGATCCTTCAATTGAGCTTATCCCGCAGATCGACAAGAATAAAGATAAATGTTGTTTTCGATTTGAATTGAAAAAATCAGTGGAGATCTGTGAATGGAGAAATTCTATTCACACAAGCCGTCTCAAAATCCAAGAGGCGATTGATACGTCTAAATCGAGGGTTATTCTTAGAAAAGCCGTCAAGAGTGATTACAGATGCATGATAAAAATAAATGAATAGATGATAAAAATAGTTGGGTTGCAGTCGGATAATGATAAGTAAACAATCTTGATATTTGTTATTTCAATGTGATCCTAATTAGAATAGATTTAAAAAACAATTATCTGTACGTATCAGGTTTAAGAAAAAAATTTTAATGAACGCTTTTAATTATCTACCTAGATTTTGTTTGACTGAAAACCAATTCCCTACCCTTGTCAACTAAACGCTGGATTTAACCTTAAAACCACTCTACACAACCGAGCCTACCAATATAAATTAACTCAAAGCGCTTTACTCGTGTTTGCAGAGGCAGTTTCATGACATCCTTTTGGTAGTAGTAGTGGCGAACATCCTGGTTGGCCTCGTCTATCTTTACAAGTTCATGGGTACTGACGACCATTGGACAGGTGAGTCTTGAGCGAATTTCATTTTATACTTTTCTCATAATTATAATTATCTCTCCAATTGGTTGACGAAAACCAATACATTTTTCAGTTCTATTCTTAGTGTCATTCAAATGTAATTACGTGAAGGGATAATATCCTTTCAATAGATATTTCGAAAGATAATATCTTTCGAATATTATTATCTTTCAATGTTCGATGGATGTATTACAAAATTACATGCTGATTATGAAGTGTTGAGACATCAAGTACTCATTACACTACTCCGTAATGTATATACAGTACTTACTGATGCCTTACTCAGATTGTAAACCAGATGTAAAATCATCAACGCCCCCATTATTCCACCAGTACTAGGAATTATGAATTTTGCACAGGCTTCTTGTCTCCAGTTGTAGCCCATGAAAATTCACATGATAACAGTAAATTTTCAGATACGAGGGCCTCTTCGATGGGCTCTCAGTACGTTACCATCCTACCTAACTACCGCCAATGGCCCATCAGTTCAGTACACATTTCGTACTGACTCCCTACTTTAGCTGTGGTATTCGTACAATCACCAGCTGACCCGTCACTACTTCACTGCGTTTTTTAAGCGTGTAAGTGAGGAGTGAACATGTTTTATTCAAATTTTTACCCGTTGGTGAATTTATCATTGCTTATTTATTTGTCATTATGCATCAACGTGCAAAAAATGGTTAACATAAAATCATTACAAACATCAACATTTAGAACAACAAACATCAACAACGAATGTTGATACGAAGCTTTTCAATAAGCCTTCCCCGCGCGGACGAATTTATGGAACACACTTTGTCAATCATGTATATAAAATTGTCAAAATTTAGAGCAATATATTTATCAGTACTTTTTATTTCAGTTGAACCAAAAAGGAGAGAAAAGGTTTTGGCGCTGGCAGTCTTCCTCTTCTTGAGTTCATGCGCGTTGTGCTGGTTCATCATGGTGAGTCATAGCTACAAAGTACGTTGCCTCCACCAATTTTGGTAGGGAATTGATTGAATATTTGTTGTTTAACATTATTACATGGGAATGTATTCCATTCTATTGCTGGTGTTTTTTCAACAATATTGTTCAGTGGGGTGTTACAACAACAGCATCACACTCCACCTTATATCTGTCCTTGGGCAAAAACCTACAACCTGATTTAAATTTATATAAACAATTTCCATTTTTGCGGTTTTATAACTCATTTTGTCTCCTTTTTTTGGCTGCGTAGAACCTCAGTTTATAGATTTTTTTTAGTTTATTGGATTTATTATTTATTTATTAGATTTAACAAGAAAAAACACCAAGTAATTCCTAACTTAAACTAGTGGTTAGACTAATTTCAATTTGTATTCTACAGCTCATGAGCTTCTGAAAATCGTGAAATAACAACTGAACTAATTCATGCTGGAAATTGTTTTCAGACCCATCATGAACACCCATTGCCCCATTGAAAATAATTCCAGTTCGATTAATTATAGAATTCTATGAATTATATTTTTCAGAGAAAAGAACAACAGAAGTGGGAATCCGAGAGGAGATGCATATTAACCATCGATAGACCACCGAGCTATGATAGCTGTGTTTCAGGAGAACAACCTCCGCCCTACTTTACAGTCGTCAACACAATTCACATCGTGTGAATTAATGCTGGGGTGATTCTGGGGTTATTTGATTGGAAATTATGATGGGATACGTTCGACAAAGTTCGTCGTAAGGCAACGCAAAACAAACCGGAAGGAAGAACAATTGAGTGGCATTCCATCGTCAGGGCTTCACCTGGAATACTCAAATATATGAGGTGACTGTGGAAATCGGTCGTCGAAAATGAGTAATTTCGTACCAGTAATTTCGTCCAGATAGGTTTGCTGTGGTACCCGTTATTTCGGACCCGGCCGGCAATGAAATATCGTCGACACAAGAGGGAATGGGATGAAAGTTGGTACGAATTTGCCGTTTCCCCAGATAACTCCGATCTCATTTTGATCGCATTTTGAGCACGTGAAGAAAGAGTACCAAACTTGTAGCAGGTACGGGATGTTAGCTACTAAATCATGTCCAAGTCAATTATGTCTCACAAACTACCAACTCTTTCCAAGTCCCGTTGAAATGACGTAAACGAAGCTGTCCCATCGCAAACCCAGCGATTGGTGCCATAGGAGAAGTCCCACCGCTCCTATCGAGGAATGCTATACTGAATCCCCCAGTTCGTCAGGTTTCTAACCAAGGACTTGGAAAAATAGAAAGCTACAAGTTAATTTAAATGGAAACTCGCCAATTTACATGGTCGAATTGGTAGTACAGATGATTCGGTGACTATTCACTTGTCGTATACGTATACATACGACATAAAGTGCACAATGCAAACTACTTGTCCAGTCATGTTAAGTGTGATTGTCTTAATGACATACTACTGAGGATACAGACATGTGAGAGGAAAATATAGCATCTACTTACTCCTAGCATGTATTGTGAAGGATTATAGACTATTTATGTATCTATTAGTGTACCACAAACTTTTTGAATATCCAACAATTACTGGTCTATACTGAATCCATGAAATCATGTACTTGTGTGAACAAATTGAACCAGAATATAAGTAAAAATGGTTTCTAAATTATTATTTTTCCTGTTCCAACTACCTAATTCTTAAAGTTTTTATGGTAAACTTAAGTGCTAAACATCAGTATCATCAGGTCAATATTTGCTGCCTTCTTCAGTTTCCATCAGGCCGAGATCACCTTTCTTGTACTTTTCTCCGATAACAGTGACAGCCCTGTACATACAAGTATACACACTAGAAACTTCAAATGCACAAAAATTGAATGCGTTTAAAATGCATTACTGTCAAAATACGCCAAAACAGTAAAAATTAGTAGGTACCAACTTCATTGAATAACGTGACATCCTACGACACAACATTGTAAGGAGGGGGGACGAAAGTCCCAATGGAAGTCTAGGGGGGCTACAGCCCCCAGTAGGCTGTGAGGGGTTATGGTCCAAAATCGACATTTTTTATGTTATTTTCGGCAAACCATCATTCCATCATCCTTTGCCAAACACGCCGTGATAGGAAACCGCTAATTTTAGAAAAAAAAATTGAAAAAAAAAATCAAAAACTTACAAAACTGCCATAATTTTTCGTCTCAGCTCCTTAGCTGACGAGCCTTCTCTTAGCAATCTCTCCAAAACTGTCAACAATTGTTCTTGTTTCTCTTGCTCTTCTTCTTTGGATATCGCGCCACATAAGTTCATTTCCTTTAGCTAAACAGAAGACCCAATAAAACAGTGAGGGCGCCACAAACTGAAAATCAAGCTAAAGATTTATTGTTAATCAAACGCACCAGTTTGATTTCTTTGAAACATATCATTGCTTGTTTATTTATTGAACAGTATTCTTCTTCAATTTTGGTCATTTGAGTTTTAAGGTTGTGTTTGTCTTCTAAATGACGCCTGGCTTCATCTTGCAAGTATTCTCGCAGTTGGCTTTCTTCCATGATGGTTTTTTGAAGACTGTGAATAACTGAGATTAGATTGGCTCGCTCCAGTTGATAGTCTTTGAACATTCGGGCGTCATCACTGAGTATGTCCATTGACTAAAATCACAGAGAAGATTTCAACGAAGATGTTTATGTTCTATTAACCGGTGCATCACATCAACTTTCGTTTTAACAAGTTTTAAAGTTATTCGTATTACCTTGAGGAGCGCCACATTTTTGGATAGGATTCTGTTTACCAGGTCCTTTTCAGTTGACAGCTCGTTTTCAAAGTGTTGAGTTTTCTCTCTCAGTTCTTCGTTTTCTTTGTGGAGATTCTGCCAAGATTTGATCAAAGTGGAGAGCTGAAAGCAGAATGAAGTAGACGTAGCACACGTCGGTACTGCGTGGTAAAAAAAAGGTGAAAAGGATGGCCCTAAGAGTGGTGGGGAAGAAGCGACAGGACTAATTTTTCCTATTTTCCACCAGACATTATACACAATGCTTATATCTGTGGCAAATCTAGACTATACCTATGGCCAATTATACCTATACCTATTATATACGATACCTGTGCCATACTTATACATGTACCAATGCCACACAAGAAACAAAACGAGGACGTGTGTGGTTCGCAACGACAGTGCCACATGAGAAGGGCTTATACCTATACCGCCATGGGGGATGACGTAGACTATGTTGGATGGCCATTAGACTATACCTACTGCCGAAATGTGCTGCAGCACAGCCACGTGCGGTGGCTACACTTACCACAATGTATATTATACGTATTATACCTACTATACATACACGCAATGAGTGGCCAAGGGTGTTCAAACTCCATCGAAGAGACTGGGATCATCAATTATCTAAATATACATAGTTACTTGTTATATACCTAAGCCTTCTGTGAATGTGTTAATATGATTCTAATTTCAGAATGATACAGAACATGACCAACTAGCATAATATGCCTATATCATAGGCATAACATCTAACCAACATATCATAAAAAAAGAAGTTATGATCGTGAGGGAATAGATCTTGAAGTGACCATAAACTGGATCACATCAGTGAAGTTGAGATCAAACGACATGTTCTTCTGTATTTCGATATTTATGTTGCAATAAAGCATAGAGAATAGAATACTTGTATTTTATATAAAAACGTGAAAGAAAAGGAAAAAAAAGGAGAAAAATAGATCTGCACTTAGATCTGCACAAAATAGATCCTCACTTCGTTACTTATTTGAATATTTTCTTTGATAACTCGCTGAGTGGTAGAATCTATTCTTGTTTGAGTTGCGCGCTGAAAATCCAATGACAACTTCAACAGCTTTTCTTCCATTTCCTGCCTCAATCTATAAATAAATACCAAAAAATGTGATAGTTTCCATATAATATAACCATAATATAATCGCTGGTTACTACTGGTAGGTACTTTTGAAACGATCACATTTGCAGATATGATCTTCAATTTTGGACATGTTAGATTACATTGATCTAGTTTTCTTTACCTGTCTTTATTGATGAGATTCGTTTTTTCATACTCCTTTTCCATCTCCTGTGCCTTCTCTTCAGTCATTCTTAGTGTTTCTTTCAGTTGACTATACTTGGCCAACAACGACTCTTTCTGTTCACGGAACTCTTCCAATGAACTCAGTTTTCCGTCTTGAAAGATACAATTTATTTTTTATTTATCCATTTGAATTCAGAGTTTCGGCCTTACTTCTTACGTAGATGTTTAAGGAGCAGTAGGAAATAAAAGATGAATTTCAAAAACGAAAAAGCCTACTTTCAAAAAAATATGTACGAGTAACACACAGTAGACGGGTTTCGGCTGTTACAACATCATCAGTACAACACAGAATAAGGATAGAGTGAAAGGACATGTATTAAATACGATTAAAAATCGAAAGGTGCCTCTTGATTGGGTAAGGAGGAAATGATCAGTTACAGGAGTAGGTCAATCAAAAAATTCCTAATATTATTTACAGAGACGCCCAATTTACTGAGACGCCCAAATGGTGAATCCTCTCAATTTCCATTCAGTGCATCTAAATCCATCCTGTTTTGTGCCATTACTACAAAATTTAATGGCCTCAGAGGGATGGCCTAATATTTAATATGGGATATCTCAACTGACGGGTTTATTCCTACATATTTGGTAATTGATTCTATGGTCTTCTTCAAATAACTGATTCTCAAATGCCTCCATCCCTTTTCTAAGCCTAAGATCATCCCTTATTCCCTCATCATAACCTCAAGCTTCTTACCAGTCTCTCCTCCGTACTTAATTTTTGTGGAAATACACCTACTTTTTCATTTTTGAAACTCGTCGTTTATTTCTGTAAATGGATTTTCGTAATTTAGAAGCACCTACCTTACGTTACGTAAACAGGACTTACTCAACAATTTTATTTCAGCAGAAAGTTGATCAGTCACCTCTTTAAATTCATGGTCCTTACTTGACAACACTTCTAGGTAAGATTCGTTTTCCGCCTTCTTCTCCTAAAATGTCCAACACAAAAAACAGAAGTGGTTGAGTCACTGATTGTAACTGAAATGGTACGCTGCAGCCTGCAGGTACGTTCCCTAACACCATTGAAATGCGACAAAATCGATTATTCCAATTGAGTGATATACATATCAAGTGATACATGTATCACTTGAAGAGAATGAATAGTAGAGTATAATTTGTTACCAACCTGAAGTAGTCCACATTGAGTGTACCCAGAATTTTGGTACTCACCCTATATTAACAGAAATACCCACCTCTACCAAAGCGTGGTTACGCGTTAAAAGTTCTGCGATTTCTTCACATTTCTCACCAAGCCTCCTCTTGAGATATGCAATAACATCCGCCCTGTCCCTTTCCATCTGTTGCAATTCTTTCGTCAAATTCGTGTTTTCTTCTTCTAATTTTACCATGAATGTCCTCAACCTGCGGATGAATGTCCTCGAATGTTGTTTTAGAAGGTACTAACTCAGTCCTTACCATATTTTTATATCGCAGTGAAATCGTGATTATGGTGTATTACGGTTCTTAATTTTTATACGCAAAGTGGTTAAGCTCACTTCACGAGACGAGTAAGGTGTATACATTCGATTGCATGAGTACCTACTACTTGCCTTGTTAGCTTCTTGTTGAGATCAGCAATTTGGATTTCGTAGTATTCTTTATCCACCTCAGGGATGGTATCCTTCACTTCTTTGTCTTTCTTTTTCTTGCCGCTCTTCCCTTTTTTCCCCATGGCTGTATATGAGTGCACCGATTCTTTCTGAAGCTCCAAACTACTGTCGGATTGACTGGTATCCAACCAAACGGTTTGGTCACTATGGGATCTTCGAAGCCCCGTTCTACATCGAACAGAGCTTATGACCTCATCAGACTGCCTTCCACAAAAAGAACTTTACTGTATGTTACTTTCTCTGGATTCAGACAATCAAGAATTCTTGTCCTTCATTTTCAATTTTTTCATCATTGTCCCTCATTTTCATCAATCAGTCGATGTATTCTCCAACAGCCACTCCCACAGCTCCATATGTAACTCCAGCAATATTCTCGTACTCGACGTTCATGGAGGAAAATTATATTTTTGCAACACGAATGGGAGGGAGGACTTCTGAACTTTGAAAATATAATACAATTGTAACAATAAGTATGGTGATACTTAAAGTAAGTATGGTGATAAAATTGTTTGGTACCTAAGTACCTACTATAATAAAAAGGCTTTTAAATGATCATGTGAGTATTATTTTGCAAAAACCATATTTTTTCGATAGAAGACAGATCAAAATGGCTTCATGAGCTTCGTGATTCCGTTGATATATTCAAAAACGCTGCTGATCGATTATTCGTTTCCGTGAAATGGAGTCGAACCATGCCGATTTTGAATTTGGTCTTTGTCTGTTTGTTTGTCTGTCTGTTTGTCCTTCAATCACGCAAAAACGGCTCAATGGATCGAACCCTTCTTCCGTATTTAAATTTTTCCGTGATCGGGGAAGGACATAGGGGGGGTTCACTTCCGGATCCCATGCATAGTGGTGGCGGTTTACAGGGAAGCTGAAATATAAAAATCTTAAATTCTTCCTTCCCGTGAGACATATGAATATTATTTTTGGTATTATAAGATTATAAGGGTTTGTAAAGGGACAGGTAAGAGGTATAATGCGTAAAGCGACAGGTAAGAGTGGCAGATGGATCCATCCCGAGTTCTGTCCGTCTGGGACAGGTAACAGAGGTAGATGGACACCCCCCGAGTTCTGCCCGTCAGCGTCGGGACCGACAGCTAGTTCTTCACTAAAACATCGCGATTCCACATTGAACTTCACGTAATGGAAATTGAATCAAATCTTAGCATGTTTGTTTTTACAAAATCGGAAGAAATAAATGGGTGAAAGGTGGGATGCGTATCGGTTTATCGGTAAAAATCGATTAATCGACGTGCTCTCAGTTCAGTTTCAAAGTTCAAAAATTCTACCTAGTTCAGCAGGTAGTGGGTTCTTCCCTACGGTGAATCACATGTCAAAAAACCTCAACCCAGCGTGCGAAAGATAATAGTAATATACTACAGCAGAATTTGCTTAAATTGGTAAAAGTTGATGATTGGTATATGAATAGAAATATCTTAAAAAGCGTAGTGCATACCCCCGACGAAGGAGCAAGCTTGATGATCCGAGTGACAAAGCAAACATTTCAAAAAATGGCGCGTTTTGGCCGTTCTTGGAGTTCACGCTTGGAGCGCTGTCCCCAGGTCAACTTACAAACATGACAAACCATGTATTTTCCCTTGTATTTAAACATTTTCAACTTTGGATGACCCAGTGATCTCCGTTGAAATTTCTTAATTACATTGTAATTTTAATATTCCTGTTTTACCGAGAGTTCAAGAAAAAGGCATGGAAGAAGGGTGAACTTGTTTAGGAAATGACGTCATGGCCTGATGACGTAACCTCGACTTTCGTTGATTTGCGTTTCTTTAGACTTTCGTTGATTGGGTTCTCATCCCGTCAGTTCGTCATTATTGAAGTTTTAGTTGACATTTCAGTGAAGAAATACTATCGTTGCGTTCCAGTGTTGAAACTATCTTCAGTGTAGTACATTGGAGTAAGTACGGACTTGATTCATCATAATGATCACCAGTAGGTAGTTGGGAAAGAAATCACCTTGCAATGAAGGCAGGTCTACTTCGTGCGTTTCTTGTTTGAAGTTGATAGTTATCTTGGACGGATGTCTTGGATCCTAGACACTCGGCGGTTCTCCGAGTAGGTGTCATATTTTACACGGTAGTCCTAGATACTGGTATAGAAATAGATTGAACAATTAGGTACACTAACCGCTAGGGTTTATGGTGGAGAATTTTATACTATGTGGGACTTGGCATTTCCTTTGTGACACTATGTATGTCACTGCTACTAGGTATTAGTCACCGTCACGTTGTGCGTCAAGTGTTATGGTATCATTTCCGTTGATTATTCGCTATTTATTTTGTGGGTTTGCGTACTCTACATATGACCCTAATTGGGCCATAATTGCGTTTGATAAATCACAGGTACCCACTCCCACTGACCTACTATTCGATTTACCTTTCCATTATTCACTTGATTAACACTACAGTGCCATCGCTCAGTTGAAAAATAAGACTTGAGGGATTCGAAAATGATTAGTTTGATCAACTGTCCGTTGCTGAACCGGGATCCAATTCCATAACCTTCCCAGTACGTACATTGTATTGCTCAATACAACAAATTAATTATTACCTACCTAGTAGGCTCTACGTTGATAGCTGAATACATTGATCTCTGCTGTCAGTTTGTAGTCCATTTTACATAAACTCGACATCACTTAGCTTGGACCAAAACTATCGGATTTATTGGTACATGATAAACCCGTTGGTGACGTAGTTGAGAGTTTGTCGAGAAAATCCGTGATCATTTTGAACTCGAATGATTAGCTAATAATTAACTAATGATTGCTTAATTATCTGGGAGTCGTTAAGATATAGTAAATCTGTAGGTTTCATTATATCGACGATATAAATATAAGGGAGAAGGAAGGATCACTAAAGTCGACCATAAGAGGTTGCCTGAATACCAGTAGAATGAAGTTCGCCAATGCAACGTCATACTGACTTTTAAATTGATTTCCTTGACCATTTTTCCATTTCGACATTTTGTTGCGCAGTCGTGATGAAGTCAAGTTGGGATGGAAATGAGGCGTGCAAGACTGAAATTACCGCCATGACCAATTTATGTGTGTCGTCCGCTGACCTACGCTCAAAAACAATCATTTCCAAGACATACCTACTAACACAAGAATAACCAGAAATACCTACTATACAGAAAGATTATGATCGATGTACAACGTCCTTACAACGACTTTTTTACTATGCAATATCTATGGGTAATTCATACAAGTTACCCACCTCAACCTCAACCTGAACCTTAGACCCAGAGGTTAGGTAGGTACCTATAAAAAAAAAAAAAAAAAATGTACTGTCATACCTAATATGTGAAATTATTCAACTAATTCTGTGCATAAGAAAAAACTTGAAAAGAAACAACAATATTCAATAAAAAAAAAAAAAAAAAAAAAAAAAGAATTTTCTACTTAACTACTAAGTATTACCTATTGTCTTTACCCATGGTTCATATTATTATCATTATGGTTCTTTCCTGGAAATTATACTACAAGAACGTCAACTAGTCCCTGGACGGGTCTATGACCTTAGGGATGGAAATTTAATTAGTGTAGTCATAATTGTGGAATGTGCAATTTTAAATGCGTATCCTTTATGATTTCCTTTGTATGAATAAAATAAATTTGAAAAAAGTGTCCCGGTAAATTATGATTAGTTTTGATTTCGCGTGTTGTAGACGTTTTTGAACAAATTGAGGTTCATGTCTGTGACCGCAACTGGTATAGTATGCCAGTTTGATAGAATAGAATATTATTCTATTCTAGGTTTAGCGGATTTAGCTCAAAATGGCCCAATATGAATGCCATCAAGATTCTAATTGGCCTTCCATCTATGCTGATATCCTTATTTATTTATTTTATATTCTTATTGAAAAAGAATAAACATTCAATGAGAATAAATATTCATTTATTTTACTTTGGTTGAGACTGTTACATGATGTATCATACACCATTGAAAAGAGTGGACGCGCATAAATAAATATAATATATTTATTATCTAGGTAAATATCACTTCACTTAGATCATAGTCGAAGGGACTAACGTTGTCGTTTATAAAGTTGATGGTGTGATAAAATCGAGGATATGGCGAAGTCTGGTTGTTAAATGGTGCAAAACTGCTTGTGACGAGTGGGTTGAAGTGGTCGGAGTAGGTGCTATGGATTTTTTCATGCAGGAGGTACGGAGCTCGGTCGGTAATTCCATTGAGAAATCCTTGTAGATGGTTGAATTTCGAACGAATGGTGGGGTGTGAAGGACATTCCTTTGCAGCAGGTATGTTGTTCTGCTGGCTCTCGAGACGTTTGTATTGCGAATCGCTACACGTTCCCCAGATTGCTAGACCGTAAGTCCAGATGGGACTCTTAAAACTCGATCTATTCTTTCTATAGTGAGGCGTGTTGCTCATCCGAATCCCGTTGCGTCGATACTTTGATTCCTGTCCTCATCGACACATTTCCATGGAATTTTCATGTTGGTCAGCCCTCAGGGTGTTTAGTATTAATTTAAGCCACCAGTCTCTGCCTATGCGCAATCGTGAAACCCTCACGGCATAGCTTATCTACTCTGTATCTTGATGCAATTTGCCACACTCTGCCGTCTCCTATATTTAAATGTACGGCTGATTTGTGTAATTGAGTGTTTCGTCGGCTCTCAATTGGCCTCGTGAGGTATTTTCATCGAGGAGTATTCCTTAGCTTGCTATACAACCTTTCATTGGCATTATTTTGACGGAGGATGAGCAATTACGAAGCTCAAGGCCTTGACCTCGTAAGCCACAGTGCGGCACTCAGTTTCAAAGTCAAGCCATTCGTCTTCATGACGTAGATTGGGCGTTTCCTCCGTATTTAATGATCTTATTTGTCTTTCTAAAAAGTATTTAGTTCGTACGACTACAAAATATTAGTTACATAGTACGCCACATACGAGTACATGCTAGTTTTGGGTTTCAACTTGAAAATAGTCAAATTCCCGAGGTGAGACTCACATCGGTATGTACCTCCCTGCTAAACCGGTTTTAGAATGGTCTGACACTGATTTGTAGGTATCTAGACTTTTTTTTCTAGGTTGTTCCGTTCCCATTAATGTCGAAAACAACGGGTCGCGTCTCACTAAATGTTATTCATCATCATGAGAACGTATTTTTGTTTCTCAGACAATTTCCAACGTAGCCGGAGACTATATTGGTACTATACACTAGGGTACCCCTAAACCTCTGGTATTAACATCCTCTTTTAGTCTTTGAAAAACTATATCACTCAAGTAGGGGCCAGGAGACCTCTCTGGATTGTAACCTGGAGAACTTGAAAAAACCCTCAACAGCAGTTGAGCTTGTATATATACAGCTTGCATATATGCGACTAGGTGTTTCAGTTCTTCAGTTTCAAATTTGGCTCATATTGAAAATTTCAATTGTGCCATTGACATACTTTCCGGAGGTTCTCGTGGTCAATGATGATTTCGTTGTATCGAAATCTAGTGACAACTCGCCTCTAGTGACAACCGAACCCTCGGAGGGCATGTTACCTGCGTTCTACCACTAAACTAACGCATTAGGTGTAATTTGTGGACTCTCCGACCCTTGTTTCTCGAGCATGCTGAAAATCACTAGGAAAACTAAAAAAAAAAAAAATAAAATAAATAATAATAATAATAATTACGGTTTCAAAATACAACTGATACTAAGCCGACCGTGTTATTGTTTCAGGGTCCTTGCCGCTAACGGTTCTACAGTTCTGTATAAATACATCTTTCCATCATTCCTCTTCAGCCCCTCCTTGAAGATCGTAACAGAAGGATGGACGGCAGCCGAAATTACGGGGAATCCTCCCGGAACAACCCAAGGATCAATGAAACTCAAAAACAAGTCGATGAGGTAAGTGGTCATACTCCTTAGTTTCCACACTCCCTAACAGTCAATATCGATAGTGGCTACTCTGGTAGAATTGTATGGTGTACATAATAATCTAGGGTATATTGGAGTATGTGGATTTAATGAAGAATTTTTGGTGTTTTTAAAAATATTTGATTTATAATAAATAAAATTAATTTCAGGTCAATTATTTCTCATAATACGATAGTTCTTTTGTAATGACTTCATCTGGTACCAGCAAATACTTATTTCCCCAAAAAACACTCCGTGTAAAAATAACCCCGCCTCGCAAATATCATTCTATAGTAGCCGGAAAAAGTAATGATATCCACTTTCCACGCCCGCCCTTGGAGCCATGGCGAGAAAATCTTTTACCATAATATTATTAAACAGGGTGTCTAGTGTAACTATGTAACAAACTCAGGGAATCGATTTTGCTAGTAATTTGCAACAAGAAATGCTTTTTACTCAACTAAAAATCGACTTTTTTAACTTTCAAGATTTTTTTTCGTCTTCTTGACCTTGTCTCTGTAAAACGGACCTAACGCCAATAAATTAATGTGTAAAATAAAACTTAAGGATACTGTTGGAAAGAGCATTAAATTTGCTATCTCCTGATATACAATCCGATTTTTTAAGACAGTACTTATTGATGAAAAAATGGCCCACGTCCACAGAGAAACCTCCTCCTGAGAGGGGCAATGCTGGTACCTACAACCCTATGTGCCTGTCTGTAATCATAATGTGTGTAATAAATGTGAGTGGATGAATTTTGAACCTATCATTACACTCATTACCTCATCCTTACATGTTAATATTCGATTTAATGCAAACTCTTTTGTGAATGCTCTCAAGAGGACGATAACATATTGGGGTGAGTAAGGCGGTGTTCCATTCTAGATTTCGTTGTAAATCCATTGATTACTTACTAATATTATTAATTACCGACTACTTGGTATTGATAATATTTGCGTCATTATATTTGTTAGGTATTCGAATCAAAGCATTACTCATCTACTCGTGTCGGGTTTTGAGGAAACCCACGTAAGTACAGAGTTTATTGGTGATATCGGTTGTAATTTATTTTTTCTCCTCCAACAGGTCGTTGGTATTATGAGAACCAATATCGAGAAGGTACTGGAGAGAGACACCAAATTATCTGAACTCGATGACAGAGTCGGTAAGAGAATTTATCTTTATTATTCGATCACTTAATTTTTCGTCTCCTTTGATGAGATTTGTGAGAATCTCGCTCAAGGTCGGGCAGTTTTTCTTTGGTTATGATAATTATTATTATCATAACCAAAGAAAAACTGCCCAACCTTGAGTGAGATTCTCACGAGGAACGAATTTGTGTACACTCCTGATTTATTTTTCTTTCCAACCAATTTAAATCGCTTGGAAAGAAAAATAAATCAGGAGTGTACACCAATTCGTTTTTAACTCATCATATAATTGTTGGGTTCATCCGCTAATTAACTGAAAATAATACTATGTACTCGCCGTTCTATGTCATTTAAATATTGATTTTGATTTGCCTAAATTACCTACTTGATCACATTCTTGAGAGTTGTGAGGTGACAACTGATCTTGCAGAAAACAGTTGAAATACCATCAAGTCAATATAACTTTCTCTGTTTCAGATGCTTTGAACTCGAGCGCCATCCAGTTCGAACAGCATGCCACCAAAATCAAGAGGAAGATGTGGTGGAAAAACTTGAAGGTATGAAAAAAAGTGTCAGAATTGTGGATGAGAATCCATATACCATTATAAATATTCCCAACTCCTCGTACCATATCGTCGAGGAATCAGCAACACCACCAAGCTCTTTTTCACAACTTTTCAGGAGAGAGAAAAAACCGATTTTTTCGTCCATCAAGGCCTAATTGACTGAAGTTTTATCTCGGTATCCATGATGAATGATATCTATAGATTCATCATAGATATCGAGATAAAACTTCAGTCAATTAGGCCTTGATGGACGAAAATATCGGTTTTTTCTCTCTCCTGAAAAGTTAATGAAAAACGAGCTTGGTGGTGTTGCTGATTCCTCGACGATATACATTGTATCGTTACCACTACGCCAAACCGCTTTTCTACAGATACCCGAAATGAACTTCCATAAAGGCAGATTGGCGCAGTGTTATTGTCTCACATTTGTATGTTTAAGGCATAAACCATTTCTTTCTTTTCAGTTTACTCTGATTCTCGGTGGCATTATCGGCCTGTTCATCATCATCATGATCAGTGAGTATTCACGAATTAGATCATGTAGTTGTATTTGGTGTAAGGAAATCTTCATTAAAATTTGGATCTCCGGAATTGTAGGTAAAGGAGATTGCATTTGAAACCTCTGTTCAGTGGTTCATACCTAACCAAGTTGTTTCTACGTGTCAATCGTAACCTTTTCCAATCAAGGACTTTACTACTACGGAAGTTCCGCTTATTGAAGGGCGAGGCGTTATTAGGGAGTTCCTAGGGGGTACGGTCGGACCTCGCCGTATCTCTACAATCAACACGGATGCTAACCCGTTGCCTTGGTTACCAGAGACAACTGAGGATGAGCCGCCTTAAAGTGACGTAAACCCACGGCCTTATACGGTATCTCCTAGGAACTCTCTAATATGAATGAATTACTACGAATTAAAATCAGCACAACACATGTGGCAGTTCACTGAATAAAATGTCGCTTAGACAGAAAGCCTTGTTTGAGTCCCGAGTACCCCTCTGTGGCTTAACCTTAACTTCGGGATGATCAATCCCCACTTCTTCGTGCTTGGACGTCTTCGACCATCACAACCACCCAAGTATAAGCGTTTGCCTCGATCTACCCTCGTCTTTATGCACTAATTATCGTTTTCAGTTTGGATCTATTCATCAGTTTCCGGAGATGATAAACCATAAGCGACCTCCATACTCCAAACTACACTCTATGGAAATGTATGTCTTCAGCCTGCAGCTACTCATAATGTAAACTTTGCTAGTACGATTATTTTCGCTATCGATTATATTGTGTTGAGGTTCTATATTTTAAACATATTGTATGTGTTATTTCTAAAATGTGAGGATTTATTCACAACCATTAATTTTCTGTTAACAAATTTAATTTGCTGGTCTTTTCATCTGGAAATTAGTATGCAGGATAATTTTATACTTTAGGTCAATGCATAACGATTATTGGTTGAGTATTATTTGGTGGAACTCCAGATCCGATAAGATAGAACAGAAACTAAAGAACTATTTCAAAGGTTTTGCTGCTGTGTTTTGAATCACAATTGAATTAAATTCGCTCATTCCTGTTGCAGGCATGTCGATTTTGGTTTAATTCTCTGATTATTATCCATTGCAATAAATAATTATAATTGTCATGTCTGAGTGGGCTCTGTGGTGGGTTGATGTACTAGTTGGTATAGCAATCTAAATATCGTGCCTTAGTATTTATACATTCTTGGGGTTGAACGAGTGACTATTACTTCAATCAATTTCTAGAGACTGGCGCGTATTATTTCAAATTCCGTTTCTCTCCCGACTTGTAAAACCGTCTCTTGAATTCTTGGTAACATGTTGTAAATTATGCAAGTGATATTCACTCGGCCCTTTAGTAATTTTGTGATGTTTACATTTCTTTCTAGCGAGTCTTCCTTCCCCTTATCTATTATAATATTTTTTTTCCTAGTATTAAAATTGTCCAATAAACTATTCACGTTCATACCATGTTTTCAGTATTATCCTCAATCGCCGCATAATATTATACTGATTCTTCAACCCATTAGAACTTGATCAAGCTAGAAATATTAATTATTCGTCAGATATATAAAAAAAGACAAATGTTCAATATATATATTTCATGATACAGAAATAATTTGAATTACAGTAAACGATTTAACATACTCATATAGCTGAGAAAACCAGTTCAACAATGTTGACATTTTCAACTATTAAAAACAGGCTTATGAATGTCGATGAACAAAATTTAATATACCCTTTTCCCCGAAGCAACATCCATATACCTATTCGTGATTCATTCAAACATTGTTGCTACAAACAGGATATTACCAACACAGATTCGTTTATTGCTTCAAACTGCATAAATCAATACAAGAGGTGATCACAAAATATGAATATGCAAGTTGGACAAAGCACCAACCAGAAAGTAACACTAGATAAATAAGATTTGTAGTGCTCATACGTAAGATTACGCAAATGGAGATTTCTTGAAACAAAAATGGACTAAATCATAAAGTATTATAACATATTATTATATTAAATGCGAAAAGAAAAATAATTCATTAAGGTGAAGTGTGGTCAGCCTCTGAGTCGTCATCTAAGTCCTCCCTTTCTTTGAGCAAATCGGTGAGAGCTTCCACAATCTGACGTGACTCGTGTAGTAGAGTATTTGCTTGAGCGTTTTCTTCTTCCAGGATGGCTACTCTCTCGGACAACCTGGTGAACAAGGAGTACGTTTTCTATTGTGATTCGGGGGACGTCCAGAGAGTAAAGTTACAACATGTGTTTAACAAAAAACAAGAAAAAAGAATAAATTTAAGGCTTGCAGGAAGGTTTTTGAAGGATATCTTGGAGTTTTGAAATACATTTCTAAATTCACTATATTAATGAGAAAAGGCCCCTGCGCCGTCCGATTTTTGAAATTCATGAAATAATTTTTTTGAATTGTAGCTAACTCTTTTTATTGAAAAATGAGACGAGGGTGCCTTTTTGGTAGGCTAATGACCGCAAAATGCACACATCGCAGTTGAAACATGTAAAATGAGCGAGCAGATCTCAAATAAATGTCGATAACCTGCTCGTAACCTTCATGTTATTTGATGTCTTGGCGCTTCTATAATGGCTGACAACCCCCCCCCCCCCCACATGTGTGGAAGCGACGGTTAGCAGCGATATCGCTTGGTTGGAAGGTTTTTGAAGGATATCTCAGGCTGTGATTGACTTGAAATGCAGGGGGGTTGTCCACCACTATAGAAGAGCCAAGAGGGTTACTAGAAATTTATCGAAAAATCGAAATTCATTTGAGATCCTGCTCGCTCATTTTATATATCGACGGAAATTTTGCAAAAAAAAGAGTTTTTCATTGCTACCTACCTATCGTAAGCTACGCCACTGATTTTAGCGCTTGCAGCGGTGAATAAGTGAGTTATAAGCGTGAAAATCAAGTGAAGAGTAGGGATCAGAAAACCGTGTTTTTTGGTTTATTATCTTTGATAATGAACCATTGGAATCGCCCAAAGAAAAAAAATTTTTTTTAAAAATCTGAATTTTAAAAAAAAAATTCATAATAATAATTAATCTAACATTTAGGGTCTAGACATTTAGACCTAGTGATCTAGACAGAAGGGTGATCTGTACAAAGAAGATAATGAACCGTTGTGTCAAGAATTTGCAGATTTTTTTTTTTTTTTTTTTTTTTTTTGCTCTCCTCAAAAGTTGGGACTTTGGAGATACCTGCGAAGTTTGCATTTTTCGGTCTATTAGCCTTCCAAAGAGGCCCCTCTCATCCCATCTCATTTTTTTACTAAAAAAATTAATTTTATGAATTTAAAAAATCGGACAACGCAGAGGCCTTTTCTTATTAAGAGGAAATACAGGAAATATATAAGAGGAAAATTCACAAGATACGTTTCAAAACATGTCTTATTTCTCTACATAATCGCCATCGAGGTCAATACATTTTTGAAGCCTAGGGACCAATTTTAGTAAACCCTCATCGTATACTTTCTGATTAGGTATTTTGGTTGATGGTGAATGGTTATGGCTCCACTGTAGAGACTTTTTTACTCAGGAGTATAGTGACACACCCACATTTCGTCACCAGTCACAATTATTGAGTCAAGAAAAGTTCCACCCTCGCTTTCATACCGTTGAAGAAATTCAATCTCATCACTGCGGTAGGTGGAGCGATTGGAGGACGACATTTTGTAACAGAAAGAGGCGTTTATGATTTGTATTGAACTTTAGGTACCTACTAGTGGTGACAACTCAGAAAAAAAAAATTCCCTTCGCCCAACTCAGCCCTTGTAACTTTACCTTCTCGTACATCTCAACCTCGGGTAAACAAAGCAAATGAATGCAACAACAATTTTATAATTGATAAAAATTCATAATGAAACATACGAAGTTCCTTCTCTTTTAGTTGGTATGCCTGTTACCTCTACTCTCCTTGAAACCTTGTTCAAGGAAGGATTGAATCCTTGAAATTTTGATCAATGCCGTGCTCATAAATACCACTTTAATGTGAAATTCCAGAGAATCTCACATCTGATGTGTAGTTATATTTGGGCAGATGACATCTACCCAAATGACATTGTCTAGTAAGATGAATTTTTTTTATGTGGTATACAATCATTTAGGACCCCAAACATAGACATACCAAGAGCTCAACAACAAATATGACATGTTGTGTTAGCAGGATTTGCTACGTTGGCCTTATTAGAAACTGAGTGTGTAATATTGATTCCGCATACATTTGCTATTAAAATTTAATAATTATTTAATAATTTACCTCTGATTCTCTTCCAAGGCCTTGTCAAGGGCCACTCGGCGCCGTTCGGCGAGAGCTTCCCAATATTCAGGGCTGGGCTGCAAATCGGTCGTCAAATCCTCAACAGTGACTTGTCTTGGATCAGCAGGTTTGAGCTTCTTGGATGGCTTGGCATCAGACAGGACAGAATGCTTGTCCTTGTTTGTCGGCATTGGGGAACGACCTGCACCCACCAGGTTCTCTTTGTCCCCAGCCGTCTTCTGTAGGGGCTGCAATGTTCTGCGTAAGCCCTTCACCACCTTAAAATATTAATGCAAGTATTAAACCACAAATAAAATTGGTTTGGAACAATCAAAACTTTTAGTCATGCAGGCAATCAAACTCATGATTGGTAGTAACCTATAAACTAGTGGGGTTAACTTCGATGTCCTTCAGTTTTTTTTCATTCAACTAAATTACTTCATTAAAACAAATGGATGTCATGTCTGGTTCTTCAAACAAAACCGAGCACGAAGAAAAAGGCAGTTATTGGGTTCTCCTTATACATAATATTCGCATTTCAAAAACCACAGTCCAGTTGCCTTTGGTTGAGCTTGTGATCCGGTTGAGTTTTTCAATTACTTGTGCAAATCAATTATTTCGTTTTCTTTTCGACTTCAATCGTCCTACCGATTCTCCTTTTCAAATTTAAACTTAGAAGGTCGAATACCCAATAAATTATTTCCAGAGCTCACTCTGGTCACGATGCTTCAGCAGTCCAGCAGATTTTCCTGAGGGGCGTTCAGAAAGTTAGGTTACAAAAGGGTAGTGTAGGACGAACGAAATTTTGTTTTTCAGAGTTGTCACCACTGGCAGGTTGAGAGGTTACTAACGGCCAAAACCAATCATCAAACGCCTCAGTCCGTTACAAAATGTCATCACAGCAACCAAACGCGTCCTCCAATCGCTCCATTTACCGCAGGTGGGATTTACGCTCTGCTAAGGTGAAACTTTTCGTGACTCAATTGTGACTGGTGGCGAAACGCGAGTGTAACTATACTCCTGAGTCAAAAAGAAAGTGTCTACAGTAGCGCCATACCCATTAACCAAAAAAATACAAAAAGTCCAATTTTCAGGGAGGAGGATTATGACATCTGTCTTTTGGTACCGGAAAGGGATATTATTGGTCGATTTTATGCCTAAAGGAACGACCATAAATGCAGCTGTATGCTGTGGGACATTCAGGAAGTAGAAAAAAAAATCAAGTACAAAAGGAGAGGAATGCTCACTCATGGTGTGTCACTCCTTCATGAACACGCTAGATCTCGTACCGCCCGTCTCACTTAGGACCTGTTTTTTTCATTTGATATTGTGACTCATCCACCCTACTCCCCGGACCTGGCACCATTGGATTATCATCTTTTCTATAAATTGAAGGAGTTTTGGGGTGGATAACGATTTTCAAGTAACGAGGAGATCCAGTTTCGATGCTGCAGAAAAATGGCATTGGGATGTGGAGCGGAAGGTATACGATGAGAGTATACCAAAACTGGCCCCTAGGCTTCAAAAATGTATTGACCTCAGGGGCGATTGTGTAGAGAAATAACGACATGTTTTAACACTTGTCTTGTAAATTTAATTTAAATATATTCATCTTTCAATTTTCAATACATGTTGTAATCGTACTTTCTGGACGTCCAACTCAGACGGTAAAACTTAGCAGGTGGTATTCGAATAACGTTAGATCCACGAGAGCAAGCTTGGCTGATCAAGGGTTTGTCATTCGTCTCCACGAGTCTCCCGGAGCTACCAGTTCAAATTACAGCGTAGCAAGTCAGTTATGAAGGAAATTAGCTCCAGAGCTCACTTAGCAGGCCAGAAGCCAGTCATACCTCTCCAGCAGCCCCCTTTCACATTTCCGCATGTAAATAATATAACATGTGAACCATGGTAAACTGAAAATCTACCCATTCATTTGTTTTTTGAAATTTCACATCTTGGCGGAACTTGAGCTTTATATAAAGTAAAACATGAACATTTTGCGTTACGGATTTTAACTCGGAACAAAAGGGTTTGTTTCTCCAAGAATCATGTTCTCAATGCCAATGCAACAGTAGGTAAGTACTTCCTTGAAAAATATTGTGGTACCTACCTTGATATCATCAGCTGATTTCCCTTTCAATAAATCTGTTGTCAGTTTATTCTCTGAATTTACAGTATTGTTATTCGCCACGTCGGTCCTCATTGCCACCAAATTACTCCTTCAACAGCTTCAAATCACCTGCGGGCAACAAAAAGAAGTGTGTTATTTATGACTGGGATACCACAAGTATACATGGATAACCACACGCTGAATGAATATCGTCGGTGAAACAGCAACATGCTATAACTCATTTTTCCCAACTTTTCAGGAGAGACAAAAAACTGTTTACAAAACTTTCGTCATCTTCCATGCTGAGTCGTTGCCTCGCCACAACTGCACTGTAAAACAACTGACTTATATTGACAACTGACCATGTTGGTTTCAAACTGAATTATAGCTTGTTGGCAACACTATCAATAACTTCCCAGGGAGTCGTTGTTTCGAGAAACTGACTTCTCCAGTCGATCCGGCGCGAAAATCTGAATAAGGAATGATGTCTAACTCATTATGGCGAAACATTGACTTAAAGCATGTTGCTGTTTCACCGACGATATGGAAACCATCAGGGAGCCTTCGTCGTCCTTATTTCATTTTCCGGCATAGCTTCTTCAGGAGTTTCTAGCGATTCACATTGGAAATACCCTCTCCTACACCTTGAAGCGTTCATCATAAAGATTTGCCATTTTCTATTTCTCTAGACGCAACGACGTTAATACCTGTTGATATCAGGGTGGAGAATAATATTATCATAGGTGTGGTGATGTCATAGGAGAATCATCACTCTTCGCATCATCATATTAATTCCCACCAACCTCTACGAAAATTAAAACCAGACTCCTACAATTTAGGCACTTGAAGTTAGAAAATAGTTTGATGAATGATATTCGATAAACATAGGTTTTTTTAGTGAGGCAATGATAAGGGGCCACCCAACATCGGAAAAATAGTACTTTTTCCGAGGTCCCCTTGAAGGAAGGATTCGACACCAATTTCTAACAGTGGTTATTCTCGATTAGCATTAAATGCTAAACTAAATTTTAGTACTAAGTATAGGTAAGGTTGGTGCCACAAGTTGCAGCCGACTGATTACCCTAATTTAGTTTAGAGACGGTCGAATGGAATTAGCGATTTTCCACTACTGCAATTTCTCTTATTAGTAAACCCTCCGTATCTGAGTGATAATTTACATTTCAATTGATATCAAATATTTACCAGCACTCATGAAAATCAACAGCCAAATTTCGGACGCTTCCAATTGAACAGTTGAGCACAATAACAACTCGAACTTAACTCAATATGGCGGTCAGGCAAAGCCCGGTCTCGGCAGTGTGGCCAACACACTCTGGTCAAATTCCCGTAGGTACTCCAATGAAAACCTGTTATTTCTGATTGACAGTAGATCAAAAGTCGAGATTATCAATAAGATGTCAAAATGTACTACGAACGAAGGGTTTAATAATGATTGAACTGGATTAATAGATTTTAGTTTGCGGAGGAGAACATACACAATCGAGATGAGCGATTTTTTTTCGATATATATCGATACTTTTTTCCGATATCCACATCCCTACAGTCTGCCGATTGTGCGGGGGAGGGGATCAGTCTGCCACCTAGGGTGAGAAACTAATGTAGCAGGCAGAAATGTTGGTAGGTGACTTGCGGTCAGTTGGTATTCAATAACTTGCCTCGATAAGGGAGAATTTCACGATTCTTTGTATTTTCATCCTCCCAGAAACATAAATTATTTTTGTACCAATTTTTTTTTATTATTGAACGGGCTATTCAATTGAATTCATTATAAAATCATTTGAAAACTACAGGTACAACTAGAACAGTACAACAACAACAACATTGTAAACGATCCATTCATTTCCATGACATGCATGGATACCCTGGATACGCTTTGCTCTTTGTTGTTACTAACAACTTGTTAGTTTAGGTTAGAGTGTAAACTCTGCACAATTAGAATTTAATTTTGTTGCCGCTACAGTTATCATTCGATACTATTCATTCTATGCTTTAATTTTATTTCCGTTGAGGAGGGCACAATGACAGCACCTTGTGATCCCGGAAAAAGCGAGGGTGTCACTGATGCCAATTTGATTGTAAAACTGAAATGCAATGCGTTTTCTAAGGTAGGACTTTTCCTTATGATTGAACATAGTGAAGTTTGGTTTTGCTGTCGCCTTCGTACAAAAGACACTGTTTGCTACCGAGCTACTCTCGGACGGGCTTAATTGTCGCTGACTAGTTGTGTCTAATATTAAAACCAATGAATGACACTAAATTGGCCACAGTTTGACTCCATCATTGAAAATCTAGTGGAAATTAAAAGGAAACTATTGGATTCCCTCTACAAATTTTCGCGTTTCAAAAGACATTCCACTTGTCAATTGATTCGTTAAAACCACTATAATAACTACCATTGAGTATAATTTATGTCCACAATGTCGGACGATTTTGAATAATTGACATTTGTTGAAAATCGGTCTCTCTTGGTTTGAAGTTTCAGGAACTTTACGATTTCGAGCTGTGCTTCAAGGAATTTTTTGAAGGCGTAAATGTTCGAGAGCCCTTAATCAATGTGTTTGCTCACAAACCCACAATACTGTATGCAAAAATGCATTCGCTAGATGACAAGAATCGATTGCTACAGTTCAGCAATGATCAGAAAGACAAGTGTGTTCTATACAAATCAATCGTCACTGTCTCGGTAAGTATTCAGGTACTCTCCTTAAAATTTAAAGTGTGTACTGTATTAGTATTCATTAATCAAATATTGAATGAAGTTTTTGGTAGTATTAATCCTTACTTGAGTAGTTAATGTGAAAAACAGAAAAAATTACCCTTAACCATTTACCCTCCCTCAATGTCTCCGAATATTATGATAGAAGTAAAGTTTTCTTGAAATTCGTGAACTCTCAATCCTGAGTGTTCATGGAACATTTGTCATCAAGTTTTAAAGTACACCTCACCTACCATTTCCTATGACTTTACGAAATTTATCTCACTCACTAAACATACCGCATTTTTCAAGGATTGAGATTAACGTCACATTATGACGCACATTGCAATATTGTAGTTTTATAATCTTCATGTATGTGGCGTTCCACAGGCGGTGCAAGAAGTTCTTGACTACGACGGGGTGATCCGAAAGTACCACGACAACAAGGAAGAGATTTTGGATTTAGTCATGCCCTACCATACGATCCCTTATAAAGCGCAGGTAAGTAAAGTTTGTCCTTCCTACTAATTGGCCCAACACTCTCGAATATGGCTCGAGCAAAAGAGTACTAATTAGATGGAATTTTCCCCCTTAACTAATTAATAAAAATTATCGATATTCAGAAGAAACTATAAATCAATCTTCAATGTATCAGTGGTAAACATTACCAAAGCACCATAGAAAATAGTTTTACCATTTTATGTTCTATGATTGATCGTATATCAATAATAGAAGATCTGTAATTAACTGTAATTATTTTGTTTAGTCATGAGACTTAATAACGATAGGTATTGCATAAAGATCTGTGATTGAACCAGAAGGATGATCTATGCAAAAAATAATTAACCGTTGCGGAAGAATTGCGATGTTTTTTCCTTCTATTCATAGATTGGAAACATCGATGAGCTTCTTTGAATAGTCACAATTGCTTTTCGATTGAATTGAAATTGAAAAAAATTTATTGTACCTAGGACTAGTACCTCATAGTGTACATCAAATGACTTAAGATTAATGACGTTATAAAAAATACAATAAAATATAGAAAAAAAAGAAGGAAGGACGGAAGTAAATACAAATTAAAGTAGATAGGAAAAGAAAGGGATATGAGAAGAGATTTATGTCAAGGGAATGTAATTTAAGTTTTAAAAAACCTGCGTACCGCAACCCTGAAACGCCCAAGCCAATGGGTAGAGCGAACCCCCATTGGAATAGCGATTCATATCAAGTTATACCTACATACCAAAGTTGATGTTGAAAATAAGGAGTTTGATCCATTGGTTTCAACAGGTATATCGACAACTACTATGGTTTATTCATTAGAATCGCTTATATGTGTAGGCACACTTCAATAGTATTATTTTCATTGCTATTCATTGTCTGTTTCTACAACCAGCTCGCTAAGAAAATGGAAGTGTTTAAAACCAACGTGGCAGAATCTTATTTGGATGTAAAAACTCAATTGATGAATGAAAAGAAGATTCACAAACAGTACTACCCTGATACTCCAAAGCTGGAAAAACTAATAGAATCGCCGAATAAAGTGGGATTCCTCTCGGAATTCGTGTGTATTGTTATGGGTAAGCTGTTTACATCATACTTGCTTCCAGGTGCACAATTAAATCTAAATGGTTTTATGACAGTTGTTGTTGATAATCCTTTCAGAATATGATACCAAGAAGAGACGAGTGGAGGCTGGTGTGAGAGTTTTCAGCCGTTGCAGGACATTCTATTACCTCTTGCCCATAAGAGATTGCATTCACATTGCTCCTAAAATAATTGAAGTAGTTGAGGTTAGTCCTGAGGGGTTCTCTGTTCTCTCTCTTTTTATTAAGCTTTGAGGTTCTTATTATTTTTTGTAATGATGTTCCGTCAACATTGATTGACTGATGCTCAAAGAGATTAGAATGACCAGAATTCAACTTTTTCAAATATTCTATCACATGTTGGAATATAAATGAATACTTATGTAATTTTTGATAAAGAATTATCACCTTTTTTCCAGCGTTTCGTCGAATACCTAACCTTAAATATGGATGATTTGAAGGAATTCAAAGAAGTTGACGAAGAGCTCAACACGGGGTTCATTCAACATTTGCAGTGCACTATTGGTGATAAAGGGGAGGTTCAACTTACAGTAGCACTAGCATACTACTCGAATATAGAAGAATTCGCTCCTATAGCTGATTTTCGCCACCCTGTTTCCTTCAAAGCTATGCAAACGAGGTACAGATCACAACAACACGAGGATAACAAGACAGACGAAAAGATGGAAGTTGTTCCTGAGGAAGAGCCCAAAACTAAGAAGTCAAAGAAACCTGACTGGAGTTCTGAATCTGAAAACGGGAAAGAATATAAGTTTGTGGCAGAAAACTTCGACGATTGCCACCCAAGTTTAAGATTTTTCGATTTCGCTCAAGCTGATTCTCACTTGGATGTAGCTGTGCCATTTTTAAGGAAATTTTACGAAGAGAACAAGGAAAAACTCAGAATTAGCGGCATTTACGTCAAGTGGCGGGTTTGTAGGTGAGATTATTATTATGATGATCGACCTGTAATTGATGGATGAACTTTGTTTTTCCATGACTTGATAATAATGTGTTTGAATTATTATTGATCATGAATTTGGACAATTTTCATTTGTGTCGAACGGCATGGCGGGCGAATTTTTCAAGTATCCTCAGTCAACTTGAAAATCATTGTATATTATACCTACTGTTCAAAATTCGATTCCACCATTAAAAAATCTCACGAAGGTTTTGTGTGATGCGCAGAGCAGTTCGCTATAAATTCATGTCCCAATATACTGTTATATCAAAATCCAGCAGACTCGAGTTCCAAGACCCGACGTTAGCTGTTATTGGTATATTACGGGCGCCAGAAGTTATACAGCCAATTCTGGTGATCCTGTGCGTAAACCTTAAAAATTAATGAATCGTTTTCCAAAAAACCACTACTTAATCAAATTCACAAAATATGAAAATTTAGATATCTATAAAATTTATAGATGCTATTCAATGCTATTATAGATCTATGTCGAACTTTCTATAGTTGTTCATTAAGATGTCAATGCTCATCTAGTTCGTTATTTGTGTGAAGTCGAGGATTCACCTATTCGACATCCGTGGGACGACTAGTATTGGATGGGCTACCAAATATTCAGGACTTGTTTACGAGAATTATTCATTGTAATCTACTAATTGCTAAAACATTCGGTGTTTCCTAATCGTCATTGCCAGGATTTTCTGCCGATCTGAAAATATTTGGCCACATTATTGATCTCATCCAATCTAAACGGATTCCTGAATTCCTTATTTTCATATTTCTTTCCATAGCCATGACAGTCATGTGTATGGGGAATGAGAAGTGATCATAACTTATGAGGGTTGTTTCCTTTTTTTATGAAATTTCAGACGTCCCGAGGAATGGACAGGCAATATCAAGGCGTACCATCATGTCTGTGGAGATATACGCATCACTAGGAAAATCGATGGTTTCCCTTTTCACAAGTTTCCTTTTGCACGTTCTTTTGGGCCCACGACTGTAAATTATGAGAATGTTTTGAAGCAGCTCGCCAAACTCATCGATGTAAAGAAAAACTCCGATTTGGCCATAGCCTGTGAATACCGCTTGGTTCTTCTCTTCTTTGTTCAGGTTCGTCCACTTCAAGATTTTCTTATCAGTGCTAAATTATGATAAGCACAATCATAAACTTTCAGAAAGCCTGAAACCAGCATTTTCCCATCACCTGTCAGCACAGGGCCGATTTTAAAATGATTAGTCTGCTATTCAAGATTTATTAGGGTCCGATGTGCCATAGTCCATAGATAGCCCCAGCTTCCCAAAACCAATCCACCGTCAACCAGTTGTCAGATTAATTTGACTCCTCCTGCAGGCAATTTTTGCCACCCGACGCTTGAACTCTTTTGCTTTTAAACGCTGAACTTCCTAAAAACCTTATTGGTACTAGAATATAATTGTGTAAGTGCACCATTCCCCATTAATTAATAAGTAAATTAAGTACATTTTGCTCACCATCAATTCAATGCCTCGAAAACCCATCTTATTCGCTCTTTGCTTTATAATTCCAGAGGCCTTTGTGTCCATGTAAATTTACTATCAAAACCATCAAGCGGTCTGAACTAGTTGAACTCTAATATTTATTTTCAAGGTTTGCTTCACAACGGGAGGAGACACCATACATGTGCAGCATGGTTTTTTTTTTAAACAAATTTAAAGCTGTAAAATTGGTTTGAGTTGTTTAGTGTTACTCTTTAATTATATTTGTGAAGCGTAATACTAAAGAACTAGATTTTCTCCTTCTTTCCTCACTTGAAGTGGTAAACATACCATTGTTCCACTGCAATTGGACAACAAAGTTACTTTGAAAGATATTCATACTTTTTTCATACTGTCTCATTCAATTTTCGTTATTTGTAATCTTCCAGAAATGCCGTAACATCATTGCGCTGAGTGAAATGTCCGCACAGTTCCCTATGGCGAAAAACACAAAAACCCGTATTATATTTACTGGACAGAATCTGAGCATGATTGAGTTTGCCTATCGTAAATTTGGAGTTCCCCCTGCAGCGCTCATCATTTGGGGTACTTTGAGTGAGTTTCACAGAAGAATGAAGTGCCTAATTTTGTTTTACAGTTAGAGGATTTAGGAGAGTGTTGAAGTTTCCAGTTCAATCGGATTATTCAGATTGTGACTGATGATATTACTAACGCCCACGAGTAACTAACCTCTTGGATTTGGTGTCTGCCATAAATTTAATGTTTTCCTCTGACTGAGGATAACAAATATAACTACCTATATGTTACATTTATAAACCTTGCACTAATACACTGAAATATTACTCTATATTTGAGTAGCTTGGGATTTTTACAAACTTGCTCAATATTGACTCTAATCATCCCTCAAATAGTTCACATGAATGAAAAGAAATAAAGATTTTAAACATTAAATTAAGAATCATTTACATGTATATCAACTTTACATGTTTATTACATTTACATGTTTATTACTTAATAGAAAACCATGCCATCCAGAGGTTGATCGCATATGGGGTGGAGAAAATCGCTAACGTACTAAAGATGAATGTTTCGCATCAATACAGCAAGTCCCCGGGAAAAGATGTGATCCCTGAACTCACGAAAATGGGAAAGTTGTTGTACCCTTATCTGTATTTAAAACGGGTCATAGCCATCGACTGCAATCCTGGATCGGGATCATTTTACGTCATCGCCCTGTACGAAAAGGTACCGAATAAATTCTAATTAGGTTTGAATACGAAATGCATTGTTTTGATGTTACAATAACGTGATTAATTTTAGTATGGATTAATTTAGTACAACTCTTCTTCTTGTTCAGTGTTAGAGTCCCCCTTTCATTGAGAAAGTTGCTTGAGTCAAAAATTGTGATGAAAGTATTTTCCTTAAATTTCTCATTATTCATTTTAAGTAATTTCCAATTTTGGTTAAAGAGAAATTTCCCCCCTCAATTAATACACTTGTTTTTGGTGGCTGGAGCTAATTTGACGTGTTTGACCAACTTCAAAATGTTGATAAACGAAGCTCGTTGTCCCCCATTCTGATCACGGACCTCTCGATTTAAAAAAAAACGAAATTCTAGTTCACTCATAGAAAGTTCATGTGTGTGTTTGAACACAAATTCTTGAAATGTTTTAACTTCGAGTATACTACACAAAATTGGCCAAAATCCAGATCATGCCACCAATCCCATCAATTGCCACCAATTGGATGCTAGATGTTGGTGTTTGGTGCCAGTCAAGTTTAATTAAAGTCAAATTGTCACTTTTGTTTGAACAGTTCAAAGTTCAGTAGTTATGGCCATTCCAAGGAATTCACGTTTACACATTGTGTAAACGTGAATTCCTTGGAATGGCCATAACTACCCAAAAACCGGCGAATGCTTATTTGGAGTTTAGGTGGCGGGTTGACACTTTGAAGGCCCCAAGTTAGTTTCACCAAAATCCAACTGTAACTATCAGCTACACACGCGTTTACAAACGTGTTTTTCCTTTAAAATTGATAATTCGCTGTTTTGTTAATGTCCTCCTTGGTTGAAAAACCTTTGTCTAATTGGAGGGTTGTAGGAGGTCGTAGAGAAAACGGGGGAGAAGTTTTTCCGAGCTTTCGGCTTTAATAATATTAATAATAATTTAATAATATTAAAGCCGAAAGCTCGGAAAAACTTCTCCCCCGTTTTCTTATAACCTCCTACAACCCTCCAAATTTAAAATTGATGACATAGCATACGAGTAATTCTCCATTCATACTAACTGGGCCCATGGATTACTCAAAACCAAATGTTTTGAATCATACAGAACATGATCATAAGTACTTTACCGATCCTCAATTTCTCCAATTGACCATTCCATGATAATGACTAGGTACCTACATTTTATACTGAGTGAAGTCTTCCTTTGTAGATCATAAATAATGGTATGAATATGGGTGAAATGATGATGTCTAATGTTACCCTGCTATTGATCGGTTCGTCGTAATTTCGATTCATTTTCAGAACAAGGAAGCTCCACCTCATCCTGCAGTAGTTTTGCGCAAACTTGAACCTGAATTAGAGTCAAAATTGCCGCCGACGGCATTACCTGCATTGCAATCAAAGAAGAGGTAGGGACCCATAATTTTTGATTCCTGTTAGCATCCTTGTTACACCATACGACGTCGATAGAGTGGTTCATGGAAACTCTCCCTCATCTTCGTTGGAAATAATTATTTCTCTATATTGCCTGGTTCGTCAATCGATCTGTAACATACTATCAGATTGTCGTTCCTGTGTAGAAAAACTTTCAGTGCCGGCTACTGCCGCGAAACTCAGGGGGTGCACATGAATCGACAGGGGCTGTCCCGAAGGGGACGGGAGAGGTTTGCAGCCAAATACAAATTTCAACCATAAGCAAATGGGATAAATCTTGTAAGCTTTCTCATCTTAAAATTGCAAACGCTAATAAATGCATTCTCGTAAAATATACTTGAAAAAGGTTCTCTAATGGAAAACAAAATTCTGAAATAATCATTAAAGACCTAGAAAATGTACGTCATTGTTAAAGCTGAAACGTATATCTGCCCAGCAAGAACCAACGTGGAGCTGAGAGCAACGGCTATGAGAGACAGTCAATTCGTGATTTTCAATTTTGTTGGCCGAATAAGCAAGAGATCACTTATGCCATCTTTAACCCAAGCCTCATTTCGATTATTATTACAAAGGACCCAAACAAAGCTATACCTATAATTTGTTAGTCACCTCACATCCGCAAAGCCAGTCTACCTTTTTGTAATGTTGGGGGTTGAACTTATGACACGATCTGCACGATTTTTCATTTTCAATGTTTGCCAAAGTCCAGTGAGTGTCGACATCACGAATGTTAGCCTTATCTTCCATTGACAAATGGGAATAGTTGAGTTGGATGAACTCTACTGAATTAGTCATAGTCGGAAAACAGAAAAAGGAGGATGACTAGATGAGAAAACAACTGGCAAAACTACGAAAACGAATGTACAATGAATCAGTCGGTACAAAGAAACAGATGATAATGCACGAGGAAAGATAAAAATGATGAAGAATGCATTGCAGCGCCCACGGCAGCGAAGCGACAAGTTATTTTTGCTCCAACCATTTTTGCGCTCTCTAATTGGTAAATCTCAGAGGCCTACCACATTCAAACCGAAAATTGTCAAGCAGAATTCATCAGGAAATATAATGCAAGGGAGATGGACATGAGCAGTTGCTCCGAAGGCGTTTCTGATTGGTCCTTCCCCAAAGGTGTCGCGCGTCAATTCAAATAGTATGGGATGGGAAACGTTGGTTATTACTTTTGGTTTATTGGCTGGGGGTACACATGCTCCTATCATTAGCCGCCACTGTGTGCTCTACTTTCTTCTAGTTTTCCTTTTCACTCCTTGTGCTTTCAATACGCCAAGAAGGAGGCGGTACTTTTGAGAGAAAAAAATTGGTATCCTCCAAAATCCAAGTTTTTCGTTTCAGACCTTTTTGATCTAATTTCGTTGCTTGTCTGTGGTCTCAAATCACCAATACAATAATTGTTATTTATAATAATTATTATTGATTGATTAAAAAATAACTACAACTATTATTTTATGCCATAAATCAAAATGCACAGAAGACTAGAATGTGGTCATCTTATGGATACGAGGAAGCTATGTAAGCCTTTTCGACATCACAACTGTCATGACAACCCAATAGTTGTCTTATGTAAACTTAGTACCTACTAAGTTTACATAGGAAAACTGTTCTTCTGTTAACTTCCTCTTAGTGCTCAACTATTTGACTGCGACTCATTGCCATAGCTAACTATGAATTGCAATTCTCAGTCGATTATGATTATTTAAATTTTCGATTGTTTCTTTGCGCTCTACTTACTGTTGATCTGTAAAGGAGAGCTACTGAAGACGGCCCGGGTAATAGACCTCCAAAAAGAAAAAATCTTACCAATGATCGTCGTACTGCAAGAAGCCAAGGCGGACGCTCCAAAGGAGACATTGATCCAGAAAAACTAGGTCTTCTTAAACAAATTGAGGAGCTCAAAGCTGAACAGGAGCAGTTGAAGAAGTTACTCTCCCGAGGTGGTTCTGAACGTGGTCTTATAAGAGGCGCTAACTCTTTCCACAGGTATGATATGTATCCGAGATTTATTTTGGATGATATGTATGACTTCATGTTTGAAACGAAGTTCAATTGGGACATGAACAATCCAAAGATTAGATTAGATTGACAACCAAATACTGCAGGATAAACAAAATCAAACCTACGACTGTATACAAATGGTTGTGTACCTACTTAATAATTTCAGAGTAATTCACCCAAGTTTCAAGCTGAAATTTGACTTGCTGAGTTTAAAGAGGGTGCAGAATCTACTCCAGATGCCGGAAATTGCTGAATCTAACTCATGACAATGTCCCTATTGAAAGATGCTATTGTTCCTTTACCTGGCAGGGGAAAGGGGGGAAAATTCATCTACCCCCATTTTATAACTATATATTTTTCCATAAGTACTCCTCATATAAAATTTATTCATAATGTTCCATAATTTATTTTTACAGGAGTTCTGATGAGATTGATATATCAAGACAAACTGATCATAGAACAGGAAGATACTCGTCTGATGATTCATTTCGAGACGTAGGAAGAGGGGCCAGAATTCGTGTCCGCTGTGAAGATGATGGTGATCGATATGCTAGTATCCATGATAGAAGGGATAGTGATCGCAATGATAGAAGGATTAGTGATCGCAATGATAGATGGATTAGTGATCGCAATGATAGAAGGGATAGTGATCGCAATGATAGAAGGGATAGTGATCAGTATGGTTATGGTAGAGGATTTTCTCGTTTGACAGCAGAAGTAGGCAGATCCACTAGAGGTAGAGACCCCTATTATGCAGAGGACTATCGATATGCTGTTAGCCCAAAACAAAATTATCATGTTCCTTCACCTCCTCCTCCGCCGGTCATCTCAAAGCGTTGAATCTTAATCGGCTTTTTAAGGATATCAATTAAAATGATTCCAAAATAGTCGTTAAGGATGCAAGTGTTGAAGTGAAGTATTAAGTTTCAGTATAATAAGTTAAATCAACCATAACAATAGGCACTCCTTAAGGTGCTGAATGTATCTCTACCTATTTGGTATGCAACGTTTATCACTATTTTCATTTGTCAAGTGGTTATGTACTTTTTTAATTTGTCTAATTATTCTTTTATATTAAACTATAAGTAAAGTGGTTGATTAAAAAAAATATTAATAATAAAATAATATTTAAATATCGGTGTACACGGCGACGATTGTCAACGGTAGTTCTTACCCTTGCAAAGGCATACATTATTGTTCTCTCCCTCTTTGACAACTCTCAGGTAGACACATGAAAATAGTCTCCTTGGAATCCCCATTGAGGAAAGCAGTTATGACAAGGATGTCCTCTAGATCCAGCTAAAGATGTAGCTTAGCAGCGAGATAAAGAATAAATCATTGAGCAGCTTAGCTCTAATTAGTGGGACCGTGATACAGAAGCACACACCAACGTTAATATAAAATTCAATATTGTGAAAATCGGTTGGTCAAGTACCTCAATTTATGTAGTCAACTATGTAAGCCTTTGAATCCGTCAGATTTCTGACATCGATGTCCAAATGATGATAAATCGTAAGGCCAGTGCACTTAGATTCAACAAATGTTACCCCACGGATTTTTATGATTTATACTACCTGAAGTAATTAAGGTTTTGGGTGTAGTAGCAGTCACGGTTTATTTGTTGTTTTGCTGGATTACTTAAAAAAGAAGATTTTTCCGGAAGGTATAAAATTCCCTAGTAGGCTGGTACAATAATTCGATATCCCGCTACTGGGCCACGTAGCCACTGTATGCTGATTTTGCGGCGGGTCAAGAGATTCAACACAAGATCAGAGTTTCCATCATTACTTCATTGAGGCTTTATTTGTTTAAAATAACATGAAATTGATGACTATGCACGAAGGCAGGTCATGCAAGACATACAATGTATGATCATGTCATGATCGTCATGCAATTATTACCGGATTTCATCAAGTTCAGCCACCTGGAGATAGCCTCAGTGTTTATCTACGTCTATGGCAGCAACGTGAATCGCTCCAGGTGGGAAACCACCTCACATTCATCAGTTTGCGCGAGGTGTACATATATTAAGGAATTGTGTTGATGGGAATATAATATTTGGTAATATATATTAAGGAATATATTATATTATAAGTAATATAATAAACTGACGATCACCAATATGGGCCATTCTCACAAAAACGTGGAATTTGAAGTACATTTTCAAAAACCAAGTGCTGTTCGAATCAGCTGAGCCAGTGTGAAAATTGACCCGACAAGCTGCCTCACGATTCACTCTCAACTTTGAGCCCTGAAAGTGAACGAACGGCTGGCCATACAACGCTGCGGACGGTCTTAAAAAATTCTAAAAAAATAAACTCTATGTCAATGGGAGGGGTTCAAAACTATTTTTGAAATTTTGACAATGTCATATCTCGAAAAATCTAACTGAACGGTGTAGTTTTTAGTTCTCTTTTGAATGACCTGGAAAATTACGAATTTCTAAAGGCCAATCGGATTTTTGTACGACCAGCCTATCGTTCACAGTGAGCGCGCAAAGGTTTAGGCGTCAATGGCCGTTAGGTGTGTCAAAGAGCCTGTTGTAACAGCAAATAACCTTCTGTGTAAAAAGTATCGATACTTTTTAATACTTTTTTTTGCAATGTTCGGGATACTTTTCCTTTTTCGCGGTATCGACACCGATACTTTTTTCAAGGATCTTTTCTTACTTCCAAGTTTCACAGAAGAGTACAAAGCCTGATCGCTACCGTGCCTGAAGTCCCACCATTTGTCAACAACCTTGACATAAAAATGGAGATGATCACTCATTCAACTGATACTGTCCAGCATCATGGAAGAAGGAATAGCATAACCTCCTTCTTCCATGGTCCAGCATCTAGTAGGACTGGAAACGTGAAACAACTCAACTGATACTGTGCTCTTATGTCAGGCATGGGTGCGGCCAGGACAAATAAACACGGCCTCATGGATTGTGTTGTTTCGCGCCTTCCCCTTCCAGTGTTCCAGTTCCACCATAGAATTATAGAATAAACGGCTTTATAGAATAAACTGATATAATAAACTCCACTTCCTGCGTTCACGTTGTTTGAGATTGAGAAATTCCGATTCAATACACAAGTACTTTGTGCAGTTTTTTGCATTGTTTGTCGGCTGTTACTTGGTAGGTAGGTGCAATGTCAATGTCAAATTCCAATGGTTTATTATCGAAAATAATTAACCAAAATCTCAGTTTGGGATTTCTTCAAAAAACAATTTAACGTTTTAGCTGTGTGCAACTTGCTTGAAGTGACTCCTACCAAAAAGTGCGACCTACCTAATAAATGTTCTTAAATTTAAATTGTTCAAGTATTTTTCAAATATTATTTTGGTTTATTATCTTCGATAATGAACCATTGGAATCGCCCAAAGAAAAAAAAATTTTAACCCCCCCTCAAAATTTGTTGGTTTACGTTTCAAGATACGTAGATTCAGAAAATCGAATAAAAAAAAATCCGTCCGTCCGCCGTACGCCGTCCGCGCCACTTTGCCCAGTTAGCGTTGAGTTGAAATTACGAAATTTTTTTTATGGGTTTCGACCAACCCCACAATGGTCCTCGAAACTTTTCATAGCCCTAGGTCAAGGGGAAGGGGTTCAAAACGAATTTTGAAAATTTGAAAATCTCATATCTCGAAAAATTCATATAGAACGGTATGTTTTTTATTTCATATTTAGATTGTTTTATCATGGGTTTATGATAAAGGAAAAAGACTTTAAAGAAAAGCAGCTTTATTTATTCAAAGAGATATCCGTACAAATCACTTGCCTAGTCGCGAATCCTATAATCAATCTTATCAATGCCCCAGTGGGGCCAACCACACGCCACCTAATACCCGTGGACAATCCAACACATCCGTAGCCCCTGAACATCCTCCCTCAAGACCGCAGTCTTACTAGGTTTTGAAAATATCGGGCAGGACGCACAACAATCCTTCCTGAGCGGGTGGAAACAGCAGGAGTAGGCGCTAGTGGCCTGGCGGCGGTACTTTTGTCAGGCGAAGCTCCTCCTGGTTGCTTAGGCAGTCCACTCTCGGTAGATGGTCCTCTCATAGTCGTTGTAGGCAGTTGAGGCATCTTTGGAGTTAGGATTGGGCTTGGTACCTCTGGGCCTGTAGCAGCACCACTGCTTGCCCCCTTTGCTGGTACAACCTTTGGATCTGCAGCACATGGAGGAGTGTTGTCCACTGATGTGTTTGGCAACTCGTCCAAATAGGGTGCAGGAATGAGATGATATCGATTCCTGCGGACAGTCTGTTTTTCTGTCCTGATCAAGTAGGACCTAGGCTCACTTAAAACAGCAACAACTTGCCCGTGCCTTCGCAGATCTGTGATCCAAACAAATGAACCAATCAAAAGTGGCTCTAGCTTAAAGCTCCGATGATGATGATCATAATTTTTCTTGTACCTTTCCCTATATCTCCCCTCCTTTTCCGGAAAGTCTTCTAAGTTAGGCTTTGAAGTCATAGCATGATGAGTGACAGGCAGGGTGTCCCGTAATTTCCGACCATAAAGTAGCTCAGCTGGGCTGAATCCTGTCTCCAGTGGTGTATTTCGGTAGGCGAGAATGGCTTTTTCAAAATTGCCCTTGTTCTTCTTTAGCAGCGACTTTGCTGTCTTGACAGCAGCTTCTGCAGCGCCATTAGCCTGATGGAAGTGCGGGCTGCTAGTTGATGTGGTAAACCCCCAGTCACGAGCAAATTTCTGAAATTCAGATGTCTGAAGTGGCTGAAACTGCGTACCGCTGTCTGTGCAGATTTTCACTGGAATTCCGTGTCGTGAAAACAATTCCTTGCAGACTTTTATCACGTCTGCTGTCTGCATTCTGTTCATGCAAGCCAGTTCAAAATAGCGGGAGAAATGGTCAACAACGACCAAATACCATTGACTCTCTGATTTAAATAGGTCCATGGATATGACTTGCCAAGGATAATCAGGTAGCACTGATGGTAGGAGAGGCTCGTGGAGGTTTGATGCATGTTGGATACAGGTTGGACAACCTTTGATCTTTCTTTCAATGTCCTTTGAAATGTTTGGCCACCACATGGTTCCTTGAGCACGTCGTCTAGTTTTGGTGATTCCCATGTGGCCCTCATGAAGCTTGTTCAGCATTACATTGCGTAGTTCTGATGGTATGACCATGCGTCTACCTCTCATGAGGATTCCCTCAATGGCACACAGTTCGTCCTTCACTGAGTAGAACTCCTGAAGGTCTAGTGGCAAGTCTGCTTTCCGAGGCCAATCCTTCATCAGCAGATCTTTTAGCTTAATGCAAACTGGATCGCGGGATTGGGCCTGCAAGACTCTAACTATGTTTTCGTCGGTCGTGTTGATCTCAGCCAAAGCAATTCTGTGAATATATGCATCCACCTCCTCCCCTAGTTCAATGTCTTTCTCGTGGTGTGGTGCAGGCTGTCTTGAAAGTGCGTCGGCGATGAGAAGATGCTTTCCTGGAGTGTACATGATGTCATAATCAAACCGCATCATCCTCAATCGAAACCGCTGTAGGCGTGGAGAGAGATCATCCAAATGTTTCGATTTGAAGATCTGGGCTTGTGATCTGTCTCAATTGTGTAGCGTTTTCCAACCAGGTAGTTTCTCAGGCGCTCACTGGCCCATGTCAGAGCCAATGCCTCACGCTCTATGTTTGCATAACCCTTCTCCGCTGCTGTGAGGGTGCGTGAAAGAAAAGCCACAGGGTGTCTCTCGCTCCCCTCACCCTGCAGGAGGACAGCGCCAAGTCCGAGGGATGAAGCATCACAGGAGATCATTGTAGGCTTGTCCACATCGTATAGCTTTAGGCAAGGTGCAGACGTCAGCTTTTCCTTGATTTTCCTGAATGCGTCCTCTTGTGGCTGCCCCCAAACAAAGGCATTTTTTGACGAAAGAAGGCTAGAGATGGGTTCCATTATCTCAGATCTGTCAGGAATAAATCGGGACAGGAAATTCACCATTCCCATTAGCCTCTGCACCCCTTGAATGTCTGTAGGAGAAGCAAATTTAATTATTCCTTCCACCTTTTCAGGGTCAGGACTGATTCCCTCTGATGTCACCACAAACCCTAAGAACGTGACAGATGGCTTGCTGAACTCACACTTTTGCTTGTTCAGTGTCATTCCAACATCTCGTATTTTCTCTAAAACAATCCTTAAGCATGCGTCATGTTCCGCCTGATCCTTGCCCCAGACCAGTACGTCATCAACGTGGATACAGCAGTTTTTACACCCGGCCAAAATTGATGATAGACGTTTTTGGAAGTGTTCAGTTGCCGAGGAAATTCCAAAAGGTAGTTTTTTGAAACGAAACCTTCCACAAGGAGTAATAAATGTTGTCAGGTCCTGGCTTTCTTTGGCCAAATTGAGCTGCCAAAACCCTGAATTTGCGTCAAGCTTGCTAAATATGCGTGCGCCACCAAGCTCTGCAAGGGTCAACTCCACTCTTGGTATTGGATGGTACTGTCTCTTGACACTTTCATTCAGCCTTGATAGGTCTACACAGATCCGGATCCCTTCATCTTTCTTCTTGGCCACAACCATTGGTGCACACCAGTCCGTCGCATGGTCTACTGGTTCGATGACTCCTCTCTTCACCATCTCCTGCAGCTCCTCTTCAACTTTTTTACGCAGTGGAAGGGCTACAGCTCGCGGCGATGTGATTGCATAGGGCTGTGCATTTTCTTTTAGTTCAATGATGTAATCGCCCTTCACGTTCCCCAAACCTTTGAATAGGGTCGGGAACTCCTTTTGCCATTCCGTCTTTTGGTTCGCCATGTAAATACGCTTGACCAAATTCAAGCCAAGGCAACCCTTACGGCTCAAAAGGGCTACACCAATATCCTCTGAAATGTATACCTTTTCAGTTATTTCAGAATTTTTATATTTTATTTTGACTGTAGCTGTACCCTGTATATCCAATTTTTCATGTTTCTTGGCACTGAATACATTATTTTTACATCTGGCTAGACTAAGATTCGGGAGAACACGGGTTGGTATCATTGTGACGTCAGCCGCTGTGTCCAGCTTGAATAAAATCTTCTTGGAATTGCAACCTACGACAACCTCCAACATCTCTGACCACGCCCCATCTGAGTTGTCTTTGTTGATACAACCGACGTAATACTCATCACTATCTCCATCCGAGTGTGAGGAATCCTGATGTACTTGACGTACGTCCCTACGGTTATTTGGGCACCTCCGGGAGTAGTGGCCAACCTCTCTACATGACCCACATTTCGCAGTTTTTGCTGGGCACTGTGATACGTCATCATGCCAGTCATGACCGCACTTAGGGCACTTTTTTCCCCTTGAATCGCCCCGCCTCTTGTCCATGAAGGATTTACCAGAGTTTTCAGATTGACGATGAGACTGCCTAAAATTCTGCCTAGGCTTGCTTCCCCGGACGTGATTCACTGTACTAGGCTCGTTTAGATCCTCTTTTTGCCTCAGTAACTCTTCGTGTTGACGTAGGGCTGTTTTTGCTTTTTCTAGGTTTAAGTTAGGGTCTAGCTGTAAACGGTCACTAACCGTTGAATCCCTCATACCTATGATCAGTACTAACAGGATTAAATCATCATGCAATTCGCCCCACTCACATGTACTGGCTAGGCTGTGGAGGTCGGTAATAAATTTTTCGGCAGGATCCATCCCTTGTCGTGCTCTGAGGAACTTGGCTCTTTCATAGATAATGTTGCGTTTAGGAATAAAATGCTTATCAAATTCTGCAATTACCTCTTCGAACGTCTTGGGTTCCGGTTTAAACGAGGCGAACACCTCTTCAGCTCTGTGACCCATCTGATATATTAACACGTCGATCTGACGATCGTCGGAAGCCTTATCAAGACCGCTTCCGCGCCTGTACCTCTGAAAACGATTCTTCCAACTCGGCCACTCCAGTGGACTAAAATTGAATGGCTCCGGCGGCTGCAATGGGAGTGCCACGTTTGAAACATAATTTGACGATTCACCTGTGCCACCTCTGGGAGGATTAATCCTGGGAGTATCCTGCATTTCGGCTGATCGTAACCTGTTAAGTGACACTCGACTCACCACGTTGTTCCGTCCCTGTCAAACACTCGCGTTCGTAGCAAAACAACTCGCGAAAACTACTCACTTTAATTCGTCAAGCTGCCACCATGTTTTATCATGGGTTTATGATAAAGGAAAAAGACTTTAAAGAAAAGCAGCTTTATTTATTCAAAGAGATATCCGTACAAATCACTTGCCTAGTCGCGAATCCTATAATCAATCTTATCAATGCCCCAGTGGGGCCAACCACACGCCACCTAATACCCGTGGACAATCCAACACATCCGTAGCCCCTGAACATAGATAGAGTTTGGTCCGTAGAATTTCTCAAGACCATCCGTAGCTTTGTACGACCAGCCGTTCGTTCACAATGAGGGCTCAAAGATTGTGCCTCACAACACGATCCTGTATCAAACTGTTGAAATACAGGTCCATTTTCATACTAACAAGCTCTTTGGAACATCATATGGCTTAAGTGATGTCGAGTTTGTTGTTCTGAGGTGCGTTTCGTGCTACGGAAATGAAGGTAATTTCGAATGTTTGTTGGTAGGTACTTCTTTTATAGAAAAATTATTACCGGCGTAGTATTAAAAACCCCAGAATTATATCGTATTAATTAATCATAATTAATAATAATTATTATTAATAATAAATACGAATTATTAATACCTAACAATAAATTATAATAATTTTCACTAGGTACTTGATAAAATTGTTAATAATTAGTGATAATTGATAATAATAATTATTCTAACATTTAGGATCTAGACATTTAGACCTAGTGATCTAGACAGAAGGGTGATCTGTACAAAGAAGATAATGAACCGTTGTGTCAAGAATTTGCAGAGTTTTTCTTAAATAAGTAAGTAAAAAATTTGGAACTTTTCCAATTTTGAGTTTGTAAAAAGTATCGATACTTGAATGTATTGATACTCTTTCAAAGTATCAGCATGATATTTTTCGATACTTTTTAGAAGTATCGATACATTTCGAAGTATCATACATCCCTACTTCTGTGTTCGATGTTTGTCGTGGAAGAAGCATGGATGTTAGACTTATACATGGATGCTTGCTATCAGTTTTCAGGGTCTTGTGATACCACCTATGAATCGATCAGTATCAAAACAGTACCAAGGCATCGATACTTATAGTTCGATACTGGATATTTGAAAACTCGAAGTTTACAATGTTGAAGGTACTGTTTTACATGTTGAAGGTACTGTTTTCAGAAGAAGAAAGAAGTGTCACACTTCTGAATTTGCTCTAGGTCGGGTTGCTTGGTGGAGGTTGCAAATTTAAGTAAGACGTGTAAAACAAAACAAATGTGAACGTTATCGAATTGAATCGATGTACCAAGTGGCTGTGAATCAAATGAATGGGAATCCTAGCAGCCTTTCTCGGTATCGAAATAAAGAATCGAAAAGGATCAATAATCGATACACTGCTTTCGATTCCAAGGTAAGCAGTGTATCGATACCAGTATCATATCAGTAGTAACGCAACATCCCTATACGTAGTATAGTAGGGTTTTCTGTGATCCCTAGTTTACTTTCGAACGCGTATGGTTTCTTGCTGCACCAATTACTTACTAGAACGATTCCAAGACTGGTTAACAAACGTTGCTGTATTTAACTAAGTTAAACAAGTCTTGTAGAAATTCGTAGACATTCACGATGCTCCGTAATAAACCGGAAAATAATCGAAGTTCTAGTGGGTAAGTACTGAATGCAGGGATATCTAGGAGCGTCCTAACGTCAATACAGCTACGCTAATATTATTCTCTGGAGATTTCCTATTATCTACCTCATGGCGAACCTCAAAGAAGAATTGAACGAGTATTTGAACCGAAACAGTGATACGAAACCGCTGTTGAATGGATTACCTTCTGTCAATGTCTCAATGCCCAAAGTTAGTAGCTGGTTCCGAAAATCCGACGCTGCTGATGAACAGGAGGGCTGGTACGCCAACGCTCAGAAAGACTGTTGCCCGACGCTGGTATGTACTTGGTAAACAGTAGTAAACTACTAGAATTATCAAATAATGTTATTACTGGACTGGGTGATTATGATGCAATTGGAGTTTTGTAAAATTAAAACCCGACTATAATCATTACGTGGGTAATGGTCATTTTAAGTCATACACGTGAAAACAGGATAGAATTTCATGAGTTTCGGCTAAACCTTGTGGTTTATAAAAATACATCGGTCATATTTTTTGTAGGAAATGTACGAGTGTTGCAATTTATGCTTTGCCATACTGACAAAGTGGAAATTCGACTTCTGAATCCCCCACTAAATTCAAAGAACGTTGTAGAAATAAGGTCTTTATTATTATTTTGTACTGGGCCCTTTCAAACACCACTTTCTTGGATCAATTTATTGATTATAAGCTTATAAGCGATCGCCAACTGTGAAGAAAAACAGCCACCCCTCTGGCGGTTAGTTAATAAGCGAATAATTGTGAATTTTTGTTGCAGTCGAGGCTGCAGAGGATCACTGGCTTCTGCATTTGTATTGGAATGGGAGTATTTTGCTTTACCGTGGCAGCCATGTACATACCCGTTTTGTTCCTGAAGGCGAGGAAATTTTCTTTGCTCTACACAATGGGAAGTCTCTTCATGATATGTAGGTGCGTAGAAATTTATATAAATAATTGATTTGATGCATTTTGTGTAGGCATTTACTAAAATTACGCCCGCTCAGCTTACACGTCATGATATGACGTGTAAGTATATTCTACTTTGACTCCCCCGATTTTATGAGAATGTTTCGTGGCTACATGAATAGGTTCCTCCTACTGGGGCTGTTACCACGTATGTATATGGATAAGCACATGAAGGTTCACTTCCTTCATAAGGCTCACACGGTAAGAAAGGAAAAGAGTTTTCTATCTGAAAAGGTTTTCTTATATCATGACTTCATATTCTCAGGAAAACTGTAAAACTTGATATTCAAACCTTAGAGTCCTGATAGTGAAATCTAAAGCTAAGTGTTATTGGTCAAGTCAGAAAGCACCTCCTTAAAAGTCTATAAGAACCCACCAAAATTTGAGTGTTCCGAACCACTAACCGCATTTAAATGCGGAAATACTGTATCTTGGGCGCGGATCTTTCTCGTATGCGACGTCTAAGTCTGGGGAAGTCTGGACAATGGATGACTGTTAAGTGCATGGCCCTTAATTGGTGATGTTTTTGTCAAAGTATTGTTGTAGGCGGATGATCTTGTGATTTTGGCAGAAGATCTACTGAACCTGCAGGTGAATATTGATGCCCTGGCTGGTTATTGTGCGCAGTGGGGCCTGAGCCAAGTCCAAAGTGGTCATACTCCAGAATGGTGGCAGGAAATGAACCACAGAGAGGTGGCATTATGAGGGTCAACCAATCGAGATTGTTGTCGAGTATTCGTACTTGGGATTAACTTTGATCTCCAGGCTCACGTCTGGTAAACACCTGAAACGGAAAGCTCAATCGGCAAGAGCTGCGATAGGCACGGCGTAGGGAGATGTCCTTTCAACTTCTTCAGTCCCACTCCTCGTCAAGATGCGGGTCATGTAGTGATGAGAGCAATACTGCAAGTATGGGAACCCATACTTTAATAACCTTATTAAAAATACGAATATGTGGAGAGTGTGCTTATGGCGCTCGTGAGGAGACTTTACCGGCTTTCTGCTATCACCCTAAAATATCTCATTCACCTGGAAACTGAACTTCTGCCCGTGTCGTCCTTCTCTCTACGGATTTACTCAGAATTGCCAAGATGCCTCCGGCCCTTCACCCCCCACTTGTCGCTGCTGAGGTAATCAACCTCGGCATCTCGTGGGCGCACTCCTACTCTATCATGGCACTCCAGTGTGGTGTGGCGGATACCATTAGGTCACATGTTAGTGATGCTCTGCTGTTGTACAATGAAGAAAACTGGCGCCTCTTGAGCTTTCTCGAGCCTCGGCGAACTTCACGCTGTACCGGGAGTTGAATGGGAATGTCAAGTGTGCGAGAAGAGGGACACTGGAGTTCATCTTTTTGTCGCAAGATGGGTCTTCATGATTTTGACTGAGTCATTGAACATTAACGCTGAGCCTTTTGAGACTGGTCGTCGAGAGGAGTGCTCTCTGTGCAACCATCGTGACCGAGAGGACTTATTTCTTTTCTCCTGTCAGTGTCCCATACTTTCTAAATTCCGCCGAAAAGTCTATAAAACCCCAAAAACTTGAAAGTCTATAAGAACCCACCGAAATTAGCGACTTCTGAACCATTAACCTCATTTAAATGCGGAAATGGTGAATCTTGAGCGCGGATCTTTCTCGTATGTGAGGATTGATACCAATGATGTTAATATGGTTAGTCAATTAGACACTGGTAGGTTATTCAAATAGAATAACGAATTTTATATAAATTAATAGTGACTGTGGTTGTATTTCTTTTGCAGCTTTTCCTTCCTCTGGGGTCCTATGACACACTTGAAACACTTATTCTCTAAAGAGAGGTTTTGGTTTACATTCTCCTACGTAGCTACGATGAGTATGACCCTCTACTTCGCCCTTTATCATCATAGCACGCCGTTCACTGTGCTCAGTGCAGTTTTTCAGTTAATCGCCCTTCTCTGGTTCCTGATGAGCTACATCCCCGGTGGGTACACCGGAATGCTATTCTTCACAAAGCTTTGTGCATCTTCAGTTTCGAAAACGCTACCCGTCTGAGGAGGTCTGATCATTCGAGGCCATCGATGTCACCATCTTCTGACAAATTAAGGTGTGTCCAATTATATTTGAGTGTAAATTATGATATTTACATGTGAAATGAATCAATCATGTCATTCTTTCAATTTAACCTAAAGTCACAAAACCTACGAATGTAAGAACGGATGAATTTTCCTACTTGAGTGATGATCACGCGATACTGTTACAGTAGCTACTGTAGCTCTGGTCGAAAAAATTTCCCAGTACCTATGTTTTCCTAATGAAGCAAATTCATGTTGAACATATAATTGGAAAAAGCCTTTATAATTATATTGCAGTGGGGCACTTGGTGTTTACGTAGTATTTCTCTGAAATAACAGCTATGGAGGTTGTTTAAATGCTATAACACAGGGGGGGTCAGAACCCTTCGATAGAATCTGGTCGCTGTCACACCTAGGTTTTGGTTGAACTATTGGAATCGATCAAGGAGAAAAACCCCTCCCAAGTTGGTGCGTTTACGTTTCAAGATAAGTAGAACCAGACAATCGAATTTAGAACAATCCGTCTGTACGCCGCCCGCGGTTTCATCCTCATGTTTCAAGAAACATTTTCAACCTTTTTTTGACGTGTTATAATAAGTTTCGGAATCATATTCGCCCCAATAGGAGCACGCACATATTTTGTTTCAATTCTATATTCGGATTGTACTCTTTGAAAGTAAACCTCGCTGATGGTGAGGGGGTAAACATTTGTTTCTTGGTTGATTCTAATCGAAAAACGAAGGGGTTCCTTTTGATGGCTCATTGTGTCATACCAAGGCAATAGGAGTGCCTACTGCAATAAGTTAGGGTCTCCTAAAGTTCCTCTGTATTTACTGGGGTGTCGTTGGGTTCCCGGGTTCAGTCGCTGCCAAATTACTGGCCTCGAAAGCTGCTCAGAAAAAGACTGTGCTGAGGAGGTGGTCACGAAACCAGACGGTGATATCTTGAGGATATGTTTCCAAGTGTTCTATAATACACCGGTAGCATTCCTCACCCACCTTCTTCATGGCAGGACATCATGGGAAATCACCTTGATGTATCTCTAAGGTCCAGCCCTCCATCGAGTCGACCGTCTGGAGTTTTCTCTGGTGCGCAGGTGGTACGAACCCAACAAAATCCGAAGCGTCGCCGGATTTCACTATACAGATCGGCGGGGGCCTGACTACACTGGGTCAATCACTGGCTGGCTCTGCAGAAAATTACCCACCTGTAGGAGTGTGAAGGGCAACAGACGTGTCGAGAGGCTCTTCAGATTGGGTACCCGTAACTCTTGATTCAAGCAACATCTTACTATGGAGCAATAATCTTGGGTTTCACAAAATTTAATGTACATTTAATGTAATCTCAACAAAATGAAATTCCTATTTATGTTTTCATTGTTTCGTCAATAGGGAATGCCTAAGCGAGAGGTAACCATTTATATTACGACTGTACTAATTGGTGGATTAGGAGTGATGTGGGGTTGACTTCATGGAAGATCACCATTCACCAATTCTGCTGTGTGCTACATCGACTTCTGAAATGAATAATACATTCGTCAAACACACTTGCCAAAGACAACCAAATGCTGACGGTGTAGTAATTAGTCTGTTAACCTATTATAGTGTGTACTGTTATACTTATTATACTTCAACTCTTGTGACGAATTTACACTATAAAGTGAATCGAAAGACAAGTTGTACAAACGTTTAAAAATGTGCAGCTATTGAATTGTGTAAATCGTGTAACAGATTCAATAGTGGAGTAAAATGAATGTTGAAAGGTGTAAATCATGTATTCATTAAATACCTAACGACTAAAAATAAATCTTACCTTCACTTAATGTTGGTTAATCCGGTTCCTATCTTATTACTTCTTATAATAGTGATGAATGCATGCGATCTCCATTGGTTGTAATGTAATTATTATAAACCTACTTTACTCATTTAGGTCTCTGGTTTTCATTATTGAAGCCCTACTTTACAAATCATACTCACCCACTCTATTTTCCGTTTAAAAAAAAGTAACAAATTTGTTCTCTACGAGTCTGAAGCTGACAAGTTTTATTGGATGAACTATGTGTATGATAACAGTACCTACCCACGTCTCCAACTAGTGAAACTGTATTTATATAAATAAAGAGATCTTATTTTGTTAATGAGCGTTCATATTTTTCTTTTTGTTATTCACCTATTCAAACAATGTCCCTCATTACTGTGGGCATTGAAGCTTCGTTTGCAGTAATTAACTTACCATTGGAACACCACCCGAAAGGCATATTATTTACAGTATAAATCACTCATGTAAATCCCATTACTACCCTGGCAGTAATATTGAGTGTTTGCTCGTATAGGTGACCAGAAGGATGCTGATCAGCAACTGGGTCAGTGATGGTTTTGTTAATTACACACCACATTTTGTTAATTGACAGAATATAAATTTCCGGAGACCAGAATATGTATTTTTCGACGCTGAATCCGAATCTTGAGGTCCGAAAAAATCGTATACCCCCAAATTTATTCGCTAGGGGAGTTTGGGAGGGAAGGGGATTACCTTTAAATTCCAAAACTAAAACAGTCTGACAAGTGACTCATTATTTTAAAGGAGTTTTTAGGCTAAACACGATGGTGAAGTCAGAACTGCGATGTCTTATTCCGTTCTCATACGAGCACGTTATCATACGAGTACTTGAGATGTTCTTCATGGTTCATCCGCTCTAATCTGATAAACATTTTTGATTCCTCCCCTTCGACCCCAAATTTCACTTTGCGTAAAACGACTCCTGCTTCACTTGGTCGTACGAATACGATACGATCATTCAGCATGACTGGAACTTTTTTTCCGTTAGTTTACCACCCCACAGAGGTTGTAATTCGCCCCCTAAGAAAAATTTGGGGGTGTAAGATTTTTTTAACTTCGGATTCAGCGTTGAAAAATACATAGGAATACACTATTCCGGTCTCCGGAATATGCTATTTTTTTCATTTGTGGAGCTGTGTTATCCAATTAAATGTTGGGCCGACCTATATAACATAATATGTTATATGTAATAATATGTAATATGTAATAATATTATAGATCACTGTTTGTATTCTCCTATATTACCAATCATTTACAACTAGAATAACTACCAGCAAATATCTGAAATTACCGTTTTTCAATAAACTCGAAAATCGGTTCAACTTGTCCCCCACCATGAAAATAGGCCTGAAGTTATACCGTTCGATCTACACTCATGTTGACGTTTTTTCGGTTAGATGCTAGGCATGAACGAGGAACTTCGAATGCTTATTGTGAACAAGCAGGTCGTACAATTTTCCAAATCAGAATCCACGTGTAAAAAAAAGCTGAAAGAGTTGAGACTAAGGTTGAAAATGTTGATGAAACAGTAAAAAAATTTTGTATAACTGTTCTATATTTCAAAAATAAATTTGTCTTCTCTTTTTTTCAATTTCTTACTGACATAATCAATATTTATGATAGGAACTTCTAAGGCAGGTAGGCACCTAAAAATAAATAACTACAAGTATGCATATTAACATATTATTTGAGTGCTAGTAGTCCATTGTAGTATTTTCAACCTGAACAAGTTGGTATTTGATATATTCGAGGGTTGTAACTAGGTTCTTGGGAATGTAGCTCATCTAATGTCCATCGTGTTCCACAAATAGGCTGTGGAGTAGACAAGGTACGTGAGAAGTGACGGTAGCTCTTCCCACCTCTTTCATATTGTTAGCTGTTAGCATCAATAGGAAAGCTTCTTTCGACTCAGTGTCCACCACTATGGATATCACCAAACCGTCATCTTCTTCGGTACCGCCAGGCTCCTGAATAAAAAGTGGCTCCCCGGGAAACTGATTCTCCTCGCCAGTCCACTTGATTACATCGCCGGTTTCCACGTTCACTTTAACAACCTGTGGGACGGAAAAATAAAAATATTACTTGTAAATTAGATGATTCACACACGCCAGTTCTGTCGGCCACACATGCCTCTCCTTAATATAGACGTTGGTATTGGTGCCAATTGCAAAATGAAGAGATCGAAGTGAAGACTAGGGGGTAGCAATGGTGAGGCCAAGCCGAGCCATATGAATGCTTATGTGGGTAATGTAGCTGTCTCTCTATCCTCTCTCTAGCACCTCCATCGAACTGGTTCCATTTTTCAAATGCCCATCCAAATGTAAAGCTAGAATATTCTTGAAATTGTTATCGCCCAGTTTTATTCGAATATATTACTAGAACATTTCTAGAGGGATTCCGAAGCTCTAAAATATCCACTTAATAAAGATACTGTTCTTGATGTATTCGATCAGTTCTAAGTACATAGTGAGATAGAGAAGATATCTCCCCACCACCATTACTAAAATCAACCCATGCCTTGGGGCAACTTTCCTATGTGATATTTAGGTATCAATCGCCTTCACATTTGATACCAACAATTTTGCAGTTATTCTCAATAAATGGACAAATAATTAAAATTTTATTAAAACAGATTTCGAACTAACTAACTACCTGGTATTCTGCTATTCATTTTTCGGAACCCACAGTACTTTAAATCCTAAATTTGAAGCAAATATTAAATTTAATTAGAGTATAACACCATATTATACTAACTTACTGAGTTTTGGAACGGACCATCTCCGTACATGCCGGTTGCGTAGAAATACGAGTATGCCTTTCCTGAAACCTTAGGGTTTACTGTAGGGAGATCATAAGTCGGCTCCGCCAAGAGTTTGGAGCTTACGACTATTTTGTCCCTGATTCTTCGAGCGATCGCCTGCTTGGAGGCAATCAGATTTTCGTTTTCCGGTAGAGCCTAAACATGTAGAAATAATACATAGTATGGCACTTAGCCCATTTAACATACAACTGAGAGCTATGAAATTCGCCATGCGGAGCGCAGTTGATCATAGATACTTTAAATTCAATGTGTTTCATAATAGGGGTTGAAATATTCAAAATGTTTCGTGAAATCCTCATGAAAATCATCATTTTGAGATTATTGATTCTGATTTTTTCGACGTCAATCAAACGGCCGATTTAAACTACACGTCGAGTTCTTTGTTATGTACACTTGCTGCAGTTTCTGAATACTTCTTGTTAATGAAGATGGATAATGAAGTTAGTGATAAGTCAAAGTTACAATAATGAACCGTTGGGGACAGGCTTGAGCAGCTTTTAACATTAAAAATTATAGGACTGTCAAGGGACCTTCTCGCAGAGTCCCTTCATATTCAATGTATATGTACCTGTTTAAATGTCAATGATTTCACGTTTGAACAGGCCCAAAATACTTGTTGGATTTTGAATGAATTCGTATGATGAACCAATTCTCGATACATACTTCATATTGCATTCGAATCGGTGAGGGATGCAAGGATTTACGGGTGGCATACAGCAGTGTTACGGTTTGACAAGTGAGTGGAAATTTCGCTTTTAGAGTTGCCATACGATTAGGGGAGACAAATTAATCTAAAAAATTTCTATGTTTTAAATTTCATAGGTTTACCATAAGCTCCTTCTCGGTTTTAACGAGTGGCAATATAAACCTCCTTGCTGATGCTTTATCTTTCAAATCATGAATGCCATTCCTCAGTTCTTTGAGCCAAAGCCTATCCAACATTTCCGGACTGTCGTGTGCCATGACATCAACTATCAACTGCAAACAACCAAAAAATAAATAATGCTTGATGTCTACATAATATGTGTACATAATATTATATTATAATAACACATTTATAAATTATTTTATCCAAAAAGAAAAATCAGGAAAATATGAAAATGTTGGAACTAATGTACTAATGACGAGTTAACCTGCTGTTTCGTGAAATGATTGAGAATCATCTGGGCTCCAACTATATGGAATTATTGTTCTCATATGGAATTAAAATACCACTTGATTTCCTATCAGTGCGTCACTGAGTCATCAGTTTACCCTAAATACATAGGTAGGAGTGTATCTCAATGCCTAGGCAGGTACTCTAATACGTGTAATTCCACTTACTTGGCCGTTTGATTCGTATGTGTTGATATGATGATGGAAGAAGAAAGCCGATTCAGACTCGTAGACAATTGGACTGACTTGGCCAGTAGCTTTGTCCACCACGATAAAGCGGTTCTGGAATGATGACAATCGAATAAGTAAGTTCCTACCTTCCAATGTTTAATGAACAAGATACCTGTACTATAAGTGTGATATATTGGGGGAAAAAATTGGAACACAACACGAACTTATCATTTTACATCTACCGTTGCTCAATTTTAACTCCATGCATAAGCTATCGATGTATAACAACCGATACAGTAAATTATCATCTGTGCCTTTTAAAGTTCAGGACGACTAACAAATTACATACCTAATATGTAATTACAAAATACATAATATTATTCCACTAACCATATTCAGCCAACAGACCTATTTATTGCTTGTTAATTATGTTTACATAATTATGCCACTGTGGAGCTGGAGCTGCTGAGATTACAACTCCATTTCAAACCTAATGAGCATGATTTATGTTTTGAACTTCCTACTTTGATTGATGTGACCTAAAGACACTACAGAATACGTTCAGTTCGACTTTATTGTCAATTTCAAGGAATAATAAAGTGAAATGTTCAAGCATCACCTTTTCTTCTGGTTTCCATTCCATCGTGTCCCACATACATTTTCCTTTGATGGTCAAGGAAATTAGTTTCATTCCGTTCATGAAGAGGGGCTGTTCGATGAAAACAATTTGTTTCTCGCCTAATCCAAAGCTATGAGCGAAAGATACGCTCGTCTTGTATCTGCTTGGCAGCGTGCACAGGGATTTGTTGTTTTTGAATTCTGCAATAGTACCAAGTAGGCGGTGATACAATTTGGTTCAAATCTACAACACCTAATCAGACAGATTCAGAATATTGTTCAAAAAATGGAAACATTAGGGCCTGAATCAACGTTTTCTCTCTTTTCCGTAAACACGACATACCTATTCAAAATATTGTGCGAAATGTTTGCCAGTGGGGGCCCCTTAAGGATTGACAGAGTGGTGAAACTAGCTGGCTACGACTCTATAATTTCTAAGACATAACGGTACGAATCGCAGACAACCGTAATGTTATCCACCCTTTATGAAAATGTCTGTATCGAAATTTGATTGGAAAAAGTTACAACGTCAATTTACCGTCACTGTGACCCTAAACACTGTCAAAGCATTAACTAACGATAAGTAAACGCAACGGGCAGAATGTGTTCAAGGTTGATGGTAGCCTGGCAAGTCCCCTGATGGTCCCCAGGGAATTTCCTTGCAATCAATAATAGCGATTGCCTCCTTGAAACGCACATTTCTCCGAAACCATTTCTATCGTATTGAAATCAACGTCGGTCACGTCGATTTAAAATGAATAATAAGATGACACGTGATTATAATAGATACCTACTCTTGCTAACAAAATTTAGTGGGAAATAATCCATGTTCAAACAGCGTTTTCACTATTTCCTGGATGCAACATTTTTATCTTCTGTGAACTTATGGTTCAGAGTGAAAAGATAAGATAGGACCCTAATATTTTAATTACCTCAGTACTACGTACTCTTGTGAACTTACTGTTCAGTGCCTCACTCCCACTGTCCGCGTTCCAAGCGGTTTCTCTTTATTTTCATTGTAACATTCAAATCGATCAATTTCTTATACCTAGTAAAGTGAGCGAATCTTGGGGGAGCAATATGAACTACCTCATCGGAACAACATACCGCGGGTCGGTGAGTGAATTGAATACTATGTGACTGATTGATAGTTTATTGAATATTTCATCGTACAAAAAATGTACAAAAAGTTACACGAAAAACTATTTGAAAAAATTGTCTATTTCCACTGAAATATGAGTACACTCATAGACCGGGTTTACTGATTAAACCATCGACAGTAACAAAATAATTCCGTTTTGTTACTGACGATTGTTTAATCACCGAAACCGGTCTAAAAGCGTGCTCATATTTCAGTGGAAATCGATTTTCTCAAATACTCTTGTTTTTCCTTAACATGGGTTTCCACGATTTCGTCGCGATTGATTTAGTTCGGAAAAGCTATGTATGAAACCGGTATGGAAGATAGTTTTCCATGTAACTTCTTGTACATTTTTTTCCCCGATGAAATATTCAATCATATTCAATATAAAATGAGTCATTAGTCGCTCTTGTTTATCCGATAAAACTGCAAGAAACCTCTTGGGAAAACTGCAGGGAACCTCTTGGGGAAACTCCAGGAAACCTGTGGGGAAACCTCTTTACCTAGGTATCTCTTCCTCATATCTAATATATTGATAGATAATGTTATTTTTTGTCGATTCATTTTCAGCTACTCGGCTCCTCGAAACTTGCCGTTTGGCGTACCCAAATCAACTCTCGAGCAAATAAAGGGCGTTCACTTTTATGGTCTGGGGGTTAAGGAGCCTTATTCGTCACCTACAGCGATGAAGTGTACAACGTTGGTTTCAATGCTTTTGGCATAAGGAGTCAAAATGTAAGTAGTAATGAGGTTCCAGTAAAAATTGAGGGATTGAGCCACCGAAAAATTGGAAAGATAAGGATCGGTCTAGATTACGGCATTGCTGTCAGCAGGAGTGGGACCTTATACCACTGGGGAAGACCGGTAGATGAGCTGAATTGCTACGGGAGAACTCTCGATGAAAGTTATAATCACAGTCCACATCAGTTGGTGGGGTTCTGCCATGTAGCCAAGGAGGCCGTCTGCGGTGAATCATTTTTCGCTGTTCTGACTGACAACCGTCAAGTATTCCTCACCGGTTGGGTTGATTGGAATGATAAGTTCTACGACAAGAGATTGATTTCTCCAAATTCTGTTGATATTGTGTCAATTTCTTGTGGCGCACAGCATATCGCTATGGATTGATGGAAGTGTCTTTACTTGTGGATGGGGAGGAGATGGCCATTGAGGATACCTTTAGAAAGAGTCCTACAGGTATCTAAATACTCGAAAAGTTAATTTACCAGAGCCTTGCGTACAGGCTGCATGCGGACTTAGCAGTGCAGCATTTCTCACTAGATATGGATCGGTTTGGTTGCGGGTGGAATGACAATTTTTTGAAGTTAGGAGTGTCAAGTAACGAGGTAATCGTGGAGCGCCCTCTCAAAGTACAATTAGAGGGGACGTTCAAAGAAATAGCATCTTCTTATTGGGCGACTTGTTCAATCTACGCGGCTTCTTCTTGCGACGAATCCTCAATTTTTAAATGGGGTCATGGTTGTTGGCCCTCGTCCTGTCTACTGTTACAAAACAGATCGACTTTGGACGCATTCATTGACTTCCCAACTCCTCACAACCTTGGATTTTCTGAACTCACAGCAGATGAAATCTCAAGTTTGACATGCAAATACGGTTCTGACTTTGACTGTTACCTACATATTATCAACTAGTGACATTTTATTTGAGGGGATGAATTGCGTAAATATCGATCAGTTTTCAACCCTACAAAACCGATCAAAAAACACTCGAAAACGTCAATGGTGTAACATTATGCTGTAATACGAACGAACGGCTATTCAGGTGATTTGAACCAACCAAAGTTCCTGGAATTCCACTCATCCCCGCCAAATCATCATGTTCGGTCGTTTGGATTCACAATTAGTAGATTTGAACAAAAAATATGGCGTAGAGTCTTGACGTTGACTCTAGTATTATCGGTTTGTTTAGCCATCTTATCTCCGCTTTTAGCTTCGGAGCCCAATATTGGGACCAGCACACGTTGTGTATCTTTGCGCGAGCCTGTGTCAAATATTGACGAATCGCATTCCAAGTTGGGACATCCATTTGACTTAGCAGTTTTACAACTCTTGAATAATCACCGTTTCAGCGATATTACCTTCAAGTTAGCCGACGGTATTTTATCAGCGCACAAAATAGTTTTGTTCTCGAGGAGTGAACACTTTCACAAAGTTCTGTCGATGAATGAGACCCTTTCGAGCATTGATATGCCCCAATACACCGTTGGCGTATTCAAGCACTACTTAGATTACTTATATAAGCGGGACAATGTGAAGTTGGACCTAAAATTGAACGTACTTTTGAGTCTAAATGAAATCGCCAGGAATTTGAATGATTACGCGCTCTTCAAATGTACGCTGAGTGAATGAAAAATTCGAATCACTCCATCCACTCTGAGACAAGTATCGAGACAAGCATACGAAAAATCATCCACCGAACTTCAAGGTATTGTAGCTGACTATATAAACCAATTAAATAGAAATGGTATGGTGGACCTAATTAAATCATCGCTCATACCTACGCGATGAATAATAAATAATATTGTACAATTCGAAGAACACCTACTTACAATAAACAGCTAGGTATGTATCTGTGTTATGTTTAATCATTTCCCATACCTGCACCTGGCGCACTTCCTTTTGGATCGATCTTGAAGATTTGGGTCTTGACACCGGACGTTAACGACGTCCCAATCGTATAGCCGGTGCCATCGGGATCAAAATACACGTGAGAGCAGGCAAGATTGATCTTCATCACATCAGTTAGATCGACCTATCTCAAACGGTGGTAATAACTAATTAATGAGTATTGAAAAAAAAAATTATTCACTTACTTCATCCCTACATATCGTGAAATAGTAAGAAATATTTTCAACGGTGAACCGAAAATCGACGTAAATTTCAAGCCTCACTTATCATTTCACCTTTTCCTCGCTTATGAGAGAGTTCACGTTTAGAGTTCTCTTGTTGGCTGATTCAGTAGCAACGTAAACCGATTGCCCCAATTTGTATATGCTGTTAGTCTCATTATCAGTTAGCTCTGGTAACTGAAAATTGATTGTTCAATCAAGTATAAACCGTCATAATAATTCAATACTATTCCTTTACAACAATAGTAACACCAGAAAATGGTTTTACAATGGTTTGGTCAATGACTTGAATTTGTAATGTACCTAAAGTGCAAAATTAGGTGGTTCCTCCATGCCTTCCTCAGCAAAATAGGATAACGTGGGACTATTCTTGGACACCTTGAATAATACCTGGTTCTTAGTACCTCTCACAGTATGCTGCGCCTAGTATGCTTACCACATTATTCATCATCTTGCTGAAAAATCCTTTGCTTGGATCAGAGTATGCTTTTGTCCCAAACTCCGTGTACACGGGTTTTCCGATAGTTTTCGCTTTATTGAAGGCATCAGAGTTGAGAAATCGCTTTGTGAAAGTTATTTGGCCCTGTGGAGCAGATAAATATAGACACTATAGACAGCGTAATGTTCCCTAATTAGGATGGAAGTGATCACTTCACGTTAGTAATTAAGAGAAATGTTCATAATACGGTACATACGAGTTACTGGAGTTTTCTAGATATGATGTAGGCCTACATGATATGTAGGCCTATGATATGTAGGCCTAGTGATGTGAGCCTACATGATGCTAAATCAAAAATTGTATGTCTCTTATCCCTTGCATACCCACTATTTGGAGACGATTGACACAATTTTCTCGTCCCAATAGCCTGTGGTCAAATACTCGTAGTAACCAAGCTTTGAAAAATGTTTAAATTCCTTCTATCATAAGTGTGATCAAAGTGAGATCGTCGATACCATGGTAATAAACTATAAATGAGGGAAATGCTGCCAGGGAAGGAATCGATCTGTGATCTTTATTGGTTCAGTATGCTATTTTCATCATAAGTAGGTGAATAATCATGGCCATTGCAGGAAATCAATCGATGTGTCATGTATGGTTTATGACATGGAGTGAATAAGTAGGTGGATTAGGTATTATGATCGTCTTCAGGATCGCTGGAATAACCAATTAAAGGGGTGGATCTAATAGTCCAGGCAAATTAGTGCTCTAGCCTCCGATAATTGCTCGAGAGCTGGTTATCGTTTTAATCCCTCTCGGGGGTCCTGAATAACGAGTATATGAATTTGCGAGGGTTTCTAGAATAGTTTTCGGTTTAAAATTCATATTTCACTACTGGAGTGAGCGGATTTCAGAGTTCAAAAAATATCTGAATTCGAATCATACGAGTATTTCCTACTACTCATTTTCAAGCTATAGGCTGTCAAATTTCAGCAAAGTTGGCAAAAATGTCGTTGGCTATCATTGACGGGCAGTTGTGGCTGAACGGCTGGGCCGATTTGAATGTTTGAAAGCCATTCAAGGAGGAATTTAATAGTCTTTAAAAAAGAAAGGGGTAACCTTTTCTGTAGGGTGCGTTCTTTCCGAGTTATACGCGAAAAAGTGCGAACATTTCGACGGTTTTAGCTTTCCAAAACTGAAGCACAACCTAGAAACGTCGTTAACTCATATACAGTTATTCAGGACCCCCACGATGAATTAAAACGATTTCCAGCTCTCGAGAAATCATTGGAGCCTAGAGCCCTTTTTTGCACTAACTTTTTGTGGGCTATAAAGGTAAGTCCGGAATTGGATGGTGAGTAAACTCAAGGTCGAGTCAATCATAGTTCGAATAGCATAATCGGCGGAAAGTTCATGAAACCAGAAAGTTGAGTGCTTACCTTGTCGCCGCATATGGAGAATTTACAAATGACTCCGAATCCGTCGCACCAATGGTTCATGGTGAAGTCTTTCACATCAAACACACCAGGTCCAATACTTAGGAAATCCCCTTTGATCCATTTCGGCAAACCACCTGTAGCAAAAACAAATTCAATCGACAAATTTATATTGATTCGTCTTATTTGAATATTACGTATATACAAATTATCTTATCTCTTTTACAATAATTCAGTACCATTTGTTACTATCGATACTGAATGAATCATTCAAATTTCAACAATCCTTATTTATCTACCCCGTGAAACGAAAGAGTTGACACAACTCGATGATAAATTACAACATCGTTTGTATCTATGTCATTAGTGCGTCAACTACTACTGAATTGGCTAAAGATAGGATTTTCCCAATGCATTTGCAAAACCCTTGGGAGCGATTAGATGTGAAAGAATCCTTCTCCTTGGTCTTGAAATAGAAGGTCCTTCCCAAGCAATGGAAATTACTTTGTCATGAATCTAATGAAACCAAAAAGTGGGTTGGGGGAATCAGGTTTGGTCGAGAGCAGGTCTTCAAACATTGATATCAAGACATTCAAGTATTATTTAATTATAAATCATTAATAATTTATCATTGAAATTTGTCCTTGTCATAAGTCCCTAAGAATTTCATTATGATGGCCTTTGTGCAAACGTGAATTTTTGAAAGTTGTATACCTAAGTAACTATATTCCTTGATTATTTCCGTGTTACTGTAGGTTTTGGTTTATTATTTGCAAGCAGCCCCCCCCCCCTTTAAAATAATTTCGCATAATACAAGTTGTTTATTCTTTTAGAAAGGTTTAGGTATGTATTTCGGTCTGTTACATAGATACGCAGCTAGTTACTGAGAAGTTATATCGAGCAACCAAACAGTAATTTCCCGAACGCACTTGGAGGAAAGCCCGGCCATCACCCTTCGTTTATTATACTTGATGACTCTTCTCTTAATGGTTTCGTTCAAAAAAAGAGCTTAAGAAGCTCAGAAATATTAATTAGCAAGGAACCCGAGCTATAAAGCCTTGCTCCTTGCCTTTCATCTCGAAGGCGCCTTCTGCTCTCGCGATTCCGCTTGAATACTCGCTTTGCATTTTATCCTTTCAATGGGATCTTTAATCCCATAATTTGCAAAACCATAAGACCTGTTATATAAAGATACAACTTGGTACACTCGTGAAAAGATTGGATTTTGAACGACAAATCATCTTTTCCAGAATAACCCTCTTCGTAAAATCCGATAATATTCAAAATTTTCTCGAGTTGAGACTCAAGCAGTAGAGCGATTCATAAAAAATAATCGTGATCAGATATCCGAGTTTCGTCCGAACCGTTGAGTTCATGTGGTTATTATAGACATGACTGAGATAGAGATTACATAGATAGTACCTACCATAATTTTGGAATGAATTATTTGGTTTCATGAGAAAATCGATAATATTAACTTTGGCAGTCGACATTTTTTCACTATTCCTATAAACTAAAATAAAACTCGGCGCTTCGCGCCTCGCCAGGGGGGCAAGCCCCCCTGGACCCCCCGGATCTTTTCACTTCTATACTTAATATAGAACGAGGTATTTGCTATGCAAAACATGAATAATGTTTTTGCGTCCCGTTTCCCCTTTTCCTTATCCCTTTTCTTTGTCTGTATGGAAAATATTAAGAAATGTGCAGAAAATGTATTAGTTTTTTATTTTATTTACTCAGGGCTGTATCTCAGCTTCTTCGATATTTACAGCGGTTTTGGCAGTATATAATTTATGCATAAATTAAATGCTTTCCAACGAATGGAGAACGATTTTTGTCCGTTGAAAACTAAAGAAGTTTCATTTCCCTAGAAACGGCTCGGTTGTACGTGAAAATCATTAAAAATCTTCGTGACATAATTTCGTGACTTAAACTTCGTTACGCTTTTCAACTCTGGTAGGCCACCGCAAAAACATTATTCATGTTAAAATGTTGATTGTTTCAAAAAATGACACTTGAACCTAGAACATATTACTTATTAGAACATCTAGAACATAGAACATGTTATTACAGTATCTATTAGCTAGCTCACAAACAGATTCCTCAACATTTATGTTGAGGAATCTGTTTGTGAGCTAGTATTAATCGAAACTATGCTTTTAATAGTTAATTTTTCTCAACATAAATATTGTTCAATTATTGGTCTATCAACAGAAAATTAACTATTAAAAGCATAGTTTCGATTAATACATAAGTGTAACGGCGTTAGGTTCCTAGGAAGAAGAGCCGGGAGGGGTTTCAAATATAGTTAGGAAAGGTATGGCCAGAGGTAAAAATTGGATCAGTATAACTAACGTGATATCATATCACGTCATATCATATCATAATATGATATTATCATATGAAACGCTTGATGTTACATTTTGATATTAATACAAATTGATGAAAATAAAAATAATCTAGTCTTCTCTGGGTCAGTAGGAGGTGAAATCATCAGTTAAGATGAAAGTTTGGCAGGTACATTTGAATTAACATTCTCAAGTGGCCTTGTGGCATAACTAACAGGAAATTAAAGCGAGGAATACAAAAGTGTAGGAGAGGAGTTATCTTTTGTTTCGGCGATTGATTATGTTTTCCCTCGTAATCTCAATAAATCCACTCATTTTCATCCGAAGTACTATTGACTTGAGGTGCATCGCCTTTGTTCCATAAGAAGCAATTTGCTTGGACCAAACTTGAAACACTTGAAACTTCAAAATAGAGTTGATGGGGACGGTCAGTAATTGAATGTAGTAGGTACTACATTACTTAATTCTTCCAAGTTTTTTCTATTATTTGATGACTTTAAAGTCCTAGTAACATATACAAATATTATTTTAAAATATTATTTTCTTTTCAAAAGAAGAAGAGAAACGTGTTTATTTAAACTGAGGTTCATAATAATTATTATTATTGCTCCAACACTTTACAATATGGAACATTCGTTCGTTCGCCCGAGGGTAGAAAACGGCAGGCTAGAACTAGGTCAACTCCCACATGATGGTATAGGTTCTCCTTCGAACTTTGCAGACGGCTCATAGATCAGTCTTCTTTTTCGTTAGTATGAAGAAAAAACCTAAAAGTAAGAATCCTAGCTTCACCAACCATCGTAGCTTTTCTGGATCCTGCTATCACTATGATGGGTCGAACGTCGGATTGAGTTCTCGGTACAGTGGATTAAAGTACCGGGGTGAGTGTACATTACTTTGTCATGGTTAGAAGCCGAATCTTAATCCACTGTACCGAGAACTCAATCCGACGTTCGACCCATCATAGTGATAGCAGGATTCAGTAAAGCTACGATGGTTGGCGAAGCTAGGATTCTTACTGCAGCATTATGTCCCGAATATGCAACAGAAAACAAGTAAGTAATAAGATGTGAGATGAAAATCAATAACGCGTTAAACTTACCGCAGGTTAGCCAATGTTTGAACGCGTGTGGTGACCAAACTGTTGCACCGCATTTAATGTTTCTGGGGTTCATCGACGCAGAATTTAACGCTCTTTAAGAAAGTAAATCATAATACTATGATATAAAACCTCTTTATGATGCCGTGCACATTTCAAATCAATTGAGTCCAGATATCGGTTTCCCGCTTTTCGGTTTTTGAGAAAATTTTGAGTCATTCAGTCCAGGAGCTCCATTCTGATCTAAATTAAAGCGTATTAAACTGTCTGCAAATCCTTCTCTCATGACCTTTTGGTAGGACCAGTAGTTTGGCCGGTAGGAGACTAGAAAAACGACCTTAACATACAATTTGCACTTTTTAGAAGAATGGCCTGTCTATCTCGGGTTCTTCTTGGTATACTTATGGAGTTCTACTAACAAATAAACTGAAGGAAATTTTATCTTTTTTCGAAACTACTTTTTTGGCCAAAAACTAAAACTAGTGCAAAAGTTTCGTTGTGTTCCGAGCACCACGAAGTTAGCACACGGTTTTCAAGGTTAAGCAAGATGAATACGTAGTTGCGTGTAAAAGTCTCGTCATGATGCACTTCTCTGCGTGGCAGGCTGCTCATCTACAAGACAATCAGCGTATCCACTTCAACGATTCTATCGAGAACCTTGACATTGACATCAACATTTACCATAATAGTTCTGCGTATTTTGTGGAAGGTTAAACAACATTTTCATCAAAGAAGGTCATCAGAACATGCTCCTCCAGCACATACTTACGTAGTAGTTACGTTAAACATTAAGATATTTCTACACTCTCTTGTATTTCAAAAACTCTTGAAACGACGATTCCTAAATTGAGAAAACCACCGTCACAGTGCTAAAAGCTTCTCTCCTCTCTACCAAAACCTTCCACTCGACACCTTCAGTAACCAACTGGGACAATTCGAATAGAAAAAAAAAATCGAAGAAAGCCCCCCTATTGGTTAAATGCATGTTGTTTAAAGTGTCGATGCGGTAGCCCAGCAGTTCCTAAAGGCACGTCCTTGCCCCAAGTTTACATTACAGAAGAAGACTTGGGAAAGATAGAACGGAAAACGGGGCATTACTGAATAATGCATGGGTAAGTACCTCCGCCCTAAGTCACTTTCCTTCAATATGTAAATTCCGTTTAAACAGTCGCCCCTTTCATTCTCCGTTACTTTGAAACGGAAAGGTGAATTATAAAAAAGGCTTTTCAATTACTTTTGCTTCTTTTCATTACGTTTTTTAACCAGTTGAAAAGACCGCTCACTTTTTATTTGTTGGCCTTCTGCCTCGGGCAGAAACGCTACGAGGACTGTGAAATTTCCTTAGGAAGGGGTGGTAGCATTAATATTAATGAATATTCAATCCATGTTTATGGAACCGAACGGAGGAAGAAATAATGAAGTGTTTCTTGAACGACGGATCTGAATAGGTCTGAAAATTGGAATCGACATTAGGATAATAAAGTAACTTCAAGTGATGATTGATACATTATACATTCTAGATGGTCCGACTGCTCGCTCGAGTTTCAAATTTCAAACAGACTGAGGGGTAAATACAAACCACCTGTATATTGAGGATTGTCAATATTTTTTTTAATGGATATATTTCTGGCAGGAGTTGTTAACGATTTATCGATAAGTATTGACAGTAATTATAATCGATTAATTGATGTATCTATCGATGCTTCAATAACGATTATTTTATTATTTTTCCCATTTTCCTTACATGAGAGTTGGAACATTTTCATTGATGTATTCACAAATATTTGAATTTTCTACAATCGATTCTATGTAGGTATATTGTTGCCACAATTGTCAGTTATCTATCACTCTGGCTCGGCCCGCCCCCACTCCCTCAGAACATTGGATTTTACGGCGACCTTACTAAAAACCAAACTGCATATTTTGTGAATATCACATCTTACGATTTAACATAGATAGTGCAATGTGTATCTAGCAGCCCTCTCATCCCTCGCCCACAACTTCCAAGCGTTAACCCACAAACTCCGACCGACTTTCAATTGGAATGGGACTCGAGGGGTGGAAAACTCGTATGTGATTTATAGGCAATTACTTTTCCCTAAAGCGCCAATCAATTTAGTCGTAACCGTGATTCAACATTCAACCTTAAGCCTTCTTCACTCTAATTGGCTTGTTATCTGGCGCAAAAAATATGGATCGTAAATCTCTGGTGTCGAACGAAATCCCGAGTTTGTCGTGGTCTATGTACTACGGAGGGAAAGTGATGGCTTCTCGATTGCGTTCAATCACTTATAGTATTGTATAAGATAGTTTTAATAAATTTCACATTATAATCGAATTGAACAATTCCAAGTGGGGTACGAGGGCATAGGTATACTTAGGGCATATGTGAGGCGTCTCGTATCAAAACCAACTCATGCCATTTTTGTACAGTTTACAGGAAATACGAAACACTTCAGGACGAAAGTAAACAATCTTTATCTTAACCCATACATTTTAAAGTGGTTGAAAATGTTTTTTCATGATCGATTCAAATGGTCAATTACTGAAAATAATTGAAAATAATGAAGTTACTTCGGAAACCAAGTGATTATTATTATTATGTTCATATTCAATGTACCAACAGAAGGTAAGATGCAGGGCGTAATAAAACGAATATTATTGTAAACAGTGATGTTGGGAGTATCGAGGGTTGGTCCATTTATGGATTTGTTTTTCTCGATTAGATTTGAATTGTTGTTCATATACTCTATAATGGTGGGCCATACAACGAGTATAAGTCTGAGTGTCGACAGTGCCTTTAAATGCTTCTGAGAGTTCTACATGGCGTCTATTTAGTTCTTTTAAATCCCAAAGTACTATTTTAATCTCTATTGACAACATGGTATACCAGAAAATGCGTGCAACTCTTTCAAATTTATAGATTTGAAAGAGTTGCACGCATTTTCTATGTCTCGGTAATACGGGTGCTTAGTTCTAAAGAGTGGATATGTTGGGAGTAGGATATGTAGTTCTAAAGGAGTGGATATGTAGTTCTAAAGGAGTGATGTTGGGAGTATCGAGGGTTTGTCCATCGACAGGGCCTTTAAATGCTTCTGAGAGTTCTACATGGCGTCTATTTAGTCTTTTAAATCCCAAAGTATCGATACTCCCAACATCACTCCTTAGAATACCAGTGCTCAAGAACCTTTAACCTAATTACACAACATGGAGGAAATGAATCAACGTCAGAATGCAGAGGAAGGATTATTCAGACAACTACATCGTCAATTTGGACAGACAGCTACTAGAGCTTCACATCACATTGGTATGAACTACAAAAAGCTTGCAAGCAGAACAAACGATCGAATTTTCTCATTAAGGTGTAGAAGAAACGGAGTTTTCCCTTCTCATATTATTAACAACACGGAATGTACATATCCACTCTTTAGAACTAAGCACCCGTATTACCGAGACATAGAAAATGCGTGCAACTCTTTCAAATCTACCATGTTGTCAATAGAAATTAAAATAATACTTTGGGATTTAAAAGAACTAAATAGACGCCATGTAGAACTCTCAGAAGCATTTAAAGGCCCTGTCGATGGACCAACTCTCGATACTCCCAACATCACTCCTTAGAATACCAGTGGTCAAGAACCTTTAACCTAATTACTGTAAACAACAGAGGCGATTACAATTTTCGTTTCGTTTCCATGCTCAATATTCCAGTCTGAAACTTGAACAAACAGCATGAGGAGCGCCTGACACAAACCAAAGTTGTTGACGATATCGAATGTCTGCTTCGGGACCCTGGAATAGATATCCCGTTCCACTAGGTAGCCTCGAGAGGTAATTACGTATCAAGTTGCACTATTGTAGATCAGAAACCACTATCAATAGAAGGATAGATATAATCTCATTTTCTAGGATATGTACATCATGCCAAGAGCAATAAACCATTAATATTAACTGAAACATTAGAGGACTCCTCTACTATATTCCCCCCATTAGCACAACTGAAATGTTCCCAACAGAACAATAAAGTTATTTACATACTGAAAAAAAAAAAACTGAAACTATTATTTTCAGTTTTTTGCAGCTGAAACCGTCATGATGTCCTCAAGGACACCAGACAAAAAAATTTCAGGAGTTGAATAAGGCAATAATACTACATTCAAATGATAATATTGAAAACTGGCTGGATTATCCGTGAGTTGCATTAGATAGATAGAACATATTACCTGGAAGTTGATCTTGTGTCAGTCACTTCGAACATTGAGTCACTCACTAATTGAAATAGTGTAAAAGACGAAAAATCTCATGAGCTTGATACTCTATGGAAGAGGAATGAGAGATGATCCCCAATGAATTGGGGGATTAGTCTGGTCTATTAGTCCCTCCATCTAGTCATCCATGTATTGGATCAAGGGGAGTTGTGATGAGAATGGAAGGGGGTAGTTATTGCCTATAGGAAGGCAAAATGAGCTGGACAATTAATCCTCGATTCCCTTCTGGGGGCGGTAATTTGGGTGCGAGGGTTTTGTAATACCAGTCAATGAGCCGGAGATTGAGATCGTAATGGGCTCCCGAAAGGTCCGGAGGTAACGTAATTCTGTTTGCCCGGTAAAACAAAGGGAGAGGGCCGACAACAAAGCGCCGACTTTTGTCAAGAGCTGGCTTGAGAGCTCAAAGCTGATGGGCACAAGTAGGAATGATGATTTTCAATGGGAATGGAAATTTCCACAAATGAATTCAATATGATTATAAACAAAGAACAGTGAATGTTCAAACGTAGGATGAATGCTGGGCCGAATAACAACCTTGCAATAAAGTTGGTTGTTAAACACTCTCCAAATTGATTCAACAACTTTACTTATTTTCTACACATTTTCGCTGGAAATTTATAACAAACTCTATTAATTTTAATCTGATTTCCCAAAAATACCACAAATATAATACAAAATTCTTATTTTTTATCACACAATTTTTACAGAACGAGCAAAAAAACGTTAAAAGGCCCTGGAAATGTTTCCACTACGGTTTTAACATGAATAATGTTTTTGCGGTGGCCTACCAGAGTTGAAAAGCGTAACGAAGTTTAAGTCACGAAATTATGTCACGAAGATTTTTAATGATTTTCACGTACAACCGAGCCGTTTCTAGGGAAATGAAACTTCTTTAGTTTTCAACGGACAAAAATCGTTTTTCATTCGTTGGAAAGCCTTTAATTTATGCATAAATTATATACTGCCAAAACCGCTGTAAATATCGAAGAAGCTGAGATACAGCCCTGAGTAAATAAAACTGTAAACAACATTATTCATGTTTTGCATAGCAAATACCTCGTTCTACACAAAGTATAGAAGAGAAAAGATCCGGGGGGTCCAGTGGGGCTTGCCCCCCTGGCGAGGCGCGAAGCGCCGAGTTTTATTTCCTGTATAGTTTACACCCTTCTGGATCACTATTCTGTATACCCAGAACCACTAACAATAAACCCGAGCACCACAACTAAGCGCTGACTGGAGGTGTACTTTTGGGTATCCGTTCGAATTGGTGACCCGATCTGAGTGGAAGGAAGTCGGTATGATCGTAGCAATGTGCCTCGGAAGCCAGAAGGACGCATTTTTATCGATTCAATACGTATCTTGAAACGTAAACCGGGACTAAACGTACAAATTTGGTTTATAATACTTATAAGTATAATACTTATAAGTATTATAAATAATTGAAAATAATAAGCCAAAACAGAAACGGCAATAGCAAGGGGCAAATAGAGTAAAGGGGGTGCAATCAATACCAGAGGAATGAGAATGATGAAATATGGATGTACCTACGGGACTACCCTACCCTACCAAAATTCTATTTAATTCTATTCACCCTATTCAATTCATTTGTATTCCCTAATTACAAAGTTCTGTATATTTGTTAAAACTATCACATTATTTCGTCCCTAATGAAGCGTAGTAGGTACAGAGTATAGTACTCAAAGGGAAAACAGTTTTCAGAAACTAACCACTGTAATCACAACCTTAAGAACAGGCGATGTAGGTATTGATTTGTGTTCCCTCATAATATATTATAGTAAATTCACCTTGAGTGAAAAACGAGGAAACGAATTCTAGACTGAAGGAAAACATTCTGGAATTTATGGCCGAGTTGACTACTCTCAGGGTGATAAGGGGCAAGCTCCCATTCAAGCCCTCGTCGCTGACGGAATAATGAGAAATTCTTGGCTTCCTTGACATGTGTTTTACGCGTTTTCACCATCTCTTCCTTTGCGATGGGGCAATTTGTTTTAAATTAAAAGCCCTACTCTCTCTTTTATCACACTGAAAGCAAATATATATATACACGGCTTGATTTGTCGAGCGATAAATGAAAATTCCACCATACTTTTTTTTTTTTCAACTCCCCGATGTTATTTAGAATGAAAGAGGCTGATAGCCTTTTTAGCATTACTTGTATCCGATTGAATTTCACGGTCGCTTTGTTTCAAAATTGAATCCGGATTCGTAATATATTTTGATACGGTATTCATTCCATGGCCAATGTAACCAGTACTCTAGAGCAAGATGGATTTCCCAAGCCGGATAAAAAACAAGCCGGTGTCTGAATAGGAATTTTATGTCCAAAAAATCGTCAAAAATGCCACTAAAAAAATAGTACGTTGAAAGTAGTTGGCGTTAGTCATATCGAAAATTCACTCATAATGCCACGAGTAAAATGTATGAATGGAACTTTTGTGCTATGCGTGACCAATATTTTATCATTCCAACTAAGCAAAAGTGATTGAACCTGGCAACAGTTAACTTTTATTGGGGGAACGTGATGATGCGGTACGGATATGGTTGATATTCCAGGCGTCTAACGTCGCGACGCTCTATTCTCTTCTACACCTCTCACGTGTCGCTACTCCGATCTGTGAAATGAAAACCGTGAACTTCACGGTTCATCGGGTAAGAATGAGAATCTTATTGGAAGATGAACGCGAATTTTGACATTTTATGTCTTTACTCTGGCACATAACTCGAAAAACGATACACAAAAGCGTTAAGTACACGAAATCGTCACGAAAATTTCTGATGATTTTCGCTTACAACCGATCCGGTGCTACGGAACTTTATCTTCGCCAGTTATCATCGTACAAAAATCGTTCACCACTCGTTGGATAGCTCTCGATTTACCTAACCATATTACGTTAACCACTGCGGAGTGCGTGGCCGACAAGCTGCGGTATAAGCGTGATTGTTTAAATAATTGTTTACACACAGGTGATCATTCTCAATAATTTATATTGTCTATACGAATGCAAGCTTCATAATTTATGATGAACCCTACAATTAAGTATAACAACTACGCTACGGGGTAGGTGATGTAGCATTGTTCGAAGGTTCTTGAATCACTTCTTAAAAGACATAAAATGTCCCAATGTGTTGCAGACTCGTATGCAAGCATTTAATTCTCGACTGTATCAACAACGGGATGGAGTTGACATTCTTTTGACATTTTCATGTCTTTGCTTTGGCACATAAACTGAAACGGGAAAAATTTGTTTCCTTGATTCACCCTTTCCCTCAGATCACGTCAGAACACAAGCGACAGGCGGGCCACTACGTCAGAGCCTATGACGCACGAGCGTATGACGTCAGACGGCTGGCAGGAGACCAACTAGTACGTCAAAGCCTATGCCGTAAGAGCCTATGACGTCAGACGGCTGGCCGGAGGCCAACTAGTACGTCAGAGCCTATGACGCACGAGCGTATGACGTCAGACGGCTGGCAGGAAACCAACTAGTACGCCACAGCCTATGCCGTAAGAGCCTATGACGTCAGAGGGCTGGCTGGCTAGGTGATCGGGTTTTAATAAGCCTCTGAATTCCGCGCCTTCATTTTTTCTAGGATTCATGAATCAAATACTTGACAGTTACGTCTTATAATGGAGTATTGTGCATTCGAACTGAATTTTGGTTCTTTCAAAAGCTGAAGTCGGGGATGGTTAGGGACAATATCGGTCACGTTTCTACAGTGCTGTTGGTAAATTCGTGCATATCAGGTAAATATTTTTCACGGTTTCTTAGAAGTATCCAATTCGCTAAAATGTCAGTAATGCTCCTCGTTAACAGGTAATGGACACCATTCAAATCGAAGGTGGATTATCGTGCGGATGGGTATTGACCAGAGCACATGAATATTGTCTTCCAGTTTCTCATAGGTTCCCGTCCCGATACACCCTAGGAACCTGAATACCGCGATGCCTGCACCCAGCTGTTGAAGAACAATAGCCTCGTTTGAATGTGGCATGGAGGAGATAGAGAGCTTCTATGCACAGCCTATTCAGAACCCCCATCCGTTGATAATATTATGTAGTAAGTATACGTTAGAACAGAGGCCGTTAGGCAGAGGCGTTTTCCTCTATCGGTGGAGTTGACTCCGGTGTTTCAATATTCCGAGTCTATGAAAGGAGTTTTGATCCAAGGCGTTCCATCTATAGTTTATAGACAATCTATAGAAAGGGCAATCATCCACTCGTACGGGTCACTCAAGGCATTCCTACCAATTGATACATCGAACTCACTTAATCATTCCAGACATGATTGCCCTAAGAATATCCTGCTCCCATTCGAACTGTCACCAACAGATTTGGTTTAATTTGATCTGTTACACAAAACTGTTAATGCCTTGGATAAATTCTCGAGGCAAGCACCATTGTGGTAATGTAATTGGTTGACAACAAATAAGTTCCAGAAGAGGTTGTCGGAATTAAAACCGCGGAACCGCGATGAATCTTCGCCACATTAGCCTAAACCAACTCTCGAAAGAAGGTTAAGACTCCTAAGAAATTCGAACCTTGTTCAGGTAAATAGCGCAGGGCCGGTGATAAGCTCTTTCAATCTGAAACGTGGCACTCATCGTAAGGGCTCCAAAACACCAGAGTACACTCGGGATATCAGCGTCATGTATAATGTTGTTTTCGCAGATATAAGGTGTCACTGCCGAATGCTTCAAAGAGGTTGTCGGCTATGGAGATAATCAATAAATTACAAAAAAATTGTACCAATATGATTCGGGGTTTCCATTTCCACCTACCTACTTCGGTAATAATTTGAAAGTTAATTATTATTAATTGCCCAAAAGAATTATTATTAATTATTAAAAATTATTATTAATTATTAACGATTGTTATTAATTATTATGAATGTTTAATAACTATTATTTAGGTTTAATGATTACCAATTATTATCTAGGGACGCGGGATAACTCCATAAAACTAAAGTTATCCGATTTTGATCCTTAAAGCCTCAATTATCACACATAAAATTCGAAGACGGACGGACGTAAATCGAAGTTGTTCAGATAAATAATTATGGGATTCAACGGTCCTACGAGTGTTTTGCTATGGGATTGGAGCTTGTTTTTAATGATACGAACGCCCTTGTTCGTCTAATAAAGATAAATGATTCGTTCAATTTAATGACAACGCTTTCTAAGCTATTGGAAACAGCAAAAACATACAGTTTGGGACCTACAGAACTGGATTATATTAAAATCCAACACTTTTTTTTGATCAAATGTAATCCGTGCATGACATTCTTACTCCAGAATTCCATTAAACATTTTGTGAGCAAGTTAGTGTATCCTCACTCCTACTAGTGAGGTCAAAGTAGGTCGCATGTTAAAGAAATTTATCTGGAATCGTAAAGTTGATTTTGGAATCCTAATTAACCACCAAATTTGAACGCATTAGTAATTTCGACATACACATTTCGGTAGTAATATTTGTTATACGTGATAAAATTAAATTGAATCAAATTTTGAGGCAAGAGCAACAATGTTTTACTCGTATGTCGTACTCAAGTCTACCAATTTCGTACCGCGTAAATAATATCACCAACGGGTTTTGTCACCAAGGGTGTCGTGTGCCTACGAATTATGACTTCGACCCTGAGTTATGTAGGTAATACACATACAATGTGTTTTTGTTTGCATCCTTCTGTAAGCATTATTAAACGTACTTCTCTTGACGTATAGGGCCGAGACTTACCAGTAATAGTAGCGGTTAGTGGCTCGATTTGCTCGTCAGTGCTTTGAAACAACGGCGATATTTTTTTGGACATGATGGTTTGGGGTTCGATTCGTCAAAATACCGGCCGGCAAGGAGTGACAAAAAGAAACGTGTTCGCGTGCGTGGCAGAGTGTAGTGGCCTACGAGCGATAGACTGACAGTAACTGTCAGAACTGTTCTGACAGCACCGTCACCTCTCTTTACGGTCGTCCCCACCACTCCCTATTCCGCCACTATACAATACTTCGCCTGACTAATGCATTCCTTATTGTCACATAGATTCACCTAAAACCTATCATGCTTGAAGATTTATGTTTCAAGTTTTTAACAACCGAATGATTTAATTGCTCGATGACTTTTGGAATTCCAGGGGAGATGTTAACATAAAGATGTTGTATTTGATACGTGGTCTTTCAATTCAATCATTTGATGGAGCCATCAACATGGTACGTAGAAAAAATGTAATAATTTTGACGCCACGCGCGCTTCCATAACGAACCGTTGTCGAACGAGCAAAACAATGAAATGAGTGAGTTTATGTTTCAAGGTAGGTGAAATCTTGAAACTTTTAAAAATAATTTTTAAAATTATTGAATTATTATTGAATTATTCAGGTTGAATTTTGCGATTCGGAAACTTACCCGAAACATATTTCTATATTTAATTTTAGAATAATTAAAAAAACTTAAATATAGGTATAATATATATTTAAATTTTTTTAAAAATATGTACCTAGGAGTTTTTTTTTTAAATATGTAGGAGATTGATACTATCTACCTCCTACATAGAATCTTTCAGGGACGCTGTAAGACCTGTGGACGTGTTTTTCCCACTGAACACAACTTTCGAACGAAATTCTAGGTAGGATGGTGTCATGAAATTCGTAGAGCTTTAAGGAGATGTATTGTTTATGATTACTGTTCTCTCTGCGATTTAAAAAAAAAAAAAAGCGTTTAACCCAGTGCTGCCATCTAACACATCTCCATTCTGAATTTATGCTACACTTTGAAACTACTTGAACGTTTTAACTAAATCAAACCCAACGAGATGTGTTAGGGTTTGGGTCCACAGAAGTTTCCTAGTAGCCTGTTGCTTCTCCTCTCATCAATAGCTCATATTCCGACCCATATCGTGATTTAAAAATATTTTTTTAAGTTTCATTGAGTATTTTTAAATTATCGTTTACATCGGACTATTGTTGCAAGGAGAATACAAGACTGACATTTTAGAGAATACAAGACTGACCTACCGGGTCAGTGATCTAGAAAGAAGGGTGATATTTTTCTTAAGAAGATGCACTGTGCAGCGACAACAACAACAAAGATTTGTAGGGTTTTCATTTTCATCTAGGAATTTTTAAATTCTACGTATTTTGAAACACAAATATTGAAGGGTTAAATTCTCCAAAATGATTTACAACGCCCAACTCACAATAACAGAGCCGATTACGTTCATACAAATATATTCATCACCTTGAACAGTCTCCATAATTTATGCGAGGGTTTCGCGGTAAATGTTTTCCCAAGTGACTTAGTGGCTCTTAACACATTTTCTGGTTGACAAAAAGATGCGCCTCGACGACGTTGTTGTATTACGAGAAATTATTTCTCATATTTGCTATTCCTCACCTTGCCGCCCCTCCCTACAGCTTGTCAACCTTCATTGTTGCAAAATATTGTCCCATCTCCTTTTCGTTTCACCGTTCCAAATCTTCTTAGCTCTGAGTTGTACGAGAGATATCGGCTATTCGGTTCGTCTGGTAGAAAGCAATAATACATACATAATAATATGTATTATTATGTATATATTATGTATTAAGTGTGTTGATAATGAGTATTTTTATTATATATGTATTATATTATAACATAATAATATTATTATATTCGGACAAAGTAGTCGATGATGATTCGCAATACCTTTGGAAAACGTTTGGTAAAATTCCAATATGTTACCGTTATATTTTTTACTGTAGATATACCTATGTATAAAATGTTGTTTAAGGTAGTTTGCCTTGCTACGTGTTGTTTTTGACTTACTACTTCTAAACTTAAGTACTATAATACACTACTATACTTACAAGAATATTATTCTTGTTCCTTCCCATCTTCCCAAATCCATACACCAGGAGGCTTGATTTAGATAAAATGTCTACTTGTGTCATATTATGCAACCTGACTGGTTTGGTTTCGATGTCATCGTCCTTCGACATCTTTCTTTATCTTGAAGTGCCTACTCGAACTAAAACAAGTAGACATATTATCTAAATCAAGCCTCCTGGTGTATTTTACCACGTTTATATTAGCTCCGCTTGGTGTCTGTTTGTCCGGGTAGAATGTGCTCGTTCTTCTTGATTTACAGACGAAATCTGGCTTGCGGTTGGGAATTGGCCCATATAATAAGATCCTATGTACCGCCGATTACGTGGTTTGTTCTGCACCGTAATACAAATATTTACAATCAAACCCAACATAATTATGCCAACTTTTTACCCTATAAATTTCATGCCCATCACATTACAACTGATGGCAGTCAGATCACCTGACACCTATAGGTAACAACAACGTCTCGAAAGTTGAATAACAAGTAGTATCATGTCCTTACAGGTCAAAGAAAATAAACAGGTGACTTATCGATCTTCTAGTAAGACGCAAGAAAACAAATGAGCGACAGGTGGGAACAGCGATTCGATCAGTGAATGATAGGGGGGGCCTTTCCAGGGCTCATGTGGTGCTCACATGACAAAAGTACTTAGAGAGTCAGATAAAACGGCTGAGCTGCTGGAGCTGGAAAACTGGAGTGAACGATGTGCGCACGTGTGTGGTTGCGAGTGTGAAATGAGAACTTGTGAAGGAAGGAAGATATCACATTGAAGGAGCTCTCACACCTTGTTACTCTGGGTTTTTGGGACTCCAGTCCACGTAGTGCGGCGTCGACACTTCGTTTTTATTGGAATCACCGAGATCTCGACACACACAGAAGTTTTGCCTTCAAACATTTACTAACCCCTCAATGATGACGGTACTTCAACTGCTCTGAACGTATATTGTCTATTGTCAGGGGGTAGAACCATATAATGGATTAGATCATAAATGACTTAAGCGGCGATATAAAAGTTAGTGAAACCATCCAATATAAGGGGAATGAAACATAGCCAACGGCATCTCCCTCCCCACAACCAAACAGGGACATGGATATTAAATTTTGTTATTTGGGTAACTACTCATCAAAAAGTAATTTTGTATGAGATTAGAATCGTAGGGTTTAAGTTCGTTTTCCATTTCAAGCCAGACGACTCCATCAACAGGACTACGAACTGCAAGGTGCACTAAATTTTTTGACATGTCCGCTGACTCGCCGCAGTCAGGCGGAGGAGGATAAAGGGTATCTACCACGAGTATTAGAGTGGTTTACTTCATAATAGGTATTTACTTCAATATATTTGTAGGTTTGAATTAACGTTACAATATTGACAGTGCCCGACAATGTTGGAACCTGTAGTAAACCAAATAGCTCTGCAGAACGAAATTTTTTAAAAAGAATTCGCAATAACGTTTTTCGGGCCACTACAAGGGGTTGAAGAGTACTAACACCCACGCCTCCCCAGGCAGCAACATTATAGGACAATACTGAATGGATCGAAGCTAAATAAAATTGTTGCAGGTTATTAATATTGAGAAAACCCTGGACATCCATACAAATGCCTGTTAGACTTCTTAATTTTCGGCAAAGATTAGGCACACAATCTTTCCAATTTAGGCCCTGTTTTAGCGCAATACCCAAATACTGAGTTGGGTTATAGAAGGGCAAGTACACAATGAGTTCATGAACTCATTGTGTACTTGCCCTGAATGCTACGAGTACATTCATGCCCGTGACATTTTAGGAATTCAATACTGGGCATCCAATTGAGCGTAGAGAACAACAGAGGAAGTGAGTTTTTGTGACCTTAAATTTAAAACTGAAATTTCTCAACCATATATTCATCAAATTCAACGAATTTTCAGCCAACTGTACCACCCCACCCCTTGTCCTTCCTCTGATTAAAATAACCGTATCGTCAGCGAAATGCGTAGGTTGTTGGCATATCACAGCCGCTAGAATGATCGCAATGAGGGGAAACCAAGGGAAAACGTCGCGGGTAGAACTACTCAAAATGTTTGATCATTGGCTTCCCGGAAATTGGAGTGGGACTAATATTAACAAGAGTGGTAAGAAACCTGTTTGAATGGGTAAATGGTAATAAAATGGGACGCGTACATCGTGTGTAGTGCAGATAAATGTTGAAATCCAGAAATAAATTCGAAACGTGTGCACACTGATTGGAAAATGTCTCAGTGCATCCCTATTTTCGGTTAAATTACTGTTAACCGTTTTGGAGGCCACAAGCTGTATTTCTGTCGTTTTAGGACCAATGGGGGAGGAGAACTGTTCCCAAATGGGGGTTTCTAGGGATGCTGGGAGTCTGGTGCTCCTCTCCAGGGCCTCGTTCTTTGAGCACTCCCTCCGATCAATTTACATAGCAGTGGAACGGATGGAATACTTGAATAACTTAATTTAACTGAAAGCCTCCACTGCACGTTGAAGAGCACTCTACAATTTGAGAGTCCTCACAAACTCCATTCAGCATCGCTATTAGTTTAATATCATGAGCGATATCGACTGCCACCATAATTGTTCACCGAGATAGAATAGCGATTGACTGCACAGTATGATAGGTTCCAGCTTGTAGTTATTTATAACGGAAATAGACACCTATTTTGTTTCAGCAGTTTGTTTCTGTGGACCGAAATATAATAATAATACGGAGAGGCCCCGATTCCAGGCTCCGTATTCCTAGTACCTAGTTGAACTGAAAATAAGCGTGGATAGACATGTAAATGACATCGCAGGGCCTAGGTGCTTGGAATTGGTCGAAATGAGTTGAAAACCCGTATTCAGTCCGACCCCACTTAAGGGCAGAGTATTTTCGTGACGGTGATGATATTATATGATCTGGGAAGCTCGTCTTCGAATTCGACGGATTCTTCCCAAAGGTATGTATGCAATTATTATTGTTTTCCCACTACTACCGGAACTAGCCAGTTACAGTTGATGGCTATGTTTGTAAGGTCGGGTCGCTCTCGAACTGAACAGTTGAAAAAATTCATAAATGTATTGTTCTGTGTTCATTCGTTGATATTACATTATATCGATGAATTGAGGATTACTATGTTGGGAAATGATTTGGCTGGAGTTACACGCTCAATTATCCCACCAGACTAATAATTATTATAATAATTTATTATTTTCAGTACTAAGTATATCTATAACAGGAAATACCAAAAATTGAGTATGATAACTGGAAGGATCTACGCATTTTAGGGTCAGGATTTCCATCACCATTCCTCGTACGCCCCAATCAATGGCCTTTTTTTATCAGCTGGCAGTGAACCTTCGCCAAAGGTTAATGACTAAAGCTATGATAGCTGGGCCTCGTGTGTGAATATGGAATCCGGAGCCCGCTCGCTCAGATAAGAGAATCTAGTTATGTTGAGGATGCCAGTCTGGCGCCAGAATTTCAGTGAAAAGACCCTCGTTTCCCTTTATATTCCGCTCAAACTGTAGAATGTGCTCGCGCTTGTCGTTTCTAAGGTCGGTGCTAGTCGTAGCGTTTGCGGTGCGATCGGTGTGGGGAAATGGGTCAGTGGACGATTCAGTGAGGACTGTCATTGAAAGTGGTTGGCGAGAACATGAAATAGTCTTCGAACATCTTGGTAACCGGTTGCTCAGAAATCACGAGACACCGCCAGCCAACGCGACGGGGGCAACGTTTGAAATCGAAAAACCGCAGGTGCTGTCGATAGGGACGTTGAAATTGGACAATCAAGTCGAACGGTATAATTTCAATAAATTGAAAGCTAGTGGATTCCATTTGAAACAAGGTGAGTATCAAAAATAATTTATGGTCATTCGTGTATAGTACATCGTTATAATAGTACATCGTAACGTATTCAAACCGATATATCAATTTGCCATACAGAAATTAATGTTTTATCTGACAGATGCGATCACACGTAAATGTTTTTGACACGTTCATGCCAAGATATGAGTGACATGGAATTGGACGTTATAAATAAATAACCGAGAGAACAACTGGAAACTGCATCATTTTGCCTTCCCTCTGAAGGTCTTGATTTTTCAACACACTGACGCCCTGTTCCTATATCAAGGATAACCTAATAATAGACCTTTATCGAAAGATACCACCATATCAATAACCTTCCTCATCGTACATAACACCATAAAATAACATGCGGAGGTCCATGCTTGTTTTGTAGTGCACAGCAAGCTTCCCAAACTTAATAGATGTGTGTTATTTCTATAGTTTATCCCAATCGAATTCAACGCTATTTCTAGAGAATAATGTTGAATTAGAATCTAGAATCCACAAAAAAAAGCATGGGAAAGAATGAATACAGTTGAGAAAAAGGAATAGGTACCCTATTCTCCATTGCTTAATCATGTGGAGAATTCGTCCGCTAAAATTAAACAAGGGGTCAGTAATATTCTCGGACAGCGTGGCGATCACATTTAAGCGGATGTCATACAACAAGAAGTTGCATCAGTGACGCAAAATGATTGCACCAACTTCGTGATAAACACATTTCTACTGGTTGTGAAAGCATCGAACGAAACCCCGCTGCACTAAAATGTTTGTTATTGAATACTTCCTTCATATTGTTCATTTTGGTTTATTATCTTCGATAATGAACCATTGGAATCGCCCAAAGAAAAAATTTTTTTAACCCCCCCTCAAAATTTGTTGGTTTACGTTTCAAGATACGTAGATTCAGAAAATCGAATAAAAAAAAATCCGTCCGTCCGCCGTACGCCGTACGCCGTACGCCGTCCGCCGTACGCCGTACGCCGTCCGCCGTCCGCGCCACTTTGCCCAGTTAGCGTTGAGTTAAAATTACGAAATTTTTTTTATGGGTTTCGACCAACCCCACAATGGTCCTCGAAACTTTTCATAACCCTAGGTCAAGGGGAAGGGGTTCAAAACGAATTTTGAAATTTTGAAAATTTCATATCTCGAAAAATTCATATAGAACGGTATGTTTTTTATTTCATATTTAGATAGAGTTTGTTCCGTAGAATTTTTTAAGACCATCCGCAGCTTTGTAAGACCAGCCGTTCGTTCACAATGACGGCTCAAAGATTGTGCCTCACAACCCGATAGTGAATCAAACTGTTGAAATACAGGTCCATTTTCATACTAACAAGATCTTTGGAACATCATATGGCTTAAGTGATGTCGAGTTTGTTGTTCTGAGGTGCGTTTCGTGCTACGGAAATGAAGGTAATTTCGAATGTTTGTTAGTAGGTACTTCTTTTACAGAAAAATTATTACCGACGTAGTATTAAAAACCCCAGTATTATATCGTATTAATTAATCATAATTAATAATAATTATTATTAATAATAAATACAAATTATTAATACCTAACAATAAATTATAATAATTTTCACTAGGTACTTGATAAAATTGTTAATAATTAGTGATAATTGATAATAATAATTAATCTAACATTTAGGATCTGGACATTTAGACCTAGTGATCTAGACAGAAGGGTGATCTGTACAAAGAAGATAATGAACCGTTGTGTCAAGAATTTGCAGAGTTTTTTCTTATTAAATAGTTTGTGTTGATGTTACTAGAGTGAGTGTATTTCGTGTATTACAAAAATTAAAAGTTCGGTTACATATCGAGGGTGAAGTGGCAACAAGGCCTACCCCAAGTGGGGCTGTACAACATGGCCTACCTGAGATAGGGCTGGTCAACATGGCCTACCTGAGATAGGGCTGGTCAACATGACTGTTTGCAACTATAGACACTTCCGGCTGCCAATATACTGTACAGACAACTTACGAGATGATGAATAATCGTCATGAATTTTAATTTGAATCCCACTGAATAGAAACAGTCAATATGCCGTAAAATGTCAGTTAGGTCATGGTATTCTGTACTATTTGAGGTAGGTCATGTTGACCAGAAAAGATTTCTAGAAAAGATGTAGGTACATTCGAAGATGGGTAATAGTTTCTTGGCGTAGGCATGCTATTTCTGAATGGAGTAAATTGATAATTATTTTTATTTGCAGAAAATGCAACAGTGGAGTACCATTACCGCTATCGAGTGGCAAAAAATGGACTAGCGGAGGGGAAACTCATTGCCGAAGCTCTCGAAACTGTTTATGATGTTACACTGACGTCTCAGCAACTAGAGAACGAAACCTGTCGAACTGGCCTCGAACTTATCACAGTTATCAAGCAGGTCCCTCTGCTTGTCGAGGTAAAGGGTCAAAAAACGTCGGACGCCATGAAATTGGCACATTCTATTAACCGGTGGTTTCTGAATGAAGTGAACAATTTTCTTTACATCAATGTGTACAGAGCTATAACTGACAGTGTTGCAAAGAACAGTCCTAGATTATGTTGAGGCTGTGACCTGAAGTACTTCCCGTCTATTGAAATGAGGATTGCGGCACTACAACAATCAATGGCTATCACCTACCTCAAAGTATAGGTACCTTATAATAAATAAAGACTGTGAATATAAAACAATTTTTCTTGAACTCTACTTACAACCAAATTTAGGACGGTTGTACCACTACGCGAAGAAGAATCTTGTGCGTTTTTGAAACTGATTATTTATTGAAGAATTATTCCAAACTAAAATCAAGAAATATTCTTTAATCTAAGTGATCTTCTTTGTGTATCTACATATTAAACAGCTCCGAGAATGTGATGTGACATGCTATGAAGATGAATGTGAACTGTTAAGATATTGAATGTGAATTCTTACTCGTCTTACTCGAAACTATGTAAAAGAATATTGGAGTGATGGTAAATATATTAGGTAATTAGGTATTAGGTTAATTTGAAAACACCTCATGAAAAGTTTAGGAGTTTCGGGGTTTCACCATATAACTTAACAACCCCTATTTTCCATGTAGAAGGTAAATCTGCAAATAAGTTGTTTGGTACTGATAATTGCATGTAAAGCACAGTGAATGACTACTTCCTTACTGCACACTATGTGTGTTTATCATTTCAATATTATTTAAATACTTTTCAACTAATTTTAATTTTTAAACTTCATCATCTTACACTGAGTTGGAATTTCGATAGAAACAATTTATTAAAAGCCTTAGCATTTACTAGAGTACCAGTGATGGTGGTTAATGTTGGTTTAGTGCATCATGTTGATTGTAAACTACGATTTCCGAATGTGTTCAAGAACACACGATAAGAAGAGTTTCATAAATTTATAATATTTTCATCAAGAACCAGCCTGTATGAAATATCGATATGTATTTATTTGTATATAAATCTACGAGTTTTTTTGTGTTGTATTATAGTTGAGGTTAAGTTACAAAGGTATGTGGTAAATAAACGAAACGAACTTACCAACAGATTGTTAGTAATCCTATTCAGAATACTATCGATGATTGTGAACCCTCATTGTAACTTACACCAATCACTTCGTATGAATCGTATCTCGTGTTGAACACAGTGTGTTCCAATAACTTCTAGTATTGTGTAGGCAGATAGTGATGGTCTGAGCAATTGACAATCGGATTCCTAATAATTACCGATGCTTGTCTTTTTGAAGGGTTGAATGAACAGTGTGAAATTTAATCACTCCCTCTCAACCTCAACAATATGATACTATTTAATCGTGGATTGAATACCGATACGAGTATGTATTGAAAGAAATTAATAAGGTGAGCAACCAGTCTGTATTGAAATCTACAAGAAAGTTTGATCCGACAAGCGGCGCATTCGTATTTTACGGTGTACTTATAACAACCTGCACCGACGCATGATCAGTATGGTACGAGGATCGAAGGTTATTCAACAGACATTAGAATTTCAAAAATGGACCAGGATTGAGAGCTATGAGAGAATGTTTACGACCTATTTTCAGTTGATAACTGAGGTAATTGAAAGTGAATTCAATTTTAAAGCGATTAGATTTAAGAATATTGTTTCACGTGGGGTTTTAACATTTGAATGATGCGTGGGTGGACAGTCAATGCATTTTCATAATTCGAATCTCAAAAATTGGATCATTACTCGAGTGTATTCTGTGAGCACAATCGAAACTGGAATATGAGGTGCATGAGTCATTTAGATACGAGTTCGAATGACCGACGAAATAGAGAAATTAAAACCGACGCATAAACGAAATTGAGTGAAATATTTAATGTAGTTTTCTCGCTGAGCAAGGGGTTTATCAAAGAACTACTTCCGAACTCTGGCCTCCTCTGGAAACGAAAAAGCTGATAGGGAAGACACTTCATAAAATTTTACGATCTTCCTCTCTTCCTATATATTAAACCTCCCCCTTATTGGAACCGCAAGTTGCTGCCAACGCTGTAGATTAAAACAAAGGGTTTCGAGATTTTGACGTTTTTATCTGGGAGCAACGTAATCCCCCTCCCAAGGATCCACAAAAAGGAATTTTGATACGTGATATCGATCACTCAAACTTATTCGTTTCGTATAATATAATCAACATAATATTATGTTTTGAACTAAAGGCTGGTCGAATAACATTTCAAGTGGTCAGAAAAAATACGTCAAATCATTGATATTGCATGCTGTCACATGTCATACATACTGGTCGCTGAACAATTGTGACAACATTAATATATAATATATTATGTAGGTGTTACAAATTACAATAATAGGTATTACAATGTAATATTACAAAATAACATACAATGTATAATAATAATAAACGGTATTATTGGGTATAAAGGGAGACAAAGAATTCGGAAACTGCACCTTTAACCCAACCCAACCGCACATACCATCAACTTTTCAGCTCGTTACTCCTATCATTACGTATTTATGGATGAGCATAATTAAGGATACGAACGAAGACAGACAGGCACTGAACCGACTTTATTAAGAGAGAAATTTAAAGTTCAGTAATTTGACTGTACACATTAATTACTTGCATGTGATGTCGCAAAAAACAAAACTTGCTAGCTTTTGGGCAGTTTGACTGTCTCTTATCCAATATGTTGTTTTTCTACGTTACAGTGCAAAGTGGATTCTGTAATTGGTGATGGTAACAAATGTTTCACAGATGTTCCCAGTTTTCAGAAGTGTTTGCCCCTGACTCAAGGGAAGACATGGAAAGCTTCATTTCTTAGGAGCTGAGCATATTAGTATTTCCAATTCCGAAGGGGTCGAATTGCTCCCCCAGCCTCCTTCCACAACAAATGGCTCCCCCATCCTCGTTCCACAACGTTACAAAATCCATTCAACCATAACTCGTTTCATTACAGATTTCAACAACAAAGAATGTCACATTATTATCAACTATTATTAATGTCACATCATCAACCATCTCCTTAGTAAATTGAAACGATTGAACAACTAGTTCTTCCTGTAATAACTAATCCATAGAACTCTGCAAATTCTTGACACAACGTTTTGTTATCTTTTTTGTGCGGATCATACCTCTGTCTAGATCACTAAATGAGCGAATAATTATTTTTCTTATGAATTATGTTTAATTATTAATTATTATTGTCGGGTAGTGTAAATTATTATTAATTATTAATTATTATTCGACCCCCTTTTGATTTTTTCCCTTCGGTCGTATGCATTTTTTAAGACCACCCGGAGCTTTGTACGACCACAACGAGGGCTCAAAGTTGGAGCAGATCACAATTTGTCAACATGAGGGTGAATCATGCGGCAGACTGACGGGTCTATATATACATACTGGTCCAGGTGATTCGAACAGCACATGGTCACATTACATTACTTGCAAGTATAATCATGATAATAATTATCAATAATAATTATAATTCATAATAATAAATCTATCATTTAGTGATCAAGACAGAAGGATGATCTGTATATAGAAGCTAAAAACCGTTGTGTCTAAAATTTGCAGAGTTTTCTTTATTCGTTTTGCTGAATCTTAAACGTAAACCCTCAAATGTTGTTGGGAAGGGGTTTTTCTTGGACGATTCCAATGGTTCATTATTGAAGATAATAAACCAAAAGTACCTACACCATATTCGTGGTTCAAAAATGTTCCCGGTGAGGGAGAAATTTTTCCCTGTACATTACCCAATACGGAATCCAGTACAGAAGCAATTAATAAAAGTATTGGAGAATCGAGAATAAGCAGTTTCTATTACTTAATAAGTATGTGACTTCGCCTCGGTGCTCAACTCTTACTGAAAACCTTACTCTTAATAAAATTAATACGGAGTGTATGTGAATATTGGTCGTCAGGTACCCGGTACATAGGTACCTAGTACCCGGTACCTGGTACGAGAAAGCAGAAAGAGGTTGACTACGTGCCCTGGATAGGGACTGAGCTCGCTTTTACCTCCTGAGGAGGAAAAAGAAAATGGTTTAGTATAAAATATCGAGCAGGTACTTACGTGAACGAGTCAGTGTAACGTAGAAAATAATTTACAAGGCTTTACATCCTGGATCATGACTGAAAATAAATTTTTCTTGAATAGTAAACGGACCAAGAACCGAAGTTGGTGAGTCATTGGAGACATGAAATGATGAACTGTTCGGAACTATAATTTAAACTTCCTACGGATTAAATAAAGGAACCTGATAGAAGCGGGACACATTCTCTTGCAAAGACCTCTCCAAAATTTAAAAAATTTTAAATAGGTATGTATTTACACATATCGAGTGTTGGACATTCAAACCATAACAGTAAGTGAATGTGAGATTTGTAGACTGCAATTGGGCCATATTTCATCCAAAAAAAGGTTTTAACCCCCTCAAGATTAGTGGTTTCGGTGAAAAGCTTGTTCAACATCAAGAGCAATGTCATTAGCAACGTGTATTGGAGCAGATATTTCTTTACTTTACATTCAATTAAATGACTTCACAATGGAAAAAGGGCAGAAGGATGAACGGGGATGTTGCTACTGAACACTAAAGAGAATTTGCATTCGAGAATAACATCGGTAAAGGGGGTTTGGGACTCTTTTGAACTTCTCTGGTTCGGAATAGGTCTTCTTGTTCCTCCTCCTTCTGTAGTGCTAATCGGTCTTTTTTTCAATCTATTTGCAAGATACTGATCGACGATTAGCATTCATCTACTGGTGGTTGAATCGCCTAAGTAGGTCAGTGGAGGTGAAGATCCATACAATCTGAAAGCAATGTAAATAGTTTTAAACAGAGGGAAGTACGAGTATGTTCCACCACATTTTGCAAACGTGGTGCGCTCAATTAAAAATTATTTTTGGGGGTTAGGGAAATAATACGAGTATGATAATCTCTGACCAACTGCAATTAATTTTTATTTATTATTCAACTATTTCTTCTAATGGCTCAGTTATGAACGAAGACCGTTTTTTGTGTGTCATTTCATCCGTGCACGGTCTGGCAATTGTTAATTATTCATCATATCCCATTAAATGAACCGGGCGGCCTCAAATGAAAGGGAGGTTATATGAGAAATATCATTTAGTGGGTATTTTAACTTCATGGCCCATCAAAGTTCATTTGATTGAAAATACGGATTGACTCGAGTACAATCAAGTACGATCGTACAATTCAAACATAAAAATTAGATCGGATGGCCCTTCATGGGTCTAATGAAATTACAGAAGATCAGATGTCTGTGTAGTTGACGGGTTGTGGGCGAGATGAAAGAAGGCGAAATCCAATTAACCATTATAATAACTTACGTTGGAGGAAAAAGTTCATTTTGTTGATGTCTACTGAACCAGGATGATCTGGGGTTTTCTTCTAACTTGCATCCTACGACTTGCCCAACCATGCAGAGCAGTGGAATCGGAAAAAGAAGTCTTTGAGGACGTGGTCAAAGGTGGATGGAAGGACTATACACAAGCAAATGTCAAAGGCACAATTGTGAAGAATATAAGGTATCCTGGTATCTCGCTCACACATCCCCAGCTCCGCGGCATTCCATTCGGATCATTAACGATGACTGGAGGGCCTGAACTGGAGGAGATTGGAAATGCTAATGAATACACGATAGAGATCGTTCACGGTAGGTAAATACCCTAGTGAATAGTTGCCGAATTCCTTGCATATATTGTTCTCTCTGTATGTCAATGAAATGTTTACAATGAAAATCCCAAATTTCACTACAATGTCAATAACTACTGAAGAAAGTATGAGTTCAATGACCAGCATTTTAGATTACTGGTCAAATTTGAGGTTTTCTACGTGAAAGACCGTAAATTCTTTTGGGATATTCCACAGAAAACGAAAAAATTCTGGGGTTTTCTTGTAGGATTCTTCGAAGTTTCTAAAAAGCTTTTGTTGTCTCAGAAGTGCTAGTAGGCTCCTGAATCCATAGGATATTTAGAACCGATAGTGTCGCTTGGTAATTACACATGTTTGGTACGCTAAAGCAATTTTTCGAAATTTTAACCTATTATTAGTGCCGCCGGTGCAAGCAATGAAGGCAGTAAAATAAGTTCCCTAAATTGTATTTCGTTTAAATGGTTTATGGGTTAGAATGATAATTTAATCATCTTCATCTCTGAAACCAAAGGTGTGTTATTTGCTTAAATCAGAAAATTAATGAAAATTGGAAAAGTGGAAATGAAAATAGGAAAATTAATGAATAATTTGAATCATATTCATCTCTGAAGCCCAAGGTGTGTTATTTGCTTAAATCAGAAAATTAATGAAAATTGGAAAATGAATGAAAATGCGTGTTGAAAGGATTTAACTTTTGTGCATTCGCGGGCGAAAATACTATAAAAAAAAAAAAAGTTCAGATTTCATCACATTTGGATGAACTAGTTGAAATGGGTTGTTCAAAGTTACTAGGCCCAGACTGCGATTACTCACTAATTTTTACGTCCTGACCACCACCTGTTGAAACATTTTTAGCCACTGATAGATGCTTTTACGCTGTTGATATGTTTCAGAAAATGCAATAGTCAGATATGCCTACAAACTGGACAGCGGGGAAAAAGGACATGTTAAAGTGACTTCCACAAGTAGAACTTACTCGATGACGTTCCTAGCACGAATGATAAACGCAGATGAGGTTCCATTTTGTTACACAAAGGTCGCATTTAATGAACTCCTCAAGGAAGGACCAGTGAATATCACCACTAAGGGAGAGAATTCGAAAGAAGCCCAGAAGCTAACGGAGAAAATACGCATGTACTTGGTTGTACAGACGCGAGCAATTGCGCATTTCGAAATTGTAGAGAATATGCAAAACAGCCTCAACAAACGTCGTCCGAACCTTTGCCAGGGGGCATGACCGAAGAATTTAAATAAACCACCGTTCCCTCTGAAATGACAGTAAACTATTTGCCAACAACAATCAAAATAATTTTTTTGCGAAATCAACCATTACTATTCGATTCATTTTGCATTCAAACCCTTGGAAAAAGTTTCCCATTAATCTTTAAGAATACTCAGTTTAAACCCTATGAGTCCTAACAGTTCTTTTGTTTAATAGCTAGATCTACCTGTTTCATTTTTTCTAATTAAAAAAAAAATAGACTATCAGGGTATAAACCTAATTTTGTAATGGTACTGTTGCACTGGTGGATTGAAGTTTCATGATCTATTTCCCAAATTGAACATGACCTTCCACATCATATATTCGGGAATTTGTGTGTGTATCCATTATTGATGATTAAATTACAGGGAGCAGAATTATCCTCAGTCCCAACGACATCAACCAAAAAAGATGCTTACTCAAGAGAAATTAGGAATTATTGGAGATAGGTAGGTTTTAAGTGGGAATTCAAGAACTTGGTTAGGTTAGGGTGTGGGTTTTTGTTTTGGTTGAGCGACTTAGCGCGTTGTCACCAAGTGACCAGAATTGGAATAGCGGCTGAAGTCGTCTGTTCGAACCCCATCACCTCCTAGTCCTTTCTTGAGCATGATGATGGTACAGATCGTGATTCTATTGGCTGCCGGAGCCACTATCACACTGGTATGACACACTGGTATGACACACTGTTATGTCATAACAGTGTCTCATTAGGCAGTCGTTTCATATAAAAACAAAACATCCGTATATATAAGGATATATAATATATATATTATATATTCTGTAATATTTGAATTTGGCCGTTCTAGATATCAAAGTTCAGATAGCCCAAGTTTAAGTAGCAGATTACCTACATTGCATACTACATAATAGAATATCGCAAATTTTACATTCGTACACACAGGTGAAGTACAAGATTTTGGTTGATTGTTTACAGATTGTTTACGGCATTGTTTACAGACAAGAAACCGAGCGAATATTGCATTGTCAACCTTCCATTTTTGATCCATGTGTAAAATTTCAAGTCTCTAGCTCATCATCCAAATTTAATTTGTGTAAACAAATAGGTATTGTTTAAACAATTTTACAGGCAATAAGTCAATTGAATATCGCATTTCATCCAGTTCTGACCTATGTTCAAATTTCAAGTCTGTAGCTCATCGGGAAGTTAGTTTAAACTCGATTGCGAAATTCCACCCGGACAGATAGACATGAAGCGGAACTAATATTGGTAAATGTGGTAATAATAACGTTCGATTGAGGATAACGTTCGATAATAATACTGTTCTCCTCGGAGGATCTGCGACACGATCTTTTGGGAAGCCACTCAGGAGCTGTATCTTGTTGAGTCCTATTGTTTTCGGTTTTGGTTTCAATGGCCTTGTTAAATAAAGAGGAAGACGAAAAAAAGGAGTTGGAAGGTTTGAAATAAATTAATAGAGATAACCACTAATGAAAAGAAGGTTGGCATTATAATTTCTCCGCAGGGGTGGGGTAAGAGAGAGAAAAAACACGTCGGGAGGTAAAGTGGTTTGTAGCCCCTAATGACTCAGGGGCCGGACGACTTAACGGTCTCGTTAGCTCACCCGTATGGAGGAGCAAGAAAATGTGTTCTGGGTTAACGAAGTGGCTGTATGTCAGAGCAGGTCCACGCGTGACATTCACCTCACACAAGTTGGGCGTTTAATTACGGGCACTTATCCAACAGCATTCTTTGAGAATTCTATTTAGCCATGGGGTTAGCGAGAGTAACATGATGGAGCAAAAAAAGTAAACAGCGGTTCTTCCTCTTCGGGATACAAATGCGTTTTGACCGATGTTTAGAAAAAAGTCCTGAGACTGAATACTCAGATAAGGTATCTCTCAGTGCCGAAAAGAGATGTATGACATACATTGTGAATCTTATCTCCAAAAAATGATCTAGAAACCTTGCTTAGAAAATTCATGTTAGTCTTGAAATATAATTATTAAATTACCAAACTGTATGTTACAGAATAATGTATCACACAATTTGTATGTTAGAGAATATCTATGATACATTGTCCGTCTTTTCCATGGAATGTATTTCACTTCATTAAAATCATTCGCACTCTCTCACTGGTTTTGGTACCTTTGGATTCCGTTGGGTTCTGTATATAACCATAAACTGGAGTCAGACGCGGTACCGTGGTGCCAAGGAGTCGGTTGTAAATTATGAAGTCAGTTGTTTTAGATAGGGTCTAGTAATTTATGTTCATCCTAGTTTGTATTGTCAAAACTTAGAACCTAGATTGCCTTTTGTTATGTTCTTAAATTGTTCAACACGTTTAATAGGAATGAACTTTAATTGAGTTTCGATAGAAATCCATAATCAAGAACAAAATAAGTGATTGCCAATAATGGGCCGAATGCTGATGATCATATTTCGCTCAGCTGATGCAATTATAATGATAGCAAGCGCATAACCGTAGGAGCTTAGTCAAATTCCAACTGAAAACACTACACCTTTGTTTTGGTGTATCATCTCCGATAACCATTGGAATCGCCCAAGAAAAAAAAAAAAACATTTAAGGGAGAGGCTCTCAATTGATTGAAACTGATAAATGTGACGTATCTCGCTGAAAATTGTCCGATTGATTGATTAACTTGTTTAGTATTGATCATTGAGAATGAACGCGGTATGCCGATTGTGTACGATGGGTGCAAGTTTTTTGGGTTGTTGTCTTCGATAATTCATTCTGAATGATCAATAATAAACAAGTTAATCAATCAACCTTAATTAATCAATCTTCGGCGAGGTACGTCACAATCATCTATTTCAGTCCATCGAGATCCCCTCCCTTAAAATTTTTTTTTATAGCTCATTATAATGACCTATTGGAGACGACTCTGCAAAATCTTGAAACAACGGATTATTATCTTCTCTGTACAGATCACCTCTTGTCTAGATCATTAAATGATATATTAATTATTATTATGAATTATCATTAATTATTAAGTTTAAGTAACTCGATATCTGAAAACCATGTGCCGTTCGAATCTCCTGAGTCAGTATGAAAATTGGCCCAACAGGCTGCCGCCTGATTCACCCTCCTGTTCACGAAGTTCAAACTTTGAGCCCTCATTGTGACCGAACGGCTGGTCCGGATAGTCTTACAATTTTTTAAACATTAAAAATTATTCAAATTTGAACTAAAAACTATACCGTTCAGTCTGAATTTGTCGAGATTTGAATTTTTCAAAATTTCAAAATATTTTGGGAAACCCATAAGCCAAAATCGTAATTTTAGCACAATGCAAAGTGCCGCGGGCGGACGGTTTTTTTTTTAATTTTAAATTCGATTTTTGGGATCTACGTATCTTGAAACGTAGGTAAACCCTCATATGTTGAAGAGAGTAATTTTCTTTTCTTAGTCGATTTTAAAGGTTTAATATCGGAGATAATAAACCTTTGACAAACTATACAACACGATACAGCACGATTTTTGTACTGCAGTAGTTGTATTTGGCATTTTAATTTTTTTCCGGACGTGAATCCCGATTATCGACGGTCCGGTTGTTTGACGTTCTACTGCACAGACAGACCCAAAGCCCTAAGACATCCTTGTCAAAATATTACGTGTCCCATATTAAGTAACCTGTCTTACCCCAATATTGGTCTTAACGACCTGAGCTAAGCTATAAGATTGTCCTTCGGCAAACTTTCCCAATGAGACGAAGTAATTTGGCACGGATTCCAAACACGCTTACCATCACAAACGTCTCTGCCCGCGCTAGACAGAATAGTAGGTACGACTTACACGGAACTATCTTCTGCCTTTCCCTAATTCACACCGGAATCGCGAGTAGAGGGGCTTATCTGTGAATTAGATCTCGGGAAGGGCAGGATCAGAGGGCCGGGTATGGAAGGACGATTGAACGGATGATGCTGTGGAGGGTGGAGGGGAGCATGCGCAGTAGCCACCCCCGACCGGTAAATAGGAGCATGCCGCCCCTCGCCGCCTTCAGAAGCGATCCACTACTGCGACCATGCTCACCGCCATCAGAATCGTGTTGACAGCCGTCCTCATCGTCGAGGTTCGTACTTTTTCAATGTTTTTGAAACAGTTTTGTAACTCCATTAGAGCGTGTTATGTATAAAACAAGACCATATGAGCGAAAATTGAACACAACTTAATTCATCAAAACCCCACAACTTTAAAATTCAAACCTCTAAATCTCAGTCTAGAACGGATTAATAGTTAAATCCCTAGCAACACCAAAGGTTAACAATTTTCACGGCAGTAGTTCATCACTATTATCCCGATGTCGTATCCCTATGTGCACCACAAAACCGCCGACCGCTTGCAGTTACCTCAATACCACCTGTTGAAACCAAGTAGACACCTACAATGCCAATACATTCGCACGGACCTTTTCTCTCATTATGAATTATCGTCATTATCCTGATGATTTGATCGATAACTGCTGAACATGAAAAATACCGGAATGTGGAAATAGCTAAGAGAGGGTATTGCATAATACAAATGCAATACCCTCTCTTAGCTATTTCCACATTTGAAAATTATATGAACAGGAAGAGACGCACGTCATTGAAAATCGGCAGTCCAGTAAAGGTTAAACAAAAGTTTCATTATCAGTACTACATCGAAGTAGTCGAACATCTTTTGAGTAAAGTTGCGCCAATTTGCCGGGTTCATTTAAAACTGAAACTAAACGGTAAGGGAGGGTAAACAATACATATCGAGCGTACACTTGAATGTGTTTCTACCCACACTCAACTTCAGTCTATAGTATAATAGATTCACCATATTATACTTGAATACATACCCGTATTGAAGATAAATTGGAGATTTTGTTCTTCATAAATTACTTGAATCTTGCAAGTATTGTTAATTGTATCCGCACAATAATAGGTGAGAAATATAGTGCAATATAGTGTGGTGTTATTATGTTCTGTTTGTTTTGATAATCATAGTAGCAAATGTGAGTGGAAGAGTTTGATCCGGTTTAAACACCTGTTGCTGTTCACGAAGACGCGTTTTATACGTCAATGACACCGAAAATCGTGGTGGTACGTTTTTCACGAACGAATGACTTCAGAAGTGTAGGTGGAACGAGGCAATTGATTGCACAAAACAGTCAGCAATCGTTGTATCAGCAATAGCTCAACATCACATTCAATAATTCAAGATCCCGCGGTAACATTTAGGAAAACCAACAGCCACGAACGGTGTAAATTATCTGATTGATTAAAGGTTGGGGATCTGATTTCATTTAGCGGTTGGGAATTGATTAAGAAGTATTTTTCCCTCCAACTCAAATTCAGTCCTTTTCTATTACTCGAAACGTTCGTACTCGTACCAGGACTTCCAGACTTAATATATCAATTTTTATGTATAATATATAATAATTAAATAAAACGGCCCACCCTAAATTATTACTTGAACAGGAAAAAAGTAAATTTATAAAATAGCTAAATTAAGTGTATTGCAGTTTGACAGTTTTGTTTTTCACTAAATGCTTTAGTAAGATTATGCCTACACTGGGTCCCTTTAAGATGGTGTGAAACCGAGATATTTTCTCTTTCGAAGAACAGTGAAAACGTCACTATCAAGTCTTTGTATTCCACACTTAGGTATTTGGTGACAATCTTATTGGTGACAACGTGTTGTTTTTCTCAGGGATTTAATTCCGATATTTAAAGAAGGATAAAGCCCTCGGCCAACCAAAGGAGTGAGGATCGCCCATTTTTAGAACATCAGATTTCAGCGATTTGTGCGTTGTGAGAGATGAGAATGCGTGTGTTCACTTCAACCACCCTAATAACTGGCTTGCTGTCTGAATTACACTGCCTTGAACTATGTAAATAATCGTATGGACATTCTACTTATAAAACCTTTTACTTCGGGATATAGGTAAAAACCTCCAGGAAATTAGTTTGTGAAGGACACAACTAAGTATATACGTAAATCTGTATATAAAATATATATCCTTTTAAACGTACATATTCACCTAAAACACCAACGCATTGGTGTCCCCGGTATTGAACCACTAAAATTAATGATTCAGCAACATACAGACGATTATGTTCAATATGAAAGATGCGTCGATTCATAGTTTTAACACATCTCAGTTTGTTGAGTCAACTAACTTCATACCTATTCTCTTGTACTATTTCCATGATTTCTGGTTAGTTTCAAGGGTTCTTAATGAAATGTATCAAGTGAAAAGCCAATGCCTAATTTAGCAATAATTATTCACGATCACCCAGTGTAGATGCCTCGGATTGTTCTGATGCATTTTCTCTGTAGGTACCTTGAATTGTTTTCTCTGATATGTTCTGTACAATAACGTCTCATCATAGGAAGTAATGAGTAGTAAGTAATTGAGTACCCACGTCACAATGCCTTGTTTTTACTGTAGGAGGGTAGATTCCAAAAATGAAAAAGGTTGTCTCTACTCATTCATTCACTCTCAGATTTATTAAGCAGTTGATTTATAATATAAATATTATGCTCATATTCAAAAATATTGTATTGATATAATTTTTTGTGAATAATTTTCATTTGATAGTGGGGTTATAATGAGTACACGAAAAACAACTTGGTTTGTACATTCGTATTCAACCATGATAAATGCTACAAGAATCAAGATTACAGTTAGATATCACCTATACACCTAGTATCTTCGAAATAACAGTTATAACATGGGTCGCTGGAATTGATTATCATCTTAATAACCTGATGTGATACCGTTAGGAAATCCCTCCACCGCCACTATGTTAACGTCGGAAAATAGCGATCGAGGACCCCAATTCCCTTCCACATAAATTGATGGGTAGGTTACAGAAAAGGCCTTCCGTGAAAGGGCCATTGAAGGAGCTGTAAAGGGGTCCCATCTCCGTTGGCATGATAACGTCCCTAATCTCAGGTCAGCCCTCAAGGAGACTTATCAAAGGTGGATCTTCCCTGGTAGTGGCTCGTCCCCTTGCTCACAAACCTCTCAGCAAGGGTTTCTGGTTGTAAATTGTTTTCTCCGTCTCAGCTCTCTTGTTCAGCTGGTGAGCGGGTTTTGTGTGACATGGAGACGACTAAATGAAGAATGATATCTATACCTTTTCTTTGGGAATGGTAAATTTCAATTAACTGTCGTCAAATCCGATTCGTATACGTATAAGTCTACTTCATCCAGTCAAGATTTTGGAACTCATTGCTAGAACTAGCAAACAACTTTAGTTCTTTACCATTTACAAATGTACTTATTTAGTGGTAGTTCTTGTGTCGGAAACCAAACTGCAAGAAGAAGTATATCGTTTAAATCTATCAAGAGCTCACATGATTTCTTGGGTTTGCTACATTTCTTGTGAGTTATTCCAACCAATAAATTTATTCTACAATGTATACCTACCTCAAGGGCGGGTTGTGGAGATCAAGGAGTGTATGATTAGCTGTAATTTTTAGGGGTCGCTTCGGCTTGTTCAGGGTACTTTGGGGGTGAAGTCCGAGTCCAGCAGAGTGGGTGCGTTGTCCCTCAGGACTCTTCTTCTTCACCTACGCTCACCATGAGGCGCTGGCCCAGCAATGTGCGCCACTTCCGGGTTTGGATGGTCAGTGGCTCTTGTCTGCAGGACTCCATACCACTTTCTGATCCTCTCCTGTACCGTCCCTACTCCCAAGTCGTTGTGGAGCACATCGTTTCTTACAACCCAAGGGGCGCCATAAATTAGCTGAAATATCTTGTTTTGCTGGATTTGAATTTTGTTCACTGAGGTGGCACATGCCAAGCCCCTGAGTTCGCATGCATACGCCAAACCGGTTCGATAAGCGACGGGTATAGCAGCTTCTTGTTTGCCAGATCCAGGGGGTTCAACATTGGCCAAAGCTGGTATACACGCCGCTTCATCTCATTCGCTACGCGGTTGATGTGTGGCCTCCAGGAAAGTCGGCGGTCCGAAATCAGTCCTAGATATTTGAGAGGTGTTGATTAGGTTTGTGATCGAATCATGACTGAAAAAAAAAACTGTTTCGAAAATACCCCAAAAGAATGAAAAATAATGTAAATTACTGAAGGTATTGTAAATCAAGGTTACATAGATGAATGCTTGATACTCATCTACTTTATGATTCTATGTAAGAGCCAAAACATTTCAGGCAGGAACCATTGAATGCAACTCCATACCATACAAACATGGCAATGGATTCATACAACATCACACTTTGGTCGGGTATAATAATGGTTGATACAACGAGGGAATTCACTTTGGTCAACGATGTTTGAAACTACACATTATTGCTTCCCTTTGAAGGGGGTAGGGACCCGCGGTATGGGGATTGGATGGAATTGATTCAACTTTGGATAGGAGCAAGGAGGACTTGAGAGGGTCTAGGGTAGGAGGATCACGCTTGGACGGACAGAGGAATCTCTGGGCGGGGGTTCGGCCCTGAGGGGGTGCGGTTGAAAGGAAACTTACAACACATAACAAGGACTGTGGGGGTTTGGAGGTTAGAGAGATCCTGTCTGCCGACAACGGACAGAATGGCTGTCAGTTTCCAATGTTTACCTTTGGTGTTTCTCTCAGTCGGGCATTTGAATATCCACGTTATCTTCCATTTATTATCTCCTACTAATCAAAAATGTGGGAGGTTTCAAAATAATTAGGAAACTGCTGGGAAGTCGTAAAGTGTGTTTATGTAAGCCGTATGAATGTTAAGGAAAACAAGAATATTTGAAAAACTCGTCTATTTCCACTGAACAATTGTACTGACGATGGTTTAATCATCGAAACCGCTATATAGGTATGTACTCATTTAGTGGAAAATGACGATTTTCTCATACTCTGGTTTACCTCAACATGGGTTTCCACGATTTCGACGAGAATAATTTAGTTCGTAGCTGAATTCGTAGCTGAGAGTTCATCTCTAGAGAAAGATGTCCACATCGTTACCCCTGTCAGGCATGGTACGCACAGTACAGATTATAATCCACATGATGTTTTTTTCTTTCTAAATTTTAATTCCTTCCTGACTTGCAACATTTCAAATGATGTCTACCCTTTACATTATTTGATCCATTAAAACCATCAACAATATTAAGTTTTTATTGGTAGAGAATCAGCAATTATTTTTAAAATATTAGCTAAATACCCTCCTATTGTTTTTTATATTGGAGGGAATATTATGTAATCAATCTATACAGTGTATAGATATGTCATAGATATGTATAGATATATACAATGTATAGATACTAATATGTCATATTAGTTATAAAGTCAAAAGTTAACACGTACGTGTTTGCTCACCGTTCGTGTTGCTGTTACCACTTGCTCTTTCTCGTGAATGATGAGCATTAATGGAACACTGGAATTCAGCCATCTTTAGTGATGGATACCGCATAATATCCGCTCCAAGGGAAATTTCGGCTAATTTCACATCAATAGTAGGTGGGTGTGAAGGGTGGGTCAAGTGGAAATAACGCCACGTCACAAAACCCAACGACACTGAAACCATATCCTTGGAAATCTTTTGACGTTAGATTTCATACATTTTCTCTGACATTGTGATGGTTGGTATTATTAATACAATATTTTATCACATCCCTTTGCTATTCATTTGGCACGTTACACAGAGAAATTACCTTGAAGCTGCCGCATAAGTATGTCGCTGAACAGGTTATTTCTTGAAACTATTGATATGTTTTATGTATCAATCGATAATACGTGTAATGAAATCAAGATAGAAGAAAAATTTATAATTTCCCCTCGTTTCATATTGCATTATTACCAGTATTATTCTACGTCTTTTCGTACCAACATTGGACCGACTTCGTTATTTTAAGCTTTGTTTTCAGCGTCGTTCTTTTCAACTACAATATATATATTTTTTTAAATCTCACCTACTCTTTGATACCATAACAATATTATATCCTCCCTTGTATTCCGTTGCTTTCAAAACCACTATGTGCGGTGGGGATACACATTCACCGAGAATATTTGACAAAACATCATTATGCGCTTTCATAACACTAGTGCATTTTTCAAAATTTAACGTCTTGAACAAATTCCTCCTCCAAATGAGAAAATATCAACCATCAGTTCACACTTTTGATTCTATATTAGGTAGATACATTGATTGCCTCAAAAACTGAAATACTGAAGACAAACTTGTATAATATACATGCCGCAAAAACGTGTTGGTTTATTTTATAAATTTTATAATAGGCCTTGCGTTGAACTTTTTGGTGGTGGTTTTTTGTTTGGTTGATTCCTTGGTCCTTGGACAGCAGCATTCCAGGCATGTGACAATTTTCGTTGGATCGTTTGTCACTGAACCTTTGCTATGTTTTATTTACTTCCTATGCTTCAGTCCGACGAAAATTGTTCATCACTGTTTATGTGTATGCTCATCACCCTAGCCTTCAAGCAGTTAGCGAAGTCCTTGGAATCGAAAGAGAAAGGGTCATGCAAATACTTCTCTCGCCAGAATACAACATTTCGTTCTCATGTTTCACTGATTTCAACAAACCGTCACTTAAGTTCTGGTACAGTCTAATCCACATTTCATTATTTTTCAGGTGACATAAGAAACTGTTAACTTCCAAAACTTTCACTTGTACCTTCCAAAACAGGTTAGTTTACGGATTTCGCTGAGTTTTACCAATATTAAATCCTAAATTGAACTGAAATCATTCCGGCGTTTCAATTTGATTAAAAAAATGTGATAAACTCATTTCGGCAAAAATGTGAATTGGGCGGTTCCAGAACTTGAAAGGCGATATGTCATGTAATCATAAATAAACATACACATAACGTAAACAATACATATGTAATAGGAAAAACATTACATATTATGTAATGTTTTTCCTCGGTAGGTGGTACAAATTCAACTATTTCCTGTGATTTTTATTATTTCTCAACGACTTGAGGCCGTGGAACATTGAGAACCCATTCAATGGTATATTCTTGTACAATAATAAATTAACCTGGTAAGTATGAATGCAGGTAAGAATTTTTAGGGAATCCAGATAATCTCAACGTCCCTTGAATAATGAGACGTTTTCTTTCTGCTTGCTTTTTTATTGTGAGGCATTATACAATGGGCCTTTGGGAAATACTCGGTCGTTGATCCCAGGTCACTGAAAAGATGCTCTTCTTCTTGACTTCACTGAATAACAAGATCTGAAACTCGAGAAGCCGAAGTATATTGTGCTCTTAGGAGATGAGATATCGACCTGCCGTATACTTATGAATCACGTTGGAAAAACGTTGAAACCGGATATTTCATAATTTTCAAACTTTTATGAAAAGAAGTAATAATTGAAGTTTTTCTTCGGGGCTGTGGTGGTTATGAAAGAACAGTAGAAAATGGTGATTTTTTTTCCAATAGAGATTGGGTGGAGGTAGGTGTTGGTTGGGCTCCTTGTAATTACTGGGTTTACATTTGAAACGTGATGAGCATACCGTCGGTTCTATCCTGAAGCCGCATTGTCACTTCGGTCACCTCTACCCAATAGGAATATGTAAGACTTCCGTGAGACTCTTCTCTCATTTTTTATATCTATAGTAGGTATTTAATATAACTGTCTTTATCTTTTTCTCAGAGAAACCTTGTCTGTTTGTAATCATGTTCGGAACTCGAGGATGGTTTCGTAGCTTCAGGATTCGATTCGGAGTAGGCTCACAAATCGATTGACAAAACTGAATGATGATCAAGTATGGCGGTTCTTAAATACAAATCATCGAAAACTATTATATAGATAATGATATACTATAGTATAATATATAAATTATATATATATTTCTTTGGAAATAACTAGTATTGTTCTATCGATTGTGTGATGATAGGTCTGCTCTACTGAACACGCTCTTTCAACCCATCCCTACAGTTTCCCATTCCGAACTTTTTTTTTTTTTTTTAATAAACGTGAGAAGCAATACACGCCGCAAATTGTCACACAATAGTTCAACATTGCAGTCTAAATATTAGAGTTATCTAATCAACATCACACTTGCGTGGATGGTGCGGATTAAAGCTCTGTGATGCTTGAAGAGCTTACGACACTATTTGAGTACACTAAACTCAAACTCGAAACATTTAATGATCTAAGCAAATCATAGGAGTGGACAACTAAGGTTTGTGAATAAACTCAGTAAGTCGTGTTGCTTTTGACAAAACCTGACCATTGGGGAAATTGTATACAGGTTCATTCACTGATCTACATAAAATGGAGGTACAGATAAAATTAGGCCTAATTAGGTCTCAATTTTGACTAGTTATAGTATGTATCATATCGACCAGAGAGTTTTTCGTCCATTGGTGAAGCGCACGAGGTTCCCTCTCCGTTTATATTTAGGTAGATACTTCAACCCACATTCGAAAATCAGTTAGCTTAGAAACTCCGGTATGCAGTATTTAATTCACACACCGATCAATAGTGTTACGATTGATGACTCCGAACTGTTGCCCTCCTTGCTCATGAGTTGTAGAAGTGTGAAGAGATCGTATATAATTTAAAGAACGGCCTGGTCCCCCTTGGTTCCCCGTTTGACCAATTGGCGGCGCCTTTGTGCCATAGATTAGCAAACTACGTTGACTTGTTAAGGGGATTGAACAGTGTTGGGGAGAGAGCTAAGATACTGCACACCTCCGACCTATAAAAACTATAAGAAAGACAAAACAGAACGGTCAGAGGAACGTTTTAATGCCCCCAAAACTGGGGCTATATGTACTACAATGATGTCTAATAGGTAATAAACATAACAACACTATTATAACTATTCAGTTCTCGCGGCAATGATCTCGGTTTATTAACACGATTGATTAATTCGTTTGTATGTTTTCGTATGTTTCAGGTAAGGCCAAAACGTCAACGTGTCTTTTGGATTATGTTATGATTGCAGTATAGTGAGTACTCCATAGCCGCATTTATTTGTATATTTCCCGGTCTAATGGTTGAGATCGTTTCTTTCAAAATTAAGTGCTATAAGGAGAACAGTTTGTATTACGCGAGAGCGGTAGGCTAACAAAAAAAAATGTATTTCTCATGATTAGGTCACTCCAATCGTACTAAACGAATTGTTACGGTAGAATTCTAAAATAAAAACTAAAGTCAAGAGAGGAAATGAAGGTACTTGAATTCTGATCGGATTAATATAAACTACCTAGAATAACAATTATAAGAAAAAGCGGACGTTGGTAATGTTTTACAATGAACAATAATTGTTCATTTTAAAACATTACCAACGTCCGCTTTTCTTTTGGTTATTTCTTAAAACGTTTGACAATCAATTCAGCATTCCAAAATCCATAAAGGTTGATGGATGCTGAAAAACGTATTTTTCACCGGCGTCAGACACCAATGACGTATACTACTGCGAAAGTTGATTCAATATCCTAAAATCTACGTAGGAAGATAGTAAATAAACTTATACTTGTACCTTATAAGATATAAGAATTTATTTTGCTGACACTATTACAACTAACACTGGTGCACGTATTAGCGCCATATAACCACCTTGAAATATTTCATTATGTTTGAAGATCGATTCAGCATTCCAAAACGCACGAATATTAAATATTCGTGCGTTTTGGAATGCTGAATCGATCTTCAAACATAATGAAATATTTCAAGGTGGTTATATGGCGCTAATACGTGCACCAGTGTTAGTTGTAATAGTGTCAGCAAAATAAATTCTTATAAATTTTATAAACGTATATTTACCGGCGCCAATCTTGGCGCCATAATCATTTCGGCGTGTGTTAGTTGGTATCTGCATTAAAAAAATACTTTACCCGTTACAAAACATTACTGTCCTCATCATGGAGGCCATTGTTGCGTGTCCACGCTGCTTCCTGAAGCCACCAAAGAACCAAAATATGTGTTATCACCAGGATGAATGCACACATAGCTACACGTATTATAATATGAAAGTTTACACAAAATGTCGTGAAGATTCAAGCATGGATTCTGAATGCTTTCGGAACTGATTTGTATAAAAACGTTTCAAGAATTCTGAAATTTAGAGGGGTGTTGTAATAAGCGTCTTACTTCAAAAATTGGCCAAAAGCAATTTTATAATAATTTTCCTGTGGTCTGCAAATTACGCTGTATATTGGTGATCTTTGTTTCACTAGTTCTTCAAGTTCTCCATTAATACAAGTGCAAGTGTCAGCCATTTCTGACTACTTCATTGCTCCATAAATTCATCGGAAGATATTGCTTTTAAATTGACAATATCCTTCTCGCAGATAGAGGCTGTTGACGGTCCAGTCGGTCGCTTTAAGTGAATTGGATATTCCGAGTCCAAGCGTACCGATTCCTAGGGGTTAGTGTATTATTGACATCTTGGCCATGGGTGACTGTCATTAACCTGCTTTTGACCCTCTTAATACTCTTAAGCTCCAGATGTTTATCACCTTGTAATCAAATTGCTTTATAATTTATTCTACTAATTAAAATCGATTTAGCAACGTGGAATATCCGGGGTAAATTCACCGATTTGTATTCATTCCACCCGTGTGATTGTAATTTACTGCATTCAGTTTTAACGCGCGAGCTGTTAGAATTATAATTCCACTTGCACCTGGTTCCTGTCACGGGCTTGATCAGTAATATTATGTCGGGGTCTAAAACATGAAAACCTCCACTGCAAGACTACCGATAATTATACGTACCCTCACCATACTGCATACTGATAATTATGCATATTTAATATGAGAAGGGGACGTTTTATAATTAATGCATACATTAGGATGACAAGTCACGAAGGATTATGACATAATTGTATAAGAATATCATCATACTGAACGTGGTTTTTACTTTGATTCTAGCCAGACGCTATGTACCTACTTATCGAGTCATTTGACATTCGGCTTCATCAGGCCGAGGTTGATCTTTAAAACTTTTGGTATCCCTAAGTAAATGAGAAAAATAGGGTTTGCAATTTTTAAAATCCAATATTCTTTAACACCCTCCGGATCGTTGTACAATCAGCAGTTCATTCACAATAAAGGCTCGAAGGAAAAAAAAATTCATCAACAAGCCTGAATCAAACGGTAGAAACAGCTTTTGAGATACCTGTGTACTTATCGTAATAAAATAAAATACACAACTAATTAATCGTCGTAGAAAAATGTACAGCGCTTTTTTTCTTGAATCACCTAAACCACGGAACCGTGAAGACATCATTGAACGATTCCTACTCAGTCAATCTCCTCGATCCGTCAAACTCTATGGTGAGAAAATAGGGTACTACTTTGTTCTTTTCAATGTTTCAAAATTTATTTTGAACCCCTCCCCCTTGACCTAGGGTTATGAAAAGTTTCTTGAACCCGTAAACCAAATTTCGTAATTTCAGCACAACGATAACTGGACAAAGTAGCGCGTACGTCGCTCGGCGGACGGACGGATTTTTTTAATTCGATTTGAATCTACGTATCTTGAAGCCAACAAGCCAACAATAAGCCAACAAAGTTGGTGGCGGTAGGGGGGGGGGGTAGAAACGTTTTCCCTTGGTCGATTCCAATGGTTTATTATCTTCGATAAGGAGAAAAAGAAAGAAAAAAATATTTTGAGCACGGACACTTTGCCACAAGTAATACTAGTACAATTAATACTAGTACAATTAATACTAGTAATATTAGTTAATAAGATAGTATTCAAATCATTCATGTACTTTACAAACCGAAAAAAACTCGGCCTCCCAAAGGCCCCCCCACCCCAACGACTAGTTGGGCAACGTCAAGTTAAAGTCCTAAAGACTGCATGCCAAATTACAGCTTCATAGAGTGAAAAACGTAACAATTAGCTTGAGGAGCCAATCCGTGGCTTGAGCAGCCTCACGTTAAAGTCCTTTTATACTGAAATTCAGCTTAGTATGATTAGCATAGGAATTAGCATCGAAATAGATTAGCGTAACGGGAGGACGGAGGTTTCAGCCAGATAGGTGAAGGCTAAAACATGTTCCCCATTAAAAGACATGATACGTAGGTACTTTCCTCTTGGGATATCAAAAGACAGAAGGTTGCTTAATTTTGACTGGTGTAGAAATTTGAAATGGTAACGAATATATATTCTGATATTGTTGAAAAGACCAGGCAACTATAGGCAGTAGAAAATATATGAGATCCGGGAATCCATGTTGAGACACTGAAAGGGTCGCGAACCACGAAGCCTGGATGATTGAGAGGTGGATCGGGGAAGGAGTTTAAAGGGGGTACCGCAGCACAAGGGAAATCACTCAGTCCCGAGCTCTGAGGATTACTTCACGTCGAAACCTCTAACCCTATTATCTATTATTTAGCAGAGCGTTAACGCAAGTTACCGGTGAGAACGGCGACCCGGGGTGGAATGGGATCCTTTGACTTGTACAAGTAGGCGATAAGATCCAGGGATGATGAGCGGAAGGGCGCCTGGTGGTGGAAGTTTCAATCTGTGTGCCTTCTCACGGGGTAGCGAAGCTGTTAGGATAAAGTGCTTAGTGTTGTTTGACATAATGGTGTGAGATGAATGAATTACATTATCACCATCGGCATTTAACGATTGTACCTGTCTATTATAAAATTATGTTCATTATACTCACACCAATGGGGTGTTCAAGTATTTGAGTGGTTTTAGAATGGCATGGAACTGACTTGTGTCGTAATTTTTTCTCAGGTTTTATGTTGTCCTGCTCCCACAACGTTTGAAAACAGTAGTGTTCTCCTCATGTAGAAGCGAAGCTTCTTCGGAGGGACCTGAGAAGAAAATGTAACGTGACTTTGATGGTTTGAAATTCCCCAGTATTCAACATGTCGAACCACGTTTTGCTACTTGGTAATGTAATGAGATTGATAATTCCCCTTCAAAGGCTTGTAGTGGTTTTTACCCGCAGAACCCAGAGGTATATGAAGCCTATTATAACGTCTGCCGAGAGATCGAAGGCGGTATGAATCGAGTACAGACGGTTATTCCTAACATCAACAATAGAACCCTACACCCCCCGGCACCCGCGGCACAACCCCGTTTGCGCCCAGTTAGCGTTGAGCTAAAAATTTTTTTAAGGTTTTTAACGGTCAAAGGGGAGGGGTTCAAAACGAATTTTGAAATTTTGAAAATTTCAAAACTCGAAAAATTTGAAACGGTGTATTTTTCATTTCATATTTAGATAGGTAGTTTATTTTTTAGAATTTTGTAAGACCATCCACAGCTTTGTACGACCAGCCGTTCGTTCACAATGACGGCTCAAAGTTGGAGCAGATCGAAAATCGGCAACATAAGAGTGAATCGAGAGGCAGCCTGTCGGGTCCATTTTCAAACTGGCCCAGCTGATTCAAACAGCTCATGGTTTTCAAATATCGAGTTCATAAATAATATTTAATAATTTTAATTAATAAAGAAGCATAAAAATTATTAATAATCAACAATAAATATTAATAATTTACACTACTTGATAATAATTATTAATAATTAATGATAATTCATAATAATAATCAATCTATCATTCCGTAATCTAGACAGAAGGGTGATCTGTACAAAGAAGATAATAAACCGTTGTGTCAAGAATTTCTAAATAAGTATTGACTTTACGTACGTAGGCAAGTATCGAAAGGTTATAAACCAATTCCGTACCTTGAAAGTTTTGGAGGTTTTTGAGAAGAAGAGTCATAACGTATAATTATTATTGCTGATACTATAGCCGACTCTTTGTAATAACGAGTGTAGACAGATTTATTGTACCATAATATGATACATATTATAAATCTAGTTTTACTTTATAATCACGTGCTTTACTCATCTTCGCATTACAACGTTGATATTCTTAAACATCGTTGATGGTTTTCTGTTTAAGAAAATATTAAATATTTTCTTAATCAAACAGCTTCATTGTATCAATTATGCAAATTTTGCATAATTGATACAATGAAGCTGTTTGATTAGAAGATACTTATGACTTAAATCATTTTTAAAGTTGCGTGTGACACGAGGTTAGCAAATCAATGCCAAAAAATGCTTGTTGATGAATTCAAACCTAACCATTAATCTCATGTAATGCCGGTAACGCTTGAATTTCAAAGTTCATCGATGGCTCATCACTTGAAAACTTCTCGGAAGCTTGATAACTGAGATCACCTCGTATCACTGGTGCTGTGGCCTTATTGATCCAAAAGAGTTTAGCATGGTCCCTTGTGGGCCGAAAATTGGCTTCCTGCTGAAATTTGAAGAGTCAGTCGATAATATAATAATAATATATTATATAATATAATAATATATTATATTATCGACTGACTCTTCAAATTTCAAATCTCGTATATTATACGAGATTTTCAATATGAAAAGACAAGAAACAAGGCCAACATTGAGACGCAAGGTCATAATTGGATGCCATCGATATTATAGCATGTAGAGTGTTCCTTATTACTGATATAACCTTACCCTCGACTCTAATTTAACTATGAGCACAGGCAATCCACGTTGATAACTTGTTAGGTAGAAGCCTTGGTAAATTGTTCAAGTGTTCCACTAATCCCCCGTTATAATTAATGTTCTAGCTAGGCGTTCTTAGGACTCTGCAAGTAGAAGATACTTTTCGATGATTAATGGCTGTTCTTGTTCAGTAACAGGAGGCCCAAATACCATGACTATCTATGAAATTAAATGAGGGCGGACCATCAAGTGGTTGATAAACGATCGGTGACAATGATGACGTTTCAACTGTCCCATAGTTCTCAGTGAGGCCTGTCGATCCTAATACGTTTATGCGGACTTCTGAATTCATTCAAAACCGAATGAACGTCTCATCAAATTAAGCTCTTACGAAACTATTCAAGATTTCTTGCATAATTTTGAATAACTAGTCTGCCCGTATAGAGGTACTTACTACACCAATTCGTGTATTTGCTCCTGATCCGATTGATCGTCTAATAATTGGACGAATACGTTAAAAGTTTTACATCATGAATGTTCATCCGTATGATTATTTCGAGAGTTTGTAATTATCGAAAATATGGGCGTCGGTATGGAGAGATAGTGCGATATTAAAACCTACCTAGTGTTATATAATCCATGTCTTGTAGGAAACATCGCTTCATTTTATGTGAAGTAAAGATTGGTAAATTCTGGTGTATTTGGTTGCAAATTGCATAGTTCTTCAATATTGTAATTTACCGAATTTCCTATACAATAAATAAAAAAAGTATCGGAATATCTTACATATAACAATGTGATCATGTCATGGTAAACAAGGCCATTTTCTACGCGATGTGAGTGGTGGTTTGCCCTACCACCAACCTGGCTAAACAACTTGTGGAGATTGGAATCTCGGGGTACAAAGATTCTTTTAATCAAATCCAAATAATTTCGGCGGTGATTTGTACAAGAAAAAAAATGCCCGTTCAAGGAAGTGGCAGATGAAAGACAGTATAATATCCTCGTTATTGTCAGAGCTTCCCTCGTGAAGTTCAGTATACCTAATTTCTCTGGCTAATTGACCATAAAATCAGAGTATTTCCCCTGGGCAGAAGGGAGCGGAGGAGACGCCGTTCTTTGTGGATGAAGAGGGGTTCATATTGATTTCCCAAAAGCTTTTAATGGAGTTTAGGATCATTAGCAAAATGGGGAGGGACCATTGGAGCAGGCCATTCTGAGTGCCCCTTGTGTACCAAACGGCTGCCATTAGGGTGTCAAGTTCAGAAACTCACCAATCACTTCTCGTCGGAACATTTTCTAGGAGAAACCCCGTATCAATCTAACAGGACCTCGTTTAGTTTCTTTTCCTATAGATTTCATTCAGAGGCCTAAGATAATTCACACCAAACTTCTTCAATGTCAAATTGCCAACTTGTGAAGTTCTTCTGATAACATATTATGTTATCATATTATGATCGATACACTGTAACTTCTTTGTAAGATCTAGAATATTCTACGTTTTCCTCTACCTGTGATTGCAGTTTAAATCCAAGCAAAATGAGAATGACAGAGGTACAAGTGAATTCATTGCCATTAGTAGGACTAGCTGGGCCGACTCAATTAGAGTTTTGTCCAAGGCACCAGCTGGCTTCCTCAAATTAGAGTCTAAGAAGCCCTTGTCAAGGGGCTAGGTCCCGCAACCAGTCTACCTTTCGCTAATTAAACTCTCTAGTAGGTCTTTGAAATCTACCCTAGGGGATTCATTTAATGCTGTTATTGCAGCATCCATCAAATTAAGTAATTACGTCCATAATTTACGTGAGACTACTGACCGCTTTTAGCAAACAACTTTCCATACTTCATCAATGAGAAGCGAAACCTAATAACATTTACTAGCGACACATGTACATTCAAAATTCTGAAAATTATATTGCCATTTCATACGTCGAAAACCAAATAATGAGAATAGGTACATCAAATAAATTAAACCTACCTAATTAAATCATTAGGTAGTATACTTTACAAAATGATACTCGTTTGGTATTAGTTGATTACTGGAAAAATTTACTCATTAGGCCATGCTGCATGAAGGAAACTTAATATCATCAACTTTTTTTCAATATTTGTTCAAATTGGAATTAGCTGGGAGTCACAGCCATGTGCATAATTACATCCATACATCTTCAATTTACAAAATAGAAAAATAATTTATCCACAAAAGAAAATTATTTTTATTATTATTATAATTATTATTTAAATGCTTACATTGATTTTGTTAACAAAAACTCTTCAAACTCTTGACACACCGGTTGATTATCTTCTTTGTGCAGAAACTAAATGATTGAGATGATGAATTATTTAAAAATAAAATACAAATTAATGTACCAATATAGGTAATATCCGGTACATTCGCTCAGGTCTGATCTACCAGTGCTATCAGTGAGGATTTACAAGATCACAGCCGAACTGGACCAGCAGAACACAAACCTCAGTTCCTCCTAGGTATGATCAATATCCACCTATTATATTCTCCCAATTATTATATCCTTAGTAGGTACGAGGATTACATATGTCATATACGTATAGAAGAGTTGCTGTAATCATTAGTTGAAATGTTCCAACTACGAACTAACGTCATTATTTCGATATTGGAGTATATTTGGATACCCAGTTTGGAGTATGTTGTTGATCATACACCGTATGAACTGCTCGGACAGAAGTAATTAATAATTATAATAATAATAATTTCGTTGATATAACCATCTGATTTACGAGCGGTATTACCTATCATCCTGCTGAAAAACTGGAAAAGCAGAAGTAGAACCAGAAACAACAACACGATAACTTATAACTCCTCAACATTTCATTAAATCCTAGTGATCAACATAATAGAGCTGATTTTACCCCAAAGATGATGTATGGTGTCCTACCTTCCGATCGGATTATCTCGTTACAAGTCCAACCTGAACAACTTATCAACCAACGAAATTACTATGTGTCGTTCGTCAATCTAAGTATGTACCTGTATAATATTAATATTATCACCTAATTTTATATAACAATAACGAATGAACCCCGTATTTCACCTGTTCTACCTACCTAACCTTATACAACTAGAGATAACGGAAATCCCTACCTACCTATTCATTGATAAAAGGGTAGCAAATATCCAAAGAAACAAAATGTACCGTTCAAGGCTCATACATTTATCCAGAACGGTTTTTCGGTCGGCCACGGATGTTCATCGACCATCCTAGTTCATGCAAATTTTGTTGTATTCATGCATTGCGGGAGGACCGTCGACATTACCTAATCCTAGAAAGTAGATGAAGTAGCTTAGATCACTCACCTTTTACTCCTATCGACAAAACAGCTCGAAGTATACTTATGGCACGTCACCAACACTCGCGTTTTGTATCGAAATGCCCATGCACTGACCCGTTGCGATCGAGTTTCATTCCGACATTGCAAACACCCTGATACTACAATTCAATTCGAAAGTGGTGGAAGACCAAAAGGAGTTAAATCCGTCCATAACTTGCAAAATCAAAATCAAAATAGAAAACAACCACAGAAGGGTCAGCACAGAAGCAGGTGCGGTCGGGAAACTGATTATCAGTTACTGATACTACGCAGTTATCAGCTCCACTATCAGGTAAGCACGGCCGACTTGATCGGCCACTAATCATTTTTCCCCAAATTATAATATTCTCGCATATCATATGAGAAGCATACGTCACCATACCAAAGTATTACATTCATGTTGAAGAGTTGTGAAATCATTATTAACCTATTTCTTACATCTTGTTTTGTTCAACCAAAGGTGCTGATAAGAAATCTGGTAAACCTTCTCCATGTGAACTACAGGGATGTGTAGGTTTAATGTTATCGAATTCTGATAAGAAGTCGAATTCAAATTAATCAGTTTGCATTCGTATGATAATACCTATATTTTGTTGGTTTACGTTTCAAGATACACAAGATTCAGAAAAGCGAACAAAAAAAATCCGTCCGTCCGCCGTACATCGTACGCCATCTACGCCGTTTCGCCCAGTTAGCGTTGAGCGAAATTTGGTTTCCGGGTTCGGGCCAGCCCCACAATGATCCTTGAAACTTTTCATAGCCGTAGCTCAATGGGAAGGGGTGCATAACAAACTTTAAAATTTCGAAAATGTCATCTCGGGAAATTTAACTGAACGGTGTAATTTTTAGTTCACTTTTGAATGACCTGAAAAATTAGGAATTTTTCAAGACCAATTTGATTTTTGTACGACCAGCCGTTCGTTCAAAGTGAGCGTGCAAAGGTTTAGGAAAAACACTAAACTTTGCGTCTGAAACGGCCGTTAGGTCGGTCAACTCCCAAGCCGACCTACATAAAACTACCTTTTTTTCATCTTCCCGGTAAACTACAGATTGGAAACCGTGAGTCGGGGATTGATCACGTTGCAATATTCACTCGGTTTCTCATCTGTAAAATTGTTTAAATACCTTTTTGTAATGATACAAATTAAATTTTGATGATGAGCTATTGACTTTAAATTTCAAAAATAGGTCAGAACTAGATCACAATGCAATATTCACTCGGTTTGAATGACATGGTATGAGTACGGTATGATATATTATTGTATGTATGATTTGGTATAGTACAGTATGGTATGATATGAAAGAAATTCGTATGGTATTTTTAATTTAATTTGGATGATGAGCTAGAGTTTCATCGACAGTTCGTTAATTAGATTAGGGTGATCTGTATCTTGGAACGTAAACCAACAAATTTTGAGGGGGGGGTTGAAAACTTTCTTTCTTTGGGCGATTCCAATGATTCATTATCGTAGATAATAAACCAAAATACACAGTTCTTTGTAAACGGGCAACAATTTACAATGAATTTGCTCATTACACAACGGATTGTCCAATTGAAATTAGCATGATATGTGTATATTATACGGTAGCATATATCCTGCCTAGCCTGTGAGTTTCGCGGACGGTCCATGAAGATGTGCTTCAGCGTTTCCTACTCCATGCCACAGAGCTCAATGCGATTAAGATAAAACCATGATTTCACAGACACCCGAGGATTCATTAGGCAATATTGAACTCCCGCGCTCGCGTCATTATATGTCTGTTGCCAGTGTGTAAATATCTTAGTAGGGCAGATATGACCGAGTGAGACATTGAGTCCGTAATCTTGTTCCCAGTCGCTCCAACATGACATGACATTGTGTTCTCGTCCACCAAACTTGTTGACTCCGTGAAAATGTGGCTTACTTTCCTGTTCATCCGGAAGTTGGACAATTTTGCAAGCACACTTCGACAGTCTGCAACCGCAACCACCAAAATCCACTTAATCTCGAACAGCCTCATCATCATTCTTATCATCAACCAATCTTATCTTCAATCGTTATCATCTCTATAACGATTAATCTTCAATTGTTATCATCAACGTTTTTAATAGTGGTAGGCTAGTTGTTCTGTAGAGCTGAAAGCTATCCTGCAGTGAGATTGACTTATTCTGAAATTAAATATTGCTAGATGCTAATTTATCTAATGCATCCATTTGCAATAAATAAATCACGAAAAAAATTGGTTTGGTTTTCTAACATCCAAGCGTTGTAGCCTTTGAGTTGCTGATGGAACGTCTGTTGTCTACAGTGCAGATAAAGTAGATCAAGGTACACATTTTACAATTTTCATGTTTATAAAAGAAGACAGGAGCACGGAAGGGAGGCTCGAGATCGTAAGGGCGCGCCTGCATCATTCATCCTGACCGGCTCCTGATCCAGGATAAGCCTCTCTAGCCATTCAATGCGAAAGGTGCGATGGAGACGACCCCAAACCCAAAGATCCGTAAAGGCTGTTGGAGGCGGCAGGGTCCTATTTACCATACTGCTCTCTCTCTATTTCTCTCTACACGAGCCGTTCGAACTCTTTTAAGGAAAAGGATGGGGAAATTACCCGTTTAGGAGACGCTTCAAACACTTTCTCAACCTCCAGGTGAGTATCACAACCATTGAATTCAATGGTTAACTTATCGGTTTTCCCATATGTGGTGTAAAGTCGAATGAAAAACAACCCGTGCTAATCCAAGTGAAACCAATAGCGGGAATAATAAGACGTTCCATAACTCTGATGATAAAATATTTAGATTGAAGGAACCAGCGTCTAAATAATTAAACGTCTGTGGTATATTTTTCGAAGTCATCATGGATCTGATTTCATCAACTAGTTTAATGATCGTACCTATCCCTTGCATCTCGTCCCTACACTCGAAGCGTTGTATAGCTACGCATTTCATTGTTCAATGGCGAATATCATCCTCGTACTGTATCGTACGGCCAGCATTATTCATTTATTTATTTGGAGGGTTGTAGGAGGTTTGTTGTAAAGAAAAGGGGAGAATTTAACTCGAGGAGAAAATACCTACCAAACCCCTGAAGATGGCTTATTAAAGCCGAAAGCTCGGAACGAATTCTCCCCTTTTCTTTACAACAAACCTCCTACAACCCTCCAAATAAATAAAGCACATACAACCAAGGAGGATATCGATACCTTACTTCACAAAGGGAATAATATTATGTCCTTGATAATTTATTATGGACATATTATGGACAAAGGGAATACCCTTTGTGAAGTAAGGTATCGATATAAACGAAACAAATTTGCATTATTCATTTAAAAACACGTTGGCAAGCCCCCTAGACCCCCGATGGTTACTGCTTAGAGCCTTCGGCTAAAATTCAAGAAACATGGAACATGCTTTAGCTAAATCGTAGTTGGTTTTTACCGCGAATGTTGTTCAGAGGTATATCCCTGAATCAGAGGTATATCTCAGCTTCGGCCATATTTACAGCTGTTTTGGCAGTATACAATTTAAGTATAAATTAAGGGATTTTTAACGATTGGCGAACGATTTTCGCGGGATCAAAAACTAACGGCGATACATTTCCCTAGAAACGAGTCGGTTGTAAGTGAAAATCATTACGAAATCCCGCGCTCCTTTCATTCCACGGTTTCGTCACGTTTTTTCCCAGTTAAGTGATGGCTAAAGCATGTTCCATGCTAAAACTTACTCGAGAAAAGTTAAAAAACGTCGAGCGCAGATTGAATGAAGCTGCGAAAATGGAGTGGACCGTTTGACGTCGCAAACAGGACGAAACCCCTGTAAAGGTTTTTGGGATGACCATCTTTGCTATCGTCGTACTTTCGAAAAAAAGTTAAATTGACGCGAATTCCCCATTATTCAATATTTTCACAGTTGAACATATCGTATATTCTGATAATTCTGATCCACCTAGGAGGACAGCCGATGACGTCCGCGACGCCGGAAACGGCAGTTGGACGAAAATTCAACCTGAAATGGTTGCTTACTTTACTTTACTTTACTTACTTATTCTTTGATTCAGAGACAAAAACTCAAATTATATAACATATTATATACCTATTTCTGATAAATTTTTGCAATTAAAAATGGTCGGCAAACTAATGGAATCATTTATCGTAAAGCCAAGGCCTACAGAATTCTAGGATGTATGATTTTGACGCTGTTTTAATAAAAATACACTCAAGTTACACCAACTCCTTTCCCCATTGCCAATTTCTTTAACATGTAGGACAAATATGGTGTAGATTAACTACATACTACATACTTCATACATGCTAATAGCAAGTTAAGATCTGGGTTACGATTTGGAGCCATTGCAATGAGGATTTTATGTGAAGATTCACTCAAATCATGGGCCATGCACATCATACCCATGAATCGTCAAGACAAATAGTACTTCGGATCCTTACATTCATAAAGGAGGAGTCGCGCTCAAGCCGGGGTAAGTCTATTTCATGTCACGCCGCCTCAGTCTATTTCATACTCTACCTTTCCCTCGCGTGAAAAAGCCGAGAGAGGGAGAAAATGCTATTTTTCACTTCAATAGAGTGATTCAACACAATGGAATGACCATAAATAATAAATCCGAGGACAAATGAGATGAAGGCGACGCGACGGGGGAGAATTGAGAACAATGGAGTGTGCTGCCCTTTTTTCTCCTCTCGGACCCTCCAGGGGGTTTCTAACAGTGAAAATGAAGTGCTGTGAAGAGGTGGAAGGCAGGAGGTGGAGGGTAAGGGATGGAGGGGGAGGCAGCCAATTTAATGGCACCCTTAATAATTTACGTCCAGATTTGGAGAAAAAATTCAAACTTCAAGTCACTTTTTTGTAAAATTATTATGTTTTAAGGAATTGTTTGACGCTAATCAGTTTCGGCGCATTCTTAATAGGAGCTGACGAAGATTAACAAGAAAAATGATTGTCCAACTCCTGACGTTTCAAAATGAACCACTGCAAATTCTTCGTATCTATATAGGTCACCAATCTGTCCAGACCACAATGTTGTGTGCAAAATCCCTCTGAGTCCCATAACTCAACGACGCAACCCGTTTGTCACTTAGGTAACCGCTCCAAATAGTCTCAAAAACTCGATTGAAATTTGTACAACTACGTTTTACCCCTTCCTCTTTACCGTAGTTGGAATGATGGAAGTAGTTGAGAGGAGAGTCATAAACATGGGTGGTTCTTAATCAACTGCTCCAGAAAATAATATCCAACAGGCAACCAAGCTGAAAATGTAGTCTGAAGCTCAACTCACAAAACAACACACAGTACACAACCTGCTCTGATGTATCGTCTCATTTGACAATTTACTAGATCATAATATTTGTAGGAACTTTTTGGCAATGATACTCTTACCATTAACACTTACCTCTACGGTTACTGTAAATTCTAGACGCAGCTGAAGACCAACCCTGAAAAACTCAATAAAACTCAATAAAACGCCTGGCCATAATATATTATATTTTCTCTATCGCCATGTTACAATATGATATTTACACAACGGCCACTTATACTTCTTACTGTCGGGCTTCCTGTTTTAGACAATAACAATCAAGAGCCCATCGATGTTCAAATCTACATAGTGCATGAGAGCTCCCTCACCAGTCCTCACTGGTTTTTATCCCCACTCACTACGATTTTCATTAGACCCCTCATAAGGAATCTAACTGTTTGCGCCAAACTCGACTTCACTCTTCACAAAAAGCAAACACAAAACATTAGTATCAGCTTTCTAAAATAAATCGTAACCTCCAATGATTTCATCCGTGGAAATAACAGTATTTTTTGTGTAATATTCTCCTTTTCGTTTCAGTATCCACGTGCTTTTACCCCTGCATGTTGATGTTGTTCTCTTCCTTCTATTGATCCTTGTCTTGACATGACACATTGTGTTCCATGCGTGGATACTAGAAACACTCGACATGAATCGGACCCGCGTGATTTCACCGTTGCACTCCTGATACCTCTACAATATCCGACAGTCAAACAATACAATGACCACACAACTTTCAAAGCTAAAACTAGAAGGCTAGAATTTACACCTGAAATTACCACACTTGGTTGTGAATAGTGTTCTTGGTTGCACGACGGTTCGCAATGAATTCCCTACAGTATCTTTACAATCTCTCGTCGCGGAAATGAACCTCATTATCAATCTGCACGAAACAAAGCCCTTCCAAACTCGAACCAGGCCAAATGCGATTGAACATCTTCACTTCGGCAATGAGCCACACTTTCCAACAAGTTCAATGGTACTACAGCTTCAACACAACACTTGCTACCACTTTTGACGAAATCATCACGACTAAAACTTCGTAAAAGACAGTTTGAAGTGGGAGCTTACAACCTTCTTGCCATCCCGCATAAATACATAGGTACTGTATTAGGTACCTGTGTGACGAAGTACTCATACACGTATAAAAGGATTTAGAATCTTATTCCTAATGTAGTGAAGTATGGTACGTTCATTAAAGAGTTGGTTCTTACGTACTTATCAGTCTTTCGGGAACTTTGATCCAAACTTCAGTCACAAGTACGACGCGGGTGAACTTTATTGGGATATTTCAAATGATGACATGAACGTCACTTCCAACAGCATTAGCGCCCGTTAAGCAACAAAAGTACTCCACATTGTCTTTGCAAAGCCCTTCGTCAGGCTTCACATTTTATCTAGATATTCCAACATCAAAGGATTGTTCAATATGTTACACGTGTAAATTTTCCCCTCGCTGAAAGAGGCAGTCTTTTTCGGAGGGGAGGGAGAATTGACGGTCAATGATCAAGGAATGAATGTTGATCTGCCCTGTTACGGTAAAACGCCTCAACCCAAAATTCAAAACATTGCAGAAATTCGCCTCGAAAGTTTTTCACTGAAACCATTGATGTACTCGTAAGTTGACTGCAACTCACCAATTTTCGTATGTTTATGGTAAGAATTCCCCCCAATACTGGTTCGAATTTTGAAATTTGGACTTCCCCATTGGAAAGGCCAGGTCCAAAATAAGGGGGTTCCGTAAAAACCCCAATTTCGTAAACATTGGACTTGAGGCGTTTTTATTCAACAGGGCAGTGTTGTGAATGGCACAGATTGGCTCACTTGCCTACTGATCGACTGAAATGACCTTTTTGCACTATTACAAGAGTACGTTTTGGAAAGTTTCTGGAATAACGTTCCAACAGTAGACTTTTCCTTTCGACATCGCTCCTATTTTATATCTACGCGTGTATCTACGTGGCTGTCTCACAAGGATAACACTTATAAAACAATAAACATGATCCAGTGCCATTTTATAGATTTAAGCGAACTTAGATTGATTGGTCCAGCCGAGGAACCGCCAAAGTGGCCAAAATTAGCCTAAATGTTTTTGTTCCTAAAATCTTCTTGTTAAATCTTTCAAATGGCTCTGGGTCATCTTATAAAGGACTTCTGTGCAAAATGTCAAGTCAATCGATGAAGGTGGAGAGGCTGTAGACTTGCCTGTCTGGAAAAGGAGAAGAAGAGAAGAACATGTCCAGTAAACATGCACATGGTACCTAACGTTCTTTTCTCTCAACTTATCTGCTTGGCGGGGCGGAACGCTACCGCGTTCCTAGATATTACCGTATTTTATTATTTCCGAATCCACGGGTTCTAATCTCTACTTGGGCTTGCATCAACTTCAACATTACCCCTACAGCATTTCCCCGGAACTCCAACACTCCGAAAAACACATTTATGCCCCTAAAATTTAGGGGCATAAATGTGTTATTTAATAACGACAGCCTCAAGGATCCCTCCTGCGGCATCCGGTTCGTGTTAAGCGGATTCGCAGTTGTCAATGGAAGATTACTAGGGATGAGGTGATTCACTCTTCGGTCCGTCAATCACGGGAGGCGGAGTATTGTCGAGGAGGGCCTGCTACGTCAATTGGAAGGGTAATTCGAGAATGATCAGTGGGGCCAAGCGTCTATTGGTAGTCGACCCGTTGACACAGCCGATAACCCTGCATAACCATAAAATTGCGATACAGTTTGAGGACGTCTCCTGGGGGCCAATTAGTGTTTGCTCCGTCTCAAGTTGCAGTCCGAGAATATCGAGGAACGCGGTAGCGTTACGCCCCCCCCCCCTACCCCTTACCACCCCTCCCAAGCAAACATGTAGAGAAGAACAAACGGTATCAAGTGCATGTTTATTGAATTGAAATTTCGCACAGAGCTTTGTTTCAAATTGAGCCATTGCGTATTTAAAGATTTAAGCCAGAATTATCAGATTCTCAACCCAAAAAGAATTTAGAATAAATAAAAAAACAGAAACTCCAGGCGATTTCGGCCATTTTGACGAGTCGACAGCCTGGTAACAAGGCAAATTTTGCAGGGACCTTCTTTATAACATGACCCATTACCATTTAAAGGAATCAGCTCATTATCCCAACACAAGAAAATGTTAGGAACAAAGAAATTATGTAGGCTAATTTTAGCTAATTTTGGTCACTTTGACGGGTCTATAGCCGATCTACTTGAAATTCGGTGGGGATGATAGAAAAAAGTTTTGAAATTTTCAAGCCGCAAGGTCTAAAGAGAGCCGAGTTAGGATGATTAGTAGACAAGTTACGAATCCATTGAAGAAGTATCCGTTGAATCCAACCCTAGATAACAACATTTTTGTGCTCGTATTTAAATATATAGATGTTTGCTTTGGAGATTCATCATCACAATCCACCACCACAATCAACAACAATCAATTATGACCATATCTTAATGATCGTAATATTTTAGCGGTAGCTTTGAGGTGGTTGGATCATCCTTTTATACCCTTCACCCGTTCCCATACAGGGAAGATATGAACAATCTCGTCATGACCAAGTTGGGACTCCATGGAAAATTATTATTCTCAATAGCAATTTGACCGAAGTTCTCAGGCACTTCGGCTCTGTGTTGGCACTTCATTTCGCCGAAAACCGCAATCCAATATCGTACGTTCTACCTGTTCCCCGCACCTCACGTCACAGTGTACAGCTTGATTAAACCGCTCGCACGCGACCAGCGAACTATGTTCTAATCTTGAAATGAGGGTGGGTGTCTTGGAATATTGTTTCAACACCTGTGCACCCTCTACCCCCAAACCTCCCAAGTCGCCTCTGTGCTCGCGATATTAAATTCGACCGAATTCAGTTTATGAAGACATCCGGCTTCTAATAAATATTGGGGCGTGACAGGATAAATTATTAACCCAATTACAATTTCCAAGTGTTGCAATAACTACCGAAAATAACCAACTTTCTCTGTTATACAATACTAGTCGGGTACCACATGCATTATCGTTCTCTCAGCTGATGCAACTTCCTCAGAATATCTCCCTCATGGTCTCAAGAGGCTGTGTATCTAAAATGTACATGACTGTAATAATTATTATTACAGTCATGTACATTTTAGAGCGCTAAAATATGATACACAGCCTCTTGAGACCATGAGGGAGATATTCTGAGGAAGTCGCATCAGCTGAGAGAACGATAATGCATGTGCTACCCGACTAGTATTGTATAACAGAGAAAGTTATAACACAATTATTGTGTTCGGTTTGCAGACGGATTTTCTTAATTTCAATTTCTTTTTCTTGTTGATCGAGCATCTCCCAATCAAGTCTGACGGCCGATATAAGTGTGTTTACAGGAACTGGTGGGGCTGCTGAGGTACGACCTTCCGTTCGTTGTCAAACATTAAACGAAATGTCAGACGATGATGGGATGAACTCAAAGTAGGTATTGCGGATTCAAAGTGACGAGAGTCAATTTGTTCACATAGAGTAACTCCTCCCATATATGAACTCACTGTGACATTTTCGAGAGCCAAGGTGGTGGAGGTTATCTCCTCGTCGTCTATTTTGTTGACTGTTTTGTCCTGATTGTTCAGGTCGCCCACCCATCAAAGACTTCAGAAGGAGACCCAGAGGACGATGAGAAACTCAACGGTTTACTTATTGAAAATATGGTCCATGGCCCTGGTCAACTTGCAATCGTCATGTATGAAAGAAACGTTGTGCAGTAAAAAGTCCCCACGCTCTTCATTAAATCACACTCAAACTTAAACGGATGGTTAATCCTCTACATCGCCGGCAATCTCCAGAGGATGTTGGTTATACCGCGAACAGGAGAGAATTCAGCTGTGTCGCTCACGAAGGTGATCTTATATCCTCCCAATCACTCCCCGTTGTCTCATGATTGATTGATTTTTTGAAGGCGTTTTTTTATTTAACAAGATAGAAATAGGACCATGAGGTCCTCTCTTCCTTCCTTCCTGTAGCTGTGTACCGAATTTCATCGCTCTTTTCATGAACGGGGGGGGGGGGGGGGGAGTTATCCATATCGTCACTAAGGAAAGCCTCATTCACGATGTAGGAAGCGGGTGTGTGAAATCTAATATCTTATTATACATAAGATTGCAACAAAGTGGTTATTGGAGGGAGAACCCGTAGTTTAGATTTTGATACAGTCAAAATATGCAATGGTAGAATAGTAATAGAAAGGAGGGGTTTTCTAATAGGGAAGGCAAATCCCAGTGAGGCGTTTCGTTGTTTGAGTGAGACCAGAATCGGCGATTCCGTGAGATTCCAGCATATTCCATACAAAGATTGCGCATTTGTTGCGAGAATGTTCTCGAATAAAGAAGGAGATATCACGGGGGTACAACTAGAGAATTTTGGTTTATTATCTTCGATAATGAACCATTGGAATCGCCCAAAGAAAAAAAAATTTTAACCCCCCCTCAAAATTTGTTGGTTTACGTTTCAAGACACGTAGATTCAGAAAATCGAATAAAAAAAAATCCGTCCGTCCGCCGTACGCCGTCCGCGCCACTTTGCCCAGTTAGCGTTGAGTTAAAATTACGAAATTCGGTTTCTGGGTTTGGACCAGCCCCACAATGGTCCTCGGAACTTTTCATAACCCTAGGTCAAGAGGAAGGGGTTCAAAACGAAATTTAAAATTTCGACCAATGTCATATCTCCAAATATTTAACTGAAACGTGTAATTTTCAGTTCCATTTTGAATGACCTGAAAAATTACGAATCTTTTAAGACCAATTGGATTTTTGTGCGACCAGCCGTTCGTTCACAGTGAGCGCGCAAAGGTTTAGGAAAAACACTAATCTTTCGCGTCGAAAACGGCCGTTATGTGACCCAACCCTCAGACGCCCAGAATAAAACTACCTTTTGTCATCTTCCCGGTAAACTACAGTCTACAAATTTTAACCGTGAGTCGGGGATAGACCACATTGCAATATTTACTCGGTTTCTCATCTGTAAAATTGTTTAAATAATACTTACCTTTTTGTAATAATACAAATTAAATTTTGATGATGAGCTATTGACTTGAAATTTTAAAAATAGGTCAGAACTGGATCACAGAACTGGATTCACTCGGTTTCTTGTCTGTAAAATTGTTTAAATAATACCTATTTGTTTAAACAAATTAAATTTTGATGATGAGCTAGATACTTGAAATTTTAAATATAGGTCAGATATTTGAATGATATTTCAATATTCACTCGGTTTGTATGACATGGTATGAGTATGGTATGGTATATTATTGTATTTATGATTTGGTATAATACAGTATGGTATGATAGGAAAGAAATTCGTATGGTTTGGTATGAGTACGGTGAGAATATGGTGTGGTGCCGATTTGCAATACAGTCTGGTATAGACAGAAGGGTGATCTGCACAAGGAAGATAATAAACCGTTGTGTCAAGAATTTGCAGAGTTTTTGACATTAGAGAGCGTCGAGAAAATAGATTTGTGAGAGGGTTTGAAGCGAGGAGAGGAATGAATTGAGTGGGACAATGGGAGGAGAGGGAGGTGGGAAGCCACTGTTATCAATATCATTTTTTAAGATCTACAATGAGTGCAAAGTTTACACAAGTTTCATCTAAGTTGTACAACAGTACATACTGCAGCATGTACACCATAATAGGTTTAAGCGTTGGATGGCGAGAAGATGAACAAGAACAAAACTTGGGGTAATGTTTTAGGAACGAGAAAACTCGGAGGAAATCGTTTGATCGTGAACGGGGACCTTTAATATGAATTTTCGGTCGTTGATAAATGTTCGTAACACTCAAAGGGGAGCCCCATTAGTAATTCTATATCATTCCGTGTTAGGAAAGGGCATCATTCTGTTAGTCTCTATACTCGTACCTCTTGAATTTAAGAAGAAACAAGCTGGAAATTCGAACACAATAGTTTATTACTCTTTATGCAATATACAATATAAGAGTAATTAGTGTAACAATAGGAGTAATTGGGTATAAAATTGCGTGTTCATTTGAGAAGGTGACCGGAAGGGAAAACGGGCTATCTCTTATACGGGTTGATACAACGCATTAAATAATATAATTTTTTCTGATAACTGCTATTGATTCTTCAATAGGTTGAAATATGTTGATTATTTTCTATCCAAACATGAATTGGGTACTTTATTAGAATAAAATGATGGGAAAAGTAGGAAACGGTGGCGGAAAAGTGTAGACGCGTCACTTCTTCATGTGGCAATTGTTAATAGGACTTTCGTTCTTTTTCTTCACAAAACGTTCAGATCTTTGGATTATGCAGCAGAGATGAGAAGTCGTGTCGTTCCAGAATACGATGGTTTCATTATTGGGATGACAATTATCATGCTAGTTGAATGGGCACTCTGTTCATTCCAATCATTCAAAATATTGAATCGAAGAATGTGACCGGTCATTTTCATTCACAACATCAAAACACTTGAATTTTGAATAATTGTAAGGAGTTCCCATTTAATGGGACTGAATTCTCAATTTTTTATTAGCCTGCAGAAGCCTACCTGTAACTTTCCGTTTTCGTGCTGAAGTAAGAGGAAGTGCTTGAGTATCTTCTTCATCTTCAGCCGATGATGAATTGCCTCCCACAACGGTAGAAATAATAGCAACTAAACCACTGTAAACACTGCTTACACAAGAAATTGCGATCCTCAAAGAAGGGAGAAACAACAAAGGAAGACAATGTGAAAATCAGAAACGGCCTGTGAATCACAGACAAGTCTATGTATTAGGTATAGTGGGGAGAGCGACGGCGCGGCGTGACGTTAGCCCGTTCTTTCACGATAACGCTCCAATAAACACGCTCTTTCGCTGTATACGAAATATACAGCGGCGGTTTTGAAGCCTTTAGACCAGTTTTTTTCGATGTTTAGATTCCGTGGCCGTGTTCGGCGTCCAAAAATACATAGGTATCCCTCCCAAGTCACATTCGAGGAAAATTTCATTCCTCAGTGTATTCCTCAATTGTGTTACGTTGTTATTGATCTGAAGTTCCACTGTTTGATTCAGGTCCGTGCTGTTGATTTTTTCTGCTCTCCTTACGGGCTCTCATTGTAAATGAATGACTGGTTGCACAACGCTCTGGGAGGTCTTGAAATATACTCTAAATCAAATCTCAAAAGCAGCGTTTCCCACTTAGCGCTCTCACTTAGACGAATTGTAGTGCACATTAAGTCGTCAACTACAGGCTTAAGTTTCACCACGGGCAGCACATAGGTTTCATCATTTAGGTAATTTGATTTAGACTTTGGCTTGGCAAATTACTGTTTGTACTCTACATCACGGGACCGAAATCGAATGAAGGAAAAAGTGCTTCATTCTTCATGCGAAAGAACTGCGTCGACGGAATGAATAATTTGGGACCCGCGAAAAAAGGGGGGTGGCCCTCGCCTTTCATGTATCACAAAAACAGAAAGCAACTTTTCAGAATGCGTCTCGAAGTAACAAATATGACGGGTCCCCCTGATATAATGCCATGCTTCAACTTCCAAAGGCTTTCGCTTGTTTGAGTGGGACAAATGCGTCGGAGCTCCTTTTTCTCTACCCGTTCCCACTCCAGCCCATAAATCTGAGAAAAGAAGACGACGGTGGGCTTTGGAAACCGGGGTTGAAGGAGCGAAGTGTGGGTTCCTGGCAGAGGAGCGGAGGGGCCTCGGAACATTGTTCCAGAACGAATAACTCTCTTACCTTTCTTTTATGGGTCTTTGTCGTCTGGTTTTTATTGCATGTGCTAAAAGCTCGGGTGAGTTGGCATTGAGTATTTGGCCTCCGAGATAAAGGGAAAAACTCGGCTGGGGGTTTCTTTGGGGGTTGCCTCCGTTTCCGACATCCCTTCCGTCTGCGTGTGCTATGGTGTTCCTTACTCTCCTGTTCATCTTAGTACTTCTGAAGGCGCTCATGGATCCCATTTTGTTAGGAAGTTTTAGCTAGGATTTCGTAGAGTCTAGATAGTGATATTACTGGGAGCAGTTGATTGAATTAGAGCGAAGGATGAGAGGGCGCTCGATCAAATTCAGAATAGACTCCAAACTTCGCTTCACGATTGAAAAATTTCAAGTTGCACTACATAATATTATTGGCATGCTGACGAAATATGTGGAACTCGGAAGTCTTACCGTTACGCTGTGAAAATAAAAATTAACTAACACATGTAATTTTAGGCCAAAGCGAGCATTTAAGTACCTACGCAATTTGAAGTAGTTTCTTCATGTCTCGTGAGGTCCCTCACAAGATCTTTCTACTCAGTTATTTTTGCATTTCTTAGTTTTGGATCTCAAGTCATGGACTTTACAATGTGGAACCCCTTAGAAATAATTGTTAGAGTAATTGGCTGGAAGCTCTCCTGCCCACGTAAAAACGCACCCTATTTTGATCCTATCATATTGGTTGCTCCACAACATAGATTTTAGTTAGATGAGTTCCATTCCATTGGCTTATTACTGTGTATTTTGGAGTTTAGTGAGCATGTCATAAATTAGGTGAGATATCTCAGCGATGTGGACAAATGTGGGGCGATAGGGATAAATGAAATTGGAAGGGTTCCTATGAATTCCATTCAAATCCTTCACCCTTCTGCCTTGATCATTAAATGATGGACTTATTATTATGAATTACCATTAATTATTTATTATTATTACCAAGTAATGTCAATTATTAATCATTTTTATTACTTATTATGATTTAAGTTTGACCCTACAGGCTGCCGTATGGTTCACATTCAAGTTCACGACTTTAGATCTGCTCCTACTTTGAGTCCTTATGTGAACGAACGGCAGGTCGTACAGAGCTGTGGATGGTCATAAAAATGTCTAAAAATTAAACTCTATCTAAATGTGAACTAGAAACTTAAACTTAATAACTTGAAAAGTTAAAATTGTTCAAGACCATCCAGAGGTTTGTACGACCTGCCGTTCGTTCACAATAAGGGCTCAAAGTTGGAGCAGAGAAACGTCGTCAACATGAAGGTGAATCGTGACGCGGCCTATCGGTTTAATGTTCATACTGACCCAGCTGATTAGAACAATACAATTGTATACATACAACAATACCATGACATGGTTTTCAGGTACCATGTCATGGTTTTCAGGTACCTAATTAATTAATAACTATTAACAATAATAAACAATTATTAATACATAACTAAGAATACTCATTAGGTAGGTAATCATTAAATATAATTACTAATAATTTACGCTACTTGATGATAATTATTAATCTATCTTTTAGTCATCTAGACAGAACGGTATTCTGCACAGAGAAGATAATAAACCGGTGTGTTCAGAATTTGCGGAGTTTCCAATACATGCCGGTTGGATTCGTTTTATCATCTTTTGGGGGCTTTAAGATCAAAGCACTCGGGTTATCGAGTGGTTTCCAGAATCAATTAATGATTGCAAGAGGGTTAAAATCTATGATATAACATTTCACGTGATCCCATTTACCTAATGATAATAACAGTAGATGCTAAATTCCCTCTTTCAGAAGGTGATTATAAGTAATTTAATTTTGAGTTTTGGGGGAAAAGCTTGATAGTATTCAACTAAAACGAAGAGCTCCGCAGATGATTAACTAACGATATTTAGCTATCTCTAGAATCTTCTGTATGGGGTAATCCGTTAACGGAAACTGTGTGTTTTTATCCGATGCCATTAATTCCACCAGCCGGCCCTTGCTCGACCAACCATTTGAACGGTACCATCAAACTAACGGCCTTTCATACCACCTGGCTCCGCAGTGCCGAGCGTATATTTTTCCGTAATTTAGTTGAGGGTGTGAGAATTTATCACGAAGCATCGTTAGGTGATTTCAGCGTCGTTAATCTTCTTTTTTTTCACAAGAGCCGTATGAGAATGGAATTGAAGTCACAAAACCATTTTGATCTTTAAGGTCATTGTTTGTTTCATTTCATGGTCGTACCCTCAAAACAAATCAACGACCTGAATGATAATCGAACTCAACGGTACTCCGGAATAACAAGCTTACTCAACTAGGTAACCATTTCCCTCAATTTCAATCACAAATGCAGTCAGATATTTTTTTTTTTTATTGAGCTTTCATAAAATCAACAATAACAATTGGAAAAACAGTGGCAGAAACTAAGGAAACGTCACTTCTTATGTTAATGTTACAAACAAGGCTTTCAGATGTATTCAATGTGTGCCTTACGAATATTCAATATTTAACCTTTCGTGGACCAGGTGGGGTCTACAGGTACCCCAGGCGCACCATTTTTGTTCTGCGCAAGCGTTGGCAACATTATTATATTGGGGCAAACTTCTCAATTATTTTATTTTTCGAGTTCATGTTTATAAACATTACAATATATATATTTGGTCATCGAGGCAACGTTTGAAATACATATTTTGACCTTTAAACGCATTTTTTCAGTAATTAACCTCGAAATATGAATAATATACCTCTAAATATGATGTTCATAATGTTTACCCTTGTTCAATTCGACGCCATAGCACCAGCGCCAATAAAATGAGTGGGGTGATGAAATACCCCACCTGATAATACGAGCGCCAACCGCCCACCTGGTCCACGAAAGGTCAATAATATTAGTATTATAATAACATATTATGTTAGTAATGAGTAACTGCATCAATTTCGAAGCATTGCTAGGTATATGGTTACAAACGTTTTAACCTACGCGTAGCTACGGTGGTGGCGTTCGACATGACATGTCGTACATTGTAGGAAACCAGTAGGTACGGTTTGGGAATGATTTAAATAGGTAAATTTCTAATTCTTTCATAACGTGCTTTAGTTATTGAGGCGTGCGGCTATATTTAATGATAATAAGTATTCATATTCCATTTACCTTGCATTTGAGCTATCATTTTTCGCCTCCTCAACGAATGAGCTGGTATGGTTGAACTTGTCATCAGTCATGAACATTTACCTGGATCCTAGCATTAATAATTGACGCAGATATAGCGTTGGGAAATGGAGTCAAATAAGGGACTGTTCGTTAAAAACTAGACATTTGGCGGAATTATTCAACTTTCGCTTGAACGCAGTAGGTACTCCAATCATTTATCACCAATCTTGAACGATGGCCGACAGTATGCCAATCTTCGTTAGGACTGCATAATAGAGGTGTTATCATTTTATGATTTTATGAGCACACCATTTGAGAGTTGCAAGGAATGCACAGGCATGCTGTTAGCAAAGGCGTTCACTGATTTCAGTTTCAACGTAAGTGGTGTGAGTAACAGCGGTAGTGAAGACATACCCACTATTCTCCGCACCCATTATTTGTTATGAAATGTTAATCCGTCAAGGTAAACGGTGCGGCACCTGAGGCTTGACGGCATCACTCAGACCTGAGGAAAGGGTTGTGATACGTCATCCTATAGCCGTACCCCGGGGGTCGACCCACGTGTGAATCCACGTAGACATCCAATTACCACTCACCAGTGGTCCCATCACTCTACCCTTTAACACCACCTGAGTGGCCATCAGTTCGCCGATACGGACCGTGATACGGCCATCAGTTAACAGCAGACCGTAGCTACAAGCTTTGATGCATTATTGGGGTGTGACACAAATGTCGAGATAATAAATATTCAATACTGTAGGTCAAGGGCAAGAGAATTCTGTTAGGTTTTAGTGACTCATTAGATCGCACAACCACCCCATGTATTAGAAATATTTTTGTCCCTTCGCCCTTTCTCGCCGATTTTCAAATATATTTCTTCGTCTGCGCCATTTCTGCAAGACATACGGTTGAAGGAGAGGATTGGTTTTTAATGTGCTGTCGTTGCATGATAATATCATTATTATGACATACCACGAGACAAGTGTAGCGTGTCGTCAAGTTGTGGGACCTAATTCATGTATTGGACAGTCAGAGGTTTTCATGATATAAACCGGAAACAGGTTTCAATTCCGCTTAATTGAAGGATATTTATAATTACCTTACCCATGATTATCGATCAAAAACTCAACTGATTCTGGGCCTATTCTGCTTATTGTGTAAGTCTTGAGGAGGCTACCTACATACCAAACTACCGCTTTATAGAGTGAATAGCATAAAAATTAGTTGTAGGAGCCACTCAGCTAATCCGAGGTCATGACTCCCCAGTCAAATTTGCGCTTTACTTTTTTTTCCGGTGTAGCGAAATTTTCATGACCCACAGCGGTAAGACAGAATAATCCTTGTCAAAACGTGTAGGTAAATATGACGCAGAGCAAAGGCACGTCAGGTTTTCGGAGAAACAATCCAGAAACTTCTGTTCATAATCAGGATGGGAAGTGGAAAAATGTATAATTCAGGCGGCCTGCATCAACATCGCGGGGTTTTCTTCTCGAGTTCCCCTTTCGACCCAGTTCAATGCTCTCTCCAGTACCTCGGTTTGACGCAGCTCAAGTGCTGTTTCAAACCATTCCATTAATGCGACTATGGGGTCTATCCTAAAATCCCGCTTAATAATGAAAGCGGGCCGTTGGCTGCGTAACAACTATGGTGTTTCCACCTATACTAATCGAGATTAGTTCATTCAGTCATAATATAAATACAGGATGGAATGCTGTTCGAACGAATGAATTGCAGGATTGAACTAGTGAGTTGAGCGGTAGAATAAGCCTACCCTTAACGAGCTTATAGTATGGGTTCATCTGTGGAACTACTAACATAACCTCATAAACATTGTTTATCTCATTGAATAATCAAATGAGTAGAATCGGATTTAGGAATTTGATGGGGAGACCTTAGAGTTTTGGTGTTTTTATAGAAATTAGGTTGCATTGATGCATAGATCTATAGAGACCAATCCGTCTAAAATCGGCTGGCCGAATTTGAAGTAGGTAATATGTCGGATAGATCGGCAGATCGATAATAGAAAATATGTGGGCAGGGTCGTTGTTGTAATTCAGCACAATTACAAACCAACGGAATATTAATTCATTCTACTTGAACAATGACTAGACGAATGCAGTGATGGAAACATTAACTATGATATTTAACTCAACAATTCAGCTTGATGGGGATTCACGGTAGTCATAATATGATTAAATTATACTCGTAATCATTTACCGTGAATAATAACTCAGTTGCGTTTAACTGGTTTATTTCACCTACATTGTGCCTAGTGTAGAAGAAGAAATAATTAAATACATATTTTATTGCAGGATTTACAATGAACAAAAATATTATTATTTTGAGATACTCACATTTCCAATTAATAACTAATAAGTAACGGTATGAATGCAGCACGCTCGAGAGCACGCTAATGGGCGGGTTTTTCCTGCCTGTCCCGTTAAGAAAAGTAACAAAATCACACTACTTTACTTCGTTATATTTTTAAATATTAGGTATTTTAGACGTGGTCTGTTACAACCAATTGGGTAGTCAGCTTTTCGTCTGGCGTCCCTTCGAGGTCCATGCATTCACCAGTCGCTCGCGCATGCCAATATCTTCTCTCTGGCCTACCGATCTGAACTTCGCCGTAGCACCAGGTCCACGAAAAAGGATCTCTAACTCTATACTAATGAATCGGCGGTGCTTCACTGCATTCGAGAGTACGTACAACTGCGAGATGCAATGGTTTATGTGACTCAACTATAGTTGCTGAACTTCGAGTTTAGATCAGTGCAAACTCTACATAGGGCAACCATGGTAGCCTTGAATTCAATAACATAAATGAGAACTCGGTTTCACGTAGTTTCGTTGCTGAATTTCACAACACTTTAAGAAAAAACTAGGATTCGTCATGAGGTTAAAACCATCTCACAAAGCGAATAATCTTCTTAGAGGTTGGGTCCAGATTGGATAACGGCGGAAAAGGGGCAATGACACGTAGCCATCCGTTATTTGACCACGTTCGAACCAGCGCTGCGCCCATCCATCTTTGTCTAGATGGGATTCTCCATGAAAACATCAATATTCATGTCCAAGCCAGATCCTGAGATGAGGTTTCGTTGATTACACTGTCAGCTGCCGTCGCGGACTTTTACGAACGCAACCACTTACCGATATTAGCATGCAAACAACTGGAGTACTGTGACAGTCGGCTGCGAATCAATACTCGTTTCCTCTTCGATGGCTGGAAGGACCATGAGCCTTTTGGACTGACTGTGACACAAGTGACTTACAGTAAAATTGTTTCAGTTTGCAAGCCGCTTTTATTTGAAGTAATTTATTATTAGCCCTTTACGATTATGTTATTGGTTTCCTCAAAATAGAGATATTAGATAGCAACAAACCAATAAGTACATACGTCTATTGTAACTTCTATAAAATTTATAGAACACATTTCTATAAATCCGTCTTCGCCATTTCTGTTTGTGAATGCACAAACGTGTTTCCCTTTAAACAGCGTACCTGGCCGGGAAAACGCAAAATATCCCGGCATTAACCACTCAATTGATTGGGATGGGGATACTCCATGTCAAATTTCAGCATCCAGGGGGAACCAAATGGGGTCGTTCCCTACTTTGGCATAAATGGGAGTACTAGGTTGAAATTTCAACCTAGTACTCCCATAGAGGTTCTTTCCCGAATCAGATAACTACAAATTTCGCCACTGCATGGAACCATATTGACTCATGAATATGTTTTCGGTGTCACTCGTCGGTGACACTTTGGCCCAATCGGTATCGCCTTCAATTGCGCTTGATTGGAAAAAGATTTATTCAGCTGCTCAACCGGAGCCACGTTCAAGCGGTTTCGTTGTTCATTATTAAGTATCGCGTTACTACCCACCGCCTAATGACTATTTTTCGTTTGCAACCTTGGTTATCACCTCGCTGTCGATATTGCTTGACGCGTGACGCGAATTTCAGACTGATCCTCAACTAAAAAACACATCTACCGTAAAATCCACAAGCATTAAATGTCAAGCATTATTCCGTCACATCAACATTCTGTATTGTTGATGTGACGGAATTTTGTGTCGGAGACAAGACTGGCGGACGATGTTCGGCAAATTAGTACGTAATAGTAAAAATATGTAGTAATATAATGTTTTCATATTTAAACATATTATATTGGAAGAAGAAAAAAATTACACATTGTCAAGGATAGAAATGAGAAAGTTCAAGTTAGGGATCCCCTCTATTGAACAGTTGCAGGGTATTTCGTCGGTGGAGATAAGGATCGTAAATAGGTTGAGTACAGTCGAGTCGTACATTCCTTACCTGTAAGCAATATAAAACGTTTTGTAATCTAATTCAATAATACAGACTTGCAGAACTGACAAAATACTTACCCACATTCCATTTGTCAGTTCGTTTATGGAAAGTTGAAGTTGATGAAACCAGAACGGGAGAGAAACGGTAGATTGATGATATTATATTCAACGTATTTCACGGATATTAAAAGTTATTGCGCTGTAATGCATGGGGTGTTCTTGGATGCCGGATGCTACCTTCTACGAACATTTTAAACTTCTTTTCGAGGTTTTCTTGTGTGTGCGTGAAAGTGAAGTGAGAATATGTGAGTGTTTCCGCTCTCGCACGTCAACCCTCGTGCTCACCCTCGAGCCAGGGAGTTGGATGCCTTTCCTGCAGGGGTTAACGCAAGTAATTTCATTAAATTTTCAATGTTGGAGAGAGAGAAGGGAAAAAAGCGGGGAGGGCCCGGGAAATGGATTTGGCTTGACGAGGTAGCCTTCTTTCAGCGACTACCGCGCCCCTCCAGCCGGTTCCGTGAATCAGGGAAGAGAAGTTTAAACTTTTTAATCAAGTTTACATTCTCTCCTCTTGGGGAGGTCCGTAAAACCTTGTGATAACTAAACGGCAGAGTTAACGCAAATCTTCGAGGTTTTCTGGTTACAACTTTTAAATTGAGTTTCATAGAATAAAAAAAACTTCATCATTTAGCCGTTCAATAAAACCGACTGAGAATCATTCCAGTATATTCATTCACAATATACTATAACGATAACCGAATAAACGCATGATTTTTCATTAATTATTATTTAGGGTATGAGAGGATCTTCCGGTGGCTGATGAAACACGTTTACACAATATTTCATGGTCAGTGATACGTAACTGGCAACTTTTCGACAGCAAGAAGATGATTCGATGTATAAATTATCAATTAATGTCTGACATAAGCCTTCTGGAGTTGTCAGGTGAATAACAGGGTCGATATGACACGGATATATCAGTGCGTATCGGCGTGTACAACAGTTGTAGCCGTAGCGTACTTACTACGCTACGGCTACCTTCTATGATAGTTACTATTCACGGGTTATCAAACAGCCACAAATGCGAATTTGAAGAGTACAGTGTCCGGCGCCAGGTCGGGGATCAAAAGGAATGAACACTCAACTCCTACTAGAGAATCCGTGTGTTAAAAGAATCGGTGTAAGGCCATTTCTGCGGAATAATATATCGTTTTCCACCGAGTAAAGGCAGTATTGAGTTAGATTTAACAATTAGTGTGTCGTTTGTATAAAGACTTTACTGCGATGAACGGAATGAGCCCATCCTGGGGAACTTTGGTTTGTATCGCATGTCTATGACTGTCTTTTTACCGATTAATGGAGTTGGAAGCCCTGGAATTATGCCAGAACTTGTACAATGTTAAATTATGGGCTTAGAGTAAATCGGTAAGTTAAGCCTGGTATTTCAGATGGGAATTCAACTGAACCTATTTTGGCGAGGTATTGTGTATTTAGTGGACCCTTCAATGCGTTGTATTCAAGTACGGAAATACGACTAACTTGCCTTCAATCGAAATGGCGTTCCTTCTCAAACTGCATGCGTATACGATTTGCAACATTTTTTCACACTAGTGAATTTTCAAGTAACTATTTCAAAGCTCATCATTGAGGCAAATCTTCGGAGGATCCACTATCGAGTGTATCGGAAATCATAGTCACCCGGTACGTTCTTCTTGTGTTTTTAGCCCATCATTCAACACGGTAGAGTCAGGTGTCAGCAAGCTTGGCTTCATTTTGCTGCTCCACCGAATAGCCCCCTGAAAACTAAATGTGCCAACGTTCCGTTTTCAGCCTTTCTCGATTTATATCCGACATCTATAACTTGTTTGCCTGGTTTTTATCATTCTCTCGAAAACATCATTAGCACGGATTACCACAACACCATATTGCTTATGTATACAAAATAGGCACTGGCGTATTTTCAGTTCAGCAATCTGTAGTAGTGGATGATCCAGGATTCACAGCTTCTACTGGTTTGGTGCCACTAATCTGGGTAGTAGGAAGTTGAACAACCTTCAGGAATGTATTGACAAGATTCTGAAGTCAGCTTTTGACCAACTAACATGTGGAAAGAACAAGTACATGGAACAATACAGTTCTTTATTGTGTTATAAAGAGTTGTTAATGTCTTGAATTATGAAAGTGTAAGTAGTTCCTGTACGATGCTTTCTTGTACACTTTAGTAAAAGATGAGGTATATGAGCCAAATTGTATACAATTTGGCTCATATACCTCATATTTTACTCTATCGAGTGTGGGTAGAGACGAGACATCGAGGGTAGTTCAGTTGAGAGGGAGAGAGAGATCTGGGCGTTGAGTTGTTGTGTACAAACCGCCAGTGGAAACGACTTATGGAACGGGAGGGACTCCTCGATATTTTACCCCCAGTGTATTGCCTCTGTGCAAACATTCCGGAAGGGTAATTCGACGGCTTTTGAAAAACATCAGCTTCTCATATTACGTTTTCAACCACCCGCCCGTAGGGCTTGTAGCATTCATCTCCCAGTTACCAGACACTATCGAACGCACTACCTTGTGGCTCCTAGCAATGTCGGATTGTGGAATCACGAGGAACTTTTTTTTTCACCCTTGCGGGTCTGAATCCCATCTGTCTGTCACGAACATAGAGAGTTCGTAATGCCCTCGTGCCGTAAAAACCCGACACGGTTACGTAACACAGACGCAATTTTTTCAGGTTGCTCACCCTTGTTTCATTTTAGGTGTTTACCCTTGTTTCATTTCAGGAACATCTCATTCAAGGCACGCCAAGCCTTCAGTTTTATTGAATTTCCCAATCTGCGGTTTAGTTGCAATGAGGGATGTGTAACATCAATATGATTATTATAATGGGTAAGAATGTCATTGAAGCTTCATAAGGAGCCATTTCAACATAAAGTTATTTTCTGCCTACTCAAGTTGCCAAATATTTAAACAATTGGATGTATAAGCTTATCTATCATGTTTTACTGTGGTATCGCATAACCTGGCTTCCTTCAAATGGTTCTAATTAGAGTTTTGTTCCATTACCCAAAGATTTAAGATTCCACGAATCTCCTACCGAGTCCAGCAAAATCCTTCGTTGCCAAACGCTTAATTTGCGAGTTTCAAAATACCTAAAAATAGACCCTTCATTAGCCGTACTTGCTCTTTCCCAAACGTGGAATTCTACTAACATCAATATATCATCAAAGCCTTGTCAAATAGCACTCGTATCTTGAGCTTTAGTCTTCAGTGAGTTTGAAATCAAATGGACATGACTGGAACGCTATTGCAACCAAGACTCACGGCGACCTCTCGAATGAACTGGTTCAATTTTGAGGATGACACAGCTAACTTAGATATTTGATGAAGAATACGTCCCAGCTTGCCGTATTGTTGAGAGATTACTTTGAGTTTTTTCTTGGATGACTAAAACATTCAGAGGGATGGACAGCTGGATGGATGGTGCAGATAGATTTGGAGATTGGATATCAACCAGTCCAGTTGTTTGGTCGTGCATAACTGAGAAGGGGAGAAAAGAACTTCCTGAAGATTGTGGGTGCTCGATAAAGAATATTCGAAGTTGAGCGAGTTGAAGATCCGAGTTATTGAAGCAGATGCAAAGGATTGGAGTTCCAAAAGGAAGAGGCTGTTCGAAATGTGATAAGACGGGGCCTGAGCTTGACAGACATCATCTCCCCGGAGAAAAGAACTTTAAAATCTCCAAGGGCCGTAGGCAGAGGATGATGACGGGCAAGAGTTGATGTAGGGAAATACAAAAACGAGGTCCACCGGTTGCGAAGAAGTCAGGGTAAGAAGAAGGGTGGAGCAGAGTTAATATTTGTCAACCATCTTGTGTGGTGATACCAACTCATACATCAACTTAGATTGCTCTTCGTAGAAGGAGTTTGGGAAAAGGCTTTGTGTTAAAGTTGGCGATTTTCTTCAGCTTTTCCGCTTTTATGCATCTTCCCCGCCTTGCCACCGGTGGGGGTTCTGCTTTTTCCTTCGAGGTCGATGAAGAATAAGGAAAGAGCCCTCATGCCCACAGAGCAGGAAGATAAATAAACTAAATCTGACACTATAGTATTTGTACCATCGATAATTACTCCGATAACTCCGAAAATTGTTCATGAATTGTTATTGTAGTCTGACTATTGATATCTATATAATAAATGACCGTGCTATAGCCGTGATTATGGACATGAATGATGAACTGGAATGTTGAAAGGTTCAATTATTATGGCATTTCTTATGAGAGTTTTAATAAGGGTGAAAGGTTTTCGAGGACAACCTTTTTTCTTCGGAAAGTTGACTCGTTGACTCGGAAGCAAATATTTGGCAGAGGAGTTGTTGGCATGACAGGATATTGAGAAAGTTTTAGAATTCGTTACATTTAATTGTCTCGTCATAGCCAAAAGTCCCACAACTAAACGAAATAGTGGAGTAATAAGTTGAAATTTGTGTGTTCATTCGAGCACGTGACCAGATGACTGGGAAACCTCTGATTCAAATCACACGGTTATGGGATATCAAGCTTTTCGTGTCGATGGGAAAGAAGTAATTTTGAATATTTGTATATTGTATGCAGAACAGTGATTTAGACCGTAGGATCTATGCAAAAATAGTAAACCTTTCCAGAAAGATTTACAGCGTTCTTCAATTAGAATTTCGGATTTTACGCATATTGAAACGCAAATACACCAATTTCGATAGGGGAGTCTTTAAAATGCCATTCCTTTATTAATTATAATGGTTCATTATTGAAACTAATAAACCGAAAACACATGTGTATCATCACTTAGTGATGAAGATTCATCCATTCAGATACGTCAGCAATAATAATTTCTTTCTAAAAACAGTGATTCTATAAAATCATCACTCGTCTTGCAAATGCGTAGGAAAATAAACGGAATAAATAACTTCAATAAGAGCGGAGAAAAGAGAAAGACAAAGAGTTTATTAACAGGGAAAAAATGAAGAGTTGTTGAACAACCCAAAAGATTCAATTAAAGATTCTCCTCGGAATTGGAAACCGTCGGAATTCAATTCTCAAGGAACGAACGAGAGAATCTGAAGGGAAAAAGAGTATTTTCCCTTCACCAAACTCGGACACTCCCTCCTTTTGAATTCCCTTTCAGCCTTCATAACTTATAATCCTCAAATGACAAACTCCCCCGGGGCATTATTGTTTAGCGATTTAGGGGTTTCTATAGAACTTTCGTGCAGACAATTCAAAGTTACTCTGGCAAAACGGCTATCTCCGGACTGCTTTTGTTTCGAAGTACACCGGTTCACGACTGGTCTCGGAATGATGATTGATAATGCATTATGTTCGAAAGAAAATCAAATTTGGAATTGATATTACATATCATTTACTTTATATGGTCAGCATATTTCGGATTTGAGATAAACGAATCAGCAGTATATCGTCACTCTGTTTATACATAATGGAAAAATTTCTGTTTAATTCAATTTAATATCGATTGTAGCCATTATCTCGAGTCACATGCGATTCCGTTGTTCTATTGTTCTTTGCACCTCACATTAAATGTTTCAATCCATTTGTTTCCAAATGTTTCCCAGTATCAATCCATTTGGATGATGCTTGTCCATTTTACAAGTATCATCCAAATGGATTGAAACTGGGCTCATGAAATAGCGTCTGACGATCCAAATACCTATTCAAGGGCGCATCTTGGTCACACGCCAGTTTATATTGCAGTGTACAATATTTGTTATTGAGAAAACCGGTAGTGGGTGCTTATTTAAATCATTATACAAAAATACGGGTTGCGGACATTGAAAAGAATAGCGAGATACATTCAAGTTCATCCATAAGTGGGCTTTGTCTGACTAGATTAATATGCTTTTGCGAGTTGAAGCTTACTGAGGAGTGCTTCTGTAACAAAATAAAAGCGCGTGAAGGCTACTAACTAGACCCCACTCGATCCGATTAAACTTGGAAAACCCACGAGTTAATCCGTTTCCCTTTTTTTTGTCGCATTTGCTCGGTCTTTTTATCTCCAAATCCTTTTCGAGTCTCTCAATCAGGGTAGACTTAACGGTCTACGGAAAAAAGGAGCCGTACAGTAAAACCTTTGCCATACTGTAGCGAATTTCTCGATGTTATCTGCAACGGGTTGGTGGTGAGGTAAGTGTTCAGGCGTCTAAACTATCGAAAACGTAAAAAAGCGGTATAGGAAGACGACTTCGCTATGAATTTTCGGTACATCATTCCACCCTTTTGTGTCATTTAAAAGCCGAGCCTTAATGAAAAACCTTTGTTTTCAAGTCTATTTGTAGGGCATAAAACAATGATATTTGTATTCATGAATCCTTTCCGCAAAATTGCAAGCTTGTAGTCTTGAAAACTTCATTCATGCAAAGACTGTCACGTTAAGCTAAAACAAAATCCACAATCATGAAGCATGGCTATAAGAGCGAATATTCGAAGTGATAACAGGTTTTATGTTGGTAAATGTCTTCATTTTACTGGTTTTGTAACAAATTTGTTTTCCTTTTTTGCCAAGTAACACCTCAGTTTATGGATTTTCCAACGCTGAACGCGCTGGCGAAGTCAGAACTGCGATATCTCATTCAGGTATCAGATTGGAGCAGATGATTCGTGAACAACATCTCAAGTAACAACCACGTTTTTTCATCTTCAAACAAGAATCGCAATCTTGACTTCGCCGTCGTGTTCAGCTTTAAAAAATCTTTAAAATGAGCCGTCAATTGTCAGACTGTTTCAATTTTGGAATTTATGGGTGATTCCCCCCCCCCCCTTAATTCCCCCAAAACCCTCTTATAGTGGGCCGATTCTGCCCTTCCACGAACTCAGCCTTTCGATTGCAAATTTGAACTTTTATCTCTATCTATCGAGATTTATCGTGTGGAATGCATCGTCAGTCAATCAGTTTATTCACAATATTGCCTGGTAGGCTAATGTGGGGAGGGAGTGGTGTTTGTGTTAGTAATATGTTGCTTGGATTGTGTCTTGATATGATGTGTTTATGGGAGTGTTGCGTCTGAGTTGTTGTCCCTCAGCTGTCTCCTCTTCAGCCTACGACTTTCGGTTAGTGGAGGGCCCGAGATCGCTGCGACTTGAGGGTTGGAGTGTCCCACAGCTCTTTCATGGAGTGCTCTGTAGGCCACCTCAATCTTCTCCCTCACCGTCTCCATCTTCAGGTCCTGATGGAGGACCTCATTCCGGACGAACCATGGTGCTCCGCAGATTTGCCTCAGTACTTTATTCTGCATGGTTTGTACTTTTTGTACTGTTGTTGCGCAGGCGGAGCCCCAGATTTCGCACGCATACGCCCATATTGGTTTGATGAGCGACGTGTATATCAGCCTTTTGTTGTTGAGGTCTAACTTGGCACCCGGATTCAGTACCGGCCATAGCTGGTATACACGCCGCATGCATCGCTGCGTTTTTGGGAATCATTCTGCTTTTGATAATCTTACCCATTTATCGTGCAGTTATATACTGTTGCTAACAACAATAGCAAAAGCACTGACTTCCAGTGAAGAACATGGCTTTAGGTAATCGTAATTATTGCGATTACCTAAAGCCATGTTCTTCACTGGAAGTCAGTGCTTTGACCTATTTTGTGCGACAATGGCCAACTATCATGCCTAATAAACCCTTAATGGGCGTGAAATTAGCAAACGCTTGGATCAATGAATTAAATCTTAATGATACACATGATGCCTTCATTAAATGTCATAAAAGATGATGTTGGGTTATTATCATTCGTGTGGACGATTTAGGTTGATTATTGTGTACGACTTTTTTTCCATTCGTCAAGTGCTCAGAGCGAGGAATTTTGAAACTCGTCTTCTTTTACAACCATTCCCGTCTTAATTTACCCCAGTAATGGGCCGCTTTCAAGCCTCTAAGTGCTAGAGGAGATCCACCGAGCGGAAACCATTTACGTAAATGGTTACTGTCACCATTTGTACCGCCGCGCTAGTATCTGAGACACAAATTGAAAGTGGAGTTGCTGAACACTGATATCGCACAAACAATTATGAAGCTTAAGAATATTAACTTAGGGACCCATTTTAATGAGGTGGTTGTTAAGGAACTAGTAGGTACATCGTAACAATCGTGAAATATAATTTTCAAAAATCAAACCAAGAGGATGGCAACGGTGTATACATATTATATCAAGGGTAAATCAAATGAGGTTCAGTAACTGATTAAATTAAGAATTGCAATGACCAAGAACGAACTACAAGATTTACTGGAGCCGTAACATTGTGAGATGCGGAAAAAGGGTGATTAAACATGGGGAAGAACCAAAATAATAGAATCTAACGTATATCTGACATACGATATTCATGGTACACAGTACCTAATAGGATATCTCTCCACTTGATCCACTTCAAATTTAGTTTGTCCGAGATTGACCTTACAAATCAAATTTTCTGTTTGAGACAGAAAATTTGATCCTGTTACTGTAGGTGCATAGGTACCTCTTCATTAGAGTAGTAGATGTTTAGGTTGGAAATAAACGGTACAAAAGCGTTTATATTTCCTACCAAAGTAAGAAAAATAGTAAATGTCTCATAAAATGTTCCTAAGTTCATTCCAATTAGGGACAGTCGCGTGACGGATAAACTTTTGAAAATGAAACAACAGCAGGTTTCCACCAGTCAGGTGAAACCTTCTCTTTGAATGAAAGTTCGACTTGGCTTGATGGTTCTCACTTCTCGTACTCGGTTGCAAACATGGACGAGCGTCGTGGTAGGAGATGAAGGCTTGGGTAAATAGGAGGAAGTGGGACATGGCAAAGTGTTAGTTTCCAAGACGTCGGCCGCTCCTTCGGACTCAAGTTTTCAGTCCAGAACTTTCTGACTTCCCTTCCACCCCCAATTTCATAACCAAGTGGAAACTGTTAGTTTCGCAAGTTCCCTAACGGGCGTCATGAATCCTGCTCCAAACAATGGGAACTCCGCGTCCGCCCCTTCCGTGTTTCCTTTGGCCTTCGAACCTCTTGTGGCTATCTTCCTGGGTCTGAAGCCAGGCGTTTGAAATATTAAAGACTCGATTACTCATTCAGCAAACTTCAGTACCGTGATATACGTCCGTTAACTATTAGATTAATACTAATTCACAGTAAACTATGGACAATGAGAGAGTTTCACGAGGACGGTTCTTAAGAGGAGCGACGTTGGGCCAGAGTCGCCTTCTTCAGGAACTTAAATATTCTGTTTCATCTCAATCTTGACTATTCCCAGTACTGTAGTAGATGTAACTAGTGTAGTAAGAAGTTCATCTCTGGTTTACTATTTTCAATAATGAACCTCTGTAATCGATAAGAACAAATATTAACCCCCTTCATAATTTCTTCATTACCTACATTTCAAAATTACCACAACCTGATAATAAATGAGATAAAAATTTTAAAAAAAGGCTGTACAGTCTGTCATTGTGGTTTATTATTATTATCACAGCTGAGAGTGATCTAGAAATGGATTCTGGGCCGAGTCATGTAATTCATGAATTGTAGTGGACCAGATGTTTTTCAGAGCCTACATCATCCATGCTCATCTCTATTACTGAGTACCTACCAACAATATGATTTAAATATATATTCTGTGTAGCATTTAATTATATCAGGTGACCCGACAGAGGAAGAAAGTATGGTGAAGATAATAATAGTGCACCCACCTTCTCTTCTGTGATTCTACTATGGGATAAATCATGAATAAAACGTATTAACAACACCATAGAACTCATGATTTATGAGTGATCTAATCATCATCAAATATTAAGGATGCTCTCCGAACAAACCGCTTCATCTATATTTCACCGCTTAAGCCTAGCAAGGTAAAGCAAGTTGATATATTTCCATAATAAGACCCTACCCCAAAAGGGAACACCCGGGTCTGAGGTTAGATGGAGTCGACTACAGTCTGAGTTGTAGTCTGAGAGTTAGAGGCGGACGTTTGCGCCCTAGGGCACATTCGCTCCTTTCAGACCCTCCCTCGAGCCGCGTTGCTAAGGATTACTTGGCTCATCCAACACGCGGCCAGTGTGAATGGACTTGTGTTGAATTCGAAATGGAACGGTATCTTCTACCTTCACGTATCATGTTTAAACTTACAGTTTTGGTTGCTGCAAATCTCTATTTGGTACCCAGAAAACAAATGGAATTATTGTTGATGTCAATTTAAATTTGCAAAATGGTATGTATCTCCTCGAAGGACCACCTCAACAAAACTTGAAGATAAAATCACTGTTGAAATAAAGGAACCACGGGTGTTCATTTAAACAACTGCATTATAATTGCATTCAATGCATTGCTGGTAACGAGGTTCTTTGGAGATGATCTCTTGTTGCCTAAGTTTACCACTTAAAACTTGAAAATTAAATAAAGGAGTGACTAGAATGAGTTGCTCGCAAGATACGTAAGACAGAGAGTTTTCCGGGACTTAGAATTACTGTCTTAGATACCCCAGTGTTGTCAAAGGGTGCAGGTGGCTTTCGGGTTTGCCAATGCTCCAGGTCTGGTGAAAATTCCAGTATGCACCAGGGAAAACTCCTCAATTGTGATAGACATTGTGCTCCTGGCCAAGTCATATTAAGATTTCCAGGAGTGCCGAAATCTTACACGATGTTCTGATAATACCCGTATTTGGTAAAGTGGAGTTTATTACTAGATTTCATGTAGTGTCAAAAATAGTATGGACGTCCAGAGAGTACGTGTAAATACAATTTTTCGATAGAATCCTAGACCTTCTCGTCATTTGAAAAGCGTTGTTCACCTCGAAACACCTTTAATTTATTGAAAAGATGGTAATCTGATGGTGCCAGGTCCGGGGAGTCACAATATCCCACCCAAATGAAACAAGCAGTTCCTGAGTGAGACGCACCACTAGTCAACATTCCTTTCCTTTTGTACTTGATTTTGTTTTTCAACTTCTTGAGTGTCTCACAGTATGCACATGCATTCATGGCGGTTCCTTTAGGTATAAAACCGACCAATAATATCTCTTTCCAGTTCCAAAAGACTGATGCCATAATCTTCCTCTCTGAAAATTGGACGTTGTATTTTTTGGTTGATGGTGAATGGGTATGGCGCCACTGTGGAGTCTGCCTTTTTGACTCAGGAGTATAGTGACACAGTCACCAGTCGCGATTGAGTCGAGAAAAGTTTCACCCTCGTTTCACCGTTAATCCCACAAAATTTTACGGAGCAGAGATCGAGATAAGTTCAAGCGTATTACACACACAAGCTTATCACGATCGTTTATGATATTATGAGTTACTATTTGTCATGAGTTGAAATTAAATACAAATTTTGTCTTTAAATCATCCGTGTCTTTACACTTGATAGTTAACTGGAACCATTACGAGTACTATAACTTCGGAAAAATACTTCAAGTTTTTGTTCAAGTGGAATCATGAGAGAAGGTGATACTGCTCGGAGCGACGTGGCGCAAGCGATATTCCTGTACCTCAAGACCGAGCAGCCGTGCGGGCTTGCATAATCTGAAAACCATTCGAGCATCAAACTACTCGTAACAAATATGTCAACAGAATTGAAGATTAACTGGTTTAAACCTACATGATCAAGGTTTCCAATATTTCAAGGTTTCCACGTACCTATGATTCTGTAAAATTTCTAATGAAACAAAGCGGAAGGTTGTAGAGGTTAAAACAGTGGAACTACTGAAAATGAAAATTAAATGACTAGAAACTTGTATTGGCTCATGAAAACGATGGTAACTATTGTTACAACTGATCAACTGTTGATCAAGCAACATGAAAAAAATTCATGCACGCTATGTTTGCCTCGAGAGTTTGCTTTCCCACTTTCTAGGTTCCTACTGCTTACTCGCATGATTGAATCCAGTTCGTTATTGTCCATCTCTTCCTATATCCGTAAAGCTATGATATTTCAATCTATCTGAAATTTCGTGCTAGATAACGGTCCTTGATTGAAAGGTTCTCGGTCCTTGAGGTATTAGATCATTGGTTGATTTTATGAAAGTTCAATGAAAACTCCAAATGTAGTTGAGTTACACTCATTGATGAATTGAGTGTAATTCTCATAGGTGATTCTTGTAAATTATCTTATTCTTCTACAATTAACATGGCTTATGGAGGAATATCAATCATGACACTTCTATTAATAGTTTTATTTTTTTTTAAATTTGATATAATAATTTCAAAGGGATGGTATACATAATTATTATATAAATAGGTAATAGGTATAATATATTATATTATTATATACATTATAATATACATGTATATTATAATGTATATTATAATATATGTACAATATAATGATAATATGTATATTATAATGATATTATCATTATTATTCTACAGGTTCACAGAAGTATACTCCGTTGTCTAAACTAGTACAGTGTGAGATGGGGTAGTGGTGTTGAACTGGAGGTCTAGAGGGCTTCGTAAAATCCTTCTATTCATAAAATTGATATAATGAGTTGTACAATGATCCAGATGAATTCAATATAACGTAGATCCTCATGAACAAAATATACGGGCTAGCCATTTGCTTCGTTTCACTAGGGGAATCCCTAGGAATATCCAAGAACGAAAATAAGTCAGGGACCATGATCGCACAACGAATCCGTCTGGTTCCGAGTTATAATTGAATGCCGGCAATCACTCACTCAGTTTTTCGATTAAACCTGCGGGAAAGTGTGGCTTAGTGAGACCGTTCAATCAAGAAGAAATACGATAAACCGGAGGGAAGTCGTGCATTAAAAAAAGTTCAATGAGATAATGAGCTAGCTCTAAGCTGAAGGGATCTGACTGCGATTAAGTGCGAACGATTTCACTCGAAATTTGGGAATGGAAAGGGGGTGTCAGGTTGGTCGGAACCTCGGAGTATGTCCGGGAACTGGGTTATTTATAATGAATCAAGGTTTAATGCGCGAATAGAATTCAGATGAGCAAAAAACTATGCTTTCAAGGTTTTGCGTTCACCAACATACTCGTATTATTACCATACATATTATGTCCTTTCATATCCTCCTAATGTTATTTCTGTTCTTGCATTGTGACTTCTGCCCCAATGCTCTCTAAGCAAAATCTGTAATATTTTTTATCCCGCAGTGAATTTCGTTAAACTTCCTATATGAGATTTAAGGCAGCTATTCCCCAACACAAGTTTCATGACTAGGAAGGAAAGGTCGTAATTCTTCGGCAATCTTGGGTGAATGCCAAGAAAAAAGACACAATGTTTAAAATGCTAAAGAGGCCCGCAGGAAGAGGTTCACCTCGTAGAAAGGTCATAAACCTAAGTATGAGATGAGACGAGAGCTAATTTGTATTATTGTATAATACACGACGTTATTTTGGGTTTTTACCAATTGACTCGGAATTTGGCTTGAGCACACCGAACCACTATTAGTGAGTTCAGTTTATTAATTATGAAGAACGTACACATCTTGAAAATTATAATTATAAAAACACACGGGACGGTATAACATGTCGTCTTTATCTAATAGGTACTATAGATTTCAATGATTAATTTCATTTTGGATGGTGATTCAGAAACTGTTTTTCATTAATCTACGTAACGGGTTAAAAAAATTAATATAGAGTACAAATATGATAATATGTATTGTCGTGGGAGGAGTGTGCCAACATTTGATCAGATACAATTTTATTTCAACATATTTCGATTTATTCTACAGGGCTTTATCATAATCTTCCTTCCTATAAAGGAAGATTGATGTGGCGTGTTATTATTCATCGTGTATCGTATCACAATGTTTCCTCTTGTGTTTTCCATTTTTCACTATCCACCTTTTCAAATGAAGTAACAGATACTTTCTAACAAATGACTCTTGATGTTGAGGGGTCTCATCCCCCAAATGTCACTCTCCCTCTGTTCTGATCCTTCCAACTTTTCTGTTCAGGATTGAACTTTTTTGTGCTTCAGTCAAACGAAAATGTGCCTTAAAGAGAGTGGATAAACACAACGGTTAAATTTAGATTAGAATATGATCCGTTTCCTCTGTAAGTGAGATCTCGAACCTCTTTCCATCTTTTTCCACCACCACCAACGTATCGACACTGTGTTAGCGTTCCATCCCCACAACTCATTTTCAATAACTGCTCACACTTGATGGTCGCACATGCTAACACACATGCTAAACCAAATAGTACACGAACTAAATCACTCCGTTAGAATAAATGGATTTGGAGTGGGATTTCAAATGGAAGAATGAGTCAAGTATAAAAAATGTTATCTATTCAAATGAAAATAACATGCCAGTTTCGCCTGTCATTGTCAGTAACAATAGTAATGTATGGTCGGTCTCTTTCCTTGAAAACTCATTAAATTACCGAATTTTATCCATGATGGTATTTGAAAAGCATTTCTTTTCATTGTTGTCTATTCGTGGCTTATTAAAAGTAAATACTTTACTTACATGCAGACAGTGACAAAGACAAAGTGTTTTCTTCTTCTTGGTACAAACAATTAAGTACTAGTGACCAACTATAATTCTCATGTGATCATGAAAAGAAGTTACATCTGGAAGATGACCTCGTTTACCTCGGTTTTAAATTTCAGTAGTTCTTTCCATCATCTTCGGGCTGTACTCCGGGCAAACAAGAAAACCAACTCTGGAAAACAATCAGAATAATATTTGGACCGATGCGGCAAATGGGAGAAAATAGAGTTTTCCATTTCACTGTCCTCCTTTTTCATACAACTGTTGGGAACGTAAGAAGTGAGAAACTTTTCTATAATGCGGCCACAACTTTTCCGTATTGTCCGAAAATTGCGTTCTCCAGGAGGTTTCGGAAAATCTTTTCAGAACGGAGTTATTTTACAAATTGGAGTTTGAATTAGGAAAGTATGAAATTTCGGAACAATTATTCTAATGGATGTTGAGGCTGGGCTCCCAAAGTATCTGATAACGAGACCAGAGTTGGACGACCCGAAACTTTTCTTTTTCCTTATAGTTGATTGTTTGAAACCACTTAGAGGCTTCGGCCCTCACTGAGAGTTCTTTCGCCTCGTTCTTAAACCACTTCATTCACTCCTGTTCCCGACACGCACTTTTCAACTTTTGCTTTCGGAAGAGAACGACGCTCCTCTCCTTCAGGTTTAATCAAGTGTGACGTATAAAAGTTTTAGATTCCGCCAAAGGGAGTTTGGAAATTTTTATCCGGCGATAAGTACACGTTTGTAGACTGATATCTTTATTCACAATCAATTATCACCTGCGTTTTTTTTTTTCCTGTGCACTGTTGAACAAATAAATTAACAACTCTCTGATGTGAAATAGAGATGCCATCGATAGACGATAGAATCGGAATACCAATATTTTTCATCGATGTATCGATATTTTCACCGATAGTATCTGGTATCGATACTTGAGTAACCGATAGTTTCCGACGATATTCTTTTTTTATCCGATGTATCAAACATTTCCAAAATTCGGATGAAAAAATCTGAGTTTTAGTATGGTGGGTGAACAAGCGGAGCTTTCTACTAGTTCCATGGACGTTCTAACCTTCATGACTAAATTTTACTAAATGTGTCCATCATGGCGTCGGCCTGGACAGGAAAATGGGAAGAAGAAGAAAGGTGAGTGTAGGTGTCTGTGTCGTAATTTATGTTTAATTTGTCCGTGTCGTAAACAAGTAGTTATGTTTAAAAAGGTATGAAAACTAAAAATCAAGATATCATCGCCAGAAAATTGGCATTACAGTTGGGCTTAGGTACCTATTTACATAGTTTTTAATTGAATGTTTTTCCTTCAACCGATATTTTAGTAAATATCGATATTTTTGATCGATACTATTGGTTGCAAAAAGTATCGAGTCTGCGGTGTACGATAAATATCGTCATCGATAGCTTACCTCCGATACTATTATTATAATTGAATAATTATCCAAATGAATCCTAGGTAGACCAATATTACATTAGTGTAGGTAACTAACCAATACTACAATAATTATTGAGTTATTACTATTTTCTAAATAATATCATATATTATAGAAGATAGCAATATATAAAATATAATATCGTCGACTGCGTGAAAAAAGAGATAAGTCCACTTTTTGCGAAATTGAGTTTTATGCATCACCGGGTTCGTCAAGAACTCACCTACAAGATACTAAGTATCTAAGTATCTAAGATGATAAGTCTTATTAATTATTATGATAATAATTATTATATTAATTATAATTGAATATTTATCCAAATGAATCCTAGGTAGATCAATAATTATTATTGATGGGAACGTCACTGAGCTTGTTCCTAATCCCGCGAATGCTCGTTGCTAGCGACCTATCATCCCATGCAGTTCCTGGTTTCGGGGTTTATGCATACAATATAAATCGGCAATATAAAAACAAATATAACTCGTAACTACTTTTATAATATTATTTAATAACTCGTGAATATCTTTTGGTTCACTAAATAATTATCTTCCTTCTGGAACAGCTCATGAAAATGAAGTTCTGAGCGGAAACTCCCTACAACCGAAAGTTTATAGTTCAGGTCGTCCTTTGAACGTCTAGTTCCTTCAATATTAAACTGGGGCAATTTGAATTGAAAATGAAAGTTAATAAAAGTGTTGTGAAAGGAGGAAAAGGCTGTGCTTCGCTTAAACCTGAATTCCCTCCACAGCGGTAGAGTAATAACTCTTCTACAAGGATAACTCCTATACTGGATTCATAATTTCCGATTCAAACTTCCCAGTGAATAAAACTCGAGTCCTGCATCTGGAAAAAAGAGGTGTGAAAACGATACCTGGCAGATATAAGTTGTTGCACAGTTATTGTAGGCATACTTCCAGTCACCTACCATAACTGTACACAGAATGGGCGAATACGGTAGGTAGGTAACTGAAATGTCGGCCGCTCAATTTCCGTATGTTCCTCCTTGAATAATGAAATCTACATAAATATCTACAGCCTATAAATTCATTTTTTACTCACTCGTATCGGTGAAGAGCGTTTTCCCCGAATCTTTTGAAATCGAACTAAATTATCGTAAAAATCGTGACTCGTAGTCCGAAATCAGATTCTTTGAGTCAGTCCGAAATCAGATTCTTTGAACTTGCTATACCTATAAAAGAAGCTATGTAAGTCTAGAAGGAGACGAGGCATTGATGTTCCTTCTTAATAATTAAACAACCATCTTCGGCCTCCTGCAACTGTTAATAATAGGTACCGTACTTCAAACATCTTCTTCAAGCAATATTTTCTTTTGAAAACGTGCATATAAATACTTCATGAAGCTGTTTTAAATGCAAATGAACTTTCTCTTCGTTCCAAGGATTCTACTTCCATCGTTTACATCTATCCTTTCTTATTGTTTGCCTTCTGAGAGGTTCGAACGCATACTAATTTCTGTGTACTGTAGAATAAACTCCCAAAAACTCATTAACCTAACGGAATAAAGTGTAAAGGGTGACTGAAGAGTGAGTTCTTTAGACGAAACGGGTCAAGTTAGCTTTTCATTAGCATTTGAGAAGTGGAAGAATATAGCCCACAGTTTTATTTGCAGTAAATTAGTTTATTGACCGGATGGGTAGAATAAATTCTAGAAAATTCCATTCCTGAGAGAATCGTGTGTTTAGTCACAATTTGACGAGAAGTCTGATTTTGTTAGTCTACATTACAAGAACATTCCAAATGAAGTCATGTTGGCACATGGTTTGTTGTTCAACAAAGACCAATGTGCTGAGATTCCGTTTTAATGAGTCTTATCTATTAACATAATTATTATCATAAGGAACAAAATTGTCTTAGAGTTGGTTTAGATTATTCTTAAAGTACATAGTGAGCTCTAACATACTCCAGGACCGCATATCATCACAGCGCACTATATGTGTCCAGTTTCCTCTAAGCATCAAATGAGGACAATGTAGAATGGTATCATCAATGTAGAGGGACACACTTGATGAAGAGATAATGAATGAATGAACCTACCTGCCTCGCAAACTGACTGATTACGAGAGGCACCTTTGTATCGTTATCAATGTGAAACGACCCGACAATTGTCTACAGAATTCCAACAACCCTCTCCCGGTCGAAGTGGTGGTACGCGTGTATGGCCTTGACTTTGAAAATTTTATCTTTCCTCCATTACCGACATGCTTCTTCGTGTCTGACACATTTCATCTCTCTGTCTGAATTAACAGATGAGTATGAAATGAAAAACTGTCCGGCTGGTTGAATTCATGTCAAGCTGACTTTTCATATGTACGATGGTCGATTTGATCACGTTCCGTTCATTCGCTCTAAACTTCTCAATGCTTTATTATGTTACTTCGGAAGGAAACGTCCCCTAGCATACTGCAAACGGCTGACGATCTCCCTTGAAGGATTGGATAAATAACTCCGAAGAGCCAAAGAGCTGGTCCATAAATTAGTTGATTACCTTTGGCTTTCAGAGGTGATGTGCATTTGGATGATTAGGTGGATGAGTATTTTGGTCATTCTGTCGATTTCAATGGAGGTATATTGAATTATTTCCTTAATAAATATTCAAATGGCCTTGAAAGTTGGTCTAAAATGTTGGTGAGTTCATGAAGAACCTACTTCTCGAATCACTTCTCCTGTACGAAGCGGATTTGGCGAATTATATACCAGAAAGAAACTAAATACATAAATGACTTGACTTTTCATTTAGAAATCTATGATCCCATCACATCTCCTAGTGAGCTTTTATATCTGAACGCATACAAATATGGTTTTGTTCAGTATGTCACATGAGTCATCCTACTGTAGGATTTTTCAAGGATTAGCTACACACTGGTTGCATTTGCGTATGTTCACAAAGTCGGTGATTTTTATTGTTTTTAGAAAAATAGTGAAGGCAACTAGTGATCGTTCCAACATACGAGTACCTACATTGATTTTTCAACTATTTAACAAAGACGCTCTGAGATGCTACCGTGCATTGCAGTGGGAAAGAGCCAAGTGGGGCATAGAGCCACTCACGCTTTGATAAGCATTTTGATTTAGTATTTAGTATAGCCACTAGACAAGAGTTATAAAACAGAAACTAGAGGAAAAAAATATTGCATCTCACTAAAGTTCGTTCCAACGTTCAAAACAACAGGTTTCAGTAAATGCTCAAGTCTCAATTGAAACACCTGGGACAGCTTTCAGTTAATTTCCACATTGCCAGTGGAAATCGCTCAGAGTTTACCTTCGTTCCGCACCAGAGCACGTTTGGGCCGCTTTTCCACGGTTCGTCATGAGCTACCGACCAAGCACGGACTCTCATTTCGCATATTTTGTTAATTCCGGAATTCGGATGGTGGAAAAGGTGGATGGCTCGAACTGAAATCAACGCTACGAGCCTAAACAAACCCTTTCTGCGCCATGCAAATTAAATGGTTAACCGTCTACATGGACCAGACCTTATTTCACTTGGTAATGATCCGTCTCTGTTTCTCTCTCCCGGATCTCTCGGTTTGCACTGGTGCCGTTCGTATCACAATATCCCTTCCACTTCAAATATGAAACCGTTCTAACAAATATTTTTTATTTACGAAGGTTCTGCTGATTCAGTTGTGACAGTTTATTCGAACGTGGAAAGGATACAATTTAAAATATGTAGAACCCAACTGATATATCAATAGTGTAAATCCCTTTGACATCTTGCGAAACAAATTTATCAAACTCATTCAGAAAATGAATTTTAATTTTGGATGAACTGCTAAGATGACAGGTTCCAGTCCCGAAGGCAGAAACAAAAGGTATTGAGCTGTTATAATGACGATTAAATCAAATTTTGATAGAAAGATGGAATTATTGAGTGTTTAATGTTAAACTGAATATAATAACATTCATAGATGGAAACAAGAAAGTGCGGGTAGGCAAAGTAGATCTATGGTTTTGACTAAAACCCAGTTCCACTACACATTTATGTATATTTTATTAGTTTCTTGTACAAGTAATAAAAACGTCTCGCCATGGCACCAAGGGGAGATTTCGAAACGGTTACATCTGTTTAAGGCGCACGGGAAAAGTGGATATGATATTTGCTTCTGATATGCTTTGATATTAAATATCAAACAAATGTTGTTTCTGTAGAATGATATTTGCGAGGCGGGTCCACTTGATTTACCCGCACTTTCCTGTTTCCATCTATTATATTGTGCTTAACATTGAACACTCAATAATTCCATGTTTCTGTTAAAATTTGATTTAATCGTCATTATAATTTTTTTTTTTTTTTTTTTTTTTTTTTTTTTTTTTTTTTTTTTTGGGGGGCTTTGATAGGCTTATGCCTTTGGTCACGTAGACCTCGAAGTGGGTCTATTGTGACATTGTGCCCCTGTTCCTACACTACAACATTGGTAGTGAGGAGACGGTTTACAGCCTCCTCCCGGATGAAGTGGAGCAGGCTGTTGTCATCGATTTTTGCAACCTCGGAGGGACTGAGGATGCCCTTACCAAGGTGCTTAAATCTTTTGTATGCAAGCGCTGGACAGTTACAGAGTATGTGTTCCGCTGTCTCTGGCTCGCAGTCACAGAGTCGACAGTCATCTGTCCTGCATATTCCCATCTTTTTGAGGTGGTATTTGACTGGACAGTGGCCAGTTAGGAGGCCTGTAACGGCCTTTATGTCCTTCCGGCTGAGGGAAAGGAGAGCCCTGGCTTTCCTTCTGGAAAAGCATACGAACTGCTTGGCTTGTCTCATTTTTGGAGCGCCTTGCCAATGCTTTGTTCTCTGCTTGTCAACCCACTTCCCCACTTCTCGGGCTATGAAGCTCTCTGTAATGCCGAGGAAAGGTTCTGGTCCAGTGGGGTTTGACATGGATGCCTGTTTGGCGAGGCGATCCGCCTCTTCGTCATTATAATAGCCCAATCGCTTTTGTTTCTTCCTTTGGGTGATTCTTACACCGAGTGTTTTTTTTTTTTTTTAATAATTTATAGTGCTAGTTACCGACTTCCCTTTCGCTCCCTGACTATGACTATCTAGTCACCCATTCTAACAACATTTTAGCTCATTACACCATTTATAGGATTCAAAAGTATATTGTATAAAGAACATAAATCTATAAAGAAGGCCTATCTAAACAGAAGATAATAAACTGGTATGGAAATATTGGCAGCATTTTGGTTTATTATCTTCGATAATGAACCATTGGAATCGCCCAAAGAAAAAAAATTTTTAACCCCCCCTCAAAATTTGTTGGTTTACGTTTCAAGATACGTAGATTCAGAAAATCGAATAAAAAAAAATCCGTCCGTCCGCCGTACGCCGTACGCCGTACGCCGTACGCCGTCCGCCGTACGCCGTCCGCCGTCCGCGCCACTTTGCCCAGTTAGCGTTGAGTTAAAATTACGAAATTTTTTTTATGGGTTTCGACCAACCCCACAATGGTCCTCGAAACTTTTCATAACCCTAGGTCAAGGGGGAGGGGTTCAAAACGAATTTTGAAAATTTGAAAATCTCATATCTCGAAAAATTCATATAGAACGGTATGTTTTTTATTTCATATTTAGATAGAGTTTGTTCCGTAGAATTTTTTAAGACCATCCGCAGCTTCGTACGACCAGCCGTTCGTTCACAATGAGGGCTCAAAGATTGTGCCTCACAACACGATCGTGTATCAAACTGTTGAAATACAGGTCCATTTTCATACTAACAAGCTCTTTGGAACATCATATGGCTTAAGTGATGTCGAGTTTGTTGTTCTGAGGTGCGTTTCGTGCTACGGAAATGAAGGTAATTTCGAATGTTTGTTGGTAGGTACTTCTTTTATAGAAAAATTATTACCGACGTAGTATTAAAAACCCCAGAATTATATCGTATTAATTAATCATAATTAATAATAATTATTATTAATAATAAATACGAATGATTAATACCTAACAATAAATTATAATAATTTTCACTAGGTACCTACTTGATAAAATTGTTAATAATTAGTGATAATTTATAATAATAATTAATCTAACATTTAGGATCTAGACATTTAGACCTAGTGATCTAGACAGAAGGGTGATCTGTACAAAGAAGATAATGAACCGTTGTGTCAAGAATTTGCAGAGTTTTTTATTTTCTATGTGTATTATTCATTCTGAGAATGTTGAAGTATGAAACAGACAATAGCCCAACGAAATATCCACCGTAATTGTTTGTAATCATTGTTGGATCCCTCAGAGAGAAGGTAGAACAGAGGGGTGAGAGGATATGGAACAGAGAAGAGCATTGGATTGCGGGCACTCAGCCAAAGGGGCCTCAAGTTGCCGTGTTGCCGAGTCCTCGTTGAAAGGTGCTTTTGGTTCTTAGTGAGTTTTGCGACCTCTCGCCTCCTCTCCAAGTCGTTACCGTTTATCAAACCAAAATCGTTGGACGGCAGGGGTATGGCTCTTGTTAGTGGCCGTTGGTAAAATGAGAAAGGGGTGTGGCGGGGTTAGTAGTGGTAATGGGTCAGGAACTGGAGAGGCGACTGGCCGAAAGGGTGGTCGAGGTTCACCCAAGGACCTGCCAACCTCAACGCCACTTCATCAAATATGGAATAATTATAACAAACGCGCTCGAGTATCCTGCCAGGACGAGACCTCGTCGTTCTATCCACTTCACCTTGTCCTCGTGTGAGTTCAATGACGTCACGCTCGGTGGAGATCTCTCGTAACTGTCCCTCATGTCATTGCCGCACATCGTATCTTGTCTCTGAATTGTAGTTAACAAGGACTACACATATATGGAACACAGTGGCGTCTACTTCGGAGTCTACGGCTGTCTGCTTCATTTTTTTGGTGGATACAGGGTACTTTGCATATTGTACTCGAATCAAGAAAAATCCACACGTTTACATAAATCTACTTAGGCCAATTTTCGACCAATTTTCATTCAGGGGATTCAACTGATTCAATCAACTTTTTTCTGATGATGAGGGTCTTCTTCAATGTTGCGAGTTTGAATTTGGAGTGGGTTGTATGTGGTTCCTTGTGAACCAAAATCAGCCTACGAGAAGAAATAGATAAAGAAAAAGAAATCCCCAGTCATGCAGCATGATTATAAGAGCGAATTTTCGAAGAAATAATTGGTTCTCTGTAAAATGTCTCTATTAAAGAACATGATGTCCATGAAGAACATCTCAAGTAACAACCACGTTTCTTCATCTTCAAAGTGCTCCAGTTTGAGAGCCGAACAAGATATAGCAATTCTGACTTCCCCATCTTATTCAGCGTGCAAAAACCTTTAAAATGAGGTGTCACTTGTCAGACTTCCCCCTCAGCTTTTTGATATTTCAACTCTAAACACGTCGGTGAAGTCAGGATTGCGATATCACATTCCGTCATCAGATTAGAGCAGACTAACCATGAAGATCATATCAAGTAACAACCACGTTTCTTCATCTTCAAAGTGCTCCAGTTTGAGAACGGAATAAGATATTGCAATTCGAATTTCTCCTCCGTGTTCAGCATGAAAAAAACCTTTAAAACGAGGTGTCATTTGTCAGAATGTTTCATTTTTGGAATTCATGAGGAATTTTCCCCCTACTACTCCCCCCCTCCCCCCCCCCTTAGAGTGGCTCGATTCTGCCCATCTACGAACTTAGCCTGTCGATGGCCAAGGCAGATTTTTTGTGCAAATTTGAACTTTTCATCTCAATCGAGAGTTATCGTCAGGAATGAAACATACATAAATAGTCTGATGACGGAATGCGTTATAACTCGCAATTCTGACTTCACCGTCGAGTTTAGAGTTGAAACGTCCAGAAGCTGAGTGGGGTTTTGGGGAGTTTTCGGGCGCGGGGAGGGGGGGGGATTCGCCCATAAATTAGTTTACAATCGCCCTAATTAACTCGATTCAATTCCTCAAATGATGTTTTTATTCTTCAGACAGTAATATAGATTAATGTAACTTGGTTCACCACTCCACTTTCCAATTTCGTAATTTCAGTAGGTACCATTAGGTACCAGTTAACATTAACATTTCGTATGTAATTAAACTCATTGACCAAAAAGCTTTTATAATATGGTGCACTGCTGCCAAGGCATCCCATTTGGTTTCATCGTTGAGGATTCCAATCAGTTGGTCCCTTGTAAATTTATCTCCCCGCCTGCAAACCCCCAACTCCGCCAGAGTTAATGTTATTCAATCCCTTCATAACACTGGGGAAATGCTATTTTGTGGGACCCCAGCTGGAAAAATTGGAGACTCATAAACCGGGATTTATGATTCACGATTTTCTCGTCCCTCTTCCGGTGTTTGAATCCAGGGAAACACAGTATGACAAGGATAAGAAGCTTACTGATGTTTGAATAATTTATGTCTACGATGTAAGGTATTTTGTTCTTTAAAACATGGGCCCCTTTTCTAATACATAAATACGTTTGAGTGAAATCACTGTCCCCAGTAAGTTTGGAGTATGAGTATCCGAAAGGGAGGAACATTTCCCACTAAAACTGAATCAAGATTTGTTGAGTAGTACCTACTCCTCACTGTTCCCTGAAGGAAACTGTATCGCACATTACTTCATTGATGGTACCATTTGGTTTTTTCGGCCAGTTTGGTTTATTACCTTCAATAATGGTAATAACAGCCTGTCGGGTCATGTTCATACTTGCCCGGCTGATTCAAATAGCACACTGGTGTTGAGACATCGAGTTAATAAATAATGATAGTGGTAATAATAAATAATAAATAATATATATTAATAATTTTGAGTAATTAATAACAATTAATTATTAAATTAATGAAGTAGGTAGGTAGAAGTAGGTAGAAACCTCTCTGACTCTGTCATATTGGTGGCAATTATTTATAGTTGATTCATCATCTTAAACGTTGAATCTATCTGAGATTTAGACAGAATGGTGATCTGCACAAAGAAGATAATAAAACGGTGTGTTAAGAATTTGCCGAGTTTTTCAGGTAAGAACAAACTTATGAGCAGCTATTAAGGATTAACGAAAATTAATTTTTGACGATTCTACTCCGCTAATAAAAACCGATGAACTCAGAACTCGAAAACTGTTTTCTTGTCGTTGATACGTGTCGTAGAGGCTCAATAAATCTATTTTTGTCGTATCGCAACTGAATTTTTGAGTTGGAGACATGGCCAAAATTATTCGAACAGAATGTGACATTTAATGTCACATTCTGTCTGAATAATAACTCCAATGAGAGTCTAGGTTCAAGAGGGAGACTGGGGTTCTTCGGTGAATGGCAAAACTACACCACCCCATTGTCTCCCGGTGAAAAGCGGCGTTGGGGAATGTGAGAGAGTGAATATGAAACAGCACTTACCTGTCAGACCATGTAGAAGGACTGGAGCTTCATATTATAAATAGAATGAGAGGATTGTGGGAAGTAGAGATTGAGCCTGACGGATAGGCCGTCGTAATCCATTGAGTATGAGTCGACTACGTGAGCCGGGACGCCAAAGAATCCACCAACTCCTCTTATATTTCCTTTCTTTCCAAGTGCGGTAAAGAAAAGAGAGAAAAATATTGTTTTCTTCCACTTGATAAATTAGAGAGATTCCAAACTACTAACGATAGCCAAAGTTGATGCTATAAATTTGATGTAGGTACCATACGTTCAGTTAGACGAATTTGATACCTCTACCTGCAAACGTTTATAAATATGGTCGGCAGTTGAAGATGGGGGAATGTATTTGTAGCTAGAAAAAAGGTCAGTCAAATCATGTAGTTGTTCGGGGTGAAGTTGAATCGGGCACGTAGCACAGACTAAATTGTGTAGCCTAGGTGGCACATACCAACATGGAAAATTCAGGTTTCACCTAATCCATCCCGAGTTCTGCCAGTCCGGGACAGGTAATAGAGGAAGATGGACACACCCCGAGTTCTGCCAGTCCGGGACAGGTAATAGAGGAAGATGGACACACCCCGAGTTCTGCCCGTCAGCGACGGGTCCGACAGCTAGTCATCCTCTAAGGGCAATCAACGATAGGGTATTCAATTTTCGAGGATCTTGTAATTAGGTGTCTCTGGCTGCTACCCTCTTTAAAAGCATTTCCGGTGCATGTGCTCACCGAAAACCTTTCAAAATTTTGACGAAGGAATTGCTTTATTTATTAGCAGGTAACGAATTAGGCATATAAATCATAGCGACAATGTGAGGAAGCTTAGAATACGGTCTACCTACACGGCCGATTTTTTTTTTTTTTTTTTTTCTTACATGACCACGAGGTTTCTTCAGTTCTGGTATTAGGAAGCACCAAATCTGCTCTTAGGTACGTCATAATGACATCAGACAATTTGTCACCGAAATCATATTAGAAAGTACCGAAATGATTTATTACAGTTGGTGTGTCAAAATTATTCGGCGAAGGGATATTTCGTTGCCTCTTCGGACAATACATTTTTCTATCTTTGTATAAAACCGTATTGATCTTGAGCATATCGCATGAAATTCCAATCGGCAGACCTCACTCTCCTGTCCTGGATTCCTCAAATATCTTCCATCGTTTTGCCTTTGCCTCCGTCTCGAGTTACCACAACCCCGAGCCTTACATTCATCCTGTGCTATTCGTGGATAATGCTTAACCCGGAACGAGAACCTGACCCGTCCGACCCACTCATCCGTCACAAGGGGTACTGGCCGAGAAGATTAGTTGTAGGGCATCACCGATAAAAACGTGAGGTCGTGTATTCATATAAAAACTGGGATTATCTCGAAAATGGGTCATTCTCCAATTTCGGTGCTATTTCAGTCACAGAGCTCTATAAAATTGATCAACCATCAGAATGAGGATGATTTTTTTTTCTGTTACTAACCTCCTTGAGACCAACATTTCCTTCTCACTATGATGTTCCAGTAATTAATGGGTACCTTGTTATAAAATATATAATGCTAGTTTTGTCACTCCCTAGCCCTGTCACAAAGCTGAGGCTGTGGCTTTACAAGGCAATGGTACCAGTTTCTTTTGCAGTAATCCTAAAAAAAATTACCACATTTCTTTCAGCATTCTTTCAATTATTGGTATAAGACACAATTTGAATTTTAGATGGAACACATCAATCACCAAATTACTTTTTGTCTCTGTCACACAGTTTTTGGTCACTCCCTAGCCAGTTTTTGAAATGCCCGCCAATATACCCTCACAAAGGGAAATTTCGTGCTGACAGGTGATCTGACAACACTGGCAGGGTGCAGAAACACGTGGTCTGCTCTGTTCCCTTTTCTAACCTCTTCAGTTGCTTCCAAGCTGTGATAGTGAAGGTGAAGTGATTGAGTATTTTTATTGATGGTCACTCCCTAGAGTTCAACAAAATCAATACAGGTAAGAATTATGATTTGAATGTTACATAGTTTTGTAGTACATCATAGCCTCTCTACATACACGATTATCTTTGTTTTTTTGTGAAGCTGCTCTAGCGTGAACAAATGAAAAATGGTTGATTTGTCACTCCCTAGGCGGTCACTCCCTAGCCTCAATGAAAATTCTTATGGGACTAGGCGGTGACAATGATGGCAAGGGAGGGACAAATGGGTATAACTCTCTTTCGACAAGCATTATTAAAACCATAAAGATTTTGTTTTTGCTTCCTCAATTACTGCCAAAGGTAGTACTAAAGCAAGAAAAAAGAAAAAGTGTCTTCCAAAATCGAAATTCCACTCGCTTTTTGCATTTCTATCTCAACCAAAGCTATACGACCACACAGTTGGTATATTTTGTGCTGCCATTACATATCATTGAATAGAGTTGATGATTTCAGGAATATGGCGCCAAAAAAAATTTCCGAAAGTGAAAAGAAGGCAAAGAAGAAAGAAGCTGCCAGAAAGAGACGAGAAAAAATAAAAATGGATCCTGTTTTAGCTGCCTTGGAAGCGGAAAAGAAAGGAAGAAATATGAAAGAAAAAAGCAGTTAAAATTGGCTAAAGATATGAATTCTAGAGAGTTGAGAGCAACACGAAAAGCATGGAGGATTAGCAAGAAGGATTCAAGAAACAGAGAGCACCGTGCTAGTCAAGTTGCCCAGCTTATTGAAAATAACTCCCCCCCCCCCCCTACTGATGATGAAGAACGATGTTGACGATGACACCTTACATTGAACCTCAACATAAATGTTGAGTATTTGACATAAATTGTAACATAAATTGAACTGAATGAGCAGGCGATGTGATGAGCCAACTTGACAGTTTGGTATTTTTCCTTTTTGTTTTTATTTTTTTCTTCAAGTCATGGGAGTGTTTTTCCCAATTATAAGTCAGTTCACCTGTTATAAGATAATATTGTAAGCTTCTGTTAGTTCCTTTAGATCCTGATTAAACATAATGATGTTATATAAAATAAACATCATTATGTTTAATCAGGATCTAAAGGAACTAACATGTGACATTACGTTTTACGTTGGGTTCTATAGTCATAATGAATGTGATAAGACTGGAAAATGAAAATGTTTTTAACTATTTTTAAGCAGAACAAGTTTCTTGTTAGAGTTTTATACTATGTTTTTATGCTGAAAATCGTATATATGTTCAAAACGTTAAGGCTGACTACTGCTAAATACAATTTTTTTAAAGATGAATACTGTAATAAGATTTGTATTTCGTTTTGTCACTCCCTAGTCGTATTGGTCACTCCCTAGAATAAGACTTTTTTTTGAAAACCTCTGTCACGAAAACTACGATATTAAGTGTGTGCCTGCTTCAGGAGGATGTCAAGGAGCCTTTCCTAAAGGCAATAAAAATTTTAAAAATCGAAAAAATCGAATTCGGTTTTCGAAAAAGTTTGATAACTAAATAGCACCAAAACTGGAGAATGACCCAAATACCGTAAGGTCAGGGGAATTTCGTATTCTTCCATTTCGTGGGTGATCGAAGGGCATGTTTCTGGTCATTTCTGGTGTTTCTGGTTCCTAAGCCATTGCTCATAACCCTATCATTTCACATTGTCACTTATGATACCTCCGAATTTTTCCATGGGCCACTTCCATTAGTGGCTTTTGTCTTTAAATTTTGTAGTATCTATTTTGTATTATTATTTTGTATTATGATTGTTTGTACCTTATGTACAAACAATCAATCATACCATTTTTTTATGCAGTTGTAAAAGCGTTAATTATTTGGCCAAAATGTTATTAATCACAAAGAAAACTCAATTTCGGAAAACAATTTGGGAAAACAATGTCAAAACTCGGAAAATTCAGATGGAACGGTATAGTTTTTAGTTCAGTTTAGATAGAGTTTATTTTTTAGAATTTTTTAAGACCATCCGCAGCTTTGTACGACCAGCCGTTCGTTCACAATGAGGGCCCAAAGTTGGAGCAGAGTGAATCGTGAGGCAGCCTGTCGGGTCAATTTTCGAACTGGCTCAGCTGATTCAAACAGCGCATGGTTTTCAAATATGTTTAATTTTCAAATAATATTTAATAATAATTACTAATAATGAAGCATAAAATTATTATTAACGAACAATAAAATTTATTGTTTCATTTATATTTAATATCAATAATTTACAATACTTCTTAATAATTAATGATAATTCATAATAATAATTAATCTATCATTCAGTAATCTAGACAGAATGGTGATCTGTACAAAGAAGATAATAAACCGTTCTGTCAGGAATTTGTGCCTGCAATCCACGCTATCAACCGCTATAATTGATTATAATATAAGCATATTATGAAGCATGATCCAAGCTAAGAACCGAATTCCATGAAGTGAACTCTCTCTATTTCAAGATACACTGTCCGGTGGTGAAGACCAATGAAGCAATCCACATTGAATTTATATAAATCCTAATTCAGGAGGAACCACATGAACGTGACCCAAATAAATGATTGTAAGGTTCTCGGAATCTAGCCGCATTTATCAACCACCTTCAAATATATTTCCCTCTAGTTCCACACTGGCCATTGATAAGGAACACGGCTATAGACTTGCCTTTGTACAGTTGGCAACACTTGGTATTACCTTTTTCCCCTTACTTTTTTTCTCTCTCCACTAAGTGCCACGTTCCTTCAAGGATATATTTCTTTTCCCCTACATTAGACGCTTTCCTTTATTCCGGACGGCGGTGATGGACGGCCACAGATTTTAGGGAGACCATCTCGATGTTCCTTCCCTATTCTAATCTCTTGTGGAAAATGTTAGTCGAATTATATATCCTGAGTTGCCTCTCCGTGGGATGCGAAATAAAAAGAAAGAAAAAAAAAAACAATATTTTGCCTAGCACTGCTTTGCAAGCACTAGAAGAGTGTCCTTCCTTCGCAGTAAATAGAACAGGGTTGAGTAGGATAATACCTTCGAATAATCCAATGTCCTCATCACATTATGTACATACTTATTTAATATAAGTTTGTGGATAGCCACCAGCAACAATATCTTCACATCGTTATTATAACACTCACGTCCAGAAAACTACCCCCCCCCCCCATCTAAACACCCAGAACGTCCAGAACTTCGAACATCAAGAAGGAAGACATAAAAAATAAAAAAAATCCAGAACGTCCAGAAACCTAACCCTATTATGCAACTACCATGGAGAGATAAGAGGATATATTATTGACAAAAATACAGGAAACTAGGAGATCGAAAAACATAATAATATAATATATAAGCGACATATTATGTCACTCGTGCCTTATTTGAAACACGGACACGCCCATCGGTGCCAGTTCAACAACGAATGACATCAGCCACCCATCACCAAGAACTACTAACTCACCAAGAACTCGTGGGTTAAGGTTTTAAAATACCTAGCTAGAATCTGAATTTCGAATGGAAAACATCCCTCAGTCCACCGTACGCTGCACTTAACGTTGGTATGAAAATCGTTAAATATTGTTCATTATGTTGGCTGATGTGTCCCAGGGCTGTATTTCCAATGAAGTCCACAATAAATACTCTACGCAAGCAATGAAAATTAACTGCGGGGAACTGAACTTCATTGAAGTAAATCAATCTTACCTATTCGAGCGTTTTCGTATCTTTGTAAAATGACAACTAGGATCACTTGCATTTCCAACGTTCCTGAGCTAATTGATTACTTTTTCAAGTTGGGAGAGTTTCCCTTTCAATATTGATGGTAAGGGACAAATGAGTCCAATTAAATTTTCAAGTTTACTATGCTCTCTGTGGCCGGCTCCGGCCTATCGTGGCTGGAAACTTGCTTTCACGTCTCGCCTCCTATCAAACTTTGACTTGAAGAGACTTAAGGAAACCAATTAATGATGGATGGTCGTGGAAAGAGGAGTTTGGGAGCACTCCAGTAGTTCGAACGGTACAGTTCAACCCCCACAGTTTAGTATTATGGGCTTGGCAGCTATCACTAAGTATTGGATTCTTCACATTTTTGTAAAAGGTTGTAGAATGGATAAATAAATGCTTCAATGTGTCTTATTGCTCTCCATATTGGGTAGATTTGGAGAATTGTGACTATCGTATGAGGATCCTGCACGATTATTTCCGGCTGGGCATTTAGACTGCTATTTATATAAGTTTATAGACCATTGCTTGTTTTTGTCTATTTCGCATATTGAGTGATCATGAGGAGAGCCGCCAGAAATTTGAGCTTAATTTCCCACTCACAGTTATCTGTAGGTAGTATTTAATAATCAATAATAATCAAGCATACAGTTAATCCAATCTGCCTCAATTTCTGGGCTCGCATTCAAGTTATTGGAAACGAAACAATACATTTAGGTAGTTTGAGGGTGACGTGGCAACAAGGCCTACCTCAAATGGGGCTGAAAAACACGGCCTGTCTGAGATAGGGCTGGTCAACATGGCCTACCTCAAATAGTATAGAATAACATGGCCTAACTGACATTTTTGGGCATCTTGAATTTTTTTATTCGGCGGGGTTCAGATTAAAATTAATTAAAATTATTAACCATCCTGTAATTTTATGTAAGTCACATCTGTATAGTATAATATACCTACTATATAATATACCAATATTATTGGCTCCCAGAAGTGTCTATAGTTGCAAATTCGCTTATATGTTCCCAAATTGTAGAAATAAACAGTTTTTTGTGTCACCTGTAAATTTTTATAAAAACACTTAGGCCATGTTGTACAGCACCATTTGAGGTAGGCTATGTTGTTCAGCCCCACTTGAGGTAGGCCTTGTTGCCACTTCACCCTCGATTTACTCTTCTTTCTTGGAAACCAGAGAGGGTGAATTCGGTTAGTAGTTTACCAACAGGTCATCAATGACATTTGAAAGTTTCTTTCTCAGCAATTTTTAAGGAATGTAACCACAGAATCATTAACATAGCGATGGGTTTACAGGTGGATGCAACACCCGAAATGCAAACCTCTCCGGGTTTACGACATTGCTGTCATTCAAGTCACAACTCGACTAATTTTCATTGATTTAGTTATAACTCTGGTAATACCCCTGAATCAACACATACCTACTCTTTAAAATCGTTAGGATGGCACCAGTACTTAGTTCAACGAAGTTGCACCATTGCTGGTTGGGGATTCACGGCTGTGATTCGTGGGACGAGAAAATGTTCTCGCGACTCGATTTTGCCTCCATTTTATTGCAATAATATTGCATGTTATGCTGCTAAGATTCTATATACCTATGTGCTGAAAATTTTGCTGTAGACACTCCCGATCGACTGTGTGATGCCACTAAGCATTCAACCTCTGGTGGACCGTTGGTCTGTGGAGGAGTTGCCGTAGGAGTTGAGAGCTACTCCAGCAGCTGCTCTCGATTACCTGATCCAGTGGTATACGCTCGAACTGACAAAGCATAATATGCTTTGTCATATTATGACTTTTTGTCCAAATTCTGTATTAACTCACCTGTTTACATTGGCTAATGAATTCAGCCATTTTATAATATTCTGTACTTTCTATTAGATGCTCAATAGAAAACAACGGATGAAAAATAAGGTATGCGAGTCAAACGGCGTATCATCTAGTGAATTTTCCCTATTAATGTACATACCAAATGGTTCTATATCGGAAACATTCGAGGGATTGAATACTGAAGCTGCTTAGTCCTGCCAGAGAGTCAAAGGCAAACGTGATTCGCCTTATTTTTTATTCATGTCCCCTCTGGCGGTTCTAGCGGAAAAAAGAGGTCAAGTATTCATAAAACGACAATGAAAAGTGATGGAGTAGAAATGCGATGAGATGGGTGGGTGTTGGCCTCGTAATTCTCGCGAAAAGGCACCACCGCTTTCTGTTGCGCTGCAATAAGCGGAGGGTGCAAAGCAGATGTAATTATTATTCGCATTCGCTTCTCCCGACTCTGGGCGATGAGTACAGCTTTATCAGCATTATTGTTCAGTCGTGAATCCTTCATCTCGCCTCCCTCGTCGCCCCAGCTCGTAAATTTGTCCTACAGAGGAGCGAAGCGGGAATTAAAACCCCAAAGAGACCGTATAGCTGACTCATCTTGATTCCGACCTCGGCCACTTTGGTTTTGTACGTTGCGCAATTCAGAGAAGTGGAAAACAGAATTGGTAGTTGAAAAATTCAAAGTTAGAAACAGCTTTCCCGACAGTGAAATGAATGAATTTTAGTGGAGCACGATAACTAATCTGGCCACCTCAAAAAACCGTCAGTTGTAATTGATTGCATTGGAGATTGGAATTTTTTAATAACCAGCAGACCATAAATAATTGTAGGGAATCCATTTGTTGCTCCCACACGGTTGTTGCTCTGCTTTCTGGGCCAACGTAGTCACTGGCGGAGTTCGGGGTTTGCACGCGGGTGGCCAAGTTTACAAGGGACCAACTGATTGGAATCCACAACGATGGAACCAAATGGGATGCCTTGGCAGCACCGCAGCACATGGGGATATAAAAGCATTTTGGTCAATGAGTTTAATTACATACGAAATGGTAATTTTAACTGGCACCTAATGATTAACTGAAATTAAAATTGGAAAGTGGAGTGGTGAACCAAGTTACATTAATCTATATTACTGCCCGAAGATGTAAACTGCGCCCAACCCTTCCTAACTGCCCAATCTCTCGATGTGTAAACTGCTCCCAGGATGCACTCATACTAGTAATACTCGTTCACTTTGAACTGAGCCCAAGGAACCAGTTAAAAGTAGCTGTTCATTCCACCAAATTTTATGAACACTATGTCCAACTATATATAGGTATATGGTAAGTACTAATCAGTTAATTGGGGGATGTTTTTATTCTGCAACCCCGTAAACTTGATCTATATGTCTAAATAATCTCTATGGTACTAATCAGTTGATTGCGGGATGGTTTTTTTTTCCGCAATCCCGTTCACTTGATCTATATGTCCAACTAATCTATGTGGTATTAATCAGGTGATTAGGGGATAAACCCAAGGAACTAGTTAAAAGAAGCCGTTCATTCCTCTACCCGTTACCCATTCACTTGGAGAACTGATAGACTCCTGGGGCTGGGCGCAGATTACAACTCGCATCATTAAGCGTAGTAAGTAAAGTTGAGAGATGAAACGAATGGAACTCGCCATTTTGAATGGAAACTACTTCTTCACCAAATTTCCCCTCGCGCGAATTCGAAATCTGAAAATATCTAGTTTGGTACAAAATCGAGTTCTGTACTCAAACATTTTAATCTGCCTTCAGTTGTTGTAGTTTCTGCGATAGTTCCTTTCAACTTGTTTTGACCTTCAAAGTTAGATCTTTTAACCATTCGAGTTTCTGATTCGACGAACGCATTCTCTCCGAAGTCTGTGAAGGCAAGTAGGTACCGAGACGATTATCGTTTCCCACAGATTCAGCTCCTTTCCCTCGTTTCTGCGAATTCAACTGTTACGCCCGTTATCGGTTCCGAAAGATCGAAGTCGGCGCCCCCGGCTTTCAACCGGCCCATTAGGGAGAGTGAGAGTCGTTAAGATCTCCTTCCCTCTTTGCCGATTCCCCGAATATCTCTTACCTCTCTTATTTACTCTCTACCGCTTCCCACCTAAATTTCGTATTCATTCGTTGTATTCAACACCGACTGATCCGATACATATTTCAGAATCAGTCGTCACAATAATTTGCCAAAACATGAGGAATTCTCGATATTTCCAGTGTTTCATCAGCCGATCTGTTGATTTGAAAAATCTAAAGGTTCTCATGCTAACACATTAGGCACAAACTCCACATCAGCGTTACTAACTACACACACTGCAATACTATCGAAAAAGTCTTTATTTGGAAAAAACTTACGGATCGTAGGTACCAATGGATGGCATCTGAAATAAATTTTCTGCTGTTATGGATACGCTGCTTTTCAAAATGGTGGCCTCTCGTAAATGTTAGAATTATGAGAAAGTCGACTTATTTGAACAAGATTGTTTCTAGCTTGTATCGCTCTATGTGTACCTAAGACATAACGTCCGGACCAAAGATGAATAAGAAAGGGAGTAGCAGTAATTCAAGAAACTTCTTGAAAATACTTGCCTAAGAGGGAACGAATGATTGCGAATGCGAATTTGCACAGTAAGGCAGCACAATGTCAATGACAATGTGTCGCTCATTGTTCCAGTGCTACAGACAGGATTTCACCAGCAGATATCTTCAGTGCGAATCCTACCACGATTTCCTTTCATCAGTGATACCGCTAAAGGGATGAAACAAAGTAAAAATCAAATCCTTTTATCAGTCGAAAGCCGTCAGCCATTAGGTCTATTGTTGGCCAGGCTTCTTTGTGGGAAATAAAGGTTGAATGGGCACCCTTGTTGAGATCGAGGCATTCGAACATCCTTCTTACGCTACTTGCGTTATACTAGTCAATTGAAATTTGAACAATCCTAGATTTTCCGTAGCTATCATGACCCGTAATAATGGTTACAATTCAATCTGGCAAATAATACTTCTGGCTAGGCCCAATGTCGGATTGAGATTTCCAAAGAGAAGAAAAACTTTGGAACGATGGGGGGATAGGGATTTCTTTCTTTCTAAATTTACTTATTTATGGTTTTTTTCCTTCTAAGGAACGATTAGCTACTCCTTTTTCGTACAGGAGGTGACCGCAACTGGTATTGGAACGCAAGCTGAAGATGCTATAATTCAATGCTGGTTGTGTGCAATGAGTCTGCTGTTAATTAGTTTGATAAACTGAAAGTCGAAGAATAATTTCTCAAGCTCCTATTATCGCTGAGATGGATGCATTGTGAGATAAGGTTCTCTTTCATTTATAAAAATGTCAGATCACAAATGTTAAACCGCGTTCCCTTGGCACAAACTTCCTTGTAATAAAGTTCTCTTCTTTCCACCGTTACAAATTGTTTCGGAGACGGCCCTCAGTTCCGTTCTACTTAACTAGTCCTCCCTGCAGGCTTTTCTTTTTCGCTCGCTCCGTTATGCATGTCTTAGTGTCATCTTTCGGGTCATTATCTTTTTAACTCCTCCTTAAAAATATTGCAGGTTATTGAAAAGTATCATAAACTGACGTATATCTCAAATTGTGCCGTTGACTCAGATTCTTAGGCCTAAGTAGAAATACCTGAAAAGCGGACGCAGTTAGCAATATCTGAAACTGCAACAGGGTAAGTGCAGGTTGGTCCAGGTTGAAAATGATGAAACCCTGCATTTCAAGAAGCTGGACTCCAAACCTCGTTTGACACTAGCAGCGAAATAGGTGTAAAATTGATACATTCAAGAAAATCCACTTAATTTCTGAAATAGAGGACGTTATGCTTTAATCATTCCTCAATATAGTTGAGTGAGTGTATATAGTATTGAGAAATAAATTCGTAGGATTTGTCGATTCTTGCGTACACCACTGGATCGTCCAATAAAGAGCAGCTGCTTGAGTAGCTCACAACACCTACAGCAACTCCTCCACAAACCAACGGTCCACCAGAATCACCACTGCAAACAGTCCCGGCTTTTGAAAATTTGGCAGCAGCACACAGTCGATCTGGCGTATTCTCGATAACATCTTCTATGCATCTGGAATATCTGGTATACTCACATAACAGTACACTGCAATCTATTGGAGACAGCAATCGAGCCGCAAGTGCTTTCAAAGACGACGAAGCGTTAGTAGATTTTTGATGACTAATTATAGTGGTGAATCCCCAGCCAGCAATGACGCAACCTCGTTGTATTACTTGTGACATCTTGACGAATTGGAAAAGTCTGAGTTGAGTTGGAGGTATTACCAAAGGTTGAACTAAATCATTGAAAATGAATCGAGTTGTCACTTGAATGACAGCAATGTCATAGACCCATTCACCAGTGAGGAGAGGTTTGCATTTCGGGTGTTGCATCCACCTATAGACCCATCGCAGCTGGTAACCTTGGTCGTGGGGTGCATCACGTGCGACGCTTCCAGCAATCACCCTTGTGTTGCTGTAGTCTCCGTTGATTGTTTGGGGAAGATCTCCGAACGGTTCTATTACTTGGGTGGTGCAATGGCAAGCTGTCAATACGTACAGAGGACTCAAAATGCCCCCACCACACGAAGACGAGAATGGCCGGAAGCTGATGACAACAATGTATGGAAACTCTCCCTTTTTGGCGTATCTTCCTCCAATTATTCGGCTGCCATCATTTATATCACAGTTTGAATGTGCAAACAGGAAGATGGTTAATACAATACGTAATGTTTCATGTCCTATACTTTTTAATACCGACATCAAGTAATAATATAAGATGATGTTGTTGCTTCTGTCGCAATAACAAACCATTCATTTATATTGTTGTAACCAAGACAGATCGTTATTTTCAATGACCTTAAAAATGTAATGAACATATTATATGAACATGAACGGTATTGATATGAGGGTCAAGTACCCAGATGCTTTTGGTTTACTATATTCGATAATGAACCATGGGAATCGCACAATAAAAAAATGGCAATGGCAACCAGTCATGATACCTAATAATATGTAGATTCAGAAAATCGAATAAAAAAATCCCTCTGCGCCACTTTCCCCAGTTAGCGTTGTGCTAAAATGACGACAGTTGGTTTATGGGTTTGGACCAACTCCACAATGGTCCTTGAAATTTTCATAACCCTAGGTAAAGGGGAAGGGGTTCAAAATGAATCTTTCCACTTTTAAAAATTCATATCACGAAAAATTCAAACGAAACGGTATATAAGTTTATATATATTTTATATGTATATATATTATATAGTTTATATATAAGTTTTTACTATATATTTAAATAGAGTTTAACTTCAAAATTTTTCAAGACCACCCGGAGGTTTGTACGACCAGCCGTTTGTTCACGATGAGGGCTCAACGTTGAAGCAGATCGGAAGTCGTCAACAAGAGGGTGAATCATGAATCATTTGGGGTAAATGTTCATACTGGCCCCACTAATTCCGAAATCACTTGGTTTTCAGATATCAAATTAATTTAGTAATAATAATTGACAAGAACTATTAATAATTAATTAACACGAACTATTAATAATTATTATTAATAAATAACCAGAATTAATAATAATTAACAATACCTAAGTATTAATAATTTCCACTACTTGACCAGGATTATTATTAATTAATGATAATTCATAATAATAATTAATCAATCTTAGTGATCTAGACAGAACGGTGATCTGCACAAAGAGGATAAATAATAAACCGTTTTGTTAAGAATTTACAGAGTTTTCCTTATCCTGTGCATTATATACAATGAATGTTCCTAAACCATCATGAAGACTTCAGTATCCCACTTTGCGCATTATTGTAAGTCCAAGTGTCTCGCACATGAAACTGACCATGCAAGTATAACTATGTAAGTAGAACATGTATTTGGCGTTCATAAAAAAATCGGGTTTTGATGAAATCTAAAGGTGATGTTGCTCTCATATTTTTCCCTTCAAGGCTTGTATTTCAATTGAATTGTAATTGTTATTTGTTTAGTAGCTAACTTCCCCACCGATTCGTCAGTCTCGGGAAAGATTGCTGTGTCTCAAGTTACCTAAATGATTGTGTTGTTGAAATATTCCATCGTATCAGTAATAAAAAGTAAGTAGTTAATTCACAAATGAGAGCTATCGGTTTTTTGACAATAAGACCAAGAGTGTGTATTGTGAAGGAAGTCTATTCGTGTTAATATTAATATCCTTGTTAATACCCGTTGCGGTTCGAGTAACTGGAAGCCTGTATTACCATCTATGTAGATAGATTTTACAGGTACAAGAGTCGCTATTGTGTGATTTTAAAAAAATATTCAAGTTTGTGATGAGGAAATTTCTTTCATTATTATTTCTACTGTGCCTCTTATCCAATAAAATTATTTAATCGTGTCAGCACTGTAAGGAAATCTACAAGTCTGGAAAGGGAAAGAAGAAAGTTTCTGATAAAAATATTCATTCTTACTCCAAATTTATCTTGCTTGCCTCCTACAGGACTTCGGGCTCCTCGAGAAATGTGGCACTGTGGTGCAGAGCTAGGTATTCCATCGCACCGAATTAATGCCGTCGCCTGGGGAGGTGAAATTGATTCGAATTTAATCAACGACACGTTCACATTCAATCAATTTTGCACATCCCTGCTTGGTACCGTCTCGTACATACATTGCGTTATGCCTATGACCTGATATTAACGCAACGAATGAAGTGTTGGATGTTTTTGTTGGGGAACAGATTCCAAGATCCACTACCAATAAAATTGATAACCTTAAATTACTAAACTTAATATCATGTTTATAAATATTGACAGAGAGAAGGGACATCGTTAGTAGGATTGTCTATTAGGAAAAAGCGGTGACATCTATGATGTTTTCACAACTCCTCTAGACTATCTAAGTAGAACATACAACCTATCTTATCGGTTGCAACGTTGAGTAATCTCCCAGTGGCCCGGTCAGAGTCCAGTACTTCGAATTTCCCCCTTGCACTAGACCTCTGGAGAAATCGCAATGGGAGCTACTCTGGAAAGCCCTCTAATCCAAACCACTCTTTCCAAAAAACAAAATAAACAAAAAACAAAGAGGGATCAAACCGAATGGGATGAAGTGAGTGCATTTCCGCGTCAAAAGCCAATAGCTCCTAAATGAAAATATTACTCGTACCACAACTATCACAATATAATAATAGCTAAGTTCTTAGGAATAAACCAACTTGTGACAACCCACCAACTTGTGAGAATCTTCAAAGATATAAATATGAAAGAAGAAGCCGTCTGCTTGGAGTTCATTACTTCGCCAACCAATCACTCGACGGATGTTATTGAGTTCTAAATTTAGACAGCATACCGGCATTCAACTGGTTTTATTGCTACGCTCCTTGTCGTAGGCGAAGCCCCACAAGCTCCATAGCTAATTTTGGGGGGTCTTGGAGTCTACCCACATACAGTATGGAGTGATTATTGGCTGTTGTTGAAACCTCCCTCATCCCCAACCTACCCCTTCATCTCTGCAAAATGAAAGGGCGAGAATACGGTAGGCGGCAGGCAGATTGAGTCACATTTCACCTCTCTAGCACACCCTTGAGCCAACGTTAGGAGTAACCACCAGGTGATTTTTCAGTTGGGGGTTGTGTTCCGCACCAAAACTCACCTCTTCCATTCGGTCGAGGTGGTAAACTAACCCTCCTAACACCTTACTATTTACGACGAGGCTTTGCGGCTTTCCCATCTCCCTGTTACCCAGTACTTTACCCTTCTCACCCGCCGCAGTGGGTTCGCTCACGCGAGGCTGCAAGCGGGTCGATTTATTTATATATTAATTATTAAGGTGACTAACAAATTTATCATTTGAATTAATAACCCTACAGATTGTTTTCATTCCATTTCGAACCATTCCATCATCCAGCCCCTATTGTGGACCACGAACCTATCGTAGGTACCTATCGCATTTTTCACGAATCCAGTATGGAGCCCTAGACTTACTTCTCAATCATTTTTAGATATTTATCTATAAGTATGCTATAGATAATGAATCAGCACCTACCCCCATTGATTTGTAACGAACGAGTTACAATACAGTTTTCATCAAAGTAATTAAGTCTTAAATCATTCATCAAAGCTAAGGAGTGAAACAACGTGGTTATTAAGCTGAACAAGTACATGTACAAGTAGTTAGTACCTATTAGGTACTATTACTTGTACTACAGCTTAATAACCACGTTGTTTATTCAAAAACGGACCACAGCAGACGCGAAAGTTTGGTAATTGCAGAGTTAGAGATAATCAACTCTGAGAAGGGCCAAGAAAAATGGCTAGAGTAATGCTATTGAGTTAATAATAAGATTTACTGGTGTATAGATGAGGGGCTGGCCGAATTGGAAGTAAAGAGAACTTGAATGTGGTTGGCTGTTGAGCGGAAGGCGTTGAAGGAAAAGGTGATGAAAGTGCATGAACCCCCACAGTTATTATTTTATGCATGGGATGACGACAAATATACGAAAGAATGATATTACAAATACAATTACAAATTATATTACAGTATGTTTTGCAAATCCTCAAGTATGTACAAGTATTGTATTGAACAAGTGTGTATTAAGATCATTATGGGGCTGATCCGAACCCGGAAACCAAATTTCGTAATATTTGCTCAACGCTAACTGGGCAAAAAGGCGCAGACGGCGTACGATTTTTTAATTCGATTTTTGGAATCTACGTTTCTTGAAACGTAATCCGTCAAATTGAGAGGGGGGGGGGGGGTATTTTTTCATTTCTTGGGCGATTCGATTTTTTCATTCAACATCGAAGGTAATAAACCTAAAACAAGTATGCCATTTTCATGCTTACGTCAGTAGGTGTGTAATAAGGAATCCAGTCGTGTTTTTCTGTCTCCCCACTAATTATACCTAAAAATCTATATCGGCAACAGAATTTTCATCATTTGGATGACACAGTTAGGTACCTACCTATTTCTATCGTCTTTTCGCAACTTCACTACTGTATTGCCGACTACGGACATACGATCTGATGGTGGAAGTTGATTTCCGCTCAAGAATGTTCGACCGACGGGACGGTATTTACTCGAGACCTTTTCTAATATCCTGCCCTCATACTCCCCTCCAACACTTCCCTTCAACTCCCCAACCTAAATGAACCGTTCCATGCTATGTGACCAACCTTCCCTCCTGAATCGTTCGTAGTTTTTGTCGAGCGGGATAGTCGCTCTCTTGAGAAACGATTGATCTGATTTGTACTACACTTGAAGTGGACACGTGGACAAAAGCTTTGCTGTAATATCCTTAGAAGTTGCATTCAGCTATCACCAAAGTAATACTGGTATGACTTAGAAATATTTGGGTACTTGATACATCCGTTACATCCGTTACATAAGTGCGTTTCATGTCCCCCACGTTTACTGAACGATGATGCACTGCCCAGCTCGGCGGACTGCTACCAGAATGTTTAGCGGCTAAACACCCCGCTGTTTACAATTATTCATTGGGTTTCTCATTCCACTTATGATTTATTATTTCGTTATATCTGGTTCCCTTCTTCGGTTCACACCAAAAATATCAATTAACAGATCGGTATAAGGGATTGATTAGCTCATAAGACTAAAATGAAAGCAAGCGGTGTTTTGATTGCAAGCGGAGTTTTGATTGCATTTTTTTAAGGTTTGATAACATACTTTATTTCTTCATTAATCGTTTACTGGAAAAATAAAATGAAAATTACAATTCAGAAACTTTAATTTTCCAAATGTTTATCCTTGTTGTGCACACAATTGCCAAAACTGTGAGCTCTCATTGTGAACGAACGACTAGGGACCAATTTGTTTTCTTGGGCGATTCCACTGATTCATTATCGAAGACAATAAACCAAAATTAATATTGATGCTCTTAAGATTGTACAAAACTCATATTTCATACATTAATAGGATACATCAAAGCATCCATAGTAAGCCTCAAATTACGGGGATTGATAACTTTTTTTAACTGGAAACTGTGACAAGCCTACTTAAATTTATATTCGCTATATAAAATAAACTTGAACGTGCAATCTTTGTATTCCTTCTATATAACTACAATTCACTTCATCTAGTCACGGACTGGAATGGGTTCTATTTGAATGGTCTATTTGGAGTAATTTTTTCTTGAGAAGGTTCCGCTGGGAAGGTTCCAGAGAAAAAGGCTAACATAATACATCAGAGTAGTGACGTGAGTGCAGTAACAACTCGCCAATCACGTTTTTTGGAGACTCTGAAGAAAAAAAATCATTAGGAATGTTCTAAACGATGCCACGGTTGATGAAAATTTGTTTTCTACCAACGTTGTCAGTTCTCTTGAATCAAAATAATTCTAAGAGATTGTCCCGACAGCTTACTCTTCTGGGCTGTAAGACACCCAACGCTAATTATCCATATTTTTGATGAGTCGAAAAAACTCCTTTCAATTAGCCTTGACTCCTAACTAAAAGCTTCCTGTCCTGATTTAAAGTAGAGGGATTCTGAAAGCGAAGCAGGTACCTTTTATTTATCTTTATTCGCCTTCTTTGTTCTCTAATTTATGTTTCAAGCTTCAGGGATATTTTCTACCAGGAATATTTTGATTTTTTTCTTTTTTTTTTATTCTTTCCGAAGAGCTTTTTTCCCCATCAGAAACGTGGAAGACGTCTCATCGCGCAGACTTCTCTCCTTGTTACGACCTAATTACGACGTAATAGAACCCTCCCTTACCAACGATCTTCAACGACATTTACCTCTTTCTTATTTTGTTTTTCCTTTCGCTGTATCTGTATTTTCTAAATGAATCTCTGTCCCCTCATTTTACTTTTCATTCATTCCACTCTCTTTTTCTACTCGGTTGAAAACCAGGGATGGAAGATACGGAAATGAATTTTTTCTCCACCTTCCAAAGGCCTGGAAAAAAAATCTTCAGTCATCATTTCTCTCCGGAAGGGAAAAGGTCTTCTCTAGCTATATAACCTTATGGTGTTATATTTAAAATACACCCACTTGCCTAATTACCTAGGTATAAATGAAAATTCAAGTAGTATAATAATTATTGACTTTTAATTTAATCCAGATAATTACTATCTGGATTAAATTAAAAGTCAATGTATGACTATTCATTTGACAATCAATATACATTTAGTGTGTACGGTGAACTATCAAACCTAATATTATTGATCCAATACTCAGTGAATAAACTTCATCCTTCAAGTGAAAAAATACCTATTTCACGAATACCTATTTGTTTTTTCATGCCAATTGGATGCATTAGGATTTAAAGCATTCAATGAAATGTTGGTTTTGTTTGGGAGAAAGAGAGTGTTTGTGTTCTTCCTAATCATTTTGTGGGCTAAGGGATGAAGGATGTGATGCTCAGATAATGGAAACTGGGAGGTACGAGTAGATTAAACTAATGAGTTTACCTTCACTGCTCTCAAGATTAAATGATGACTTATCGAGGTAGATGAGTATGAAGAGTTATTCCCTGGAGTTATTTCGTATCAAACCGTGAAACTTACTGATTGCGATACATTGATTATTCAGTATCAACAAACTGGAAAATGCATTGAGGCGCAACGAACTCGTTCGGGCGGGCCTGCCTAACAAACTAATGTTAACGACTATTATTCGTGTTACGGCGTGGGCGGGGCTGAAGCGATAAGGAAATTAACTGAGTTATAAATTATCTCTTTGCATGCGGAGAACCATTACTAACCTCAGAGACCGTTAAAGTGCCATAGAAAAGTGAAGTAACTCATTCAGAGGCCCACCTCGACCCACCCACCCCGTTCTAAGCTTGCACTTCTTCTGAAATCGTATAATCATTTTTCAACGTGGCCTTATGACGTAGGCCCAGTCAAAAATACGTACCTACAACTGACATTGTGCAATTACCGTAACTAGAGTGTTGAATATTTATGATTGGCTATGCGCATTCGCTGCCATCCGAACAATGAAATATCGCCACTGTGCCGTTTTAAAAACTATAAAAGCAACAGAAGATAGTCTTATGGGTAGATCCTAGCAAGTCTTGAATGTAATTCCTAAGGTTGTATACAGTGGAAACATCAATGAAATCAACGATTTATGGATGTCCATTGTCCATCTCCTTATGAATATGGACCAAATGCGAGGTTTAATGACCAAATTAACTTTTTCTTCCCGACAGCCTGTGAATATTTCATAGAAATGCGGAAGCAACGCACTATTGGTTTATTATCTTCGATAATGAACCATTGGAATCGCCCAAAGAAAAAAAAATTTTAACCCCCCCTCAAAATTTGTTGGTTTACGTTTCAAGATACGTAGATTCAGAAAATCGAATAAAAAAAAATCCGTCCGTCCGCCGTACGCCGTCCGCCGTACGCCGTCCGCCGTCCGAGGCACTTTGCCCAGTTAGCGTTGAGTTAAAATTACGAAATTTGGTTTCTGGGTTTGGACCAGCCCCACAATGATCCACGAAACTTTTCATAACCCTAGGTCAAGGGGAAGGGGTTCAAAACGAATTTTGAAATTTTGAAAATTCCATATCTCGAAAAATTCCCATCAAACGGTATGTTTTTTATTTCATATTTAGATAGAGTTTGTTCCGTAGAATTTTTTAAGACCATCCGCAGCTTTGTACGACCAGCCGTTCGTTCACAATGACGGCTCAAAGATTGTGCCTCACAACCCGATCGTGAATCAAACTGTTGAAATACAGGTCCATTTTCATACTAACAAGCTCTTTGGAACATCATATGGCTTAGTGATATCGAGTTTGTTGTTCTGAGGTGCGTTTCGTGCTACGGAAATGAAGGTAATTTCGAATGTTTGTTGGTAGGTACTTCTTTTATAGAAAAATTATTACCGACGTAGCATTAAAAACCCCAGAATTATATCGTATTAATTAATCATAATTAATAATAATTATTATTAATAATAAATACGAATTATCAATACCTAACAATAAATTATAATAATTTTCAGTAGGTACTTGATAAAATTGTTAATAATTAGTGATAATTGATAATAATAATAATTATTATTATCAATTGTTAATTATTAATCTAACATTTAGGATCTAGACATTTAGACCTAGTGATCTAGACAGAAGGGTGATCTGTACAAAGAAGATAATGAACCGTTGTGTCAAGAATTTGCAGAGTTTTTACTTTTATTTCGTGAGGAAATGAACCCAAACTTCTAAAACCAAATTTAATGTGTATTACGCCACTAATGCTGTCATGGTGTGGACGTCCTTGCCATAAGAGGAGAAGGTATAGATCAATGAAAAATTATGTGAGGTATATTCGATGATTGCAAAGCGGATAAATAATCCCAAAGAAAATATAAAAGAATATTTCTTGTCATATGAGTTGTTGTCCGGTCCTGGGGCATGCGACACCGTGGTCAAACTACGATGATGTTGATGATGATATTATATTATGAAAGGTAGAAAAACCTGGCAATTTGTATTGTCAACAGTTCTACCATCGTGGAGGTTTACGTAGCCCTACTGTATATGTCACACAACTTGCGAAATTTGACGGTGCAGTTCGAGTTCCTCCAAGTTCCATTCCCCACGCCACCAAGAGAAATAATTACTTAGTGTGTACAAAAGGGTTGGGAGGGACGTGGAAAGGTAAACAACAACGTGGCAATCTCGAACCCGTCTATGAACTCATCTCGGTGTCTAAGATGTGGTGAGAATCTGAGCACACAGCTAATGCGTTCAAGGTCTGTAAACCCATTCGTATCGGGTTTAGATGTAGGACCGAATCACACACTACATGTGAAATATGAACGGATATAAACTTGATTGAGGATGAACGTTGGATGTACTTGTACACCCAACATTGATCCTCAATCAAGTTAATATACCTATCACATAGGTACACAATAGCTATTGTATACATGAAATAATACTATCAGGACGGCAACGCGAACGTTAATTTTTAACCATCAACAAGGTAGATGTCATGTCAAGACGAATAGTATGATTAATACCTACTGACAATAAACTATTCGGAGAAAGCAGATGAGGATGAGAGCACTAGCGTCGGGAAATTGAAATCGGCGTAAAATTGTACACATTTCATTATATTCTCCCTCTAACACCTGTGAGGTCCTATAACTGTAAACAATAATAAATATTGTCCGCATGGGTGACCAGATGGTTATATCCTAGCGGAATTGGGAAGAGGAGGGGTCAGTACCTAGCACAGAGATTATCTATAATTATATTATATTAATATTATAACATATTATGTTATAATATTAATATAATATATCAATATATCCAGCCAATGTCCGCTGCACATGTGTGCGACATATGTCCGGGGATTTGTTTACTTGTACCTTCCTAGATTGGCAATAATTAATAACAAGAAGTGCGTTCCATCAAAATGGTTCAAAATTATCTTCTTACCGTAGAAACAAAACGTATCTCCAACCAAAATCTCAGTTTCCCAAAACATGTGTGATTTGAATCAGCGGTTCCCCAATATAAAATTTGTCGCCCAACTTGTCGCACACATGGTTGACGATTGACCCTACCATTATAGCGAACATGACCCTTTCAGTATTTCAAAATTCAAAATTCCCATTCCTATTGAAGATAGTACCTAAATGAAATTGAAAGATTCTCTATGGGTTCTCTGATGTACCGAAAATATAAACATGTCCTGTGAAATATTGCCTCCTAGATCACGAGAGACTTTTATACTTGGTCGACGTCTGGATGAATAATATCCCGTAGGGTTTTTAGTTCCACCGTCTATTCCGAAATATGAAGATCAGTTGGAGTGATGCAGATTGAATAAACTCACTTAAGCAAAAACAATTTCCTAAAGTGTCCATGGAAAGGGCGAAGGGACGGAAACGTTATAAGGTTCCCCAGCGTCTTGGCTTGGGGGTTTAGAGATGGGTTGAAAAAGTCGGAGCTGCATTGTTCGCAGCACGGCGTCCAGAGTACTCCGGGGAAAAGCGCTAGGAATTTCTTCTCATCTTAGGGCCATGGAATACCCCAGTGAGGGACGATGTTGCGAGAGACAAGGCGGCGAGGCGGGCGGGGCCACTGATGGAGCAAAAACGCTCGAAATTGGTGGTCGACCGACAAACCTCCGCTTGGGTCTTCCCTACCGGAGAATTCCCAGCGAAATTATCGTTGAGAGAAGTTCAGCTTGCTTCACCTTGCGTTTAACAACGTCCGGATTCTCTTATAATTGCTTCATCCGCGTTTTTGCTCCTACCCCTTCGCTAGTCAAGTTCGAAACCCTACTCCGCTGCACACTGTTATTTGATCGTGTTAATTACCGAGTCCCTTATCCTTACACATAGAATTTGTATGTTTGTCTTAATTCCCGTAATAGTCTGATATTATTTCATGACGTTGATTGTTGTGTAATCAAGTGTAGGGGGGGGGGGATATTCCCCAATTAATAATACATCATACATTTTTCACAGAGCAGAGATCACCTTAAATCACCTTAAAACCCCTTAAAACTTGTATAGAGATGAAGGAGCAGATGAAATTCCACGAAGAATGAATCTTGGTATTGATGAAAATGTATTTCACCATAGGAAGAGCGACCAAGCCTCGTGGGAAACAACATTTTAATGATAAGAAAATTACTCACAGGCTGTGAATGTAAAACTAAATTACAGTTTCGAGTATACAAATAATGAAACGAACCGTATAAGGGGGTAAAGATACTTGGTCGGATTGGGTTCGGGCTTATATCTATCACGGTTCAGAGTAACAAACGGACTGTGATCATCCAGACATCCAGGATCTTAGCTCTATGTAAACGAACAAAGTTTAAAGAAATAAGCGACTGGAGCGAGATAAGCTGAGACCTCATTGTTGAGTACTTTGGGTTAGTTGAAATTATCACCGCAGAATCAACAACAAAATAGGGAGGTCATGAATAAAATAATATTCGCTGGAAATACGAAAAGTTTCACATTTAAAAAATAGTTGGTTGAGAGTAGTTTGAGTACATTACTCCGAAAATTTCTCAACTAAGTCCGTGCTACTTGGCTGGCTTCATCTATAGTCAACTGACTTCAACTGCAAGACCGGATTATTGAGGATTGCGAAGCAATTCATAGCTTACAAACATCATTCAGAAACGCAAAACTATTATTCTTTTTCCAAATTAAAATGTATTAAACTAGCCTTCGTGAAATTTCAGGTCCTAACGAACAGAAGGAGATTGTTGAACCTTCTGAGCCTTGAGTGACAGTAGCACCCCCTGAATTATCGATCATGTTGTTTACTGATCAGGTTCAAGAGCCATCGAACAGAGGCTTACAACTGTAAACACCAAAGGCTAATCCTGATTATGTCGTCCTATTTACGTGTCTCAGTCATCCTTCATTCAAGTTGAACAACCAGAACGAAGCCAAACAGTCGTTCAGAGTGCCTTAAGAGGGGCAAACAGTATTTTTAGTAACTGTACGGTTTGAGTTGACGATATTAGAAAAGTTTTCTTTTCCTCAAGTTTTGTCTACAATATAGAGGTAGATTCATTTGGCTCTTATTGGCGAATTTTTGAAGAAAAGGAAGCTTTGATGGTTGCTCTGTACGAACCGAGGCAGGAACACAATCGGGCTTCACCAAATCAGTTTATTCAAGAACTGAGATGGAAGGATAATCTAAAGAAGCAGCATATAGAAGAATAGAAGAGGCTATGAGTCGATTTGGGAGTTGCAAGATCCCAACCAAATAGCAAAAAATATCCCCGGAATTATAAAAAAGGTCAAGATGAAAAAGAGAAATATTGATCACCAAAACGCTATAAATCCATCCAGTATGGGACTTGCCTCAAACTCTCCCTGCCGATATTAAGGACGAGAATCTTCTGCCAACTGAGAACAACAAAAAATGACATAATCAGTCTCTACATACAAGGTTGCAAATATTCGTGGAACCGAGAGGAACTGTGCTCAATATGCAACAATCGGGAAAAGAAAATCTTGTATCATAAACGAAGAAAACTTTCATATAAAATTGTTAAATGGAGAAAATCGGGAAATGGTAAATAAAATATTTTACTACACTACAAATGCGTTAAAAATTAGAGCGTTCCTGCGTAATGAATAAGATAATGACAAAACAAAACAAAAATAACAAGGAAATATATATTTATACGAGTACATGAATATCTAACCTGATAACATACTAACAATAAAGACAACTACCTAAGAAACACAAGAGAAAGAAAAAAAACTATAAGAGAGCCTGATAACAAAATACACGAACTTCTATTAAAGAAATTAAGAAAACGATGCATGTAACGTTGCCTAGCTAATATAATATTGTATGTAATGGTGAAAGATGTAAACGTATGGAAATTTAAACACGTATTTATACATATAAAAGAGTTTTTTCTAATATATAATAATTTATATTATGACAAATATGTATGACAATAAGTAGCAATGTATTGTGATAAAGTGTATTTTGCATTTATGTAACTACGTCGTCTCGGTGGCATCCCCTGTAGCGCACCATAAGGGTGCTAAATACAGTATTTAGTCGTTCATTCATTCATTCTAATATTAGTTGTTAGATACTTTTTATAGAGACTGTTGATGTTCATTATAAGTAGTGTACTAGGTACCTATATTATATACGCCGGCCTAGGAATGTGCTCAAATTATTCTCCCTACTTACTGTGAACAGTTTATAACACTTGTATTGTTCTTTTTTTCAGGTAAGACCAATGAGAAGTTGATATATCGTATAAGATCATATGATGAGCTCATACCAAGCCACTCCTAGACCCAGATTATGTGAGTAAAGATAACTAAAATAATAAATTTGAACTGAATCAGAAGAAGACAATTATTACTGCATACAGAGACTATGTAGGAAATATTATACTTTGTTGTCAGCTGTTATGTATACATGCTAAGTGTGTGCCTATTGAATCAATAAATGGAAAATTATCAGTTTGCTATAAATAGGTAGTGAGGGCTGGATAAGATCAGGTAAATGTTCCTTCCATGGGGAGCTACTGAGGCTTCATTCAAAGTAGCAATAATTCATGTTGACAAAGGAGCAATAATGTATGCTGACAAAGGAGCCAGAGTGCCAATTACCAAATGCCTGTTGACGTTGAAAATTCATCTGCAGGATCCCTTGAAGTATTGCGCTTTCAGTTCATTGCCATTCGAATGTTTTCCCTCTGAGGCAGCCGATATTAATGCCCGGCCTTGAAAACTTCCGAGGTACCCGTAGCTACCTCATCCATCTTATTATGGAAAGCGGGGTAAGAAAAGAAAATGGAACAAACTTCAAATGAAGGCCTATCTCAAGGCATTCAGTATTGATTAACTCGACGAAGTTCCGCATTGTGTTCTTCTACCGACGACAATAGGCGTGATCAATAGTCGCCGAATCCAGGACAGCGTTGTTAATCATTTGGGGAGAGGTCGATCCGGACGGGAGGGTCCAGGAGGATGAATGAAAACGTGAAGAATAATGGAAAAGTGCTGGTTTTGCGATGGAGATGAAAGTTGAAGTCTACCTCATTTTGGAGTGATAAAGACGCGCATAATTGAGGCCGTTATAGTATAGTTGGCTGCTGCACTATACCTTTATGAAACAATAATGTTGCGGTCTGCAGATTGAGTTAGATATCCATTATAAGAAGATATCTGAAATAATAGGAGTGATTAGGTAAAATATTGTGTGTTCGTCCGAGGTGACCAGATGATCCACGTCGAGTGAAGGGGCTGAAAAAATAATGCATACACTAATTTTCAATGACTTCCAATCATAAAATACATCTAGTATACAAAAAAGGGGTGATGAAATGTTTTTCCTTTGTGATTATGCTTGGTTCATTATCACAAATAATGAACAAAAAAGGCGTAAGCTTCCTTACAGTGTAAATTAATTAATGAAATTACCACTGACAGGAGGATTATATGGTATGTGCGGCGTTAAATCTCATGGGAACTTGGAAGGTCATTACTTCGTCATAGCAAGAAAAAAGAGGTAGTTAAACGGTCGGAGGGTGAGGGAAGTTCACCTACCTCCTATTATGCCCGGATTATTTATTACCTCACAATGCTCTTTATCGGGAAAATTATGGTGTTGGGAGGTATTAAAAGGAGAAAAGTAGATTTATAAGCGATAAATTTTTGTGAATCGACCCTTTGGTGAAATGTAATTTGTGTGGTGTTGGAAATTTAGTGTTTCCAAATCGACGAGTATTTAAATAATATTAGACGCACTTATTACCTCGTTCTCAACTGTCATGATAAGCCCAATCTTGGTATTTTCACAATGTAACATATTTAACTGAAACGGATGACATGCTAATGATAGCACATAGTTAACCAACAAAATATTTTGATATGATAATAATATTATTATCAACTCAAATTGTTGGATGGTCCGTAGGTAATAATGTATTCGATATAGGCGCTCGGTAATTCACTAACTACTCGTACATACTGTGGCATTCAGCATTTCATTTTTGCTGTGCCAATGATTTGAGTTAGTACACGTACATTCCATTGAGCGCTGAGACTCTTATTATTCAATTTGAGCCGATAGAATGAATCATTGCAGGAGAGTTCGTTCTACAACTCTATTTCGTTCAAAACCGAACTGGTCGTCTGGAGTTTTGGGGTCGTTCCGAACTCTAGTAAAGTTATGACTGGCTTATTTTTTCTTTTGAATAAATTGGGCGACTTATTTCGTGACTCCGGCGGTCTTTACTATAGATCTTTGAATAAATATTTTGTTCGACTTTATTTATGGCAGTAGGTATTACCTAAATGTGGAAGATTCATGATGTACGGTTGGTATAAATCAGTTATATCAGTAAAGGGTTTTTGGGTCAGTAATAATTGTTTTGGCGGTGTTCTTATTCATATCGCCGTTTTTCAATGTGGCATAGATTGTTGGATAGAATAGGAAAATGAACATTATCGTGGTCAATCAGAGCTAATGGATTACAACATTTGTAAAATAAATGGTAGACAATTCTAAGGATTCAAATTGCCCTGGCATACGGCTAAAAATGGTAAACAAGGCCATGATTTGCTCTACAACGGGAGTTGGAGAGCAGGGCTGGTAGCGGAATCTTGTTATACCTGAACTCGATGATTTACGGCCACCATATTACTTGTTCAAAAATACGGGTCTCATCAATTCCAAGAGCCCAAAAGGATGGGAAGCTGCATCTGAAGGGAGACCAGCGAGGGTTTCTGGAAGGAGTGGGAAAACGGAGACCGACAGAGCGGTGGGAGGGGTTTTTCAATTTCCATGTCTGTACGAACGGGGGAGTTAGAGGCTGGTTGTAAAGAGGTCGCGGGGGCGGCGGAGGCGGTGGGAACATGCTGGAGGGTGTAGGAGCCGAGGGTGCTCGATAAGTGATGCATTACTTGCGGGATAGGGCCACCTGCCCGGAAACTGGTGGCAGTAGATGAGTATTGGCTTGGGGCAAGGGTTTATCTGAACTGGGTTAACCTGACTTTTCTATATATATACAGCGTCGGATTGTAGTACGTCAACATAGTATTGATTGCGCTGAGGAAGCCAAGAGCGTAGATTAACATGTGAAAGTATGGTGGAAAACGGTATTGGGCAAGATACATTTTACGTTCCCCCCAACGATATACTAAGTTATTACAGCAGGCCACAGAGTAGAAAAATTGCTGACAATTATTGTACGGCGGTGTATTATGATCTGTTCATGATGACCGTTCAGTATTCAAAATCCTTGTAATATCCATAACTACACGAAATGTTCGAAGTAATAAGGTATAAAATATATCTCAATACGAGAAGAAGAATAATTTATAAGATAAGTGTCAAAACATGTCAAGATTTCTGTCCGAATTCGCCATTGCGGTCAATACATTTTTGAAGTCTAGGGACCATTTGTTGTATTCTCTCGTCGTCAACCTTCCGCTCCACCTCCTGAAGCAATTTTTCGACAGCATCCTGGCCTACCTCGTCATTTAAAAAGCGTTGTACACCCTAAAAACTTCTTCAATTGCTGATAATCCGATGGTGGGGAGTAGGGTGGATGAGTCAGAATATCCCACCCAAATGAAAGATGCAGATCCTGAGTGAGACGAGCTCAGAGGTCTGGCGTTGTCACGAAGGAGTGACATACCACAAGTCTGCATTCCTCTCCTTTTGTCCTTGATTTTGTTTTTCAACTTCTTGAGTGTACCACAGTATGCACATGCATTTATGGTGGTTCCTTTAGAGATAAAATCGACCAATAATATCTCTTTCCGAACCCAAAAGACAGATGCCATAATCTTCCTCTCTGAAAATGGGACGTTGTATTTTTTGGTTGATGGTGAATGGGTATGGCGCCACTGTAGAGTCTGCCTTTTTGACTCAGGAGTATAGTGACACAGTCACCAGTCGCGATTGAGTCGAGAAAAGTTTCACTCTCGTTTCACCGTTCAAGAAATTTGCGTACAGCCAAAACACCTCCGGTCGTGGAGCGATTGGAGGACGAGCAGTTTGGCGCGTTGGGCTGCAGTGACGACATTTTGTAACGGACTGAGGCGTTTGAAGATTTGTTTTGAACCTCTCTACCTACCAGTGGTGGCAACTCTGAAAAACGAAATTCCCTTAGTCCTGCACAGCCCCTGTAACCTTACTTTTTGGACGTCCCTCGTATATCATGCTGTTGTTGACGATGTCGGCGCTCGCCCATGATAAGAAATCCAGAATCTTGTATAAACCTCAAACTGCAAAAACTGGGTGTGGTGGGGTAGATATTCAACTCTTCGTTTTGATATAGGTAACTACAATATAAAGAAGCTATCAAAAGTAATGAGTTAATAAAATTTTGTTACCAATTCACTGCATTGCAGTACTTTTGGGATAAAGATTTCAGTTTTCACAGCACACCTATGCGAGATATAGTTGATTATCACAGTCAGGTGATATTTCTGTCACAAGAATGAATGCATACATTTCTAACCCCCCTTCTACTTGAATTACACCAAGTTAACAGGGATAGGAGGGAGTTTCGCATTATTAGCTCAGAAACCCTTGAAATATAGCTCTATCTCCTCGAAGATCGGGCGTTATCAATTCCCTTTGCATACCATTACGTGCAGGTAACCACCGAGGAGCTTCATTGTGAGAGAAAGGAAATTGCCGGAGGTCTTCGGCCCCCAACAGCCGACCATCATATCACGTTTCGGAGGAATAATTATTAACGAAGGGAGAACATCAACATTGAACGACGTTTCGTTGTACTCAAATTCCGTCTATTCTTCTTAGTTTATCACAGGTAAAGGGAATTCAAGTAAAGGAGTGTTACATGTAATTTTATTTATTAAACTTTATGATAAAATACCATGAAAACTCTTCAAATACTTTCATCTCAATAATATTTGAAGAGTTTCATGATATTTTATCATAAATTTTAAATTCGTACGGCGTTTGGCTGGTATGATGACCACACAATCATTTCTTCGTCGATTTTTTACAGGCGTATAATTATATCTAGAAGCATATTCAAATTCAAGCATAAAATCCTTCATATAGGTAGTCAATACACGAAATCTATTAAAATTTTTGAATATTTCGTGAGTCTCCTCCTTTAGTATTGGATTTTCAATGGTAATTTAAATATTGGTGAAGTATTGAAACTCATTCTACTAGCCAAAGTCCCTCTTGTTTTCGAGATGAAAGGAGCTGAATGTAATATATTGGATCCAAGAAGGGTAGTTAGGGACGTACAATTGGTATTCAGGGCTGCTAAACCCTATTAATTGTAATCCGTCCGATATTGTCGAGATGGAGTGGGACGGTAACAGGCGAGGGAACAGAAAAGCATGGGAACCAATTACATCCATTGTTGGGAAACGGAATTTTAAGAGAGATTCTCAACGGTTTTTTACTCACTCTGTTGAAAGTAATCACATTACTGGAATTCGTAACGCAATTCGCCTACGAATGGATTGGTCATTGAAAAGAGTGGTTAGAAGATAGGACAGCTCCAGGAAACCATTTTCTGAGGGTTTCATTGTAGAAAATAAGGGTAAAAAACCTTTATTGCTTAATAAGAGCGAATGACAGTAATATTCGAGTTGAATTTTCTATAGACGAGAAGTAGAAACATTGTTGGAATGCATCACATAGAATGGTTCGCCTCTTTACGTACGAATCATTCTAAAACATCCATTCACAGATACGTCCATGCAATAAATTTCCTCTATTTAGAATATAATGAGAAACATACCCTGAAGAAAAACTGTTGCATAATAATTACTTTTACTTACTACGTACCTACTCTGAATGAAACCAAGACACGGTCTTTGATGCCACGGCACCAGATTCAAGCCCTTGTTTCCTACGCAGTCCTATGCAAGCGGTCACCAAAAACGATCTTATGATAAATGATGCCTAAACGCGCACAGGTATAAAATTCCGATCTCAAAAATGAAAAATCTACCACACTCATGTAGACACAACAAGCAGAGCCGTTGTGCCAGTTGCGAGGAGCGTATCTCATACCTAAGTCTAGTCCGAAATTATAGGTGCGTTGAATGTGTCTAATGGACAATGGATGCCCCTACTCCTCCATTCAATGCTCGTGCTCCTGATCTAGGAGGAATACAGCCGAGACACAGGATGAACTAATCAGAGTCCTCTCAGTAATTCAATCTGCAATCAGTCGCGGTACTACCATTTTGATTGGTTCTTCCGTGGATTTGAGGTGTCATCGGAACAATCGAAAGGACGTTGATCCTCTCTGGAGTGCCTTGAATTACCACCGATATCCCGATAATATTGCCGGGCTCCCGATAATATTGCATAATGATTTATTTGAAACTTTTGTAATTCTGTTCTGTGTGTTCTTTCCTGGTTGATCCACACGAATAATGAAGTATTCCACCCAGAATGACATTATCGATCGAAAACCCATTTTGTCAGTATGTGATCCGTCTGCGAACAGAATAAATAGTCATGGTCGTTCCGAATCTCCCTTATTCATCGAATAGAACAGTGGTTACTCTCAAGTTTCCAATCCCCATGTGAAACGCAGGACCTGAACTCACAACGTTATCAAGCTATTTGTATACAGCTGTGGGTAGAGTAGTTATGAACAACGGCATTAAGTAAACATTACGCGTTGGATTATCGTGATTTAGGTTCATCGCAATTCCGCTCTTGGATCCGCTATGCGTGACTTCCCATACCCATCAAAGCCTAGACTCAGTAATTGCCACACCGTGAACGATCCCGGCTATAAACTCTTACGGCTCTCAGTGTTGATGTGCGATGATCGAGAAGATAGTAATAGTGGAATCACATCGTCTTGCATACAATGTCACGCTCGTAATCAGACGGTCTCCCATAATCTTAAGCAATCAAGGGTCACCAGAACAACGTACTCTCAAATTTCCAATCCCCATGTGAAAGCAGAGCAAACACCGACCATGGGTTTTGCTCGAAATGCAAAATTTGCATTTAATGCAAGTTCCATAAGATAGCCGGCAAGCTTGGAAATGCGATTCTTGATCGTTTCCCGGGCCTATACATCTCCAGACGAGTCTCGTTTCGATCAACATGAAGCTAAATGAGCGCATTAACAGCTGACATAGGAAAAGTTATAATTGACAATTCAGACCTTAAAACGAGGATAATGGTTTTAGAAAGTACCATCCATAGGAAATTCGACACACAGCACACATTTCGGCCTCCACAACAGAAACGAGTACCTACTGGCTATAAACTACCTTCTAACATTGCTAACGAAATGGTAAAGGTACCTCGCTTGATAACAGATAACCCATGGACATTTATTAAGTTCCTCCACAAACTTCATTAACTGAAATATCAGTTGAACTGGTGAATATCCGTTCAAACTGATATTTCAACATACCAAGAACATACTCGTCCGGGATAAAATTCTGAGGCCGCAATATAATGCAGACTATTTCAGAACCTATGTTAAATAAAATGAAATATAAAATTCAACACAATTTTGAGTCAATATGCCTAATGAGGTAGCATACAATTATAAGGGCAACCCACGCAAAGGTTTTTAAACCTAAAGGAAATAATTGACCTCAATGTGACAAGCCCAGACTTCATCAAAATAACTCAAATTTCAAAGAGAAATTCCAACAGCACCTTTCGAACTTTTATGCAGCACCAACCATACCCTCAGTTCTACTATCCGATGATACATCCATATGTTCCATTCACACCGCAACATCAAACATCTCCGAAACTGCAAACTATGAATGAACAATCTTGGAGGGGGAGCAACTCATCAACGGGATCTCATCAGAGTTTGTCGAATTCATCGAGAATTATTACGAGCGTCACAACATTTAAGTTCACATCACAGCAGGGTGACATGCTAACAAGCACAGACGCAATAAATCTTCTTCTTCCGTATCTACTAATATAGCTGGAAATTACATTTGGGAGGGAAAATGTTGCTCTTGAAAATGTTTCGCGATCCAAACCTTTGTCAACAAACGTGGTTCCAAATCTGACTCATGTTCAATGGTCGTAATGTGTGATATTTAGAGAGTAGCGAGGATTGAGCTTCAAAAGGTTCCACATTCAAATCCATCAAAGTTAGACTGTAACGTTCGGCTGAGCATGCACAAACGTTAAATCTTTGTAACATGCATGAAATTGAATTCAGTGGATTCAAGATACTCCAAGATCTAAACCATCCAGATGGGACAGAAGGGTTGCATGAGCATGTTATGGAGGCGATACAGCTATGACCTTGCCAGACTTTAATCTATACGGCCTGTACTCAACACTGTCACATAGCTTATCTATCATCAGCCTTTAAAAAGCAAAAACTGTCAAAACTTATACTTTGTCTTGGGGATCTTTCCTACGTGGATCTCATATTCCTAGGAAAGCCGGCGTGAGTTCTCCCCTTCTATCGTATTTCACTCAATTCCGCATTATTCTCTTGTTAGGGGAACTGACCTTTTGAAGATTCAATAAGACCGGCAGTAGCGCTCCCACCCTTTTCCAGTGTCTCGCATTATAATGCGATTTGGGCTTCTATGTACAACCTCCTCCTGTCCGTTCCATTTCCACGATAGCATGAACTTTAAGGAGGATTACTGCCTCTTTCTATCGATACACTAGGTGTTCACGTAACAATACATCAAGTAATACCAGTAAATATCAGTAATACATCAAGTAGTACCAGTAAACCACTCCCTACCTACGAGCACCTACCTTCCTACGAGTACCTACCAACGAGTTTATCTTTGTGTTGGACGTACCACTAAACAAATGTACCATGCGAATATTCTATAATTCCTAGTCATGGAAAAGATGATCGTAGGCCTCTAACAACGTAAATAAGCATCAACGGTCCAATCAAATTGGTAATTAAATTACCGAAGTAGGGCATTCGATTATGTACTATGAAAAAGGGCTTATTATAATTTGGTGCATCATGCTATTTGGAATTTCTCCTGACTCAGAACTTCGGTGTCACCCCAATCATTGGTACATTATGGTACATTCCGTTTTTCTTATGAACCTTTAACGTCAGGAATTCTTGAATAAGTGGCTTCTAACTCTGAGATGTTGAATCGCAATTTAGTTTGGTGATGTTGGGTAATGATGAAGTCGTACTACAACAAGGTTCAATCATCCATTTGTCACAATGGGCTTTACGTAGTTGAAATTGTATATAGATCATTTTCCCGTTGCACGAAACCTACTCAGTTCGGTAACCGTCAATTGTCATCATCCACGTTCACGATTATACCGTTTGCGTGAAATAATTCTGTATGACTTTGACAAACAATGTGTGACAATAGTTTCCAATTGCTTCAATTCGACTGGTACAACCGTCAGTTGGTTTTAATCTCAAGAAAATTTAACCAAAATTTGATTGCATTGGGTGTTTATTTATTTTAAGGAGGGTTCAATTGAAAAATTATTTTCAAGTTTGTGTCCGTAGATTAATAAAATTATCTGCAAAGTAAAGGGACACTGAATATTGATTGTGTTTGCACACACCTAGTGAATAATAATTATAATTATAGTGTTTCTCCATCTGTTGGTATATTCTTCTATTAAAACCATAAATAAATTTGCATGCATTCGATTGGAATGGTCAATTACTTTTGTTGAATTTGTCATGGAAATATCCTACTCATTTTGGATTTCGACTCGGAAGGGCCATGACATATTTTGTCCCGCGATATCGCAATAGCAGTCCCTCTTTGGTACTACCCCTCGATTGATCTTGATCCGTCTGCCGGCGACGTAAAGAATTTAAGCCGCCAAGCTATCGAATATGCCTCAAAGAGGAATGGAAGGCGGATCTTGGGGAAGCTGTATTGCGGTAGAAGTTGAAGGGCTGGCGACCTGTTGTGTCCACATGATCGATCACTCTGGCCCCGACTCCCGTTGATATTAATCATTCCAAAATCCGTCCCCTGCCTACTCCGAGCGCTCTCTCGATTCCGGGTTTTCTTTCCTCCGACACTCATCGCATATCTTTTTTTTAAGCAATTTTACTTGACTAAGTTTACTACGAACAGTATCCTTATTCGTACTCCTCTAAATAGGCGTATTTTCATGTGTGTCGGTTGTATGTCTTCCTCTTCCCTTATACTACGACCATCCCCGTTTTATACGAGTTGTATCCTCCCAATCACTCCCATGGTCTCAAGAGGCTGTCTACCAAATTTCAACGCCCGAGGGCGAACAGGGAAGAATTCAGCTTTATCGCTCACGAAGCTGATTTTACACCCTCCGAATCCTCCAAATCGTTTTTCTACAGGTAGGAATGTAGATAGGAAGGTTCTATGTAGATATGAATGGAACTAAAAATGATACTGTATACTGTATAAGGACAGTGGAGATAGTGTATACGAGGAGAGATATGTTAACAAACGAAAAACTCGCCGCTTTGCGCCTCGATCCTTTTTCCATACTCCGTATGAAATGACAAAAACGCAGAAAATAAGCAAGATTCATAACCAGGTAACTCATTGAAGCTCGTATCCATAAACTAACCTACTCATAGCAATTGTTGGAGAACTACGAATTCAGCTCGCTTTCTTGTCATATGCGAACTACGTCCGGATTGTTTACCGGTACCGTATCGCATGCTTTTTTCGTTACATAATTTCATGTCAGTGTTTAACAGTTTGGTGATCGCAAAAATACATACGGTGTAAAAAATGAACCGTTGTGGAAGAATTAGCAATATTTCTATGCAAGTGTGGCTTCATAGCGTTATTGAATAACTCGAGCAACGCCTCAGTAAATACTCGTACCAATCGAGATAATATAGAATATTATTATATATTTGGATTCAGTGAAGTAAAACTGGAAACGGGTCGAATTTATTTGACGCGAAGATCACGAGAGACTCGTTCTTTTAATATGTCGGTGAAACTTCATCAGAACGACTTGATAACCATAATTTGATTACAGCCAAACGTTGGAAACATCACTTTTTGACTAAAAGCAAAGTTAGAGAAATAAACTTTCCCCGGCGGGGAGGAGTAAGGCAAAGTAAGGGAAAGAAACCCCGGCGGGTTCATTTTGTAACAGTATCTCCGGAGGTGGTGCGGAATAGCAGAACTTGACGCCGGAAGAGGGAACTCCGATGGTGGGTGTTGGGCGGGGGTCGGTCTCGAGCAATGTTTGCCATACAACCCCGTCAATTTAGCCCTAAATCCGTTTTTTGGAAAAGCGGAAGACGGTTTTTCCTTACGAGCTACCTACTGATGTCGGTTGTTTGTCTAGTGGTTGTGATTGGATTTCCAAGTCTGCGGTTTTCAACTTCATGTACGTAAATTATGTACAATATAATACTGACACAATTCTGCGGGTTTACCACAATACAACATAATATTATTATGTTGTATTGTGGTAAACCCACAGAAAGTGACTGGTGTTTGTGTGTGGTTACCAGTGTGTGTGATCGAAAATGTAGCTGTTGACTTTCAAACGGCCATAGCATGAATCACCGTTTCCAGATTGATCGTATTAGGGATGAGGCTATCATGGAACCCTTTTGGTTGGTCCTATCGTCTAAATTTAGGGTATGCATCAACATTCCACGTTTATCTCTGCTGCTGGATGATGGATTGCTAGAGGTTCCTCTACAATGTAGATGGAAATGTGTTGTACATGTATTACTGTCGGTTAACATATGAGGAGCCCATAGCAGGCTCAGAGGATGACGTAGGATTCGTCAGGCTTTGCAAGGAACTGACCTCAAAAGGGGTTCTACTCACTCTAACGAGGTTGGTAATCTTTACAAGAAGTTTTAAATCATTGTTGCTGAGAGCCAAATACTCCTGGGGCGCACCAATGTTGTGCAGCACAAACGGACACGGGAGACACTCGCCCAATTAAACCAGCCTCACGATGAATACCTTTTGTCCCAATATCCCTATATAGATGACGTTCTCAAGGACATGACAGCACAGTATGTCATTAACAGCCATTAACAAGCCCCTGGGCATGCATGATGCATCACCAGTGGTTCTGGACCCCCAAAAATATGGTACTACACGTTTTTGTGTTTATAACTCGTAGGCACTATTGCAATATGCCAATGCACTATTGAAACGTTGGGCGGGTCGCACTGGTTCTGTACGCTGGACCTTCAATCTGGGTACTGGCAGGTGGGGCTGAAGGAAGAGGATAAACAAAAGACACCGTTTTCTCTTTACTATGGCAGTTCAAAGTGATGCCATTCGGGTTATGCAATGCACCCGCGACGTTTCAAAGGCTAATGGAAGCTGTAATCCCTTGCAATCTGGCCGTGGCCATGATGCATAGATAACCTCACCATTTATGGAAAACTTTCCGAACGTCCTTCGCAAAGTATTAAATACACCTTAATGTATTAAATACACCTCAAATTTTGATTGTCTCCGCAACGCTGGGTTTTAGCTGTCCCAAAGACTTCACTTAGTGTACGTACGTTCTTCACTTAACTCTCTGGAAGATTTTGTCTAGGTAGTCGGTATGAAGGCTGCGAAAGACCGAGGATTTAAAATATTAGCTATTAGATTTTCATGTTTCGTTTCTCATATTCCCCTCTCATTTTGAGAGGTTTCACAACTCCTTCTCTCGCTTCATGAGTTACAGGGATGGAGAGATTAAAGAGATTTCAAGTCGTTTGAACGCAACACAGCCCTCAGGCGGTTGCGGATGGTTGAACTCAGAGACGAAGGTTTGAAAAAGTCTCCCAGCTAAGGAGGGAAACGTTCTTTCTAACTTTTTGAGGAGCTGAAAGAGGAAGTTTACCGCGGTAATAGGGGTTTTGGGGCAGTAAGGATGTAAGTTTCTCTTCTCAGTATAACGGAAAGATGGGACAAGACTACTTATACTATAAAAGTGCCATCTTTTTAAACGTCACGAGCAGAGTGTGAGAGAGCGACAAAAGGAGTTGAAAGTCCGATCTCACTCCTTGAGTCGTTTCCACACTACCAGCTAGCTCTTCTAATCCTCCTTGTTTCTCGGCCTCTAGACTCCACAAGAGAAAATGATCTAAAAGAAGAAAAATCTATCAAATATCATTCAACTATGGCATTATTGAAACTGAATAATTAATGAACATTTTTGCAGTACCAATGTTGCTTATTAGTATCATGTAATGTTTAGCTAAGTATCATGTAATGTTGAGAGTTCAAATCTATGTCACTTCCTCCTCCCAACTAAGATCAGTTGGATGCCTAGAGGGTAATGGTCACATCACATTTTAGTCTAGTAGGAATAGTGATAAGAGCTGCCGAGAATTCGGCTATTGATGATGGGACAACATTTATATAAATTGGTTGGCGTGAAAATGAATATACAAGAACCACTGAATATACAAGAAACGAATTTCGTCGGGAAATCGGTATATTAAAGGAATATATGAACAGAAATTAGGAAAAACCAGGAGCGCGAAACAACAATGGCAAAAACATCAGACTGAATGAATCAATACGGGAAACGGGAAAATCAATTATGGAGAGCAACATGGCTGTCACATGACGCTGTTCTGGTACAAGTTAGGGACTACTTTTATGGTTTGCCCTTTTTGGTTTATTATCTTCGATAATGAACCATTGGAATCGCCCAAAGAAAAAATTTTTTTAACCCCCCCTCAAAATTTGTTGGTTTACGTTTCAAGATACGTAGATTCAGAAAATCGAATAAAAAAAAATCCGTCCGTCCGCCGTACGCCGTACGCCGTCCGCCGTACGCCGTCCGCGCCACTTTGCCCAGTTAGCGTTGAGTTAAAATTACGAAATTTTTTTTTATGGGTTTCTACTAACCCCACAATGGTCCTCGAAACTTTTCAGAACCCTAGGTCAAGGGGAAGGGGTTCAAAACAAATTTTGAAAATTTGAAAATCTCATATCTCGAAAAATTCATATAGAACGGTATGTTTTTTATTTCATATTTAGATAGAGTTTGTTCCGTAGAATTTTTTAAGACCATCCGCAGCTTTGTAGGACTAGCCGTTCGTTCACAATGACGGCTCAAAGATTGTGCCTCACAACACGATCGTGAATCAAACTGTTGAAATACAGGTCCATTTTCATACTAACAAGCTCTTTGGAACATCATATGGCTTAAGTTAAGTCGAGTTTGTTGTTCTGAGGTGCGTTTCGTGTTACGGAAATGAAGGTAATTTCGAATGTTTGTTGGTAGGTACTTCTTTTATAGAAAAATTATTACCGACGTAGTATTAAAAACCCCAGAATTATATCGTATTAATTAATCATAATTAATAATAATTATTATTAATAATAAATACGAATTATTAATACCTAACAATAAATTGTAATAATTTTCACTTGGTACTTAATAAAATTGTTAATAATTAGTGATAATTGATATTAATAATTAATCTAACATTTAGGATAGTAGGCACAGTAGGCACCTACTTCTTTTATAGAAAAATTATTACCGACGTAGTAATTAAAACCCCAGAATTATATCGTATTAATTATTCATAATTAATAATAATAATTATTAATAATAAATACAAATTATTAATACCAAACAATAAATTATAATAATTTTCACTAGGTACTTGATAAAATTGATAATAATAATTAATCTAACATTTAGGATCTAGACATTTAGACCTAGTGTTTCATCTTCCAGGTAAACTACAGTCTAGAAATTGTAACCGTCAGTCGGGGATAGACCACATTGCAATATTCACTCGGTTTCTCATCTGTAAAATTGTTTAAATAATACCTTTTTGTAATAATACAAATTAAATTTTGATGCTGAGCTATTGACTTGAAATTTTAAAAATAGGTCAGAACTGGATCACAATGCAATATTCACTCGGTTTCTTGTCTGTAAAATTGTTTAAATAATACCTATTTGTTTAAACAAATTAAATTTTGATGATGAGCTAGATACTTGAAATTTTAAATATAGGTCAGAAATGGATGACATTTCAATATTCACTCGGTTTCTTTCTCATTGCAAACCTGTTCATTGTGTACCCAAGATCCTTCCCTAAAAGACCTGGCAGCGGGAAATATTATTCAACATGGTTTGAAAAGGGAAAAACAAGTTTTGTAAAAAATCCCAATGCTCTAGGTAGTAGTCGATACCAGTGACCAACATTTTCTTCAGTAGTCGACATGGTTTTGCACTAGTAGTCGACCTACATGTGTTAGAAGTCGACAGTATCACTTGAGTCAGTACTCGACAGGTTTCGTCATTCCATCGTTTTCGAATTTTACGACATCTAAATAAAATACATTCAACTGTGAATCGGAACTTGAAAATAGATTAATAAGATGTAATAAAGTAGTTATCAGACTTTTTATTTGCAAACAGCTCATTATCTGTCTCAAATTGCAATAAGTACTTAAGTAAAAAGGTATGAAAACTATAGTCAAAAACTCATTGTCAGAAAATTGACATTACAGTTGGGCTTAGGTACCTATTTACACATTTTTTTGACATTTTCATGTCTTTGCTTTGGCACATAAACTGAAACGGGAAAAATGTGTTCCCTTGATTCACCCTTTCCCTCAGATCACGTCAGAACACAAGCGACCGGCGGGCCATTACGTCAGAGACTATGACGCACGAGCGTATGACGTAAAACGGCTGGCAGGAGGCCAACAAGTACGTCAGAGCCTATGACGCACGAGCATATGACGTAAGACGGCTGGCAGGAGGCCAACAAGTACGTCAGAGCCTATGACGCACGAGCGTATGACGTAAGACGGCTGGCAGGATAACTAGTGCGTCAGAGCCTATGACGCACGAGCGTATGACGTAAGACGGCTGGCAGGATAACTAGTGCGTCAGAGCCTATGACGCACGAGCGTATGACGTAAGACGGCTGGCAGGAGACCAACAAGTGCGTCAGAGCCTATTACGCACGAGCGTATGACGTAAGACGGCTGGCAGGTGGGGCCAACAAGTACGTCAGAGCCTATGACGCACGAGTGTATGACGTAAGACTGCTGGCAGGAGGCCAAATATTGCGTCAGAGCCTATGACGCACGAGCGTATGACGTAAGACGGCTAGCAGGAGGCCAACAAGTACGGCGCACAATGATCCTCGAAACTTTTCATAACCCTAGGTGAAGGGGAAGGGGTTCAAAACGAATTTTGAAAATTTGAAAATCTCAAATCTCGAAAAATTCATATAGGACGGTATGTTTTTTATTTCATATTCAGATAGAGTTTGTTCCGTAGAATTTTTTAAGACCATCCGCAGCTTTGTACGACCAGCCGTTCGTTCACAATGACGGCTCAAAGATTGTGCCTCACAACCCGATCGTGAATCAAACTGTTGAAATACAGGTCCATTTTCATACTAACAAGCTCTTTGGATCATCATATGGCTTAAGTGATGTCGAGTTTGTTGTTCTGAGGTGCGTTTCGTGCTACGGAAATGAAGGTAATTTCGAATGTTTGTTGGTAGGTACTTCTTTTATAGAAAAATTATTACCGACGTAGTATTAAAAACCCCAGAATTATATCGTATTAATTAATCATAATTAATAATAATTATTATTAATAATAATTATTATTAATAATAAATACGAATTATTAATACCTAACAATAAATTATAATAATTTTCACTAGGTACTTGATAAAATTGTTAATAATTAGTGATAATTGATAATAATAATTAATCTAACATTTAGGATCTAGACATTTAGACCTAGTGATCTAGACAGAAGGGTGATCTGTACAAAGAAGATAATGAACCGTTGTGTCAAGAATTTGCAGAGTTTTTCATTATGCTACCCCAACTGGCATTTATAAATCGGGAAATACTCGTAATATTCGGAAATTATTGTGTGTCGGGTGAATTGTGTAATTGTCTTTATTCGGTAAATATTTGCGAGTGAATGTAAGTGTTATGGAGTAGCGGTCTGGAGGAAGTAGTATGGAGTAGTGTATGAAGGAATTTGGCAGGTGGAAAAGCGCTCGTGGCGGTGAGCAGGGGAAGCTGAGAAGGTGGGATGAGGTTCCCAAGCCCAAGGAGGTTTGGGGGCCGAACAATTAATATACCTAATATTAAGTTGCTATATTAAGTGATATTTCCAATTGCAATTGGAAATTCATGACAGCCGTTGGTAATTGATTTTATATCGACATCCAATTTCAGTTACATAATATGTTCATACATTATATGAACTGTGAATGGCTGCCAAGAAAAAAAAACAATATTCTCGTGAATCATTTAAAAACGAGCCGGTCTACCTATGTACTCGTACCTTTTGTGAAAATATTAATTCCATCGTCTGCCTCGAATTCTGAAGGGTACGAAGGGGTCCTCAGTAGTGAAAAGGTTGAGATCCATTGACTTGAGACGACTCGCGACTTTGATATGTAAACCTCTTGCATCGGTAGATTTCCTAGTGGGCTCCAGGATTTACATTTAATACCAACCTGGCAACGTGGTCAAAATGACGAATCGGTGATGAGTAGTTGATAAACGTTGGAGCAAGTGTGCTGTATTGCATAATCTAAGTATTGTCAAGGACCATCTTCGCAACAACCTTTGGAAAGGACTCATGAACGTGTCCTTAATGAGGAGGAGAATACAAAATACCTTCCAGAAAAGTTTCATGGAAACGGGTACTTAGAATCAGTCATCCAAATTTTTTTTTTTTCCTCCAGCCCCTCTGTTGTAGGAAGAAACGCTGCAAATATCAACGTCCGTGTAGCGCTACTCTGAAGGCCTTCCTTTCTGTATCCGGCTCTCGTTGTATCTTCCACTAAACGGCTCATCCAGCGAAAAAAGGACTCCAACCTCCCGTTTTGTCTCTTGAAAAACCTTTTCAATCCCGTTCGCTTCCTCTCTTAGTGAGCTCTCCGCGCGAGATAAATCGTCGACTTCATTAGAACACATCTAGCTAATTATTTTTCATCGAGCGCGTTTCATTGAATTCTTTTCTTCTATGGAAATGTTTGTGTATGGTCCTCATGACAATAATTTTCCATGTCACGATATGAGGGAATACCGCTCAACGAAAAATATTAATAGGAAAATAAAAATTAATATTTTCCTATTAATATTTTTCGTTGAGCGGTATTCCCTCATATCGTGACATGGAAAATCCATACCTACACTCGTTCTATTATTTCTGTGTATCGAATACGTGATTTTTCAACAGAATATATATAATCAAAATTCCTGAATACGACAGAGGATATGAATTAGAATCTATACGAATGGACCCCATAACCCGCGTACGGACCGATTCCCTTAGATCTACGTCACATACTGAGTGTAATCAACCAAGATGTGTAAATGGATGTTTAAATACAATTTCACATTCACGCATCCGCAGACACTACTACTGGTTCGAGCGGAATTATAGTTATTACAGGTTATGGTTGACCCGAATGACTCCTGTATATTCCCCAATCGGTTCAATTATTCAGTATTTACACCACCAGCCTGCCCAATGGTCAGCCTGTATCGTCTTATTTGAGAATTTTCGGCGAAATATCTTTCATAGGGCTGACAGGTGATAACTACTTGAGTTTAAAGTTGAATTCGTGGCTTTTCTCACTTTGGTAATCAGGAAGCAAAAAGTCATCATCAATTCTGGCCGGAACTTTTTCTGTATTCCTTTGCCAACCTTTTCATTATATCGCTGTCGGTTGATTATCAACCCACGGAAACAAGTCTGCCATATCGGTCACCCATTTTCGCGTGTAAGTGATGTGTTCATCGTAGATATATTTCTTATAAAACATTTTAGTTTTTTTTACATCCTGTGTCACCCAAACAAATGAGATGGCTCAATATAAAATTTAATGTTCCTAGCAGCCGTGGCAAGCTTATACAAGTACTCGAGCTCGCTTTCTTGTATACCAGTAGTTTTGAAAACTTCTTCCTGCTCTGTAAGTGACCCACACTAAGAGTGAATTCAATGAATTTGGTGAGATGTAGATTTCCAAAACCATTCACGCGAACTGCTACAGGCTGGAGTTTCATTTTGCTGTCTATAGATCTTCTGTCCGTTCATCGTTTTCATACTAATTAAGGTTGTATAAGCTTCCGGAACCCGGCTTTCAGACTCAGGGCCAACACCATCACCTTCATCAGCACTGATTATTTTCCATGGAACAATCGGGAGTCCTTTCAATTCACTGGTATGGAAATGATTCAGAACCTTTCACTTTGTTTCGCTGATCATTGGAAAAAGTTTCTCATTCCACTGACAAAACCTCTGGCGGATGGTCCCGATAAAGATCAAGGGGAGAGAGAAAAACAGCAAAGAACTGAGGAATTTCCCCGTACAAAAACAAGGACCGCAGCTCGTTCATCTGCTACCTTTTGATTCGTATACGAGACGAAAAACGAGCTACAGGAATCCGGAGATGAAGTCAGCCAAAGGGTTTCAATCAATACCTGATGGGTATTGATTTCTTGGTATTCTAAACGTACCTCATCAACTCATCGAAGGAGCGTGGAAAGGTGCATTAACACAACATTGAACCGTCACTAGTGAAAACTAAGATTTTAATTCAGTGTCCACTGTAATTAATGTTGAGACTCAGAACGTCGTTAATCTAATTTGTAAATTTGTTAGGAACAGTATAATAAGCATATTATGCTTATAAATAATTGTGCTCATCTGCTTTGATGACTAGAATGATGTCTAGATGGCTGGTAGATGTCTGTGTAGGTTTTCCCTAGTGGTAGTGGTTGGTGGTCCAACAGGTGGGATGGTAGATTTTCCACGTTCATCAACAGTTTCCACGTTCATCTCAGGTATAATCTGAGGATGTTACGTAGGTGACGATTGTTGCAGGGATGACGATGATGTGATCACAGATATTGACTAGATGATGGCAACTTGGATGATTTTTGATGAATATCACTACTGTGGAAAGTACATTTTAACGTCTATAAAAGCGAATGTATGACAATGTAATAACGCGATATTGGTAATAATAATTTTGAGGTATTCTGTGCACACTCCGGGCTGGGACTGCTCACCCTATTAACTATTTTCTAATAAACATTGCGCTCATGTTCATTTAGGGCCCAGAGTTAGATTGATATGTTTGGTCGACTCCGTGAAAACCGAGTTCCTTCAATACTCATAATTCAATTTCCGATCTTTCTCTTTTTGGAGCAGTTTCAGCATTTCTACCTTTGTAGATTAATTGAATGAGAGCTACCTACAGACAAGGGAATGCTTGGCAACAGCCTTCCGTTACATATCCATTAGAGCATTGTGCGGTTCTCCGGGAGTCACGGATTATAAGTAAACCACAAATTCTACATCTGGCGGTGTGATCGTGTACCTAGTCTGGTCCTCTGCGCATCACCCGCAGCAGACACGTTATGTCACTGTGTCACTCACATAGATTGTCGTTTCAAACTGGTCCAAGTTCAAACCCCATAAGACCAGTGAAATCGCGAAAGTAGGTACTAAAATCTGGTTTCAGTACTAAAATCACCGGATTTATTTTTGTTGAAAATTCTTTGTCTGTTTGGAGGGTTGTAGGAGGCGGTAAGAAAAGAAGAAGTTTTTCCGAGCTTTCGGATTTAATAAGCCATCTTCAGGGGTAGGAGGTACCCTCCAAACAGACAAAGGTTTTTCAACCAAAGGAGATAATGAACAATACAGAAAATTAAAAATTCTTTGAATCCATTAATTCGGGATCTATTCAAATTTGGATCGAATGATATTTTAAAGTTTCTAGACGTGACGATAGAATCATGAAATGCGGGTTGTGGGCTCTGACCAGCCTGTGGATAATTGAGGGGGTTTGAAAAACAAATGTTTTCGGTCGATTTAATGGTTGATTATCGAAGATGATTCGGTGAGAAAACGAAATAACGTGTGAAAACAATTCCTTGATACATAATAACTGAAATCCTCGGATAGCAACAGAGCAGTAATATTGTCTGCAATGAGAGAAATCATCTTGCATAACTCATCAATACCGTATGCTGAGAAATTCCCAGCTACAATTTTCTCATGAGAAGACTTTTTTATGTCTAACTCCCAGACAACTTGAAACCAACGGAGTGGATGATATACTTTAGAAATACTCACTAGCTGATCGTACTGTACGAGTTTTTGAGTGCGTTGAGATCCCAGTTCTCTTTCCGTTTGGGAGTGGGAGAAAACCAATCCTTTCAGTGAGAAGGCAAAACTTTTCCATCTTACGAGGCGGTTAGGTCACTTTTTCTTCGACTCCTACCTTTTTGCCACTTTTCTCGAATCATCGCCCTTCGAGCGCATACCAGCCGGTGAATCCTTTCTGTTTCTTTTTCTCACACTCGCTCATGTAATATTTTCACGCATATAAACCTCACAGAATACACCGGGGATTCGCTAGCCCCCCTTCTCTAATGTATAACAAGAACCCGTTCAGGGATGTATGATATCGCTATAAATCACTACGATACTACCTACCAGGCGAAAAACTGTGTTGAGAGTGCTAGTCAGGGTAGAATATTGAAGTGGATCTGAAAGGAAGACAATTCGTTTTTCTTTCTGCTATACAGTTGGCTAACATCAATTACTTTTCCTCGTGCGGTCGCAGGTAAGTGTATCACTTTCCTTCCCTAAATGCATGAAACCAGCAGTTTTTCATTCCATACACATCACTACTTCCATTTGATTATCCCTAGAGCGTTACTTCCGAAATACTAGCAACTTGATTTACTATGATGTAATATTGGTTTATTATCTTCGATAATGAACCATTGGAATCGCTCAAAGAAAAAAATTCTTAACCCCACCTCAAAATTTGTTGGTTTACGTTTCAAGATACGAAGATTCAGAAAAGAAATTTAAAACCTCTGCGAATTCTTGAGACAAAGGTTTTTTATCTTCTTTGTACAGATCACCCTTCTGTCTCGATTACTGAATGATAGATTGATTATTACCTACTATGAATTATAATTTATTATTAATAATTATTATTAAATATTATTCATTAACCATGTGCTGTTTGAATCAGCTGGGCCAGTTTGAAAATGGACCCGACAGGCTGCCTCACGATTCACTCTCATGTTGACGATTTTCGATCTGCTCCAACTTTGAGCCGCCATTGTTTCCTCGTATTTCAAACAATTCAAATGGAACAGTATAGGTAGTTTTTAGTTCACATTTACGTAGAGTTTATTTTTTAGAATTTATTAACACCATCCACAGCTTTATAGGACCAGCTGTTCGTTCACAATGAGAGAATCGGCAACATGAGAGTGAATCGTTAGGCAGCCTGTCGGGTCAATTTTCAAAAAGGCTCAGCTGATTCAAACAGCAGATGGTTTTCAAATATCGAGTTAATAAATAATATTTAATAATAATTAGGTATTAATAATGAAGCATGAAAATTATTAATAATCAACAATACAATTTAATATTATTAATTTACACTACTTGAAAATAATTATTAATAAATTATGATAATTCATAATAATAATAATTAATCTAGCATTCAGTAATCTAGGGGTGATCTGTACAAAGAAGATAATAAACCGTTGTGTCAAGAATTTGCAGAGTTTTTATTTCGATGTCTCTACGCTTCTGCTATGTAGAAAAGAAAGAAAAAACGATAATAATAAAAGCAAGAATATCCAAATAAACGAAATATATTTGCTTCAGAAGAAACAAATTTGTCGTCATTTCAATGCCCTCACCCTCCCCCTCCCTAACAACAACTAGCAGACTCCGGATTATTAAAAATGTCGCTCTCACTTAACCCAACGCTGTCAACCTGTTTTGTCTTCGACCTTTTCCTCCGATATTAGACGATAATATGCAAAGAAAGAAAAATGTGGAAACGCAGGCGCTAGTGACGTTTCAATAACTCAAAATGTCCTAACTGTAGTGTTGAGCGAATGTTTCTATTCTCATACAGATAACACCAAGGGTTGATTGAAGTGGTGAATTGTGGTGGAGGTAGTGTAAGTACTCGTACTTCGGAACTCGGCCTTTCGATATTGGTTCGGCCAAACAACCTTCAGTTCTGCAGCAGGTTCTGCAGTACTGATGCTCGGAAATTCAAACCGATTTTACCCATTCTGGTTCATAAATAATCATGAAAATTATTTTCGAGACCGATGAACCATCAGAATTTATTGACAAATAAAAGTTTCAAATCCCCGACAACATTTGGGGGTTTTTCATAATAATATTCTTCGAAATAAAATAAATTTAAATTTGTAAAAGGTTTCCGAGATAATATCTTTCCATATTATGGAAAGATATTATCTTGGAAACTTTTTACGAATTTGAATATAATTTATTCTGAAGGATTATTGAGACAACCGTTAACAATAAGGGCCTCGAAGGTAGAGGCGAAAAAAGCACATCATCAACATGCCTGTGAATCAAACGAAGGGACGATGGAGAAGAAAAAAAGGCCAATCCGAGGGCTTTTGTCCGAACACCTTGCCAAAACCACACATGGTATGGTGATATGTATCGATTGTGAGATATTTTTGATCTTTTCGATTATTTATGTAAATGGGTCAAACACTAACGAGACCAGGGAAAGGTAAGGGTCGGCCACAGAGCTGATTACCGATTACGCCGATTAGAGCACGAAAATCGACACAACATTCCTAATAAATATATTCTATTTATTATTCTATCACGTGATTCAAATGATGGAGAAATATATTTTGCCCCGCTATGCTATGCAAACTTTTCGAAAAGTTTATGATTATATATTAGTTGTCCTCAAATGGAGAAGAAGGCATTATAGTTATGAAAAGGTGAGCATAAAATGGATGCATTTGGTAATTTTCTCTTGAAATAAATGCATACTATAGAAAAAAATTATTGTAATCATAATTATTATATTATATTATGATTGCCACCCTTTGAGCTCAGTTAATTTAAAGGCATTGTTGTTCTAGTAGTAGGTACTTCGAACCCATTGTCGTCGCCATGATTAAAGTGGAACTAGTTATGAGAATGCGTACCTCAAGGCGAAAACCGGTCTCAACAATGACAACGGGAGGGATCTCCCGGAATGGGGTCTGATAGACGCATCGTGTCTCCATACGTTTTAAGCCTTCACGGTTCAATCAAACACCTCCCACCCACCTGTCTTCCTGGAGCTCTTGTCTTCCTCCTCTTTGACAAACTATTTGTGATTTCTGCATAACGAGCAGCTTCCCCCGTACCAACAATCTATAAACCTCGCGGCATCGCTCTGTTTCCCAGACAAGAAACAATAGTCTGTCATTTATCTGTTCTCGGTTCACGTCGCTCATTCCCCTCAGGCGTTCCGCGGTTGGTTCTATTATGAACAAGTCCACACTGTCCTGCTCACGTCTCATCGTGAAGTTGATGGGGAAATATTTGCCAAAATGCTATGAGATTCAGTTCCGTTGCAGAACAATGATGTTGTGCAATATTTTTTGAACATTAATATCTTCATTAAGATTATAATGACTGTTCTGCCGCACAGAAGACACCTACTCTTCACTTTTCTCATGACGTCATGAACCTCGATCCATGCTATCCATGCCACCTCTATCCATGTCGCCCCTTTCCTATTTTAATAATTCTTGATAATTTAATTACTATTCTATTCATAAATAAAGTTCGGTATTCAGGCCCATTCTGACTTTTCCATATCAGGGCAGCGAGGGGTTTACTTTTCGAAGGGAAACTTTTAACCTACTTCTATTAAAGAGTGTGTGTGAGCCCTGCGCGGCCAAAAGAAAACCTCCCAGAGCTTTGTAAAATCTGAGGTGAATTCGTATTCTTTGTTCTGGCGACATTCTTGCTCCGATCGTTCTGTAATTATTCTTGTGATCATTAAATTTAATCTTGCATCAAAATCGTGCGATTTATTCTTGTGCCCGGTAAAACAATGACCATAGTGATTCTCCTCATACCAACACAGTGAAAGTTCGGTTCGTAGGGGGCAGTGGGTGAAGGCGTGGAATGCAACCTTTCAGACGTTCGGGTAAACCTGGCCGGTTTATGGAATTTTGTTTCTTTTGTTTTTGGCTTTTCTTTATATAGCATAATACCTATGCTTTATGGTGGGCGGAATTTTGTTTCCTTTGTTTATTGTTTTATGAACAAGTTTTTATACCTTTGTCTCAATCTGGTGTGAAGCTCATTAAAAGTATTTGTACTCCTTCTAAAACAATTGAAAAATCGAAATTTCGTTAATACTTAATTCATTAAAAAGTACTTCGAAAGCTCCTGACATACCACCGAAAATCACAAGATCACATTTAGGAAGGTACATTGAGAAAAAACGGCAATCAAAACTGTACTCTCCCCAAAACCCAAAACTTGTGAGCCATTCAAGACAAGCTGTGAATGTGATCTCACTGGTCTCAACTGATTCTCAGTGTAGATTTATTTCAGTACTAATTTTAACTAAAGAGAAAATTTGACTCGCAGTTTCTTTTTATATAATAATTTAATTGAATGGCGTTAGAGAACATGACGCATGTCATATGTCATCAATTAGTGCTGGATGTTTATGGAGAGTAAATGCACATCGAACACACGCTGAGAGACAGATTACATCATCAACAAAACGGAGGATTTGAATATTTCAACATTCCCTGGTTGAATAACAGGTTTTATTAAGGTACATGAAGTTCTCGGAATCCTATAGTACGAAAGCTAGTCTCAGCCGTAAGTCTGGAGGGCCGTCTAAACGATAATTTTCATCCGCTAGCCAGACTCAGCGAAGGGAAAGCTGTTTGAAGGTGCTCTGCACGGTACGAGCCTCATAACTTCCGGCCAATCTATATTCCTCCCCGTGTTCCACCAATTAATTCACCCCTTTCCATGCCGTAAATGGCTGTTTAAGGACTTATATACCTTAGGTGCCTTCTCCCCTATAATTTCAGCGTACACGTTTAAAGAGGGAACATGAGGAGGGTGAAGTCGGATGGATGCACATTTGAAGTGGGAACCCGTAGCGACCAGTTCAAATATAATATATTTAAAGGGCTCTATGCTGTTCATATTATGAACTGCATAGAGCCCTTTAAAGTTCATCTTCTAATAATGAATCAAGCCATGTTCACGTAAGTAAAGTGAGTGCTATTTCAGGCGAGAGTTTTACCTCCGACTGCTCTGCCAACGCAAGTTCGTTCTGATAATTTCGCTCTGAATGAAGAGGGGTTCACCGTGCTGTTACACGGGTCATGACATCACATCCCACGGCAGTGGGTGGTCCTTCTTATCAGGACGATCACACCTCGCATATATATTATGGTTCCCTTATGTTAAGGTTCTCGTAAATTAGCCCTGAGTGGAAACTGGGCCAGGCAAGCGTGGTACATGAAGACACATTTCATTTTATCTATACTAGATGGTTATATTTATTTAATTTAGTTTGAGGTAATGGGTAGTGGTTTAATAGGGGTCTGTGATAAGTTTACACACTTGTCACTTATTTTTGTATAAATCATTTTCCAATGAACCTTATCATCACTTAACATCGGTGATCTTACAGAAGACAGTTCCCACCATCTTCTTTAGTGGTCGAAAGTATAGGTAGTGGTAGCAGGGTTATTAGGAGACATTCCTGTTCGACAAACAACGGTTCGTTCATCGCGTACAACTCAATATGACACAAGGCTTCCAACTATACATGTACAGGGCAGCCAAGAGGGAAAAATTGTCGTCTTTCAGCATTTGATTAGTACCCTGTATATTATTCGAATTATGAAGTTGGAAAGGTCAATCAACGCAGAATTTATGTTTCTTTGATTAGTCTTTTGGTTAGGTTTTCGCTAGGATGCGTTTTTTAGGAGTTATAAGCTAAAAACTGAAGAAAGTCTGAAAATTTCGTTTTCTGGGCACCAAAAATCAAGTGCAAAACTCAGATAACGTTTTAGAACGATTTCCAGCTTTCCTGCCCCTAGTTTAATGGACTCATACCTGCACTAGAATTACAATTTACGGGTAAAAAATCTTGTAGTTAGTTATGATAGTACTACCAATACTTGTATACACAATTATCCAACTGATTGGGAATTATGGATGTTATTGATTGTGTACTTCTAATTAATAGAAGTATATGGGGACCGTTCCGAGGGGTCTCGCAGAATATGGAAGCACCTCTTTAATTATTCAATTCTCTAAACAAACAGAATCTCGATTGGTTTTCCTCGTACATTGATTAATAACAACCCTTCAATTCATTCAATACATTATGAAGGTATACATTTATTTTGATTGAAGCTGTGAGAGGTGAGAACACTATTGAAGCGATAACTAGGTACTGTTCGTCTTTCATCAAAGGAATAGGTAACCAAGTAGTCTTCATTCCCCCGCTTCCAACCCCAAGAATAATCCGTTTGTGTCCTCAAATTTTCTATTGTCTTTTGTTAGTATTGAATTCACCTTTTTATTCGCTCTGTATTTGATGTAGGGATGTCGATAGTTCGATAGTCTCGACAATATCGCCTTTCAACTATCGATTCTTAGCGTTTCAAAGTTGTCCGCGATCCGGAAGACAGTAACGAGGGTATGGGACGACACGTTCGATTTGGGAGGCATTCTCGAAATGTGAAAAGTGTTCCTACTGACAACAGGCTTGACCAGAAAAACTATCGAACGGCAAAATGAAACTGACGAGGCAAACACAGCGCGTAGATGATAGGTACTAGTCTGCTGGTACACTTTTCGTCTTTTCGTCCCACTCCCCATTTATTTTTTCCATTTCCATCGATATTTATATTTTTGTGTCCCTCTAAATTGTTCTTAGAAATTAAACAGAGAGGATAAGATCCACCTAAACTATTACTTTGAATTAAAAACCCCTAGAACTTTGGTGAGAGAAATGGGATTTCAAGGGAACAAGAAAAGGGAGTCGTCAACTACTAGGTAGATATTTTATTTTTCGACTTCAAAGTCCTTCTGAGAAAGCCTGGAAACCTGCTGGCATGGTACAGAACTAAGGATATGGAGGTACTTCTCGAACTATCGAGAGTGGTCTTTCCAAGCGATACCCTATCGATATCCCTAATTTGTCTTAAATTATTAAACTGTTCAAGACTTTTTTTACTTTATTTATGCAATTTTAGCATAAGGACCCTGGAGATTTGAATCCCAATTCAATACAATTTTATACTTGCAATTTTACTTTCCTCATTCTTTTCGGACACTTGTATAGAAAAGTTTTTCCTGGTAGAATAAATGGAGATTCAGAGACCACTTGCTCTGCCATAATTCAACTCTCTTTGCGAGGGTAAAGTGGTAATTCTGTGCCTTATAGGCCACCAAGGACCGATTGAGAATTTACAACACAGACTTGTTGGAATGAGATAAACGCTCACAGTATTCGATTAATCATATCACTTTATCTGATGCTAGTTTCCTCTACTGTAGAGTGTAACACGGAACGCACGTAGTTCCAACTAGATAATTACATCCATGTCAAAACCCTACGATCACTTTTGGTTTTTATCTTCGATAATGAACCATTGGAATCGACCAAAGGAAAAAACTTTTAACCCCCTCTCAAAATTTGTTGGTTTACGTTTCAAGATAAGTAGATTCAGAAAATCGAATAAAAACTACGGTTTATTATCTTCTTTGAGCAGGTCACCCTAATCTAATAATGTAGATAAAACTCCAGGTCAACGTCCAAATTTAATTTGTTTAAACAAATAGGTATTATTTAAACAATTTTACGGACAAGCAACCGAGTGAATATTGCATTGTCATCCGGTTCTGACCTATATTTAAAATTTCAAGTCCATTTGCAGAGTTTTTCGATTGAGATGTCAAAATTGTATTCTACTTGATAGATTTTACGGTGAATGAGATGGGCTATCCATATCAACATCAATGTGGTCAGGGTAACCATTCAAATATCCTCCATCATACAGATCGGCTTAATTCGCATAATTTCTTACATACCTAATATTATTCTTACATATTATGGTATAACGAACCCTTTATGAATTCCATCGCGTTTGGAACAATTGTATTTTGTAAGCATGTGCAAACGTAAGACCCTGGCGACAGCAATTTATAAAGCCCTAGTACGCCGATTTATACTCCGTTGAAGGCTGACCCCCATTTATCATAACTCAGACTTGACTCAAGTTGACGGAACTATATTCCGAATATTTCGGAGAAATATTTGTTGCTCGTGATTCATGTCTCATTTCCTCACAGTTGAGAATGAGAAATAACTCGAGCTTTTTTCATCAAGGCGAGAATATGCAACCAACGTTCCCCCCACAATTCACTCACAAAAACACGACATTCGGGCTAAGTGAGAAAATTAGTTTGACGGAGGAAATGACCGCGTTATGCCTACGTACGAGTTTCAGTCGAGAAATACCATGTTCATGTTCAGATAGAATAAACGTTATTAGGGTTCTTTACTTTTTGGTTTATTATCTTCAATAATGAACCATTGGAATCGTCGAAGGAACTAGAAAAAATTTAACCCCCCCTCAAAATTTATTGGTTTACGTTTCAAGATACGTAGATTCAGAAAATTGAAAAACATCGTCGTCCGCGCATATTGGCCCAGGAAGTGTTTTGCTAAAATTATGAAATTTACGGGTTCCAAACAACCCCATAATGCATGATCCTTGAAACTTTTCATAACCCTAGGTCATTGGGAGTTTTGAATTTTTGAAAACGTCATATCTCGAAAAATTTGAATGAATGGTGTAGTTTTTTGTGAACATTTAAATAGAGTTTAATTTATAGAATTTTTTAAGACCACCCGAAGCTTTTGACGACCAGCCGTTCGTTCACAATGAGGGCTCAAGAGTGGAGCAGATCGAAGAATGAGCCGGGGGGTGAATAATGCAGCAGCCTGTCGGGTCAATGTTCATACTGGCCCAGCTGATTCAAACAGCACATGTCATGCTTTGTAGATATCGAGTTAATTAATAATAATCAATAATAATTATTATCAACTACTAATAATTTATAATAACTTGCAATACTGGCAATTATTATTAATTATTAACTATAGTTAATATAACACTACTTGATAATAATTATTATTATCAATAATTAATGGAAATTCATAATAATAATTAATCTATCATTTAGTGATTTAGACAGATGAGTATTCTGCACAGAGAAAATAATAAACCGTTGTGTCAAGAACTCTCAGAGTTTTCCCACTGTCATAAACCACTCACATTCACACTGTCAAAAGCAGATGCAAAATTATATGAAAGAATCACAATGTGGTGTGGAGATATCAGAATCATTGTTAGCAGTTTTTTGGTCTCTACACAGACTTGTGTAATCATGAAAACAATCAGAGCCCAATACTTTGAAGAAAAAGTATGGCTCATAGTCGAAATGAAACGTAACCAGCTCGAACTACTAATGTAGTAGTTCACCTGCAGTTTACAGACATTCATAAAATTTATGTATATAATACAATGCCATAAGCTCGTAGAGAAATGTCTGGCAAAATCCATGTGCATATAAGTGTAATTAAGAAGACTCGGCAAATCGTCACGATATTAATATGTGAGTTGAAAAATATTATTTGATATAAAATACAACCTGATAATTACATCATTTGATTTTGCAATTAATTAATTAGGGCGGTACGTATGCTTACTTAGATCAAATCGCGCTGTCCCAATTGGAGGGGGAGGGGGAATTATGTATCATGTAAAAAGATACATTATGTGTTTTACTCTTACGTTTTCTTGATCAACCATGTCCAATATAGTCCAATACATCTAAATTAAATTGGAGTCGATATGTCATGAATAGGCCATTACTGTCTCCAGTTGTACTGTTGTATAAGGAAAAAGGTTCCCCGTTGTCGACGCGAAACCCCCCCGGACTCGTTTCTTCGCGCTGATTGCTTGTTAAGGATCTTTCCAAGCGATTAATTTCTAATTCCGTAGGGGATTCACCCCCCGACCCACCGTCCTCTGCACTCGCATTCAACCGTCCGAGAACTCGGAAAAATTACTGCCTCGAGATAAAATCTGTCCGGTCACCGTTTATACAGGGGTTTCCGCCTTCATCGTTCTAGTCCTCCTTCGATACAGGAATCATTTAGGTCAGTTTGAAAGCCAATTGAAGACAGAAATTGATTACCAACTAAGAGCAATGCTTTGTTCAAATCAATCCGATACCAATCATGATTTGGTCCTACTCTAAGCAATCAGTTTTGTTGACAATGCAGAAGCCGGTTCAGCATGGAAATATTTCGTCACTCTTAATTTTGAATGGAGAACAATTCATAAGAGTTTCGACGTACAGAGAGAGCCTCATTCATTAATCACTTGTCGTTTTACACTAGAGAAGTGGGTACCAGCGGATGTCCAAATTCATGACAACCCGAAACATATTAAATATTATATAAATTTTATGACTCGATATTCTTCTGTTAGGAGGAGCGCACTTCCTTCGAAACCAACCAAATGAATTGTTACCGGATCTTGCCTCTTGATACAAAAACCTGGGATATACGAAACCATTTCATTCAGATAAAAATCTGAATATATGACAGGCTTTAGGTAATATTTAGGATCGAATATTTCGGTTTTGCGAATCACGACAATCAACAATCATCAATTGAACAATAACAAGAGGAAACAACTGTGTTTGTGAGATGATGTAGACTTCTCCCATCATCCAACACGACTCATATCTTAGAATGATATAATTCAAGTCGGAATTCCCTTCTAAAAATCACGAGACCATCATTCAGCTGGTTACCGACTACTCTCCACTTACAAAAAAAATTAAAGTTATTGAATGTGCCCATAATATGGACGAATAGTACTCGTTTTGGACTCCATACGTATATAAAAATGTGAAACACATAATATGCAATACAGTATTTACTTCGAAAGCTCGCAAAGAAGAGGATAGAGTATTGGGCGAATGAAGTAAAGGGGGGCATGAGTGAATTTTGGTCTGATCGAGATTTAAAGAATTGAGTACATTTCTCGGAAACCCTTCCTTCCAGTAGACACTGATTGATTAGGGCCAGAAGGCGGAGAGAACGAAGGAAACGATAAGACTCGACGAATGGGGGTTTCAAGAAGGTCAGGCGAGGAATTCGAATGTACAGCGAGACCTAGATGTGGTAAAGGGGTTTCCCTTAATTGTTATTTTAATTTATACTTTCATATCCGTATTCCCGCCTCCGGCAAACGCGGTAAAATACAGAATTTTTTTCTTCCTGAGGTTAGTTCATATGTACTACCTAACAGTCGATCTTCTTCTCATACATCATTCATAGGGAAATCAATAACTGCATTTTAAATAGTCCATCCGGGGAGCGAAAGCGTGATAACGACCACAAAGCTGGCAATTTCACGGGTGCGACTATGCACATGCTTCACAAGTGGGTTTCCTGTCATCACGAACCACCCACAACTTGGTTTATCCAACAACATAAGAACGATTTTTAGAAGCATATACGGAAACATAGGGGAATCCTGACAATGCTGGAGGGGTTCTACTCTTGCGAAGGTGGGAATATCATTTGGGGACCAGCACACATGTGCCATCCACAAGTGATATCGTTTAAACGTGACTCGTAATAACTATGTTACTATAAAACAGGCTAGAAACCACATTATTACGAGTACTAGATTTTATAGATTTAATATAGTCTGATGAATCAATTTATCGCCCCGATACAGTTATAAAAGGCCTAGTACGATACATTATATGTAAAAGTAAAAGTGTAGTGAAATCTTACTCAGTGTAATAACCTTTCCTGTTGAAGCTCGCATATTTCTCCCCCCCCCCCCCCTTACCTCATTTTTGTTGACGAAGATCATTTATACTCGTAGGAGCTTCGCCATGTGGTGAGCGTACTGCAATTCGTTTATATGAGAACAATCATGATCAAATTTACCCATCAGGTTTTATGTACACCAGAGGAACCAAATCACTCTGAAATATTAAATATTAAATATTAAATATTTCAGAGTGATTTGGTTCCTCTGGTGTACGTAAAACCTGATGGGTAAATTTGATCAAGATTGTTCTCATATAAACGAATTTAAAACCTTCTGAAACCTACCTAAGCAAATTTTGCTTAGGTAGGTTTCAGAAGGTTTTAAATGGACATCGAAGGGAGTTCTCTTTAGCATATTGTCTTCAATAACCTGTTTAAAAGAGGGATGCTTTTAACTGTACACGCACGTTTATTACTATTTTCTTCTCGTGGGCACCTATTTCTGTATCACTTTGGGTACAAAATTGAGACTAGTGCTTTTGAAGGTGCTTTTGTGGGCTCCTATCACTATTACTTTTACCTTATTAGTTGATGAAGTAAAACTTTTTCCTCAGATTGAATACTTATTATAAATTGGTCAATGACAAATCACAATCTGGTATCTATAAACATCACACTGCTACAATTTTATGAAAACAAAATTACCAGGTAGGAATCACCCCCACACATTACGGGTATTAGGTAAATGAAAATGGATTCTAATGATGAAGGATGCACTGGGAGCATGCGTACATATTTCGACACATAAACACATACGACGAGATGATAAAGTATGCACCGCACGGAACGAGAAATATCCTCATACCAAGCAATAAATAGTGGCACATGAGCGTGAAGAGGAATTGCAAATACCGCGTAAAGGCGACACGGATTCGAGTCATAGCGCAGTGCTTGAATTGTAATGAGGCAAAAGGAAAGTAGAAAGTGATGTGAATCTTGCGTTTGGAGAAAGAAAATCACGATACCATACTCATCCCCTAGGGCCCTATTCCCCACTGATTTCTCTCTTACGATGTAGTTTGCGATACACAGCGATACTCTCTTCCTCTGGGAGATATAAACGGGAATGAATGGTTTTGGTTGATATGTACACCTTCTTCGTACATTTTTCGGGTCGTTGAATCACCAATTGCTACCTTTTGTGGCAGAAACTTTAGTCGCAGGAAGGAGTGGATATCTTAATCTCGTAATAGATGACCGTGACCGAGATAGGTAACTTGTGTTTTGTAACTTTTTTAAACCAAACTCGTGCAAAACCAGAAATGGAATTTCATCACACAAAATCTGCCAACCAATCATATTAGACCTGTACACTTGCTCGGTCTGTCTTTACTTTAGCCAAACCCAAAAATCCCACAATCCCTCAGGGAGATAATGGCTTTATCGAACCTCCGATCGGATGGAACGTTCTTCATTACCATCAAAGATATCATTTGATGGTAATCATTTCCTTGTTATGTTGGAAGAGTATAAATTAATGTTCAATCACTATCTCTACTTTGGAAAATTAACATTCTTGGCCCACCCTGGTGGTTCTAGCAGTTATTTTTTCAGAAGAATAGGTCGTTTGCATGCAAACGTCTTACTGAGCGGTCGTTCTATTCTTCTTTCTTGTTAGTTTTTTTATCCCTCCTCTACCCGTGAAAACACGCTAACTGAAGTGCGGTAGCCACTTCATCTTTGCCAATGAGGACGGGCGGAAGTCCAATGTTAGCCCGAGAAAAATTCTATTTTTTAGCATCCAAGATTAGTCGTACAAATATGATAATAGTGAAAATTGCCTCGTGACAGATTTCCTGGCGGTCATTGAACTTACTGTAGTTTCTTGAGAGAATTAATAAGATAACAAGGAGGAGTTTGGCATTAATTAATTTAAAACGTCCTATCCACTGTAACTCGACCCGATTATATGGCCCTAATATCTATAATAGACGTGACAATAAGGAGATGAGACTTTCCAGCCTTGCACCACTCGACATGAATTTTTCCTACCTCCAACATTTTTGGCTTATTATCTTCGATAATGAACCATTGGAATCGCCCAAAGAAAAAAATTTTTTAACCCCCCCTCAAAATTGGTTGGTTTACGTTTCAAGATACGTAGATTCAGAAAATCGAATAAAAAAAAAATCCGTCCGTCCGCCGTACGCCGTCCGCCGTCCGAGGCACTTTGCCCAGTTAGCGTTGAGTTAAAATTACGAAATTTGGTTTCTGGGTTTGGACCAGCCCCACAATGATCCACGAAACTTTTCATAACCCTAGGTCAAGGGTAAGGGGTTCAAAACGAATTTTGAAATTTTGAAAATTCCAAAACTCGAAAAATTCATATAGAACGGTATGTTTTTTATTACATATTTAGATAGAGTTTGTTCCGTAGAATTTTTTAAGACCATCCGCAGCTTTGTACGACCAGCCGTTCGTTCACAATGACGGCTCAAAGATTGTGCCTCACAACACGACCGTGGATCAAACTGTTGAAATACAGGTCCATTTTCATACTAACAAGCTCTTTGGAACATCATATTGCTTAAGTGATGTCGAGTTTGTTGTTCTGAGGTGCGTTTCGTGCTACGGAAATGAAGGTAATTTCGAATGTTTGTTGGTAGGTACTTCTTTTATAGAAAAATTATTACCGACGTAGTATTAAAAACCCCAGAATTATATCGTATTAATTAATCATAATTAATAATAATAATTATTATTAATAAATACGAATTATTAATACCTAACAATAAATTATAATAATTTTCAGTAGGTACTTGATAAAATTGTTAATAATTAGTGATAATTGATAATAATAATTAATCTAACATTTAGGATCTAGACATTTAGACCTAGTGATCTAGACAGAAGGGTGATCTGTACAAAGAAGATAATGAACCGTTGTGTCAAGAATTTGCAGAGTTTTTTGGTTTATTATCTTCGATAATGAACCATTGGAATCGCCCAAAGAAAAAAAAATTTTAACCCCCCCTCAAAATTTGTTGGTTTACGTTTCAAGATACGTAGATTCAGAAAATCGAATAAAAAAAAATCCGTCCGTCCGCCGTACGCCGTCCGCCGTACGCCGTCCGCCGTACGCCGTCCGCCGTCCGCCGTCCGCCGTACGCCGTCCGCCGTACGCCGTCCGCCATACGCCGTCCGCCGTCCGAGGCACTTTGCCCAGTTAGCGTTGAGTTAAAATTACGAAATTTGGTTTCTGGGTTTGGACCAGCCCCACAATGATCCACGAAACTTTTCATAACCCTAGGTCAAGGGGAAGGGGTTCAAAACGAATTTTGAAATGTTGAAAATTCCATATCTCGAAAAATTCCCATCAAACGGTATGTTTTTTATTTCATATTTAGATAGAGTTTGTTCCGTAGAATTTTTTAAGACCATCAGATTCTGCAGCTTTGTACGACCAGCCGTTCGTTCACAATGACGGCTCAAAGATTGTGCCTCACAACCCGATCGTGAATCAAACTGTTGAAATACAGGTCCATTTTCATACTAACAAGCTCTTTGGATCATCATATGGCTTAAGTGATGTCGAGTTTGTTGTTCTGAGGTGCGTTTCGTGCTACGGAAATGAAGGTAATTTCGAATGTTTGTTGGTAGGTACTTCTTTTATAGAAAAATTATTACCGACGTAGTATTAAAAACCCCAGAATTATATCGTATTAATTAATCATAATTAATAATAATTATTATTAATAATAAATACGAATTATCAATACCTAACAATAAATTATAATAATTTTCAGTAGGTTTATTTCATATTTAGATAGAGTTTGTTCCGTAGAATTTTTTAAGACCATCCGCAGCTTTGTACGACCAGCCGTTCGTTCACAATGACGGCTCAAAGGTTGAGCCTGTCGACGCGATCTTGAATCAAACGGTTGAAATACAGGTCGATTAAATACAGGTCGACTCGATTTTCATACTAACTAGCTGTTTAGAACATCATATGGTTTTAGTGATGTCGAGTTTGTTGTTCTGAGGTACGTTTCGTGCTACGGAAATGAAGGTAATTTCGAATGTTTGTTGGTAGGTAGGTACATACTTCTTTTATAGAAAAATTAAAAAGTATTAAAAACCCTAGAATTATATCGTATTAATTAAATACAAATTATTAACATTTAACAATAAATTATAATAATTTTTGCTAGGTATCTACTTGATAAACTTATTAATAATTAGTGATAATTCATAATAATAATTAATCTAACATTAAATGTTAATCTAAATTAATCTAAATTTTAGGATCTAGACATTTAGAACTAGTGATCTAGACAGAAGGGTGATCTGTAAATTCTTGACACAACGGTTCATTATCTTCTTTGCACAGATCACCCTTCTGTCTAGATCACTAGGTCTAAATGTCTAGATCCTAAATGTTAGATTAATTATTATTATCAACTATTTCTCATTGCAAACCTGTTCATTGTGTACCCAAGATCCTTCCCTAAAAGACCTGGCAGCGGGAAATATTATTCAACATGGTTTGAAAAGGGAAAAACAAGTTTTGTAAAAAATCCCAATGCTCTAGGTAGTAGTCGATACCAGTGACCAACATTTTCTTCAGTAGTCGACATGGTTTTGCACTAGTAGTATCTAGTCGACAGTATCACTTGAGTCAGTAGTCGACAGGTTTCGTCATTCCATCGTTTTCGAATTTTACGACATCTAAATAAAATACATTCAACTGTGAATCGGAACTTGAAAATAGATTAATAAGATGTAATAAAGTAGTTATCAGACTTTTTATTTGCAAACAGCTCATTATCAGTCTCAAATTGCAATAAGTACTTAAGTAAAAAGGTATGAAAACAATAGTCGAAAACTCATTGTCAGAAAATTGACATTACAGTTGGGCTTAGGTACCTATTTACATATTTTTTTGACATTTTCATGTCTTTGCTTTGGCACATGAATGAAACGGGAAAAATTTGTTCCCTTGATTCACCCTTTCCCTCAGATCACGTCAGAACACAAGCGACCGGCGGGCCATTACGTCAGAGCCTATGACGCACGAGCGTATGACGTAAGACGGCTGGCAGGAGGCTAACTAGTACGTCAGAGCCTATGACGCACGAGCGTATGACGTAAGACGGCTGGCAGGAGGCCAAAAAGTACGTCAGAGCCTATGACGCACGAGCGTATGACGTAAGACGGCAGACAGGAGGCCAACAAGTACGTCAGAGCCTATGACGCACGAGCGTATGACGTAAGACGGCTGGCAGGAGGCCAACAAGTACGTCAGAGCCTATGACGCACGAGCGTATGACGTAAGACGGCTGGCAAGAGGCCAACAAGTACGTCATAGCCTATGACGCACGAGCGTATGACGTAAGACGGCTGGCAGGAGGCCAACAAGTACGTCAGAGCCTATGACGCACGAGCGTATGACGTAAGACGGCTGGCAAGAGGCCACTAGTGCGTCAGAGCCTATGACGCACGAGCGTATGACGTAAGACGGCTAGCAGGAGGCTAACTAGTGCGTCAGAGCCTATGACGCACGAGCGTATGACGTAAGACGGCTGGCAGGTGGCCAACAAGTACGTCAGAGCCTATGACGCACGAGCGTATGACGTAAGACGGCTGGCAGGAGACCAACTAGTGTGTCAGAAGCTATGACGCACGAGCGTCAAGGGGAAGGGGTTCAAAACGAATTTTGGTACGACATGGTATGACTATGGTATGGTATATTATTGTATGTATGATTTAGTATAGTACAGTACGGTATGATAGGAAAGAAATGGTATGAGTACGGTGAGAATATGGTATGGTGCCGATTTGCAACACAGTCTGGTATAGACAGAAGGGTGATCTGCACAAGGAAGATAATAAACCGTTGTGTCAAGAATTTGCAGAGTTTTTTTTTCTACAATTGTAACATCATTATCAGTGCCTCACAACCAAGTTAAAAAGCACAAGTCGTACGAAAATCTTTGAAGACTTGTCAATTGGATGGTACAGGGTGATACAAACCTGAGTCTTACAACATTACATGTTATATATTATATAAAGACGGTCTTGAATACAATTTACATCATGTGTGACGTGGGTTAAGTGAGTACTACTTTTTCATGGATGTCATGCTTATTGATGTCATAACCACATTAATCTCACGATAACTTGTAAGTGTGACTGAATTGGAGCGAGTTTGTTCGGTTAGTAATATACGATAAATATTCAGAGTCAGGGTCTAATGCGATTCAATTTCTAATGGATGTGATGATTCTGTGGATCGCGAAAACCCCTTTGGGAACGGCTAAAGCGTGGTTTTATCGCCAAACCGCTTTCAACTGGGCGGCCGAAATTTTTACCGGGGATTACAATGGTTTCGGAGGGTTGCGACCGCGTTAGTACATGCGCGTGACCTATTGAGCCGGGTGACACAATCTCATATGTAAATCGAAAATCCTAAACTTCTGCTCTTGTCTGTGAATGATTTATCTTGTTCGTTACCAATATTTAGTTATGAGTATATTTTACTAACAAAGCTTACTATAGCTGATGTTTGTCATATTGAATGTATGTTCATCAAAAAGGCTTTTAGCAAACCCCACCGCTCCTCGTCACAATTGCTTGGCGAATTCGATTTGGTGAGATATGGGCGAGATTCTCTTTGAAGAATTTAATAAAATGATTCAATGGCACAATTGCTCGTTACATGTTTGCAATCTCACGAACTGATTATCAATGAATTATCAGTACGGAAATCACTGTTTTCCTGAATATTTCGAAGTTGGGTCTGAATTATTTTCCATTTCTTTCGCTCCGTCCAATTCGATCAGCTGTTTTTAGGAATAAACATCTCTTATAGACCATTTTCTTCGCAGGATAATTCGATTGAAAGAGCCAAGAGAACGTCCTAATAAAGCGAAAAAGAGCAACAGCGTTGGGATCCAACGTTTTTCGACAAGTGTTTGAACTTAACAACTTTCCCATCGTCGTTTCCGTTGGGACTTGGGTAGAACAATAACAGTTTGGGGAAACGAGAGTTGGAACGGTATAGGAGAAATTCCGCTATATTGCCGCATCAACGCACTTCAGGCTTCGCTTTCCTTCCCATACGCTCTCAGTAAAATTTTATCATGTGCCGTTCGAGGACTTATAAAGTAGAATGAAATTGTGCCAAACAGTCGTTTCATAATTGGCTCCAATTGACAAAGAATGAGAAGAGTCCGTAATTAATTATTGAACAAACCAACAAAAAATAAAATATTTAAAAAAAACCTCCCTTAGTTAAGGGCGTACAGTTGGAAAGAATTCGTACATACTTTGACATTTCTCGGGTATTCTGTCTTCCGATTTAAAAATTAAATGTGAAATTTCTTTCCGTTAGAACTCTAATATCGGATGAATAGAACACCGTACTCGGATATGATCAAGCAAAGACTAAACTTTTTATTAGATTTGTTATAGCAACCCCAAACATAACTGTTACTACACTACATTACTCCCCCCTCACCATCTCGTCTTGAACAGCCCCCTGTCGCCTCCGAAGTTGGTCTGCATGTTTCTTTGCAGTGACTCCTGCCGTCTCGACTTCGTAGGAATGTTCTCCTGTCCTTCGACACACTACCCCTGGTCTCCAACCCTTCGCTCGCTCTTCCTTCACCCACACCTCTTCTCCTTCTTCGAACTCCCGATTTGAAGCCTTGGCATCGTGGTGTATCTTCTGCTTCCATATCGCTTCCTCTGCCGACGCCCTGACATCCGGCCGAAGCAAAGCAAGTGTTGATGGAAGTTTTCTGCCCAAAAATAGTTCTGCCGGTGAGCATTTCGTGGTTGCATGGGGGCTTCCCCTATAAGCCAACAGAACTCTCCAAAGAACCTCTCTAGGTGTTCCACCATCCCTCTTACATGCTTTGTACCTATCCTTGAGAGTTCTTATTAACCTTTCTGCCGCTCCGTTTGTCTTTGGGTGGTAAGGGGTGGAGTTTATAAACCGTATCCCCTTCTCCTGGAAGAAATCTTTCAACTGCTGTGAACGAAACTGAGGTCCATTGTCCGAAACAACTTGCCTTGGGTACCCATACCTTGCAAACCATTCGCCAAAGGTATGTATTACCTTCACCGCTGTACTTTTTTCCATTAGCTCAACCTCAGCCCATTTTGAATATGCGTCCACAGCGACGAAACAATGATGTCCATCCACCTCGGCGAAATCCACATGTATCCTCTCCCAAGGCGTCATTGGTATGTTCCAAGGATAAAGCGGGACCTCGGCCACGTTCGGTCTGTTCTCCTGGCATGCATTACAGCACCGCACGTACCTCTCAATGTCAGCATCAATGTTTGGCCACCAGACATAATATCGAGCCACGCTCTTCATGGCACTCATCCCAGGGTGTCCATTGTGCAACACTTTTATGGTTTTTTCTCTGAGCGCTTCAGGTACAACCACCCGATTCTGCCATAAAACCACTCCATCCACGCTAGCGAGCTCTGTTCTACGAGACCTGTAGGGTTTCACAACCTCGTCATTTGGTGTCCCCTCTACTCCAGACAGCCACCGCTCTACCTTTCCCAGCACTGGATCTTCTGCTGTCTTCTGCTTAACTTCCTTTCCTGTTGCTATGAACGATATCCTTTTGACATCGTATACCTTTTTTACTTCGTCCTTTTCCATTGATGTTTGTTCCCATGAGTCCATTGGTAGTCTTGAGAGAGCATCTGCACACGCATTCTCAATGCCTTTCTCATACCTCACCTCATAGTCATATCTCCCTAACAAGAGCGCCCACCGTATCAGCCGATTGCTCGTAACCTTATTCAATTCTCTACCAGTCCCAAAAATTCTTTCTAGTGGCCTGTGGTCTGTTACTAGCGTGAAATGAGTACCGCAGACATACTGGTGAAATTTTCCCACCGCAAATACCAGAGCCAACGCTTCTCTATCGATCACTGCATAATGTTCTTCTGCTGCCCTCAACTTCCTTGAAGCGTACGCCTCCGGTGTCCTAAGTAGACGACTGATGATTGCAAAAATCTGCATTTGTCCTCCCTCAACTTCATCCCTGCCTCCTTCAAACGTTCCATCGTCCTTTCCAAATTATTTAAATGTGTTCTCCTATCTGGGCCTGTTATGATAATGTCATCCATATTGATGCTGATGTTTGGTACCCCCGCCAGCACCTCTTCCATCACTCGTTGAAAAATTGCTGGGCTTGACGCCAATCCAAACGGTAGTCGAACATACCTATAGTATCCATTGTGAGTCACAATCGTCAACAAGTTTCTCGACTTTTCTTCGACCTCGTACTGTAAATATGCGTCTTTCAAGTCGATTACTGAGAACTCCTTGCCATCCCTCAGCCTCGCCATGTGCTCATCAAACGTTGGCATCAAGTGCAAATCTGGAATCATGTTTTTGTTGACCGTTACCCTAAAATCTCCACAAATTCTGATTTTTCCATTGCCCTTATCCACATTCACAGTTGGGGTGGCCCATTCAATCGGTACTTTAGCTGGGTCCACCTTCTCAATGATTCCTTCCCGCAATAACCTTTGAATTTCACTTTCGACAGCTGCTTTCAGAGGAAATGGTACTCTCCTTGCTGTGAATGCCACCGGCTTGGCGTCCTCCTTCAAATGTACCACCGCTTTTCTCCCTTTTATCCTTCCCAGAGTACCATCAAAAAGCACAGCATACTTCTTCAATAATCTTTTGATTTCATCTTCCTTCCAGCCATCCAATTCCTTCGCTACCTGGGAAAAACCCAAACCTGCCACCTTCCTAAGTACCACCTCAGATGGAAGATCAAACCCAAACTCGAGGATCCATGGTAAACCAAAAAGTGGTGTGTCATTTTCCTCGACCACTACTACGTCCAACAGCCTTTCCTTCCCTCTTGCTGTTACAGTCACTTTTACTTCTCCTAGAGTCCTCAACGGGATCTTCCCATATCCTCTAAGTTCTTTGGTGGCCTTCAGGTCTGGTGACCCTATTGTTCTCCATACTCCCTTCGTAATCGTGGACACTCCAGCTGCTGAGTCAAACTCCATCCGAACCTTCTTCCCGTTGATTTTTACATCAATCGTCGCCCTGACCGACCCCACCTTGTTGACTTGCTTCAGCCCCCCACTGAATTCTTCAACCTCCTCGGACGAGTCTTGATCGCTGTATCCCCCAGCTTCCAGCTTCTTCGCACTCTTCTTCTGACACTTCCGAGCCCAGTGTCCCTCTCCCCCACATTTGGCACAACGTGTATTACACGCTGGGCACCTCCTAGGGTGATGTCTACGGCCGCAACGTCCACACTCACTAAACCTTCGATTGTTGTCTTGGACATGTTCCTGTACTCTATACTCGTTTTCCCAAGGCGCCTTCTTCACCGCTGAACACTGAGTGTTCTTCTTACTCACTTCTAATGTCGCCGTTTCAATTGCTCTGGCTACCTCCAGAACTTCTTTGAAAGTCACTTTCTCTCCATGACCCTTCCTTCCATCAGGCCATCTCATCCGCACTTCAATCTCCACCTTTTCGTCATCAACTGAGGCCACAAATGTATCTCGGAGACGCTCATCCACAACTGAGTTTTCATATTGGCACGCAATACTGAGATCGTTCAGCCTATTCACAAACTCAGTGATCGATTCTCCAGCTTTCCGACACATCCTTTCAAAGTCCATCCGAGCCCCGAAAATGGTACCTTTTGGTTTGTATATCGCTTGAAAGTTTCTCTTGACCTGCTCATACGTTAACTCATCAACGGATTGTGGCATTACCTCAATTTCTAACTTTCTTAACGGTTCAACACCCACGTATGCCAGTAACAAATCGCGCTTTGCAATTCCTAATTCTTCGTCTTCCTCGTTATCCTCCCACAAGCCTTTCACCTTACAAACTCTCTCAAACCTTCCAATATACTGGAGCCAGTCGTCTTCTTTGTCATAGGCTGGATGTGTGAATTTGGCCATCATTTCTCTAATTCTCTTCCTGCGCTCCTGAGTCGCATCGTCCATTGTCCCTTCAGCCACCTCTAGATTCGACGACCTTCTATTTCGTCGTCTTGAAGCCATTACTCGTCGCCAGTCTAATATCGGATGAATAGAACACCGTACTCGGATATGATCAAGCAAAGACTAAACTTTTTATTAGATTTGTTATAGCAACCCCAAACATAACTGTTACTACACTACAAGAACCAATTGTTAAAATTGGCATAAACATTTCGCATTGATATAATAATTAACTATCATAATAATAATTATTATTAATCAGTTCATTCTTCTTCTTCGATTTATTTCAAAATTTTAATATTGCATACAAATTATCGATATAGATAAAATAATATAGACTGTTGTAACCAATGTTTTGATTATTCGGAGAAAAATATCGAAATTTCAAAATGTTGTGACGATTTTTTAAAAGAAACAACCATTGCGGGGAACGAATGGCCAAAACCCTTACCTGAAATTGAGGTTGATTGAGGTTGAGTTGGCGGTGGCGTGATTTCGGCTGTAACGAAGTATCCGTGGTTAGTGGAGATGAAAAACACGTCTATATTAGCAATACCGCAGGGAACCGTAACAAGGAATGTAGCTAAGCCAGTCCAAAAGTGAAAAATGACTTTTCACTTTGGAACTCTGCCATCTAACGATGTAAAACCCCTAACAGGAGAGGCATAAGCGGAAGTTTTTCGGTAGCCATTGGGGTCCGAAGCAAGCCGTAATTGAGCTCGCAAGAGAGTGTCAAAAGTTTATCCATGTTAATCAAAAAAGTTTCTTCGGGGGCAAGGAACTGGAATACCGCCTTTTGTCGCTAACGTGAGTATCTAACCCTTTACACCCCACCAAACAGCCTTCGAGGCCTCTTCACCTTTTCTTTGAAGAACATTGAGCTGCTCCGAAGTTACTTCACTTAACCTCCTCCAAGGTTTTCTGTTTATTCAGCCTTTGTGAAGTTTCACCCTCCACCACCCTATTACGATACCCCCGAAAAGCGGTCTGTCGAGTCCTGTCTTTTGAAGAAACTTTGAAAGGTTGAAGACGCTTCGAGAAAACGAGATGAGGCTGATTGAAAATTTTCGGGGGAAGCGTTATCCTTTAACTAAAGGATTTCAAAGGAATTTCTCCGCTAATATTCTTCTTTAAACTCGATAACTTTATCCGGAAATTATTGACTTCAATACAAAGGAGGAAATTTGAATGAATAGTTCGCGAAGATATGAGAGGAGAAGCTACTATTTAAATTACGGAGTCAAATTTAAATCAATGGTTTCAAAAGATGAGCTCCTAAGATTATTAAACCTGTCCGCAGAGGATGTGTCGCACATACTCGCAATGCAGTGTTGTCTAATATTCAGTTGCCTAAGCTTAAACCCGAATGTACATGAAATTTTACAGTTTTTTTATGATTGTCAGATTAATTCTGACATCTTCAGCAGTTTTGTGAATTTTGGGAGACGAATTTTCAGCAAAATAAGGGAATTTCATACATTAATGGTAAAATTCTGTTTTGGAACTGTTTGGGTACACTGCAGTTGCTAAGCGTTCGATGGCTTACTTTTGGCTGAGATCTGCTCCACCAGCCGCCAGAAGTTATTTGGTTTGATTTAGGCAGAAAGAAATTCACCTTCCAAATAGCACTAATAATATTATTAATAATATTATTAGTGCTATTTAGCATAGAATAGAATATGAATATATTGACAGAAAGGATGAATTTACTTGTCAAATGGCATACCTACAAACACAAAAGAAGTGAAATTCTTTCTGCCCACGAACCAAATAAGATTATTTATAATATTATAATATGAGTAACAGCACTTATGATAATATTATTGTAAATAATCTGGTTTGACGATCATGTTGCTAGCCTACAAAAATATAATGCCAGAAACATGCCAGGTCTAATTGTGTTCTTGAATGTAATTCGGTAATCTATCTGCAGGTAAGTGATTCGTACTATGAATTGCATTGTTTCTGGGAATGAAGATTGGGGTTCTATTTGCTTGCGATTTCTTTGAGATTGGCAGGCAAGTACACCGAATTAAATCCAGGATTCACCAGAACCCTCGGAACGATTCCTTTTGAGTCCTAAAGAAACGATCCAAGGTAAATACGTCCTTGACTAAGGAATGTGATACCTTCCACGGCAAATGTGGCATAAGGCCTGGATGAAAGGATTAGGTGATGTACAAATGGTACCTACTTAATGAAGAGATACTTAACTTATGAACAAATACGAAGGAATGGTTATTCTATATGCCTGTCCGTTGACCAGAATCATGAGAACTTGATTTGTCGTTTGGTGAGACTTCACGTTTCCCACAATTTGTTAACCAAGGAACATGTTTTTATAGGCGTCATTCGGTTTGGAAGAGCGTGGTCGTCCTGTCCACACATTTGGCCACGTCCTTGCCTCTTCCTATCTCTCTCTAGGGCTTGAAGCGGTAGATTAACATGCCTTCAAAGTTCCTCCTTGTGTCTCTCTCTTGTGAGTGTCAGGTCATTGCAGGCGTCGAGTGTGAGTTGACTTATGAGCATTAATGAGCATTGTTCTTCTACTATGTTTCCTCTGTTATTAAGCAACTATTCGAAAACATGTTCCATGTTTCCTTGCTTTGATCCTTGATCCAAAACTATAATAATCCGGGGGTATGGGGATGTCACTCAGATTGTATTCTACAATAAACTTACAATCATCTACACAAATCACTGGCGGCTAGACTCCCCCAACGGCAACGTTTTTCGATTAGTCCCTGTCTGTATGTTTTCTACACCATCGCGACTGAACGGCTCGACTAAAAAATCAAAGTCAGGAAGTAAATATGTCGAAGGTAATTATTCTACTTAGCTTGCAGATAATTATTATAAAGAAGGAATAACGAATACCCACAAGGTTCCACAATCAAATAAACATATTTGACTGTATTCACGACAGTCCAGCCTTCAATTTTTTTATCTAGCTATTCTAGTCACCAAAACTAGCTATGATGTATCCTCACGATTTCTGTACCAAAGGATTAGCAAGCGTGACTCGAATGACATATGTAACAACATACGCTTCTCTATATTAAAGAGAAGCGTATGTTCTGCTCAATAGGAGGCGGTTCAAATGCCGAAGTGACACTCCCATTTGAAATTGAAGTTGAGCAAACGATTCAGAGTGATTCCTACCAAATCCAAATGGGACGTGTGTATTGGTTGATGCGGGCTGCATTAGTCTGGGTCACCGCTTCATCAGATCCTGTTTAGCTTATTTCTCCCTCTGATGCGACAGCTGAATGATTCATTTGCTCCCATGATATCACTGACAAAACAACTGACGCATCTAATGAAGGGAACTGGTTCGATTATTGAATTCAATAATGAATCATTGCAATTGACCTTCAATTAAAAAACCCCACAGATTTTGTTATTGTATCTTTACGTTTCAAGCCATGCAGGAACCAAACATCAAATTGATTTAAAAGTCTACCTACCCACCGTGTACACAGTTCCAACCTTCTAAAATGTAAGCCGACTTTCGTATTATCGAATTAATTAACCATTAGAATCGAATGAGAAAATAAAATGTTCAACGCCGTCCAAGTTTGTTGGTTTATGCATAGTTAGAGTTGTACCAAAATTTTGAAATTAGGGTTACGGGCTCGGACCAGCCCGAGGATGATCCTTGAAACTTTTCATGACCCTAGGTCAAAAAAAAATAAATTTTGACAATTTTGATCTCGACATATCTAAACAAGTTCTGAGGAACCTTCATACGTTTCTGTATAAATCGGAATAGAGTTTAATTTAGAGGATTTTTTAAGACCATAAGGAGTTTTGTACGTCTATTCTCAATGGAGGGTTGAGGGTAGAGCCGATTCAAAATTGTCAACATTAGCATGAATCAGAGGTACCACGGGCCACTTTTCATATGGCGGAACCGCTAATTTAAAAACACATGGTTTTCAGACATCGATATTCTTGTTCTGGGATAATTCATACATTTCGCGGTAGGTACGTTTCGATACTTTCAAGGCAATTCTACCCCTTTCCACTTTTCCTCTAAGATTTTTCACTGTTGTGAAACCGTTGTGAAAATATGTTCAACATTTGGAAATTTGATGTGGCCTTTGAGCCAGGGATAGTCCTACAAAATGAAGGTAATTTGGTAGGTAATATTATTGGTAGAGCTCATTCTCACCTTCTTATTGATACCCGTATACAATGTGGGGACTTAGTTGCACGGCTCGGCACAAAATTTAGGGGGGAAATAATTCTGACTATCTTTTGCTTTTCACCACACTTTGGCGTAAATGAATCTCAAAATCATCACAAATCATTACAAATCTTCACATTCATGTTTTTAACCGTGCACTGTGATCAATAGCATCATCTGATCAAGGAGAAAAACTGAACTTACAACACCCACACTGTTGGGAGGTCTCCCACCACTCCATCAACTGCTGACGTAAGTTGTCTTTTTGATACTCATGTCGTGATAACATGAAGGTTTCACAATAAAAGTCCCATCATTTTTTGGGGGGGACAATCAATTGCTAAACAGCAATGAAAGTCGTGAAGAACTGAAATTCAGCACTAATCGTCTTGGCGAGTCTTGACTGATGAAGGCTATAAGACTACCCCTACTTCATCTCTTACAAGCCGACCGCTATAACTGACGGAACAAGTTGCCGAATAAGCCGCCCGACCGTTTCCCCTTCAGAACTCAAACTGTTAGGTAAAACTTGTCGGACGGAGGCGGCTCAACTCCGATTAATCTCCACAGCTTTTCTCACTCCCTCGCTTTCCTCTCTCCTCTGTTCTTCACTACCCTGCCCTTCGTGCTTCTCGAGACTGTAATGGTTTTCAAAACTTATGAAAGCGTGGAAGGTGATTTTGGGTGCCAGTGCGAATCTGACGATAATTAATTAGAGCTCCTCCTTATTCGTTCGAAGTTTAATCTTCAACTTCGCAGAACTTCATCGTCAGCCGAACTCTGATTGGCGAGTGGTTATTTTATAACGAACTCAACGACGTTCATAATACAGTGATTTTACTGAGAAATTTCGTTGGGAATTAATGAATTCGTAAAAAATTCAGCACCCGGATGTTAACAATGGGTTATGTTAGCTATGAGCATCTTGTTACCTAGAATACAAACAGCAGGGTATATTCGGACTTCACTTCTTACCTATTTTTGGATAAGGGTAATTGAAATATACGAAATTAATGCATAACATTCACATTGTTGTTATTGGTCTGTTCGCATCAATTATGAATAGCTATTTACAGAGTAAGTAGAAACTCGAAGAATCGATCGATTTCATGTTTTTATAACGGTTGGGCTTGACGTATATTGCCTGGTGTTGTATTATAAATTAATATTATAAACAATTATAAAACTGCACGCTTTACCCTATTTGCCAATACCCTATTTCCTCGACAAGTGTAGTTGTCGAGGAAATAGGAACTACAAGTGATCACTACTTGTGATTGAGTATCTTCCTGAGTTACAGTCACTCAGCTAAAAACTCAACTTACAGTTATTAACAATATTATAGGAAATTAACTTGATGGGCTGCAGCTCAGTTGTTATGTTATTGATATGCCAAATGTATCGCTCATTTACTGCAATAGTGTCATATCTCCAAAATGGATGCTTCGGGATAATCGAACTTTGAAAACCATTTCAACTTGGAAATACTCGTATTCCGCTACGATTTTCACGAAGCTCAAAAATTAGAGCTTTTGAGCTAAAAACTCGCTTCGTGAGATTCGTAGTGAAATATATCTGTTTTCGATTATTCTATTTAATAGATTTATCGATTACTCAACAATAGATACACAAAATGTTTTGAACAACTCACACGGATATTAGAAATATGGTATTTTCTCATAATTCATCGAATGTCTTAAGAGTAAAAGTAGTAAGCACAATGCCACTAACTTCAAACAATTGTAATTATCACTCCTGCATCAATCTAATAGGTTAAGGTTATTAATTGTTATCATACGCTGCCTAGGGAACGTCTCATGTAAGGCATCTGAAGGCAGCCGATTTTATCAAATTTCCCTGCTGATAATTTATGGAAAAAATTGAAATTGTTTCATTAATAATTAAATAAATACCTACTTCAAACTGTTGCGATTTACATTAGTGAGATTTTTTTAATCTTCGTTAACCAAGTTACATCATCGAAATACTGTGGCTATCTTCATTTCTACCAATTGGGACTTCGCCAAATTGGACGAGGCTGTGATACTTCTTGCACCACATGGTTGGTCAATTTACGTACCTGGATTCTGATCGTTGGGACAACCAATAACTACCCTGGACCCCCTGACTGGAGGACTACTGAAGCCATCGCCACAACCAGCTAAGCCAATTCGGTTTTTTTATAAGTCTTAGCAGCTTCTAGTCCTTAGCACTCTAGTCATTCGTTAAGCAATCCACTCTAGTCAACCATATCTCTGTTTATTTGTAAGTGGCCACCTAAATTTGAAGGAATAGTTACCGATTATCTAATATTTATAATCCTACTCGAAGCACACAGTACTTGCTTAATAAAACCTGTTTCACGTTGATGTTTCATCAATCAAAATCTTGCCTTTTAATCTTGAACACCCACGATTCCTATTATTATTAACTTGTTATCGTTTTTGTTTCTCAGTTGAACTGAGTGGTCCTTCGAGTTAATCAAATTACCATATTATCCACCTATCTTTTAGTCCTCTTTTTTGGTTTATTATCTTCGATAATGAACCATTGGAATCGCCCAAAGAAAAAAAAATTTAGGAAAAACACTAAACTTTCGCGTCGAAAACGGCCGCTACGTGGGTCAACCCCCAGCCGCCCAGAATAAAACTACCTTTTTTCATCTTCCCGGTAAACTACAGCCTAGAAATTTTAACCGTGAGTCGGGGATAGACCACATTGCAATATTCACCCGGTTTCTCATCTCTAAAATTGTTTAAATAATACCTATTTGTTTAAACAAATTAAATTTTGATGATGGGCTAGATACTTGAAATTTTAAATATAGGTCAGAAATGGATGACATTTCAATATTCAGTCGGTTTGTATGACATGGTATGAGTATGGTAAGGTATATTATTGTATGTATGATTTAGTATGGTATGGTAAGATAGAAAAGAAATTCGTATGGTATGGTATGAGTACGGTGAGAATATGGTATGGTGCCGATTTGCAACACAGTCTGGTATAGACAGAAGCGTGATCTGCACAAGGAAGATAATAAACCGTTGTGTCAAGAATTTGCAGAGTTTTTTCTATCAGTATTGGACATTTGCAGCAGCCAAAACTGCACCTTTCTTACGATCATTTGTTGGTCGCTTCGAGACGGATTAGGCCCAGAGTTGGATAGTGATTGTAACTATGATTTGTGGAGTTCAACATAAGTAACTATGATATGTCTGTTCTAGTATTAGGTTTATCTGTGATATATCTGTACTAGTATTAGGTCTTTTTTCTGGGATATCCATTCATCAACTAAGTTAGGTACAACTGTGATATTATAACATAAGGTACGTGTGCTTTTAGAGAGGAGAGGGTTAGGTATCCTATCATCAAGGTTTTGCTATTTATTATCATTAGTGCTTTACCTTTATTTATTATCATCGTTTATCTAGTTATCCTCGTTATCTCTTGTTCTTGTTGATCAATTCATAAACACTTTATTTTCGTTCTACTCACTACAAGGGTCATCTATGTGCTATTTTTCTACAGTAACAGTGGTTTGGCTGCCTCGATAATAGTGTGCCCTAATAATCATTTTCTCTTGCTTTTCCTGTTGCCAATCGAATGTGGACATTTGCAGCAGCCAAACGCAGCCTGCACGTCTCTTACGATCACTTCGCGTTTCTCGCTTCCGAACTCATTCGATCCCCATCGATCCCTAAATACAGTATTGCACTCTTTCGTTTGAAACTTTCTCGACACCGTTTCATTAGCCCCGGTTTCCATGTTTCCGAGAACCAGTGAGCACACTATTTCGAGTCGCGTCAAATACCAGGAAATTATTCGAGTTTCAACAGCCCCCCCGCCAACGAGATTGTGCGGCGATAATACCTGAGCTTTGCAGTGATCCCGACCAATGAAATAATAATTGAGTTCCCGGGCCTCGAGTTAACGTTACGCGAAACTTGGGGAAAAGTTGATTGAAGTTTCAATGGGAGCGTCAGTGAAACGTGAGTGGGTTCCCAGTAGGTTGGGGCATGCTAGTCGATTGCATATGAACTTAAATAGGTAGGTATGGAAGGTATGAAGTCCTTTGGCAGATTTAATTAAAAACTAATGTAAAAGTAAAATAAAGTTACAGCAACTTCTTATCAGAATAAAAAATTATTTTTATTTTATTTCATTTTATTTTAAAAATACGGGACGAGAGGGAAACAGGTAGTAGGTACCCTACTTTAATTCAATGATAAATGCAGAAACCAATACAACCAGTTCTTTAGAATTTGTTCAGTAAATTCAGTGTCACTGGAATCTCATGTCACGTACCTATTCCATTTATTTTTCATCCTGAATTTTGATGCACCTACTCGTACTTTCTCAAATGTCAAGGTATGATATGGAAAAACGTGTGTTTCGGAGAAAACTTACGGTCTTCATAAATATCAGGTGTAGTTTACTCGAACTAGCATGGAACTACCTACTTACTCAGTAGGTTAGGCCTACTGAGTAAGTTTGCACAGTAACTTTTTCACGACAACAAGTCGAAAATACGTTTACTCGTTCCTGGTCAGGGTACTATCTCGTAAATTTTTTTTGACCTCCTCATCAGCAAGACCCCATCAAAACCAACCCATGTGAAACCCCCCAAAATGCATTTTCGTTCAATAAATAGGGGCAAAACCAACGTACGATCACCTTCTGCTGTTAGGTAAAAAAGTAAGCAATGTTTGAACCGAGAAACCCAGATTTGAGTAAGACCCAGTTCGCGTAGAATGGGATTTTTCTTCAGCCATTTTTTGAGAGTGCACCACACCGCATATTGGGTGGGAATCCCATCCCTATTCGCAACATCCACCAGCGGAAATTGTTGGCAGCCTGATGTGAGCTCAGGTAGATTTCCCCGCAAGCTGACGGAAAACGAGCGTTTAGTTGACCATATAAAAGGGAGAGGCCCAGTCACCGGACGTACGTTCCACGATTGGATGAGATCTCCAAAGCTTCCCTCCGTTGTTCGCGAACCGGAATGACTGACCGGTGGTGAAATGTGGTCGGACGAGGTCCCGGGCGGCGGATTGAGGGCGGCTAACTAACCGGGGAAACCATCGTTGAAAATCCCTATACGGAACTGTGGGGAGGCTGTATGGAGCTGATAAAGGAGATCTGACCCAAGCCGACTGATTCCATCCCGTCCTCTGTCGTGTTGACCAATATCGAAAAATAGGGATGATTCTTCCATTGCCTCCGCACGGGCAGAGTTTATTCAAACAAAGATCTCTCGTGTAATTATCTATGCAATCAACCATCTCTTCCGTATTCGTTCCGTAACAAACAGGTAGGTCTTGTTTAACGTCACTTCCGTTTCAATGCACATCGCTGACCATTTCTACTATTATTTAGTACTGGTTTTAGGAGTAGTTTGTGGGACTCGTGAGATTGAATTCGCTTAAAATTAATCATGAAATTCAATCAAGATCAATCCTTAAATCTAGGAGTATTTCTTGAATGATTTGTTCATGGGAAATCATCGTATTTTCGACATCTCATTCTCTCTCATCCGACCCACGTTGGATTTACCTTGAGCCGTGAGTCGAGTAGCAGGTGGCAGGTGGACCAAATTTATTTGAGGATTAGCTCTCGACATCCCCCGAGGGAGCTTTCAAGGCTTCTAATTGCTTTTCGAAGGGATGAGGTTGAGAGGAGGTGATGGTACCCGAGAGACGGGTAGAGGGCAGAGAGTAATTAATAAATCTTGATTACCAGGTGGGACTGGCGGGGAAGATGGGTGCTTCCGATCTAATGAACTCTACGTATGATCTGTCTTATCACGTAAAGCTGTGCTGTTCTCTTGAAAACCAACAAATTGTTTCCATGAACATACGGAAATCTCATTCATCATAATGTGGAGTTGTCACATGATACTTTGAAGTTGTTGACTATGTTCATGATGATCATATCCTGGAAATGTACTCGTAGTAGACTGGGTATAATCAATTAATCGATCAACGAATGCTGGACGCGAGTTCCGGAACTAGGCCTATGCACTACTGTGATTAGTGAGCCGGAAAGAGGTTAAGGTTCCGTTAAGGTCTCGAATTCCGGGTCACAAAGTGACTGTGTGAACTAGCATAGGCAACATCAACTGTCGTATTCCTCTCAAATGGTCATAACGAAATGTTCAAACGGCTTTTGGATTTGGTAGTTTTACCTACTGGAAAACCTGCTGAATCACCAAATCTGTTGTAGGTAATGTTATGGCGTATTTCTATCCGCAAGTGATGGTAATTGGTAGCGGTTCTATGAACATACTTCAACAGTAATTACCATTATCAAAACCGAATATCGGCCAGAAAGCTGGCTACATTCATTCAAGTCCATTTGCCCTGTTATCCAGGCTGAAGACTCACTCCAGTGGACACTATCATCCTAAAATTTCTGTATTATTGTTCCAAAAACATTTTTGGGTTGGGATAATGGGTTGAAACGGAGCTGTGTGCGAAATTTCAGTCGGTGAGAGGCTGTAGCGTTCCCCGTCCGAATAAGAAGAACAACAACAAGAACAAGGCAAGGGCGAAAAATATTTTTCTCGGGCGATTCCAATGGCTCACTATCGAATATAATGAACCATAAGATAAGATAAAACCCCTATGCGCAACAATTTGACGGATTCGTTCAGGGTGGGTTCCTGGGTAAGTGTGTCCTACCCCTACATCATCCGTGTTAAGACGGGGGAAACTATATAAAAACTAGTTCAACTGTCTTATGTATTTGCATACAGCTTGGGAAGGTTGCGATCGTTTCTTGAATGGTGTCCCAGATATGGCTCCTGAAGTGACTGTTGGACCATCATGGATTAAACCCAAAAGCTTAGCCTCCCTTAAATGGACGTTTCAAGAGCACAAAAATTAAATTCGCATTCACTCCCCGGCAGTAGAAACGGGGCCGACGTCGAGGACTAGTCCTAATTGTCATGATATTAAATAAAGCTCAGTACCAGGTTTACAACCCCTTCGAAATATGGGGTTTTATAATACTAATTAAGGTGCGCTAGCTTTTCCCTAGCCAGAAAACTCTTCAGTAATAAAAAAGGAGCCAATGGTTCGAAGAGCTTTCTCAATTGCGTAATTTCCACGAAAAAGCAATTAGACTCTAATTCCCAGTCAAACTCACGCTTTGAAGAAAAAGCTGTGTCTTTGGTTTTCGTCTGAACCGAAAGCGGATGCTGAATTGGAATGATTTGCATTGTAATTACGTCTTTCCCGCACTAAGAGATCGTTTAATACCCTCAAAAGACAAGGGTTGCCTGAGGGTTTCGGTATAAACTTCGGGACTTGTTCGAGATGGGGGAGAAGAAAAAAGTTTTCAAGCCTAACGACTACGGATGGGTTAGATAAGGGTACAAAAAAGGGAGGGTCGTTCTCTCTCGTACCTATCCTATTACGGATTAAACACTATCACCCAAATTACCTGACAAATGGGGTTTATCATAAAACTGTAGCAATCAAGTATAAAAACCGTAATGGTATAATTTGAAATTATATTGGGTGTGAATATGATATCCAAGTATATAATATATCATATTTAGGTATAAATACCTAAAGTGGATATCATATTCACACCCAATAGAATGTCAAATTATAGCATTACAGTTTTTATACTTCATATTACGAGTATCGTATGAATATGATATACATTTAGTTATAACTAAATTTAATGCAAAATTCAAGTAGGTTCACTTAGCGAATATTTCTCTGTGTAGTTATTTAGTTATAGTAGGTTCCCTACAGGCCTACTACTGTACGATTTTGCTGGAAAAATCTAATAAACACAAAATACAACATATAATATTGAATAAGTTTTGATTCAGAGTATTTTTGACCCGGTGTTGTACGGCCAGCCAGGTCCACGTGAAATTTGTCCCTATCTTTGTCGGTGGAATGCAAAAGAACTACCAACTCCCGCAAAATACAGGTTACATGGGGTTGTACACGTGGTGTAAAAGCTCACTTATTTCTATTACGAAAGTTTTGACTCAGGATTTGATGAAGATTCATGGCAGTGTCCGTTGGGGTTCGTAACTCTCTCGACCCCTATGGTGTATAAAAGATATACCGCGGCCAGTAAAACACAGTTGGTTCCACACCAGTTTACAAAATACTCTTTCTCAACATGATTTTCCCACGTTCAAATATTTTAAGAACAATTACCGGCAAATTATGTATTATTTTCAATAATGGTCCATTCAAGCAAGGAATCAAACGAGGAACACAAAGTTGAACGACTCCCCTCAAAGTTGGTTTGTTCACGTTTCAAGATACCTACGTAGAATTCAAATATCGAATTGAAAAATAATAAACCATAAAAAAGAGTTTTTATTTATTTATTTTTTTTTTTTTTCAAATCTGGATAGGTATCGATTTTTGGGATTCTGTAAAACCATCCGGACGACCAACTGTCCTGCTGATTTATCAAATTGGGAGACCCTGGAGGTAGAATGGGTAATCATCATCATCCTAAAGAGCGTATGATTTCAGTCTTATTTTGACTGTGGAGAACAACCGATTCCTTAAGGAACCCTACGGGAGGGTTTGTGGGCGTTAGAGATTAGTTAAACCTCATTTTGGGCATTTTTGCGTGAGTTTATGGATGATAATAATTATCGTTGCCGCCTTATGGCTAAATTTCTATAAGCATGGAACATGTTTTAGCCACTCAGCTGATCCGTCAAGGAGGCTACATACCAAATTACAGCTTCATAGTGTGAATAGCATAGAAATTAGCTTTAGGAGCCACTAAGCTGATCCCGGCCCTATGCTGCTTAGAGTGTAAGTCCTAAGGAGGCTACATGCCAAATTTCAGTTTCATAGAATGGATAGCATAGAAATAGATTAGCGTAACGACTGTTTCAGCCAATTAGGTGAAGGCTAAAACATGTTACAAGTTAAAGGTGGACGTATCGAACTGAACATCGTTTATTTACAATCTAACCTGAATGTTATACAACCTAAATACTTCCCACAACTCAATGAGAACCTATTACTTGGGTTACCCATCAAAATTTCATCATCGATCATTTCGCTCGAAGATATTGTCCACTCACCGCCTTTGGGTGGTACGTTGAAGTCAGAACTCTCGACCTCGTGATATATCGATAGGCTCTCATCATGGCTAGGAGTGCAATGCATTAGATAGAGCGTTCCCTACTATATACCGTAGAGTTGGCCGTTCAATTCGTGGCTGACGTCAGTAATTATTACGGCCCTTGCTTCATCGTGAGGTGTCCAAACGCCTCTTATCTCCGTACCTAATGAACTATCAACGACCTTCTCCGGGCTTTAATTGAAAGGAATCCCGATCCCCCGACCACCGGGGGCAGTAAAGTAATGCAGCCTCCCGCCGCCGCACAATCAGTGCCTTACGCGAACTCTCGCGCCAAGCGATCCTCCTAATGGAATTGTCGTGTTTGAAAGCGGTTTTGGCCTAGAACGGGGAAAAAATCTTGGATTCCCGACATTTTTTTTCGGCCTTCCTCCATCATTTTTTTAACCTTCACTTTTTCCCGACATTCCCAAACCATCAGCTTGATGGATCGTTCATTTGTTTAACTACCTCCCTACTGTCGTTTAGCAGCCTGTGGCATTTTAACTCCGGGAATACACCGCAGTGAAATTCATTAATTAATTTAGGGAGTGAATTAATTTTTTAGAGAGCACGATCAACTTGCTCTGATTTGAAAGGTTCATAATCTACCGTTGAAGTTTCACGATACGATTCTCCATAATCTCCCCTTTTCTTATTAGACCGAAAATGAATTAATTGATCTTGGTCGATCTTGGCTTGGTTTGGTCTCGTTTGGTTCTTAAACCGAATTAAATTTTCAGACTACTTGGAACCCAAATGTTCCAGCATAGGATATCCAAATGTTGAAATTCCTGTGGTCATTGTTGACTAGTTCCAAGTCGGGTGAGCCGTTTACCCGCGATGAGCGAATACATACGCATGAACACGGACAGAGGAAATACTTAGACAAATTGTATCTTTGATACGTTCAAACGGATGTTATCCTGACCAATGGTAGACAGAAGTCATGTCATGATTGATAAATCCTCCGTATCCCAATCATCTGAAATGTGTTTGAAATTGGACCTATTAATGCAAAAACTACTTGCTTCTTGTATCTAAAATTACGACTAGAACGGTAACAACTCCAACATGCAGATCACCTGAAAGTTTGTGTATCCATCGAACGAATCAAAATAGGTCGATCCGTAAAAAGAAATATCAAACACAACTGATCTCAAACTTTTCCTATCTACCTGTGTATGCATTCGTGGGTAATAGATGCAAAGGTCCTGATACTTTATCGGGGAAAGAGGAACAATTTATTTGTTTGGTCCATGCAATCAGATTCCAACCACCACACTTCAATATTGCATGGGAAAGTTATCTCCCCTCTAAAAACGTTTCTCCCTCGGGGAACAATATATTCCCTCCCCTTTGTAGCAGCATGAGACCGTTTTACCAGGAAACCTAGGAATCAACCGCTTTTCACTTGGCTCCACGAGAAAACCCGAGTAGGTACCACAAACATGTTTGCTGATGAGAACCGCTCATTGTCCAACTTCGAAGGAGTCTCTTTTACAAAGCTGTAGGGACTTTCATCTTGGACGAAGAAATCTTGAGTCGTTCCCAAGTTTGTATGACATACCTCAAAGGTTGGAGATGCCTTTGAAAATATATTGCTCGGGAGGTGACTCACAGGGGGTCACAGCTCAACCCTGTTTGATTCTTTACTAAGCTCCAGTCATGCCTTTCATTTGAGAAAATTGCTCAGCCATTGAAGTGCGACCACTGTAAATCGTATTGCACCCCCTTTTTATTCAAGGTTTTATTTCGCTTCTTCTCAGCCTTGTTTCAGCGCTACAAATCGCCAACATGATCAGAATCTAAAATTTGTCAACAGATTTCAACTACCAAGGAACCATTTTACTCGTAGGACCAACTATGTCATTTCGAAGAAAGACAGGTCAGCTCTTATTTGGAGGCTAGGGACTTGAGAAATTATTATTATGACAACAAGGGGGAAATATACAAGAGCAGAATGCCTAAGGCGCAGGTGGAATTCCATTACAAGATCTAAGCCGACGTATGACTACACAAATTACATAAGATTACTACTGTGGTAGTCTCCGGAATTGGGCAAACATGAAATTTGTTACAACAACAGTTAAGTACTGGAAATAGACTATCAAAATAGGGTCAATCCAGTACCTAATCACCTTTGTATTTCTTAACTTTAACTAAACATTTTTGATGTTGATCCATCACACCCATTTAACCTCTCGGAAAAACAAAATTTGCAGTAAACCTGGCCCAACGATCGAATGATTCATCTGTGGAAAACGAAACGAATTATACTCGTATTACCACGTTCTGATGGTGTGAATATACTGAAACTGAATTAATGAACCTGTCAGTTAAGCAAGATATCCGAAATCAGACCGAAATGGAATACTTCAAGTGTTGAATAGACGTATCTAAATTACATTTCGCTGGATATCGTTTCGATAAACAGAATTTCAAACTGATTTATCGCAGTTATTAGGTTCATGGATATACATGCAGTTCTGTACGCTCCCCACTTGAATCAATATCAGAAATCATTGTTCAAACTTCCCCGCTCAATTATGGGCATGTTTAAGCCCATGAAAAATATCCCCAACTCTTCCTCATTAAGCAGAAAACTGAAGTTTGTTCATGACGGCATCCAGATAAATGCATTGAGCAAACATGTATGTACATCTCCAACCCATAAGCATTGCTTTCGGTTAATCTTTTTAACTAACAAAAAAGATTTTACCCGTCCTTTCAGCATTTTATGTACATTATACATAAAATGCAGGAAGGACGGGTAAAATGATGAGTTTACTAAACAGTTATCCGGGTCTAAGATAACCCAGATATCCATTATTTTCACTTAAAGCGGGTTCTAAATTATTCATGTATGTCAGTCAGTTGGTAAAACCAGTGAGCGAGCGTTATTGATTGTAACCTGTTGGCACCAATCGTAGTTCAGTAAGATGTTCCCTTCTATCTCCATTACTATTCAACGTTGTAATTATTTCTTTTTACTTGTAATAATCAGTAGTCTTGTAGTTTCCTTGTAGTAATCAGTGAAGTAATTTTATGTATGCTACGCCGGACACAAGTCCTAATGTACAATAAACGTTTTCTATCCTATTCTTACATGTTTTGTGTACGCTCATTATACGAGTGTTTCTGCTAAAATGTATCGGTAATAATATTCAATCGGAAGCTATTCATGTTGAAACTGACTAGTTCAAATTTGCACTCATATATCCCATTCCCCATGCCCTATCCACCACTGAATAATTTCACCCCATTCCGCCATCTCGGTATTTTGGAGTATTCTGGAGAGATCCTTAGGTAATCCACCGTCAAAAAGCCACCTCGCCCGTCCGTAAACCAATTTGCTCCTCTGTCCACCAAGTAATTTACCGTGATAGAGTTTCCAGGGACTAGAAACAGGGAGTTATGGGACCAAATTAACTAATCCCTCCACTTCCCGGCCAACTTCTGTTTTCATTGCTCAACGTGGAAATGTCTTTCGGAGCTAAACCCTCGGGTGAAGTTCCTTCGTCTATCCTCATCCTACAAACTCTCTCAGAGCTTAACTCCGTTATCTTCCAGGGTCCGATCTCTAGTTCGAGCGTCTACTTCATTATCAGAGGATACATTTATTGCTGGTTCTACCAACACTCGACCTCTATCTCAAATTTTGATGTTGTTTGGCCGAGACTTTGAGTGGCCTAAACTCCCTTTACCGGAAAATATCGTTAAATAAGCCATTATAACCTTCCCATTCCAGTTTGTTGAAAACAAGGTCAGGTACGAGTTGAAAGCCTTTTCGTTTTTTTGACACTGACTAGTTTTGGAAGAGAGTGCCCTAACGTAACAATTATTAATGCTTCTCTCGTAAGGACTACAAGGAACACGTAGAAATTAAACGAGGGGCTGAAAGCTCGCCTGCTTTCATTTGACTAACTTTGTTAGGCTCCCTGCTCCAGCATCCTTTTACAATATCAAATGCCGTTAGGAAACTCAAATCCTTAAATCAAACCCAATGCTTTCCACCCTGGGAAATAACATTAAATTGCTATTCATTTTAGGTATGAATAGGTATGAATACGTCAGTTCTCGGATGAAAGTGAAGAATATTTGAATCGTCTTCACAATTGGAGAAACATTCGATTGTTCAATAAAACTTTCTCATTGTTCCAGGTAAGCTGATAGTTGAGCCGAAATACAGGCTCTACCTATAGAGCGTCAACATTGAATACCCACGTAGGTAGATACAAAACTTTGAATACTTAGTAAGATAATATAATAATTATAATAATTAATAATACGTTTTAGTACATTTTTACCCCTAAATAGTGAAAAACGATACCATCCCCAATAGATTAACGGAATTTCATGTGTTCAAAGTAGAGTGTGGAAATAAAGGAAAAATAACTATTATAATAATTATTTTTGTTAAAAGAAAACGATTGTTTGCTACGAAATAAATACCTGAATTACTCAAAATTGTTTATATAATATATAATTTTTATACTACTATATTATCTTACAATAATTGTAAGATAATATAGTAGTATAAAAATTATATATTATATAAACAATTTTGAGTAATTCAGGTATTTATTTCGTAGCAAACAATCGTTTTCTTTTAACAAAAATAATTATTATAATAGTTATTTTTCCTTTATTTCCACACTCTACTTTGAACACATGAAATTCCGTTAATCTATTGGGGATGGTATCGTTTTTCACTATTTAGGGGTAAAAATGGAAAATTGAATCAATATTATACTACTAAAACGTATAGATTGTGAGGAAGAACAAGGATGTCAATGAAGTTTCATCGACTTGGGAAAACGTTTTAATCAAATGACTACCATAATAGTGATTAAAACTCAAGTATTGGCTCATCAGCTTAATTGTGTTCATCAAGCATTTTAAAACCATTCCACAGTGAACCAGAAACCAAAGAGTCAGTTTCCAGTTTTTCTACATGAAAAAGAGACGTGAAACTGAAACTTTTCTTCCCATTTCTTCTTGCGTGGGTTCGCGGACCATTTGTCTTGACAGCGGTAAGAAGACTCTCAAGTCAAGATTTATACACACTTTAGTACTTGGTCGTTTCCCGCGTATTCCAAGCGATTACCCTCAAGTTCCCGTTTGAGGTCATTCCGTGTTTTCAGTTCTGGACTAAACTACCGAGGCTCCATCATGGAGTTGGCCGGTTCTTCTTGGTTGCACTTCGTGAAACGCTGCCCGTTGATGGTGCTGTCAAAGTGAATATAATGCCTCCATATTTCTTCTCCAAGAACGAGATTACTTGTCACTGGGCCCCTCCATTACCGGTTAGTTCCCAGAGAGGATTGTAAAGGCAACTGTTATGCCAGTTGTAACTACTTGAGCCTTGTAAGAATTATTAACAAGCGAATATGTCCGTTGAGAACGCGAAGGTTTTATGATATCCGTGTAAAAGTAGCAAAGTACAAATAATAATGCTTTGTATTGTTACTACGCATAAGGGGAAAATAAAAGAATTGCAGCCAGTTCACAACCCAAGAAGTTTACACAATATTTTTATGGATCCCTTCTTGCCGTTGAATGGGTGTTGAATACTTATGATGGGCGAAATGGAGGTTGCTAGTATGTGACCCGTATTTTCTTATTTCATATTAATACTGCAACACTGAAAAATGATTTTCATCACCCCAAAGAAAAAATCTAGAATTCCTACTCACCTAAACAGATTTATGGATACAAGACCTAACCTGTATACAAGATTGCTTCAGATTTCGAGGGCTTGATTCCTATTCAATAAAAGAAACTTCTAAAAATAACAGCAGCAGTTATTTGAGATTGGATATCGTCCGAATAGCTGCTATATTATAAAAACCACCCAAAATCATCGACAAATGAATCCCCGAGAATAAATGCTGTATTAGCTGTACTAATATAATTACTGTTAAATACTGTAAAAATTTACAGTATTTAATATTGTATTAGCTGCCATATAAATTGGGTACGGGTGAGGAATGATGTCCGGTACCAGAGTAATGAATGCCGCCGTGCCGGTAGGATCTTATCGATAACTGATAATAATTATTCGAATTATTAGTAATTGCCATGGAATCAATTACAGTCATCCCCCATCATCCTCAAAATCCCAGTGATATGTGATATTGGAGTTCCCATTTCCCTTGACTATGTTTGCACTGGTATCTCAAGCCCAGTAATTGGACAATGTTTGCCCTGGGTATTTCAAGCCCAATTACATAATTATTACTTTGGTTGGATGGGTTACCGCTGGTAAGTGGGTCTCCCGTCCAAGTGATTTTATCACGCCTCTGTACGGCGATCCCCTCTCAACTCAAGGGGGCGAGGCAATGAGTAGCTTTAAGCGAAATCATCGGAACAATTCTGATCCACCTAGGTGGACAGCCGATGACGTCCGCGACGCCAAAAACGGCAGTTGGACGAAAATTCAACCTGAAATGGTTGCTTACTTTACTCACTTACTTTACTTACTAATTATTACTTTGGATGGTCACAGAAGGATTCCAACTCAGTGCCAACAACGGGACGGCCTGAACACACTGCGGCTGTACTCCTTGAAAATATTACCACATTTTCCATATCTCCACTGTATGTATGTTACCCGTAAGCGACGGAAAAGGCTTCTTGATTTCAAGGTTTTAACGATGTAAGTGAAACTTGCCTCTTGATAAGGTATCCGCGCATCCTCCGTCTATGCCTAAGCCATCCGCAAGACGCTCCTCCGCCTTGAAAGGCAAAGGAGAATGGTAATGAGCTGAAGAGATATTAATGACGCTTAATCACGCCCTGGGAAGATGCCCTCTGGCCCACTGAGAGATAAACCTAATCGCATCTACCAGAACTCGGTCTAAACCCCCTCTCGGCTTAGGAAAACCCCAGCTTAGATAATTGCTATCTGGTTATTACCCCCACTCCCTTCCTTCATCTCGGCAAGTTTCTGAATGGTGTGGAACTTTTATAACTTTTCAGCTCCCTTGAGGCAGTATAACTACACAATTAAATTCTGTTCCTTTCACTTCACTCGAACCGTTATTAATTCGTTGACGGTTTCAATTCAAACTTCAAAAAAAATGCGAACTCGGTTATTATCACGTAATTTTTGAGCTGTACGTAATCTTTTCAGCCTCACAGCTCCTTTGACCTCTCAAGTCTGGCGCTTATAACGTAGATGCTATTTTACTTTAATTCAAGATGAAAACTGGCGCGGTGAGGAAACTCAAAGAAAAAGTTACAAAGTCAAGAAAGAGTTGCTGAAGTGGCGAGAGCGGTTGGATGAATTTAACCGCCAATACCTTCAACGGTGAGTCATCAAGTGAGAAAGAACGCATTGTTTCAGGAGAGGAAAGCAAATAATGTTGGAGAGGTGGTAGCGAACGTTGGTAAAGATACGGATGGTTCCCTAACTTTTCCTCTTAGCCATCTTGACTCCTTTCATGTTATAAGAATGCAATATTATGAGCATTAGTGCTGGACACATCAATGGAAACAACAGTTTATAACTGACAATGAATTAGGCGTAATGAAAACACTTGATAACAGCAACCTGAACAGTATCTCAGCCGTCATAAATCGATACTGATGAGTAGAAGCCACAATCCTAACAGAGCTTCGTCTTATATAAAAACATCGTCCATAAAAGATGGATGATGAGTTCTGACATTCAACACGGTTGAACTAGTGAACCAGCCGCTCGATAATTATCGATTATGCTGAGATTGAATGGCCCTTATCACCCTAACGTGAAATCGGATGTGCATTCATTAGTTCATTTGAATAGCTACAGTTTCCTCAAGCCTACCAAATTGAAGGTTAATCAAATCGTAAGACGGAGATTACCTGGTACAGATATATGCACCATGAGCTGTGAATTATTTCCAGATCAGAACAGAATGGAATTTATGTTTCGAGTTAGAGTTTATGTAAGTCAAATCGGTAGCTGGAGAGTAGGCTACAACACACCACTCCCAACCTAAAACCACATACCTAACGCCATTAACTTCTATCTATCTTCCATATTAATTCATGTTTCAAACCGTATGTAGGTGTGTACACTAAACATTAACTCTACTACAAGCCACTAATGTGTCGTCGGCCTCGATGAGGTACCTTGAGAGTGAAAACTCCTCAATTTTCAGGACAAGCGAAAAACTTAATTGCGAATCGAATATCTTCGTTATAAAAACATGGTGTGCTCGTTGAAGACTACTAGGTGGCGTTTGAGATCAAATTTAATCTTTTGATCGAAAAATTGCACTTGTGAGTTCTCACTGGTAAATTTCGATCTTTTCTTCAACGTAAGAATTTTGCTATTCAGTTTTGCGACTGTTGATTCTGTTATTCAAGCGCAATTTGTTCTTGTTATCGATATTTTCCCAAATTTCAGAGGGATGAGGATTTCGAAATAGAACCAAGCATCATTAGAGGAACTTCGATGAATCTATTAGAAAGAAAGAAAATCCCTAAAAGAATATACATAGTCGTTCTTCTTAAACAATTTTTTTTTGTGATTTATTTATTGCAACAGTTGATAATTTTCCGAAACTGTCAGTGATACCTAAGTATAGTATCACGGAACCATTTAGTATGCTTTCAAAGAAACAATGATTTTTTACAAAATTATCGGAGATAATAGACATTTGATCCCATTTATTACCACTCCTTCCTATCGTTGGAGGGAGGCGATAAGTTTTTTGGATCATCCCGGCACAATAAATTATAACAATTTTTTGAGAGGGGAAAATCGTGTGCACTACAACAACTCAAAATAATTTTATTCAATTATTCAAAACATGGCAGAAATTCGCCTCAATGTTTTTCAATGAAACCTTTGATGTAAGTTGACTGCGACTCATTATCAAAACACCATTTTTTGGTAAGATATCGATATGACTTCAACCAATTCAACGGTAAAAATTAATCGCAAATTATTCGTTTTAAAATCGATTAATTGCAGTCAAGGCGATTTTAAAATTTCCAGCTTCCGTTTTGGGATTGTTTGTTTAAGTAAAATCCCTCAACTTGCTCGTGAGGGAGTCACCTTAACGTAAACAACTCAATAAAACGAGTGATTTATCGGAAAAATGTTGTAAATTTTTGTAGATAAAACGCCTCATCTCAATATTTTGGTGAGATGAGGCGTTTTATGGTTTATGGTCAGAATTTCCCCACACTTTTGGTTCGAATTTTGAAATGTAGACTTCACCATCAAAAAGGCTAGGTCCAAAATTGAGGGTTTAGAAAAAACCCATTTTCGTAAACATTGAATTTGAGACATTTTTATTTAACAGGGCAGTACAGATGGACAGTCATTTCTATCATTGATTTACTTATTCTTTTAAACTAGTAAACTCCCAGAATTAGGTTGTGTTGATTTATTACGGGGAAGTTGCCATACGGAACGGTTAATTATTGATGATTTCAATGAAACTGGCAGTCGAGGAATGTGGCTTTGTTTAATTAGTAGGTAGTCTCTTGCCGCTCGACACTGAGTGGCCGCCAGTGATTGCTTTGTGAGAGATGAAGCCATTGGGAATGTGGTCGAAATGTAGTAGGGGTAGTCAGAGCCCCGTAGTAAAAAAGCAGATAGATAAAACGTTCCTGAGTGGGAAGAGACAAATGGGTTTTCAAAGGGCAAATGGATATAGTTCATCATTTTCCAGCTATTGTTTTGAGAAGGAACGGCTCAGGGACGGAGGTTGGGCGGACAATGGCTGAAACCGTCAGAGCTCCCGAAATTCTCTATAGGTCGCATCCATCAAACAATAATAGTTTTCCTTTCGATATTGACTCAATGAGGTAACTCAGAGGAATGATAACATTCGGGAGATCACCTTTTTCTTCTATCAATCACGAACACCTAAGAAAAAATATTAGCAAGTTTGTGTTAACGCATTGCTAGGAAATTGTTCATAACTTCCAAGTGCTATTTAGCTGTTAACACCATTTGGGGTAGCACAACAACATGATCCAAGAAGAACAACGAGTTTCAATAATTCAATATTCCCATTTCATGTCTAATTGATAAAATTACCATTTGATTCGAAGTAAAAACACCAACCAATTACAATTTTGGTGTATTATTTTCAATAATGAACCATTGGAATTGACCAAGGAAAACCACCCTGAAGGACTTCAAATTTTGCCACAACAGTTTATTATTCTCTCTACCACTCTTTCACGTTGCTCACAGTTCTGTGTACAGTATGCTTGTGAGTCTCGTAACTATAAGAAATAATTGGAGGCTAAAATGTGTGTTCGGTCGTGGTGATGAAAATAAGGGGGCGTCAGGATCTAGCTCAGTGATCCCAACTAAATTCCAAACCGACTTAATCGCAATTCATTTATGCGCTTTGTACGTATAATGGTATACTACTGGTACAAAATTTGTACGAGTTAGACGTACCTGGAAATTTTAGGTATACACTGTGAGCATTATTGTATGTATTACAGCATTGTATTATTAAATAATACAGTGTATACCTAAAATTTCCAGGTACGTCTTAAGACCCTTGTGATGGTAATGTCTGAATCAAAATGATCTCAAATATCTGTTCCTCTGTACCCAAAAATTAATTCTTTAGTTCGGCCACAAACCTCTTTCTCACTCATGATAAAACGTAAAAGTTCGTATAAAAAGGTTCCCGTTGGTAACTAGGACCTCTAAGCTCCCAGACTGGTTCAAGTGCAGTTTCTAACAATGACCTTTAACCTGCAGCTTAACCGCCGTTCCCCCATGTTGAAAGAGAATGTCAAGGTTATATCTGGGCGGGAATAGGAAGCAAGAGGACCGTAAAATCATTTAACGACCACTTCGGCGCGGATTCCATAAAATTCAAACCGCTTTGACCGCGAGCACTAAAATTTCCAGGTGAATCAGTGGTTAAATTACAACCTATCGTCCCCCATCCAGCGTGGCTTATCCAGCCGAGTCCACCGCCCTGGAACGGATTGAGGTTTTGTAGTAATCGGCTATATTTCAAGGTCCTCCCTCCGCCCGTTTGCCAATAGAAAATAGGTCTATAAAATAAAAGCAGCCCATTCGCTATAAAGTGGCCAGATATATATATATTGGAACTCACATTTCCGAAGTGATACTAAGGTTCAGCATCGTATTAACCATACCTAGGTACTTGATTTCCAGCCCAATCAAAAATCAATACACGGTCTGGTTATCGAAATTTACTGCAGTGTTGTGAATTGAAATACTAATTAGTTATGTCATGACCTTTACTCATCCTTCTGTTTCCCAAATTTAGCAATACAATTTTATATCAGTATGGCGACGTATTTATTTCATTTATCTCTCTTCATTTGTATACTTGCCCTTGGACAGAAGGTTTAAATTATATGGTGAACACAACATTAACAAAAGTAAGTTCTTTTGTGTAATCAGTACACACCGCTGGTGTTTTCACCTCTTCATCAACTCCAAAATATAAAGGTATTTAGAGCGTCGCTGATATATTTTAAATGTCAACTAAAACTTTAAAATTTTAAAACTTTAATTTAAAATTTGAATTTTTGGAGATATGACGTTTTCAAAATTTCAAAATTTATTTTGAACCCCTTCACACAGAACTTATGAAAAGTTTCAAGGATCATTGTGGGGCTGGTTGGAACGAATTCATAATTATGATTTCATAATTTTAGCAAAGTGCGGCGGACCGACGATTTTTTCGAACTTTTGAATTTACATTTTTTGAAACCTTTGTCTGTTTGGAGGGTTGTAGGAGGCGGTAAGAAAAGAAGAAGTTTTTCCGAGCTTTCGGCTTTAATAAGCCATCTTCAGGGCTGCAACATATATTGACATCTGTTATAGGTCTTTGTCCAAACAGACAAAGGTTTTTCAACCAAAGGAGAAAATGAACAATACAGAAAATTTTTTGGAACGTAAACCAACAAATTTTGAGGGTGGTTATTTTTATTTTTTCCCCCTTGGGCGATTCCAATGGTTCATTATCGAAGATAATAACCATAATCAAAGCATCCAGTTTCCCTTTTCCCTAACACTGAAAAAAACTTGCTTCCGTGAATTTATTGGATTTATGCATAAATGATTGTGCTGTGTAGCATAAGGTGAGACTACTCTGTACATATATTCACTTATACTTTTTCTTAAATCAAAATACTTATCTTACAAAGTACTTATCTTCAAATGTGATTTCACTCCGTTAAACTATTCACCATCGTTCCTAATAGCACGAAGGTAAACGCATTGGAAACCCGAGATCTTCCCACCTCCTTCCGAAGGGAAATCGAGAAAAAAAACACGTAAAAACCTCTTAACGCGACTCGCTTCCTCGCGCTCTTACACTCGTATTACGTCTTCCACCGCCAAATTCTCAAGCACACTACGGCTCAATTTATCAACCCTTCGCTCGCGGTTCCTGACAGTACTTTTACCCTCAATCTGAATTCTTGGGATTGTCGAATAACTCGGTGAGAACTTTCTTCCCTCCCTAGTGTGATGTCATCCACGAATCCATGTACCATCCGACGAGTTCGTGCTTCACATTATACGACATGTCATAACTACCGGAATCAAAACTTGTGTACCTACCTGCTATTCAAATTGAAATCTAGTGTTCGATATTACCTGTTGCTACCTTTCCAACAAATTATTCTTACTGGGAATTCTCTAACTGATAGAGTTGAAAAATATTTTTAGAGGTTGTGCAGGCTGGTGTTCGAAAGGTCTCATTATAAATTTCATAATGATGGGAGCACTGGTGAACACTCCATTGGATCAGAGGTTGACTGATTTTGCTCCTCATGGGGTGGAAATGCATAGGTCTGATTACTGGTCTGATTTTCCAATGGATACAGCGTACCTGCTACTATCAAAAAATGCAACAAACTGTAGACGGAGGAAGAGAAGCGTTCTAAATCATGATTCGGCGTAATTGGCTTTTAATGTCAAACCCGAAATGGGTCTCTTTCCTCATGAGGCCTCTGCTCATGCACGAAATGGAAATTCTGTACACATAAATCAATTTTTGTAGAAGCGTGAATGGCGTGTTAACCATGAACCAGCCCACCACCAGCGGTCTTGCCCTAAACCTGTTCACAATGGTTTCCCACCGATGAAAACTTTCCGGTAGAATCCAACAGGATTATTACAAAATTCACTGTCATGTAGCATGGCTATAAGAGCGAATTTTCGAAGAAATAACTGGTTTTTTAAATATCTATATTTTACTGATTTTATAAAAAAATTTGTTATAGAACCAGTAAAATGAAGGTACATTTAATGTTTTCACCTTTTTTGCCGAGTGAAACTTCAGTTCATAGATCTTTCAACACTGAATACTATGTGAAGTCAGAATTACGATATCTCATTCCGTTATCAGATTAGAATTCTGACTTCACCATCGTGTTCAGACTGTTTCATATTTGGTGTTTATGGGTAATTCCCCTAACTCCCCCCCCCCCCCCCCTGGAGTGGCTCATCCACAAACTTAGCCTTCTTATTGCCAAGACAGATTTTGTGTGCAAATTTTAACTTTTTATCCAAAAATATCAAGAATTATCAAGGCAGTGAATTCAGGATAATCTGAAACGGATTTTGATATATACAACGTTTTCGGAAATTCGAGTTTTTAAAATATTGGACCGTCAACAATAACTTTCTTTCCTTCGAAAATTTGCTAATTATGAATGTAGGTCACAGCTACCTAAGCACCTTGTTCAGGTAAAAGTCTGCATACTATTACATAGTAAATTCTCCACCGAGCCATATACCCTAGCCTTAACCCTACGATTTTATGAGAGTTGATCATGTACGAGTATAGTTTTATGTGTAAGTATTCATGAATTACGTTAATTTATCAGTATTTTAGAATTATGTATATTCTTAAATATTCATAAGTTACATTCCTTGACGCTGCTCTTGGTAGACGCTAAGAACGTTTTTTAACATTAAAAATAGTTTCCTTTTCACGAATGTTTTCACGAGGTACCGGTAATGCAAATTTTAATAGAACATTTCATTTTTCATCTTGCTCTATGTATAGGCTCAATTTCAGGGTCCAATACATTAACCTACAATAGGCAAAGCGGCTTTGGAAAGTATACTGTGTCGAACGAATCGAATTGTAAGTATTAGTTTCCATTCGATTTCTTCCACCCGTGTGCTCAAACAGGCTGATCGTGTTTCATATTATACCTTTTCAAGCAAGTTTCCACCGGAATGAATTCAAATGTAAAAGCGTCGAGTATTCTCTCCCTTCTGTTAAGTAAAAAGCCGCTATGAAAAACATCTAGTACGAACACGTGTTTGTATTTCAAATTAAATTCTTGAGAGTCACTCCTTGTCAACAATGGATGGAAGGGAAGTGGAGATACAGGTTTCCGTATGGGTTGGAACGTGTACGTACGGTGCCTACCTGTGTCCACAAGGCTGAAATATTCTGTGTTAATTCAACAGCAATATAACGGCAAGACTGATGAGTGAATCCTGCAATGGTACACAGTTATGAACCTTACCTTCATAACTCCAGATGAAAATGCAAAGTGTAGTTTGTACTATGGATTTGTATTAGTGGCATGCGCCCTACTATCATGAGCTTTTGAATACTTTGCTTCCTCCGGTCTGATTGATGTGAGATCTGAGTTCATGGAATACCCAGCAAACAACGACCGCCCTCATTAAAGGTGAAAAACAACAAGAGACGGTTGAGTAGGGTTTGACTTCTGACCGGTATGGGGAAGTCTATGAGACCCTCATGCCTCTCCTCATTACGTTGAAATAGGAGTGGGTGTGCTATGAGGGACTCACAGGATGACCCTGTTATCCCGTGGGAAACGTGAAAAGAGACCTCAGTAGCTCAACTAAGGGTCAGGGCACGAAAAGGCCTATCTCGTCATCTACCTTTTCTCTTCCAGGAAGGAGAGATTACCTTTCTTTAATACTTGACTCGGCGGGATTCTTCCTTAGTTACCTCTGATCTGAGGGTTTCGTATGATGGTCGTCATCGCGGGAAGAGTAACCTAAATCAAGCGAGAATCTCGGAATGAAGTTGGCTCAGGGTAACGTGATTAGGACCTGATCGGTTTACGTTCCGAGTCCCCTCTAACCAGCTTAGCTCACTGACGTGAAATGATAGATGTAGAGGTTCGGGGGCTGAGCCACTGGATGGTGCCTGGCGAATTCACTCATCGAATTTCATCAGCTGCTTTTGGACTGGTCATAATCCATTTGTAACTCAATCATCGCACAGAACGCAATTTCACATTTCTCTAGTATGTAGTTATTTCAAATATTGCTTTTGTTTCAACAAATATTCATCAACAGCAATCTAGTTTGAAGCAAGATGACCCCAGTTTTGAAAAATAAGCTTAAAGGGGATTCTGAAAGCAACTCTACATTCATTTTTTATTTAATATGAATAATAATAAACCTTCAATAATGAGCTATTGGAAAAAGCGATTTTCGCCCTAGAAAAAAAGTCCCTCAAAATTTGAGGGATTACGTTTCAGGCTATAACAGCGAATTTTCGAAGAAATAACTGGTTTTATGTAAAATGTCTCCATTTTACTGGTTTTATAACAAACTTTGCTTTCTTCTTTTGCCGAGACTTTTTGCTCAGCTTACAGATGTTTCAACGCTGAACACGATGGTGATGTCAGAATTGCGATATCTCATTCCGTTATCAGATTAGAGCAGAATAAACATGAAGAACATCAAAAGTATCAACCACGTTTCTTCATTTTCAGAAAGCTCCAGTTTGAGAACGGATTAAGACATCGCAATTTTGACTTTACCATCTCGTTCACCATTAAAACATCTTTGAAATGAGGTGTCACTTGTCGGATTTTTTCATTTTTGGAATTTATGGGTAATTTTTCGTTAAATTCGCCAAAAATCAAGACAGATGTTTCGAGATATAACAGTTCTACGACTGATGAAGTGAAAGGTTCGTATGAAGTACGATTTTCGACTCAGCGAATAATGTTCATATGGCATGTTCAACAATAATTGGCCAAATGAGATGATGTATACGATTTCCAGGCGTCATAGAAATCTAACCGAATTTACAGGTCTCCACACGTTAATATCCCTGTCAACGGGCTACGAGGCCCAAAAGTAAAGCTCCGGCTAAAACGTAGTTAACGGGAATAACAGCAACGTAATTATGTTTGGGGTGTGTTGTTTGGGTTAGGGTCTGGTGGTTAACCGAAATGTCGCGGGGTGATGGGGTGCAGTATTCGGGCCAGGCGCCATTCGGGGACCCTTTCCCGACCCGGCGGTTTCGCTAATGTGTCCTCAACGTTCATGACCCTAAACGTGGGCACCCTTGCACGTATTTCTCGTTCGGACATATTCAAGCAGGTACCACGAGTGTTGGCGATGGTACGAAAAACGTATAAAATTTGCGAAGGAGGAAAATCCAAAGAAATAGTGGCAAAAAGCTGCAACATGTTGCATAAAGTTGTAAGTAGATAAGTGAAAAGTTGACAAAAAATATAAATTTTTATTTTTTCGGTGCAATTTTGATATGAATAACGACAAAATTAACAATAAACCCCGTGAATGTACGAAAAAAATCTATAAAAGAGTGAAAAATACACTGGGCGTTTATGAAAACTCCAAAGGCTGTGGCGGCCAGGAAACGAGGTTTTCACAAACGAAGTACCGTTTTCGACGGCTGACATCCTACTGAAGCAAAAACTCACTTCAACTGCATAGACAAAGAGGACCAGGTTTGATGGCAACTTTAACTCTTAATATTATGCTGGGGGTAGACATGTGACGTCTAAGTTACTAAATCCTACCATAACTGAATCGTGTTCATTTGCGGAAATAAATTCATCGTGCCAAGAAGACCGAAAACAAGAAGCTCGGTAATAATTTTTCAGGATTTTCCAATGCCTCTGAAATTATATTAGATTAGATTGGGCCCAGATATCGTTAGTGATTTGGTTCATATAAATATACAGGCCATTTAAGCACTTTTTCTCTGTAATACTAACTATAAAACATTCGATAAAGTTTACCGTCTGCCTAGTTCGCTGTTTGCCAAGTTAAACGAGCGCATTAAAGGGAGCTCCCCATCTCCAATTTCCTCACGCTGAAATGCAAATTTACAGCTCCGGTGTAGCCTGGCAATAACATCCTCTCCCTAGCGCACCCCGCAATTCGCAATCGTTGCAAAACATTTCCACATTATTTTACCCTTCCCCTTATAATGGGTCGCGGACACCTGTAAACGGTTAAAGCGGACTGCTAGACCACACTGCACCTGGTTCAAGCGATAAATTATCGCCAAGCGTTTCAATCGATGTGGAAACAGACGACTCGTGCAGACTCAGTAAAGAACAATAGGTTCAAGAGAGTGGAGGGATTTTCGAGCGATCGCGTATTCCGCAAAATCGAAACCAAATTAAGCCGATCAATTATTATGTTCGTTCGTTGCTTTTACATTCACTTGCCGAGCGGACCGGTTTGCTCACTAAGCACACGAAAAACGAGTATGTTTGTCCTAGTACTCGTAATTATCCATTTTACATCTCTCAACAAAGCTTGCCATTTATCATATTATTATTCAAGCGTAATGGGTTCTCGAATTGGTTCATGACACGCATAGGTAGTTGTACCTAATCATAACCAACAATATGATAGTGCGGCTAGTATGCCTAAACTCATTCTTTATTGATTCGCTTATAGCTACAAAAATCAATCCTTCACTCATGGAGGCTGTTCTTTCAAGACTGTTGTCTATCACCAGTTGTTCTTGAAAAGCATTACAATTGCCTTGCACCGAACTAGTTAGTGGTACAGTACATTCAAAGAACTCATCTAATGGTCCAAATCAAGTCCGAAACCCGTGGAGAAGGGTTAGTTAAAATTTACTCAAATTTTAATTTGAACAAAAAGATGAATATCATTAATGTTGCATCATTAATGTTGTATCATTAATATCATTAATGTATCACAAATACGAGTATATTTGTGATAGTTTCAAAATCAATGATATTCATCTTTTTTTTCAAATTAACATAATCCAGTCAAACCTATTTTGCCAATTTTCACACTTTAAGTACTCAACTACTGTTTACTAAAACGTTTCATGCGTTTGAACCATGAAACCTCATTAGTGACACTTGTTTGTTCTCAAACGTTTTCAGAATTATTGCACCATCACAATAATCCTTTATAATACTTCTTGGGTAACATTTATACATTGGGGGTATATGTATATATTTATAATATAAATGATATAATATATTATATCATTTAAGGATACACATAATACCTGAGTGGTACCTCCCTTTTGGTTTATTATCTTCGATAATGAACCATTGGAATCGCCCAAAGAAAAAATTTTTTTAACCCCCCTCAAAATTTGTTGGTTTACGTTTCAAGATACGTAGATTCAGAAAATCGAATAAAAAAAAATCCGTCCGTCCGCCGTACGCCGTCCGCGCCACTTTGCCCAGTTAGCGTTGAGTTAAAATTACGAAATTTTTTTTTATGGGTTTCTACTAACCCCACAATGGTCCTCGAAACTTTTCAGAACCCTAGGTCAAGGGGAAGGGGTTCAAAACAAATTTTGAAAATTTGAAAATCTCATATCTCGAAAAATTCATATAGAACGGTATGTTTTTTATTTCATATTTAGATAGAGTTTGTTCCGTAGAATTTTTTAAGACCATCCGCAGCTTTGTAGGACTAGCCGTTCGTTCACAATGACGGCTCAAAGATTGTGCCTCACAACACGATCGTGTATCAAACTGTTGAAATACAGGTCCATTTTCATACTAACAAGCTCTTTGGAACATCATATGGCTTAAGTTAAGTCGAGTTTGTTGTTCTGAGGTGCGTTTCGTGTTACGGAAATGAAGGTAATTTCGAATGTTTGTTGGTAGGTACTTCTTTTATAGAAAAATTATTACCGACGTAGTATTAAAAACCCCAGAATTATATCGTATTAATTAATCATAATTAATAATAATTATTATTAATAATAAATACGAATTATTAATACCTAACAATAAATTATAATAATTTTCACTTGGTACTTAATAAAATTGTTAATAATTAGTGATAATTGATATTAATAATTAATCTAACATTTAGGATAGTAGGCACAGTAGGCACCTACTTCTTTTATAGAAAAATTATTACCGACGTAGTAATTAAAACCCCAGAATTATATCGTATTAATTATTCATAATTAATAATAATAATTATTAATAATAAATACAAATTATTAATACCAAACAATAAATTATAATAATTTTCACTAGGTACTTGATAAAATTGATAATAATAATTAATCTAACATTTAGGATCTAGACATTTAGACCTAGTGTTTCATCTTCCAGGTAAACTACAGTCTAGAAATTGTAACCGTCAGTCGGGGATAGACCACATTGCAATATTCACTCGGTTTCTCATCTGTAAAATTGTTTAAATAATACCTTTTTGTAATAATACAAATTAAATTTTGATGCTGAGCTATTGACTTGAAATTTTAAAAATAGGTCAGAACTGGATCACAATGCAATATTCACTCGGTTTCTTGTCTGTAAAATTGTTTAAATAATACCTATTTGTTTAAACAAATTAAATTTTGATGATGAGCTAGATACTTGAAATTTTAAATATAGGTCAGAAATGGATGACATTTCAATATTCACTCGGTTTCTTTCTCATTGCAAACCTGTTCATTGTGTACCCAAGATCCTTCCCTAAAAGACCTGGCAGCGGGAAATATTATTCAACATGGTTTGAAAAGGGAAAAACAAGTTTTGTAAAAAATCCCAATGCTCTAGGTAGTAGTCGATACCAGTGACCAACATTTTCTTCAGTAGTCGACATGGTTTTGCACTAGTAGTCGACCTACATGTGTTAGAAGTCGACAGTATCACTTGAGTCAGTACTCGACAGGTTTCGTCATTCCATCGTTTTCGAATTTTACGACATCTAAATAAAATACATTCAACTGTGAATCGGAACTTGAAAATAGATTAATAAGATGTAATAAAGTAGTTATCAGACTTTTTATTTGCAAACAGCTCATTATCTGTCTCAAATTGCAATAAGTACTTAAGTAAAAAGGTATGAAAACTATAGTCAAAAACTCATTGTCAGAAAATTGACATTACAGTAGGGCTTAGGTACCTATTTACACATTTTTTTGACATTTTCATGTCTTTGCTTTGGCACATAAACTGAAACGGGAAAAATGTGTTCCCTTGATTCACCCTTTCCCTCAGATCACGTCAGAACACAAGCGACCGGCGGGCCATTACGTCAGAGACTATGACGCACGAGCGTATGACGTAAAACGGCTGGCAGGAGGCCAACAAGTACGTCAGAGCCTATGACGCACGAGCATATGACGTAAGACGGCTGGCAGGAGGCCAACAAGTACGTCAGAGCCTATGACGCACGAGCGTATGACGTAAGACGGCTGGCAGGATAACTAGTGCGTCAGAGCCTATGACGCACGAGCGTATGACGTAAGACGGCTGGCAGGATAACTAGTGCGTCAGAGCCTATGACGCACGAGCGTATGACGTAAGACGGCTGGCAGGAGACCAACAAGTGCGTCAGAGCCTATTACGCACGAGCGTATGACGTAAGACGGCTGGCAGGTGGCCAACAAGTACGTCAGAGCCTATGACGCACGAGTGTATGACGTAAGACTGCTGGCAGGAGGCCAAATATTGCGTCAGAGCCTATGACGCACGAGCGTATGACGTAAGACGGCTAGCAGGAGGCCAACAAGTACGGCGCACAATGATCCTCGAAACTTTTCATAACCCTAGGTGAAGGGGAAGGGGTTCAAAACGAATTTTGAAAATTTGAAAATCTCAAATCTCGAAAAATTCATATAGGACGGTATGTTTTTTATTTCATATTCAGATAGAGTTTGTTCCGTAGAATTTTTTAAGACCATCCGCAGCTTTGTACGACCAGCCGTTCGTTCACAATGACGGCTCAAAGATTGTGCCTCACAACCCGATCGTGAATCAAACTGTTGAAATACAGGTCCATTTTCATACTAACAAGCTCTTTGGATCATCATATGGCTTAAGTGATGTCGAGTTTGTTGTTCTGAGGTGCGTTTCGTGCTACGGAAATGAAGGTAATTTCGAATGTTTGTTGGTAGGTACTTCTTTTATAGAAAAATTATTACCGACGTAGTATTAAAAACCCCAGAATTATATCGTATTAATTAATCATAATTAATAATAATTATTATTAATAATAAATACGAATTATTAATACCTAACAATAAATTATAATAATTTTCACTAGGTACTTGATAAAATTGTTAATAATTAGTGATAATTGATAATAATAATTAATCTAACATTTAGGATCTAGACATTTAGACCTAGTGATCTAGACAGAAGGGTGATCTGTACAAAGAAGATAATGAACCGTTGTGTCAAGAATTTGCAGAGTTTTTCTTTTATGGTTCCACGGAATTTCTTCTTCTTTTCGTTTTATTATGAACTTTAATAGGTGCTTGCTACAATTCGTTGCATCGAATCAGTTTGTTGAGTAGACTGCATTCGACGTACTGTTGCGATGGCTGTTGAGAACTCATGTAAAGGTCAAATTGTCCAAATCAAGTTCAGAACCCGTGGAAAAGCCATAGTAGTTACTTAGTAGTAGGTACTGCTGTACAAGCTGATTCTAAAACCGTCTGGACGTATGGCATACAAATTTAGGGCTGTTCAATAAAATCCAACATCAAAGACATGCAAACTTTCCAAAATAAAGTATTCGGGGGGATATTCAATGCCCCGTTGTACGGAATGACGAAATTCATCGTGACCTCAAAATGGAAGTTGTCAAGAAACTATTCAGACATGTAAATCTGGAATCTTATACAACAATGAAACGGTGCGGCGTTTGGATCGGACGAAACCACTTGAATGATGTATTTCGCGAAATTAAGGACCGAAATGAATAATCAGCTGATGAGCTGCCACTCCATTAACATGTAATTTATGTATCCAAGTGATGTAGCTAGAGTATGGCTTAGTTATTATTTTGTTTTTTAAGAAAAAAGAAATGCTTTAGTTTTCCAAATTTTGGAAAAATGTAGGTATATTATGTAACATACGGTTATACATAGGGGTCCACAAACTGTTAGGTATACCTGATAGTCCTGATATCGAATTGAAAAAATGGTCAGCCCATGATCAGCCCTTTGCCCTTTGAAAGTTAACGTTTAAGAAAGGTGAAAGAAATAGGGGTTGGTATTTTCAAATCACCGGAGCTCGAAAACGTTCAATAGTGCGAATTAATTCGCAAATCAATCAAATCAACGGGCAGAGGTATGACTGCAGAATTATACATCCCTTCCTCATGAAACCCACCGCTGTCTGGAACGAAGGATCATAAAATTCAACCGAATCCACCCCATAATTCCCGTATTTCTCAAGACCCTGTTGTTTCCTTCAATATTAATAGCGCTATCAAACTATTGGCACAAATGTCGATAGGGAAGGAATTTGAGGGAGCATCTGGTCGGTTTGCTCCAGACTTCCACAGAATAAATCAACCTGCCATCCCTCGCTGTCTGGACTCCCTTTCTCTCGCTCCTACCAACCCTTCTCCCGGCTACTCACCGTTCTGCCACGTTCCTCTTTCACCTTTCCTTGGCTAATGACTGGGAAAATATTCATGGAACATTTTTCAAGCTGACAGAAGAGGTAATCCTCGTTCCTCCGCTACGGTTCGGTCTTTAACTTGGGCGTAAAATGTCTGAACTAAAAGCTTGTAAACAACTCACTTTCCAGAACAGAGCGTATTTTGGAGCGAAACTACCTCGTACCTTACCTACAAAAAATGTCAACCTAATTAAATCCCCATAGTTTAAAGAAACTCATTGAGTCCTCAAAGGCTGTTGTTGGAATAGATTCGTATACTTCTACTATGAATGAATTTGAAAATTGTATGGATATCCGTCAGTTGCGTGAGATACATCTACTTGGCAATGATCCAAATGACCAGTGTATCATGTAACCCAATCAATAGGATGCTTCTCCATAGACACATTGATATAATTGTAATACGATGAACTGACTGACATACGATGTATGTCATGTGGTCATATGGTCATATTAGATCATAATATATTATGATCGAACTAACTTGACGGCCATACTTTATCTTATAAAAAAGAAGATTTGCACATCATATAACACACTTTCCGTTAAGGTTACATTACCTACTTTTCATATTGACGTTGTTTTAGTTTTTCATATAAAGTATTCCCATCTTGATAGCTTTGTGGTCCGGTTGCGTAAACTGCAACTATGGCTTGACTTGAACAATTTGACCATTACATGAGTTCTCAACACCCATCGCAATACTTTGAATGCACACTCCTCCACCAACTGGTTCCTCATAAATATACGCTAAAGAATAATTTATCTTTAATTTTAAAATCGTTGCATTGACCAACTTGTAGTTGATTGATTGTTAATAAGCAGTAGTTACTATCATAGTGGAAGTTCAATGTTTACTGTGTCCTTGATCTACATCCTCACGAGTAATTTACTAATGCGTTAGCACGATTATTCGAAATGGGACCGAATCCATCCAAATTTGTTGATGATGAGGGTTGCTTGAATAAGGGGGTGAGAAACTTCCAACAACACTTAGCAGATCGGCGGTGCTCCGACGCCTAATCAAATTAACATGTACCTATCACCATGATAAGGTTGCAGATTGTTTGAATGAAACTGAAAGTGATTACCGGTCTAAAGAAACAAATTATACCAAACTGAGCGATGAACTGTATTTCAACCTAATTGATTTACACCTTAAAATTGAAACGTTTCACACTCACCCGTCACCCCCATTCCTTTCAGTCTCGTCTACCTCACCATAAATCCCGAACTTTGCACTTCCGAACCGCAAAACTTTTCAATTAATTCGACCACGCCGAAGGGAGAAAACAGGCCCTCGACCCGGCAAAGGTTCCAGACATGTAATTGAAGTTGGAAAATTGTTGTGAAAACCCGTTGAGCAAACTACTCAAGCAGTGGCAGTGACGCGGAAAGCTCTACTGCCACATAATGAGACACAGTGGCGCTGTTTGTGATCATTAGAGCCCCATAGTGGTCCGAATCGCCAAAACAACCCCCTCAATCCACTTGATTACGTTCTTTTCTCCCAGTTTTGAAGAAATTGTTGAGGAGTCGACGGGGTTTCTCCCGACTAGACGAGGGCGTGTTTGAATCTTGTTAAAGGCATTGAATCAAATTGAAATCTTTACTGCCTTGAGGATGTTCTTGCCCACACTACTTCTGAGGAGAATTAAACCAGAACTCACAACGATCCTTTTTTAATATAATATACTTAATATAATATATTTACTAACTTTTTTAGTGTTCACAAGTAACTTTATTTGTAGCCTCCACGTTTTTAATGAAATTATCAATAATAATTATAACGAATTTTTTCTCACATTATGAGCGTGATTAGGATCAGTGTATATTTCTGAAAAAACTTATGGCTGAACAAGTACTTAAGTAATTTATGTATGATTTATGTTTTATGTATGAATTGTAAAACTCAATCCAACTTTGCTTTTAGTGTAGTTATGTAAACAATTCATGCAGTTAGTATGCGCGGTGGATAAGTATAGTTAACAATGAATGCGCGCGCATCTGACCTGCTGACATCTGACTATTTCACACAGCGAGCGAACCATCGAATATAATATTCCCTGCTCGTCCGAGGGACACAAGTGGAGTTTGAAACCGGCCTGGTTAATAATAAAACATGGACGATTTATGGGCATCGACAGCTGAAGAAGGAAAGGGCGATGGGGAGGAGGAAGCTACACTTTATTTTTTATTCCCTTCCAGCTTCAACGTATTCGTCTTTCCGTCCACCTACGAACCTACAAACCTACGAACGCCTCAACGGCCACGGTATATTCTTCAGTTCCATGATTTGATCATTGAAACGTTAAAACGAAATTAATCTAGTTCTTCATGTTCACCTGAATTTCACTATTCTTGTTCCATCACGACTATAATAACACAATTTATTCTAATATGCCTAATTTAAATGTCATAAAGTGTAGCAGGCCGTAGGAAATGTTTTCAGATACATCAGTTACAAAAATTTGTCATTTAATGATATAAACGTCGTCCGCCTGGTTTTTTTTGGAGGGGGGGAGGGGTTCGTTTGTTTTTTGGAACAATGTGAGCCATTGTTCCAAAATTGTTCCATTGTTTTTTCGAATTAGTTGTTGGATAGAAGTGTGCTTATGGACGGGATTAAACTGATAGGTATTCTCTTCACGAATCGTCGCAAATGTTTGTCCTTCAACTTATAGTCTTTAACTTGTAGTCTCATTGACATGGGTGAGATTGATACTAGTAGCAAAAGAGTAAATTTTAGATCAATTTAAAGTTGTTTCTGTTGTGGCATCCCTTCCCTTGAAGGAACCACTTTGCTTTCGCCATCTTCTTCAGTTGGCACTCATCAATGGAGGACGAAAGTGGAATAAACAGGTGTGTATCCTTCATAAGTCTCGTTGTTATGGGTTTGAGAATCAACGCCTAACTATTAATTTGTTCAGCACATGTTGGGATAGAGATTCACGAACTTTACGTAATGCATTATAAAATTTCAGAAAGAGTTGATTAGGCTTCAAACTGCCGAAGGTTGAAGTAAATGTCTCACGATAAAGAAAGACTATGCCAATGAGAAAAATGCTTAGAATTTGAACTAACTCGTTATTAAAATGCTTCCTGCACTTTCCCTACTCAATTTTCTCTCGTAGAAGTTGGATCAGGGAAAGATAAAGTGGAGAGAAATTTCGCAAGTGATTCCAAAGCTCCGCAGGATTACGGTCCAACGTTCAGTAAATAATTACGAATTGTACTCCCGCATTGATTTTGAAAACGCAAAATGAAGTGATATTGTCTCTTTCATTATAGAAAAAATGTGTTGGAGAAAAATGACATAGGCAGAACAGCTGAAGAAGAAGTAAGAAGCAGAAGAAAGGATGAGATTTTCGTGGTCTACGAAATTTTAAAAATTCGTTTTTGAGGATAGAAATGAGATTCATGCGTGATGGCTCATCACAGAGCCATTAGAATGAGCAAAAATATACTAAAAACATTTGAAATTGTAGGAGAGCAAAAATTGAAATTCCAAGGCTTCGATTTTATCTTAAACTGAGAATCACCCTAATAAGTTTCATTGTATGTGTAGGCAGCCTATTACTACTCAAAATTAGCAATTGGCATAGTCTTGGGCTTGTCAGGTTTTCGGATCGGCCCTGGAATCATACAAATCTATAAAACACGGTGACATAGTGGAACATGGAGGCGTCAATACTGTACGATTTCTGGTAAAGTTGACACATTGCATTGAATCGCTACATGAACATTCCGATTTCGCTGAAGGCTGTCGTATTAGGGTTTACAGGCGATGTGCTGTGTATCATGTGGCTGTGCCGTCGGATTCGCGGATTTAACTCGATTTCCATTGGTTCTGGGAAGGAATCAGAGAGAGGGACGAGCGGCGGATTCCCTGAGGAAACAGAGATAGGAAGTTAGTAAAACTGGTTGAAGGGCACGGCTGGAGCGGTTAGGCTCCGAGAGAGGCAAACGGCGATGAAGGTTGGGAGGGAGCTGATGGTTGGGGATGTTTGCCGTAGTCGGTAAACGGAAGGAGAGTTGAAAGCTACGACAATTACTGCTAATGACTCTCAACTCCTTCCACGTTGCTCTTTCTCCAAAGCCGTCTCGAATACGCGGGATCTAGATCGTCGATCATTGCCCGAATCCCGGTCGAAAGGTGGAGACCTGGCACGATGCGGTAACGCGGTTTATCAGGTCGTTCAGGTGACGACTAGGACCCCCTCACTATCATTTCAGACAACAGACCCCCACCCTTTCATTGGGCCACAACAAGGGCAAACTAATCGACTGCCTCCCGGACGTCTAATGAGCTCCCTCTCCGTTGCCTTGTTTATCAGCCTTCATTGGGGACCAAGGGGTCAGTGTTTGTATTTTACCCTTCTCAGGGGTTATTGAAGTTGGCCTGGTGGGAACCATACATGTTTTCACTGAAAATTGATGGGTTCCTACACATAAACAGGTTGTGCTTACAGACTATCAAAAATTCTAGCTACATATATGTATACATGTTAGTGAATTCAGGATGGTCTGGAACAGCATTTGGTATGAAAATGTTTCGGAAATTGAAGTCTTAAAAATTTTGGACCGAGAACAATAGTTTCCTTTTCTTCGAAAATTCGCTAGAAGGGGTAAGAAGTTCACCGGGTCAGCTAGCATGTGATAGTAAGACAGGGGGCGGGTTGGAAACACAAACCATCAGTTAGCTATCTGTGACATATTGTTATTAAGTGGACTCCATTGGATCCATTGGTCTTGAATGTAAATTATTATTTAATAGTGTCAGTTATAAATGCGATTTAGCTAGATGGCGAGTTTCGAAGGCACTAAATCCAGTTCTGATGGTAACAACAAATTTATTTACGGGATATTATACGGGAGTTATGTTGAACTGAATTTCGAGCAACCTTTTAAAGGCACACAAATGCTGTACCTCTTCACCTGTCGAGGTTATAACGCGTAGTATTAGTCATCATATCACGTGAATTAAGTGAGTCTTTGGAATACGAGAGATTGTCGTATTGAGTGCAAATATGTGTATAATATATTGGTATTGGTGATAGGTACTAGTATTCCAATGTATCCGAAGAGATCTATGAATAATACTTAATCAACATCGTCAGTGTAGATCCTCATAGATTTCTCCGGATCTCATCTCGACTGCAAAATGCCTGGTGCTGTATTTGGGTTTAAGCAAATTGATGCCCCTTCAAAAGTTGTACTTCCTCTGCGCTACAGGTAATTTATTAGCACTGTCTCTAATTAAACTTTGTCGGAGTTGCCGAAAACAGTTGAGCGTGATGCCCATAAGGGGGTGATTTCGCGGTTGGAGGTGAGCTGGAGTGAGAGGGTCACCACTGCGGTAAAACGTCCGGGTCGAAGGGGAGGGCAGTGAATGGGTTTAGAATCACCGTCCAAATGTTGACGCTGGTCAATAGGAGGTTTTTCAATCGAGGTTGTACAGAAAGAAAAAAAGGGAATGAAAAAGAGGGCTTCAACTCCTGCTAGCCCCTAATTGATCATGATTAAGGTTTCTGTGATGGCCGAAACCTAACATCGTCATTGTTTTGTAAGGCTAAAATTGTACGGTGTTAAGGAATACCTCCATAATAAGTATATCGAAGAACCCATCCAAGAAAACTAGACAAACCACTGTTTTTAAAACCGATTAAGTAATTTGAACATTTCGAGGGTCTCACGGCAACTTTTTCCACATTGTTATTTGGGCGACTTTTCAGCAGAGCCAAAAAACCATCTGCCATTGACTACCTATGTTTACTGAGTAACTCAGTGAAATAAATCGTGAGATTTAGTGTTACCTAACTTAGGTACCTAACTTATACTTAGCTACATCGATCCGCCGGGGGAAGACGCTTCAAATGGTATGCATAACTCATTTTGGCCAAAAAGTGACGATGTGGGGTGTTGCCGTGAGACCCTCGATTTGTTTATTTATCTTTGAATTCAACACCAATTACGCCTGCTGTGGAATTAAGGCACAATACAGAACGTCTGCCAAGAGGATGGACAGTATAGCTACTGTGGCCTCATTTCACCTAAGGACAAAATTACTCAAGGAATTGGGATAGTAATATTTATAACCTCAATGGTATTTACCTACTACATCTTTTGGCTAAAAGAGCGAACTGGGTTTGTAACAAATTGTGTCTCTTTTTTTGCCCAGTAACACCTTTGTTTATAGATTTTTCGACGCTGAACACGATGGAGAATTGAGATATATCTCATTACGCTATCAGAATAGACCAGTTGAGCCGTGAAGAACATCTCAATTTAGATGGTCTTAAGTAATATCTTTGTTATTTAAGGTTGTTACTTAACGTTATTACTCAAGTAACAACCACGTTCAAAGTGCTCCAGTTTCAGGACGAAAGAAGAAATCGGATGAAATGAGGTGTCACATGTCAAACTGTTTCATTTTTGGAATTTATGGGTAATTATTCTCCACTAAAAACTCCCCAGACAAGCGGTGTCAGCGTTGTCATGAAAGAGTGACACACCACGAGTCAGCGTTCCTCTCCTTTTGTCCTTGTTTTTTATTTATTTTTTTATTAATTTATTTTATTTTTCCACCTCTTGAGTGTCTCACGGTGGTGGTGCATCGATAGTGGCTCCTTTAGGCATAAAATTGACCAATAATGTCCCTTTATTAGAAGTGATTGCATATTTTTATTTTTATACCACATATTATTCCCGCTGCCGAGGTTTGGACTCAACTTTAATGGTGAAACACTCTTATCTTGTATATTTTGTAGAGATTTTGGTGGGTTTGTGTCCGGTTGAGTAAAAAAACAACATCATGCCAATTTCGGAAACATCAGCGATTCAGAAAAAAGAGGACAAAAAAGGAGGATGTTAGTTGAATGTATGATCAAGATCACCAACCAAAAAGTCGCCTGGTCCAGATCACATCACGCAGCCTCTTCTAAAAAACCTACCAAGAAAGACGCTGGTCCTACTTACCAACATATATAATGCGATCCTACGCATTACACATTTTCCTACACGTTGGAAGCATGCTGTGATCATAATGATCCAGAAACCCAATAAACCAGCGAAGGACCCTACCAGCTATCGTCCTATAAGCCTACTCTCGATCTTTTCAAAGATATTCGAAAGACTCTTGCTCCCGAAGCTGCTGCTATCACTCGCTCCTGTCATACCGGACTTTCAGTTCGGGTTTCGACACCTTCATTCCTGCCAGCAGCAACTCCATAGAGTGGTCGAGGACATCCTTGAAACGTACGAAAATCGGCAAGTTTGTCAGGGGATTTTTCTTGACACTCATCAAGCTTTCGATAGGGTTTGGCATCCCGGCCTACTATACAAACTTAAACCCTTGCTCTCCGACACCCATTATCGAGTCGTGCAATCCTTTGTCTCCAACCGAACATTCCATGTAAAGTGTGGCGGCGCGCAGTCTCCCAGCAGTAACATCCTTGCATCCGTGCCTCAAGGCAGCGTCTGGGGTCCAATATTGTACCTCATCTACGTATCGGACATTCCATCTGCCCAAAATACAACTTCGGCCATGTTCGCTGATGACCACGCTGTACTCTCTCGCGACTCATCAGGCATAACTGCTTCTGAAAACTTGCAACACCACTTAAACGACATAGATCATTGGTCCAAGCTATGGAAAATAAAAATGAATACCAGCAAGTCATGTACCACAACGTTCACGCTCAAAACAAATTACCGTACCAACCCAATGACAATGAATGGCATCCAAATACCCAAAGTTGAGAACGTCCGATACCTAGGAATCCACCTGCAACAGCGCCTCACCTACGACTTCCATATCGGCGAGCTTGTTAGGAGACTCCGCACAAGGACCAATCTTCTAAGGCCCCTACTGTCACGAATGTCACCATTATCTCTTGATAATAAACGCCTACTCTACCTAACTCTTGTTCGTCCTGTATGGCAGTACGGATGCACGATATGGGGCCTTGCTAGCAGCTCACAAATCAAACGGGTTCAAACACAACAAAACCGTGTGCTTCGGATGATAACCAATGCCCCGTGGTTTGTAAGGAATGATGTGATCCACCGTGATCTGGAGGTGCCTACGGTGGAAGACGTCATCAAATCATCAATGAGACGTATGCATGATACCATCACATCACACCACTCAACAGCTTTCCAAGAATTACGCTCATCATGGGATCGGACACGGCTCCCCCGACGGCTCAAAAGAAAAAGAACCGCAGACCTAACGGAAATCGTCTAGTCATTTATTCGTGCAATATCTACTATAATATTATTAATTATCATTTCATCAACTAATTACCATTACATTGAAACGTCTTACAATATTATCCTATTGAAGTAAAGAGGGACTGTCGCTGGACAGCCACCCTCATACATGTTCCACTGTACTTGTGTACGTATAAATTAACTCGCTATTGTCATCACAACACCACAGTATTATAATATACAAAAGTTGAATAAAAGTATTAAAAAAAAAAAAAAAAAAAAAAAAAAAAAAATGATTAAGAACATACAATTATTGTAAGTTCTTAGTCATACATTTCACTAAATGATCTATCATAATATTATGTCCAAAATGGTTAATCGAATTTGTAAAAATCTTAACTATCCCGTTTCCAGAACAGTCCTGCAACCGTGCCTCGTTCATCACCTCCAATCTGTTCGTCCGAGAGATATGCAGATTCCTCTTCCACGGTACCAACTAATTTAGCCTCCCCGCTCTCGGTATGGGTGGGATTCCCATAAGTGGAATTCCTGCGGTTACAAAGCAGACAGCGCACCTAGCATGCCTGCAGATTGGGTTGTATTAAAGAAAAGTGTGTACCTCTATGGTGAGTTTTGTCATCAATTAGGTTGAATGAGTAGCCTCAAAAATGACCGGGGCTGGTGGTTCGCAAAATGACTGGACTAGAAATCGTTCCTTTCCGATGAAACCGATTACGAAAACATAGGAAGTTACAACTAATGGAAATTATAATAATTATAGTTTCCATTAGTTGTAACTTCCTATGTTTTCGTAATTATTCTGACTTGGCCAATTTCTAATAAACTCGAGGAAAAATGTACTGTATTACAGATTTTTAAGAGCAAATTTTAAATAATAATCCCGTTTACAGGTTTCGCCAAGACAAAGTATTTTGTCCGTCTTTAGATATCGAATCTCTCAGATGACCACCTCTTGGCCACCTTGCTCGAAGTCAATATGGTTCGTTCGTGATTGGTTCACAGGGTCAGTATTGGCTACCCCTGACTGCGTGCACAAACATAATTATCGGACTCGATGTGGGGGTTCTATGTCATCTAGGAGTTTTGTAAACTAGAATGAGCCACGGCCCTGTGCTGGACGATTTTCGATCAACCCGGACTACGCTAATATGCTTGGTCACAAACAACAGAATAGTAATTAATGTTGTTCAACAGATCCCGACATTTTCAGACCTGAAAGTAGAGTATCTAGAGTATACTATATTGACAAGGGTAAGCTTGACCCGTGAAGTGAAACCCGGTGGTTGTGAGCATCTGCCTCACGCCCGTTGGTGCAACCGTTTGTACTAATTCGATCAGCTAAGAAAAATCGCAACCCTGTGGATTTTCGGGTTTCCATTTTTTTATCATTTAATAATGATTAACAGGACGACACAATTTCATGATCACAATTTCATGATGCTACGGCTGCCGAGAGAGCCAAAAGATATCGAGAAAACAAGAAAAATTCTGCAACTCCCGATACGAGCGCTTCAGAACGACACAAAGCGTACAGAGCTAAGAAAAAGGCTCAACTAAACATTAAAAAAAATTTGTTTGAGGACAACAATGTCGTGAAATTAATCATTATTAAATGATCTACCTATCGGTAGAACCACAGGTCTACCGCCCGTTTTTTTGTCATTCCAGCGAGTACTTTAAAAATGTTCATTACGTCGTGCTGGAACGTTTCACTACCGTTTCATGGCTTATATCAATAATTATTATTATCAGTTTTTATTCAGTGTTCAAACTACAGCTCTGCCTCAATACATTCATATACAATAATCAAGTATAAATTCGAAATATATTCGTACAATCAATTCAATTAATTCCAGATATCGTGTTTCATACTATGAACGTTACATTTTCCTATAGGAATGGTATCTATAGAGTGGTACCGCATAACATAATATTATCATATTGATGCGGTAGGCAAAGCATTCTATCTCTGTCCTCAAACGGTCTTTTGTTTGTGTGAATTGAATAGCACCAGGTGACCTGGGAGTTTGGTCGGGGTCAGAACCCTTCGATGTATTGCGCGTGTTGAGCTCTCTCTTGTCGTATTTTTATATTCTCCTATTCAAGGTTTTGTGGTGCCGCACCTATCACTTGTATGAAAATATTGTCAAGCTCCTCCCTCCCTCCATGACTTACGCCTTGCTGTTGTTGTTTCTGAACAAAGGGATTTATGTTTTACCGTGTTTCCTCCATTTCTTGTTTAAGGGGGAACAATCAATCCACTCCGCGGTGACGGCGAAAGCGCTATTTATATAAATTAAAAGGGATGTATATACAAGGTTTACCTATCACGATTACTCACCTTTGTGTGGCCAGGCGCGGATGGGGGCAAAATTTTATGGAAAAGATAGAAGGAATATTAGGCAAGAAAAATAACAAGAAAAGGTGGGATAGCAAAGATATCCTGGAAAAACTAGAGATTTCCTGCGAAATGATTGCGTTAGTTTTAGTTGTTGGCCAAAAAAGTAGTTACGCAGCCTCTTGGCGGAAAAATTCATTCGTTCCATTTTTAAAGTATTGAAATTCCCTACAATTTCAGTGGTAGCGAAATTCCGTATACATGGTGAAACCCAAGATAGAGAGCTCTGGAAAACACCAAATTTTACCCCAAAAGTGCAAATTTAATGATACGATCATTTTTCTAGTTTCGTACCGGCCAAACTACTGGTCCTACAAAAAGGTCATGAGAGAATACTTTGAAGATAATTTAAAACGCTTTAATTCAAGGCCAGAATGGAGCTCCTAGAACGGAAGATTTTCTCAAAACTAACAAACTGACTGTCGGTCTCTTCTGGCTACAGCAAACGTTTCGTCCGATCCAAAATTTCTTCTAAAAGCTAGTTAATTTTACATTCAGACCCCATATATGAACTGTTAGTCAAGCTATAACTCCGATTCAAAATTTCTTTTTTTCATCTTAAAGCTGGTTGAATTTACTATCAGACCTCTTATATGAAAAGTTGATCAAGTCCCGTAAAATACTCATGCCAGTATGCTAAAATCGAAGTATTCAGTGGTAGTAAGTTTACAATTTCAGTAGTAGTAAAATCTTTGCAGACCAGGTAAACCCCAAGAGAGCTCTACAAAACAGGTCATTTTTCCCAGAAGTGCAAATTTTATGTTAAGGTAATGTTTCTAGTCTCGTGCCGTCCAAACTACTTACAAAATGCCATGAGAAAATAATTTGAAGACAATTTAATACAGAATAATAGTTCAGAATGATGCAAGTCATTTATTCCCAAAAGTTTTAAAATATAGAAGACGTACCATACATTTGATCAGAACGCTGAGATACTTTTGTCGTTATACGATTTCTATGAAGTAGGGATCTAACATCAGAACCAAAAATCGATTGTAACATCAAATGATTGATCGTAAGCTAATAATCGATGTGACCAATTAATCTGTATTGAATAATCGTGGTTCGATTAATCGAAAGCAAATAATCGTTTTTTTAAGTACTCATTTCAAACGCATACCTTATCATTGAATAATTTTAATTGAGCAAATTTTGCTTTCTTACTGTCCAAGAGTCCGATGCTAGGTCAGTAGGTGACGACCTATTGTTAAATTTTAAGGCTAATGGAGATTAGGGAATGCCAAGATATAATTGCATAAAAAGCCATTCCCGTGCTGGTAGAGACTTGAAATTTTGTATGTAGCCTCCTTAGGACTTTAACCTGACACTGCTTAGGCCCCGGATCAGCTGAGTGGCTTCTAAAGCTAATTTCTATGCTATTCACTTTACCAGTAAGGAAGAAAATTTATAATAAATTTAAGGTATAAATAGTACCGATAAAAGTATCAAGTATGGAAGTAGAAGACAAATGACAAAGACATGGTTGAAGACAAATCCTCGTTGTTATTGTTACCACTTCCATGGATGAAGGATGCAGGCATGGCAGTAGTAACAATTCATGCATAGGCCTATGCTTATGCATACTACTTCCATGCTTATCCTCTTACGAAATCGTGATGTATTCGAAAACTGATTAATCAGTAATAATTATCGATTATTACAAAATAATCGGTAGCTATAGGTACATCGATTAATTAGAGCCAAATAATCGATTATCCGATCAATCGATATGCATCCCTAGTATAAAGCCAAAACGATTATTAAGTTTGTCCATCGCATTCCGATCTTAATATTGGTTATCAAACGTCCTGCATTGGGTCAATTGAGTACGTCTTCTTCAAACCCATTCGACCAATATTCATGAAATGTGTTCGACCTAAAATTATATGAACGCAATGTTTCCTTATTTTTTTAGTGATCTGCTTGAAACATTTGGAGGAAGAGAATTCGAAATTGACAACACAAAATACACAGTAGTGAGTTTAAAAAAGAATTCATTACTGAATTGACTTGTTTTTCCCTCTTTGCTCCACGACTTCACCGTTTGCAACATCCTTCGGCCACGTTTTCAAAGGTCGCTCATTGATTTTGTTGATTTTATGCAAAACCTTTTACCCAAACTATTCTCGGTCGCAATGACATTAGGTACTTCCAAACTTTTGCGAAGAAAGTAAACAAGTGTCAACTTCGTAACCAAACTAAGATAGGGCTCTTCCGCCCTATAATTATTTTACCTTGGCAATTAGGAAAGTTTTCCCCTAATTTCACTTCGCGGAGGATATAGCAGGAGACAAGAAAGGAAGAGGCAAGTTGGTGATGGAGGTCTGTGGGTAGTTGTTGATGGAGTGATTGGGCAGCCGGGTCACGTCTGAGCCTCTGGGAACGAATCTCATTGAGGAGGATCCTGCAGGACGTCGGACCCCATTCCACACTTCGCAATTCCTTGTACTTGAGACTCTTTGTCGCTATTGTAGATGTTTCCTCAAGTTGGCGGTTCTCGAAGTCAGTTTTGCTGGCAAGTCGCTTTATCGAGCGTCTCAAAACGCAACGATTTAAACAAACTTGAGCAACATCTGCCGCGCTTGTTTATTCTTAAAATGAATTTGCTGAGTTGAAGTGTTTTACTAACTAAAAGCTCCTGTCTCAACGACGTTACAATTTCATTACCCCTGCAAATTCAGCTTAATCGAATAGGTACGCAGTTGACGTGACATTAACCTCTCGTTGAAAACATTGATTAATGGATAATATCCACATTATTACCTCGACGGGTAAAAGTATATTATACTTTTACCCATCAAGCTAATCATGTGGAACTGAAAAGTCTTTTGGTACAGTCAGTTTTTTTATCCGCTGAGACACCCTTTGAATACCTCTTCATGTTCTACGAAACAAACTCCCCCAGGGTGAGCCCGTTGGGAGACGCAAAAGAGAAATTGAAGTTGATCCAAATCCGATTCATATTTTTTATCGACTGACTGCTATCAATTATTGATATAGTAGAATAAATAAACAGTGGACAGCTTTGCGGAGTATCTTAGGGGCGGTTTTCGAGCTCGGGATTTAACGAATTCCTAGACTTAAACCAGTTTTATTATAGACCCTGGAGTCTGTAAAATGGCTTTCCGAGTCGGGGCGTTAACGAAGTTCAGAACTTAAATAGACTCTGGGGTCTATTTAACGGCCGAAGCTGAATTCGTTAAGTGTAAAACTTAAGATATTGCGATTTTAGATCCTCGCCAAAGGTAGGATTTAAAATTAGACTTTAAACAGAGTGAACATCTCAGTTGTTGTTCGGAAGTCGATAAGCGCACATCGTTATCATGGTTTACGTTTCAAGATAGGTAGATTCAGAAAATCAAATTAAAAAAAAAAAAAAAAAAAAAAAATCCGCCCGTCCGCCGTACGCTGTCTACGTCACTTTGCCCAGTTGGCGTTGTGCTAAGATTACAAAATTTGGTTTACGAGTTCAGACTAACTATACAATGATCCTCGAAGCGTTTTTTAACCCTAGGTCAAGGGGAAGGGGTTCAGAACGAATTTTGAAAGTTAGAAAAATTCATGTCCCGAAAACTTCACATGGAATGGTGTAGTTTTCAGTTCACATTTGGATAAAGTTTATTTTTTAGAATGAGAGAGAGAGAGAGAGAGAGAGAGAAAGCGTTTATTTCAAAAATATCAATAGAATTTTCTATAAACAGTTATTCACGCTTATACTGCTAATCCTTTAGGATTGTCGCAGGGCGTTTGTTCGGCCTTTACTCTGTTTACTAGCTCTATACATACTTAACCTTACTTAACATGTCACATAAATACCTTTTTAATAATTTAACACAATACAAAATAATACTTAGTACAATAACATACAATACAATAACCATTGAATTTGACAATATAAATGATAAACAATTCAATCTATCCCTATTCCTACCAAATTACTCATAATTAAACTCTTCCACCAAAAATTTTCTATATTTTCCCGCTTTCTTCAAGTATAGCACAAGGCCAGACCATCCCCCAATTCCATCCAAAATGTCCCTCAGCTCCAGAGTTGTCAATCGGGGCCTTCTCATGCACGCCACACGGAACTCTCTCAGCACCGGACAAACAGCCATAAAGTGAAAACATGTCTCTGGCTCATCCAAATTACACATTGAACATTTGTTTGCTGTTCCCTCCCTCCACCACCTGTAATTTACATTTACCATCTCAGCTCTGGCCCTAAACACAGCGCGTGTAATATCCAAGGACGTGCACGCCAGATACTTTCGTCCACCTCCCGCCGTTCTGTCCAGTTGTGCATACAGTTTGTGATGCTGCGACTCATTTACCTCCCGGTCCAGGTCTCGCTTCCACGCTTCTATACTCTTTTCTCTGAGGGATAACAAAACCTGCTCCCAGCTTGGACCTCGACTCGACCCCTCCAGAGGTGCATTGTGCCTATCCGCCAGCTCGCAGTACGCAGAAAACCACGACACCTTGGCTTTCACCACCTCCTCCGCCACAATTCTCGGGTACCTATTCCTGGGGAGCTTCAACGCTCGGACCACGTAGTCCATGTGCAGCTTCCTGAAATAAAACTCGAAAGGTTCGACCCCACTTTCCGCATATATGATATAATTGGGAGTATTTTGAGGCAATGCGAAAACTTTTTTAATGTAATGCCTATTGAACTTCTCCAGTTGCTCAAACCTTTCCCACCCCCAAACCTGGGCAGCATACCCTATCACTGAGCGCGTGGCGGCCAGGAACACTTTGTGCTTAGTTTCGAAAGGCACATTTCTCCTCCTCATCAATTCACCCCACACACTACCCAGACCTAACTTCGCCTGATTCACCCTCTGCTTATGGTGTTTCCCCAGATCCAATTGTGGAGTCACAATGACACCTAGGTACTTATAATGGTTGGTTATCACCAATGGCTCCCCTTTATAAACAAATTTTTCATTTTTCGCGCGTCGCCCTCCACGCCCACCACAAATCATGACCATAGATTTTTTTTAGAATGTTTTGAGACCATCCACAGCTTTTTACAACCAGCCGTCCGTTCACAGTGAGGGCCCAAAGTTGGAGCAGATCAAAAGTCGTCAACTTGAGGGTGAATCATGCTGCATCCTGTGGGGTTTTCATACTGACCCAGCTGATTCGAGCAGCACATGGTTTTCAGATATCGGGTTAATATATTATTTTTATTAATGACAATTAATATCAATTATTAATAACTAAGTGACAATAATTAGTAAAAACTATTAATAAGTAATGATAACTCATTATAACAATTAATTATCATTTTGCGATCTGTACAAAGAAGATAATAAACCATTGTGTCAAGAATTTGCAGTTTTTTCTACCTCAGGGTATTTCGCTATGAATTGCTGCAAAAGATCCAGTTTTTTGTCAAAACGAACACGGTTTTTACCTCGTTTATATTTTTTTACGTTTTATATTTATAGCATACACTTTATGAATTCACAATAAACTGTTAAACACCCACAATACACAACAACAACTGTACCGTAACTGTTTAAGCTATACTGCGGACGAACCTACTGACTGGCTGGAGACAGCCCGGGCGGTCACCCAATGCCAACATTACAACACAAAAAACCGTACGATTCTCTCGATATTTATTGCTTCAAGTTCTGGACTCAAATAGGTCCTCGAGTTTCGCACTTAAATTCCTGACTCGGAAAGACAATTTAGATCCGAGAGCTTATTTGAGTCCTGGACTCTTTCAAGTCCAGAACCTGTAGATCCCGAGCTCGGAAACCGCACCTTAGTGTTCAACTTCACTTTCAGGGTTCAATGGCTTTACAATGTTTTAAGAGAACCTCACTCTCTAAATTAAAAAGACGCGAATGTTCTAAAAAAATGAAATATATGTGGCAATAGTAATGTTTTAAGCCAGGGGATTCCAACCTCCCAACTGACTTACCTGTGCCCTCCTATGAAAAAGCTATATCGGACTGAGCAGACCATTACCGCTCCATTTTGGATTCTGGCGCTGAGTCGCGTGATCCCAGTAATTATCTTATTCGGAACAGCGATCGATCATTTATGTAGAATAAATGGTATAAACGCTTTTTTAACGCTTCCGCCTCAAAATATTGTTATGTACAAACGAAACAACCAATCCATCCAGAGAAATATAGTGCAGTAGGACAAAGAAATTAGGCAAACATCTAAATAATGAATAATATAGCCTAGTTTTAAACTCAATCTCGACAGTAATAATGTAACACAATGTAGTAATTATTACGTTATACAAACGAATGTGAAACAATTAATGTTCCATCGGTTTCAAGGTTAAAACTTGTGGTGGGAGAGCAAAACCTAATAAATACTTGTATGAGAATATTTGGATACATTTAGCAAGGTATCGAAAAACTAGGGTTTACTAAAATTCCCTGAAACGTTGGAGTAAGTAGGTATTGCTATTGAATTCCCAAAGAGTGAGGTTAGTAAATAAAGAGTTTGTAAGAGAGGAGGATGGGAATTTCAGATTCACATGTTTCTCATTCTTATCTCAGCTTGGTTCTCTGCTACACTGTTTCGTGTATTTTTGGCTTTTTCATGGGGATGGGGCCATCATTATTTTCCTGTTATACCACACGGACAGTGGTCGGGTGAGCACACATAAACTGGACTCAACTCCCTGTATAGAAGTTCATAGACTGAATGAAAACCTCAGGTTTTGCGACGCCTCAAAGTCTTGGGGGAGCTTCCTAATCCTCTCAGGCTTATAAGGACAAATCTCCCCGGCTTCCACCGGCCAGAATAGGATGTCCGCCTGTTTGTTTTGCGGTAAAATCTTGGGGCACGGGTGGAACCAGGTGTTAGTTGCACGTAGTAATAATCCCATGTGTTTCACTCCCAGGCGCCAGGAAAACCACGGGGACCTGAATTGGGATTTCGAATGGTTAGTCGTATGTTGAGGAAACGAGACAGCAGAGCTTGACGTAAGGATAATACTGACAAAGCTTAGGCCCTTTAAGATCACCTCAGGGCAGGGATAGAGAATGAGAAACTGATCCAGCGAAGGGATGGCATATAAGGAGAACTTTTCGTTCAAGTAAAGATAGAAATGTATATAACACAACCTTTCACCCTAGAAGAAACCCGGTTTAAACGTTAAAGTCTATATCGTCAGTGAGTGGAGTTGACAAATGTGAGAGTCAAGGGAATGTTATTCCCAGCGCTTGAGTTTGCTCAGAACAAATGAACGATACGCCACTTGTTGGAATATTGACGTTTATAAGGACCATCGTATTCATCGATTCATCCTGAACTGGATAAACTCAGCCCCAACATTCGAGAAAACCGTTATTGCTATTCTTTAAAAAACTAATTGCTAAGAAGAACCCAAGCGTAAATATGTAAATAGTATGGTCACTATAATTCATTCGCACCATTCTAGCAATGTCCAATAGCCAATATTAACCAAAACTATAAATTCAAGATCCCATATTATAGCGACGTACTATCCCTTCTGGCAAAGAAGAAGAAATAAAACCATGTTCGTAAAATTGAATTCGATGTTCCACACAAGCAGTATGTTGTGGATTCATTTTTATGGGTCTATGTTCAACGTAATGTGATTGTTGGCTGAACTCAGCCACGAACCTTTTCCCTCAGGCTCTATTCATAAACCTCCATAAATTCGGCCAAGATTTAGATTGACTAAATAGACGTAGTTTAGGCAAAGTCGCTTCTTCTCAACTAACTGCGGAAATTCTCCACAATATTGTGAAACTAGTGTTTTTTGGCTCTGAGATTAGGCAGCGGATACTTATTTCCAAATTCCTATCATGCAGATATCGGGGCTTATAGCGGCTCCTCTTGCAGCTTGGGTATCCAACGAACTTCCCAGATTAGTGTTGAACATGCATTACAGTATAATAGTTCGTGTAGAACGAGTTGAGTAAACTGTGCAGTCAGTTGCTATATTGTGGAAAACTTAGGACTGCTGTGGAAAACTTAGGACTGCAAAATATAGGTTTTGTCTTCTCTATCGATCAGATCCATCACAAGAAGAGTCTATTGAGAAGTAGAAACTAGGCTCTCCCATCTTCTGGGCGACGGGAAGTGAGGGCTTGAAAGTTCCTCGCCGTGATCAAGTGGGTGAACCGTTATAGGGCTGATAGGGGCATTCTCGCCTAGTTCTTTTTTTAAAGACCACATTATAAAGACGGTGAGCCTCCTATAAGAACCCGAGAAAATCGGGTCAAAGTGGTGGAGGGGCTGTTTAAATTCTCCAAGCCTTCAAACTCTGGTTCTTAACAATGGAGGTCGTCTTCATAATAAACAAGCGGAATTTCTAAAGGGCTCGCCTCTACTGACGTCTTCCCCATCGTTCGGCTCCAGACCCAGATAAGCTCCTTCAGGCCTCCTTACATATCGAAAACGTTTACTAAGTGGGAGTTAAGATACCGGTGACGTCAACGACTTCCTTTGGAGAGGAAGAGCGAAGGACTTGAAAGAACAAAATCACTTACGTATTATGTGATGCTAAAATAATATATTATGTGATGCCCTGCAGTAAGTCTAAAACTAATACAGTTGTTAGATGTCTATATTTATGTTTTTCTCTTTGGTATTGTTTAAACGCATAGATGAACTTTGGGTTCGAAAGAATGCAAATATTTCATCAACGTGGTTTTATTTTCGCCACTATGTCGACAGCACTGTTCTGTACACAATATCCTTGTTCATACGAAATAATTCGGGTACCTATGAGGTCCTCTCCAAGAACACAATATCCGGTAGCCAGCTCAATACCTGCCCACCATATCGGCAATTTATATCAAGAATTAGTTACCGGCATTTATCCGAAATAACTTCCTTTCCGTAAATACGAAAGATTATTGACACGGAATCTTCTGTACCGTCCTTCTATCTGTCAACCGCATTATACGGTAGTTCTACTTATGAAATGGTAACTGTAATTTTGATCAAAATTTGAGATTTTAAAGTAGGTCTGGCTGGGAGCAACCACCGAGATATAGGTATGTCTGATTCAGTAAAACTCTTCAGGCTAGTTTAAAAATGAAATTACGTAGTATAAGGTTTCCCCCTTAAGACGTAAGTTATACCCACTGTGTTCGGATTTCGCTATCTGGCCTGGGGAAATAACCCAAATATAAGTCTGGCGGGGCATTGTTTTTAAACACTATCTGTACTACTTCATTTCGACGTAACCATTTTTTCGTACTCTTCACAGCTTTTTTGCAAATTTCAAATAGCCTAGTTGACAGAAACTACCGAGGTAGGGCTTATGATGTATTTTTTGCAAACATTTCCAAAATTTGAATCTGCCAGACAACTTTCTTTCTTGGACTTTCTCGGTGAGATCTTCGGAATCTGCTATTCAAACATTCTGCTACTTGTGGGGTAGTAAAAAACGTTCTAGCTCCCGGAATAATTGCCAAATGGTCTTGCAATCAACGAGGTCACACATTTTCCTATGAAGAGGACCTTCTTCCTCTTCATTATTCTTCCTCTTATTCTTTCTTCCGTGGCTAACACATCCACTGTCCCTCACGATTATGGAAGAAGGGATATCCTAAGGTCACGATTTACAACCTCCTGCCGGCTATCTACCTCTGTTCTGTTTTTCTTTATTCTTTCTTCTTTTCCTGGCCGTGTCAAGTGAGTGAAGTAGTGTTGCATATTCGTGCCAGGTTTCCTTCCGACGTGCCCCGATTCCTAATGTTTTTTCTCCCCCACAGATGCCTGGTCAACATCTTAGGGGTCCCGCGATACCGAGGATGCCTCAGGTTCGGGTTTTTTCTTCTTTAATTTGTTATTTATTTATTTATTTTTTCATCGGAATTTATTTGATTTCTCCTAACTCTCCCGTTCATCTGTTTGTTATAATCACAGGCTCCTCCGTCGCAGATGCCAACGCAACCCAATTTCGTGTGCACCTACATTTCTGTTCCGGGCTCGTACTGTTTCTGCTGTGTATTATTTCACATGATTCAAGTGTGGTTACTTATCTATTAGAAGATTTTGGATTTCTAATTGAGGTGAATAACCATAATTCAAGAGTTGTTAGTTAATCTTTTACAGGGCCAAAATGTGTAAATCTGTTGCCATAAGCCGAGAGCCGACCTGGGACGGTATTTCTAATCATTCCACGTAATAGACTTCGACTCCGTCTTAGCAGAAACAATCTTTTCTTTAAGTCCATAAATAGTTCATTACAATGAGTACCGATTCCGGACGATTTTGGATCAAAGTATCCTACCAACTGATAAGAGACCATTTTTCCATGTTTCTTATATTATTTATTACGTTTCGTTATATTTTAGTGTTATTTTGATGTGTGCAATTAATAAATGTCTCCTTTGGTGTTTTATACTATTTTCACACCAAGAAAGTTAGTAACTATAACATACTGTTTAATAACTATAATATACTGTTTAATAAAAATTCGATTTTTAATTGAATTTTGGTGTTTTTTTATGAAGGCCCTCGTTAATACTGCATATTTGAACAGTAGAACTCGAATCTTTGCACTAAATCTCAGAACGAAAAATTAAGGCATTTCCGAACTGGCGCAAAGTATCCTAGCCCCCCACCCCCACCCCCCTTGGAAGACTGCTCCAAACTTTACCAAAAACTAATAATAATAATTATAATAAAATAGTCAATGAATCGATAAGAATTGAGTCAGTGATAGATCGATTTATTAGGTTCTGTAGAGTTTTGGATCTAGGTCGAAAAAGTGGAGCCTGGTCGAAAAAGCCTATACAATGTCGTTCATATTCAATCGTCCAACGAGATCGTTTAATTTCAAATTAACTGTTGAACCAACTATGTGAATTCATTTCAGGGAATATAAAAGATACCAAGTCCTTGGGAGATTTGTGTACTCATATTAAGTGGTGTTGCTTCATAGGTTATGAGATGGGCGTACCTAGGATCAAAACTAGCCATGTCGTTCAGGTTGTCACCTTTTTCACGGAAAAGTGGAGTGAAACCAAAGATATAATTAAATAGGTATAATTTTACGAGTAGCAGTGCATTCTTAAAGATTACAATTATTTTCTTGAAAAAAAAATGTACCTATATCAATAATTTTTTTATAATTTTTCCGGGGTTAGAAGAAAACTTCTATTTTAATTCCGTCCTGACTTTCTTTGAAGAATTTCATTATTATATTTATGCCACTATGACGAACGGGGGCTGCTAGTAATGAAGTTCACTGAATGCAATAACATGGGTGTCCTTATGAGAATGTGCTTTGAACCAAATATTGAGTTGACCTGATTAGATTCTACTCCGTTTCAAATGGTAGGTAACTGTCTACAGAGTGTTCGAGTACAATGTGCATTGATTCCGCGTTTAGTATCGATTCGTACGCTATGAGTTGATATACCCACCGTCGTCATATTTCAGCCAACTGATATTCCCACTGACACAATTTGTTATGAAACCAGTGAAATGGTGAAATGGAGACATTTTACATAAAACCAGTTATCTTTTCGAAAATCCGCTCTTATAGCCATGCTTCATGACTGTGGAGTTTTTCATTTTTTCACTCTGCCAAAAGATATTAGTCGAAATTCATCTCAAACACCAAATTACGTTTTCTGTTCGATAATAATTTATTTCTATTTTCAAAAAGGCTGAGCTGCATAATCAATGGTTGACCTCGTTGTTTCAGGCGATCGGCGACGGTGAAGGAGAACATACGATCGAAAAACGCCATGTTAGCGTCCTTGCTAGGCTGGGCCAGCTACCTTACCAAGGTAAACGAATGGAGAAAAGCTCGCTTGACGAGCTCGCCGAACGGCTGGAAGAAGAACAACACGCAAAAAGGTGAGTGGAATATTTTACATTTTGATTTATTCTTTTGAGTAAACCATTGGAATATATCATAGGAAATTTAACCCCTCCACGAACTTTGTTGGTTTACGTTTCAAAACACGTAAAATTCGAATATCAAATATTTAGTGTGGGGACATAGCGAGAGGAAGCCGAATAAAGAGAATTGAAAACTATGAACCATGGATTCATAGTTTTGGATGCCATGGATTCCGTACTTGCTCGTTCGAAATTTATCGAGAAAGAAGTTCGATATTTGGGGCCTCAAACGTTTCATAATCCTACGATCAATAAGAAGCCAAGTGAGGCTTGAAATTTTTAAGTGCAATAACTCAAAAACATTTAAAGCCCTAAGGGTAAGTAAGTACCTACTTACTCATTTTTTTTTTTTTGACATTTTATGTCTTTACTTTGCTACATAAAATCAAAAATGTAACGCGGGACATGTAACGGAGAAGCGTCACGAAAATATTTCTGATGATTTTCGCTTACAACCGAATCGTTGCTACGGAACTTTATCTTCGCCAGTTATCATCGTACAAAAATCGTTCGCCACTCGTTGGATAGCTCTCGATTTACCTAACCATATTACGTTGACCACTGCGGAGTGGGTGACCGACAAGCTGTGGTATGAGCGCGATTGTTTAAATAATTGTTTACACACAGGTGATCATTCTCAATAATAAATTATTAAATAATTTTATATTGAGGTACGTGGTGAGAGTGTGGGAGAGGGCGCAAAGACATAAAATGTCCCTCGTGGTTGGATACTTGTACGAAAGCTGTACCCACCGTTTTTGACGTTTTATGTATTTACTATGGCAAATTTCCTATTGTCCTTTCTTTGATTAAAAACAAGTTTAATTGCTTTTAGTACGCGTACTTACTTATTTTTTTGTTAAAACGTTGGAACCATTTTTAACTGGTTTCCCTAACGTCATTGGGATGTACTAGTGCCCAGCAAATTGTGGTTAAGCAGCGCTTTGATTTAGTGCATGGAAAAACATGTAATAGGAGAGATTAGCACAAGAAGAAACTAGCACTTAAACCAATTTTTTTTTTTTTTTTTTTTTTTTCCAAATAAAAAGTTGAATATAATATATCTTGATTACTTGACCAGGTGGCATGTAATTTGTATACCTCTTTTGTCACAACTAGTAATGCATTGATCTTGTGCAATAAAGTTATATTTATTTAAAAAAAAAAATCAGGAGCGTTTTTGTTTTATTATCTTACGCCCCTGAAATCCTAATAAGGAACTCCGGTTGTTTAATTGAAAATACGGGCGAAAATCCGAGTGAATTGTTCTTAAGCACAGAGTGCTCTTACTTTCTTTCACTGTGGCTAATGGACTCAAATTGAGTGACCCCGTGCGTTCTATACTTGTGAGAGGAATCAGCCTAACAGGGGTCATTGTTTCCTCGGTCTACTTTATATTCCTATTGTTCTCCAACTCGGTTGGGCGATTCCCAAATAAAAGGGCTCCCATTTAGGGTCTGTGACTCGACCCGCGTTTGAAAACCTTGCACAACTTCCGAAAATCTTTGCTCTTGAAAATTGTTTCCACGTTAAAAGGTGGCTCACAGAGCGCAGCATGATGAAAGCTTTGCAAAATTTAATCCTTCGTCAATGTTTAATTATCTCCCGCCCATACTGCAGCTCCTACAGTGCCTAAAGCAGTAGATGATGATTACTCAGCTGATTTGTGTTCTTTACGCAGTAGGGATGGGATATCGAGGGTTCGATATCGATATCGGTATCGATATTGACATCGGAAGAGTGGTATCGATACCAGGTAGATATCGGCTTCATAATATCGATATCAACCGATATATATCGATATCGGTTATAAAAACTCCTACTTCGTTTTTTTAAATTTCACCTACTTATTTTAATTTTATTTCCTTTTCTCCGAACATTTTTGCACTTGCAGTTCCTACCTAAGATACCAACTGGTCAATAATTTACCGTGGACAAAGTAAGTGATTCCATGGTAGAATAAATACGAAGGACTTGGAAATACGAAGTGGTTCAAAGTAGTGACATCTAGTGTTGATACCTACCTACAGCCTGTTGGTTCAAAATTCCTTTCTAAAAAAAAAAATTCTTCTGATTATTTTTCAGTCAGATCTTTATTTTTATTTATTTATTCATTTATTTTTTGTTCCCGCCTTGATAGGAAAGTTAAATTATACACATGAATATGTAATACGGAATTTTTATTTCAATATGTTTCTAAACGAAAATTGGACAGAATACAAGAACGGCAAAATCATAAAAGAATTACAGGTAAATTTCGGGATTCAAAAAAAGAAGCGCTCATCGAGGCTCTCCAGGAAAAGTAACTTGGAGAGAGTTTCCCCCTTCAGCCTGTTCCGGTCCGAGGTGAGAATATTCCCCGCCCTTGAAAATAGCCTCTCTGATGGTACTCAGGTTGAGGCTGACTTCATGGTCATCTAAGTTTCAATTTCAACAGGGGCTCAACACAACACAAAAACGCGGATACTTTTTAGCCAACAACAGCACGGAAACGGAATGATGCCCACAAGAAGAACTTCGCGGTTCGCCAGTGAAAGATAACAGTGAATCACAGTTTGTGATATCGACCCGATATCGGTTGTCAGAATATCGATATATCGATATTATCGCCAGTGCTGATATCGATATCAGAATATCGGATATCGGACGCTAGATATCGATATTTCGATACTATCGGATATCGATATCCCATCCCTATTACGCAGTATATTTTAAATCCTCGTAACTAGGGATGGCAAAAAATGGAAACATCGATGTATCGATGCATCGACAGGCCGGCATTGATGCTCCAAAAACATCGGACCCCAAAAACATCTATGGAAAAAAACAAATGGCCCACTATATGGCCAAATGGCCATATTATCGAAGATAATAAACCAAAATTCTAGGAATGTACCCGGCTAAAAAACGAATGGCCAACTGCTTACATTTTTAGAGGCAAGAACCGTACATAACGAACGGTGGACGGGTACCGATTTATTAAATTCAGATCCTACGCAACTTACAAACTAAACAAACCAACCAACTCCGCTTATTTTTCTCGGTCTATTATGAATGTCTATTCATGAAAATAATAACCCAAAATTACTGCAATACTAATTTCCTTGGGTGATTAAAAATCTAGACGTTTATTGGCTATGACATTTCGTCCGAGAACTAAAACCAATAATGGGGTATTGAATGTACCTGTAGTTGTGTAAATTAGATGATATCGACATGAGTGTGGTGCTGATATTAGTTGTATCGTTACTCAAGTTTGCGTTTGTTTAAAAAATTATATCTCTCTCAATCCACAGTACAAAATAATTTTGTGGACAAATAAGCTACTTTTCTGTTTGTCTCTTACCGTGTGGGTTCACCCTTTGGCGCCATGATGAAAGTTAAATTCGATAATGATTACCAGATGCTCTCCAATACTGTCAGTTAAAATATCGACTTAATTAAACTGAAAAAAATAGTAATTGTAGATGGAGGCAAACGGTGGGGTTTAGTTCATTTGTTAGATTCAATTGCGCGGGAAACATGTTAGAGACAACGTTTCCTTCAGGTTGCTCTGAAACGACATGTATATAAGGATCGTAAGGGTGGGCTAAACAACACTTTATACTCTGATAAAGTGCAGTTCCGGGGCAATTGCTTCCGTGGTGAATGACATTAGCCTTTCTTCCCTCCTTTTTACCCAACGTATTTAAACCCACTACCCCGCCAACTTATTTCAATAATGATCTTACCAGCGCTGAATACGTTAAAGTTACCGCTCCTCCTTTATTCCGTGTTTTCCTTCTGCTTCACGCTATACTCCAATGTTACACCGACCAAAATTGCTAAAAAGCCGATATATCATGAGTTGAGATTTTTTAGGGATACTTATTATACACCACCCAACTGCCCCCAGGTGGTTTACAGTACCGCAGTTCTATGAACACCTTTCTGTGGGACGCACTCCAGAATACATAATATGTATATCCCAGTTCAAATGAATTAGGTATGATTATGTGCCTTGGAATGTCCGTTCAAACTTTCCTCTCTCATTTAGATCCCTTGGGGACGGGTAGGATCGATTTAATCACTCCTTGAGTGCTTTTGCCGTGGATCCCCGCTAAGCTAAGAGAATAAAGGTGAATCTCTTTACCCTCCGAACTGGGCCATGATTGGTATTGAATCTAAAGGATTATTTCAGGGAATGATAACTTCCATACCTTCCTCCGCATGACTGCAATCGAGCGGTTTTGATGTGAATAATGTTTGATTTATATGATAATTTTATTTATAACTTAGATGAATAAATTATCATCAGGTCTGGCCGGAACTCAGTTATAAATAACACGTGCACAGTACTTAAGAAACCATTATTGAACTAGTTTCTAAATAGAGTTGGTAGTATCAATTTACACCGCAGACTCACCTAACAATTACACATGACGATATCATTGCAGCAAAAAAAAAAAAAAAAATACAGACCATCACACTGAATCCATTAAGGTACTTCCTCATTCATATTCTTAGTTTCACATTTTACTACATGTACAACAATCAAGCAGTCAGTTTAGATGTCATACCCTTGTTGTAATAGTGAAACTGATTCATACAAGTGTAGACATCACTGTTTGAGTTAGACGCGTTTATATCTAGTAATCTCTTATGAATAAAAGCTTCCTTATATTTTTCATAGCACTGTGAGAAAAGATGACTGCTCAAAGGAGCGCCAAAGTATCTTCACAAAGCACTTCAGATGACTACTTCTGCAATTGGCCCGCACTTGATAGTTTGGTTTATTCGCGGACTTTGAAATCACAGACGGCTAGCGACGCGATTCCACACAGAGGTCCTGATAAAATCTTTCAGGGTACTTCTCTCGAGGGATTGTTACAATGATATCAGTACCACCATTGTTTCCAAACGTCGCTTTCGAGTGAGAGGATCAGCTGTGATAACGCTGAGGGGATTAAACATAGCCGGCTAAGCAGCACGGTTTGTTCGCCCACAGGATTATCGCCCTTAGTGACTAAACCTCGGTGATAGTAAAAATGTAAATTATTACCGGGATTTTCTTCTTTTCAGCCACATCCCTACTAAGTCGGGCAATATTCTTTGGTTCATCATATTCAACAGCACATTCGGAGGGTTAGATGAATTAGAGTGTAGATACAACAAATGATGTCCTCATTCAAAATTTCACTTACAGGCTATGTTATAATACTTATAATACATAATACATAATCGATTTTGTTTTCGATCGTGAAATGTAGATTTATGGAACAAAATTTGAATCCACAGAACTTTTCTTTCTTTCTCAACACAATGACGCCTGAACTTTGATATAAATGCAAAATTAGGATTCGTAGGGGTTTTCCAAACCTGAAGGAGCTATGGAAAAAGTCCACTTCGGGTACAGGCAAGCAAGAGGTTCGCCAACCGTGGGAGCCGATCAAGAGGCTGGTGGTTCAAATAGTTAGTAGGGGCGAACTGAACGTGGAATAATGTGGAATGACGGGAGTTCTAGTGGGAGGGGAGGGGGTGTTGAGAGAGATGCGAGAAAGGAGGATGGACAATCCATCAAATTATTTAGTAGTTTAAACAGGAAAATAATGTCTGCTGGGTTACGTTCCACGATACGTTATAAAACTATAGTATTATTTTTATTGAAAACTCATTCGCGTTTATTACTTATACAAAAGTTTTCTGAACCGAGTGTTCAAATTCGATGGCGGACACAAAAACGAAGAAAGACCTCACAATTTTAATAGAGAAATATTTTCTAGATCACAAGAGTAAGTGCTTGTTCCCAAGATAACTGTTCAATGCTGAATTATGCCAACTTGTCATACATCAAAATGACATGGCAATAGAAGTGATAGGGCCTTACGAATATGTCGAACGCGAGTCGAATGATTCCGGATTGCAAGCTTGAATACTAAGGAAGGATTTCCGTGTCAGCACCTTGCCCTCTAGTACAAATAGGACCCTCGACAGCAGAAAAGTATTACCCGTTTCCCGCTCATATTCACATCTATTGAGCACTATCAAAACCTCAACGAATCATATTCAACTTACTTCCTATACATTATTTGGAATAGGGATTTACAATTGTAATAAATTCATAATCAGATCAAATCGTACGTTCCAATACATTGTGGTTGTAATCATTGATTAGTTGCATCATCTTGAGAAGAGGAAAAAGAGCTGCAAAAACATTTCCGAAAGTGTCACTCAACATTCTTCAAGGTTGCAATAACCAATGCTAGGTTATTCAAAAAACTAACACGTTGTGCTTTTTAAGGTACCTATGATCTTTGTTGTTCCCTGAAGGATTGAACGTTAGGCTGTGTTGATTGGCGTCTGCCAACTCACTTTAGCGAATTAGAACGTACATGTATCGTTCGATATCAATTTGAAATGTTACATTCCTCAGATATTTGGGATCACTGGCAAGAGCAGGAGAGCTAAGAGCAGCACGCGATCAAGAGGAGAAGCGCGAGGACCTGGAGGGGCTCGTCCATGACCTCGCGAGCGCTGAAGAGCTGCGACGCTCCCGCCTTGACGCACTTCGAGACGACCTGTCCATCGACGAAGAAATACCTGAAGACAAGAGGTCATCGATGGCTGCACTTGCAAGAGCTGGAGCTCTCCCTAAAAGGGTATCCAACATACAATATGGCCGATAGAATAAATAGAGAGAATAGAGTATAAACAGTGTCAGCGTGTATACTCCTGAATCAAGCCAGTAGAATAACTCCGTTAAATCGAAACATGATCATATTCATGAACATCGTAGATATGACACTTTCGATTCACTTTCGATTAATATTTAGAATAATAGCTGTAATAATAGAATCTTATTCTTACATTATTATATCCCCCTTGAAATACTCTACCAAAATTTGGTAGAATTCAGTATATTCTACCAAAATTTGGTAGAATTTAAAAAATTTAGTATTTAATACTGTTAACATTGTTTAACAATACGCATTCGGTTCATTCTCTGGTGGGAAAATCATTGTTATTTGAGGATTTTTGTTAACCCAGCTATAGTAGATTCTGCATCCATGTCTTCATTCATAATCGTTAGCTTTAACAGTAAATATTCAGCCATGGAAATAGTAGTCTTTTAATTCATATTTCTCTCCAATACTATTTTATTTACATTTTTAGGTGCTCGACGAAGACGAACTACTTTCTGACGAACTTAATGACGACAAAAGGGGCATCTCTTCAATTGCAAGAAATGGATACTTTCAAAAAAGGATTGGAGATGACGATCTCGAACAATTGATGAGCGAAGTGAGCCTTTTTTAGTTTATTAGTTGAAGTTATAAAACAGTAGAACCGACCAAAAAAGCATTGGCTGTGATTCAAACTTTAGGAATTCAGGCCAATTTTCACAGTTAAATTTAAAGAAAAAAAATATCACGGTTTTGTGGTGTCGAGTTTCTTTGTTGGATCATACTTTTCTTGTCTACAAAACATGTAATTTCGAACATGATAATATCATAATATAAAAATATTATCTTTCATGTATTGATTAACCTTCCTAATGAATGCCTGTAGTTTCTATTAGAAACATTGATGTTTGGTACATGAAAAATTAATGACGAACATCAAATTGTAATTACCTGTTGGGCTAATGGAAGTGGACTAATAACTCAAGGCATAGTACTCTGCTGTAGTAATTTTCAGTTGGAGTATTTCATTATGCTGAAAGTTAGTTGATAAAATGAGATGATGAGAAGTAAAATTGATTACTTCTTTTGAGTTACTCCTCTCCCGCTCAACACTTTTGCCGCCGAGGAACTTTCAAATCGTTTATAATAATTATAAACGTTTATATTAATTATTAATATTGCAAATGTATATTCTCACCTATAGGTACCGTTTTTAAATGTATGCAGGTTTATGGGATCGGAGAGAAGAGGAGCGTAGCGTCACTGGCAAGAGGTTTCCAACTGCCTCAAAACGGAAAGAGGAACCTTGCATCAATTGTGCGGGATCGTTCGAAGAAAGATTCCTACGAAGATAACATTGATGAAGACAAGAGGAACCTTCCTTCGATTATCAGGGATAGATCAGAGAACTCAGAACAAGGTACACTAGTACTTTCAGATGATAAATACTCACTGATGTGGTTGCCCCTTAGTGATATCAGCAAGCAATAAAGGAGCTAGATAGAATTCCTGAACCCCACCCATTGCTGAACCAGCCTTAAGCCCAGTATACGTATATCCAAACTTGTGCTAGTTGATAGCAGGTTAAAATTGATTTGACCTCACGGATTGGATAGTATGGCGTTCCATGTGTCTAAACCAAACTTTTTAGTGCAGTCGACCAGTACGCGGGTTTCTAGCGTGACCGTATTTCTAAGTTAATGTCAGTGAGAAGTACCATAATATTATCCAATGTTTAATACATTTCTACTTAATGTTTCACAGGCAAACGGCACATAGGAGCTTTCGTGGCCAATCACGGTATTCCCTTCGTAAACAGCGATAAACGGAACTTGGGTGCACTTGCCCGAAACCGTGGCTATCCGTTCGTTAGCAAGAGGGACACCAACGAAGATGAAGTGAACAAAAGGTATGTTCACTTGTCCCCGCTATCATCCAACATTCCAAATTAGTGTTATAATGCAGCAAAAAGTTGGAGAGGTTAGTAAATATAGTTGGTGAAACTAGTCCTCTTATTTATTTATTTGAGAAATGCAAGTCAAATCATGAGGTCTGTAAGGTATTGCGATTGCAGCTGAAGGCGGAGCTAAGTGGAGATAATACGAACTATTTGTATATATATATATATATATATATTATTTCTACTATTTCACTCTATTGCGATTGTGGAGGGAAAAAACCTCTCCGCCGTGGGTAATTTGGATTTACTTAGGTATTTCATTCCTCATATAGATACGTTGCATCGTTGCTGAGGCAGGGAAGACTTCCAGCAGGGGACTCGGCAGCGGCGCCCGAACGTGAAGAAGTCGAATTCAAAGGAAACGCCCCTGAGGATACCAAGAGTGAGGTTTCTGAGATCAACAAAGACGAAAGCGACCACTCCAGATCCAAAAGGGCAGCGACAGGCCCCGCAATGGAGAAGAGATATTTCGGTGAGTGAATTATCATTTCGATAGATGAATTATTTCATTGCGTGAGACAATTGAGAAATAACAATAGAACCGTGTGAGTATGAGGTTTGCTCCAACAACCCAGCCTGCAAGCCTTCTACAGATATCATGAAAGGTTGCGCGGTCCATTAGACATTCTTTTAGCGAATTTTCGAAGACAACGTTCGCCCCAAAATATTTTTCTCTGCCTAAAATCCTTCAAACTCGAGTTTCCGAAAAATTAGCATACCAAAATCCGTTCCAGACGATAATGTATGTGCCATTCCAGACGATAACTATCGATAGGATTGAGATAAAAAGTTCAAATTTTCACAAAAAATCTCTCTTCGCAATCGAACGGCTAAGTTTGTAGAAGGGCAGAATAGGGCCACTCTAAGGGGGGTTTCGGGGAATTTTAAGCGGGGAAAACTACCCGTAAATTCCAAAATGAAACTGTCTGACAAGTGACACCTCATTTTAAATATTTTTTAACGCTGAACACGATGGTGAAGTCAGAATTGCGATATCTTATTCCATTCTCAAACTGGAGCACTTTGAAGATGAAGTGCTTGAATGTTACTTGAGACGTTCTTCACGGTTCACCTGCTCAAATCTGATAACGGGATGGGATATCGCAATTCTGACTTCTTTATCTTGTTTAGCGTTGAAAAATCTACAAACTGAGATGTTAATCGGCAAAAAACGAGACAAATTTTGTTAATTAACCGGTAAAATGAAGAAATTTTACTGCATGACTGTGGATTCTTGTATATTCTTGAAATCATTTTTATAGATATGTGGGTGACGTCAGTTCAAACCCTACCCAAGGGCTTCGATCTCGAATCTTTACTCTATTTCAATCTGAACTATTAAATAACTCGAGAAACTTTTAAAGTCACGCAGAATTTGGAACATCAGTATGTTGGCTTGTTTTCGTCAAACGGCAACGTCTTGTTAGGGTAAAATGTGCAGGGTCTAAGTAAATACAGGTCATGGTGAGTTTTAAAGTACTAGACTTCTGTAAATTGGTTTCATTGTTTTCGAGACATGACAGCTTTATCAAGGATATATCAAGGTAACAATTTACAGGATCGCTTGCGAGAAGTGGATGGCTCCCCCCTAGTCACTCATACTTCCAACAAGTCAACAGGGTCTCCAAATTCCGGTAGACAAATAAATCAGATCGTTTGCCTGATCATCTTGTGTAGACTCGTAATAACAAACGCTTTCCTTTTTGAACCGCCGCTGTGTATCTGAGCTCCTTGATTGTGTCCTTCCTTGAACTTTATATAATCTTTCGTTTATAATGTTTTTTTCTAAGCGAAATTGGTTTTGTTGTATAGTAGATAGAAGAGAGATTCGTAATTGGCCCCCTGTGTAAATCTCATATGGCTGAGACGAAACCTAGATCGCTCCAGAAAGTCCAAATTGGTAACATTCAGCGGTACCAGTAATAAACGGGCTGGTGCTTGGTTGGAAAATTGTACTTGACCCTTTGATATCCAATTTCCGAACACTCACCTATACATATCATATTGCTGTAGCTTACAACAACGGGGACTGTATCATCTTCACAAACATGGCATTGCTAGTTATCAACATATCGAGGGTCTCACGGCAACTTCCCACATCGTCATTTTAGCGACTTTTCAGCAGAGCCAAAAAACCATCTGCCAATGACTATGTTTACTGAGTAACTCAGTAAAGTAAATCGTGAGATTTAGTGTTACCTAACTTAGGACCTAACTTATACTTAGTTAGATCGATCCGCCGGGGGAAGACGCTTCGAATGGTATGCATAACTCATTTTGGTCAAAAGTGACGATGTGGGGTGTTGCTGCGAGACCCTCGATATAATACGAGTACACAGGTCCCTAAAAGTGTAAGCTGGATTGGACATCTAGCATCCGAATGAATGGCTGTGTCCTCAACATTTAATCAGCCAAAGAAACTATTGACATCTATTGTTCAACGTTAATGGCCATCACTCCCATGGTAGGTATCATTGCTATCTATATTGTCTATATTGATAACAATGTGAGTTGGCGGTTCTGCCTGGTCCAAAAACTTCAAAAAATCCCAAATAATATTTGCTTCATCCGTACATGTACTCCAAGTACATATTCCTGTAGAAGCTCATATGAACTGTAACTGTCATCAGGAACAACTTCCATCGTGATTTAGGGCTTATTCTAAGTAGGATTCAAATTTAGTAGGGTTCAGTTTGAAGAGCGCGGTGTCATATGACATTATATTGCTAGACGCACGAAAAAGTTGGTTGTCCTGTTTTTGAATCAGTTGAGTTCTGAATTGATTACAAGAGATTTACAGTTTCAATTTTACGGCTATTATCCTAACGACTGGTGTCAGAAGACTGGTGCAACCGAGTACCGGGGGACGATGAGGGTCGTGATAGTCACAGTGGGTGTGGAGTACTGCAATCCAATGTTGGCCCGTCTATTCCAACTAATCTAGTGCCCTTAAAAGTGATAACTGCACAGCTGGGACAATTTAGTTGTGACCGGAGTCAAGCTGATGGCATCTCTCCGGGGGGCCGCCCTAGCAGTTGTCTGTAATATACCCGCAGCACGGCATTTGACGACAATGGTGGAGCGTTAGAACCAACAGTTTGGAGCCGAAGGAAAAGCAAGGCTCTACCTGGGCCATCTACGCCAGAGAGTCCAGGGACCTAATGAGGACGTAGCTGCGTTTGCTGCACGTGGAAAGCTTAGCGCACAGAGCGGTTTCAGGAGAAGAGGCTCCCGAGACCATTGCGATGGAGCAGTTCGCGAATGGGTTGAGAAATCAGTGGGTAAAGGAACAGCCAGGAAGAATACCTAGCGAACTGTTTGAAGAACAAAAGAAGGATGAGCACCTTACATTAGCGCGGAGTTGGGTTTGGTGTGGGACGTCGCACGAAGTGGTCACAGGTGACTACGCTCAGTCCTCAAGTCGGAGCCTATAGGCTCCGTATTCGGGAGAGTGTTTGATTCGCTGTTGTTGCAGGACTGCTGCCTATATCGATGGGCGTATAGTGAAGCTGCAGTTGTTAGTTCCAAGGAACCTTCACAATATCGCGGGAGCCACTCAAGATACGGTAAAGGACCCAAGAAGGAGATACGACGTCTGGAAGACTCTGCCACGGCTTCAGGAGGGAGGGCGTACACGGTTGCATAACCCAAGAAGGGTCAGAGGATGCAACCCGAAGGGCCTTAAGTTATTGTTAAGAGGCTGTAAGACGTAGTTTTCCGGATGAAGAGCCACGAGGGGAAATGCAAAGTACACATCCTACTGCGGGCCCTAAAAGAGGAAGAGGAAGAAGTGTTGTAGAACTATGACATTTGCCTTATGACATTGTGTTGCTAGACACACGAAGAAGTTGGTTGTCCTGTTTTTGAGTTAGCTGAGTTCTGGATTGATTACAAGAAATTTACATTTTCCCATTTTACGGCTATTATAATAGGATAAATCCTAACAATACACTTACCCAAGAACAACAAAATCAGTTTGACAAACCTTGAGCTAAACTCTTGCAAATTAGACTATGCATTGTTATGTAATTTACGATTTCCTAACATAAATCTAAATAATTTGCAGAACCCTCGAGGAGAAAACCAAACGATCCTTCTCTATTCCTAGCACCAAGTTTGAATTTCTTCCATTAGGTTTTGATACAAAATACCCTGTTTGATAACATCAAGGAGTTCAAGAACTTCACATCGAAATTCCTCTCTCCCTTCGGAAACAGTTGAGGAAACTGAAACGAGGCTCAAGGGAATGTTCAATAAGCACGATCCAGTTTAGAATGTTTCGATATTACGAGCAGCATTGGAAGGGGTTGAAAACCCACGAAAAACTTCCACCCTCCCAAAACTCTTGGTAGGGAGTAGCAATCGGTAAAAATCGTTGGAATTGGATTTTTTATTAATATTTTTCCTCTTTTTCCTCGTTCCCTTGTGGGTTTGCTTGGGACGAAAGAAAATAACCGAGTAAATGAAATAAAGATCATTAAGGGTGGGTGAGTTTGGATTTAGCCGATGAAATGGGATTCCTCAGCGATGGCATCTCGAAAGGGGAGCAACCCCCGTTGGCCTCTCAATAACCCTGGAGCTATTCCGCCGACCCCATTACCTTTAGACGGTCTCAGATCCCTTATACGACTGCACTCGCTCTCCATTTTTTCAAACGAAACAGTATCCAAGCAACCATTGTATAGTAATAAAAATAACCACCTTGTTGCCAAAACGTCAATAATTTACTAAAAGAAGTACCGATTCAACCTAAAATTCGTCCACTACCTCAACTTAAATTTACATCACAATAAAAAAACTCGTTTGGACCATAAGATTCTCCAAAAATCAATCCTACACAAATCGCGTAGGTATGGTTTGTAGCATGATGAATAACCAATTCCGGAAGAGCCCGGAGGAATTTCCCGGTTCATATCGAAGCACAAATTTGCGCTAATAACAAGTATATTCTTCATAGCTGTTGAAGTTTTTCGTACAACTGAGGCGACGGAATGCCAGTGTCTTGAAAAGGGAAAAAATCAAGACCACTAAGGTATTTGTACTATTCCGAAGTTTGATGCAACCTATGCACCCAATGATAAAGCTTAACGTAAGATCATCTTTGTGTATTTACTCGTTTGCACACGACTGATTGAAATAGCACCAAACATTCAAGGAAGGAATTAGGAATGTAAGGTTCATGGTTAGGGTGCCTAAAAGAGTACAGACGGTCGGAGTTTGTCATTCTCTCTATTTTCACGCTGAACGAAGAAAATGTCGAGTAGTTACAGTTGCAATTGCCAGCCTTCTCAGCATCCATGAGACATAGAACTAAGCATTCCCTTGAAGTTTCTCAAAAGATTCCTACGAGAGAGCTCGGAGTTTGAAATAGCTCCGAAGATTTCGTTCTAGAAAATTCTAAGGCATTCCTTTTCTTCCAAGACCCGCTTGAAATCCAAGTGTTTAACCGAAACCCCCCTCCTGATCCTCTGTAAAACTATTTGCCCAACTCCAGGGTCATTTCTTCAACTGTCTGCTTCCTGGCGTTACAATTACTGAAGGTGAAGAAGCAGTCACGACTGTAATGGAAATTCTCAGGATTTTCTTACTTATTTGGTGGATTCTTCGTGTTATACCAACTTCCAATTTCATCCTTCCTGGAATACGAAAACATGGAGGTTAGTTGAAGTATTCTAAATTTGCAGCAAAGGCCGCATTTTTAGGAAACTAGATGTTTAAATATACTTACCTGTGGATAGGAGTGATGGAAATATTTTAATTGATGTACAACGGTTCATTATTTCGTTAGTCCTACACACAACTACTAAATCACAATTCCTGCGTGCTAATACTTCCAAGGGTTTCCGAGTCATTGTACAGCAGTAACTCAATAAGAGCTATTCGCGATCATGTTTCTTCCTTATTACCAACTCCACTCCGATTGTCCTAGCTGAGTACCTACTCCTGCTCTGAAGGCAAACCTACACGATGAACAAATTTGTTTTACTTATTGTTCTACAATGGAACATCGAAATCGATAGGAGAAAGAAAATCGTTAGCCGCTTGAAATTTGATCTTTCACATTTTAAACTGAAAGAATCCCACAAGCGAGTTGAAAGAAACCGTTTTCAGCCCTTTAAATTCCTTGAGGGGGTTTAACTTTGGCAGGAAGAGGTCGAGATTTTCAAAATTAGGGGTTCCCTATCATGAATTGGACTTTTAATCCGATGGATCTAATTGCACGGTGAGCCGTTCGCGCCCTTTCAAGACACAACATTTGGCTATTCGTACTAAATGTTAACTGTGGGGAACAGCTTGTTCAAACCAATTGTACAAGTTTTTCCTTTGAGTATAAATACGTCAACAGTAAAGTGTGGAAAGAACAGTTCCTGTGGCTCATACATTGTAAAAAATACCCGAATCTATACTGATTTTCAATTTCCACGCTATGAAATTAATTTGTGGTGGAGTTGGTAGGTACTCGATGATACTGGGAGTTTAAAATCAAGGAAGAAACATGATTTTGAATGTCCATTCAGTCACGACGACACAATTTATAATGTCAGAATAGGGATCCCGAGAGAAGAGTAACTCCTTTATTAGTATAATAATTATAATAATACAATAATAACTCCTTTATTAGTATAACAATTATATTACCTTGTGTAAGAATATAATTTTTAGTATATTTTTATTGGTCTTGAATCTGTTGATTAAATTTCGGGCATAAATGCATTTAGGGGCATGAAATAAATGTAGGGCGTGCTGTCAGTATTACAGCCAACATCCCCGATATCCTATTCTGGGATGAATTTGATTTTTCACTTTGACTTGATAAAGTGATTATAAAGTGGCAGTATGATTATTTACGTGACCTACCTCTTCAATACTTTCCGCCACCACTTGTAACATATGAGCAAGCCAACTCCGTACCAATCCAAATATAAACTTTTATATTCGTCCGATCATGATATCAATCAATGTTGTTCATTCATAACACAACACACCCACAAGACACACTTCATGTCTATACCAGTATACCCCTACTAAATGAGTATAAATGCATCACTTAACAAATTCGAATCCGATCAAGTTCGACAACTATTTATACTTCCTCTGTAAAGAAATCTCCAATTACGAATTTCTGTCGTAGTGTGTCTTGTGCTACTTCCTAGTTAGTAAAGTTAGATTTCATGATTTGATTGCTCGCTCTAAATTTTGAGCACTTGTATCTCCTGCTTATCAAAAGTGCTGCCTTCATGTTTTAGATCGCTCTGTTGTTTCTTTCTGCCCGTATTGATAGTTAATAAACAACTGAGGGTATTTGGCTCAATGTCCCAAGCGATGATCAAAAAGTAATTTATTCGTGAAGATCAATAGGAAAACTGTGATACCAGCTGGACATGCCTACTAACTTTTCCGCACTACTGATCTCCTATTTCCACTATTTGAATGAGTTGCAGTGAGACCCATAATCAAACTTATTTCACGTTTACTAATTTATTATAATATATACTTCCTTGAACTATACTCCGGTGAATTGAGTCCGATGGGGGACTAATTAACCGTTGTGAGGGAATTTTCTGTATATTTTCATTGTAATGCTCTTCAATGATAATGATAATTCGAGTTTAGGGCGCATTAACTTAGTATTTCCTTTGATATTTTCTATAGTGACACGTACAGAATTGGAACTAATTTGATTCAGTATTTACTGTCTATTGATGTTTCTGTGATCAAATATTTGTCCCAAGCACCACAGCATAACATTGAAATATTGAACCGTTTTTCGTAACATTATTGGGGATCACGGTGGTTCTCTACAGTGCATCCTGTAAACCGCTAGTATACCTTCTATAAAACTGGTCAGATCGCAGGTTGAATTCTTTTCACAGAATTCGTGTGAATCTGACGAGTATCACATATCAATAATATCGCAATCACAACAATGGTAGCGTATGTGCAAACAATGTAATAATAAAATACACTACAAGGAGAGTTATACACTCGTATATGAATTCATGCTTCCAAGTCTCAACAATGTTCAATATGAACGACTCAAAGTTTCGTCGAAATTTGTTGATCCATTGAAAGCCCATTTCAACAAAAAATAAGTTCATTTCCCTTGTGGAATGTAATTGTTAAGAGTTAATACATAATAATACAATGAATAATTCAAGCCTTACGTCGTTTTCCAGTCGCCTCTGTATTCCTGCATTAATTTTGAGGTTCATATTTACTATTTGGACTCGTTACCCTACCAACTGGCCGATCAATTATTCAATTTTCCGTAAAAGTTCATTGCCAAAGGAATGAAATTTCATCTCGTTGTTGCAAATCCATAACCGCTCATTATTTTCCAATGCGTTGTCGGTCTGGTAAATTGGAAAACATCATTTGTCTTCCTTTGGATAATTTTTTAAATTAAAACTGGCCCTAAATTTTGAAGTGGAAAACTAACTCAGATTTTGGTCCTTTTTGTTCTTGCAGGAGTCCGAGGAGGCGGGAAGATGCCGGGAGGCCGTTTGCCGAAAGTTGGTTCGCGGTCCAGGAACCGTCACGAGAACAGCGGCAGAAGGCGGCACTAACCTTCTGAATAGAAAATAAATCCTTTTTTTTCCGAGAAAGAATTTTTGGAAACCAAAATATAGGGTTAGAAACGAAACGGCCCAATTGAACAAAAAATATATTTCAATGAACAAATACAACTAATAAAATAATTTTCCTTGCAAATTAAAAGGAGAAAAATCAAAATGATTTAAAAAAAGGAACTAATTACTAATTAAGTCTTATTGTTGCCTACGTCAGTGTAAAGTCGATTAATCATCCTTCAATTCCCTCACAGCTTGGTGCTGCTCTGAAGTTTTTCACAACAAAACTCTTAACAACAGGTTATTAAAAGCTTAAAAAAAACTATGGAACATTACCCGTGGATGACTCCAGTTTACAAAACCATTCAAAACAATGCAAACTCTGCCCTCCAAAGCAAAACACGACTAATTTTTGTTGACACAAATTCTTTTAAGATGCTATTTAATTAAATACTAATTTTAAAACTTATTAATAAATCTAGTCCTTACGAATTTATCTTTTTAAAACGGTTCTATTTTGGTCAAACGTACAATGTATTGTGATTTTTAAGATTGTAATTCTTCTATGTTCCTAGATTGTAAGATCCTAGATCCACTACCTGCTTTTTTTATCTTTTAAATTCTGAGTGACGTTCATCTACAACAGCCAAATTCCGTTTAAATATGATTTATCCGTTTTTTTTAAATATCACACTTCCGCGTAGGGGGTAGCTTGAAAACAACGACGCTTCAGTGGAATGTTTATTATATTTCAAACATCATACTTTTTCCAGTTTTGTTTTCGTAGGAATGTAGGGGAAATTAACGTTAATGAATAAATTGCTGGACCAAATCCGTAATCCTAGCTCAAAACTTATACATTTCATTTAAATTCGAATGGCGAAATTTAAAAAACTCATGAACGGAAAATCCTATACATGTAAGAGTTACGAGTAAATGTTGTATTTTGCTTTGTGGAGTGGAATGACAATAAGTACCTATCCTACCTGTATATTTTTCGTTTTCGGAGAAACATACGCCACTGTAACACGTAAACCAGAATAAGAATGAAAAGAGAATCGTGAAATAACCTATTGTGACAATATGTTGCTGTGAATGACATTAAGATTTAGAATTTATTTTCGTAACGTACCTATTCTGAATTACTGTGTACGATCCAGATCAAGGTGATGCCTCTCTGCCAAATTGGACATCATGTGCCCATTGAGTTATCTACAACTCGGTCTCCATATTTCGCTTTCGGTGTTTTTGAAGGTTCCGAAATCTGTTTATCTTGATATAGTATTATATGCCTACTCATAATGGAAAAAAAAATTAAAATTATAACATGTAAGAGGTGTAAATCTTAGTGGATATCTCTTTGGCGTATTTATTTCTTAACTGTTTTAAATAAAATTCATTTTAAAGCTACACGTTTTTTGATGAGACAGCCTTTTAGAATGATTGAGAGAAACTTGAAGTTGAGATGAAAAGGAAAGGGATGTTCAGGTCCATAATTGGTGTTTTAACGCGAACTATAAAAATAGTATCAATGATGGTATTAAAATTATGGTGAGCAGCTTTAGCTTATCACAAACTAGGTATTAAGTTTTAGTGTACATAACCTCGGCCTCGCGCTAACGATGAAAGTGTACAGTTAAAACAATCTGGAAATGTGTCATTGTGGGAGCTGCGCCTCATTTTAGACTCTAAAACCCAATCATCCTCCGGTTAGAGTGGAACGAAACATTTTCTTTGAGATCTCATCTTGATTTCTCCATAAATCCCTTCATCGCATGGCCTCTAAATTTGACCGGAACTGGAGAGCGTAATTAAGGTGTTCAGGGATGTTCCGTTGCGGGAAGCCCCGCCAGCAGACCGATTGGGCCAATATGGTTGAGGAGTGCATGCGGCTCTGTAGTGCATCAGGAATGAAAGAATCTTCTTACCCCAGTCTTTTTGGTTTATTGAGTGTACGATTCAGACTAGCTACTAAATCGGCTGGATAGAACGGATTTACTGCACGATTTGGTGTAAAATCAAGACTGAAGCGACTTCCTTGAGCAGTTTGCCTTCCAATTCCGCCCTTGGTCTGTGTGAATTTCACGGGCGATTCCAATCCTACAAGGGGTTCGAACAGCTATTCGGACCATTCCATACTCTTAATTTTGTTAATCTTATGGGCAAGCAAAATAGAAAGATACGATTAGGTGCAGGAAACTTACAATTTCGTGATTCGTATCACTGAACAACCACAGAGCATTACGCATTTCTTACAATATAAAATAACCGTACTAAAATATAAAATATAAAATAACCGTACCGAAAAACCGTACTTTTTATTAGCACCATATCACGCAAACTAATAAATATATTCATTAGCAGGTTGATGGACCTGTTCAGCAGGTGATTATTAAGCCGGGAATACACTTGCGCCGAGGCAGGCCGCGCACCGCACGCGCAGCCTCGGCGCGCCGCGATGCTCAAGTGTGTACGGGTCCCCAACACCGCGGCAAACAGGCTCAGGCGGTGCGCGGCCTGAGCCATCGACTGTCGGTCCATCAAAGTGAGCACGGACCGCGGCAGCCTTGAACGGTGCGAAGTATGGACGAGCTTGTGTGCCTCGCTGTAATTTGAAAATTCGTATCGCGGCACATCACATCGCGGCACATGACATCGAGGCGCGCCGAGGCTGCGCGTGCGGTGCGCGGCCTGCCTCGGCGCAAGTGTATTCCCGGCTTTAAATGGAGCGGTGACAACCACACCTTCAAGACCGAGCGGTATTGCGGGTTTCACGTAGTCACGACTTCTTTCACAACAACAGACTTCCATTGTCGTATTTTACAGACTCCCGATCATATTCTTGGTCTTTTATTTTTTATTTTTATTTTATTGAAATACACGGGCAAATGCCCAATTACATAATGAACATAATATGTTATATAGGAATGTACATATGTTATATAGGAATGAACATAATAGGTTATATAGGAATTATATGAACATAATATATTATAAAGGAAAAAAACATGATACCTAGATGAAAAAATAAAAAAAGAGAAAGGGATAAACATAATCCAAGGATAACGAAAAATAAACATCTAATACAAACGCCCAACAGTCCTCCTCAGTTGTGGCAAAGAATCGTTAAACAAATCAAAATCTCCATTCGCTACCACACGGTTGATGGCTCTCTGCGCTCTGAGAATGGGAGAGTTAAACAAATAATTAGTGGTGCGGGATGGTACATAAAATAAATCCGTATTCCTAGTATTGCGCAGGGGAGCGTGAATGCTCATCATTTCTAACAGTTGGGGGCAGTCTATAAATTTTACAGGTCTTATGTAGATTCAACGATTGTACTTATTAATTGCAGATCTGCAATGGATTCAAAAGGTTGCTAAACTTATAGAGTTGAACCAGTACCTACTGTATACACTGCAGTCCAGCACTTGGTCATAAAAGTTTTATTCCCTCTTGCCGTTTAGTATCTTTGGGCGATTTTTTTTTTTTTTTTAATTTGGTCTTTTGATATCGTTTATTATAAACATTCCTCATTATACATGCGGTTTAATTCAATCCTACATCTAATCACGGAGATGTAGCGATCAATGTCATTTATAAATATGTATAATATACATTATGTTATATGTATATGTTATGCTAATGTGATTCACTATGGTGTCACTGGTTCACTATGTTCCTGATGTGTCGCGGCCTCGATAATCTTCAAATTTCTGGTGGATTGAATCCTGCAGCTGCCAATGCGTTATGATGGTCATGGTTATTTTGGAGAAATCTTTGAGAGTGTTTCAGTAGGATTTCCGAGGGAGTTTCAATTTTGAAATTTGTATATAGGTACAAATGGAGGAGTGCAGACAATTCTCCTCTGTAGTATGAAGTTCGATCCTCTTGAACTCGGACTTGGAACCTGTACCCCATATTCCAATACTATACGTCCAAATGGGGCTATTAAGTGGTATCCAAGATAAACTTGTTTTGTATCGACAAAGGAGGGCTTTCAAGGAGGGGTCTGAGTTGGGATACACGGCTTTTTACGTTTTTTTTTAATCAAACCGGAATTATGGTCATGATATCTAAGGCGTCCCATATTTCTTGGATCTAAGTAATCGTTGTGTACCTGAAAAACGGGTATCTGCAGGGACGTAACATCGATTGTCAAACCGAACATCGATTGGAAACAATTCACATAATTGATACCATTCAACGGGGTCATAATTGTAATGGGTGCGCTACATCTTTCTGATCATTGGTAAGCTCAAGTCAAGTTCCTTTAGTAATTTTGAAGCTGATTTGCAGTCATGTCATTGTTTTACTGACCCGGCGATATTAACATGCATATTATGCATGTTGCGTATTAATACCGTCACTGGATGTGACATGGAATGTCTGTAAAATGCAAATGTAGGAATCCATGAATGTTCCATCTAACTCCACCACTGGTTCCTGGTTAAGGACAAATCAAAATAAACACGTGTCCTATGAGGGTTTCCCCTTAGTCAGGGTGGTTTTTGGACGTAACAAAAATTTTGTGTTCAACGGCTTTTCTTCGGTCGAAATGATTAGTTTTTGTGATACCTGAAAAAACCAAAACACTAAAAAGATGCGCTAAAAAAACCAAAACACGTTTTTGGTTTATTATCTTCGATAATGAACCATTGGAATCGCCCAAAGAAAAAAAAATTTTAACCCCCCCTCAAAATTTGTTGGTTTACGTTTCAAGATACGTAGATTCAGAAAATCGAATAAAAAAAAATCCGTCCGTCCGCCGTACGCCGTCCGCCGTACGCCGTCCGCCGTACGCCGTCCGCCGTCCGCCGTCCGCCGTCCGAGGCACTTTGCCCAGTTAGCGTTGAGTTAAAATTACGAAATTTGGTTTCTGGGTTTGGACCAGCCCCACAATGATCCACGAAACTTTTCATAACCCTAGGTCAAGGGGAAGGGGTTCAAAACAAATTTTGAAAATTCCATATCTCGAAAAATTCCCATCAAACGGTATGTTTTTTATTTCATATTTAGATAGAGTTTGTTCCGTAGAATTTTTTAAGACCATCCGCAGCTTTGGACGACCAGCCGTTCGTTCACAATGACGGCTCAAAGATTGTGCCTCACAACCCGATCGTGAATCAAACTGTTGAAATACAGGTCCATTTTCATACTAACAAGCTCTTTGGAACATCATACGGCTTAAGTGATGTCGAGTTTGTTGTTCTGAGGTGCGTTTCGTGCTACGGAAATGAAGGTAATTTCGAATGTTTGTTGGTAGGTACTTCTTTTATAGAAAAATTATTACCGACGTAGTATTAAAAACCCCAGAATTATATCGTATTAATTAATCATAATTAATAATAATAATTAGTAATTATAAATACGAATTATCAATACCTAACAATAAATAATAATAATTTTCAGTAGGTACTTGATAAAATTGTTAATAATTAGTGATAATTGACAATAATAATTAATCTGACATTTAGGATCTAGACATTTAGACCTAGTGATCTAGACAGAAGGGTGATCTGTACAAAGAAGATAATGAACCGTTGTGTCAAGAATTTGCAGAGTTTTTACGAGTGTATTCACGCCTACGTAATAGAAGTTTGATTTTTAACCAGTTTTTGGTCGGTCGAAATGATTTTTTTTTGTCCCTGAATGGTCTTCTAAATTGTTTTCCCTCAAAAATGAAAAAACTCTTCATTTTGTTACGTAATTTTACACCAGAAACGGTCGTTAGTAGTATTATTTCGTCAATATAGAGCAGTTCTGGATAAATACGAAAATAGTTCACCACATTGTCGAAAGCTCTTGATTTATCTGACATATCACTACACCTCACAGTGCCCATTCCCCCCTCTATACATAGCGTGACGGACAATTTGGCCGACCCCAGCGGTAAGACATATCTATGTCAAACCAAGAATTCAAACGACTAACGCAATCGTCAGGCTGTCTAGCCAACCTCTCATTTTGGCAGCTATAACAACCAGTCCACAGGCTGAATTAAGGTTCGCCTACAAACTTATCAATAATCATTAAATTAGCTCGACATACCTATTCGAAATGACCTGAAATGTGAAGAGCAGTTTTTAAACAAATATTTAATTGAGTCTAGAGATTTCCTCGAATATTACATTCCAAACGCTCCAAATTTTTCGGTGATTCGTAGAGTTAATTTCCACATAATATTATTATAGATCTTGTTCATACAAATCAGCGTCGTAGAAGACTGTGCATCTTACGTAAATTGGTCTCATTGAGTGACTTATGTATTTCAGCTGTGCGCGGCGGAGGTAAGATTCCCGGCGGTCGCCTCCCAAGAGTCGTCACAAGAGGAAGGAACAGGAACGAGAACAGCGGAAGAAGACGGCATTAAATCGACAAGAAACTACTAGAGGCTCGACGGGAATTCCACACTTAATAGTTATGTGGATAAGAATATCAAATACATACTAACATGCAGAAGACTAAACATGCCACTCATCGTGGAAAGAATTGAATGATCTAATCTAATGATGAACGAGGTATGAACTTTCTAGAATAATACAATTAGAATTCCTCTACACCTAACTTGATCGTAATATGATCATATTATGGTCGTCTTGTATTACCTTTGGATGACCTTTATATTATTTATGGTACTATCTAAACCCAATAAGGTGGAAAATTAAAGTGGAAGTCAACTGAATTTTAAATAAAAATAAATAACTTTTGGTATCAGTGGTACTCATATTTAATACGAAATTAATTTATGACTGAGTTAATTATGGTGATTATTTTGTAAATACAAGCGTCAATAAAGCATTGATTGATACCCACTTTTGAGTTGTATTGAGATAAGGTGGTGATGGGTGTTTTTCATCGAGTCAAGTACCTATCCAAAGTTTTATAGAAAGACATTGGGTAAGCATGATTTCTCATTTTTTTTCCCAAATTTATTTCTCGTGCTGAGACATATAGATTAAACCAAATGAATTGTGCGAAAACTGGTTACGTACGTCCAAATATTCACCAAAAAGCCTAAACCGTACATCATAATATCGTATATTATACGATTTATATAAATTGTATTCTTAATATTTGTACGGAGAACTTCCCGTAGACGGTTGCAAGAAACACGAGGAGCGTAAAACGGTAAACTCGTCACATCCCGAAAATATAATGTGGTTCGCACCGCTATCGCATATCAATACAACTTGCGATAGTTGACCGAACATAATTTAAACCCCACAATCGCTATCCTGACAATGAATTGAACACTTTTGGAATTCATCCTGAACAATGACAAGCTGGTAGGACTTTATCAGGTCAAGTCAACCACTTTCCAAACTCCTCAAGCCTGATAAATATATTCATGAGTTTTTCAGTAGTAGATATAATTAGTCATAGTATTATACTATGAATGTCAGTATACTTGTATTCATTCAATATGTTGTAAGAGGTTACAGGCAAGTCTGACAAATCATTTCATTCCTATGTACTATGAATAAAGCGATTGTGATAATACAACTTTTTTTTTTTATCCCTATGGCCTTCAATAACCCACACACAAATTAGTGCTCTGGCTTTAAAAAATTGCTCGAGAGCTGGAAATCGGTTTAATACCTCTTGGGGGCCCTGAATGAAGCGTATGTGGGTTCGCGACCGTGTCAAGGTTGTGCTTCAACTTTGAAAGCCTAAAAACCTCGAAAGTTCACTTGTTTCAGTTTTCCGCTTATAACTCGAAAAGTACGCATCCTAAAAGAAGTTTACTCCTTCTTTTTTAGCATTAAATTCCGCGTCGAATGGCGTTACAAACATCGCAATCAGTCAAGCCGTCCAGCCGCAATCATCCGTCAAAGATGAACGATTTTAACCAACTTCGCTAAAACGTTTACAACCCTCTACTCCTAATGCCTGGAGGTTGAAAATGACTGCTCCAATTACATTACATTTACTTTTACTAGAAAACAATTTACTAGAAAACAATTTACTAGCAAACCCACATACAGGACTCCCAAGATATCCAGCTCTCGAGCAATTTTTGGAACTAACTTTCCTGGGCTATCAAACTTTCAGCGTGAAAAGGTGAGCTTAATTTTAAAACAATGACATCAGTATAATGGAGAGCCCTGCTGGAGACAATCGAAAAGCCTCTACCCCCCAAAAAACACTCCGTGTAAAAATCACCCCGCCTCGCAAATATCATTCTTCAGAGGCCGGAAAAAGTTATGATATCCACTTTCCCCGCCCGCCCTTTTCCTCATTAAGGAGCTAAGTATAATGAAAAGCTTAACCACTTCACAAGCACCGTACCCCTTTCGAAATCTCCCCTTGGCGCTATTGCGAGACGTTTTTATTACTTCCACAAGCAACTAATACTTGATGGTGGTTAACGTTTTATACAAAAATTTCAAGTCAATCCGTGAAGGTGGAAAGGCCTAACTGATTAAGGAGAAGAAGAACAGGTAAGGGTGAAAAACCGGGTTTTTGAAGTTATATAACTCGGCTCTCTTTAAAGATATCGACTTGAATCTTTCAAAAGGCACTTGCTACACTTGAAACGAAGCTCCGTGCAAAATTTCAAGTCAATCGGCGAAGGTGGAGAGGCTGTAGCCTTGACCGACTGAAAAAACTCTGCAAATTCTTGACACAACGGTTTATTATCTTCCTTGTGCAGATCACCCTTCTGTCTATACCAGACTGTGTTGCAAATCGGCACCATACCATATTCTCACCGTACTTACTCATACCATACCATACGAATTTCTTTCCTATCATACCATACTGTATTATACCAAATCATACATACAATAGTATACCATACCATAATCATACCATGTCATACAAACCGAGTGAATATTGAAATGTCATCCATTTCTGACCTATATTTAAAATTTCAAGTATCTAGCTCATCATCAAAATTTAATTTGTTTAAACAAATAGGTATTATTTAAACAATTTTACAGACAAGAAAACGAGTGAATATTGCATTGTGATCCAGTTCTGAACTATTTTTAAAATTTCAAGTCAACAGCTCATCATCAAAATTTAATTTGTATTATTACAAAAAGGTATTATTTAAACAATTTTACAGATGAGAAACCGAGTGAATATTGCAATGTGGTCTATCCCCGACTCACGGTTAAAATTTCTAGACTGTAGTTTACCGGGAAGATGTAAAAAGGTAGTTTTATTCTGGGCGTCTGGGGGTTGGGTCACATAACGGCCGTTTTCGACGCGAAAGTTTAGTGTTTTTCCTAAACCTTTGCGCGCTCACTGTGAACGAACGGCTGGTCGCACAAAAATCCAATTGGTCTTAAATGATTGGTAATTTTTCAGGTCATTCAAAAGTGAACTAAAAACTAACGGCGGACGGCGTACGGCGTACGGCGGACGGACGGATTTTTTTTTTATTCGATTTTCTGAATCTACGTATCTTGAAACGTAAACCAACAAATTTTGAGGGGGGGTTAAAAAATTTTTTTCTTTGGGCGATTCCAATGGTTCATTATCGAAGAAGGACCGAGAACAATAGCTTCCTTGCCTTCGAAAATTCGCTTGGGGTATAATATTTTCAATTATTTATTGAAACCAGAGGGCTACGAATTGATGAGCATGTGATGTGAATTTTGTTGCGAAATTGAATTGTTGGCATCACCAGGATTCGTCAAGAACTCACCTCCAATAGAGTAGGTAACGTTACGTCTTGCATTAGGACACCATACGGTACCTAAAGAGTTAACGATTATCTTGTCGGTGACGAACCCTGTGATGCCAAAAACCCAATTTTGCAAAAAGTGGACTTGATCACTTTCCACGCAACCTGCGAAATTCACACAGTTTCCTACGTAACAAACAGTAGGAGTCCTTCTACTGTTTGCTAGGTTCTACTGTCGTTCTGAAGGACATTTAGGTATTTTATAAACCATAATAGAAGTTTTGATTTTCTGAACGGAGTAGGTGTGTTTGGATACTTGAAAGTACCTTGCTGCAGCTTTTCGGGAACCCTACGAAGTCATTTTCAATATTTTGCGCTTCACCATTTGGTGGAACCTGGCTCATTCTAACTCGGTATTAGAACAACAAACGTCATTGAAAATTCCGGATGGAAAATGGATTTACTTACCTATTGAAAATCAATTTTTCATTCAGTTTTGAAGAGGAAGTTCACTGAATTATTCTACTGTCATTGAAAAGAAAACTAGCAATAAGCGCCTTTCCTTTTCAATGTCACCACCATCATAACTCTCCTGTCATCCGGGCTCCTCAGGCCAGCCACCTTCTAACCTTCGCTAAATGGCACTAGTTCTCTAGGTCAAGGTACTTAGTTAGTTGAACGGTGATACGATTTCATTATGCTAGTAGGTAAGTCTTCCGATACATTAATAGTTCGAACGGAATGAAACTTCTAAAGATATCACTTAGCAGCAACTCTGACAGCAGCTGTAATTTAATAGTTTACTTTGGAACGCACCTTATCCTGCTATATAAGTAACTTCAACATTTAGACATTATGGTGCGTAAACAGAATGGTCGAGTTTAGACCTTAGTAGACCTCGAAAAAATGTCAAGGGTTCATTAGTGTATTGAGCAGGGTGTATGTTTGTAGCGACACTGAGAGAAAGGAAATACAAATTAACCATCTACCTACCAAGTTCTATTTACCAGCAAGTACCTACCACTAATCGTATGCTCCAATATTTCTATAATCACAAGTAGGTAAGACACTCCAGTAGTAAGGCTCGAAGAACCCATCAGCTGAATCTCCTAGCAACGATCAACATCTTTCGGAAGGTTCTAGAACGTTCTTCTTCTTCGGCTTATCGTGAACAGCTCGGTCGGAACCATAGTTCCGGTTCCGAAGGTTCTGGAACGTTCTTCTTCTTCGACTTCTTATCGTGAACAGCTCCATAATATAGGCATACATCCATAATATAAGTATCTACCACTTTATGAATTCTTTCAGTTTGGGTGACTTGCCTTACAGTTCATAGAAAAAAAACTCTGCAAATTCTTGACACAACGGTTTATTATCTTCCTTGTGCAGATCACCCTTCTGTCTATACCAGACTGTGTTGCAAATCGGCACCATACCATATTCTCACCGTACTTACTCATACCATACCATACGAATTTCTTTCCTATCATACCATACTGTATTATACCAAATCATACATACAATAGTATACCATACCATACTCATACCATGTCATACAAACCGAGTGAATATTGAAATGTCATCCATTTCTGACCTATATTTAAAATTTCAAGTATCTAGCTCATCATCAAAATTTAATTTGTTTAAACAAATAGGTATTATTTAAACAATTTTACAGACAAGAAACCGAGTGAATATTGCATTGTGATCCAGTTCTGACCTATTTTTAAAATTTCAAGTCCATAGCTCATCATCAAAATTTAATTTGTATTATTACAAAAAGGTATTATTTAAACAATTTTACAGATGAGAAACCGAGTGAATATTGCAATGTGGTCTATCCCCGACTCACGGTTAAAATTTCTAGACTGTAGTTTACCGGGAAGATGTAAAAAGGTAGTTTTATTCTGGGCGTCTGGGGGTTGGGTCACATAACGGCCGTTTTCGGCGCGAAAGTTTAGTGTTTTTCCTAAAACTTTGCGCGGTCACTGTGAACGAACGGCTGGTCGCACAAAAATCCAATTGGTCTTAAAAGATTCGTAATTTTTCAGGTCATTCAACGGTGAACTAAAATTTACACGGTTCAGTTAAATATTTGGAGATAAGACATCGTTGAAATTTTAAATTTCGTTTTGAACCCCTTCCCCTTGACCTAGGGTTATGAAAATTTTCGAGGATCATTGTGGGGCGGGTCCAAACCCAGAAACCAAATTTCGTAATTTTAACTCAACGCTAACTGGGCAAAGTGGCGCGGACGGCGGACGGGGGACGGCGTACGGCGTACGGGGGACGGCGTACGGCGGACGGACGGATTGTTTTTTATTCGATTTTCTGAATCTACGTGTCTTGAAACGTAAACCAACAAATTTTGAGGGGGGGTTAAAAAATTTTTTTCTTTGGGCGATTCCAATGGTTCATATCGAAGATAATAAACCAAAATCTGTGTGTGAGCCAACACAAGTGTTCCGGCAGGAACGGATTATTTGCCCAAGTTGTCACTGTTCCGTTCCAGGGGTGGAATAGGTTCCGCGGAACGGTTCCAGTCGGAACAACCCATCTCTACTATATTATAGAATTGCTTCATTGCAGCTCGCAAAAAAACTTTTCTATAGAAACTCGGTTGGTGAAACGCGCGTGAAATCGAGAAAATGATGCCTTCCATAGGAGGTTTTTCAAAAATTCCGTGTGAATTCTTCTTGGGCAGAGGATGCCGCCGTCCCTATTGCCACTACAGACACCCGAAGAAAGATGCCAAGAACATTCAAGAAGCCCGAAGAGTATGTTCAATAGACGAGGTATGTTCAATGGTAAATTCATGGTCAGACGACCAAGTAAACTTGGTATCTAAAATGGTGGAAAATGTTGTTGATAGAGTGTTTCGCGAAGATCCAAGTAAGCATTTGAAAATTAACAAAACCGAGTTGGTGAGAGATACATTGAACCACGTGCTTCTAGATGAGCAAGTAATTGAATTGGTACAGAAAGAAGTACCTCGACGGTAAATTTACTGAGAGCTGCCAAAAAAGCTTGAGCCTCAAGCATCACAAAACTAAATCGGAACTTCACTTTAAGTTTAAAGAGATGTAATCAAGATCAAACTCGTATTACAACATCTAATCCATTCTCGAAACGCATCAAACAAAACTACACTCTTGAGATTAAACCCGAACCATTACCTGCTCCAAAATTTACTAGTAGGATTGCTCATGAGAAAAATGAAGTGAGACCTTTCCCGGTGGTACTTGACAACATCAAAATACCTTTAGCCCACCGACAGCATTTCTGCGACGCTTTTTTCCAAGAGTTCAGGAAGTCATTAGACGTGGAAGAAGCTAAATCTGCAGCTCAGAAAAAAGAGCTGGACGTCGCTACAAACTCCGGAATAAGAAGCTACAAGGGTTTGGACCCCCAAACAAGATAAGTTTGAAACACCTCGCCAGCTCTCTGTTGGAAATCAACATCCAGGAAGACGGAAGGGGTCATGACAGCAAAGAAGATGCCATTACCTGCATCAAATTGATGATGAAGAAAATCAAAGAAGACTCCAAAGTCCGCAAACCCCGTATCATTATTGGGTACAGCGGAAAGAAAAAATGAGTCAGAATTACATAATATATTGATATTTTAATGAGTTTCTACCACCATATTTTAAATAAAATGACTTTACTATAAAATTAGTATTCTATACTATATTAGTCAAAGCCTTTTTACGAGTAGATTTAGTCAATTACTCGTAAAAGGGCTTCATTAGACAAATTACTGTGTTTGAAGTAGGGTTGATGATACTTCGAAATGTATCGATATTTCTAAAAAGTATCGAAAAATATGCTGATACTTCGAAAAAGTATCGATACATCCTAGTATCGATACTTTTTACAAACTCAAAATTAGAAAAGTTCCAAATTTTTTACTTACTTATATAAAAAAGATTATTTGAAAAATACTTGAACAATTTAAATTTGAGAACATATATTAAGTAGGTCGCACTTTTTGGTAGGAGTCACTTCAAGCAAGTTGCACACAGCTAAAACGTTAAATTGTTTTTTGAAGAAATCACAAACTGGGATTTTTGACATTGTACCATCCTACCAAGTAAGTAACAGCCGACAAACAATGCAAAAAACTGCACGAAGTAGGTACTTATGTATTGAATCCGAATTTCTCAATCTCACTAGGTATCCACTAGGGAACGCACTAGGTACCAATCAGTATTTTATAATTCTATGGTGGAACTGGAAGGGGAAGGCGCGAAACAACACAATCCATGAGGCCGTGTTTATTTGTCCTGGCCGCACCCATGCCTGACATAAGAGCACAGTATCAGTTGAGTTGTTTCACGTTTCAAGTCCTACTAGATGCTGGACCATGGAAGAAGGAGGTTATGCTATTCCTTCTTCCATGATGCTGGACAGTATCAGTTGAATGAGTGATCATCTCCATTTTTATGTCAAGGTTGTTGACAAATGGTGGGACTTCAGGCATGGTAGCGATAAGGCTTTGTACTCTTCTGTGAAACTTGGAAGTAAGAAAAGATCCTTGAAAAAAGTATCGGTGTCGATACCGCGAAAAAAGAAAAGGTATCCCGATACATTGCACAAAAAAGTATCGATACTTTTTCAAAAAAGTATAGATACTTTTTATACATCCCTAGTTTCAAGTTGAAATAAGTTTCTCAATGCACGTACCTATGCAGTTTCTGCATGTTTAAAAGCAACGTGTAGAATCTAATGTAGGATCTAATCTAATGATGAACGAGGTATGAACTTTCTAGAATAATACAATTAGAATTCCTCTACACCTAACTTGATCGCAATATGATCATATTATGGTCGTCTTGTATTACCTTTGGATGACCTTTATATTATTTATGGTACTATCTAAACCCAATAAGGTGGAAAATTAAAGTGGAAGTCAACTGAATTTTAAATAAAAATAAATAACTTTTGGTATCAGTGGTACTCATATTTAATACGAAATTAATTTATGACTGAGTTAATTATGGTGATTATTTTGTAAATACAAGCGTCAATAAAGCATTGATTGATACCCACTTTTGAGTTGTATTGAGATAAGGTGGTGGTGGGTGTTTTTCATCGAGTCAAGTACCTATCCAAAGTTCTATAGAAAGACATTGGGTAAGCATGATTTCTCATTATTTTCCCAAATTTATTTCTCGTGCTGAGACATATAGATTAAACCAAATGAATTGTGCGAAAACTGGTTACGTACGTCCAAATATTCACCAAAAAGCCTAAACCGTACATCATAATATCGTATATTATACGATTTATATAAATTGTATTCTTAATATTTGTACGGAGAACTTCCCGTAGACGGTTGCAAGAAACACGAGGAGCGTAAAACGGTAAACTCGTCACATCCCGAAAATATAGATGACCGAACATAATTTAAACCCCACAATCGCTATCCTGACAATGAATTAAACACTTTTGGAATTCATCCTGAACAATGACAAGCTGGTAGGACTTTATCAGGTCAAGTCAACCACTTTCCAAACTCCTCAAGCCTGATAAATATATTCATGAGTTTTTCAGTAGTAGATATAATTAGTCATAGTATTATACTATGAATGTCAGTATACTTGTATTCATTCAATATGTTGTAAGAGGTTACAGGCAAGTCTGACAAATCATTTCATTCCTATGTACTATGAATAAAGCGATTGTGATAATACAACTTTTCTTTTATCCCTATGGCCTTCAATAACCCACACACAAATTAGTGCTCTGGCTTTAAAAAATTGCTCGAGAGCTGGAAATCGGTTCAATACCTCTTGGGGGCCCTGAATGAAGCGTATGTGGGTTCGCGACCGTGTCAAGGTTGTGCTTCAACTTTGAAAGCCTAAAAACCTCGAAAGTTCACTTGTTTCAGTTTTCCGCTTATAACTCGAAAAGTACGCATCCTAAAAGAAGTTTACTCCTTCTTTTTTAGCATTAAATTCCGCGTCGAATGGCGTTACAAACATCGAAATCAGTCAAGCCGTCCAGCCGCAATCATCCGTCAAAGATGAACGATTTTAACCAACTTCGCTAAAACGTTTACAACCCTCTACTCCTAATGCCCGGAGGTTGAAAATGACTGCTCCGATTAAAAACTGCCATAGGACCATAGTTGTAGAAAATTTAATTCAAAAATAGATTTTGAGTTTAAAATGAGTAGATTACATTTACTTTTACTAGAAAACAATTTACTAGCAAACTCACATACAGGACTCCCAAGATATCCAGCTCTCAAGCAATTTTTGGAACTAACTTTCCTGGGCTATCAAACTTTCAGCGTGAAAAGGTGAGCTTAATTTTAAAACAATGACATCAGTATAATGGAGAGCCCTGCTGGAGACAATCGAAAAGCCTCTATAACAACTGCAATTGAAATGAAAGGAAACTTGGCCTAAACACAAATGGTATGGTATAATATACACTACAGGGCTCCTATATGTTTAATATTAATATACCAGTCGAATGGAGCGGAGATGTGATGCGATAATAAGTCGAAGACAAGAATTTCGATGAGTGGTTTTATCGCGGGATGCTGAAGACCCAGTGATGTATTTGGGGAAAAAGTAGCGACAGACGTGTAGTTGAAAAGCTGGAGGAGAACTGAGGGGGTACTGGAACTCATACATTCACGCATTCTGATATCACATCGAGAAATAACAAACCATTGAGAATAAAAATCCATTTCGGAGCCTGTTTCTATTCACAAGGAGAAAATCAGCTTTCGTTAGAGAAGAATCCAAAAATGGGCAACAAAGATTTTTTAGTTGGCGATTTTAGTGAGAAGAAAACAATTAAACTAGTAAAATACCATACAAAATCATTCGCTAAATCGACCAGCCATAAAACTGTTCTGACATGCATTCATAAAATTTATCTATTAAAACAGATCTATTTAATAGATCTGTTATGAGCAATTGTTAAATCACAAGGCCCATAGAAACAGATAATTCTTGTAATGAACGTTGTGTGATCGCACCTGATGTTCTCCCCAGGTAATGTTTCGTTGAACATTGTAAGGGTAAAAAACCCGTAGGGGAATGTCACATACTCAATTATTGTAATTGAAAAATATTGTTAGGTAGCTAGGTTGTTGAAGTTATTATTGTTGTTATTGTTAATGTTGTTTCGTTGTTAATAAAAAGTTCAGTCTCACAAAAACCGTTCTCGTCGCATCATCCATCATAACAATATTATACATAGGCAAAACATCACTTAATTTACAATCAACTACCTATTTATTAACGGTGTGGTTGCTTCGAAGGACTTTTAGTTTGGGAATGGCATAAAGAAGCTAAATTCTCATTAGCTAGGTAATCATTCTACTCACATAATAAACACTCTAACCCGCTGAAATTTCACAACTAATACGTAGTCAAGCAATAATTTCTTCAGTGGAAGGAATGGAAGGAATCCATAGTCGAGTTGCACACCAACCAATTCGTAGAGAACAGAAACACAATTAGGAATCTTAGGTAACAAAGTGTAAACACGAACAAATGAACAACGTAAAGCAATCTTTAATAAAATAGCTCTAGCAAATAAATAATGATAGGTAGGTACATAATTATTATATATATATTATAAACAAAACAAATATTTACATAAAAATCGGAGACTTGAATAATAATGTTAGGGTTGGTACGTAAGTTATGTAATCATACAATGACTTCTGGGCAAATAGCTTCAATTGCAAATTCAAAATGATTTGCAACATTTGGTTTGTATCAATCCTAAACAGTTTCACGAGGAGGTTCGTCCATTCTTTGGTCTTTTGCAAAAGAGGAAGTACTATGTTCCGACGTGGGATGGTCGAGGTTCTCACTAAGGGGTACATTTCCACTGCCGTGCTCTTCCAGAACACCGTCCGCCTTAGTAATTGTGGCACATCCCTTCGACTCGGAGACATCTTCACCTGAAGTTCACAAACCAAAATGTACACCTTCAAAGTAATGACTGAATTGCATAAGCTGCAAATTTGAACTGTATTGAATGATTGATACTGATTAAAACTAAATATTAATATCTACAACCATAATTAAATCTAATAATAATATAATACATGAATAATGATAATGAAATGGATTAATACTAATCAATCTAATTACTAACACTGGCTTATAAATTACATGTATGGCGCGCTGTTGAACCGTGTAGATGAAATTAAAGACGCATGACATTCGTTTCCCACATTGACAGTGTCTGTGCGAGGGCGATGAGGTCCCAGGGGTTTTTGAAACGTCACACAAGTGACTTCACTGACGTCGGGGCCCTTGTCGTTCTGTACAATGCATTTGTGCGGTCTGTCCTGGAGTATGGCTCGATTGTCTGGTCCCCCTACTATGCCAATGCGGGTGAGCGGATTGAGCGTGTTCAGCATAGGTTTGCGCGGTACGTTGCTTTTAAGCAGGGTATCGATTGGCTCGATTTCGACTATGGAAATATCCTTAGGCTTTGTGCTATTGATACTCTTGATCGTCGTCGCCGGATCGCGGACTACGTGTTCATTTCCAGTCTGTTTCGCAATAAGATAGACTGCCCCCAACTGTTGGAAATGATGAGCATTCACGCTCCCCTGCGCAATACTAGAAATGCGGATTTATTTTATGTACCATCCCGCACCACTAATTATTTGTTTAACTCCCCCATTCTCAGAGCGCAGAGACCCATCAACCGTGTGGTAGCGAATGGGGATTTTGATTTGTTCAATGATTCTTTGCCTAAACTGAGGAAGATGTTTATTTTTCTTTATTTTTGGATTAAGTTTATCCTTTTCTCTTTTTTTATTTTTTCATTTAGGTATCATTTGACTTTTTCTTTATATATTCATTATGTAACTGGGCGTTTGCCCGTGTATTTCAATAAAATAAAATAAATGTTATATTTACTGCCGTCCTAAGTTAAAACGTCCTATCTACAGTAAAATTTGACTGTAGATAGGACGTTTTAACTTAGGACGGCAGTTTAGTTTCTCGCTATTCTAATATGTCTGTCGTCGAAGTCGTTCAGTAAAAAGTCAGTAAAATATTTTTCCAAACAAAAAATATTTACAAAACCAAGCAGTTTATAGTGCCCAATTACTGCATTGTTTTTACTGAATAGCAGATGGCCTGAAGGAGCCGGACATCGTTGTTTGCCGTTTTGCACCTCTTTCTTTCCTTGCAATCGACGATCGCAGCTTCGGTAACACTAGCCTGTCACTTATAAAAGTGTCGTCTTGTCCCTCCAAGTAATCAAGCAGGCAACCATATCCAACCAAACAACTTCTGTCTTATTAAAAAAAAAAAATAATAATAATAAATAAAAAAATCGACTGGATCGAACCACGGTTAATCAGCTCTTTGGTTAATCGAGGTTCTACTGCATAATTTTATGGTTAATAAAGCTAAGCTAATACCTAACAACGAGGAAGTTTGGGAGATTAGGGCGATATCAGTTCACCGGGAAGATGTGTTATTTTGAAACTGTGAACTAGAGCCACTTTCATCAAGACGAAGTCATACGATGACCAAATCTATTGAAGATGTTCACATCAACAACAGTTATTAATCTAGAAGTGCCACAACCATCGGTTCTACGTATCAGTGCATCGGTTTCCAATGTCAAAGCATTCAACTACAGTAGACCTGCTAACTAACCAGCTCGGTTTGCTCAAGAGACATCAAAGACAGTAAAACATTAGCGCACGTGTAGAAGACTGATACCGAAACGATTGGTGGAATCATCCATAAGCATTCAGTAGCCATTCTTGTATATTCATACAGTTCGCTTAAATATATTGTAGTAGATAATGGCTCATAAGGGGGAAAGGTTGACATTGATTCCTTACCAGAGCGAACTGGGCCTTCTACAGATATCTTCCTCCGGTTGATATCTTCTTTATCCAAGTCTGGCTGAGAAGATGAGGAAATTTTCCTATCGGTCCCTTCGTTGGAGGAAGTTTTCCGCTCCGGGAGCGGATGTTGGCTCGAAGTTGATATTTTCCTCTGCTGCTGCTGAGCTATGGCGTGCTGCTGGAGAAGCGACACAGATGACACAAGAACGTAAGCCTGTTCGGCTGTTGGGCACCCAATCTGAGCTTGCTCCTCTGCTGTGTAACCTGATGATACTAAAACTTGATGCAGTCTCGTGAAGCAGCCAACCACATTATTCTGTTAATCCAAAATCAGAAAAGTTAATTGTTGCTAGACACGATTGGATATTTGTTTTGATGTGAAAGGAGCAACTCTTTGACCAACTCACCCGAATAGGTCTGTAAAGAATGAATTCCGTATCCCTATTTGCTAAGTAAAGTTGCATGGTTCCTTGGAGTCCTGGCAACTTGGATTTGATGGTTTTTATGGCGTTCTGAACCAGGACAGAAACAGCTGACGGCAAGGCCCAAGGTTGAGATTTCATACTCACCTGAGCTTTCCAATTTTCAGCCTTCAACATTACAGGGTACAACATATGAGAACAATTTTACTGAAATTCCAAGAAGATGAGAGAAGGATGAACGAATGGATTGTGATGATGGCGCTGTGGTGAGTATACCTAAGTGGGATGATATCCAATCACATTAAATTACATAACAGAGATAATAGTGAATTATGAGTGGTAGGTGGTAGATGAGTGAAACCATAATAATGCAATTTACCCCTATCCAACAAGTCCTTAGCCAATCTGCTTCTTAGGATCTGGGTGGCTAACAGGCAGAATAGCCAAAGCCTAATGGGATAGATAGGGGGTTAACCTTGCTACCTTCCTTCCGGTCTTTACGGTCTCCATATAAAACTCTCGTCCTTATAGCTATAAACATATCACTTAGAGCATCCATACCACAGGAAGTCCATTGATTACAAGAGTATACCCCTGCAGATTCACACATAACGGCTAATGATGAAAACCAATTAAAAAGACATACCAGTTCAAGGAATGGAAGAAAGGATGGCATCAAGTGTTCGGTAGAGTGTTTGATAAATGCTTCACAAGAGGCTTTCAAAGCTCTGTCAACATCTTTTCTCGAGTCCAACCACTGCTCTCGCACTTCCGGCGATCCTTCCAAGAGAAATTCCAAAAGAGCGTTGTTCGAGCTTAACGAAAAAAGTCTAGTTCTTCTGTTTAGTAGTTGAGCAGCTAAAATATATACACATCAATTTCAGTTGCAAACAAGCAAGTTTATAGAAATCATGAGCCTCAGAATTGTGAAGTGATGGGTAAATATTGTAAAGTAATGCATGCGATTAAAAATACTGAACGGATATTTCAAGTGAAGGTATCCCAACAGAATGGATGACCATGATAATAGGTAATTATCCGGTAGAATTATTCTACCATTGCCAATTTTACTTTTCTTATCACGAAGCTAAGTAGCTATACCTACTCTGAACCATTGCGTCGGCAATTAATAATTTTCCATATCGAGGGTGAAAATTTCTTTTAATGGCAACAGGACATAACAGAAATGTTTTGGCCAAATTGAGTTAGAGGTGGTTCTATATAGTAAATTTCTCGCCGAATCGATTGGCGACGTTTTCTCGCCAGAAAAACAAATGAAACGAGTTTTTCTCTCACATATCTCATCTGTTTCGTATAGTGAATTGCAACCAGCTGCAACGTCTCGCAAAAACGAGAAATCAGTTTTTTTGTTTCCCCCTGAAAATCAGGGAAAATGAGTTGGGTAATGTTGCCACTTCACCCTCGATAGGTAGATCATAGAGTTTTTATCCCTCAATCTTCACTACTCCTCCTCTTCCTGACCTGAATAACGACATCAAATCCAACAGGGCACCCTCTAAAATAGAAGCGTGACTTCTTAGGGGTGTCCCTGCAACAGATAAGAAGTATTCACGATGGAGTGTAGGAGGTGGTAAAGTAGTTCCAAATACAGCTCAGTTCACCTCCTCACTCAAAAGTAGGGGAAGTGCGACAGTGAACCTCGAGGGTCCCTTTCCAAGAAGAAAATGTATCGCCCAGTTTGTAAAGGATAATGGTCCGCGTTTCAGTTGTTGTATTTCCTCTGATAGAACCACTAGAGATGGGGCGCATCTCTAGTGGTTCTATCAGAGGAAATACAACACGCTAGGAAAATCAGTACTATACAGGTCACGTTTCTCAATGCAAACCTGCTGTCTTCATTTTGGAGAAATCCAAAGCCATTTCTTTCACGGTGAAGTCTACTTGGAAAGGAGCAATTTGTTCCCTGAGGATGAGCAAGTGCTTGATCTGAAACATTTCTCCATCCAGCGGGGACTAAAAACACACAAAAAAGACACGATATTAGAGACACAAATTAGAGACTGTATGTCGCCGGAATTTAAAACCTTAAAGATCACTTAGTGGTTTTGTTGAGGAAATCTTCAACACACATCACTAGTATTAGGTGTTTTGAGTTTTCACAAAGGTTTCTCAACGAAAGAACTAAGTCTAGCGACAACGAGCTGCATCAGAAAAGTACGATGAAAATAGTAAATTTGGTTTGTTTATCCCTATAGAATATAATAATTACCTTGTTTACAGAAATCTGTTGAGCGGCGGATTTTATACTGAGCATGCACAATGAAAGGGCTTCCTGAGATATCCCTTGGAACGTTGGCCTTTCAACACACCTATAGAGACGGCTCAGGCACAGCAAAGTTCTGCGCACTGGCGGGTACCACATGCCATGTAGATCTGCTGGTGAGCCTTAAAATAAGAATTAAACTTGAAAGTAAAAAAATATATGATTAATTCATTCAATATGAAATCTGGAGTGTAAGAATAGAATCTGGTAGGAGGTAAAAAAAAAAACCAAATAAACAACATCCAAACAAAATTTGTTTGGAATATTTAATATTCCTTATAAGTGAAGGCGTGACAAACCTTCTCCTCTAAGGGGATTTTTTCAATAATAGCCTTGTTTGGGGTTTTTAGCTATACACCAGCTTATAGTGGTGACAAGTGAACTTTAAGTGGAGGTCTGCCAAACGTATGGCCAATACAGCTTCCTCACGAACATAATATGGACGTATACAATCAGTTCATGAGGTCAAAATTACAAAGAGTTTGTGTCATAATATATGTATACAATTGAATAATCGTATTGTAAATGAAAATAGTATCGCGAGATAATTCAACAGACACCGTGGGAATTTGAGGGTGATGGGATCAGTATTACATTAGAACAGTTGACAGAAGTTTAGGGTTCCACGTGCGCAGACGCCACTGTTATGATGGCGTGATTCCTCAACCACCATGGTAATTTGAGAACATTCTTACTACTCCAGGTACCACATTAAGTATCACGAGGAGTTGGGATTACATAAACTCAACAACCTCAATAAGCATCAAGGACAAATCCAATTTTCTGCGTTATAAAAAAACCTAAGACTGACTTGTAGGCAATGGAGGGTTGATGATTTTGGAAACGTCCTGAGACGTTGCAGAGCTGAAGGATGTCAGAGAAGCTCGTGACTCACTTCTGTTCAACATGGACACCTCCTGATCGTGCATTGACTGAGCAATACTCTGTAACATGCCAGAAAAAGGTGAACGACCTTAAGGGATTGAACCTCATTAACATTTTGCTATATTTGCAAATAGTTGGCAAATAGTTTCAGCGTGAAAATGTGCACATCACTGTCATCAGTAACATTTTAACGACATAAATTTGTATCACCTGCATCAAATGCAATTTTTCGGGGTAAGCCAAGTCTCCAGGAGAAGGCTTGTAGTCGGCCACGTCGGTCCTGAGATACATGTGAGCCCTGAACACCAATCTCTCCTGAACATCATGAAGAAGCTGTTCCGCGATCCCACCAAAAGCACTTAATGCATCCCCTGTGAATGTTAAAAATTATTTTTTGAAACAGTGGGTTTCAACAATATTCTTGTCATGAGGGCAATAACTGCACGATCGCATCTAAAGTACGTATTATAGCAAGCTATGTATCTTACTGTTTGTGCTGACTTGTTCTTGGAGCATTTCTAATCGAAGTATCGAGCACAGTTCAGCGAGTGACTCCAAATGTTTCATGTGAATTATCAGAGGTCGAGTCACATCATAGAGGCTGACACACAATGTCTCCAGGTATTTACTGAAAGGAAGATGTCGCTGTGATTTGGAGATCACCTTTATAAAAATAGAGATAACCAGAAAATCTTCATAACGCTCAAGACTTACTTGAAAGTTTCAGTTTGAACGGTAAAGAACTGCTGGTAGAGTTTATGCTCGTCCAACGACACATGGATAAGGAAGGCACAAGCAGCTCGCATCAACGAGCATAAATCAACAACTACACCAGCACTTGTGTTTGATGAAACCAGGCCTTCCATCGTTTTCAACACACTAGGCCCAATGAGTGTTTGCCGTTCAGACACATAAGCCTCGTGACATTCCGCCAGCATCAACTCATACCTACAGAAAAATCACTGGGCTAAATATAACTTGAAGTACAAAACAATTTATGTGAAAACCAAACAAAAAAAAAACATTAAATAATGAAACTGGCATATTAATTTGGTTTTTTAAATATTGTAATAGAGATTAACGTAGTAACAGACAGAAAATGTTTTCATTGATAAAGATATAATGTCTCCTTTAGAGTAGAAATGGGCTACTATGTGGCATAGTCTATGTCCTGTATCCTGTACATGAATACAACAAACTACGCAATGCTGAATCCATTGCTATAAAACATAGGAGTGAAAAATGTATTGTTTGAGATTCAGTACTAAATTCGGCATTCTACATTCCAAACCATAATGTGTCATGAGCTGTCATGAGGTTCATTTCCTAACCTAACCTGACCTCACCTGAGTCCACTTACCTCACTAGATGAGTGAAATCGACTCCCACTCACTTATTTGACTAAAATTTGGGAGGATGTTCCTTAGTCATATGGATTGAATTTGACCGACCAAGTTGACTCTTTATGTTGAATAGACAGCGTTTAGGGAGTCACTGATAGTAACCATGACACACGCCAACACCCCCCACACCCTTGTATCCACCCCTGATTCAAACATCGTATTCACCTAAAGAAATCATTGGTGTCTGTGACGAAACTCGCAACATTCACCTCGTGAACTTACAATTCAGTGTGTGACACTCTCTCTTCCATCAAGGCTATAATCGGTCGCAGATTGTGACGGGCTACTTGGAACTTGGCATAATGGCTAGCAGTGTTGGCAGAGGCATGTAAGGTAGCTAGAGACAACCCGGAGGCAACAGCATCCCTCATCATGGCCAACAGCCGCCTCTGGCACTGCTGATACCTCGATAAATAGTTGAAGCTTTCCTTAAATTTAGGCTGTAATTTGAAAAATATAAAAGCAGTCAGCTCACGGAAGTAGAGTAATAAAAAAATGCAATGAAATTTAGGTAGATAGTATAAGACGTACGTGAGTTTGGAGATACTGAATGTGGTCGTTCAATTCATCCAAGGCACAAGCGAGGTTGGTGCTATGAACATTGAGGGAATTATTATCCAAAGACTGAACGAATCTATCGAGCGATTTAAAGTGCTTCATACGCTCCCCAATCGCATCCCATACGGCAACCAACTTTACCTGAATAACCGTGAGAGTAAAACAAATTAGAACTGATACTTATTGGCGTTCAAGAATTATTATAGTCTAAATTAATCTTAACATGTCTAGTCTAACATATACTCTAGCATGTGACGAGTCCTCCAGGCTACTCTTGGTTGGGAACGAGGGGGACTGCAACTGTCACTAGTAATGTGGTCTTACCAACACGAATTTGGAAAAGTTATGGACTGTATTTAAGACCTTTCTTGAGATGTTTATGACTAGATGACTGTTTTCAAGACCTTTTTTGAGTTCTTAATGACGAGCTGTTCTGTTTTTAATGAATCACAAACTACACCTCTTTATCAGGATTTTAGTAGCAAACCACATACATAATTTAATATTATTATATCCGGAGGGACTCGAGATCGTAGATTATAGGCCATTTAATTTGCTTCCCAAACAGATTTGAATTAATTCATCTGTAGAAAAACTCCAACTAAGACATGTTTTACGAGCAAACCAAACCCGGCACCACATAAAATTATAACCATATAATATAAAACTATAACCATATAATATATCAATATTTTCAGACTAACTTGATCAGCAAGAAGCTCCTCACTGACTTGATGGAGTGAATTAGTTTTATTGGACACCGACTGGTACTCCAGAGTCAAGTCTTTTAAATGTTTTAAACACTCGTCAACCTGGAACGATTAAATTGTCAACATTGAAGAAAACAATTTTAGGAACCAGAATAGTAAGCAGACAAGGAATAGGGAAATGTGCAACCTTAATAGTAATCTGTTGTTTGCAAGTATTGTACCTACTTAGGTACTAAAAATTGTGGTAGATAACTGTGAGTATTGATAAAACGAGAAATTCCTAAGAGGGAACTTTCGATAACAAGGAACATGTTTGTATAACTTTCAAATAGGTTTACCTGACTCAGTATGGCATCACATTCTTCTTTTTGATTGGCCAGCTGATGAAGATAATTCTTGTAGGGTAAATCCTCCCTATCGTACCATTCGTCTTCTCTTATATTATACCATTCCATGAACTAAACAAGAAATATATATTTAAAAAATCCAAAGTTATGCACCAGGGTAAGAGTAATTTTCGAAGAAATAACTTGGTTTTATAAAAAATTTTGTCTCCTTTTTTGCCATGTAACACCTCAGTTTTTCTGTTTTCAGTTTTTCTCAGTTTTTGCCATGTTCTACCTCATTTTTCAACGCTGAACACGATGGTGAAGTCAGAATTGCGATATCTCATTCCTTTATCAGATTAGAGCAGATGAACCGTGAAGAACGTCTCAAGTAACATTCAAGCACTTCATCTTCAAAGTGCTCCAGTTTGAGAACGGAATAAGATATCGCAATTCACCATCGTGTTCATCGTAACACAAAACCTTTAAAATGAGGTGTCACTTGTCAGACTGTTTCATTTTCTAATTTATGGGTAATTTTTTCACCACTAATACTCCCCAAAACCCCCTTTGAGTGGCCCGATTCTGCCCATCTACGAACTCAGCCTTTCGATTGCTAAGACAGATTTTTTGTGCAAATTTAAAAATTTTTTTCTCAATTAGATTCTGGTGTCATTTGGCAGTGAAATCAGGATGGTCTGGAACGGATTTTGGTAGGAGAATGTTTCGTAAATTCGAGTTTTAAACATTTTGGACAGAGAACAATAGCTTACTTTTCTTCGAAAATTCGCTAATCATGAAAATTCGCTAGTCATACAACATGAATATACAATGAATTTTCTAAGTAACGAACTTACCTACTTAATACCTACATACTGAACTAAGTACCTACCTTGTGCTACATTTTTTATTGGAATTATTCATTTACTTAGCCAAATTTGGGATTTATAGCTCGTGGGTAGCTCCGGACCGTTATGGTCTGGAAGGACTAATAATAGGTGATTTATATAAACAAATATTTAAAACTAAACAAGGGATGGATCCCTCCGAAAAATATATTTGTAGTGAACAAATTCAAACATTAAGGTTATAACCATTTTTAAGCCGTTGCAATAGCGTACGTTGTCGAAAAAACGTCGAATCATGGATATATTCTAATATAGGCTACTTACTACTATTCAAGTAACGAATTTTCAAGTGGACCATTCGAAGATGGACATTTCGAAGCTTGAATAAATTTGATACCTACCATAAGTAATAAAGCCACACAATAAGTACATCAAAGTGCGGCAGGCGGTTTCTTAAGAGATAAGTTGAAAAAATGTGCAAATATAATTATATTTTTTTACTTACTTCTCGGACGTTATTCATCTTTTCGGGAACTCCTTCAGCATTGGCACTCTGTGGTAGAGATGATACATTTTGCTCATCCGACTTGAGCTGCAAATTCGTTACCTCTGTTACAGAACTAAGTGACTAATTGTAAGCAAATCGAGAAATAATAAGGATGTACATAAAGAATATACTTGGAATACACCGACTGAATTGCATTATCGTACGATAAATCATCTAAGTGATGACCAGCATTCATGTGACTTACGTTTGGAAACAAACCGAGTTCCTTGATTTCTTGGCCTAAATCAAGAATGAAATTCCTTTGAGAGTTACTTAACGGCGCGGACGGGTTGTCGGGACGTTCCCAGTCAAAAATTAAATTACCATTACCAGATAATTCGTGTGAATGAGATGAATGGGACATGTTTACAAATTAAAAACAGTTGACTTCCAAAAATGAATATGTGTAGAGGCTTGAGATAAACAGGTCAGTGATAAGAGACAAAGATGAGCAATTTTTAGTCTATGACTACATTCATTCATGTCCTTATCTTTACATAACTGCATTGTGGAAAATCTACTGGGGAAGGTTATAAAATTACGTTACGGCAGTTTTCAGTATTGTTGACTTGAGGTTTCTAGGTGTGTAGAACTGACATTCGTAGGTAATGTAAATTTTACACTTTTTTGGTTCGTTGTTCTTTAGTCTGTTCCATTTTTTCAAAACTCCAGAAATAATAGCGATCTTCGCCCTTCGGCTCTTTCTCGGTAAGCATGTCTCCTTTGTTAAGTTTGTTTATGTTATGGTGACCTAGATTTGGTAGATTTCTACAATTTCTACTTGAAATTATCCGTAAAATCCCTGCTTGCAACAGAAACTTGTGTTATCATGGCGAAGAAGTTATAGATGGATTCTTATACATTACTTACTCACCTCCCGAGTATATTTTGCAGTCTTTACCGCTCTCACATAGTTCAATGAACGTTTCGTGTTCTCAGTTTTTCATTAAGACATTTGCAATTAATAATTTATTCAACTGCGTTATCTATTTTTGTAGAAAATGGAGTTGGAGCGTACCTGCACAGAGTACCTGAGGTCCGTCAATCCAATAGCACAACGCATTGCTGAAGATCTCGAAAATATCCACAATGCCAACCATGAACAGTGGAATGAATTGGATGATAAAGCCAGAAAGAAAGTTATAGATGAGAATCTCATTGATGCCCAGTTGGTTTTTAAATACCACGATGAAGTAAGAGAAGTGAGTTGAATTTGTTTTCAGACTTCCGAACGACTTGAAAAGCCACCTACATGTTTATAACCATATTGAACCACAGCAAAAGTGCGTACTGTTACTAGTAATGAAGTGTTGTTCTCAGGATCCTGATCTGGAGCCGTTGTCCAATTTTTCGTGGTTTACCAAAAGTCAGCTTGACCTTTTCACATTGATTGACGTGAAACCCGCTCTGGTAAAGACGCCTGTCAAAAAGATGGAAGTTCTGAGCCCCTTGAAGAGGGGGAAAGACACTGTTGATAACAAGGATTTAGGAATCGTGAACCGTATCAAACTAAAGGTAACGTAATAATATTATGCTTTCCTAATTTTAGAAACAACTAAGCTGTATGCAGTGGTGACTCCTGCCCTGAAACTCACGGTTGCACATAGATCGCGAAGGGGACGGGAGAGGTGCTTTTCTGAGCCAAATACAACTTTCAACCATATACAAATGGGATAAATCTTGATAGCTTTCTCATTCTACTCGTACAATAGACATGAAAAATGTTCCCTAATGGAAAACGAAATTCTGAAATAATCATTAAAGGAGTAAACCCAAGAAATGTACGTTATTGTTAAAGCTGAAATGTATATCTGTTTTTTTATTTTATTAACTGCCATTATCTGTTTTCATTTACCATGAATCATATAGCTGTTTGCTATCATTTTCAGGTCATGAAGAGCCCGCCAATTGATGATCATCGCTCTGACACGAAGCAGCACTCCAAAACTTTGCCTAAACCCAGGATGCCTCCTCCTCCACCGCCTCCCAAACGGATGAACAGTGAGAACAGCGCGTTACTCTCAGGCTCAACCAGTCAAGATGACATTCCTAAAACGGGCTTTGACTTTTTGGACAATTGGTAACTGCGGTAACGATCTGCTACGAAGCTTGAAGTCATATTTCTGGTTATTAAACGAACTAGTCCAAATCCATTTTTTCCCAACGTGAGTCAGGACATCTGATCTGTCTTGATGTTAAGATTTTAATGTAACGTGAGGCACCTAACAGTAAAATAATGTATACAATTTTCTTAGTAAATCAGGGTATACAATAATTTGGAGCGTAAAATGCGATTCTGTAGGTCAGTTATAGGAGTGTAAAGTGTAAAAATCCCAATTTTCAAATCCAACTAAATTAAATAAAATTCTCCATTCTGAACTGAACATTTCAATCTCTGGGGCTGCTTACATATGGAGGCTTTTACAATAAAAATCTATAAAAACAACGAAATTTTACCATATTATGCGAATTATCTTGCATGCTGTGTTCTATACTCAAAATGGTAGATTTTTTCTCTATTTCTTTGTTTATTCTTTTCTGTTTTTATGATATTGATATTTATGTTCCGAACTAAATCGTTGAAATCCAGATCAAAAATAAAACAGGATTATTTCAAAAATTGTCTACTTCTATCAAAATATGAGTATGTGCTCCGTTAGACCCCCCTCAAAAAGCCGATCAGAAGCTCTTTCCTCTCACCAGTCCCATTAAACCTTTGTAACCCCTCCCCTTCACTTCAAGAGCCAATAGCAATCTGATTTTATTTTCACTTGTATCCACCAATCATTTTCAGCCTTTTCTCTTCTGGGGTCTCTATAAGTTCACCTCTCTGTAATGCACCTTGAGTATTGTTTTGTTGCTGACCATGTTTTATTCAACAAAACCGGTCTAACAGTGCACTCATATTTTAGTGGACATTTTTATGGTCAAATATTTTACTCGTATCGATATCAAACGCTCCAGGTTGATATTTTGAAACTCTGTTCTCTGATTTACTTTGTATTTCACTACATAGTCCCAACTACTGAGCGAAGAACGTACGTGTTGATATTCCATCCCTAGTTACATTCTTAATACTAATGTTCCTTTTTCTATTAGCCCATATGGCGAAAAGTGAGTTTGACGTATATTAGCCATTAGAGCGATTTCTATTATCGACGATCGAAAATCCACAGTTTATGATCAATTACCGATAGCACTGATTAGACGGATTAGTAGGTACCCTACATCATCCTGTCGATTCGTGGGTATTGATTTGACTGAATAATAATCTACGATGATGAAAAATCTGCGCTTTAAAAATATTTGTCCACATTTACATTACTCTTACTGCTTTGTTGATGGATAAATTTGTCCTTGTATGTAATTTCTATATTCCTATGCTTTCCTTCTCACAAATGTATTGCCTCTTGTGTGATGAGTGTTCTATGTAAGTAGGTGTAGCTATTTATTTTGTTGGCGTTACGTGACCAGTTGAGTATCTAGTATGTACCGCTTGTTCCTTCATGATACATACAGGGGAGGTAGTCAATAAACGTTCTCTTAACTTACTATTCTACTTGATTTTGTCCACACCCTATTCACTTCTTCAGCAGTAATTTGGTAATTGAACTGAATATAGTTATGGCCAGCATAACTTACATTGAGGCCCCTGTCAGAATGGGTTCCCAATTAGGGCCAATCCAGCGACGGATACAGGGGGAGCCGAGAGGCAAAAACTCTGCAAATTCTTGACACACCGCAGAAACTAGATGATAGAGATGATGAATTAATTACAAATAAAATGTACTGATATAATCCTGGGGTTTTTAATTCCACCTATCTACGCCGGCAAAACCATGTGATGTTCCAAACAGCTGTTCCTTAGTATGAACATTGGCCTGTATTTCTACCGTTTGATTCACGATCGTGTTGACATGTTTATATTGGCTCGACCTTTGAGCTAGGGATGGCCATCGGTAGCCAACATATTGATATTCGATAGTATCGGAGGTAAGGTATCGATTACAATATTTATTACGATACCGTCCGTCGTTCTTCTTCTTCGCTGCTTCTTGAGGGGGCAAATTCAAATGTGCCACCATAGTTTTTCAAAACCATCTCATACACGTTTCAAAAAAACGCGTTTTTGGGCTAGGTACATCCTAAAGATTTGTTGCTGTGAATAGCGCCACTGTCGTCTGTTCTCCCCTCTCCGCCACTTTCCCGACAATGCAGCCAATATCCAAACGACATTTGGGGAACTTTTTGACGAAGCAAGACTGTGAAGCCCAAAACGCGTTATTTTTGGCCCGACATAGCCTAAATTTTTGTCAAATAGTAGATTTCCAAATAGGACCAATATACTCGTCTCCAGTAACATTTAACCCCATGTCTGTATTCTGCTTTTGTTTTATCAAATGTCACATGTTTCACTGTTTCGTTCTTCACTTGCGTTCTAGACTTCCTACCATGGAAGAAGGAAGTCTAGAAGAAGGAAGTCCCTAGAAGAAGGGAGTCCCTTCTTCCATGACTTCCTACAAACTAGTCCTCTTGAATTCTTGATTCTTATCTGTGCTCTGCTTCTCTGTGTTAATTACAAGAATAATATACCTCAGACAAACCAACGTGAAACGTTCATTTACATCTATTTCGAGATATCGCAGGTAACGATTTAATTTATTTCATAAATTAATCACTGAATGCTCAAATTCTATTGCCGCTTCTTCCTCCTCACTTGTCCGCGTCAACAATTTTACGTCGCGAAATCACCTCCAAATAGCGATTTATAGCCCAATCTGGTAACACTATTTTTTTCACTGATCTGCTTTCGATAGTATCGGTATATCGATATATTTGTTCCGATGTATCGATACCTTCCAGCGTTCCAGCTTCCACCAAATACCATTAAATTTTGTTTGGCTGTGTGTCAGCTGTGTATCAGTTATCACGTTATCAGTAACTTAACGGCGTCTTAAATGCAAGTGTCCAGTGCGAGTGTCCAGAATCCAATCGTCATTGATAAGAAATTGTTTACCTATACTGAATTGGAGCACTCCTAAAAGTGGCGTATGGCGGTATTTGAGATAATGGTTTAAATCTTTCTTTGTTACAATTAGGGATGTGCGATACGATACCCAATACTGGTACCAAAAGAAGAATGCAATACTATCTAAGTTTCAGAAGTAAGTATTCGATACCTACTAGGGATGGGCATAACGGTTATTTTCGAGAAACTTAAAATAACGTTCGTTATATTAAAATAACTGTCAAAAAAACTAGTTACAAAAAAACTAGTTTCTTTTCTTCTGAATGAAAAACGGGTGGAACGTTCGTTATAATAACTGTCGAAAAAACTAGTTTTTTTGCCGTTTTTTCAACTAGTTTTTTTTTGCCGTTTTTTCAACTAGTTTTTTTTTCAAATTAAGAAACAGTTATGACGTTTTTTTCAAACTAGTTACTTTAAACTAGTTTCTCGTTTCTTCTCCCATCCCAAAAAAAACTAGTTTCTTGTTTCTTGACCCGTCCCTATTATTAACGGTTACTTGACCCGTTTCATTTCTTGTTTCTTGACCCGTTATTAACGGTTACTTTCGAAAAACATAAAATAACGTTCGTTATATAAAACAAACTGTCGAAAAAACTAGTTTCATTTCTTCTTAATGAAAAACGGGTGAAACAGCAGGTGTTCTAATATGTTGTTAGTAGTTAGTAACTACTAGTTACAAAGAAAACGAAAAACTGTATTTTTCAACTGTAATAGGAAAAACGAAAACTTTGTCGGCGCATTTGTTCGTGGTTTGTTCAGAGTCATATTTACCTAATAATCAACTACTTATGCTTCGGAACAAACCACGAATAACGAATGTGATGACAAAGTTTTCGATAGTTCAATTCAAAAACTAACACCTACCTACTTTTGCCGTTTTTTTGTAACTAGTTTCTTTCAAATTGAGAAACGGTTATAACGGTTATTTTTTTCAAACTAGTTTTTTAAACTAGTTTCTCGTTTCTCGACCCATCCCTAATACCTACAAGTATGGGATAATATGGGTACTTCTTCTCGTATAAAAAGAAATTAAATAGAGGTATTTTGCATTTTCCCCTCTCGATGAATCTTGCCTTTCAGAAAGCTTCCAGTGACAGAACAACAACAACAACAACATAGCTCTCAGACGTTATGTCTGTTGTGTCCACCACTTGTGTGTGTGCGGGTTGCGGTTGTGGGGGTTGATGCGAGTTCGTCATCAGATTTGTTAGTAAACCCGATCGTTTCTTTATGTTTTGTGAGGTTGCCTCTCCAGTTCGAAATTCCTGAAGGAATTGCAGCTATGAACAACACAGTTGACTAAAAAAACGCTGAAGCCTGAACATGGACTGACACCAGTCGCCCGAAACATTGTGCTAAAAAAGCGAGGTAAGCAAGGTTTTTGTTATGTTCTTGTTTCGCATCTTTTCTTAGTATCGAGTAGAGCAACAAGTCTAGTTGCTAAATATCACAGAATTTCCTAGTTTCCTACCATTTTTTCTCTAGTAAAATTCATTCTTGTTCATTTTTTCCTCCTGACAGATTTTGTGAAGTTGAAGAATGAGTGCTGGAGATGTAGGCTGTAGCAGTCAGGTGAGAAAGGGCTCAATGACAAATATGTATGCTTATGTATTCAATTTCTTAAATGACTTTGACTCTAGTAGTTCGCCTATGCGTTAGTACCTACTCGATTGCCAATCTCATTTTAGCGAATTTTCGAATAAAAGGAGGCTATTGTTCTCGGTCTAAAATGTTTAGAACTCGAGTTTTCGAATTTTCTTCTTACCGAAAAAGTCGAAAATTCGAGTTCTAAACATTTTGGATCGAGATCAATAGCTTATGCGTCATTCCAGACGATAAATCTTGATAGAATTGAGATAAAAAGTTCATACCTATTTGCAACAAAAAAATCTGTTTTGGCTATCGAAAGACTAAGTTCGTAACAGGCCACTCTTCGGGTGGCTTAGGGGAATTTTAAAGGGGGAAAATACCCATAAATTCCAAAAATGAAACAATCTGACGAGTGACACCTCATTTTAAAGGTTTTTCTCTACGCTGAACAAGATATTGAAATCAGAATTGCGATATCTTATATCAAACTGAAGCACTTTGAAGATGAAGAAACGTGATTGTTACTTGAGATGCTCTTCACGGTTCATCTGCTCTAATCTGAAACGGAATGATTATGACTTTTCTATGCAGATCACCCTTCTGTCTAGATCACTAAGTGATAGATTAATTATTATTATGAATGATCATTAATTATTCACAATATTATCAAGTAGTGAAAATCATTAATAATTATTGTTAGTTATTAATAATTTTAATTTATTATGATTAATACCTAATTATTAATTATAATGATTAATTAACTCTGTAACGTTGCGACAGTTTCGGGAATTAGGATTTATATATATACGTACGATTTCTGATTTGCGACTATATCTATTTATTGAAAACCCATAGATTGGTTAGGTAGAGGGGATAGGAGTGGGAATGAGAAAAGGCGGGAAGGATTTTACACTGACGTCACCAGGTTAGTTACCTTCAACCATGGGACTATGACAAACTCGACGTCTGAAACCATAACATACAACATACTATAGAACAGCATATTACGCTGTTCTAATCAGCTGGGCCAGTATGAACATTAAACCTACAGGCTGCCCCATGAATCACCCTCACGTTGACGACTTTTGATCTGCTCCAACTTTGGTCATTTGACCGACCCTCGACATTAATCTTACTGACAGTCAACAAATCTCACACACTTAATAATAATCATAATTTAAACAAATTATTAAAACTAACAATAATAATTAAGATGTTGAGGGATGTCGAGGGTCGGTCAAATGAAAATTGAATTATGTGCCAACGTTTCGAAGAATATATTATATTTCTTCATCTTCAGGGCAGTGTACAAGATGGAGTTGGGCTCCAACAGGGAAGTTCTTGCCTCCAGATCACAGAAGTAACAACTTGTTGTTACAAGATGGAGTTGGACTCCAACAGGGAAGTTCTTGCCCCCAGATCACAGAAGTAACAACTTGTTGTTACAAGATGGAGTTGGACTCCAACAGGGAAGTTCTTGCCTCCAGATCACAGATGTAACAACTTGTTGTATAACAACAACTTGTTACTTCTGTGATCTGGAGGCAAGAACTTCCCTGTTGGAGTCCAACTCCATCTTGTAACAACAAGTTGTTACTTCTGTGATCTGGGGGCAAGAACTTCCCTGTTGGAGTCCAACTCCATCTTGTACACTACCCTGAAGATGAAGAAATATATTCTTCGAAACGTTGGCACATAAATCAATTTTCATTTGACCGACCCTCGACATCCCTCAACATCATTCTTACTGACGGTCAAAAAAATCACACACACTCAATAATAATTATTTATTTTATACTAATTTATACTTAATTTATACTAATTGATGAGAATTGGCAGTTTTTTTTTTTTCGTTTTTATTTTCGATTTTCTGAATCTACGTATGTTGAAACTTTGAGAGGAGGTCGAAAAAATGTTTCTTTGGTTGATTCCAACGGTTCCTTATCGAAGATAATAAACCAAAATCGAGACAAAATGTACTATAAAACCAGTAAAATGTAAGCTCTTATAGCCATGCTGCATGACTGGATTTTTTTCTTTTTCCAGGGTGCCGACAAAAAGAAAGTAAGATTTGCTGTGGCTGTTGACATCGTCATGCTCAAAGAGGTGAGTTCAAATTATTTACTCAACTAGGATCAAATTTTGGAATACATTTTTAACATAATTACCCCCATCCCATGAACTTAAATATTGGTTAGTTAACCACGAATGCTCGGTCAATGTCAATATTAGTTGTATTGGAACAGTTATGTAAATAGTTCCTAATTCTTTTTAAAGGTTATTCGTCTCAACCCGTTCTCCGGAGCCCCAGGGGCTTGGAAATTAATCGCCCAGCTGCTGGTAAGAGAGTTCCAACAGGAATTTACTCAACGGAACGTCAGAGAGAGGGTGAATTACCTCCTAAAGATATTTTCGCAAAAAGGACATATTGTTTTAAAAAAATCTGGAACTGATGAGCAGTACAATGCCCGATACCTTCTTCTAGAAGCCGTTGAAGCTCTAAAAGCGGAATTCAAGGGGGCTAAGGGTAAAAGAAATAACTCAGACGCAAAAGGTATTCGTGACGAGGCTGCTGCACGACCTTGGAATGCGGAGGTATGCTATGTTGTAAAGTGTTTGTGATTTAAGTATCCCCTTCCACGGGATATCGTCACTTCACGTACTGCATTCCTATTTTATAGCCTACATTAGGACACAATTACAAATATGGTATCCGAGTTTGGACCACCTCAGGAGCTGCATTAAACTTTTGGTACACAAAAAAACCACTCTAAAACTAAATTTTCACGCCCACCTAACCATAGGAACTTTGAATTTCTCATTTCAGATGAATGAGGAATCAACCGGAGAATTGGTGTTGCAGGGTGCTAAGGAAATCGTTTTAGAGTCACACCTGCAAGTGACGTATCCCAGGTGAGGCACGTATAAACTCTTCATGGGACTTCCTTCCTTCAAAGGAAATCCCTACAGGTGTTTCCCTACATGTTTTTTCACAAAGTATTCAACTTTGTTTCACAGCTTCAACAACATAAAACAAGAAACCCTGATGGATGGCTCAGGGGAATTCTCGTCACCTATGGATCCCCCACCAGCACCACAACCTTTGACATGCAACATCACTCTTGTGAAAAGGTTGGTGACTGACAATCATTGTTAACTTGATAAAATGTATGAAATTCCATGTATGCCCCTTAACATTTTTCGATCTGTCGGGGATTTCCTTCCTATAATATGCTTTAATTTCACAGCTTCAACAGCATACTACAAGAAACTCTGATGAACGGCTCAGGGGAATTCTCGTCACCTATGGATGCCCCACCAGCACCACAACCTTCAACATGCAACATCACTCTTGTGAAAAGGTTGGTGACCGCCAATCATTGTTAACGTGATAAAATGTATGATATTTCATGTATGTCCCTTAACATTTTTTGATTTGTCAAGGATTTCCTTCTTATAATATGCTTTAATTTTACAGCTTGGACAGCATAAAACAAGAAACCCTGACAGATGACTTAGAGGAATTCTCCTCACCTATCACTGTTGTGAACAGGTTGGTGACTGATAATCATTGTTAACGTGATGAGATTTACGAAATTCCACGTATATCCCTTAATTTTTTTGATTTGTCAGGGATGCTTTAGTCCGCCACATCCTTTTTCCCGAGATGTTTTTACACAAAGTATTCAACTTTATTTCACAGCTTCGACAACAGTGAACAAGAAACCCTGATGGACGACTCAGAGGAATTCTCCTCACCTATGGATGCCCCACAACCTTCGACCTCTAACACCACTGTTGTGAACAGGTTGGTGTTCGATAATAATTGTTAATGTTATTTGAAATGAGTCGAGAGATGTGTGAAATCAACAGAATCAGTTCAAAATATTTTAAAGGGCGATTTTATTGTAAAATGAACGCTATACATTAAGCAAGTCCTCCGGAATAACCCATTGGTTATTCTCACATACCAACATTTTTTCGGGAAATTTGTTAGAACTCAGTTGCTTGGATTTCCTTTCCCTTGATATTTCTTCTCTGTCTTGGTTAGTCACATGTACGCTCCTGTATGATATGTTGATATAGCGCCGAGATGGTTGCTGCTCATACTGCGACTAGGACAGGAGTCCCGTCAACGTCCAACCAACAACAAACCCCAACGCAACAGATTGGTCCTGACAGCAATTCAAGAAAGAAAGGAAATTTGAAGAGGTCGGTGGCTGAATTTATGATGGAACAGCAGAAGAGCGACCGCAAGCACGAATCACTTTTATTGGAGTTCAAACGCAAGAAGCTTGAACTAAAAGCTCAAGAGAGGAGGGTCGCAGTCTTAGAGAAACAACAAGAAGCCACTTTAGAATTATTACGCCATTTGATAAACAAATTGAAATAGTTCCATTTTTTGTCATAACATTGTACCTGCCTATTCGTGTATTTCAGAAAAGTTTTTATAATTTGAATTTTTTTCAATTTTTCCAATTAGGTATTCAGTAATATATGATTTGAAATTGTTCTTAATTTGAATTTTATACACAATTTATAGCAATCTCCCTGTCATGCGGATGCACGAATAATAGTGTGTTCCTTGCACCGATCTCTTAGCAAAGACAAATCCCCGTTTAAGATTTGATACCCGTTGGCTGTGAACTGAACATGTGTCTAACTGTGAACTGAACATGCTTTGGTGATGCTTTAGGTGATCTCCAGATTTCTTATTTAATCTCAATACAACAGCATTTAACAAGTTACTTATTAGGTAGGTACCTAATTTTGTATTAAAATCAGAAGAGATAAGAGTAATCTGAACCACCTACGTTCCATTGTAACTCCTTGCAATGTACCTTGAATTATGCAATAAAACATTATTTTCCATCTTTGATGTTAAATCATTTAGCCTGTCTGTCCTTCGTATATGAAAAATTGCTGAACCTGTGACAACAGTTGTGAAAAATGTGCATAAAATCCCCTCCTGAAACTTCATGATACACACAATCGAAAATTGCAATATGGCTGCGATCATGAGGGCATCATGCAACTCTTCTGACACCGCTACTTATAACATACAGAACAAAATTCTATTTAATAGAAACTATTAAATAGTTTTGATATAACAAATACAAGCTGAGGACTTTCGATAATAACAAACACAGAGTAGGGATGGCCATCGGGAGCCAACATATCGACATTTTGATATTCGATAGTATCGGAGTTATGGTATCGATGACGATATTTATCGAATACCTCAGTATCGATACTTTTTGCAACCGATAGTAGCGCTCAAAAATATCGATATTTACAAAATAGAGGTTGAAAAAAAAAAAACATTCAATTAAAAACTGTAAATAGGTACCTACTTAAGCCCAACTGTAATGTCAATTTTTGGGCAATGAGTTTTCGACTATAGTTTTCATACATATTTAAACTTAAGTAGGTATGTTTACGACACACTAAAATTAAACATAAATTAGGGATATCCGATACTTCAAAAGTATCGATATAATATATACGATATATTATATCGTATCGATACAAATAGAAAGTATATAGGATACTTTCAAAAAGTATCGATACGATACTTTCAAAAAGTACCTATCGATACTTTTCCAGAAATGGATGGAAATGCTCTGTCGGCCTGAAAACGAATATTATAATATAGTTAATATTAATTTTCAGGACAAAGAAATAAACGGATATCGAAATATACATGTATGAGATTTATTCTACATACCTCCGGGTTCTTGATAGTATCAGAATACACTGAAGTTAATTGAAATATAATCGTAATGAACTTAAGTAGCAGAAGTGAACTTTAGGGAAACTGATCGCAGTCGATGGCAGAGCAGAAGTGAAGTTGAGCCGGAGGTGGCAGCGTACATAGCGCCAACGACGGTTGCGGTGGTTTTAGAAACTAGGTCCACGGCCATCGGTATCCACGGAGTATGTATCACGAGAGAGGACGGATTGATAATCTTGACACTCCCCTCCAAGTCGTCATCTCGATGTCCAGTATCCCGAGCAAGGCAACAAGCTTCCATTCATGACACTCCGTATTCAGCATAGCGTTCTCCGTATTGGTCGCAGCATTCTCCTGGTTCTACATATCAGTCTCCGGGTTGAGCATGGTGGTGATGGAATCGACCAAATCTTCCGACTTAGTCGATTCTAGCTGTTAATATCAAAATAGAATCTGATCAGTGTTTATACAGCATTAAATCTCTGAATTTGACAAACTTAGCATGATTTAATGGCTTAGTTAGAGTATCAGCTATTTGATCATCCGTTGAAATCCATTTAATTTGAATGTTTCCATCTCTATGTTCTTGACGCACATATAAATACGACAGTCTAACCATATGTTTTAATGTAGAAGAGTCATCTACTTCTGCTAGTCTAATCGCCGGTTTAGAGTCTTCATAGATAATTGGAATTAAATTTAATCCAATCATTGTTGAACACATGGTCCTGATTGAAGCTAAGTCTCGACACGCAGTACTCATAGCTACAAACTCACTTTCAGCTGAAGAAAGAGCAACATGATTTTGACGTTTTGTGCGCCATACTACCGGATTACCAAATAAGTAGATAATATATCCCGTTGTGGAAAAGCCTCTTTCCGCAGATAATCCAAGAGAAGCATCTACATAACATTCAATGTTATTATTCCCTTTATCAGAAAACAAGAGTCCATAATTTCTAGTTCCTCTAAGATAACGCATGATCCGGATTACAGCTTTCCAATCCTTCAAAGTGAAATTTGACTGACGCCTACTTAACATATTTGTGGCATATGAGATATCCGGTCTAGCACCACCTTGCAAGTAAAGTAGAGAGCCTATTGCTTGTCTAAACGGAATGGAACTAAGATCACAAATTTGATTTTTCTCCTCCTTTTCAATCGATTTATCGAATATCATAGGAGTAGAGACAATTTTATCACTATCAGGATCAAATTTCATCAACATGTTGTCAATATGAGATTTCTGAAGTATCCCTATCGTTCCTTCACTCCGGTTTCTAATAATTTCTAAACCCAGGTATTTTCTAGGTTCCCCGAGATCAACTATAGAAAATTCCTTTTCTAAAACGCATTTAACCTGTTTAAGTTTTTGATTACTATTAGTAGCCAGAAGTATATCATCAACATAGAGTAAAAGAATAGCTATTTTGTCTCCTGATTTCCACATAAACAAACATGGTTGAAATGGGTATGGTTGGAAGTCCATCTCGTTCACAGCTTCTTGAAACCTGATATACCACCTTCTTGGTGATACCTTTAGACCATACAGCGCTCTGTGTACTTCACACACATGTTTAGTCTTAAATTTTTCATCCAGTTGTAAATAATTGTCATAACCATCCGGAATTTCCATATATACCAATTTATCAAGCGAACCATTTAAAAAGGCAGTTTTTACGTCATATTGAACCAAATCCAGGTCATATTTCGCTGCTAAAATTAATAGGAATTTTACATCTGGTAACCTTGCAACAGGAGCATAAATTTCTGATAACTCATAGTTATTATTATCAGCAAATCCTTTGACTACCAGTCTACTACGATACCTTACCGATCCGTCAGCTTCAGATTTCCTCTTATGTACCCACCGGGTTTTCATTACTTTCATTCCTTTGGGCACATCCTTTCTAGAAATGATTTTCCAGGTGTTGCACTTTTCCAGGGCCTGAAATTCTGTATTAATTGCATCTAACCAAAGATCAGCATCAGGTGCTCTTAATGCTTGAGCATAGGTTAAAGGTTCTTCACCAGAATCTTGAAGGAAAAATGTTTTATCTCCTATATCGCCTAAGTCTTCAAAGAATTCACATTCATCATTTTCATGAATAAGCACCGGATTTTGTTTGTTTTCGATGCCCTGTATGGAATCTTCTATCCTAGTTGGTATTTGAATTGAAATGGAATTATCCTCCTGATTAATATTGGTAGTTAGCTCAGAATCCTTGTTACTGGCACCAACATCACTATTAACCTCTACTGTAAATTCCGTTTGACTACCGGGTTCAAGAGCCTTATTTTCATTTTTAGTATAATCACCATAGGTTCGGTTTTCTATAAAATCTACATGTTTTGACCTAACCACCGTTTTATTTTTGTAGTGCAATAGATGGTATCCGGTTTCACCACATTCTAACAAGAATCCTAAGTTTGCTTTGGGTGCAAATTTAGAAGTGGATTGAGTATCCAAGATATAAGCTTCACATCCAAATCGTCTGATATATTTTACCGTAGGGGCATGATTTAATACAAGCTCATAGGGGGTTTTAAAGTTTATCGACCCATTTGGAGTTCTATTATGAATATAGATTACATGTCTCATGGCATAAGGCCAGTAGTGAGTCGGAATACCTGAAGAGATGAGATTGACCCGGATTTTCTCTTCCAATTCTAAATTTTGCCTTTCAGACACGCCGTTTAATTGAGGGGTGTAAGGCTCGCAAGCAGTTAATTTTATATTTTCTCGTTTAAGCAAAGCATTCATTTCACTAGTTTTATATTCTAAACCCCCATCCGTTCTAATTTCTGAAACCTTAGTTTGGGGGCCTTTTAATCTCCTGATTTCTTCTAGACAAGAAAGCAAAGCTAAGTTTACTCTAGTTTTGTTGCCTATTTCGTAAGCAAATACATACCTAGAGGCATCATCCGTAAATGTAACAATATATTTAGCTTGAGACCTATATGCCACCGGTTTTAATGGTCCCAAAAGATCGCTATGCAAACGATGAAATACAATATCTGATCTATGTCTTTTACTAGTGAATGGCTTGCGTTTGGCTTTAGCCATTTTGCAATCAGGACAGTCTAAGATATTAGTATCAAATTTGACTCCTTCCAACTCCGGAATTTGTTTACCCGCTATCTTTAAATATTTTAGAGAAGCATGATTTAGTCTGTAATGCCATCCTAGACCTACATCGTTTCTAAATTGCAAAGTTTCATCCTTTTTAAACTTCTTTGGGTCAGAACTCCCCTCTAAACTGAGCCCCGGTTTCTGAATTTTTCTTTTAATTCCGGTTTTGTTTACATCTTTAGTGATTTTATCTACCGTATTTGTTTTCGCCGGATTTTCATCGCTTTCTGACTTGGTCATCAACGAATTTCCTTGCACCAGACTGAGTATCCTTAATTTTTCATCCTGATTTGCATTTATCATAGGAAGCGAAAAGGACAACCACCAAAAACGTCCATCAAAACTACCGGTTTTTAGAATGTCCCCTGAACTCGGATCTATAATTTCTAATTTATTTTTATCAAATTTCGCACTTAATCCTTTTTGCATTTGTTTCCTAATAGAAAATAGATTTTCTACTAGTTCTGGTGCATACAGCACACCTCTTAAAATCCCAAATTTCTTTAGTTCATCGTTATAATATATTATATCACCTGATTGTCTAATGATTAAGTCCGATTCCTTACTACTATTTGCACACGATATCCTGATTTCATTATGCAAATTTACTAAATTAGAAAATACCTTCTTATCCTTAACTATGTGTTCAGTAGCACCACTATCAGCTATAAACCTTAATTGAGGTAATTTACCATCCAACAATGACATCTCCGAGCCCCAAGAATGCATTGCTGAGGGCGTTTCCTCGGAATTAGGCCTGGGTACAGCAATGGCAGCCATCGTATTTTCGTCATCGTCATTATCATCATCGGATTCTTGTGCTGCATAATGAGCTCCGTCTGAGGTTGTTTTACTCCGGGTTTTTGAAACAACACTCCTCAATCTGTTCTGTGCTGGAGTCCTAGAGCGAGCTTTAGAGGTTAGGCGGTCAGTTTCCGAGGATTTGGTCAAGTTTTTTTTCTGTTTAATCTGAACGTGTCTTTTGTGAGGGGGAGTATACACGTTAGAACCAGCCTTGTGTCTCCGGATATCTTTAGTGCGACTGGTTAAGGGTTCAGTGCAACTCGCAGACAGATGTCCAAAGTTTCCGCAGTTATAGCACATCTTCTCCGTATTCCTGCAAGTTTTACTTGTGTGACCCTTAATACCACAGGTGTAACAGGTAAGGTCAATAGGTTTCCAGTTTTTGTTTTTGGAAGGTTCACCGGATTTCCAATTTGCTTTTCTCTTGAAAGTTTGCTTTCTTGAACTGGTTCCGATCATAGCACTACCTTGATTGCCAGCCCTTTCTCTTCTATTATTCTCCATGATCATGTCGAATTTTCTATGTATTCTGTCGAATATGTCCCGGGTTTTTAATAGCGAGCCATCTAACAGAGCATCTTCAGCAATTCGTGGGCACGTCTCAGAAATAGCATTCACTAAGTTTCTCCGGATTGTCTTCTCGGTCAATTCAGCTTCAGGACATCTCCTGATATCCGTGACGAGTCGCTCGAATCTGTTCTGGAACTCTAATGCCGTTTCCGTCTCCGGGTTGAATCTAATATTCATTAGTTCAATTTGCAGGGCATGCTCCTTGGCTTGTGATGGAGGATCTACCGTATTTTCAATTATCCTCATGGCTGCTAAGGGTTCGGTTTCATCGTTGATCAGTGCCTGTAGTCCCTCATTGACATTGGACATGATGTAAGCCAAAATCAAGCTTTTCATCTGGTGCAGTTCCCTTTTCGTGTAGCAATCCGGAACTTCCGCTTGAGGATCGAGCAGGAAAGAACAGTCGTTACTTTCAAGGTCTAGCATAACTCTTCGCTTCCACACTACTACAGAGCCTTCATTAAGGGGATTATGACCGGGTTTCAGATTCAGCATTGGTGGTCTATAATCATCTTGAGCGTACCTTCGTCTGGGTTTTTGCACGTTCACACTGTCCCTGTTCGTATCCGTTCTTGAAATAGATGGCACACCTTCGGTCTGATTAGGATTAACACCGGATTCCGTATTTGAGACCTCGTCAGTGACCATTATTTCATCGCCGTGAGTACGACACACCGGGTTGGTTAGCGTGGACGCCAAAGCGTTAATCCTTAAAATGGACTCCTCAGAAACCTGCCGTATTTGATCCTTGATTTTATCAAATTTGCTTGCGTATTCCTTTTCAACCTCCCGCCTAACCACTTCACTCCTCTTTTGGATCTCCTCCTCCACGATTCTCCTTATTTCGTCAGAGTTCATTTTTCTCTGAAACAGATAATGTTACAGCACCAGATTAAGTCTATATTTTGCTCCTTGTTAAATGTAGTTCTACCTTAATCCGTAATAAACGAATCTTAAAAGACACCGAACTAAAATGACTCCGTGAGTTTAATACTCGTTGACATATCGTTAAATTACATTCTTACTTAAGCACCGCGCACGCCTTATTCTCTCCGAAATACTATTTTTGTCCCCAGGTCTGGAATTCGCTCACATTGCGTCCCGAATCGTGATTTTTCGGGTTTTTAGTGTATAAAACACTGAGTGAGGTTGCAGTTACGGGGATGTTCGATCCGCCCCGCTATCCATGTCTGTATCCGTTCTCATAGAGATACCTTACCAGACATAGACGCGCTGTGCGTCGGTAACAGGGCCTGAACAACTAGCTTACACCTCAGCGACACGCACACACATAAATAAATTATGCTATGACTATCCCGCTGGTAAAACCCAATGTGAAAAATGCACGATTCATTACATGTTTCATCTCAGAGACTAATTCCAACCTATATCTTATTTCAAACTTTATTCGAAAACTCCGGGTTTGTTAAATTTAAATAAATCGGATTTTAGTTTCTTAAATCTCATTATTTATTAGCTTCTGCATTCAGCCGGGTTACTTCTGCTTGCCATCTGCGATACTTTAACTTTCCTGATTCTGCAACATCATACTGTTATTAATTTAAATACTTTACTTCTCTAAATTCACACACCACACTGGGGACGTGAGCAAATTCCGACCTCGTTAGGTCCCTAGGCTTTCATGCAGAATAGTGTCTCGTGTTTGCGACCGGTTTACCAGTAGAAAGAGGCACACCGCATTAATTCCGAACTAATGTCAGCACTCCGGGTTAATACCAAGCTAGATATTTATCGAGTGGGTTTTCTTTTTTTTCAACTTATAAATACCGTAACTTAGCACCTTAGTTAATTTAAATGTATCAAGGTAACACTCCCGCCGTATTCAGCCAACAATGTAAACAAAACATTCACCGAACTCACTATTTTGAACAGGAATCAACCGTGATCATCTGTTTTGTCTTCATGACATCCTTGTTACTACCGGTATAATTTTCTTACATGCACGAAATACACCACATATTAAAAGGAAAAGTCAGTAGTTCCACCTTATTGCAAAGAAAAGGTTCAATAATAATTCTAGCTATCAGTGGAAAATCAATTTGTTGTGATAACGAACAACAATCGATAATGCTGATAGAATGTTACTTTGATACTATAATTTCGATCGATTAATCGATTCTTCGTTGAATATTCGAATCCGGGTTTTATCATGAGCCGTTTTATCCGTATTCCCCACTTCGATAACTGTAACCTACCTTAATATCGATTTACATACATCGATCTTCTCTTTCTACCGACGCTCTAACGCATTTCTTTTTATGCGCCTCCTTACTAATTTTTCTCGAGATGGAATAGTTATCACCCGCACTCTCCGAAATTTAAGAGCGATTTTCATCGATAAAACTGAGTTTTTCATCGTTATATCCTGCTAGACTTACGGACCATCGACTTGACTCGGGAAGCACACTCAGTTAAATATTGCATCATCCTTTTTTTGAAGCAAAATGTCCGCCGCCATTTTCCTCCTGATTTATGAAGCTCTCACCTGCATTTTCTCCGTTGTGCTTCCCGTCCGGATTACAGAGAAGAAAACTAGTATACTTCTCTAACTATTCCATAAAAACTATAACAACGAGCTTCCAGTTGTTATTTCCTGATTCGCACCGGATTCTCGAGAAAAATTACGAGCACTATTTCTCTGCATGGGACGGCTCACCCGTTCGCCGGCCCACCTATGTTAACATTTCAGGACAAAGAAATAAACGGATATCGAAATATACATGTATGAGATTTATTCTACATACCTCCGGGTTCTTGATAGTATCAGAATACACTGAAGTTAATTGAAATATAATCGTAATGAACTTAAGTAGCAGAAGTGAACTTTAGGGAAACTGATCGCAGTCGATGGCAGAGCAGAAGTGAAGTTGAGCCGGAGGTGGCAGCGTACATAGCGCCAACGACGGTTGCGGTGGTTTTAGAAACTAGGTCCACGGCCATCGGTATCCACGGAGTATGTATCACGAGAGAGGACGGATTGATAATCTTGACATTAATATATTATATCGCCCATCCCTACCTGGAACTCTTCCTGCCAGGAGTACTTGGGACATATAGGACAAGTGGAAGTACGTACACAACACAACCCAACAACAAAAGGGCTGGGGAACAATAGATCGATTAACTATACAAAAACTATCGATATATTTTCCGATATATCGGCGCCTCCGATATATCGAAAGACCCGATTTCGCCCATCCCTACCCACGGGCCGGTGCGCAGGTTATCGTCGTGGCAGGTTATCGATGTCATTACAGAAATTGTTTGATACTGTTTTTTTTTTGTGCTAATGAAAAAAGTTAAATAATATTTAACTATATATATTATATATTTGCTCGGATTCATTAATAACAGAAAAGTTATCAAGATCTCCACCCATTCCTGTGTTGGATTTGTGTGTTGCCAAAGTTTAGACCCTTCATAGGAATTTATGGTTTGTTGTTCATATTACGACATATTATGACATTGTCATCTGCAATTTTCCACTGCTTTTCTCTATCTTTAATGAAGATATCGGCTTGGGGTTTTTGACATGAAAATGTCTTTGCTCTGGCCTCCCCGCGATTTTGTGACATTCTCCTTTTAGCATGACTTTCACGTACAACAAATCCGTAACTAAGTAATTGTAACTCCGTCTGTGTGCATCCCACAGTAATCGTTCACCGCTCGTTGGAATCGTCAGATTTTATGGAATAGTTTCATGTTAACCAGACGCACGTACCATTAGTGGCAGATGAGCTGCACAGGATGAAAACATGGGGGTAAACAATGTAGTCTGCAACACAACTACGAGCGGTTCAAGTTATCTATAAAACTATAAAATCTTGTTAATAAGAAGAAGCGGAAAACTTGAAAATTACACAAAAACTATCGTGTCAAGCGACGATATTTTCATGTCAAGGTTCGACACTCTCACAAGGGTGGTCTCTCCCTTTGTTTCAAATGCTAGGTATTCGAAAAGTCTTGGTAGAGCCCAGTGCGGTGTCGTTTTGTCCCAAAGTATGGAGAGTTAGTTTCTATATGTTTTATGGAGATTTATACAAATTCTGCTCCAAAATTGGCACTGGGCGGCTAATGGAGTAGGGTACCTGCCATGGTAGAAGGAATACAGAGACTACAGAGGTATCTGCTTCAGCTTCTTAAGTGCCACTCCCCCCATTTTCATGGTAAACAATTGACAATTATCAACTCCCTTAGTGATTTCAATTTTATTTTTCTATTAATAACAGGTTCTACACAGTTGCTCATGTGCTGATATGTAATGGAAATGGGATGTGCGTCTCTCAAGAAACGCACAATCAAGAGCATATCCCTTTTGATCGGTGGAGTGGGATTGATTTTTGTCCTTTACCAGGTGATGATGGCTCAATTTATGGAAGAAGCGGAAAACAGCAAACTCGATGAACATGGCATTGTGCACAATCGGTAATAATATCAATATACTGTACTACTCGTAAAATAATAAGTTTTTACTACCCTCATGTAATGTAGGTAGTGTTCAGTATCAGATCTAGTCAGCATCAGATGAGTGAATTAAGATGCTACTAAAATGCCTATTTAAATCATGTTCTATGTATTACCAAGAACAGAAACCCGAGTATGGTAGTCCTAGTTTCAGTAAATTTTTTAATTCAAGTATCAGGTGCTCAGCTATTCATTGTTCTTAATCACTCATTAAGTAGTGTGATTAAATTGAGTATGTACCAAGGATGAGTTCATTCCCCACAAAAAGCAGTGTAACTCAACAAACTCTACCTATTTGACTTACCTAATGGTTTTTTTAAAAATATTCTACAGAAAAATCATTAATTTGAAGAGAAGCAGAATAGTAGCTGACTTGGATGACGACCATTTCCTATGCGGCGATGGTACAAGAATTTCCAACACCAAATTGAATGATGACTACTGTGATTGCAACGACGGAAGAGATGAGCCGGACACCGAAGCATGCAGTGGGTTGTCGTACTTCGAGTGTCACGTCCGTTTCAAGAAATGTAACGTAGCTCTGTTCGTAGTTAATTTCTATAATCAATCAGTGCCTATTTCATCCATCAATGATTGAACTGTGAAACCCTGATTGTTTAATTCTGTTTGCAGTTAAAATCCCCTCCGGTTGGGTGAATGACGGAATCTGCGACTGTTGTGATGGATCTGATGAAAGAGACGCTAAATCAAATGGCCTGATTTCTCTGAGTTGTAAGTATCATAGTAGTAATTCGGCGGATATGAGTTTGCGAATACGAAATGAGATTTGGAATTCGCGCTTGACAAGGGAACCAGAGGTATTTGGAGCTTGCGCATCCAAAGTAATCGAGTAGATATGCGCGTTGTTCTAAAGAAAAAGAGAAAAAATACTTTCTAGTTGTCCAGGGGTGAATTGTGCAAGTTCAGAAGCGGGATTGCGAATGGGCGTAACACATTTTCGTGATGGACCAGTTTGGAAAACGAGGAGATCGCCCGAAAGATCGAGTGGAGAAGTCATCTGAGCAGCGTCGCCCGCCTTAACCTCCTCGTAACATGGGTGAGATCGTTTCATTATTGAGGGATAATGCCAATTTTGAAGCTCCGTTGTGAGCTAGGCGACAAATCGTAGAACGACATTTTTCCAAATTGAAAAATGGGGCTTTGTGCTGATCCGATTTCAACTGCGACTTTCATAAGGAATCGGATAGCTCCGCAAGTTCGAAGGTCGTCATTCAGAACGTAGGGGCAGTAAGGCCAGAAGCGACGATTTTGACTGTGTATCAGGCTGGCGGCGTAGCCAGTGAAAGTTAGACCTGTAGGGGTAAGTCAAGCTAGAAGCGACGGTTCTTTGTTTACCGGTGGCAGTTAAGACCAAAAGCGACGATTTTGACTGTGTATCAGGCTGGCAGTTAGACCCTGTAGGGGTAAGTCAAGCCAGAAGCGACGATTTAGATGTGGGGGAAGGATGGGCAGAACCCTATTGTATGGGTTCAGGTGAAACTGGTTTGTAACTGTTCAACTTTTTCATATGATGATTTATTCCAGGCAATTTTTATTCCGTTTGTCATGATTACAAATCATGGGTTAGTGCTTCGTGAGCGAAGCTATTGTCAGGATTGGCCGAGTTAGTAATTCGGCGGATATGAGTTTGCGAATACGAAATGAGGTTTGAAATTCTCGCTTGACAAGGGAACCAGAGGTATTTGGAGCTTGCGCATTTTGTTCCCGAGAGCAGCACCGTAGTGGCGGAGCCGACGAACGGCAGTTGTTGTCCGTGTGTGAAGTAATAGAGTAGATAAAGAATACTTTGTAGTTGTCTAAAGAAAAAGAATACTTTGTAGTTGTCCCGGGGTGAATTATCCAAGTATATTATAATATTCGATGATTTTCATTGAAGTAACACTACAACGATATACATACCTTCAAAATGTCCCTGCAGAAAAGATTCTCCTGACATCCAACGTTCATATTGAAGCGGGCATGAAATTCTCGGTAGTTTATCTCAACCATTTGAGTTAAGGCTCCAAATTTCAAACGCCTACAAACCGCCTACTAGATTTATTTTTCGCAGGGATTGTTCTACATTTTCCTCATACCTACTCTATTTTCTTTACTGGATGTACAGGGTGGGCCACGGGAACCGGACGTTTTTGAAATGAGCAGTACGCATTCAATTTTTGTGTTAGCATTTTATTTACACCAAAAAGTAGCTTCAATTATGCAATTTTAAGTGTGGTAAATCACATCGTTCATATGCCGACCATCTTGTTCAAAACAAGATGCAAGACGGCTAAGAAAGTTCTGATGCACTCTCTGCAACAAGTCTTCGTCAAGCGATGAAGCTCATTTCCACTTAAATGGCTTCGTCAATCGACAAAATTGTCGTTACTGGGCTGCAGTTAACCCTCAGGCTCTTCATGAACGGCCTTTGCACTCACCAAAAGTAACAGTTTGGTGTGCTGTTTCAAAAGTTGGCGTTATTGGTCCGTATTTTTTTGAGGAAGGTGGGAACACTGTAACAGTCAATTCAGATCGCTACATCCTTATGTTGAATACCTTCTTGAAACCCCAACTGCAAAGATTTAAGAAGACGGTATCCTCCACAACGTGTTTACTTTCAACAAGATGGAGCCACAGCACATACCGATCGAAACACAATGCAGGTTGTTCGAGAAATGTTCCCAGGGCATGTCATTTCTCGATTCGGCGATATCCCATGGCCCCCTAGGTCGCCAGATCTAACTTCGTGTGACTTTTTCCTTTGGGGCCATCTGAAGAGTAATGTCTATGCAAACAAGCCGAGAACACTTGAAGAGCTCAAGACGTCAATTCGCCGCGAAATTCAATCGCTTGACGAAGACTTGTTGCAGAGAGTGCATCAGAACTTTCTTAGCCGTCTTGCATCTTGTTTTGAACAAGATGGTCGGCATATGAACGATGTGATTTACCACACTTAAAATTGCATAATTGAAGCTACTTTTTGGTGTAAATAAAATGCTTGTAACACAAAAATTGAATGCGTACTGCTCATTTCAAAATAGTCCAGTTCCCGTGGCCCACCCTGTAGAAATGTGAGGGCCTTTATTTATTTTCCATTCCATTTAATTAAAGTTATTGTTAGTTCTATGTAAATATTAATCTGAATGTCAAGAAACACAATGCCAGTGATAAACTTTGGAACAGAATGGTTTTTATTCACGGGGTCATTTCCATGTATCACAATCCAAGGTTACAATGTTGGTTAACTGTTAACAAGTGAATGGGGGTGTCGGATACACTCCTTCCCCTTTCATTTGTAGTTCAAACGGTAAAAGGTTTGTGGTCCCTCTTGGGGTTCCCCCGAACCCGTAACCCAAATGTCATTATTTTTGGATAACGTTAACGGGGCAAAGTGGCGCGGACGGACGGATTTTTTAAAAATTCGATTGTCTGAATCTACGTATTTTGAAACGTAAAACATCAAATTTTGAGGGGGGTTAAAAATAATTTTTAACCCCCCCTCAAAATTTGATGGCTCACCATCGAAGATAATTAACCAACTTACAACTCAAATTAATGTGATGAACTTGCGATTGAAATTGAGTTCAATGACATGAAGTTTCTTGGTCTGTGTGTACAGCCATAGAATTCCAATTTCACGATTAGACTCACCAACTCTTGTTGTCTTCTGTTTCAGTGACTATCCAGAAGAAAAATGGTTTCTTCCTTAGCCCGTGTCCTAATACTTGTCCCAAATAAACGAAATGGTTGTTCCTGAAACTCTCTTTTCCATTCGTCTCAGACTGCAAGTATGCAATGTGTGATTTTTGTGGAACTATAGACTGATTACGTAGATGTTGAACTTATCGGTATATACCTACTAGTTTCATGTGGTTTACTGGATTTAGGTGACGGATAATTGTAAAACAAACAATACATTCAGTACCTAATATGTCAATAAATTATCAGGTTCTGTTGGTTACTTGTATAAAACTATTCTCAATTATTTGTACAACCTCGTTTATCACTAAATAATGAACCATTGACCCATGAAAAAGTGCTGTTATGCAGCATAGCCCAACGAGTGAATTTTCCAAATAGGTCCTTCCTGAGCTTGGCCGGGGATGATAGTATAATAATACTAGACTGCAATATTGTACTTGCTCAAGTTTAATTGTGAAATCAGAACAAGCTATAGTAATTGGAATGCTGGTGCTCGGTTGCACGCCAGAATTTCTGGGTATTAGATCACCGCGGCATGCAACAAAACAAAAAACTAACGACGTATCGGGTGAACCAAAACAATCCAGTTTGTTTTATTATATTAAATACATCACCCCAGTTTGATTACTTGTGTCTTAAAAATTATGTCAGGAACGTGGCCGCCCTCAGCAGCGACTTCTGAATTTTTAGCGCTCTCTTGCAGCCCACTTTCATCAGAGGAGCGGATAACAAACAAACTTCCACTATTGGTGAGACAGGAACCCAAGAAAAATTAATTTGGGATGTCTCCACCCCCCAAAAGTCACTGTCGGGTGAGCCATTTCAAATTTAGGGGCAAGACTTAAAACTTCAGAAGTCGCTTTCATCGCCACTGAGGGCGGCCACCCTCCTGACATAATTAATCAAAATGGGGTGATGTATGGTATTTAATAAAACAAACCGCATTTTTCTAAGTTGGCGCAACGGCGCCTTCTTATAAATTCGCCCTTTGAAACTGCACTGATTGTTTTGGCTCACCCTGTACAAGGTTTATGTCTGGATGCGGCTCATGTCACACAAATCGTTACGGGACACTTCAATAGTCCCGTAGTACAGAGATGAGGAGTGAGAGATAAGTCTTTGCTTGATTTACCAGCTCAAACACAAAACGAATGACCAATCTTCGTAGTCCAGTTATGAAGCGAGATGACAAAACAAAGGGACAGGCTGGAGATCTGAATGGAGTACGGCCCATCAGGGCTTGAGCATGTTAAAATGAAGGTGTAACAACAAATAGCTTACGGAACAGGCGTTTATTGATTTTTTTTTTTTTCAATGCTTTCCCTTACAGGAACGTATCCAAATCTATAGGGTGAAAAATCCACTGGATTTTGATTCACAAAATTGTGACTAGATTCAATTGAAAAGAACCAGATAAGTGATTTTTTGTAGGTTGTCACTGGTGAACCCGTCTATTGCAAAAACTAGTAGTAAATAATTAGAATGGAATACCAATTCAAATAGGTACCAAGAGGTAGGTACTTAAGTACCTCTTTTGAAAACAATAAAACTATAAGGCAGCTCCGACAGATGTGAGGAACGTGGTGAACTAAATACAACTATGGCTGACACACAATGCATTTTGATTGAAACAGAAGTAGAAATAATATTAAGCTCGGATTCGTTACCAATAAATTGGAAAAAAATGCAACATCACATGTGGCATCAATGAATAAGTACTGTACAATTCATGCTATTGCAGCATAACTTGCATAAAAGTGGATTCAAAGTATCTTTGCTTCCTTATTTCACGGCAGGTACAATACATTTTACTTGAGTGAACGCACCAAAAACAAAACAAAACTAACTCGAAATTTACCGAAGACAGTTGGTAAATACTCCAAAAAGTAATTACATACTGGATCTAACATATTTAATTTAACAGCGACAGCAATCAACATACGAATCGTGAACGACCACGAAGGCAGTAAATATATGAATATTTGATATACACAATAAATAATATAATACAAATAATACCTCGAACGAAAAATTCGCTCAATCCATTTTAAGCTCGCCACCCTAGTGGAACCAGCTGTTAATTGCACCTTGGAGGCATGTAATGCTGTTAAAAGTTGCAACGTAACTTTCGTAAATTGCCATACACGTCCGATTACGTTAAGCAGTCATATTTACAATAGCAAATATCAGTCGAAATGTTGGGGGGGTCTTAAAAATAGTTTGATTTATCGAAAAAATAATTCAACATTCTCTAAACTTAATCGAGAAGGAAATTTGCAATAATTATTCGTTTTCTAATTTGATGGTTTAATTTTACGTTACGTCAGGTTTAAAGACGTCCAATACTTCCAAGTGGCTCTTGAGTGTTGGAACTTGGTTTTCAAAGTGAACCGTACGGGTAACGGGGGCTCCGAGCTTTTTCAACCAATCTCCGAAAGCTTTTTCTTCTTTCCTGATCCATGGGCGTCGATCGTCATTAATTTGATAGGGCGTGACGTGTATGTGCACATTGATTCCTGCAATTAGACAAATAACAGCTATTTCACATTTTCTTTTGGAAGCAAGTAAGTGCCGAATGAGGATAAACAGGCTGTACCAACCGTGGAGAAAGTAGCAGTTTGAGTTGGGAAGATCTGCTGAGACGTCGGGGTTGAATCACACCCCACAAGGAGAATGAATGAGTGCTTTATTGAACAAAATTTAAATAACGGAGAAAAGCTACCATGTCATAGTACATTGTGATTTGAGCTTTTCGCTGGCCATAAGATAAGATGGCAGCGTCCAGGGGCTGTTACTAGAGAATCCTATAGAGCAGGGGTAGAGATGGGCGTATTTATATTTTTGGGTGAATGTTTTAATGACTGCTCATTTCTGGTCGCATTTATCGTCGAAACCAGAACTACCGTTGAATGTTAAGGGTTTTTGTTTTACGCTGGACGAGATGGCGAAGACGGATTTTCAAAAAAAGAGCCAGGAAGTGGTGGAAATTTGCAACAATAGTCAATTTTGGCTCTATTTACAATTTCTTCAAATGTATAATTATATGATGTTCCATATATATGAACCAGAATTGGATCTAAACAACAAACAATAACAAGCATTGAATTTCATTTTGTTTTCTTTTTTCAACGATGAACACGATGATGACGTCGGATTATTTAAAAACTTCTCAAAAATGGGATAAGAAAAGAAAAAGTAAAAATCCTTCGACAAATGCGATCGTATAGGGTACAAAAGTGAATTTAAAGCAAATGAGAAGTCCTTGCTCCCTAATTTTGTACTACTCTGAACTGGAATCTGCCGACAAAAATGTGAGATCACAGGATGCCTCTCTCAGAAGTGAGGTGTCTCTTTCAGATTATTGAATATGTGACTGCAAACCATTCAAATCGGCTCAACTTATGAAGAGTTACATCAAAATCGGACATCGACTTTTTGCGTGAACGGGTAGTAACGCATGTTTTGTGTTTTCCTCGTCATGCCGAAGATTACTGAATGTATTAATTACGAAGAATCATTTTCCAAAGAACTCAAGAATAATAATTATTAATAACTAACAATAATGATTGATAATTACCAATAACTCATAATGATAATTAATCTATTATTTAGTGACCTAGACAGAAGGGTGATCTGCGTAAAGAGTTTTGCAGAGTTTTTTTTGTACGATTTTTGGAAGCTACGTATCTTGAAACGCAAACCGTCAAATTTTTTTCTTGGGGATTCCAAAGGTTCATTATCCAAGATAAAAAACCAAAAACTCTCAAAATTCTTGACACAACGGTTTATTATCTTTTCTTGCAGATCTCCCTTCTGTCTAGATGACTAAATATTGAATAAAAATGATAATTAATTATCATTAATAATCAATAATTGATCAAGTACCTACCTAGTGTAAATTATCATGCATTAATATTTTTAGTTATTAATAATAATGATAATAATTATTATTATTATTGATGAACTCGATATCTGAAAACCCTGAATTCGAATCAGCTGGGCCAGTATGAACATTAAACCGACAGGCTGCCCCATGATTCACCCTCATGTTGACGACTTTTGATCTGCACCTACTTTGGGCCCTCATTGTGAACTATGTGTTCTATTTAAATGTGAACTAAAAAAAACTATACCTTTCCATTTGAAGTTTTCGAGTTATAAATTTTTCAAAATTTGTTTTGAAGATAGTTCTTGACCTAGAGTTATGAAAAGTTTTGACGATCATTATGGGGTTGGTCCGAACCCGTAAACCAAAGTTCGTAATTTTAGCACATCGCTAACTGTGCTGAGTGCTGCGGACGGCGAACCTAGGTACGGATTTTTTGTTAATTCGATTTTTTGAATCTACGTAGGTACCTACCTTGAAACGTAAACCCTAAAATTTTGAGGGGGGGGGGGGGGATCATTTTGTTTTTGAAATTCCAGTGGTTTACAATCTGCAATAAACCAAAATGAGACAGTCCAACAAATGGCACCTCATTGTAGAGGGTTTTTCAACGCTGACCGCGATGGTGAAGTCAGAATTGCGATATCTTATTCGTGGTTGTTACTTGAGATGTTCTTCACGGTCCGTTTGCTCTAATCTGATAAGGGAATGAGATATCGCAATTCTGACTTCACCATCGCGGTCAGCGTTGAAAAATCCATAAACTGAGGTGTTACACGGCAAAAAAGGAGACAAAATTGATGTAAAACCAGTAAAATGGACATTTTGTGTAAAACCAGTTATTTATTCGAACATTCGCTGTGAAAGCCATGCTGCATGGCATGGATTTTTTATTTATTTTTTCAACATAGACCATATTTTTGCGATGACCAGCTCGCCAAAACACGACGTGATAACTTTGACACAAAATGTTGTAAAAAAAAAACCCGACTCAGAATTCAGTGTTTTCTTCTCTCATTTGATCATTCCGGGTAGCTTGAAAATAAATAGTAAAGGCTTGTAAATCGTTAGCAACATACCTAGCCTGGCAAGAGTTTCCAGAAGACTTCTTGAGGTAATCCAGGTATTTTTGCCACCTGAGTGTCCACCATCCAGCCAGTACATGTCGTGTATCCGGTTGACGAGATCGGACATACTTTCGTCGTCTGGCGTCAAGGTCTTGAGGTAATGGAATTCGTACAGGAACTGATTCAAAACTACACAGCCTTTACTGAATCCAATCAGCACAACGTCTAATTTATCTAATTGCAAGTCAGTCTTATCAATACCATCCTTGGGCCACTGAAAAAAAGACAATACTAAATATTATTCGAACGGAATTTCTCAGAGATTACTAGGTACGAAACGCGGGAAGGAAAACACTGAAATAGTAATCAACAGATTCGCCAAGTGCGTGGGTAGTATAACTGTCTCTCATTGCTACTTACAGCAGGGGGTTATACTAACTAATTAGTTATACTTTAACTCTGTGACAATTTCGAAACATGTAGACTAAATTAATAGGAAAAACATCAAATTGTTTTCTTGTTTAAAAATCCTAGGATGGGAAATCCGTCATTTGTAAATGAAAATTGAAATCGTAGAACCATCCGTTAATCCATACGAATTCTAAAGTTAACTGGTTTCAGTTTTTTTTTTTTTTTAACTACGTGAAATCCTGTTTTTGAGGCAAAAAAAATGCAAAGTTTTCGGGTAGAGGACCCTGGACCCTCTTGTCAACGGTGGAGTTTTCATACTTCTCGCTGTAGGAATAGCCCTCCTCCCCCTTCTTGGCTTCAGTGAGTTAACCTTTCCACATTTGTACACGAGCAGGTCTACAAAAGCTTTGCTTAAATCACGTGTAAATAAAACGAAAAAAAAAAAAAATCATCGAGATTCTCTACTGATTGGACCCATTGGGCTTTGGATGTAATATTTTACCTTTTCCTTCAATTCCGTTGATATACTCTGTAAAAGACGTTCTAGGTGGTGTAGGGCGTAGTTCATAGGAGTGTGATCAGGCACCCCAGTATTGTTGCAAGGCACAAAATTATCGAAACAACCAAACATCTTGAACTCCATCCTAGTATCGAGAAGAAAACAAAGTAAAAACACTAGTTACAATGATGCGACAAAGCCGTGAAAAAATAAATAAATCATTAATTGCATCTAGGCCCCAAATCAAGAATGCATCATGCAGGTAAACTTACACAAATGATTTCCAATGAAGAAAAACCAACCCGATTAAAAGTGGGTATTCGGATAGCCCCTTGTAAACGATTTTTGGGACCTAAATGCTTAACGAACATATGTACCTCAAAATTGATATAATTTACCTTCGTTGTTCCTGATCGGGCGATAGAAACTCCATAAATGTGGCTAGCTTATGGGACGCTAATCTATTTGACAAGAGACAAGTAGTGTCAATAAAAAGAATTGAAATGTCAAGGGGCTATCCTTTAATACTAGAAAAAATGAGGTAATGTAGAAAGTGTTCAACCATTAACTAGCTAGATTAGAAGCTGATTAAGTAGAGTGGCGATTATTAGAAATTTTAATTTCAAAACCTCAGGTGGATCTTATGATCACGTGATGTAAAATTAAGATACTGTCGGTAGGTACGAAGTTATCATAACTTTGGCAGGTAGTACAAAGACAAGCCCCAGTTGCATGCTCTGTTTTTGAACAGAAATGATACGTTTACGAACCAAACAGCATGACCTTCCGTTAAGGAAATCTTATCAACTACTTCTACACTCATTATAATTTCCACCAAAAAGTTCAAAATAAATTCGGAGTTTCTCCATGTCACAACGAACTGTGCAAGAAGTATTCGAATTGTTTCGTGTCACTCTTACTTAGCGTTACATTCGCAATCACCCTCAAGTCGTGTCCTCAGCTAGGTTGACAAACTAACGTTAGTAATACGAGCTCGTTTGTCTCATCTGGCAGCTAAAATCTCTAATAACAGACAGTAAGTTACAATCTTACGATTGGATGTTAAGCATCAGAGAAAGAAAGATCAAGAAGCCGTATGACTGAATGGTAGCTGTACCACCTAGGTATTTATGCTAGGAATGCACAATACATTAAGAAAACAATGAGGGAAGTTGAGTGTTATTAGTACGAAATTCGAGGCTTGAAAATATCTGAACTAATCTTTCTGACAACGGTCAGGCAACGACCGTTTATGACAAGTAGTGTCATAAATTCTGATATGGAATCAACTAAATATGAACCAGATATATAAATATATGAAAAATGGCAATGTAATTTAATTACACAGGTAGAACTAGGGGTGCAACATGCAAATCTAAAGCAGGAGAAAAGGGTATGAATGAAATTTAGGTGAACAGGAATAATATCAGGTAGCAATGTTAAAATCAGACGAAAAATGATGTATTGAAAATGCATACCGGGAGGGCCGAACTACAACTACATGGCTGCTGGCGAATTTGTTGTGAAGAATAATTGCTACATCTTGCAAGTTCCATTTGACATAATTCTTATTGTATCTGTGGGCTTCCATAATTTCGGGATAGTCCTGGAAATATCAATGACAACAATTTACAATAATTGTAAATTGTATAATTATTATACTAGAAGTATTCTCACTGATTGTACTCGAAATCATATATATACACATGTTTCATTTATATTAATACAAATTAATTCTACATAATTCATCTGTGTAATTATAATTCGCCCTAACAAGGGAATTCAATGAACTCAAATTCTCCAACTACATTCGTTCAGTGAAGTAGGTACATGAATATTTAAAATACGAGATTGAGACATTAGGAAGTAACGCAGCATCCATTGGGGCAGAAGAAAAACTTGGATTGTTCCTGAAAAATATCGAGGAACTTAGCATTTCTCATACCGACGTCATCCTACTGCTCACCTTGGGGCTTACTCCTCATGTAATCGCCATGAGAAGTATCGTACAAAATGTTTCTTTCCAACACAGCTTCGATCAGTATTTCCTCCATTTTTCTCGATCAAAACATGTGTCACTTCGCCTCACGGTCCCATTTGCGCAGTCTCATTCATTTCTATGTATCACAGACAACTGCGTCACCTCAACAACCTGTGTTTCTTTTTATTCAATTTTCTGAATTTTGAAACTTGAATCAACAAATTTTGAACGGTGGTATCTCAATATCTGACGGTCAGACGGGTACATAATATGATACCATTATATTATAATGGTACCATAATGGTCACTATATACACCATTAAATAGACTTGAGTTTTTACAATTCCGAGATACAGCTCTTCAAAACAGGCCTAATTTTTCAACAAGTGAAAAACTGTCGAAATTGCCACTTATTTGGCGAAATCGTTTGTGGCTACAACTCCGGTCACATGGGTCTTTGGTCGCTTTTCTGGTTTCTTACTATTCACTTGGGTCCCAACAACATATAAACAATGCATAATGACCGGACCTTTTGTAAGCACCATACACAACTTGACTGGACTTGGAAAAATAATTTTTCAATTATTGAAGAATTTAAAACCACTCTTTTATATAGATATACTAGACTACGCAGAAGAATAAAGAAGCCTAAGATACATAAAATTATCTGTAGTGAATGTTAGAACAATACGCAACATAACTTGCAGCCGATGGATTTTAGGGTGTCTAAAACTGTATGACACTACATATTCCTAACACTACGAAAATGAACAACAAACCTGAACATCTCCAGGAAAGAAGACTACAACAGAAGATGACGGGAGAGTTTTAGGCTCCATATAGATGACATCGTTGTGTCGTCCCTGGAAGCCGTACATTTCCGCCAGCCGAATAGGGTTCTCCATCTTCGATAGGCGCCCTGAAAATAGATTTTGAAAACTGAATTCGGAGAAAAATTGATGATTTCATAACATCTAATAAACAATTTTGGCATCATTCTTGAAAATTTCAATTGAACACAAAAGGGGGCAAGGAAGAAGGTGTGGCAATGTTATTAGATATCCATACGAAATATATGTATAATACAATGATTTATACCAGACCAAATAGTCACGCCAGGCTACTCATCAGCGTCCTCTTGACATACTTATAAAAAAGCGTTACAGTTGATATTCTGATGATTGTTGCTCTCGTTGCTGAGCATTAGTGTTGATTTCCCGAAGTGATTTCTAACGTGGAAACTAATCGCATTTGTGTAGACATGTACCGATAACAGCCCCTAAACTGGGATACCATACCACAACTTCGTTTGTAAGTACCTACATTAATAAACAATTTTCAAAGCGCGTTTATAGGAAGTTTACAGTACGTCTCTCTTACCTATAAGAGAGACGTACTGTAGCGCATTAAAGACATAAAATGTCCCAATGTCTTGCAGTCTTGTATGCAAGCGTTCTCTTTTTGACATGGGTTTCCACGATTTTGTCGTACTTAGAAACCTCTCGCTTTTGGTCTGTGGTAATTTTGAGACACTTTTTTAAAGAGACTGGATTTATAGATTTTCCGATCGATTATTTAATAGCCTTCCATATCAACTCCGAGTATTTGAACGACAGTGGTTTCGTTAAGTATGTTCATGTCACTCTCACTGAATTGTTGAATCAAGAGTGCCGGAGGTGTCAAGTTGTAATTTTCCGATCAAGAGTCAGGCTACCTGTTTAGTCATGTTTTTTGATGACTCCTTCCATGAGGATGATGAGTAGGAGAGGACTAAAAATACACCCCTGCCTTACAGCAGCTATGGTGGAGAATTCAGTGGAGCGGCATGTTTGATGTGTTTTGATGTCAGATCCGAACGGATATTCAATTTCTAGTTCACTCTGATTTCAGTACTCAGTGCGGTCTGAAAAAGCTGCATTGTGTACAACGTTTCTCTCAAGAACACAACAAGACAGAAGAGCGTGTTCTGTGCTAAATTGACCAGGTAAATATTTTGAAACTCTAAACACGTCAATCGCTCGACCTCCTCCTAGACGATCCTTAGGTTTCGGAAGTCCCTTCATGAGGAACCCCCAACATATGGGACGAGTTGGCTTAATTTAGCTTGGTTCTCGGCCAAACACGCCCGCCCCTCAGCCTGACGTAGGCCCTTCTCACACAAACACGGATCTCTTACAATATTAAAACTTGAAATGTCGACAAGAAAAGCGAGGCTGCCACCCCGTCGATAAATTGTCTAAAATTAGCGAAACCGTTAAGGTGTGGGATATAAATAAGATACGCTTCGAAGCAAAATAAACCCTTGGGTGAAAAAATTTGATGCTGCTCGTTTTTGTTTCGTGAAAACTGGCCTATCTAAAAAACAAGTCCACGAGTCATGAATGAATGAGTTATCCATTCGCACCTAGAATTATTAGCAAAGTTAAAAACCAATCACAGCCAGGAACCGACACTATCCCAGCAATCCTGAAAATGTAGTCCATTCACATGTGGATGAAGGTAGGGCCATTTTCTATAGCTCGGACTCACTTACAAGAGTGGAGAGCGCCTAACACCAAACCGTCTACATGGTAATTAATATAGAATACCACAGTCGATAAAAATGTATTGCGATTAAAATTTACAAATAGAACTGATAAGTGGAATGGTATCAACAAAAAGTACGCACTATACAAAAAATAATATTGTTATTAAATGCTCGATACATAAATCCGTTTTCTACAATATAAAACAACAGAGAATAATAAATTATCAAAATCTTCAACATGAACAGTTTTGGAAACTTAAGATATTGAAACATAGTGAGACGCATTTTGACTAATGTGTGATAATATGAAAACTGATTGAGGTAATACGCTCATACATACCATACCTAGCAAACTAGTTAATAGACAGCGTAACAAGCTGGTTCGATAATCAATGTTCATTTACCTCTACAATTGCAGCGAATAATATGAACGGTGGGGGAATTCATGATGAACTCAATAGGTAGAAATAATAGGTAATGGAAAAATATAAAAGCCAGTTCGTACGAAAAACCTGTCGTTATAAGCTAGAATTTTGTTAATTGCCGCAAACACGCGTGGAATGTGCAGGAAGAAATCACAACTGGTAATGGATGAGAATCATCTTTCTGGTGAGTGCCTCCGGGCGTAACAAGCCACTAAACGTAAACGGATGTCTTCAAAGCACACGAGAATATCTCTTTTGAGTTCGTGCATTTTTAAACGCACTACCTCCCTCATAAGATTGTAACACATAGCTATGACACCCATTCCGACAAGTAGGTAGACGAAATTTATCACCAATTTCGTTTGATGGCCGCTTTTTGATTCGGAAATATTAGCGCCAGGGACTAAATCGCCGAATCCAATTTTGCATAACGAAGTGACACAAAAATAAGTGCTGTCCAAATAGTCCCACTTTTCCCACTCAGCAAACATGATGGTTCCGGTAGCAATGTACGCACCTAGCACCCAGAGGCAAGCTGTTGACGGAACGATAACTTTTCTGGGCATCATTTCTTTTTTGTGTGAACTTGTGCAACAGTTTGACATTTTGGTGTAGAACCACCGGAAGACAGAAGCCAAGACTTTGCCCATGTTCATGAAGTAAAGGACGTAGAGAGGAACTCCAAAAATGGCATAAACGATTGTTGCAGCTTTGCCGAGATTTGTACGCGGTACGAGGTTCCCATAGCCGATCATAGTGAAAACGGACAGGCAGAACATCAAAGCGGCCGGAAATGACCAGGATTCAGTGACGGTGCGACCATCGTATCCACGTTTCACAGCACCGGCCACACCCTGCTGAAAGTCCTTAAGGATAACATTGGCCTTCCGCGACCATCTGGAGTGGTTGAAGACATTCTCCGCCTGCATCACATCCCAAAGATACGAAGCGCAATTTCTCCTCATCCCTTCAACTTGCTCCAACTCCGGTCTTTCTTCTCTTGACTCGATATGAATGAAACCAAATGCTCCTACCACGGCATACCCGACGATGAGGCCTCCGACGCCAACCTGAGTGCACATGAACGCAACAACTTTTCGACAGCAGTTCTTGATTTTCTCCTTCGGGTCGTGCTCACGGTCACTCCCAGCGGAGGAGTACGACTCCCGACTTCGGACGGATTCCCTGAAACGCGATCTGCTCTGCCTCATTTCCCTGGTCAGACTGAAGCTAATTTTAGTTTACTTCCCAACCCGTTCCCTTTCCACCTTCCACATCCAACGACTAAAGCTGGGTTCACATGTACGCGGCATCCGCGGCATACGCGGTATCCGCGGCAAGACGGCAAAGACGGCAGGCTTCCGATTGGCCAGCGCCTCGAAGGGTGGGGGTGACGCGTTTGCCGCGCTGCCCAAGGTCACATATCAAAATTATTAGATATTTCCGTCGATGCCGCGTATGCCGCGTTGCGCAGTGGGTCCCCGCGCAAGGTGTGTGTGTGTGTGTGTTGTTCTTCTACTTCTATTTCATGAATTATTGCAGGTGTGTGCAAAAGAAAACAACCTTGCAAGTCTTCTTTTTAATTAATTTACTACCTAATTCACATTAACATTAAGTAGTTAGTAGGATATTCATGTAATTACCGAGAAAATAATATTTCAGTAGGTAAAAGTAATATTTCGGATGGTAAAATGACTATAATGATAACAATGATAACAATGAAAAAAATTGCCACTAGGTCTTCCGCGCTGCTCCTTGCCGCGCCCATGTGAACGGCTAGCCGCGTTGCCGTCCCCCCTCCACGTCCTACTGGTCTTGCCGTCGATGCCGCGGATGCCGCGAATGCCGCGGATGCCGCGTACATGTGAACCCAGCTTAACAGTTTAAAGGGGGGTCTTGAACCCCACACAATCATGGAAAGCGTCCTTACACAGTTATCACTGAAAATCTCAAGTTAAATCTAAGGTCTGAAGGGTATTGGTATCCCTCAAGTCACGGTGAGGTGTTCAGTACCCTCGTAACAGAAGTGGAAGATTCTAAGTTGAGTCAGAGTAAGATTCCTTTATGAACTTTTTAGTAGAAGCAGAGACATTCGCCCTGTGCTTCCCCCTTCTCGGTGATTTATCACTATTTTATATTCTCCATAAGCTCCGTTCTTTCTCTGAATTTACACGAAGAGAATGAGGTGTAATATGGTTTATTGTACTTTTTCGTTGAATATTAGGATTCATGGAAACCGAAGTAGGAAATTAAATTTTGCTGCGTATCATACAACCCCTTATACTCAATGGAAGCAAGGAAGTCGTGAAGAACATATCGCAGCAGTGGTTGTTCGTAACAACAATTATAAATTCTCAACCACGACATTTAACCCCCTTTTATACACAGAGTTTATTACATAAGTTCCACAAGAATCGTTTTTTGTTCGAATAAATTAGTAGTTCAATAATCAACTGAAACATATGAATTGATATAAAATATCACAAGTTAGCTACGAACTCGTAGATCATCATTCGGAAAAACTAGCAAAAGCAAAACCAGATCGAAATAATTTTCTTCCTCGTTATTCAACCAACAGGTGGATACACGGTTACATCTACTCACTGAACACCAATGTCGATAACAATATTTGATTCGAGTTTGGGCACTTTATACCTTTTGCGGCATGGGTCATTGGGAACTTAACAGCATTCTTTTATCGAAATGTTTGGAGAAAATAGGTAGGCAAACAGCTTTGGCGTATTTGAATCAACCTTCGTTGCTAAAACTAATCAAGTTTCTTTCCGGATTTTGACATGCCCATGTGGATCCATTGGAATTTTGGCGACTAAAATTGAATAACTTGGCATTCAAATTATTTGACAGGAATCTGATGTTTGTTGAGTAGTTCAATAAAGGTCAACAGTTTATGTGAGAAACATCAATCTGTTTTTCCAAAATGTCGTTTGTCCCACGTCGTTTAGAATAATATTTTCAAATCCAATTATACAATTTCAAACTCATAACCGAGTAAAAGGTAGTGCATCTACCTACCTACCGCAGTAAGTTACCAAGGTAAGATTACAGGCTGTCTTATAGGATATCAATGTACTAGGTATAGACCTATACCTAGTACATTGGTACCTGTACGTGTAGGTTTAGCGTTTTGACTAAAACAAGATACATAATAATTATGAAAGTATTAATACATTACTCAACAATAACCACCTGGTTTCATCTAGATATCCTCAAACGTTCTTCCGACCTAACAGCCACAAGTTATGAATCGTTTACCGCGGAGCAGTTGGGTCAACCCTGATCATTTTTTCTACCTATTCCAGGTCAATAAATACATCGATTACTAATATTGTCGGTGAGCACAAGGATAATGCTTTACAGTTACGTGACATTCTCTACATTACCTTGATCTGGTCTCAAGTTGGTGCCACGGTCATGTCAATCGTTTTCTAGCGAGCCAGGTAGATAGGAAATAGAAGCGCAGGGTCACAGCAGAAAAATCCCAAATTCGCAAGAAGAAAATTTATGTTGGAATAAGTGAAAGTAAAAGGTGAGTGACCGCGGCAAATGGACTCAAGTTATGACCACATTGAATGGCAATCTGGACGTTTCCAACACTTCCTCAGTTCCGACTTCGATTCGACATTCGACGAGACGACGATAAACCCGACCCCTCTCGCTCACTCCGTCTTTCCAACCAGCCGAACACACCCGAGTTGCCGATAAAACCCGAAGTCACCATAACGATTGTCCAACAATCATAAAAGAAGCCAAAGAAATGATGTATACTAAACTTACAAGAAGATGGATACTCTATAACGCCACCACGGTCAGTAATATCCATGTCTGCCTTAGCATCCATGAAGTCCATTCCACGATTTTTGTTTTGTTTGTTTGTTGGTAGTTAAATTTGTTAGAATAAAAAATATTTTTTATTCTAAGAAAAAGAATAGAATTTCTAAAAAGAATTTTATTTACCTCTACCGACCTAGGATGATTGTCATCAACCTCTGAACTTCAGAAAGACTTCATATCTGTTTGGAACTGATAAGGTTTTAGGAACTCATGGTTTTTACCCGCCTGGTTGAGTTTTCATATTACATAGGAAGACGTTGAAGTAAACATATTTTTAGTAGGTAGTGTATAATGATAATTTATGAGAAACATGAAATTTTCAAGTTTCTCATAAATTATCATTAACTATCTACTAAAAATATGTTTACTTCAACGTCTACCAATGTAACTAACATGCTCCATGCATTGTCTCAAGTAATATCCATGTTCCCTTCTTCTGCTAAAACGTAAACACAAATACCTACTACTGTGTAATCATAATGGATGTCTTTTCGTTAATTTTCAAGTCCTCAAGTCGATAATAATTATTGAATAATTATTATTCAATACTCAAGTCATCTAATAGGTAAGGGACGTACGATACTTCAAAAAATATCGATACATATCTTAACCTTGAAATTTGACAAGTTTTTCTGAAATAATTTTGTTATCACTGCTATCTAGTGGCCTTCCTATTCCTAGTCCCAACCGGTTTTAGCTTTTGACGTGATTGCTAAATTCATAAATGCCACGCATCAGCATATGATATTTCGTTGAAGTTGCTCATCAACCTGCGCATCTGAAGTTATTTGGGATCCTACCTCCGTTTCTCACTTTGTGGACGACAGCTGGGTAGGTACCTACTCGTATGGTGTAAACAACTAGGAACTCGGATCTTTTGTGACTTTGTCAAGTTCTTCATGTTGACAAAAACAAAATGAGTTCATGTACAAGCTCTATATAAACGTAGCGGGGTAAAATCTGGAAAACCAAAGGGTGAAAAACATTACAAGATGCATGAATGGGAAGAAAATCGTAAAAGTGAAAAACATTAATATGGTGTAATGTTTTCGGTCAATGAGCTTTGGGGTAATTTGCAGAATCAATCAAGATAACTTCAATATTTTATCATTAAATATAATATATTTTAAAATTCTTGTTGTTTTTGTTGTATTCAATACTATTCAATGGCTTTCTTAATTTTACCTACAAATATAATAAGAAGGTATATATTATTATTAATATAATAATATTATTGTTTGCTCCCATTTACAATTTGTAATCCAGCTGTCTGGTATCTGTCTGTTCCTACCTACTACATTAAAAAATTATAAACTACCAGCCGGTCTATTCGGAGTCCTTCAACATGAATTTGAGCATGCAATGCGTTAAATGAACTGGCTGTGTTTAAACTTGAATTTGATTTGATTTGTAAATAACTTACAAATGTTACAATTATTGCATTTACAAACACAGCCTAGTCCTTTTCATATAAATTTCGCGTTGAATCTCGATACTTATGTTGTACTATTGTGTTAATGTATGTCTGAAACAGGAGGGGATTATTATTATTATTATTTTTTTTTTTGCGCCTACAGAGAAATTGGGTCATGCAGTTTGGTGTGCTGTCAACGAACCCCAATTTTTTCGTTCACCACACGAGCCATTTACTATGGGCTCCGACGTTAGTGAGGTGCTTTGCCTCCAGACCTTTGCCTCGAAATATCGCAGTAAGTTCTCAATTTTTATCGCAGTAACTTCTCGAAATATCGCAGTAAAATCTCAATTTTTGATTCAATGAAAAGAAATTGGAGTTGTTACAGACATACACCGATGTTTCCGCTGCCAAAAACAACAGTGGTAAACCAAGATTTAAAAAAAAACCGAATTGATCGCTCTTGATATTTATTCGTTTGTTTCTCATCAATTTTCTTTTCACCTTAGTCTTTGAGATTCATTAGTTATCACAGTGGGACGTTTAGTTTGGTCATTCCATTATATTATATTTATATACCTAGTATATAGTCTCAACTTAGTAGGATCTTGCTATCTTTAAACATTGAGGTTTCTAAACATGAAAAGGTACCTGTTTCTGTCTCAATCGCCCAGCCAGCTGATGATACGGTGATGGCTACTGTGTTCTATATTGTTCCCTCAATGTGAAAAGGTTTGATGGAAACAAGTAGTTAATACTATGGGTCGATAACGGTTTTGTTGAAGTAGTTTTGGCTCACTTCTGGTTTGTCTTCTCTTTTATTTTATCCAACATGTTCCGCCTTCGTCATTCTGTTAATAAAAATCGATCGATCGAGACCCAGCTAATTTCCTTAAATTCAGCCCTTGGTAATTTTTTCCGTTTTGCGCTTGCACTGCTTCAAGAAGTCGTTGTCCAGGGTGAGAAAATAATTCTGATGGACCAAGGAGTGTGGTTATTTCCCTTGGTCTACATTTGTGGTGATGCGAACGGAGCGAAATGAATTGAAAACTTGGGCGTGTATTGTAGACCTCGTATAATATACGAGGGCGATTCAAATTTTATTTGAATCAAAAGTCTCTGCCTACTGATTTAGGTAACATTTATAGTTTATATCTCAATAGATGAGATCGTACTGGGTTCAACTCAGCTTATAGTGAAACTGCGACGTTCAAACTCACCCAGGTTGATTCTCCTACCTGTGAAAAATCGTATTTCAATCCTATTTTGTTTAAAAATTTAATCTCTTCCCCGAATTCTCAAATTCCGGATGAAGTTGGATAAAAACCGTTATGAATAATCAAGAATCCTAAATATACTTTGTGAATTCTCCACATTAAGTGGGAGATGTACTTTCTACGACCACATCACGATGTACGCTATTTGATGTACCTAATCGATTTTGAATTCAAATGTTTGTACAGAAATCTTACAGGCTACTGGGAGTGGCCAATGATAGTGACCAAGAAACTGTTCGACTGGCATTCCTTGACCTGGTGAAACGGTTCCATCCTGACAGCAAGAGTCATGAAGCTGACGCTGAGAAATTCAATGAGGTGAGGCACGTACATGGGCAATAGCCACAGCATATCCCGTCATAGCCAACCTTAAGTTCTTCAATATCAGGTGCTTGTATACATGTAAAAGAACAAGTAATTGTATTACAACCTCTAATCTATGGATCCTTAGTACTACCTACTTGGCCCGTAATCTCATCGGGTACCTTGTGATTCAGCAAGGGTGAGCGTGTCTCGTTTGAAATATTTATTTTGTAAATAATGAGGCACTAGTGTACTCATGAATTGTACGAATATATTCTAGATTGAAACAGCATACAGAATTCTGCAAGCCGAGTTTATCAAGAGCCGATTAAACAAAGAGGAAGGCGAAGGGGAGTACGGACCATACTATAAGGACAAATCTGAGGACAGCGTAGAATATGATATTCAAGTAAGTCGCTATTCCAACATATGTCCTACAAAGAGTATATTGTTCTTATTATACCACCTTCAATACTTTCCTCTCAGCTACTCGTACATACCCAGTTACATACTACTATAAAATATTGCCGTTTCGTTGGGCAGAGTTATACATCTAGGTACCTGTTACAATAATTGAACGAGCTGAACGTGAAGCGCCACTCAAACACATTTCGTTTGCCTGCTAGGGTCGTGTAGTTAGAAACTACTACAACCTCCGAATAAATCATGTGTATCTCGTCTACTTACTATAACTTCTTCCAATTATCCTATCATGCAATAACGACCTGTAGAATGAATTTCTTTAATGTTTTATTACTTGTTATTGTTCCGGTAGCACACAGCCCCCCAACATCGGCAGTACTTGAGTCACCATGGGTACGGGGCGGGAACGCCTTTTCAGAGAGAGAAACAGTTTGCTCAACATAGAGCTTCCAAAGCAGCCGAGAGAGTCACTGAGTACAAAGTTTCACAAATCGCCAATCAAAGCTCAACAGAATTACAGAAAAAACAAGAAAAAGCCAAAGTGAGAGATATCAGAACTGGGTGAGTGAACCTACCTACTCGACAATCTTACCAATTACTCACTTATTCCTGATAATAATTATTATAGTCGGTTTGAAACCGACGGTTTCGGTTTTATAGTATTGCTTTTATAGTATTGCTTTGTTATTATGTAACCCTGGGGCACTTTCCACCCCAATAGTATTGGTGGCAGTACTTGTGATTACGCTGCACCCAGTAAATCGTCCCTTAAGATCCCACAAGGACTAAAGTAGGAGAGATAAGAGGGGTACCTGTCAAAAGTGACCCTGTCCCAGTCGCATTCGACACCAACCATTGATACACCTCTACCTATAAGGTGGGGTACCCATGTGACAGGTGGGAACACCACTTGTCAACTCACCCCCTGACCTCCCCTAATACCATGCCATCGAAATCAAAACTTTTATTCTATATTACTTAAAACACCGCCTGTACATTTGCACACCAATATTTTACCTCATTTGATGTTACAGTGGTGTCTCGCTCAGCGAGCTCAACAAGGCAGGTGGACAGAATAAAGAGCGGGTCTTTTTGAGGACCCTAGCCGTCGGATCGCATTGGCGCGTTCTGGCCGTGAGGCAGGTGATGACCACCGCATATGGGGTTCTGCTAGGTGCGGACATTGTGGCGAAGAACGCTTGGGCTGAGGGAGAGGTCTCGTCAACACTGCTTCCGAAGCGATACTCATCGGCTCTCCTCGACCGCCTAAACACCTTCAATAATTACACCGGTGAGACGCCACCTCTTGAACTCGCACGCGCTGGGTTTATATACTCTATAAGCGGCCTGCACTGTCCCGAATGTAACCTGGAACTACAGGGGATTAAGCGGACTGACGTACCTATTGCCATACATCAGGTACTGGCACCAACCTGTAATTACTTAGCAGCTATGCGGCTGTCCACAGTCACCGATGGGCACATGTTCGATTTGTGCAAAACCGGACCAACCTGGGAAGGAACCTCGGGAGATCGGGGACCTGCTCCTATTTCGAGTTGTGCTGGCTTGGAATGTACATGGTGTGAAACACTAGCGTGCAAAATTTGTTTAACTAACCCATGGGAAATTTTATCTAGGCCATGCCTACACTTGTGTACTTGCAGGCCATGCGCAAGAAATTTGATGAGTTGTCCGGTGTGTAGGTGCCTTATATGGGGTGTTACCCGTGTTTATATACCCTAATATGACCTTGTATAAATGATAATATTGGATAAATACAGTGCAAATTTTTATGGATTTTAAAATGATTTATTTAACCTATTAAAACATAATATGTTTTATATATTATCTGTATACCACCTCCACTAGGTGGTATCCGGGGGGGTGGTGATGGTGAAAGTTGTTGGAGTGGTCTGACGTTACCAGTTATAATCCCGAGGGGCTATTCACCTACAGCTTCACACCCAGCAGACATTTACTCCCTGATCATTGTGTACAGGCGGTGTTTTAAGTAATATAGAATAAAAGTTTTGATTTCGATGGCATGGTAGGTACATTTATTGGGGGAGGTCAGGGGGTGAGTTGACAAGTGGTGTTCCCACCTGTCACATGGGTACCACACCTTATAGGTAGAGGTGTATCAATGGTTGGTGTCGAATGTGACATGGGGGTAGAGGGGTACCCCTCTTATCTCTCCTACTGACTAACTCAGTTTTTTGGCAAAATGAGTTAGGAAAGGATACTTATGCGAAATCTCTCGGTACGTCTTTCTAGCTCATTGGTTTGCCCTTCATTGCAATGCAGGAAAAGACTAGAAAAGGCACGATAACCATGTAAATTACTACAGTACTTTGGAAAATCTGAAAAATTAGACCTTGTGGGATCTTGAGGGACGAAATTCAACATAATTGCTTGCCATAAACTATAAAAATGAACCATCATTGCACTTCCTCCAAACAAGTTTGAAATTTGATGATACCAAACACGAATTGGTGTACTGGTACCGACTAATACTGAGTGGCATTTTCAAGAATTTCAAGTAAAATTTGTGATTAGGTTTTCTCTTTCCTAGGTTCGGAATGGAGCGACTAGTCGAAGATCTTATTCAAGAATCCATGACTCGGGGTGAATTTGACAATTTGGGCGGGAAAGGGAAACCCCTCAAAAGCCGCACATCTCACAATCCTTACGTAGATTTTGTCACGCATAAGATGAATGAGGTAAGTTTTAAGGATGCCTACAACTAGTGTGATTTTTTAATGGTGGAAACTAAGTATTTCTACGTCAAACATATCAAAACCCAGGTGGTGCGCGCTGAGACTGTTAGGTCTAATTCTTGCACCAATGCAATCCGCCACGTGGTATCCATCAAAACTATCGCAGTTATCGAAAAGAAAAGGTCTTATAGGTATTTGCTCTTAATTGCGATTCTTTGGACTCTCCAGTAAATCACGTCTATCTGTATAGGAAGAAAAAAAATTGTTTCAATTTGAGAACTGCCTCAGATTTACAAAATATGTTACTAAACATGATAGGTACGAGTCTTTATCTGCTAAGGTGTTCCGTTCGAGTGTTTATCCATTTGATCACTTTTGTTAGTCCAGTTTTTGTATTAGTTCCTGTTTGTATTAGATCCTCCAGTCAATATTTAGTATCATTACAACTAGATACAAATTATTGTTAGGTATTTGTAAACATTTTATTTCCCTCATAGATTTTGTTAAACATGAAAAGAGAGGAATTACTGTGTACACCTACTTAACTTCACATTTTCGTTAATTCCGAAAATTAAGCTTAGCTATCGAATTAGGAAGAACCTGAGTTCTCCACGCTGTGGGCTTACCTGGAAACACACGGCCATTTTGGCCTGTGATCAAAAGCAACACCAGCTTCTCTCTTGTATGCCAAGACCTGGAATTCCGCCAGGACAAACACGCAGCTACAAATTGAAACAGGTCCGCCACACGGTTGCAATGGGATCACGTTGTAGGTCGATTGCTACCTGTCATATTACTTTTTGTTTGTTGGCATGGACTAATTCTCTTTGGAAACGAATTATCCATCTTGAAGAGAAGAGGTCAAGTTGCTCTCTTGGATTCCTAAAGCTCACGCATCTTACAAGTATGTCATGATCAGGGTTCAGGAGGAAGGACGAGTGTTCATTTGATGCAGCATGTAAACTACAGCTCTTCATTCTTAAATGACCGGCTGTCTCCCTCATCAGAAATAATTTCTTGAACAATGTAACGGATCATATGGCACACCCTGAAACCTGAACCGGACTCCATACATGTAGTAACATGTTACGAAAGCAACAATGACAACGGGGATTCCATTTTGAAAAACAACGACCTGAGATGTCCAGTTAATCTCTTTAAACAAATCTTCGCAGTATTGATTGAGCGTACCAATTCAACGTAGTTACACTATGTACCTTCCTGTATTATTAATAATACTATCGAAGACCCATTTGTTCTTCCCAATTCTGTCTGCTAAGTGTTGAGAGAGACTTTCGAGTTGTTAATAAATATAAGTTCCAACCTACCCAGCTAAAGGCAGGAAGGATATTTTCGAGCAATATATAGTATCCAATAAAATTCAATTTATCGGATACATTCATGATATGAATCAAAAAATTATTGTTGTAAGGTCCTAGGTCATTAATATTTCGTCAATCGTGTTTTGCAAGGCAGGTATTGATCGACAATGGGTTCACACCGCAGTGGATTACTCTTGCTAAAGAGATACGTGAACATCGTGACCAAATAAAAAATAAGCTTGCGAAAACTAGAGCCAAATTAGGCCCCTTGCCACTGACCTGGGATGATATGAAGTACTGGATTACATCTGTCGAGAGAATCGAGAACGATGCTCAATACCTCAATTCAAGAATAGGTACCCTAATAATCATTCAAATGTTTCTTTATTATTATTTACTTGCTCATTTCTTAGGTGCTCAACTGTATTTTTATTTATTTATTTTTCTAAATCGTCCATCATTCAACACTTGCCGTGAGATGATGAGTTCTCGTTTGCTCTCCTTCTTTTGCTTCTAGATTTTTACAACCTCGTAGTGCCTATCCTCAATAAACAAATGACCCACTTCAACCTGGCTTTGGAATCTGATAAACTGTTGCGAGAACCGCAGATGATGCAGGTAAACAATGAAGAGAAAGATCAGAAGACTACGGTCGAAGATGTTTATGATAGCAGCTGGTGGAATTTGATATCAAATTTTTTATTTCGTCGGTAAGAAACTATTGGTACTTTTCTTGTCACTATATGAAGATCTATTTACACGTATGCTGTACATGTACGTTTGCTGATGGTATGTTAATTGTTCTTCCAGAATGAAAACGCAGTAACTGTCACGTTTTAGTAGGCATGTATTATTAAAAATGGATATTTGTGGTGGCGAAGCCCAATAGCTATATGTCGATCAAGCTTAGCTGTCAATAAAGTTGATGATACTCTCTGAGTAGGTGAGTGCATGAGTTGTACTTCTTATCCTTTCTGAAGCTAGGATCAGCCTTACTAGAAATATACCTAATAGATACCTACGTATGAATAACTAAGTCCCAGTCATGTAGCATGACCCAGTGAGTGGATTTTCGAAGTAATGTTCTGGAACAACCTTCAACCGGCTAATATTCATTGCAGATTTTCACGGTTATTGGTACTAAGGGTTCAGCGTTACCAATTACTACTCACCCTTGACACAGTTATGAAAAAAGTTCCCAAAATACACAATATTCTGTACCTATCTAACCCCTACAAAATTCATTAGGATATTTTCCATGAAAATTGCATTGATATTTGATTTGGCTATTGACCTTAATAAAAATAATTTTATTGAGATGCGCTATCATTTCAAACTTACGACCTGTTGTACTCAGAAAACGTAGTCTGATGCGGAAGACTGACATGTATTAAAAAAACCTAAATAAAGAATTAACTTTTTATTTGAACTCGGAGCTACCTGCGAATTCTGAATATTTCAGCGCGTATTTCTAGAGTCATGCAGAATTAAATTTTTGGAGTTTTACATACCTTTCAAGGGCCAAATCTAAGTACAGGGCCCTGCATAGGTTTCTTCTTCAACCTACCCGCGCAAACCATTGAACTGTAAGTAGGTAGCTAGGAATTGCAAATAAACCAAATTCGTAAATAATAAAACCATCTATTCAATTATCTTATTTACACTTTTAGGCGTTTCATGGTAGACACATTCTTCTTGGCGCTCGCAAATTCAACGTATTATATCTATCAAATAGAAAACATCCATGGAAGAACCCCCCCCCCCCCCTCAAAAAAAGATTTAATGAAAAATATTTACATTCATTTTCTATTTATACAATAATTACAAATAAGTGTAGTATAATACATGTTGTTATCGTAGGATTCGCTTCCTCGTCGATTTTCCAGTAGGTACTACCTAATTCGAGCCCATCTTTCGGCTGCCACAAGTTAGGAAAAATAGAAAGTCACATTTTTCGTCACATTTGGCAATTGGTTTTCAATTTTTTTAAAAATATTACCACGAATCCCCTTGAACTTAATTTCGCTCATTATTCTGGTATCCATCATTTTTGTTGAACGTATGGAGTGGTTGTGATGGCTCGGGAAAAGATTGAGATTATTGTGGTTGGCAGTATGTTGGTACATACTTACGCAAGAAACCACTTGTTTTTAAGGTTTTATAAATAGACAATCTTCCTTCAAAGTACTTACAGAATAGATCTCCGAGGCACCTATTTATTATGGCCGTAGGTACCTACTTGTATGCAACCATGCAGGAGAATTGCTAAGTGCCATCTGATTGGGCGTCGACTTCGGTTACAAATATGTACACCTATTAGGTTACATGTTATTAGGTTCAACAGCTTACTTGTCTAACAAAAAAGGCGAGATCACCTAATACAAAAGTTATACCCCGACTGGGATAGATTTATACCAATTTTTCTCTCCTATCGTCGTTTCTCCTGTTTTTTGTGTTTTTTTGTTGTTGAGCAAAACGAAATTATAGAACGTTCATTCGAATGGAGTCATTTCGCTTTTTCCACTCGTTTTCGGATGACTGGGCCAAGCCTAACTGCGCGACACTTTGAGACCCTCGCGAAGTTGATGCTACCTCATGGCAAAGCCGGAGAAGAGGATGATACTCATGTAGATCTGCGAGGATTGGGGTCCACAAGAGGGAGACGTTACTGAAAAAAAAGTAATAATTTTATATAATATTGTCAAGTATAATTTAAATAGTTCAACAGTTATTATTTAACAAATGATATTTCTGGTTGTAACACAGAGCTGGTCATGTGATACACGGCCCAGTTATGCTAGAAACACTATGAGAAAAATAAAGAAGACTTCCATCTACTAGAATGTAATCTTTTATCTGCTAGAAAGAATGCAACAAATAGTTGACAACAATATAGTACTTCATTAGACAGAAGCTTCGCCCTAGGTAATTGAATTAATCATGAAGTTGGTGCAATAACGATATTACAAGTATGCAGGCGTTGTATTAAGATGAAATGGTTCCTTTCATCCTTATTCAACATTGAAAATGTGACCAGGGTCGAAGCCCCTCTGGTATTTTGTTACCCAAAAACCGCAAAACACGGAATATTTGTTGTAGTTATGTTTCTAACAATAACAGTAAAAATGCAACAATACCCCCCCCCCCCCCCCCCCTTAACGACTGATGTGGACATAGCATACTACGTATTTTTACTTAAATTTTACCTACATTCTCTATTTTCTTTATTCAAGTGCTATTGTATTAATTTATAGGAATTTATGATGGTTTAGCTACGGATGAGCTAAATTATGCCAACTGAAGATGTTGCATTCTAGAAGTTGATTGAACTAACAGGGCAATAACATATAAATTTACTTTAATACTCTGTAAATACACAATTTACCGTAAAATTTTGTATTTAGCAGTTCGTTTGAATCTAAGTATTTTTCTCAATATCATACTGTAAGGAACACACCTCGTTCGGGAACGGGCTCGGACGTCCTTGGGCCCATAGTGAGCTCAACGGACTTTCGAAAGACGGTGGCGACGAGAGCTGTACATCTCAGGGTAAGGTTCCCATTGGACGACACGTGCGAAGGGTCGACTCGGAGCTCTAGTGGCAAGACAGAAGTCATCAGACCGTCACCGGCGTTGAAAAACTTAGTTGATGGGTATCCCACCTATAAAACAAAACTATCGTAAGAACCAGGCATTCCAATAGAATGTGCGAATAGAGATGGACCAATCGTGTAATCTTTCTCACTCGGCATGACTGGAGTTTCATCATTAGCAATAAGGACCATTGTGCGACGGTAGACAATTTTCATATTTTCGGTTCCTAGTGAAAGCTGACTACATGTACATAGGAAAGAATGGAACAAAGGCCTTCTAGAAAAAACCTTAAGTAAAAAGGATGACTCAGTTGAAGGTTGAGAAAATGAAGATGAATGGGAGTCTTGAAGTAATTAGTAAGTCTTGACCATTTCCCTAATTGGAGAATGTAATTAAAGTGCCCGTTTTATGTTAGGCAGAGACAACTATTTATTCGATTATAATTTTATTTATTTACTTTATAATCGTGTATATAACCGGTTTAGGAATGCGAACAGGAATTATGGAGGGACTAGTATTTCATTCCCCCCGAGGTTTATATTTTATTATGAATATTTGAGTTGGAAAAGGAAAACGTCGGAGAATTATATGGACGAGACCCTTGTAAATAGGGGATATTATTGTGTTTGATAAATTATGACGTTGATTTTATGGGTAACTTCGGGTGAGATGAGAGCGAATTACAGATCTGAGATAGACGGAAATAAAAATGTTCTATCACTATGAGCGAATTTTCAAAGTAACTGACGAAGTAGTGGGTGCTGACAATGTAAAGTGTATTTCGTGCTATATATATATGATGTCATATATAATATCATATAGGTACACTTTCAATTGCACCTGTAGGGTTTTAAAGAGTTTTCTATACATTGAATGTATAGAAAATTCTCTCAAGATTTTCCCATTGTTATCCTCGGGAAAATCTTGAAAAAGTCGTACTTTTCGGAGGGACAGCACTCATCTTTAAGAGGTGGATTCAGAATGCTTTAAAATTTGTATTAAATGTTTTAAAAATATTCGGATTCTAAAAGTTTATTTTCTTCAAACGTTTGCTAATTAAGTAAATATATGATGATTGAATGCGTTTATGATAGAATCAGCGTACAATAATGTTCGTATTTATTATTGTAGATTTATCCTTAGTGCCGCCAAGTCATCTGGTCGACTTGCCATACGGAGCTGTATAAATCAAAATGACCGTCGTAGATAAAGATCTGAAGACGAATTAACCGAAGCGGGGAAACATTCGAGGTAATTTTCTGCTCGATTAGACCGGACCACGGGTGGAACTCCCTTTTAGTGACTTCAATAGGCTCTAGAACGTGAGGTTGGTAGTGCTTGAGGGCAGTAGGTCATTCCATGATTGTGATGAATGGCATTGCAGTTGCTACGTGGTCCCTACCTCTCCGATCCAAACCAACCAGCCAATGACATACTCACTTGTTGTGAACATTCCTGATGAAAATTGAGAGAAGGAAATGAGAAGACTCCCCACCATAGGATAAGAGGTTTGAAAGTTATTTTGAATTATCAAAATAATAGGTAACTAAATATACAGACAACACTTTATTTATTTGGGTAAGGGGTAATTTCAAGATTTTCAGAATGCTTTTTGCAACACTAAAAAATGTTACGGTAAAAAGGAACACCTACGCCGTCATCTCCTCTTTCAACCTAAGGTGCTCTGATTTGATGGGGTCCCACAAGTCCCATGGCAACTTGGGTGAGAATGAAAAGTTAAGAAGTCACTCCAATTAGCTGCTCACAATTCAAAAGTAATACTGTTAATTCAGAGAAGTAAGAATTTGTACCCACTCTTCAATCTAAAAATCACGCATTACTAAAATCACGCATTACTAAAATTCAGAGAAGTAAGAATTTGTACCCACTCTTCAATCTAAAAATCACGCATTACTAAAATTTGATGACTCAATAGACCTACTACTGCAATAGATCTACATAACGCTTGGAACAACTCAGCGCCACTTTCATTGATCGAACTTATTGAATTATCGAAACATTTTAGGAATTACTTGATATAATGCTGATTATTCTTGGAGGATATTTGAATGTGTAGTGTGTAGGACCCTCTCTCACTTGAAATAGCACATCAGCTGTGCATGTTTTATAACAAGACGTAGACAACGGGTTTTATAAATCGAGGTTAGCAGTCGTGAGGGAAGGTTGCGATACATTAACAATAATTTCTAGTAATTAATAATAATTAATTAATTATTGCCGGCGTTGTTAGGTGGAAATGAAAACCCCAGATTTATATTGGTACAAAATATTTGTAATTAATTCGTCATCTCTATAAACGTTTCATCTACCTTCTAGTGATCTAGGTAGAAGGATGATCTGCTCGAAAAAGATAAACGGTTGTGTCAAGCATTTTTTTTCAACACGAGGGTACATTTTGCAACAGGTATGTTTTGCAAATTACTATTAATTATAATTAATTATCAAACCGTATTAATAATTATTATTATTCATTAACTCGATTACTCAACATCAACGTGCTACTTAAATCACCCGGGCCAGTGTGAACATGCCCTGACAGGATTCCCCCTCATGTTGCTGAAAAGAAAAAAAAAACTTGGTTGAAACATGAACGTAAATTTGAAAATTCGTTTTGAAGCCCTTGACCTAGGATTATGAAAAGTTTCAAGGAGCATTGTGGGGCTGGTTGGAACCCAGAAAATCGTATTTAAAAAAATCTGTTCATCCGCCTTTTAATAATACTATACATTGGTACAACACAATACTATGTCATATTTTGGCAAAAATTGGTTTATGCCTTCAAATGAACGGTCAAAGTACCCAAAGAACAAATCTTCCATTGTTACTAGGTAATGAGAATACGTGAATAGCCAATACTATGTCAGTCGCCATGTGTGAAAAATATTACTGTAACAAGATACTAGAATAGAGTATTGATAGCTGGGTGTGACGAACATTAGTGCACCAAAAAATGTATGTTTTTAATGATTCTTGCTCAGGACAGAATCGGACCACAATAGTGCAGCTATGTATTTTTTAAATAACAATAGCAATGCTATAAAAGCAATAAACCACAAGTTTCTGGAACCCGGACATACCCGTATGAAAGCCAACGCCATTCATGCGGCAATTGAAAAAGAGAAAAAGAATACGAACATTAAAATTGAAGTCCCACGAGAATGGGCCAATTGATACGGTCAGTATCTCGGAACAATCCCCTAAACGTGATCGAAATGCCCCAAAATAATTTTTCAATTTCGAAGCCCTCCTCTCGAATTCTTTTGTTCATCGCAAAGGAGATTCTCGCGGCGATAAGGTCAAGTGGTTAAGAATCATGTGGAGTCAGTACTGGAAAAACTGTCCTAGATCACTGTATTTCATATAATCGTTCGAGGACAACGAAGAATTCAAGGAGTTGAACCTTCTGAGGTCAAAACGAGTGACATCTTCGGGGCAGTGGAAACCTCCCAACACACTTCCTATTCCTTTGCCGTCTAAGAAAAAGAAAGATTCATTGGAGGTCATGATTTCTATCGAAACTTCTGAGAAGACGAGAAAACCGCTGAAAATTACATCACGGAAAGGGAAGATGACGATTTTCTGCTCCTGAATGTTTGCAATTGAAAAAATGAATCCATTCGGTCTTATCTTTAGTGTCTGTATAACTTTTAACGAGATTTTAAACAAAACTGTAGTTTTTTTAATATTTCAGTTTTGCACTAAGTAACTCAGCTTTTCCTCGTAAATCGCGCAGAGCAACAAAATACTGTCATGTTTTCCTGGAAGAAAAAGGGACGGAAAATTAAGCGAAAAATATCTTGTGGAACAGGACTTTATTGTCATTCACTTTGACTGTAAACATTTTCAGAGCTACACACGGTAAGGTTACATTTTTGATCAAAACTTTAAACGCAGTTTTCTGAGAATGGCGTTTTTGACATAGTATGGTGTTGTAATTAATACTAATTAATCTACCATTTAGTAATCTAGACAAAAGGTTGATCTGCACAAAGAAGATGATAAACCGTTGTGTCAAGAATCGTAGGGTTTTTCTTCTTTTTTCTCCATTTTCAAACTTTACACAAAGTAGTCCTTGGGTACCGACTAAACAAGAGTAACTTCAAGAGTGTGTCCCCTTTGAGATGGTTTCTCTCTTGAGCGAGGATCAAGCCAGCCTTATAAAAAAACCGCTCGCAGGTTACGCAAGCTCAAAAGAATGATAGCGATAAGCGAGATCAGTGGTCGCATAGTCCTTCGTGGTTGCGTCTTATCCTGATCAACAACGCGACGAAGCCACTCTCTCGTTTTTCCTTCGCCCGCACCGCTCGCATTAGTTTCCTTCAAGTTGACCTGCCTGTCATTGGCACCTTAAATTTTTTCGTTTTGCCCACCAGCCTCTATCAGCCTTTTAAAAACCAGGATTTGGACTAGGATCGACAGTCGATCCTATAGTCACTATTCTCTTCGTTTCTACACCCATTACCAAAGTTGGCATCCTTTGGCATTATTGGCATCCTTTCGTCACCACTACCTGTCACATGTTTCGATCGCCATTAGCCCAACATTCGTGCTAACTTTTACCCTCGACCTATATTACATGTTTCTGCAGCACTGCGACCATATTACCATACTAAATAAATCTCTCAATAAATCCTCTCAAATCTCTCTAAACTCTCAATAAATCCCGTCGTCAGCGAAGACGCCGCACCCTAGGATCGAATCCCACCGCCGTATTTTCGTTCGAAATTTCAATTTATTTTTATCATTTCGCTATTTTCATATTCATAATTTAAAGGAGATCCTAATTTTTTACGTTCGAAAACACATTTTTTTGTGTATATTATGTACTTGTCACTTAAGTAGGTTTCATTTGGCAACTTTCATTGAACAATGGTCAACAATTTAAATTAACTGTTTTTCAGTGATAATTGGTTTTTTTTATTCAATGAAATCGCTGCTCAAACAAACATTCGGTGCTACTAATATGATATCACAAAAACTAAATTTTAAAATACGGGTAGTTCAGAATTTAGTCACGCCATAAACACGTAAACAAACGTACTAACATATTACGTACCTACAGTTGAATTGAAATTAGTTTAGACCGAAGTAGAGCAATTTTTTGTAGGAGTAGCGGAACCAATACGTTTTTCAAACTAATTGCGTTACATTCTACCACTTCGGGGGCGGTGGAAAGTAAGGATCCTCGGGTTGATTGGCTTGAGCTTGGTTGTATCTGGATCCTATCGACCTCTGTTACAAAGATTCAGGGCCACTTCAAGAAAATGTTGGCATTTCTTTTCAACCTTCAGTACATTTTCGCTTGGAAGCAATCTTTACTGTGACAGTCGTGAAGATTGTACCCCGCCATGAAATACAATCTTTATAAAGAGGTATAACTGAAGAAAGGTACCTTCTACCACAGCAAGATTGCTTCCATTTGCTTACCTCAGGTAATCTCCATTCCTTCTAAGTTAGCCAGAATTAAAACAGTCGCTTCCTAAAAGACCTTCGCTTTCCACACCCCGTCCACAAAGTCGATTTAAATGCAAATTACTTTTCGTTCTATAGACCTATTTGATTCGTCGTTCCCACCACTCTAATCCTAGTTTGAACTTGTTGCCATAATATACGAAACTTATCAAGACCAATTTGCTGTTTACTTTCCCTGCTTTATCACACTGTGAAAGACCCGAAGCGTATTTGCTTGGCAATGATTTTCAAGCGGTTCGGAAGCGCTGTAGGTAGAAATGGTTTAATCAAGGTAGTTCCTTATATCTCAGAGATATTTACCGTAAGGTGCCAAGAATAGGTAAGTAACTTCCCGAGCGCTTCCAATCTCGGCGGCACACATTCTGACTTACATGTTTAATGTAAGTAGATGCCGCATGGGGAAAAGTGAAAGCGGAGCCGTATTTAAATTTCACTCCGTCAAAATAAAGCGATGGAAGGCCTTTAAAACTCGCGTTGTTTGACTTAAGCAAGTTACTCAATCTGCAATCTTACAAGCAGTAAGATAAACCCCAAAAAACACTCAGTGTAAAAATCATACCGCCTCTTGGTTTACGAGTTGAATCTTCTAAAAGGCACTGGCTTGACATACTGAACAGGAAGAATACATGGTAATTGGGTTTTGAAGTTATATAACTCGGGAAGTTTCACCAAGAAGGTATCAAGTTGATCGGCTGTAGACCCGTCAAAATGGCCCGAATCAACCCAAATTTGGGTTTTTGTTCCTACAATTTTCTTGGGTTGAAAATTTTCACCCGTTTCACCCGTTTCGAAATCTCCCTTGGGCGCCATGGCGAGACGTTTTTCTTACTAAACATCAATTTTCTTGGGTTGAGATATTAGGTTAAATCTTTCAAATGGCACTGAGTCATATTATAAGGAAGGTGTGCGTTTTTTCTGGGTTGAGATAATGGGTTAAATGTTTTAAACGGCTCTGTCTCAAGCTGAAACGAACCTCTGTGCAAAATTTCAGGTCAATCGGTGAAGGTGGAGAGGCTGTAGCTTTGCCTGTCTGAACAAAAATGAGGAAAAGAAGAAGAAGAAGGTAAGGGCGAAAAAAAGTGGGTTTGAAGTTCTATATAACTCGTATCGCTTAGACCTAGGTAAACTGGATTTCCGGAGTTAGAAAACGTGAGGTTAGAATCTAGGGAACAACATTAGGGTATGTGGTCTGTCATGGACTGAATTCAACACAGCTTGTCCCTGATAAGTCCCTCCCCTTCCTTTTCCTCTTATGTTTAGTTATTTAAAGAAAAAACTCTATTCTATGATCAATAATTAATTGTGTATAATACAAACTAATAACTATGCTTGACTTTTTTGTTGTTATAGATATGTAGGTATGTGCACTTTTCGAATGATCATTTCGGTACAAACGTTCTTGTAATACCAATATCCCCCAAAAACAACTCCGTTGTAAAAACTGGCCCGCCAAAAAACCTCAGCCGCAAAAAGGAATGATATCCATTATGCCCGCCAGCCACATATATAGGATGCTCGGTGCTTCGCACCTCGCTGTTGAGTGTGCATATAGAAACCTGACCCTCCTACCCCTAACCTCCACCGTCAATGTTTTCCTGTTCCCTGTCTCCTTCCCACAACCCCTCTCACCCTTAGTCACCCTCGGTTTCACCTAATATGTTTCCTCTGTTACACCAGCAGGGAGCTTTACGCTTCTTTCAATGCTGTTGGCGGGAGCTTTTTGCCAGATGAACAACCCTGAATTGAAGCATTACTTTATTATAGGTGTACCACCACTGATTACTCGTGACCGCCAGTAATACTTATAATATAGTATGACTTTCGTCATAAGTGATCACGCGTATTGATCTTTACAACTGAGTTTGAACTGAGGGCTCCCAACCAGAATGGCTTCTCAGTTTCTCCGCACATCCCGAATTTCAATTCCATTCTATGGGAAAACTCGAAAAACCGGATTCCGTAAGTAGTTCATATTGCAGAGAAAGGCGGGGTGGCCCAGAAACCCTGAAGCTCATACATCACCGCTCGCCCCCTCCATGCAATTTACACTAGCAATCTAATATATCTGAGTCCCCCATCCCCTCTTGCCACTCTCATCTCCCTTTCGCTATCTATCCTTTAAATTAATGATTCGTTCGAGTTATCAAGTAAAATAAGAGGAGAAAACATTTTTTTTTTGAGGCGTTTTTCAAGTTTGCTTGTTACCTACGCTTCTCCACTTTTTTACCCCCAGCCGTTCTGGAACGATTTAGAGGGGTTAATGTTTGGTGGTTATAAGACCCAATTCATCTTTCTTCCGAGCCTCCATACAATCTCTCAAAATGAATTTGAATGATGATCAGGATTTGAGAGAAAGTAGAACTGTGCTATTAGCGCTTCCACAGCCAGTGTCGGTACTACTCACATTTTTTTACAATACTTTTCAGATATACCTAATGTGATTGCTGCTATTTTATTCATACATTTACAAAGAACTAATCCTACAAGAACAAATCTTTTGGGACGCCGTCATCTCATTTTAATAAAATTTATCGAGGGGAAATGGGAAAATGGGAAAATGGGACTGTGGTCGAATGTTTGTGAAATGCTCCTAGTACAATTCTGATATTAGGGTCAGTCATCGCTATGTCAAAGACCCCTGTCAGCTATTTTTTGGTACATTATTTTCGAGTTGATAACGGGTGGAAAATAGTGAAATAATAAAGATTCAGGGTTAACTAAAATCGACAAAAAAGAAAAGGAAATCAATGTGAATATGAAATCTCAACTAGAGCGCGTTTCATCGGTACACAAGATTATTATACCATATACCGTAGGATATCCAGGAAAATGATTTAAGGTGTCGACTAAAGAGGAGTAACCGCAATGCAGAGAGTGTTGAAACGGAGCACAGTGGGACGAAACGTGAATCTAGCTGTTCAAAAGTCGAAAAATGAATGTCTGTTTTGGCAAGCCGGAACGTGTGTACCTGTTAGTTGTGATCTCAGGGAGAGCAGAACAGATAATTATAAGATGGGAAGTAAACTTTGAGCTGTATGAGTGAACAATGTATGTCAAACACAGCCTATGAATGTCTCTGTCGTTTAGTAAATCGTTACCTGAAAAAAACTCTTAGCACTTTCTGAAAGTGGTTTCAACAAAATATTACATATTTTGTTATTATATAACAAATTTTGTTATGGAGATCACAGAACGAGGTATGTAGACCACTTTCATGGAAGGAAAACAAAACTATCGTAGTATTTCATCTTCTTTTAATTTGTCTACGAACGCATGTTTCATGTACAAAAACGTTAATTCAATCATCTCTTTCTGGACTGCCCTTTACACGGAACCTTATGGAACCTGGAAACTAAGTTTTTATCGTATTCTGTTGGTTATTATCAACGTATTTCAATAAAAGTTTGGTTCCGGAGTCCTCCGGAAGTGGTGTGACATAATTTTGAAATGTTTCAGATAGGAAAATCGTCATGCGGCACAATTCTGAAACGATGGAAATTCTGAAAAAAAAAAGAAAAAAATTTCAGATACGTTGGTATCTTCTCGAATATTACTGGTGTTGACCGAAGAGTACCTAATTGAGAGATTCAGCATTATCCTTCGCGTATCATCTTCAGGTTATCACAACAATTCCCTTATACAAAAGTTCGTCGATGAAACAGCCGAGTTGTACATCAATCTATGCAGCTGGCACTACATTCCAGCGACAGTACACAAGACCCTGATTCACGGCCCTGCGATAGTTCAAAATTTCCTCATCCCATCAAGCAACTTTCCGAAGACGTGCAAGAGTTTCGCCACAAAAAGATGACGAAATTGCGGGAGGCATTTTCCAGGAAAACCAGGACATCATGAATCGCTTGCTGGTGACATCTGACACTCTCTATAGCCTTCACCCCATGCAGGATAACGCTGTTTAACTACCAAAAATCCGCTCGCCACCTCGTGATGGACAACCCTGATTCTGATGATGAAAAATAACAAGAAACAGAAGATAATGAATTGAGTGGATTCAGAGAAATCTGTTTGAGTTGCCATTTCATAATGCAACTGTACATAAATCAACTACTTTTATAAATAAATCTAGTCATGGAAAACCGTACGTTTCTATCTAAAGTAAACCCTGACCTGTATACCTATAATATATGCCTATAAATATACCTGTAATAGGGGTATTCACATTCAAACGTGATTCTGACGAGAAACCTTGTAATCAGAAATATAAATAGTAGTACCTATTTAAGGTATAGGAATTCAACGAACATGGCTCTAAAGAGTTAAATTCTTAGGGGAAAGTTGGTAGGACCTTACTCTCACAGCAACTTAGAACTCGGTGCAATAGAATGTAAATATCCCAGTAGAATATTCGGCGGTATCACACAGTGACAGTTATTAAATCAAAACTTGCCTTTTGAAATTATGATCCCAACACTCAACGTATTATTATTATCGCGAAAGTAAAATGAATGACTCTATCAAACAAAATCACAGTCACTGGTTTTATGTAAAATTTTTTTGGGATGAAAGACCTCACCAGTCGTTTTTTAAATCTCTGCTATAATTGCAATATTTCGGTGCCGTTTGATGGCTCACCCTCTTCAGGCATGGATGTCACCTGTTTGTACAATAATAACATCTTATCAACTTATACAAATACAAATTTGACTTATGGTAATGACTTAATGATTGGTTAACTTACTTGAGAATTTGTATTTGTATAAGTTGATAAGATGTTATTATTGTACAAACAGGTGACATCCATGCCTGAAGAGGGTGAGCCATCAAACGGCACCGAAATATTGCAATTATAGCAGAGATTTAAAAAACGACTGGTGAGGTCTTTCATCCCAAAAAAATCTACATCGACCGAGTCAAAAAAATAACCATAAAGTATTTATGTAAAATGTCTCCATTGAAGAACATTTCAAGTAAAACCACGTTTCTCCGTCTTCAATGTGCTCCAGTTTGAAAATGGAACGAGATATCGCAAATCTGATTTCACCATCGCGTTCAGCGTAAAAAAAGGTCTCCGCTTGTGAGACAGTTTCATTTTTGGAATTTACGGGTAATTTTCCCCCCAAAACTCCCCAACCTCCCTGTAGAGTGGCCTGATTCTGCCCATAGATGTACGAAGTTAGCATTTCGATTGCCAGGGCAGTGAATTCAGGGTAGTCTGAAACGGATTTTGGTATGAAACGGTTTCGGAAATTCGAGTTTTAAACATTTTGGACCGGGAACAATAGCTTCTTTTTCTTCAAAAATTCGCTAAAAACGTTTTCTTTTCCATTTTGATGGTCTTCCCAAATCGTCATACCTAATTACTGAATTAACCTTCCCTCGGGAAAAACTGTGAATTATGTTTTCGCCCCTTCTTCTTCAGGGTTAAAAGCGACTGCAAAAGCCAGCTGAAGCTCAGGAGAGCGAGAAGCTAGATTGAAATGAATGAATCCAATACGCGAGCACAGATAAGTGAAGGAGGTGTCTGGGAGCTTAAGTGCAAGTGAGCGAGGTTCCCGAGTAAATAACGGCTGAGAGAGGTAAGTGCTCGGCGGTAAATTCCGTTGTTCGACTCACCAGTAAATTTCCCTCTTTCAGGGATGTGAAAATGTTTTCGAAAGAAAAGAAACGACAGCTGAATAAGACTTTGGCCCTTAGAACCAAAATTGATTGGAGAGATTCTTCGGGGGTCAGATCGGTGAGTTTCTACTTTCATCGAGGGTACGTAAACTAAAGGTAAGATAAACATTGGCATTGATCGGAAAACGAATTAAGGAGTATTGTTGCGTGACAATCAATGCATAGAACAAGGTGCCAAACTAAACTAAAATCTGATTGAAGAAAAATTCAAAGAATGGTTAGGTATTGTTGTTCATTCTTGTGTACAACGTATGCAGAATGATATTAATAGGTATGGTGGATATAATAATATAGTAATATTGTCTAGATGGTGATTGATAATCGTAATAATTTATGATCCCTGATGCTTCAGCTTGACAAATTATCTTATTTTAAAAATACTAGACCACTTTAAACTCAAATTTGAATGACAAATATTTGTATATTTTGGGCAGACATGCATACCAAACTACATAACATGTAGCTAATTATTAACTAGCTTAATGATGATCTCTTCATCACATCTAAAGTTTGGGCCGATCTGAAAATAATTTATTTATACAAATTATAAATAAAATAATTAGGTATATTAATTATTCACACATAATTGATTTATATATTTAGTCTAGTTTGTAAAGTATGAATAATTTAAGGTGATTAGTTATGAAGATGATTAAGTGTAGTGTTTAGATATGTATCCATGACAATGTGAATGCATCAAAGGTGGACAAATATGCATGAAAGAGTTTTGCATCCAGTATCCTTTGAAAAATCAGTTCAATGGGTAACCTGGAATTTTCTTGTGTGAAACTTAGAAAAGATTGTTGGAAAGGCTAATTGGCGTAAGTACCAATGATTGAATTACCAAGGAGATCCGATTCCATATCTACGAAGTTAATTTTCAGCCTCATACAAACTCCATAGCTCATCTTAATACTGGTAATTGGGCTAGATGCCTTTGTAAAACAAAGGGTCGCTTCATCGAGTCTTGCAATTCAATTTCAACCCAATTTATCGCCCCATCACGCCGCTAAATTGGTATTAAGTAGGTAACCAATTCAAGATGATATAGAGCTGGTAAATTCGTTGAAACCGGCTTGGGGGAATGTAGGCATCCAGGGCTAGGAGAACGATACCTTTAGAAAACACTTGGGAGATTAGGTTTCATTTGATCGGTACACCTAAAACAAAGGTGGGCACTTGAATCGCTTCGTTGCAATCAAGGGTCGTTTGAGGTGGAGGGGTTGCAACTCTCAAAGAGCACACTTGGGGCCTGAATGTTACTGTAAGAGTGGAGGAGTGTTCTACAGAAAAGGTTTTACCTCGTATTTGCATTTTAATGGACGGGTTAAACGGGAAAGCCTTCCTCATCTCGTTTTCTCCAACGATACTCCTTTGTTTTTGAAAATTCAATAAGGCTGAGGAGGAGGAAACGGAAAGTTGTTTTCGGAAATGGCAATTTGGTTTGTAACTCGCGCCGTCTGACGAGGATCCCTGAAGACAAATTTCAAAATAAATCATTGAGAAAATCAAAACAACATAACGACTGTGATCGCAGTGATGTTTGAAACGTTAATACACGGAGCAGGAGTTCATGTCGGATGCTAAGATACGAGGAGGAATCCGCACCCATTTCAAAGGTCTTTCTTTTGTCACATTTTAGGAAAGTTTGGCTTCGAAGAGGGGTAAGCAAAAACTAAAACTAAGCTATGCTCTGAGGAAATTCATCCATCTTGTTAATGGTGCCCTCCAGTCCAGAGGAGGTGTTATCTCTTTTTTTTCTCTCTTCCCGCCCCCTCCCCCTCGAAACTCGAATACGCAAGCTCTGTTTATTCCCACAATTGATGGATCTAGTTTTCCCGGGGATGGGAAAAGATAAATTCATAAATTACACTGCCATTGATGAACACTTTCAGTGGCCTAATTATGCAGAATTCTTCCTATCGTGTTCATAACCCCCATTGACAATAACTGTATGTATATAATTAGGTTTCATATGACTTCAGGCACTGATGTTTGGTATAGTTTTGATCTTCTAAAATAAACAAAGAATTTCGAAAAGCGGAATTTGAGAAAAAATAGAGGTTGCAAAAATTTTCAAGGGTGAAGGTTGTAGATACAACATAGTCAAATCAACCTAGATGATACTCAGACTATCTTGTGCAACGTAGTGGAAATCCAGCCAGGCCTATACCGTCGCCTTCTTCCTTATTAAAAAGATACTTGAAGCGCATACTGAGGATCAAAATAAACATTTCTGGAACCATTTACCTAATAGGAAAGTCACTGATCACAGAGTATGGCTGGTCTTTAGAATATTCCAGGAAGCAAGGTAATCTTTTGCTATAAACAAAGTTTGTTTGGGCTATCTGATCACCGGACCGAACTCACCTCGAATTGAAGGGGAGGTTTTCGCCTGGGATATCGTCCGCCAATGATCACATCAGTCACATAGGTCAACAAATGACGGTGTCATCACTAAAAATTCTGCAAGTAGGAACTGGAGCCTGATTTGTACACAAGTACCTAGATCATTTCAGATACCATTTGAAGTACCTACTTTCTGTGGAATAACATTTCTAGACGTTTATTTAAAAGGGGAAGTGATTATTGAATCGTTTAGGACAGGGTCAGGGCAAAAGATGTACTCATAGTGAATATCGAACCTTTCAACGTGACCCTTGGTGATTTTCAAGCTTACGAACTTTTCCTCATTATTGGGGAAGAAGTTCACGAGAAGTTTTCTCATTGAATTGTCAACTTTATATATTGAAGAGGACTTCTGTAATATCCCAGTATCTCAATAAGAAACTTTTCATTTCTTTTCTAGTTAAAACGGATTTACGGAATACGGATTCAGTGGTTCTGCCAATGATGAATTTCACACCTATTGAGTTAATCCAACGTTATAGAAATGCGGATCTGGAGAGTTTTCCATTGGTAGAAAAATGCGTTGATGCAATAACATGTTATGATGTTCCTGAATTTATTCAATATAATGTGGTTCGAAAGCCTTGACTAAGTATTACCTGTACCAACATCATTGTAACCTAGTGTAACAGTTGTTAGCTGATGACAATTGTATCGTGAGAAATTAATATACGTAATGACTGCCCCGAGCTGCTCAGTAAGTCTTGAAAGTTTGGTTTCTGACTAGACGAAAAGTAAGAAATAGACCGGTGGGTAAACTCGGTTGCTCTGAACGCGTGTAAAAACAATGCAAGCGCGACTGTTATGGTAGGTTGGGAAAACTATAGCCTGCAACTTTCCCAGAATAAGTCGACTGTTTTCCTTCTCCCATATTTTCGCTCTTTGCGTGTTATATTTGTAAGAATGAGACGCTGGATGAACATTATTTTGATGACAAATGGACCTATCCCACACCACAATCATATATTTTCCATCTACTGGCCCTCGTTTGATAAAGAACCGTGTTTTTAAAGAGGAACAGCGAGTTACTGTACACATATGAAGACCTGAGATAGAGGTACATTTGAATTGGGGAGAAGTGTATTGACTGCCCCCTCCCTTCCTGGTTTACTTGGAAAATTGCCGAGACCATCTTTGAGCGAGTTACCGACTCCCACGCGGGTTTCTGTTCGAACATACGCCCAAAACCTCATTACTCGAATTATTTTGTAGTCATTACCTACTAGTTTTTTTATTTTTATTTTATTTATTTGACAAACCAGGGTGATTACACCAATGGGGAACTTTAAGGCTACTGAGTTGATGTTTCCCATTGATGTCGAGTTTCTCCGTTTTTGAGCAACTTTGGAGTGTCTTCATTTATAATGACGTTAGGTATCAATCAAGTCGAACGAGGAAAAAAAAGTTGATGGGTAGGATGTGAGGCTGGGAATGGTAATCATAAATGTTACCTACCGGATTTTCATTGAGAAAGAAGCTTAGGCTGGCGGCAGGCTTAGAGGGAGCAGATGAACAGTTGGCTCTGAGCGTGTCACCCACGTCGTAGCGTTCTTTCTCCGTATTGATCAGAGGCCCTCTCTTCGGCAGCTCTAAAATACAGTGTTATTCTTAGTGTTATTAAAATAGATCACACAACACCTTGAATCAGGATCATTAAAATCATTTTTCGCCAAACCTCCTACAATCCTCCAAATAAATAACGGTCAACAAGCCAAGGAGGATATGGACAAAACAATAAATAATAATTATTACCAAACCTTTTGTAATAGCGCCTTTTTACTGAGAATAGAACCATTTACTGTACGCCCATTAATTTAAAATTTAAAGCCCATTGATACTTTGTTGAGCCGTTCAGAGGCATATCAGAGATGTTTTCAAGTTCTATCTAAATGCATTACTTTTCGAGGAAAACCTTCTGTAAAATCAATATGAGACTATTTTTGCTAACCAATAAAACGTCCCTTGATCACACAGGTGATCATTCTCAATAATTTATATTGTCTATGCGAATGAAAGCTTCATAATTTATGATGAACCCTACAATTAAGTATAACAACATCACTTCTTTAAAGACATAAAATGTCCCAATGTGTTGCAGACTCGTATGCAAGCATTTAATTCTCGACTGTATCAACAACAGGATGGAGTTGACATTCTTTTGACATTTTCATGTCTTTGCTTTGGCACATAAACTGAAACGGGAAAAATTTGTTTCCTTGATTCACCCTTTCCCTCAGATCACGTCAGAACACAAGCGACAGGCGGGCCGCTACGTCAGAGCCTAAGACGCACGAGCGTATGACGTCAGACGGCTGGCAGGAGGCCAAGTTGTACGTCAGAGCCCATGACGCACGAGCCTATGACGTCAGACGGCTGGCCAGATGCCAACTAGTACGTCAGAGCCTATGACGCACGAGCGTATGACGTCAGACGGCTGGCAGGAGGCCAACTACTACGTGACAGCCTATGCCGTAAGAGCCTATGACGTCAGAGGGCTGGCTGGCTAGGTGATCGGGTTTTAATAAGCCTCTGGAATTTAAAATGATCATATATTTTGTAAAATGTGTGTATGCATTTTATTTATTCAACCTACCATCTATTGCAAATGTGCTGCCGATAGGACAGCGTGTATTTTACTAAATTTCCGCCATAAAATTAAGAGAATCGAACTAGTCCGAGTTTTTCTTCCAAGTCCGTGTTTTCAAGTCTTTTATCAACTTCCGAGTACCTACAAATCAGAATGGTCCCTCCCTCATCCCGTGTCGGGAACCCTGCCACTGAGATTAGACTGTATGTGGACTGAGGGGTGGAGGAGAAGCTACAATTAATCCAACAGTCGAGACTGGGAACCTTGGACATCGAAAAGAAGGCAAAGCGACATAAATCCACGAGAAAACAGGTTCAGCCGGAAAAAACAACCCCTCCCACCACCATTCGCGCTCTACTCGACTCTTCCTCTCCTTGCTCCATCTCTAATTTTCTTATACTACCAAATGCCGTCCTCATTTCTTTTAAACTGTTTTTCTCTCGACCGACCCAACAAATCGCGCCTTTCATCCCTGTTAATTGGTGGATGATTGCTCCGCGTACCGTTTTCCAATTAGGTAACTTATGAATAATAACTATGGGTTATCATTGAAATGTTTTAATGATAATCGGGTATCGGTCTGGGAACAAAGAAACGCTTGATTTACAGTAATATCAAAGAAAAAACTTGAAACTCATTTCGCTTCTGAGTCTAATGACGCAGGTTCGTCCTCTAAAATCAAAATTAAAATTTCTAATTGCATTTCGCAATACATTTCAGATCCTTCAATCTTCTTTGTGGCTTTTGTTTCAAGCATAGCAATGGGCGTAACTGTACGGCAGAATGAGCTGAAATTTTAAAGGTAGTTACGGGTTGGACTCTGTGCGGTCTCATAATATGAATAATTCGATGAATTATTCGAATCCGACAGTAACGTTCGGCTGGCTATGTGAAAAGGAGAGATCCTTGGAACACGAGTCACTCCGGTTCAACTCGCATGGCTTAACTAAGTTGTTGCTTAGAAGGTTCTATAAAATTTTCATCAAAATTGGACTGCAACTTTTGGCTGAAGGTGGATTCCTCGCAATGCTCTTGTAAACATATTTTATTTCATGTCCAAGCATTTAAGCCCATCCATTGTATCACTTAAGCATCCATTGTATCATTTTAAGCCTTGAACCATCCGAGAGATACAGAATGAGTGTATTATAATCATGTTATAAATGTGAGGATGCTATGTGCCACAGACACCTTTGATATTCTATTAGTGGTTACTTATCATTAAACTTGATTGCGGAGAAGCGAAGGTATCAATTAATTTTTCATGGGAGTATAATCCTAATATACGCCTATACTATATATCTACAGTATCTGTTCAGTGTACACCCACACTCTCAAGTATTATGGTGAAACGAAAACGATGTTTTCATACCTATCATGTTCATGGTGCGATTTGAAAAATATGCGGGAAATTTGGATTAAGGAAGGATGTCATTGCTTCTAAGGGTTTGTTGAAACTCACCAACTGAAAATCATGTTTAGAATAGTTTCTATCAACATTTGGGCAAAATTACAAATTACCAAAATTACAAAATTTGGTTTGCGGGTTCGGACCAACCCCACGATGATCCTTGAAACTTGTCATAACCCCAGGTCAATGGGAAGGGGTTCAAAATGAATTTTGAAATTTCAGTTCAAGGTTGAACAAAGTTTTTTTGTTTTCGACATAAGGGTAGATTATGCAGGAGTTTTTTTCTTACTGGCCCAGCTGATTCAAGTAGCAGGTGTTGAGATATCGAGTTGTTTTCCTCGAAGTTCAGTCAATTAGGATTGCTCAAACTTGTTTAAGATAGATGGGCCTTTTTAGAGATTCGATGCCTGATGAACTACATTGCATTAATAGCTTACTTAATAAGCTTCATCGCTCTGCTTCGTTTTATCGTAACTACAGTTTCATTTGGAGGTGGAATCAAGTTATTCCAAAAATGAATAAAAGATAGAGAGGAAAGTTTAAGAAGCGCTTGGAATATAAAACCCAGTGATTTATGGTTTATATTATTCATGAACTTGTTCGTAGAAACGCTGCATTTTTTGCTTCTCTTTCTCTCGCTGTCTATTTCCTTTGTTCACTCTACTCCGTGAGGTTTCGACGCGCTCAACAATCGATCTCGTTTGAACGTCCAAACTTCAGCCAGTAACAGACTATTTCTTCAAGATAGGTAGATACAGAAATTTCTATGAATTTACTTTTGGTATTAAGAAATTCGAAAACATACATCTATATAGGTATCGTACTCACCAATGTAATGTAAATATCGTCGTTCAAGGGGCATCATGACATAATATGTTAGAGATATTATCTCATTTCTCCCAACTTCCCAGGAGACCAAAGAAAAAAAAAACATTTTTTTAAAAATAATTAATTCCGAGGAAAAATAACTATTGAACTGGGTTACTGGGATGGGAAATGGCGCTAAAACTATCTCAACGACCGCGTACATGTTTTTGTTTATAGAGAAACGGGTTTTTTTTTGGTCTCCTGAAAAGTTGGGGACAAAAATTAGATATGTCATGATGGCCCTTAAGCGACGATATACGTCTTCACATGATCTTCATGAGTGAATTGGGCAACTTTCCGGTGATATTGAATGAATAAATTACAGTGATATTTAGAGAACCTTTTAGCTAATCACTGGAATCCCCTCAAATAAATTTACATTCATTTCGGTTTAACCAATCCGCGATCAAATTACTTGGGAAGTTTAAAGTAAGCACCTTGGGATTTAGAGACTAATTGAATTGGTAGTGAAAACAGCATTTTCAAAATGATAAGCTCCGTTGCGTCGGGTGAGGGGCAATCCTCGTTCCTTGCAAAAGTGACCAGCTTGTAACCGACTGTTTGACTTTTTGGGTTCGGTTATGAAGTTCAAACTTACGCTCCAGCAAAACTTTTAACGTAGCATCGAGAAATTTCCCGGCCAAAGTGCCAAAGTGCCCTCTCGCCCCTTCTCCAATCTCTTGCCTCGCTGTTCTGTTACTCAGCCCCCTCCTCCTTTGTTCAGTGTTGGATAACAGAGGATTGAATTTCCGTCCTGTCCAAGACAAACGTTCTCAAAACTCAATTTGGAATATGGAAATCCACCGATAAAATTGGAGATGCCAGTGGTCCTCACTATCCTCATTAATCGTAATTTTTCAGATTTTTTTTCAAGGCAAACATAATAGGTATAGTAGGTATATTACGATTTCTTTAAATGAATTACATAGGATTAAAAACTCTTGGAAAATGGTTTATTATGTTCTAAACAGACCACCCTTCGGTCTTGATCACTGTAATGTTAAAAGAAAAAAAGAAAATGGTAAATGATAATTATTGAGTAATTATTAATTATTATCAATGAACTATAGGTGGTGTCCTCGTGACGTCACAAACTATCGATATCTTGAATTTTCCGTGTGTCAGCCATTTTGGCTCGGTCCACTGCGGTTCTCTGGAATCTTTCCTAATCATTTTAGAATATTTTCGGTGTTTTTGTTAATTACCACAAAAACTTGCGAATTTAAGATCATCATTCCTCGATAGGTATTTCTGTATCATCTTTGGGCGAATTTCCGGCTCAACAATGGTATTTATTTATTTATTCATGTATATACGGGCAAGCCCAATTACACTTATGAAAGTATCAATGGTAGTTCACAAGATTACTTGAACAATATTGGTTTACAAAAGAATTAGAGAAGAAAAAATAAAATTGAAAGGAAATAGACTATGAGATAATTAATGAAAAAGTACACTGGTAGCTAATTAAACAAAATTAAACGGGAAAGAGGCAATCAGCTTTATGAGAGAGGGAAGGGAATGGTGAAAAAAGTCATATTCGGGGTGGACATTGATCAGTACATTAGTGGTAATAGGTATACTATCAGTATATTAGGTATACTATTTTTAATAGGTAACCATATTCTAAATTACTGAAACAGCCGTGTTATCACTGTTATAACCGCATCCAATTATTGATATTCCCTCAAATCACTCGATATCTCAAAACCATGACATGGCACATTGTGCTGTTTGAATCAGCTGGGCTAGAACATTGACTATGAACATTGACCGACAGGCTCCTGCATCATTCACCCTTCTGTTGACGACTTTCGATCTGCTCCACCTTTGAGAACTAACAGCTGGTCGTAGAAGGCTCCGCATGGTTTCAAAAGAATCTCTAAATTGAATTTTTCGAGATATGACGTTTTCAAAATTTCAAAATTCGTTTTGAACCCCTTCCCATCGATCTAGGGTTATGAAAAGTTTCAAGGATCATTATGGGGTTGGTCTGAACCCTTACCCAAATTTTAGCACAATGCTAACTGGGCAAACTTTTGAGGGCGGGTTAAACGTTTTTTTCCTAGGTCGATTCCAATGGTTCATTATCGAAGATAATAAACCAAAATGGAATTCAAGTAGGAAACACTCTGGATGTATCCCACACAACTCGGAGCATGATTGATGCACTATCGAACAAAATCCAAGACTGCAATTATTTTTCAGCAATTTTATTCAATATCGTGAATATGTGCAAGAAAAATATACTGAACGAAGATGCTTTTCCGTAATTAATTAGAGACCTTTTCACCCGTGGAAGATGGGACAGAACAAAGTTGCAGTTAGAGATGCATTACCAAGTCCACTCTTACTGCTAATATATCTCAGGTCGATCTTCCCTCGGGACTACCTTCCCTGCTCCCCTTGTTCTTCCGCCTCCCTCAGGACACCTTGTCAACTCCATCCCTCGCCGTCAACTGCGAGAGCTTGACCTGGTTACTGGCTGAATAGCAAGCATCCGTGTTTCGGAACCAATTCTACCGAGCGTGAGAGATGAATGGTGAGGAGTGCAGTACTTGTTCTGGGGTCAAGATCATGGATGGTCATTGTATTTCACAATGTATGTTATTTCCGAAATTCGCGCATCAATACTGAACAAATTCAAATCTATGTATACTTATCAGAGGCGAAATAATATTTTAAGAAACATATCATGTTTCTTAAATTACCATGGGTTTCAAGAGATGTGTAAACAAAGGTCTCCCGTAGATTCAAAAAGCATCATGTCACATTGAAACGATTGTCTGAGCATCAGCTTATTCTTAAATGTAACATCCTGTAAACAGATATTTTAACGATGCAACTCATCGGATATCGTCCAAAAGTGTCGTGGAAAATAATCATAGGAAGTTGGAATGTATGAGTAAACAGAGTGAATTTTGTGAGTGAATTTTTTCCCGCGATTAAAATTACATAACACCTGGATCGTTTAACATTGCAAAGATCCAATTGATGTTACTTTCAATTCGTGGTTCACAAAATAGGAATCATAAAATTATATATTAGACAGGCAGAAAATGGAGGAAAACATTTTAGGAATCAACACTAGTGCAACGAAATATACCATGTGAAAGGAAATGTGTCGATACAAATATCCTGTTTTCATTTCAAAACGTCCCGAGAAAATTGCTTCCTCCAAACCGGAAATAACATTATTGACGTAAGGCTTAGGCAGAGGGGAAAAGGAAACGTTCGTCGGGGATAAGATTCACAGACGAGACAGTTTCAAAAAAAAAAAAAATCGGAATGCGGGATAGGTTGACCCCAGCAGAGCAGAGCACACAGGAGGCGGATATCGAGTGGGGCAAGCGTAGGACGGGGATTGATGACGCAGACCGGAGGACAACCTTCGGGAAGAGCTTGGAAAACCTCCCCCGCCGATGATCCTTTGGGCACACTCTATCATCCAGGGTATCAATTAGGATCAGTTTGATGTATGGACTGCGGAAGGTGTGGAAAGAGGTAGGAGGATCCGACGTTCTTATCTCCAGTTTTACTTCAATCCGTCGGCTTCAGGTCTTTTGTGAAGATGTGGAGAAGAAAATACAACGCTCTGAAGTCTTCCACATCGTTTCATTATCTTCTTTATTGACAATCCCTTCTGTCTAGATTACTGGTCAGACACGATCTATTGCCATGATGCGTACCTACTCGACCAATGCGAAAGAGGGTTTGGCTGGTCCGGACGACGCAGGATAATTTACATGTAGGGAATATAGACGTGGTGTAGACTGAATCTACTTGGAAGTTCAAGGAGGCGTTGATGCCAAGAAGTTGAGGTCCAATAAATCCAAAAAATCAGTTTCTGTAAAGATGTCACATGGCTACCGTCACAAAGCCTATCTATATCCCTAACTGTTAAACTCCTAATTGCGTGTGTCCATAAGTAAAGAGTAGTGTACCGTCTAATATATGGAAATCACCTACGAAAAAATTTGAATCAGATCAACTTATAATATCAGTTTATTCGTGAGGGGTTATAGGGAATTATACACTTTTGATGAACATTGGAATTGAATTGGAACGGGTTGCTGTCCACTTGGATACACTGTGTCTGTGTAGACTGCTAGGAGGACGTTTAAATTTCGATTAAAAACTCACAAAAAACAACACATTTCGCCCGAAATATTAATTTAGCTCTGGGAGTAGTTAAGAACTAGATCAGTAACCGCATTTACATCCATTTTATTCATGAACAATACTATACATACAATGGGAAAGTTGAATAGCCCTGGTCTATGCCTGACCAAATTTTATATAGAGAACGGTATAAATGAAAAAAAAAACAAAAAAAAAACACCACCAAACAGAGAGATTATCCATTAGCTGCCTAACTAAAATCAGTAAACTGATGTTGAGTACCTACATTACATGCAAATACATCGGTACATGAGTATGTCTCATTTTCTACCGGTAAAATATGTGTTGGGTCACAAGTATAACAAAATAACGATAGAAATTAAATAACTTCAATGCGTCATCAAGGAGGCTACAACGCCAAGTGTAAGTCCTAAGGAGGTTGCATACAGCTTCATAGTGGGAATGGCATAGAAATCAGCTCATCTGGGGCCAGGGCTGCGTCAAGAACCCCAGCGGTAAGATATCCCTAAGATAAACTTTCAAACTCGAGTATAGTGACGTTGCATCCAATGTCGGTTCGCCTGAAAATACAGCTACTTGAGTCGGTGGCTTACTGAATAATTTACAAAGAAAAATTCCAATGGACGATTCGAGAGAAAGAACTTATTGCCAGTAATGATGATATAATAACCGAATTAGGAAGGTTACATGGTAATAAAGCTTGGCGAACAAAATGGTTTAAAAGATGGCTAACAAATTAAAATGGATACATTAGGTAGTATGGTAATATAACTGAGCAGGGAATTTTTGTTTAGTATCGCCCCCAGCTGTGAAAACAGGTTGTAAATCTCTCAACCACTTTAGGATAGAGCCCTATTGAAAACACTTCGTTGTTAAACATTCTATCAACGTCCCACACTATTAAATATTCAAAGTGTACAGATAGGTACTATGGCTGGTAGTAATACTGGATACCATGGATGGTCTGGATACTTGTTTACACAGATACTCGTATAAAACAAATCATATAAACATCTCTTACCCATTGTTCCAGAGAGATATAGAATAATTTAACAAATGGATCCGGTATAAGAGTTGAAATTCTCTGAAGGGGGAAAAAGTTCCATAGGTTGGCGTTGAAACCACAATTTTCACCCTGTTACTCTACTACAATACGTTTTGATTTAACTTTAGCGGATTCCTTTATGTGAATTTTCGTTATCCAATTAATCCGGGTAAATCTCGAGTCGATAGTTGCACATCTTGAAAGTGTTTTAAAGTGATTAGTAAATAGGGTTTTATAAATCACTCGGGGATCGGCGTGATTATCAAGATAAACATGGACTGTAGCTCCTGTATGAGATTTTATCTCCTAAGAAGGCGTTGTCTAAGAGAGGGCTCTGCTCCCGATGTTGATGGTATAACTGCAAAACTATTGAAAGACAACTTGAATTACATCAACAAGCCTATGGTTAAGATTGCGAACCTCAGTCTAACGTCTGGTGTTTTTTCTAATGTGTTTATGGCTAGCCATTTGTCTTATGTATAAAAGTAAGGGTAAAAATTAATTAACTAATTACAGACCGATCTCCTTAATGAGTATTCTAGCAAAAATATTGGAGAAACTTGTAAAGGAACAAGTATTCGGTTATTTGAAGGACAATGACCTCTTATCAAGGAACCAAGTCGGCTTCCGTCCTGGACTAGGAACTAGGGACGAACTGGCGGGTGTTTCGTCTTACCTTATTGAAAATCTTGATCAGGGAAAAAAGTGCGCTGCTGTTGTACTTGATCTACAAAAAGCTTTCGACACGGTATCCCATACACTACTTTTGAAAAAAACTAGAGCGACTCGGGATCATGGGTACAAGTTTGGGCTGGTTTAGAACATACCTGGATAATCGACAACAATGCGTTAAAATAGGGGACACACGCAGCGTCTTCAGAACGGTGAACTATGGGGTTCCTCAGGGAACAGTAATGGGACCCATTCTGTTTCTAATATATATAAATGATAAATGATGATTTCCAAGGCCGTTTATTATCCTATGCAGACGATATCATTCCGATCTTTCAAGGTGATATTTGGGAGGAAGTAGAAAGAATCTCTAACCATGGGACCAACGAAATTTGTAATCTTCTACGTCTTCTCACGATCAACATCAATAAGACCAAGCTAATGACATTTTCGATCAACAATGCTGGGCAACTTAAACATAGTTTTTCTGCAGCCCCTTGGAGAGAGTGACTTTGATTAAGTACCTAGGGATATGGTTTGACTGTAATCTCAAATATACAGTACGTGACATAGAAGATTAGACCGTTGATTTTTCTCATGTATAGAGTTCGGCGGACCTGCGTTCTCATGCTGCCCCTTTGTTTGAGAGTTTGGGATTTCCTGATCTCTCGGGTTTATATGTAGAGGAGACAGTGACTCACTTGTGCAAATTTCCTCATTCCACCCTGATGACATCGGGAAGTAGTAGAGGTGGGGTAGCGAGAGGTGAGACCGTGCTGAGACCACCCCTGAGGCTTACTGTGCTTGGGCAGAGACATTTCTCCTACATAGGACCTAGGTTTGTCAATATTTTGACCCGGAACTGTCAGAACGCCTTTACAGAAGCAGCTACCAAATTCTGAAAAGGTGCTAGGCAAAAGAGGGCCGATTGTTGAGCGCTGTGAAGGTATTTGAGCTCAACTTCGATGTAGGATTATTAAACTGATTTGATCTGATTTGTAAACTGATGCTTCTTGCTCAATCCCAACATAATTACATCTAACAATTTTATTTCTGTTGCTTTATGTTTCCCATGGGGGAGTGACTTATTTCCTTTTCTTTTGCTCGTTTCTTGTTTGCTTGTGAAACTAGTAACTTGACTCCGAATTTCCATGATAACGTTTATTTATGCTTAAGTTTGAATTTATTTTTGGTATGGGATATGTACTATTTAGACTTGTCAATGTTTGGAAATAAATTATTTAAAAAAATAAAATGAATAAATAAATTTATGACTAATGTTAGGTATTAGACAAACTTTGTGTAGATTTCAAATTAGTTGTCATGGCAAACGCACAATTACAGCAGGTCACCGCTATTGAACACATATTTAGTAATGGTTCCGTTCTGGCTAAATTGATCTGTTTCTGATCAATAAGTCATCGAAATTAGTATTCCATCGGTTTGTGGGTATAAGAGAAAGGCTGGAGGGCTCAACGGAGAGACCATCGTTAATGAAGCGGCTCCAACTTTGAACCCTCCAAACAGTGAGAGAAGTAGGCGGGTACTTGGCTATCGTGATGGGGTCCCCCTTCAAAATGTTAATTTCGGATTGTATTGCACTCCGTGACCGGGAAACCGGGAGAAGAGTCCCGAAGCAGCCTCTTCGTGTTAGTACGCGCCCGCTATACAGTTAGCGCAGAGGCCGATATACGGCTTGGGCTCCCTGACGACACACAGGATGGCCCTGACATAGAGCTTGAGGACACCCCCCCAAGTTAAAATGACCTCATTGCCAGCATGTGTGTACGTAACAGGTTGCGCTTGTAATATGTCGCTCCACCCATAAATTTCATGTCCGTTTGGAAAGGACAGAGAGAAAACTTTTTTTTTTAATGGCGAAAAAAGACGGAGAAGACAAAATATCCGTCACGCGAGAGCTGTGTATGTTTTCACACACTTCCCAGGCACGTCAACCTACGCTCTCCGCAATCCCGCAGCCTTTTCATACCCGTCCGCCCCCTTCTGTGTCGAGACTAGAGCGGGCTACGCAAAAAGACCGCGAAATAAATCTTCTTTCCAACTCCCCACCCCGTGCCGCTGAACGATATAAAAAAACTCAGTAAAATGAAGTCGCGAGAGCGACTTGCTTGTTCGGTTTGAAACTCATTCATAAACCCGCCTTTTTATTGCCATGGAAACTTTAATAGAACCTACAGAGCAGTAAGAGTTAACGGAGAGGAGGGTTTTCCATATTTCATGTGTGTTTCGATAACTAAGCAGGGGACCCGAATTTTTTTGTTCAGAACGCCAAAGTTGTTTCGGCGGTTTCCCCATTATCGGGGTCGATTAAACCACAAAGATCACCCTTCATGAATGTCACAACGGCTAATATCCTGTACTTCGAAGCGAGGGAAGTAAAAAGAGCAAATTAAGTATAGAGGAGGTGATAAATTATAAGTTGTTGTATGTAAAAAAAGGAAGGTATAGAATGAGTGAGTCTATTTCCACGAAAACAATGAGTACAATAGTTAAATCGATTTCGACGATAAGGTCATCATCAGTAACAAACATGAACTGAAGGTACATCATGAAATACAGCTTATATAGTACCAGAAGTGAAAGGTATCATCCAATCTTTCACTTCTGGTACTGTGTAAGCTGTATTTCATGATGTACCTTCAGTTCATGTTTGTTACTGATGATGACCTTATCGTCGAAATCGATTTAACTATTGTACTCATTGTTTTCGTGGAAATAGACTCACTCATTCTATACCTCCGTTTTTTATTGAAATGGGTTTCCACAACCTTGTCGCGAGTGATTTAATTCATGTTGTGGTAAGTAATTGGAATTAAAACATATTAGTGTGTATTTTCCTTACTCCTAAACTGTGCACATTACATTCATGCAAATATGTAAATGGACGTTTAAATAAGGTATATAAATAGCCCATTGAATGGTTGAGTAGCAGTGCAAGTAATATTTTAACTTAACTGGGATAAAGACAAATGAGAGAACTTCTTTTGAATTTGAATTGAGCTTGAAAGGGACCAAGCTAGCGGAAACAATCCATAGTTGAAATAAAACGCTTTAATCCGATTATTATTTAATCCTGGCAATACTTTCTTCAGAAAAAAGGAAGGAAAGGGCCCAGGAGGGAAAAGCATAAGTTCCTTCGGGGTTTTCTTCGGCTCATTCCTTCGATAGGGACGGGAAATTCTATCAAATAATCATTCCCTATTCTTATTGGTCGACAGTTCTGGGTCCCTCTGTCCTCTTTTTTCAGCCTCCCCTAGAAACCCTATATCGCGTTCCTCAAAGAGGAACGAGGATGAGGATTGCAGATATTTGGTCTCTCTTGTCCCTACTCTGACTTTTCGCAGTTATTTTTAATACTTACGATCCTTTAAAGTGCTTTCAAAAAGATATTTTGAAAAGCTGCAAATGCTTCCATGACGGTTTATTATTTTCTCTAGAGATCAGTTCATCCCATGTCTGTACAACATTTCTGTTCTAACGCATAAAGTTCCAGTAAGTCTAAAAAAAACCTGGTCAAATTTCTTTATACAAATTTTACCGTTTTTTTCGGTTTAAGGCTGAGGCGTTATGGAAATTCAAACCGCAATCTTCCACTCCTCCGAGTTGAGCCAGGGTTCTGGATGGTTTCTAACATCACCCTCGACCCAATTGGAGTCCACACGCAGAATCTTGATTGATTTCGTTATTCAAATGACTCACGGATAATCCGTCCGTACGCCGGCCGTGGACAGCACACAGCCCATTTAGAATTGTAGGAGACCTTTGCAATTCGTCATGTGGGCTCAAGTTGAGGGAGGATTATTTAGAATGGCGAATGGCGCCTAAGAGTTCCCAGCACGGGCAAAGTTTTGAATCACCACACAAGTGTATACAACGCTTCATAGTTAATAGTGGGTTTGAAACATGGTATCAGCGCGACTTTCTGAATCAATTCAAACTACGGCCACTCAATTTCTAGGTTAATTCCGGTGTTGACAAGGGAACGGATCGTGCTATGGGTCTGGCTAGGCCCGAGGATTAGGTGCGGGAGGATGTTGGCGAAAAGCTTCATAGGTCAGCGCGTATAAACTAGATAACTTCATCCCCACCTCAACCCTATCGCCGGTGATTTGCAAACTAAAGGCAAACCTCATTATCGGTCTCGACCCAGAATAGGTAGTGTTAGGTGGTAACGGCGTTGCTGGAATGGGCGGATGAGGCAGGATCATATTCTCCCCTCCTCGAACTCATCACAGCATCTCGTATTCACCTCTCACTGTACACCCTCACAACACGGAGCAATACGAGTCCAGAGCCGATCGGGTCAGTTCAAACTGTTCCCTTGCACTCCTTTCACAATCCTCAGTGGATTTGCCCCTGGACCCATGGCATGGCCTGATATGTGAGATTCTCATCACTTTGGGCCTTTCGTGGTTTTCCGGAGTAATATTGCAAATATTGGGTGTCCTAGGAAAGTACCTACCCCTCTTCTATTTTCCTTAGGGTTAACCTCACCGTGTACACAGATACTAACCAATCGCATACAATGTCTTCAGCTTAATAACTATCTTTAGATAATTACTAGTGGATATTTTTTGAGGGAACCATATTCCAGAAAAAATTTGTGCAACTATCTACCACACAGGTCCAAACAATCGAAGAGGGGTCATGTGGGATGCTATCAGATCGAAGCATACAGTGTTGACTCCAAACGTACGACACACTGCAAGACTCTACATAACATGTGTCTACAAAACGAAATTGGCACTTGACAACATCATTTAAAAATTCCAAATGGTTATAGTTACGAAATAATGGTTGGGTTCGTAGATCAGCAATTTCAGACGACCGAATGAAATTTGTGATTTTATTGGTCAAAAATAGCCACAGAAGTCATTTCCCCCCTATTGAGGACTACCGGCTCCCGCCCCTTACATAAGTGTTAATTTATTATAATATAAATGAAATTTCAAAAAGATGTAATTTAGCTCAATCATCCTAACTCGATGATTCCCCTAGATAAGAATCAGAACCGGAATTCAACCCATAATGCCCGTTCCATTTTATTTCTGGTAATTATAAGCGGTTTTCACGGCCCTTTGGGCGTCACCAGGTTTATGAATAATGCAAGCCATTAGCGAGACGGCCCCCCCATCAATCACTCGGTAAAAACACTGCCGATATCGAAAACAAAATCACCATCCCATCTCACGTCCCTGTAAAGAGTGATGACAAGCGGTTCTATTTACGCGTATAGCTTTTTTATGTGTAAGAAGAATAACATCCTGTTAAACGTCCTCACGATTTGCCATATCCTCTAGATGAATTTCTTAATCATCTTGAATTGAAATGTCCGGATTTCGAGAGGTGTTCCCCTTGAACCTACTACGAATCATTGAGCTACATTGCCAAATTATTATTTGCATTGTATGTGGTATTTTCATTTCTTGAATCAATAATTGGTGTAAATAATGTAAATAATTGCAGATAATTATTATTTGCAATTATTTACATTTGAATAGATAGCAAGGTACCGCATGGATTGAAAGTTGTGCAGAATGGAAATGAATCAGATTTATTTCCACCACTTTATCCGTTATTTTCGAGTACCGCACACCATAATCGTGCTTGTGTACAGGATCATTTCGTATTCTGCATTGGGGTGTGTGGGTCCGGAAGTATACTGCGGGAATCTCTGCAGAAAACAATTAACTCCTAGTTACGTTAACGGTTGTAATTAGTAAGTTGTTTATACATTTTATAATCAACTCAGAAAAAACCAACTCTTACTCAAAATTGAAGGTTCGCTAGAAAAAAAAAAAAAATAAATAAAAAATAAAAATAAAAAAATAACGAATTGAAATAAGTAAATCTGTCTTTGAAATGTACGAAGAGTTTTGAAAATTGTTATGCGGGCTTCATCCAGGCCGCCAGGAACTCTTCATAAACCTCAATCTACAAGGAGGAGTGGAAAATAGAGGTGGAATTGCCAAACTTTTTAGCGCTAAAACTTTTAATAAAAGTGTATGATTGTATTAAAATACATTTCAATCGCCCGCATCGACTGACTGTTCGCTCCCTTCGAACTGAAATCAAAATGATTCTAATCAAACGGCAATTCCGTACTGGGGACAGTTGATTTTAAATTGATCGCTGTCGTGAAATCGTGTTTTCATTTAGTGATTTTTTTGTGGCATCGTCAAAGGAAAGTTAATTTAATTATTGTAGGTAGGTACCTAGTTCAGGGTAGGTAGTTCAGAAAAACTTTTTTTAAGTCCAATTTTTCGCGGGGTAATTTTTTGTGGTACGAATAAGGGAAATGTGAAAAGCAGTCAAGCTCAGGTAGACACCTTCATTATCGGAAAACATACGTTAATAATGAACTATCGTGGATGTATTAGCATTTATAATTCGACATTTATTGACCAGATATTGCCTCGAACTACAGTCAAAATCCGATAGTGCGAATGAAAGATAATGCAAATTGGTGTGCTGAATATGACCTGCAGATGATCTTTTATTCTCTGTGACAAAGACCCCCACACAAAACCCCTCTTCTCGAAACTTAACTAAATATCTAGTGCCTGATGAGGTAAAATTTGATGGGTAAGAGTTAGATGGAAGCTAAAGCCTTCGGAAGGCAAGCTGGTGTAGGGTTTTAGAAATTGTAGCTGGAGTGATGGGAGAGAGGTTAGCCGACTGAACTGGAGAAAGGAAGGGGTAAAGAGAGGAAACTGTAAGCCCAAGAGCTTGCGAAGGGAATTCCGGATCTCCTCCCGATCAATTGGATTAGTCCTACTGCTAAACAGCGACACATCAGCGGAAAAAAGTCTTACCTTCACCCTTCCGAACAGTTTCATCCTATCTGACAGCAACATTCTATTTTCAATTAGTGGATCGGCTCAGGAGAATTAAAAGCCTTATATTTTGGAACAGCATGGTGTTTTAACGGTTTAGGATGTGGAAAGACAAGTATAATAGACCGTGGCAACAATAATAACTAATACCTATGTAAATCGAAGTTATGGATAGTGATGCCACGGTCTATAATCCTGGCAACAATAATAACTAATACCTATGTAAATCGAAGTTTTATATGAAAGGAGGCATTGACTTGAATGTGGATTTCATTTTTTCTGGCCCTTGAAGTTTAATGTACCAGTAACTCTCCAGGAATGGACGGGTTAACATCTTAACTAAAACTTTGGGCAAATCTTTATAAATATTCCTTAATACGTTAACTACTCTCCGATCCGAAAGGAGTACGTCATATTATAGAAGATGAAGAAAATTCACTTTATAAAGCAATAGCTCTGATATCTTGTATGGTGTTGATCTTTGAATGAATGTCCTCTATCACTGCCGCTCTTACCTGCCTTATTGAAAAGTCTGAGCCATTTGTGAATCAACAGATTGACAAACGGCTCAGATCTATAGGTAACGTTTCCATGGTTATAGCGTTTAAAGAACACATAAAGTCAAGACCGTGTAATACAGAAAGAGAAGAAAAGCGTATAAGCTCCGTTTGGGAGCGAGACTAGTCGACACATGTATTGACTGCTGGATTGTACAAATTAGTACTGTCAATAATGGTGACCGTGTGCTGGGCGCTATACATTTGGTTGGACGTATTTGTGGATCCAAAGTAAGATCATATCTCTGGAATAGGATACAAACTACCATATTATCGATTACCATGAACTAGAGTAGATATACTGGGAATGTAATAAATTCTCGGATTTTCATGACCCACTATTTCCATGATAATCTTGTTCAACCCGTGTCTGATCTTCCCTATCGTGTAAAGGATGAGAAAATGTGATTTAGGAAAGTGTGTGGCGAATCGTGACTCATGTTCTGGCACATTGTTCAAACTGTATTCGGCAGTGATTGAGTCCTCAAAGCGGTTCGCTTATAGTTTGACCATTTCCAGGCGGGTAACAACGGCGACACACGTGCCCTGACTTAAGCATTGTCGAATGTGGTATGGTCATGCACCACCTGCCACAATATCGATCCTTTGTGCCCTTCTCTGCATCAACTGATCTAGATAATCCTGATAGACTAGCCTTCCGAGTTATACGGTTTCAGGTTGAAACAATATATTATATCCAAGGAGATCGGTACATACAAAAGCTAGTAGGTACGAGTTCAAAGTGGGTAGGTCATACATGACGAAATTGTCATTATAATTTGCTCATAATATAAATTGGCCAAAAATTCCAAATTATTATTGATCGCACCATCGTTTGCACGTTTGCTATTTCGTTCAACAAACAAATTCATACAAACAAAAATGCTTCCATCAATGTTTTCAATATCAAGCAATATTCAACTATTAATTGCTCACTGCTGAACTCAGATAATTAGTCAACTTAGGCACGCATTGTGATTCGATCCTATCCGATTTGTAGGACAAGAATATTCTCCCAATCCAAAATCATCCTCAAGAGGTTCCTTACAACGGTAAATGTTGCAATATACATTACAGCTACGGAAATGTTGAAGTCTTCGATTAGATTTTGTGTGTCCCAAAAAAAGGATCTAGATCGTAACTTTTTCTTCGAAATTTATGTACCTATCAAATGAATATTTGAAGCTATGCCAATTTTTTTCCTCGATAATTCGCTAAAAGAAACTGGTTCGAAGGATAGTGAAGGGAAGGAGATTCGTGTGTGTGAATCCGCACGTTATCCCGTTTGGGGTTAGAGAGGAGAGAGACGTCCAACAAAAACTTACTGCAAGATCAGCAGCGGATCTTCGTACTGTGATTTATTCGGCTTTTTATGTTAGGGCCCATTCATAACATCATCCGTCACAGCTTATCTTTCTGTATGGAGGCCCTTCATATCCGCGGAGATGAATTCTAATTAATATTAACGGATTATTTCACTCGTGAACAGTTTCTTACTGATGATCTACAACATCGTATATTCATGACGGTTGTTAACTCTATCTGTTGACATTCCTATGGGATTCTCCTGTAAAATTGATGCAGTATTTTTGCCAAATAAAACCAAACTCAACATTGTAATTCATCAACTTACATTCATGGTTCCGAATGAAAAGTTTCAGTTATGAGCGGTTTTCCGTAGTAATGTAAGTACCTATGTTTGCCTTCCAAACTTGTATTTAAAATGTCTGCTTAATGTATAAAATTGTCTCTTGACATTTTAGGGTCTTTTCAGACATTAAAATATTTTCCCAAACTCTTTTAGTATTTGATAATATTTATTTCACCGAATGGCTGCAATAATTATGTGCTAACCATAGTTTGTACGAGGTGTATACCTAGGTGAAACATTCCCATAGAAAAAATGGGATTTTAAAATACTGAATCGGATGTGTAACCACAAGACATCTATATTTTCATGTAATAATCATTTTGGACCTATTCACCGATACCAACAGGCTACACCTGTCGGCTCACACCCCTATTTTGGTTCACGTTTCATGGTCACGTAATAATATTATGATATTATTATAATATAATCATATCATATTATGATATTATCTTCCATGGTGATTGGGAGGTCAATAGTTAGAAGTAATAAATATCAAATAAACGGAAAATAATATTATCGTGTGTAGTCCAAAGGGAAGTTTAAGTCTTGAGTGAAGCTCTGACTCTGGTGAACTTGTTAAGAGTTTTAGGTTAACGGAACAGTAAATTACTCAGTTAGTGCTCATTTAACTTTAGTGTTTTATCTTTTTGTTGAATCTGACGGTACCTATGCCGTTTACGGGAAAACTATATCACCGGACTCACTTTAGAATTCGGAAAATGCTCTAAACTTTTAGCCCTACGAACTTCTAGAGCCTACACGTTACTCGTAGCCAAGGCAGTAGTCTACGTGAAATTGATTGGAATTTTGTACTCATGATGGTACTTAGCCAGATGGGAGGTCAATAGTTAGAAGTAATAAATATCAAATAAACGGAGAATAATATTATAGTGTGTGGACCAATAAAACATGTTTTGTTGTACGGTGGTGCAGCTTAATGAAATGATTGTTAAAAGGCATTATCTAGGCTAACGGAGACTACCAAAGAAACCGGCCGACTTGAAGGAATGTATTGAACTAGTAACACGAGAAAATATGTTTCTGCCGATGTACGCTCTCTGAATGTGAAATTTGTACCCACCACCTTTCCCAAAATAAGATCAAGTGGCTCATGAAAGAAAAGGAGATAACGGTTGTAAATAAGGCCGCGGTCCCAAGCTGGATAGGTGGCCCTATAAAGAAGTCTGGGAAAGAACTCCATCGGAGCGTGCAAGACTTATATGACCCCGCACCTCTTCTCAATATTCAGAAGGGAAGTATTCCTCCCTATATAACAGATTGAAAAAGGGAGAAAAAACTTCCTGTGCGAATCCAGGTCTAACCATCTACCCCTTATCATCTATCCCAACTCAGTACTTTCGGCACCCCTCTTAAGAAGGGCTCGAAGAAGCAGTTGAATAGGCACTTCCACCTTATGTAAAGGGCCTTTCCCTAGCACCATCTCCCTCGTCCTACTCCATCGGGGTACAAATATAGAAAGGGTAGTGGACCGTTGCCAAATCTCCGTTGCGGCAATAAATTTGTGAAAATCTAGAAGGCAAATGCTTTGTGACATTGGCGTTTACTTCTTTTGGTTGCTCCATTTGATTTTTTCCCCTTTCGAGTTGTTGGTTAGCGTTTCCAATCCAAGAAGAAAATACACTTAGCGATGAAATAGTGATGTCAAATGTCAATACAGAGAAGAAACATTATTGAAAGTGATGTATGAACATACGTACAACACAAGGTCAATATTACATTGCTTGGAGGACAGGATGGGGGAGAAATGACGCAGAAATGCATGGCGCCACGTGGAAGTTTTCTAACTACTTTAAGTGGGAAATAATGGCCCCTGAAGGCACTAATCCATTTCACCGTCTCAAAGAAGTGTAACATACCAAACAAAATCCTACTTGTAAACTTGCTACAAAAGAAGAATTGTAGTTACTGACACAAAAGTTTGCATGAAAATGATCACCCCCCCCCCTCCTGCACACCCCGTCCCCATCGTTTTGAGCCTTACGGCTAAATTTCCATAAGCATGAGACATGTTTCAGCCACGTCTTCATCTCCCTTTACTTTTTAACGTAAATATAAGATTTAGGAGCCACTCAGGTGATCCGGCCGAGGCCTGGGCAGCGTCAAGTTCTAAGGAGGCCATACCAAATTACAGCCAGTTGTGTTAAGGCTAAAACGTCTAAATGTCCCATGTTGGAACTGTGATAATATCACGGTTCATAAGGGGTACAGTTGACAAAATTTTTCGTATATAATTATATTATGAAAATTAACAACTTAGTGCCCACTCAACCCTTTGATAGTAATAGTATATTTATTTTTACAGGCACAGTTAAATTCCCGCCAACAGATGAATGAGAAACTACAATGTATAATTGCCTACTACGTAGTAATGTAATGGTTTTTTCAAACATTCGAATTTTTGATTGCCAATGCTTACCTGAGCAGAACAGTAGAGCGAGTAAAATTCTTCGGCTTTTTCAAAAGCGTAAATTTCCTCTTGATTTATTATTTTCAATGAAATTTAGTTTACTGTTGTTTGTATGGATTAATGGTGGGCACAATAGATCTAATTAGATCGAGGTGCTTTACTTAAAGCAAGCCTCTCAACATCTTATCTTATCTTTTCAAAATAATAATATTTTACCCTTGGAGCCTTCACAAACACTTTACAACCTGATGAAGGTGGTGGATGAAATGAATCTATAGACTATAAGTTTTATAGACGGCATCCAAAGTGACCTAAATTATGTCAGCGAAATTTGCTTGATAATTCCTACTTACATACAGAAGCCGTGAGGCATAAATTAGATTTATGCCTTCAAACATACTAAGGATATCACGTTTACAGAGGCTTCAGACACTTTGCAAAATGAATAATGCGACGGTGGAATGTAAGTGCACTTTACGGGATTTATGTGCCGCAGCTTATTATCTACGTGGCACTGGCGGCTCGGTAAATGGTCGTACATCAAACTGGAAAACGACGTAACGTTAATTTCGACGACCACGTTATCAGTGATATTCATTTCGGTCAGTGTCGGTGAATCACATGATCTTCTTCGAAATGCGGCTGTATCGAATAATAAATTCAAGCTGCAAATTTAACAACAGTTTATTATTTTCTGTATAGAAGGTCGTTATGTCTAGATCACTGTTCTGTATGAAATATCCTCGCTAATGTCTAACTTAAAAGAAATATCGTGATCTCTGTGATTAAGAGTGGGGGTAGGTAGCTCAGTGGCGGCCTCGTCAATTTTCCTAACAAGTTCTGGGCTGTGTAATTCAATTGCACCTATCACTTGCACCGACCTTGGACGACGGTAATTTATAAAGAGAAATGTAAATGTAAAGAGAATGTAAATTCTATCTATTGACTAGAAAGGATTCTTCCTACCGGAAACTCATGAAACTTGGATCCTGTTCCAAATAGGTCGAAATGACTAGATCAGCTTGCGAGAGGTGTCAAGGGACCTACCAGAATTGTAATGGCCACAAGGGTTACCCAAGTTCAACAGGGAAACAACTGATGAGAACTTTCTTGTCAACAAAAAGGAAGTAATTTCGGATATTTCTTGATGTGTATAAAGTGTTGCTGAAGGCCTTATACGTTTCGGCAAATCAAGTCAATTCTATTGGAAGGCCAAACTAGGTCATATGTACATACTTGACAATTGATCCTAGATTAAAGATGAAAGATACCTACCCATCGACACTTTCTTTTCTCCTCTAGATTTTGTTAAAAAAGGCCTTTACACGAATGAGCCTGGATCGTAGATTCGAATCGCGGGCACAAGGTTTACTCGGCACAATCAGTTCTCGGATCGGATTCGCACAGGCTGACACTCTCAATCCGTTCCTTGGAATTTCGTCTTTGTTCAATCGCACATCTGGTTCAATTTATAGCTTCTGTAATGTTTCATCTGATTCACTCATGAAGAACTCTTGGCGTTATTTGAAGGGTCAGGGGAAAGAACGAACTAAGTCATTTTTCCTTGAAACTGAGATAAACATATTATATTGTTTAAAACTTTTACAAAGCCCAGCCACTCCTTTCGTAAAAAAAAATAAATAAATAAAATAAAATAAATTAATTAAAAGTCCACACTAGGAGTTTTCCCATTTCTGACACCTTCATACGATGTAGTTTTTTACCCTGAATCCAATGATACCAATATCTCAATTTCGAAAAACAAAATGACTTAGTTCGTTCTTTACCCTTATCCTTCATTTGCAATGTGCTTCACACGAAACTTAGTGGTAGACGAATCTCGACATCAAAGGCTAGAAGGGCATATTGAGAACAACTATCATGAATTATTTAGTCCACCCAGAAGCTAGTCTAAAGCTCACAACAGTTAGATATCGTCGAACAGAGGTAAACACATTGGCGCGATTAATGAAGAAAGGGGTCGTACTGTGGAGTATATCTTCTAGCTCAATGTAAGCGGATAGGAACATGTCTTCCTCGGTATTTCTCGTCCTCAATTCCACTATAAGTACCTTTTATATTTTTTTTTTGTTTGTTATTTCCGCTATACTTTTTATTCGTTATTTTTCCGCCCTGTACAAGTCCCAAAAGGAAGTTCTTCCTCTCTCCCCCTCCAAACCAATTCACAATACTCGTGAACCCAACTGCACTACAACCGTCCTCTCGTGTTTTGCGGGACAACTGCGCTCGTGGGACACCCTTCGCTTCACTTGACAATTCCCTTTCTGGTATACCTCATGTTCGGGTTCCGAAGTACTAACTTCGGTTGCCGAAACGATCGGAGAACTTCACAGTGCATTCACATTCCATAGATATGCCTACCTACATACATCAACAACAATAAAACTATAAACGGAACGTAAGAACGAGTTGGTAAGAAAAAACGCACGTAGAAGTCCCATGTAAACCCGAATATTTTTGGCAATTAAACTGAACTTGTAAATATGCTACATTAATAGTATGATTAAGAATGAAGACTGTTTTCCGTGGGTTTTAGTCGAAAAACCTCGATGGGGATCATATATATTACATAACATAGTGAATATAACATAGGTGTAATTTTAGAGAGATATCATATTTAGAGTAGCTTCATTCCCTGTAGAATGTTCTAGAAAAAACTCTGCAAATTCTTGACACAACGGTTCATTATCTTCTTTGTACAGATCACCCTTCTGTCTAGATCACTAGGTCTAAATGTCTAGATCCTAAATGTTAGATTAATTATTATTATGAATTATCACTAATTATTAATAATTTTATCAAGTACCTAGTGAAAATTATTATAATTTATTGTTAGGTATTAATCATGTGTATTTATTATTAATAATAATTATTATTAATTATGATTAATTAATACCATATAATTCTGAGGTTTTTAATACTACGTCGGTAATAATTTTTCTATAAAAGAAGTACCTACCAACAAACATTCGAAATTACCTTCATTTCCGTAGCACGAAACGCACCTCAGAACAACAAACTCGACATAACTTAAGCCATATGATGTTCCAAAGAGCTTGTTAGTATGAAAATGGACCTGTATTTCAACAGTTTGATTCACGATCGTGTTGTGAGGCACAATCTTTGGGCCGTCATTGTGAACGAACGGCTGGTCGTACAGAGCTGCGGATGGTCTTAAAAAATTCTACGGAACAAACTCTATCTAAATATGAAATAAAAAACATACCGTTCCATATGAATTTTTCGAGATATGAAATTTTCAAAATTTCAAAATTCGTTTTGAACCCCTTCCCCTTGACCTAGGGTTATGAAAAGTTTCGAGGACCATTGTGGGGTTGGTCGAAACCCATAAAAAAAAATTTCGTAATTTTAACTCAACGCTAACTGGGCAAAGTGCCGCGGACGGCGTACGGCGGACGGCGGACGGACGGATTTTTTTTTATTCGATTTTCTGAATCTACGTATCTTGAAACGTAAACCAACAAATTTTGAGGGGGGGGGGGGGGGGGGGGTTAAAAAAATCTTTTCTTTGGGCGATTCCAATGGTTCATTATCGAAGATAATAAACCAAAATTATGCAGTCCTGCAACAATCTTATCAAGTTCCATACGATCCACTGTGATACGGTAATTAACAAGGCGAACAAATAATAACGGAACAAAGATTAATGTTTTGGGAGTGAGGGCATTTAAAAATTGAGCGAGGAGTGAAATCAATTCCTACATTTCAATGAACATCAAAATCGGAACAATGCAAGAATGAGGGGAAAAGTTGATTATTGACTGTATGTTCAGTTCTATTTACTTCTCTTAACCTTAAACCAAAAAATTTCAAGGGAAGGTTGACATTTATTCTTGATCAACTACAATTGATCTTGATTATTGATGATTGATTCTTGATTCTTGCTAATCATTGAAAATAATCGTCAATAACTACGTGATTTAGAATATTATTGGAAATATTAAACCCTAAGTTTCTTCCATTTCTCCTTGGGGAAATCCACAGATTTCAATGTTGTTTGGAGTACAACGAGGGAAACCAAAGGGGAGAGAATAATTATTACCTACCATTCGTTACTTAAAGCATGATGAAGACGTATCGTGCAAACATCATATGAACCGTTCCTCTGTTACAAAGTATCAACTATCAATCACTGCAGTATCAACGATGCGACCTTTGTTTTCTCAATTCTGCCAAAGGCCACAGATAAGGCCCAGGCATATCGGCTTTCTGACTCCAAGCTCCCTGTTCTATATCCGATGTCGAAAATTGATCCGGGTGTATTGAAACAGTCTTCCTCTCCGCCTCGGGGCTCCCTCGTGCCTGCTTTCGTGTACTATGTAAGACAATGATTCCAATTATTTGGGGGTCGTTCCCTCTGCGTTGTTTAACCAACCTTCTCCAACATGACATAAACCCTCACCATTGTGACCTACAACCTCAAAGAGCGGGCCCGCGTTTGTGAACAATAGTCTAACCAGGTCTGCATCTGTGGAATTGTTCAAGAAAACGATGCCATAATAGCACCTTCAGGTTAGTAGCGCGAGCTGATGATATTTGCTGATGCAATTCGGCAGCTACAACCTGTTGAGGACTAACAGTGTTAACCATCTTTACCCCCTATTGTCACGTTATTGAGGTGAATTCACACCAGTTCAGCAACTACTATACACCCTCCTCCCAATATAGTAAGAAACAGTACTAAAACGTGTAATTTACTCCTGTCAACTACAGGTCATATTAACTATTGTATAGTACAGTACTTCATTCATTCTCCATGCCTAAATTATGGTGAATTAAATTTTAATTCATCACAATTTCGGACTAGAGAATAAAGCACTGTAGTATAGGTACTATAGTTCTATTTATGTGTTACTATTGGTAATAATCCAAGCTTTTTAGGAGTAATTAAGTCGTTCAACACTGTTACACCTACAAAACCCTACCCCATACTCTTCTTATTGTTCATACTAGGGATAATTGTTCCGTAACAACAAAGCAAACCGCTGGAAAGGTCACAGCAGACTTTTAGTCGAGTGTAACATAATGAACAATTTCAATAATTGAAATTAGTGAGCAATTCCATCGGTCAAAAAGTAAACCACAAGTACGCTAACGAGATCGCATTATGCTTTGGATTATAATGAACAACGCGACTCAAAATTCAAGCATCTGCTGAGACTTTCAATAAACATGACATAAAAGATGTGAACATAATACGGCAGTTCATTGAAGATTCAAGGTTTGTGATTCATATTCTATGCATGAAACCTTGTTTATCTGAACACAATCTATGGCACAGTACCACAATCAAATGAAAGTGTTGCATCGTGTTATAACAATACACCACTTTCATGATTATCAAGCTCTGTCGAACTATTCACTCTTTTACAACGATTAGATACCTTCTCTCCAAGTGGGCAACCGTCCAATCAATCTATAGCAATCGTTATTTATTTATCCATTAGGCCGAAGCCAATTGCGCCAATCGTTGCGAATAAAGTATTGATAATGATTTGAAATTGCGCAAAACGATCCGTTTGATAAATTTGATAGTGTGTAATTTTCTCCCCGCCGTTTTCCCGAATTTTCATCACAAATGGAGGTTAAAGAATTCACGCTCAAGCTCACTTGAACACCGGTTAACAACATAGCTGTCAGTTATAAACCATTCCAGGTTTTATTGACGCCTTTTTTGAACACTACTTTTGTTGGTGATTTCCGGTGGAATGTTTTGAATGGCATGGGTAGCTTCTTTGATTTTCAAACTCATTTCTACTATCAGAATCCGTCGCAATTATTACCACCGCCTGGAGTTTGCTATGACTCAAGGTACTACCGAATTGTGATACAAACCTTGGTAAATCACTGATAATTTGGAAAAGCGCCAAAATCGGCAAATTGGGAGTCTTGTTGGTTTATAAGCAAATTAGTAGCTAACCTACCGATCACCATCAGCTCCTGTGAGACCATTTTGGTACTGAAGGAAGGAGCGTCCGTCGTGACCTCACAGCTAATGTTCCCCGATAGGTTGAATCCGACTTGCTGGAGGACCACTTGACTAGCGTTTGACATAGAGACCTGGAACAAGAACGAAAGGTTAATCAGCAGTTCGGAGAATATTTAATCAGAAGCGATGACCCGTTAGGAATGAGCCAGACTGACCTTTCACTAGCATCCCAAGCCACCCCTTTGTCCCCGATCGGACTACTGAGGTTAATTGAATTACGAATGAAATTTATGAAGGGTCCTCCTGAGTTCCAACATTTTACTGACGGGATTCTTGCGGGAACAAATGATTGAAATTTAACACTAAATTAAAGAGCATTCATGACCATTTTCAACGACTCACATAACTGAACGCGCTGTTGCCAGATGTGTTTATAGTATTTTTTTTTTTAAATAAGGCTAACGCGAACTTATAGGGACCAAATCGCATGACAGCGTCATATAAACTATTTTTATCGTCCAAAACATAGTTAGCTTAAATATATTTCCAATAAAATAAGGAATGGATAAAGTCAATAGAGCTTTCAGTTAGGTTTTGGGAGATTTCACCTTAGTTGGTACCATTTCAATTCAAACTAGAATGGGAAAGGATGAACCCCAGGTTTTGGGATCTCTTCGGACAAACCCCATGTTAAGGGGTATTTTATCAACGAGTTATGAAGTAATTGCAAATATTATAATAATTTTCATGATTCGGCATATTATTCATCCAAATTGGGGACATACAGAGTCGGGATGACAAATGAGGAAAGAAGGCAATGTATAAATGGGACTCAGCACGACGCAGGAGCCATATCCGCAAGAAGAGAGTAGCACCTCCGGTGGTGGTTTATCAAGGAATATTCTTGCCTCTTCGTCGGTCTCTGTTCCGGATTCAACTTCCTTTGTCAGAACTGGTAATTATCAAAGAGGGTGAAATAGGAGAGTAAAATATTTACTCTTCAGTAGAAATGGTTCACGGTTGTTGTAGAGCCTGCTGTGATAGCGCACGTAAAGCCCCGCGCCCCTCGCTACCGGACTCTACACTGGGGGGCTGTACGAGCCGTTTGAACCATTCATCTAATGTAATGTCCTGCTCCATCTCTTCACAAGAGGGTCGGAACCCCCTGGCACATTACTCTCATCTTCTGCAGCGCTCGGAGAGAGCTAATCCATTCCACCTACAACAACGCTAATGGTCTCTCATGTCTTAAATGAAGCAGTTAGTTTGAAACAGCTTTACCAATCACTGCAACCCACGATCTGAAAATGATAATGACAAGCAGAGCTTGACAATAAAATCTGCTTTCTTCTTTCTGCTTGATGTTGTTGATTGTGCTCCTATGTCTCGCACTGAATTTTCACGCTCACTGAAATCGGAAGGGTTCATTCAAACCGCAGCACTACAGTCATTATTGTTTAATTCTTGAGACATTTTCAGCAAAAATCCCAAGTAGGTACTAAACGTAACCATGGTAAAATAGCGCCGTCACTTTAGAATTCAATAGGCCTGATGACTACGGGTTTTAGACCTAGCTAACCTACAGCAGCTTTTTGATTATGTTAAAGTACTTACCATAATCGAATCTGGTCATGAATGTGATAGATTAGGAAGTGAACGGAATTGTGAAATGCGAGCGAAAGTCAACTTTGAAATACTTGCTGCAAATTTGAAAACGCTTCCTCGTATTTCGCCCTATACTCAAATGTTGAACTAGTGAAAACAATTGAAATCCCTCGGGGCCATTTTATCACTGTAAATAAGAACGTCGAGGTTTGAAGATTGAGAAAGCTGGATATTCAAAGAACCAATTGTCAATAATTGACAAATTATTTCAGTTGCTTATGCTCCAATTAACAAGCTATGTAAATGTTTACTTAGGTAGGTAGTTGTTACGAGTACAGTTACGCCAACTATCGGTCTATCGGTATTGTTAAACTAAACGCAGGCACTAGAAGTACTAAATTCAGAAAAGCACCTAATAACTAGCACAACAACCCCACTTTCAACTCAACAGCTTTTGCATCAATAAGTTTCCGTGAAACGGTTGCGGTAACTAACGAATTTCGCTCCTTTTTCTTTCCTTTAGTTCCGGGTTCCTTCATTGCTTGTTTCAACAAACTACAGATCCATCCACAGAGACAGAGGAGCTTCCTGGTACGGGCATCTCAAGCCAACCCCAGTTAGCCGTGTTGGGCGACAAACTTCGAAGTTGTTGCGAGTTGTTCCCTCGAGTTTCAATGAATTCGTGCACGATCATGACCAGCTCCACTTTTCAAGGGTTCTGGACGTTCATCATTCCAACAGTAATTTCAATAATCGATTACAATATTGAGTACCCTCCACTTTTAAAGATTATGATGGTATGATAATGTAATTCAACTATTATCAAGTTAGGTATACTGCCAAAAGTAGAACCTATCACAGCTTCATAATAATAAAAGAAACTGATCCACTCGATTACTGTTGTCAATCATCCTTCGCAAATCCATCAACAGGTTACCTAAACTTACGTAGGAAAATCGGAAGGTAGGAGACCATTTTCTGAATTCCTTAGTTACGAGGCGCGTTTAAAAAAAATATATATACATAGGTGATAATAATATTAATATAATATTAATATTATACAGGTACTTGGGTTGATGAACGACACAGAGTAATTTCGTTGGTTGATAGGTTGTTCAGGTTGGACTCGTAATGAGCTAATCCGATCGGAAGGGAGGAAACCATTTCCTGAATTCCGTAGTTACGAGGCGCCACAAAAAAAAAAAAAATAAAAAAATAAAAAAAAAAATAAAAAATAAAAATAAAAAAAATAAAAAAATAAAATTAATTTAAGTACAACTCCTTAACTTCTCACTAAATCCTAGTGATCAACATAGAGCAGATTTATTTTTTTATTTTTTTTTATTTTTATTTTTTATAATTTATTTTTTATTTGACAATTGTCGTGTTGTTGATTCTGGTACAACTTCTGGTATTTGAACGAACGGTTGGTCGTACAAAGCTGCCGATGATCGTAAAAAATATTAAAAAATAAGCTCTATCTATATATGAAATAAAATTGATGAAACTCTAGCTCATCATCCAAATTAAATTTAAAATACCATACGAATTTCTTTCATAATAGTATGTTATTATCATACCATACTGTACTAGGTATACCAAATCATACATACAATTATATAACATGTCATACAAACCGAGTGAATATTGCATTGTCATCCAGTTCTGACCTATTTTTAAAATTTCAAGTCAATAGCTTATTATTACAAAATTATTACAAAAAGGTAATGGTAATTACCATTAATGGTAAAGGTAATATTGCAATGTGGTCAATCCCCGACTCACGGTTAAAATTTCCAGTCTGTAGTTTACCGGGAAGATGAAAAAAAGGTAGTTCTTTGGGTACAAGAATGTTATACCCCCGCCAATATCGATTGTATCGATTATCTCAAAAACATCGATCCTTGTGGTATAGATGACGGCTCAATATGGCGCCCGGCGGATCTCGGAGGCTCCCGTTATCATTCGAGTTCTATTTCTATCGTCTTGTGTTTGTCATTTCACAGTGATTATTGTGTTCAGTACGGTGTTTGGATGGACGGTTTTTCATTCGGTATGGAGTTTTCATCAGTGACTTTTAGAAAGGGAATACTTTCTGCACTTCCTGATGCGTATCAATATTTCATACCTTCATGGCAGTCAGCACCTAGAGACGAACGTTCAGTAACACATTTGACCACACGTTTAATGGCCTTAGAAAGCGCTAAAGCTTGCGAAGAACCTGAAGTTGATGAAATAGCGTTTAAAACCACAAAGAAACAAGGTTACCGAAATAACAACAAAAAGAATGGCAAACCTTTAAGATGTTTCACATGTGATTGAACAACTCATCTTGCGAATTCATGTCCTGAAAACTCAAGAAATAAGAAATGCAAATACTGCAAGAAAGATAATCACGTATCCGAAAATTGCTATATTCGCCATAAACACGAACATAATAATAACATACTTGTACCGTTCTTTGTTGGGTGGCTGGGGGTTGACCGACCTAACGGCCGACGTGAAGTTCAGTGTTTCTCCTAAACCTTTGCGCGGTCACTGTGAACGAACGGCTGGTCGTACAAAAATCCAATTGGTCTTAAACAATTCGTAATTTTTCAGGTCATTCAAAAGTGAACTAAAATTTACATCGTTTCGTTTGAATTTTTAGAGATATGACATTGTCGAAATTTCAAAGTTTGTTTTGAACCCCTTCCCCTTGACCTAGGGTTATGAAAAGTTTCGAGGATCATTGTGGGGCTGGTCCAAACCCAGAAACCGAATTATGCAATTTTAGCTCAACGCTAACTGGGCAAAACGGCGTGAACGACGTACGGCGGACGGACGGATTTTTTATTTTTTTTTTTTATTCGATTTTCTGACTACGTATCTTGCAACGTAAACCAACAAATTTTGAGGGGGGGGGGGGGGGGGGTTAAAAATGTTTTTTCTTTGGGCGATTCCAATGGTTCATTATCGAAGATAATAAATCAAAAGCACTCATGTACCGGATTTATTGACTCTTTCGTAGTTTCATAGCTTCTCAGTTGAGCCAAAAATATACATTGAGGGTATTACGTCTCAGTAGGGACGTGGGAAATGAAACAATCCCAAAATTCTTTCTCAGCCGCCTTCTTTACGTTCAGGCCCTCTCAGACGAACTTCTCAGAAGAAAGAAGAAAGTAAAAATACATTGAAAGAAGGGAGAGGAAAAATAAGAAAGTAGGAAGAGAAGCTATCCATCAAAGGAGGCAGAGTCAATATAAAAAGGTTCCTGCTCTTTTCCGTTTACCCGAGAAGTTCAAATTAACTTGGATTGAAAATACTTGAAAGTTTTAGTGTTTTTTATCTTTTTTCCTTTCGTGCATTCAGTGATCTAAGAGATTGATTATAACGGCCGAGTGGTAAGAAAGTATTGGGTGTAAACACGATGGTGAGGTCGATCACACGTTATGAGAGTGATAACTGGTTTCCTTATTCAATTTCAATAACAACTTGTGATCAGTGATACTTATTCGTACGTATATATTATATTTTACCATTATATTCTTTAATCCGATGGTGCTAAAACATTTATAAGTAAATACGAGTGGGCTTAAGACAAATTATACGCATATTTCATCGAAACTGCCTGTGGGAGTCAAGTGGGCAGTAGCTGGGTGTTAATTGCCGGTTTTACGGCCCTCTTATTTCTAGGGCTTCGAGGGTCATTGCTCCAGTCCCTCTTCCTCCTCCAGTTTTGGACCTGCCATTATCAGGTTCATTTAATACCTTTGAAATATTCCTTCATAAGAGGTCCATATTCGCGGAACGTACGCAATAATTCTCTTTTCCCCGCCAATCGATTGAATTAAGGCACATCACCGACATAACTCTAAAAAATCTCTTCTGCTCTGGGAGTATCCCAAGTAAATGTGTACCTAATGGCAGAAATCTCTTTTTTTCAATCGAAAAGTTTGAATCAAAGTAGGACCTATAAATATAGAATATGGAGTTGTAAGACGAGTTGTTAGATATTGTTTTAAGACTCGAAACGGCCAAGTTACCGCCGTCTGGAATGTCACTACTTGATCAATGTTCGAGTATTATATCATCATGTCTCAGAGTGCATTCGTTCCAATAGCTCTTTAGTTCTTTCCAGGCAAAATAAGATGAGAGAATATATGAGACAAAATTAGGGATTGTTCATTTCGACTAAATGCGGTTTCGGCATTAAGAAGCAATAGACTGAATAGAACCAATAAGTAATATAAATGGTCTTGATACAAGCTCTGTAAGTTCGGCATAGAATTGCAGCCATCGCCTCTATCCTAATAAAACTGACTGTAAAAGGAGCAATTGTCGGAGTAATTCAGTCGACTATTACTCCTAAATGGTCAGGAGCAATTACTACCTGCCGTTAAACCGTTACCCGCAAAAATGTTTCACCCTTTTAGGAGTCATTACGGTGATAAAAGGTAGAACTTGAAAATTACCGGGTATATATTTCGATGCCAATCTTCAGAAAGTGCTCCGATTGTGGAAGAAAATTTCTTCTATACCAGGAAAATCTAGAAAATTCTAGAAATCTAGAAAAAATTCGAATGTTGATCACCATATTGCTGAAGTTCGGGAACGAGGTGGTGAAATTCCCTATACTGCTCTCGAGTTCTTTTGCTATAATAGAGCTTGGCTGCGGGGCTATTTAGTAATACAAATTTCGAAAGTAACATCTTCATACAATGGATATTTCGCAGAAAACATTGGCAGAGAATGAACGAAGACAATTTCACTCCAGTTTCTTCGTTCGTTCATTCGCGTCCACCGCGGACATTACGTTATAGTATACTTATGATATACTTCCTGTTATAGCAGTCTTATATGATAAGACGGCTATCTAAGACGACTATAATATATATACGATATATAACTATAACTATAACTATATAATATATAATCGTACTCGTAATAGCGGTCTTATATTATAAGACGGCTATAACAGGATATACAAATCCATTTGTTCGAGACAATCGAGGAATTTTCTCTTCCCCCAATGATTTGTAACATGCTTGTCATGTTTGCCAATGTTTAACATTTAATGTTTCAGCAACTTTCACTTAGAAGATTTCTAAGATCTCTTAGAAACCACAATCCACACCGAACTTACAGAACCAAAAGACTTTTCGCGAAAATGTTTAGAGAACTCAATATCAGCTAGAATACTTTCAGGTACAAGCCTATTCTATTTTGGATACTGGTTCAATGAATTCCTGAGTAGAATCAACTTCAAGGGATCTTTTACCAGCGGATTATCTTCTTTCGCGCACGATGTTCTCTAACCCGTTTAGCATCTTGTTTCTTCTAATCAATTTTGATTTATTATCTTCGATAATGAACCTCTGCAATCGCCCAAGAAAAACAAATACCCCCCCTTCGCCTTGTCAAAATGGATTGAAAAGCCGCCAACTGAATATTTTTATCTCAATACATTCTCGGTTTTTTCTCTTTTAAACTGAAATTTCTCCACTTTACTCCATTTAATTTCAATTGTTCGCTACATTTTTGGAATCAACGTAAAATTTCCTGTAAGATTAGTGTAAGTTGATTCTTGAGAAGGACCATCTAATAACCATAACAACAGCTCAAACATAGACGAATTTGAAAAAATGAAAATTAGGAAAATCTTTAGAATGTTACTACTCTTCCGAAAAATCCTGGAAACTGGCAAATCTCATGAAAATGTCTTTATCAAAAAAGCTTTTCATCGATGTGGTCGACTTTGAGATTACCCTGTTCCTTCGCTCAAAAATTCATGTTTAGATGCCAAAAAAGTTAGGCACTTTAAAAGGGGGAGTGTGATCAGAGGATAGAAAAAATTGTGAAAATGAGAAATTGTGTTTTATAAATGTTAAAAAATCCAAATGTTCTCCTCCACATTACCTAAAATGTTTACCTGAAATCTTAAGTAATTGAAGAGTTCTAAAATGCCCACCGTTATTTCTTATGCATCCTCTACCACGATTACGCATTTGCCCTACTGTCACCTTGTATGTAAGATGTTGTTGCACAGTCACGCTTGCATCTTGAATCCTTTTATTTAAATCTTATACATAAACAATCCCCAAACAAAAAAGTCCATTGGTGTGAGGTCCGGCGACTTGTGTGTCCATGTTGTTGCTACAATTTATTGCATTAAAACTGTTTTCTACATTTTTTCTACCCTCTGATCAAACTCCCTATTTTAAAGTGCCCAATGCCGTTCATAATTTATATTATTGAATGAAGAAGTTTTCATGAGATTTGCCAGTTTCCAGGATTTTGTTTGAAGAGTAGCAACGTTCTAAAGATTTTCAGAATTTTTTATTTTTTCAAATTCGTCTATGTTCGAGCTGCTGTTATGGTCATCAGATTTTTGTCACCATTTTTGACAAACCTGAATTGCCGCATTAGTGAAACTTTGGAAATGACACATGGTTGAGTAGCTCGTATGTACTGTCATTTTGGGATTGGGAGGCTTATTAATGGGGTTAAACAATCAGATTAGGATTTCCGAAGGGTAATTCATAAGAAAATCTCATAATAATTATGGAAGTCACACTTATTACCCTTCCCCCACATCCGAGCAGAAGAGTTCGGGATTGGCTTAACCTAAATTTTACCCCGTGGCCAACAGGCCCGCAGGTCGCCGGACCTCACACCAATGGACTTTTTTGTTTGGGGAATGTTTATTATAGTGATGTAAACATTCCCCAAACAAAAAAGTAATGGGTAATTTTGAATTATGATGCCAACATTATTCCGTTATACACGTATGAGGTTGTTCGCTTGCTCTCACTTTGAACCTATAAAAACCCGTGACTTCATGGATGAATGTGATAGAGATCTCTACAGGACTGACGAATCCCGGATGGCAACGTATTTTGGTTTAACAAATGCGTATTTTGCTTCAACAAATGAACCTACCCCAAAAGAGGGGGAAAATGAAAGACAAATGGAACTATTGTTTCATGTGATTGTCATGAACATTATGTTAGGTATTGTTTAATAATCTGTACAGATTAACAAATCTTAAATTAAATAAATAATTGCACAGAATACCTAGTACCGTGACAAGTCAAAAACTGCAACTATTGGGAAAACGCAATAGAAATTTCGGAGTTCGATTACTGCCTATAAAATCGCGACTTTTTTGCCATTGACTATTCAAAATGTGGATGTAACGATCCTCATCGATTTCTATCTGTATACAGAGATAACTCAAAGCCCATTTGTCTCGGCGTGCACATATGTACATATTATGCTATTTGAAACGGAATTGTGGTGATACTGTTACGAGCGAATGGAGTTGCAAAATGCCAGAGTCCCTTCAGGATGTGGTTCTCCCATGGTTAGGCAAAATCCCGCAACACTGCTCGATCTTGAAGGAGGGTTGACCCTTAGCGCCTCCCGTAACGAGCGACCGTAGGATCAGCTTACAATGGAAACCCTGTTGAGGGCCTATTGACTAACTATTGAACCCTTGTAGACGAACATTTTTACAGGAGAAGAACTGTACCAAATTTGGCCAGTGTAAATGAAAGAAATCACAACAAATAAATGAGGGCTTGGTCAAACTGGATTGAATGCGTAGTATCGCATTCAGTAAGGGAACGGACACCAAGCTACTCCGTTGTACCAAAACAGGTAGGCGTTAGAAGTGCTCAGATCATACCGCTGCAGGAACTTTCGCGTGTAATTCAATATCTAATAAAAAAACGTCGTAATTTTCCCTTCAACTTTTCTCATTACCAATGCAGGACGCTCACATTACCATCCCTAACCAACTCCCGAAGTTTCATTTTTCAGGGGAAAATTGGGCGTAACTCATCGACGTTTACCATTTCCATAATATTATATTATTATTCCTAATATTGTTACCGTTATGATAGTATCGTCAAGGGTTTGGATACTTGTATATTATACATTGGGTAATTATATTATTATACATTACCTATTTGCATTACATTATATATTTGTATTAGGTATAATATTATCCCCCAAAAACAACTCCGTTGTAAAAACTGACCCGCCAAAAAACCTCAGCCGCAAAAAGGAATGATATCCATTTTGCCCGCCAGCCACATATATAGGATGCTCGGTGCTTCGCACCTCGCTGTTGAGTGTGCATATAGAAACCTGATCCTCCTACCCCTAACCTCCACCGTCAATGTTTTCCTGTTCCCTGTCTCCTTCCCACAACCCTTTCTCACCCTTAGTCACCCTCGGTTTCACCTAATATGTTTCCTCTGTTACACCAGCAGGGAGCTTTACGCTTCTTTCAATGCTGTTGGCGGGAGCTTTTTACCGGATGAACAAGCCTGAATTGAAGCATTACTATATTATAAGTATTACTGGTGGTCACGAGTAATCAGTGATGGTACAACTATATCATCTGGCAAAAAGCTCCCGCCAACAGCATTGAAAGAAGCGTAAAGCTCCCTGCTGGTGTAACAGAGGAAACATATTAGGTGAAACCGAGGGTGACTAAGGGTGAGAAAGGGTTGTGGGAAGGAGACAGGGAACAGGAAAACATTGACGGTGGAGGTTAGGGGTAGGAGGATCAGGTTTCTATATGCACACTCAACAGCGAGGTGCGAAGCACCGAGCATCCTATATATGTGGCTGGCGGGCAAAATGGATATCATTCCTTTTTGCGGCTGAGGTTTTTTGGCGGGTCAGTTTTTACAACGGAGTTGTTTTTGGGGGATATCACATCTTTTTGCATGGCTAGTTTTCGAGCGGTACTTATACAATACGGTTCAATTTAACAAAAGTACCTACGAGGTAACTAGTAAATGTTTTCCTAAATGAAGTTTTATCCTAGTCAAAATTTAGTAAAAAATTAGTACGCCTACTAATTTGCCTTTTTGTTTCTTCTTTTTGTGACAAGAATAATTATTTTTTGGAAATTATTGATTGTTATTCCACCAGGTGACCGCCGCAACGGCTAAGTATGTGAAAAATCCTTTCACGCCAGCGGGTATTGAACCCAAGATCTTACGCGATCGCCGACAGACGCGCTTGTCCACGAGGCTACCGGCGGCCACAGAAAGTTTGCAAAACGTAAAACGCACGTTTTTATACCAAAAATCGCGAATAACTCGAGAACCGTTGGGAAAAGTGGCAAAGTGTGCTACCCTCATTCGAAAGCCCATTAAATTTCCTATCGATCCTTAAACAGGCGCCACTCTACGACAACTTTTTCTGACCACCGTTCAACTTTGATGTTTTCGGAAATTAGCCAAATCAGTAGATGTGGAATTTATTCACGTATTTTTGGCTGTGGATTAGTCAAATCGATTGAGATTTAGTTCAAAATTATTGAGCATATTCTAGACAACCTAGCGGACATTTTAAGACCAACCGCACCAATTTTCATCAATATTTGCGGCAGTTGTTGTTGAAAATAGAAAAATCACCATAACTCCTTTATTTTCCCCTTTAGGAAGCATTTTTTGATCTCAAATTAAACAGTTTGAAAAGCTGAACACAACTAAGAAAGGAATCTGGAAATCTGAAAAAGCTTCAATTTTGAAGGAGTTATGACCATTTGAAATTCCTAAAAAACACTATTTCCCCCCTAATTGGGGGGGAAATGGGGGGAGGGAGAAAAAATGGTCAAAAGGCACTCCCTTGGAGCATAACAAACGTGTGTGCAAAATTTCAGCTCGATCCGATTTGTCTGCTGGGCTGTAGCCCCGTCAATGAACAACAACGACAACAACAAGAAGAACACGAAAAACGTGAAAAATAGTGGTTTTAAAATTGTTATACCCCCGACACCTGAATGGCTTGTATATTGTATACCAACCAGAATTTGATAAGCGATTGGGTAATTTTTTTATGATATCTTTGGCTCCCGGTTTCTCCCGAGTTCCGATGTAAAGGAGAGACTTACTATATTATTCGTTTAATTTACAAATTAACGTGACTAGACAACTGTTACGAAGCCACAATAACGATGTAGATTAATCAACTACTTCCTTAGCCTCGTTAATTTGTAAATTAAACATATAATTTAGAAAATATCGTGGATAGCAGTTGGGGTTGGCCACTATTATTACCCCAAACATTTATTTTAGTAAAAATTAACTTTTACATGACACATGAAATTGCTGAAATAGATTTTATTTCAATGTCTTTAGCGATGATTTGCTGTTGCGTACAAAAGACGAGCTCAAATACTTTCATCACCTGAATAGTAATATCCAGTGTTCATACATAGCCACTATTTTCATTCAGAGCATAATTTCTTAAGTAGGTACTAATAAGTTGATATTATCAAAAAAATAAATTAAAATGAACGAGTCATCCTATTATTCTATTCTATTCTATTCTCTTAGTTCTATTATTCTATACGGAAACTAGGCATGTAAACTGTGGAATATTCATAGTCATTTTTGATTTTGTCATGCTAGTACCCTGTTATCTGAATACTGATGAAGTTGATAACATTTTTATATCTTTATTCATTCCCGTCATTCTTGTCCTTAGACGATTGAAAGTATAGGGGTGATATTCAGTAACAAGTAGCATTGGTTTAAACGATCCGATTATTGACCAAACAATTATTATTATCCATCTCAAAATTTCATCGCCGACCATACCTAATCATCACCAAACTACGTACTTATGTACCTACATTTTAATTACAATAATCTACAACAAGTAAAAAATATGATATAGTTAATCTTCATAATTTCTATAACTCATCGCTCAACTTTGACTTAACTTTGTCTTCGAGAAAAGTAAACCAAGTATAAATTAATTATAGTTCCCAGAAGAAGCCCGCTCGAAGGATGGCAACAATTTTTCAGAGCCTTGGCATAGTCTGATGGGCGTAGAGTGTAGGAACAGACGGAAACTGAACGGGGAAAAAAATTGGATGCTTTTGAGAAGTTTTTCCTGCGCCCGAAAAATGAAACCCGACACAGGGCCCTGGACATAAAGGGTGATTACACAAGTTTTCCGGGCAACAGCCTTCAATCTCTTGGACTTTCCCTCATGAGCAGACGACCAACTAAAAATCACGACTCTGATGTTCGGGTGAAGAAGATTAAAGTGAGCTGAAGAAGGAAAGAAAAAAGGGGAAAAAAGCTGAATTCCACAGCCTCAGATTGATAAAAGTGTTCTGGTATACAACAAGTTTCTCGATCCCAACCTTGTATTTTCCCACTGGGAACAGTAACTGGAAGGAACACATTCATATTATAAATTAAAAATGTAAATCCTCAAGCTAATAACATTATAAGGAAAAAATCGGAGAAACTATTCGGACCTCAGCGAAACAGTAATACAACAGACCTTTTAATAAACATTATGGAGATGATAGGGATTATTGAGATTATAAACCTTTTTTAAAGTAGCGCCGAGCTATTTAGAGAGATTCTTCTCTGTTTAAACTTCGAGCCATCGTTGTAAACGATCGGCAACCTGGTGAATGCTTCAGATCATCTTCGAAAATCGTTCCTATTGAATGTTTTCGGGGCGTTTAGAAAATTCCAACGCACATTTTGTACCCTTTTCCATCAACCTAATTTTGGTCCAAACGCTCATCATCGCCCTACGGTATCATTGCTCTACGTTAATCTTAGAAGAGCGAAATTATATCCGGGTTATGGTTCATTATTTTTTTACTCGTTATCTTGATTCCACGTATTGGACCGCATCAGCACTAATTAATAGTTGGTATAACTCCCAACTTTAGTTAGAGTTATAGCCAATCATAAAAATAATTAAATACTGGTGAAGGTGGAGAAGCTATAGCGTTGCCTGTCTGCACGAGAAGAAGAAGACGAAGGAGGAGAATAAGGTGAGGTCAGAAAATAGAGTTTAGAAGTTATATAACTCGGCTACCTTTTGTAACGTGAAACCTTCATCTTCCGAGAGTTCGCGGTTTTCGGCGCCGAACCTCATCTATACGGGCTTGTTCGTCTATGACGGAGAGTAGAGTATCCACCTCTGCTGCTCTGGGATATGGCAATCGAGGAGGCTGGGGCCGACCGTCGCCATCCTCCGCAGGATCCTCTTTTCTTTGTTCCGCTGATTTTCTACCTTCTCGTATCGTCTCGTCTTTTCTTTTGCATAGAAACTCCCGTTTTACGAAGTTATTCCCGATTTTGTCGCCCAGACAGGATTGAGATATACCTCGCCGTTGTTCCTGGACTGGATTCTACCGTTTCTACAATTTTGCTGTGGAGTCGTCTGGATCATATTTCAGTTGTAGTGAAACCACGTTGCCGACTCTGGTAAGTTTTACGATTTCGCCAGTTTCGATCACGATTTCTTGTCACAATTACTCCAACTGTCGTTCGTTTGATCCAGGACACGATCATCTCGTCGCAGAAAACAGTTTCGTCCGACAAGACATCGTTAACAACGATCTCTACACATCGACTCAAGTGCCGTCCCGGTAATGCCTTCTCTTATATGCCTTCACTTCTCTTCTCGTCTCTAAACTTACATCCATCAGTATCGTATAATTCAAAATTATTCGGTAAACAGTTTTAGGTACCGGCTGGAGACCAGCGATCTTAGTTACCGGCTGAAAACCAGCGATTTGAGTACTAGCTGAGTGGCTGTAACACAACGCCATCGCCGCTGTCTCGAGTTCCTATCTTCCTTCCTACCCGTTGGCTCCATCTGCCTGAACTTATATCTACCTTGATAAGTACCTAGTTAAGATTTCTTTTTCCACGGCCGTAGGAACCAGTAGGAACTATTAGGATAGAAATATTGACTTTAATTGACTTGTCGTCTCTTGATTGTGTCTGTGAATTCCCTGAGATTGATTTCGTCCCTATTCGACTATACAGATAAATTTCATTTTATTAATTTCGTTTTTTTTAAATAAAAGCTTTCAACAACGCTTTGCTTTGAAAACTAGCATTATTTTCTCTTTGGGTTCATCCCCATTTTCAATCCCTTTTCCTTTCTTTCTTACCTTGTCACACTTTAGACCTAGCATCTTGAAACTTTCAGGGCTTTCTATTGTATACACCAAGAAGATCAGCACCGAGATTCAAGTTGATCGGTCAAATAGGGACCAAGATGAGGATGCCTGGAAAACGCGTTTCGACAATGTAACCGTGCTACGTTTAGGTTAAGGTTAACGTTTATCGTTTGCCGATACCGAAAAATGGCAGATGAAGAAACGAATTTCGCACGCGTCAATCCCTGTAAGCTTCATCTATATTCGAACTCTCCAATCGAAAAAATTCAACAAAACGTCTTGGCATTTTGGATTTCAATGAAGGGTGACATAGTATTTAAATGTGTTCCTGCAACCCCTCTATTCCCGCGGAGAAACCTTTTTTCAAGCGGGTTTAATAATTAATTATAAATTAATTAATAAATAATTAATTATTTTGAATCCTCTTAGAAATCGCTTCTCCAAAGATACCTATGGCTGCAAACTTTTTTTTTTTCTTGCATGAGGCCAACGATAAATATTTGGAATAAAATAAATTGTTTGTTAAGTTGTCGCTCAATCCATTTTTTGTTCCTTTTTTAACGTATAAGTTAGTACATTTTTCAAGTTTAATTTTCTAAACTAAGAACCAAAATTACCAAAATAAATGGACAGCTAGGTGTTTTGGTACTTGGGCAGGCCACAGTCGGTATTTTTGGACAAAACATCGATGTTATTTTATACGACGTTTTTTAGACATCGATATTTGCAGTAAAAAAACATACATGTTTTTCCAACCATCCCTAGTTTAAACTCGATTGCGAAATTTCACCCGGACAGACAGAGACGAAATCGAACTAATAAAAACGTTGTAACATTACCAGACGAATTCGCTCATCAAAGCAAGAATGAAAATCCTGTATATCCAAAGGTAGATCGGAAAATATCTGCTATTTGATCGAAGTTCACATGAAAGTACGTAGTAGTGGCGCGAGGGGGCAGAGGAGCATTGAGACCAACGATGTCGCTGTGGTGGACCCGTGTTTAGCATGCGTTCTCGTCCTCCATTAGGTTTAAAACGGGAAATGCCGTCATTTGCTGATCGGATGTGTTCAGCTTAGAGCCGAACACCGCCCGAGAATTTTTAATGAAGATTTATCGAGCTAATTACAACGCTTATGGTGTTCATATTAATCCACATCTTGTTTTACACCAAAAATCGAAAACACTACAAATCCGTCCTCCGAGTTTTATTATTAAATTTTGCTGTACTTACGATCGATCTATCTAAATTCCATCATTAAACGAAATAATTGAGTAATATGATGAACGATTCTAATACCCAAATTTGCCTTCTTTTCAGTTGACACGAAAATAATATTATGAGAATTCACCCTTGTATCCCATATTTTTGAGCTATGGTGTTTTGGAAATATCTACCTACACCTATTATTCCCCCTCATCTATTGACCTTGAGATATGATAAAACAGTTGGGTCAGTTTTCAGAAGAACTTAATCTCATAATACAAATACACTGATCAGTTCCATTTTATCATACGTCAATACCATCCTACGACAGAGCAATTTCACGATAAAAAGAAAATGGTTTCTGCGGCGAATGGATCATATGATTAATTCATATCGAAACCGACTTCTTCCCAATATCCATCCAACCTCTTGTTCGATTGAATTGAAATAATGGTGTTGGATGAGTACTACCTACTACATTAGGACTCACAGATTTCAAGAAGGAGTAGTATTCCTAATGGAAAAATGGGGGGAAGGGAAAAATCTTATTAGCTGTGGAATCTTGGAAAGATCAGACGCTTATGATGATTATTGTAGGGATTTTAGTCCCACAACTACAAATCAGTGTGGGGGTGAATGGGGGTATACAGGATATATAGGATGCTCGGTGCTTCGCACCTCTGTTGAGTGTGCATATAGAAACCTGATCCTCCTACCCCTAACCACCACCACTAATGTTTTCCTGTTCCCTGTCTTCTCCCCACAACCCATCTTTCACCCTCCTCGGTGTCCTCTGTTGAACCTGCAGGGAACTTTTCGCTTCTTTCAATGCTGTTGGCGGGAGCTTTTTGCAAGGCTTCTGAGAATTAGATGATGAAGGTAGTAGTGGTGGTGATTAGGAGTTACAACAACAGTAAAGTAATGAGCCATTTCAGGCTGGCTGACATCGCGAAAGCAAGGGGTCTAAGAATTATATAAGTATTATTAGTGGTCACGAGTAATCAGTGGTGGTACAACTACAGTGAAGTTATACCCCCAACACCTGAAGGTCCCGAGAGATGAAATTCGGTTTACGTCCTCACGTGCACCCGGAGAGTTAGAGTACAAAAATTCAACTCCCGATTTAGGATCTGTGGTTGTGCGGGGAATTGATGGTATAAAATTGTATTCGTACAAGTTACATTCACAGGTAAGTTATGTTCGAATAGCATACGTAGTTGAATTTGAGTTCGAATTTTACTGAATTCAATAACACACAGTATTGATTGAGGCATTCGATTCAGACGAACAATGATCAGTCTATAGATGCCCACATAAATGCTATTCTATAATGTTATAACCATCAAAACTTGCAACGTTTAATGTTTTGGGAGACTGAGTCGCTTCCTCCTGCAAAGACTAAAACTTGGTTATTCCTATTAGGAGGCGTGTTAAACTTAGTTCTCAAATATTTCCCAACAATATACAATTATCTTCGCCTGTCCAGTGTCCATATCCCAGTGTTCGATCATTCTCTTTAGCTTAACATTTCGTTATTAGTTTTGTATTTATATTCTGTTTTGTGTTTCAATTATCGTCGATCACTACTGGTGATTTTGTTTATCGTTCCCAGAAGAAGTTGCTACAATTCAAAAATGTAATGAGCATTTCTCTGTGTTGTGTTCCATCAGTTTATATTTTGTGTCAGTGAATGATTGGTTCTTAAATCAATGAGCAATTCTTTTGTAAAATTACTTTTTTATGTAAAATATATGTAATTGTTTTTTGAGGGTATTCGTTGATGAGTATTGGAGAAATTGTTGAATTCGCTTTGGAATTGGGATCATAGCAGCAGAAAATTGAAAAGCAACCAAAAACTCCACCCTGGACTACTATGAACGTTGAGGGCTAAGCGTATGTCCACTCCTTGTGTTGGGTTTCTACAGTTGGGATACAGAGGAATCCCTCTGTTCCTGAGTAGCTCAATCAAACCCTCGTCATACTGAAATAACGCTTCTCAATAATCTACCCCTTCTCGCTACGGTCTCGTTTTAAATCACCCTTTGTAGGTAGACGGTGTTGTGACAGAATCTTAAAGGATTAGAGATTTCAAACTCTATTCCATATTGAACTTGCGAGGAAGTAGATTGGTGGCTATAAACTAGTATAATATTAGTATATTTGTGTCTTTGTATAATATACAAAGACACAAATATGTACATGAATAAATACTATAAATTATATAATATCATTATATAATTTATAGTATTTATTCATGTACAAATTATATAATATCATTATATAATTTATAGTATTTATTCATGTACATTATACTATAGTATAGTGTGCTGGACAACCTTCTTGACACTGTGACACCGAACAGCTGACGGTTTTGAAAATTTAAACATTGAAATGTATTCAAAGTTCTTTACTACACAACTATATCCTTCTATTTAGAGTTTTCAAGCTGTGTCGGGTTGAAAAATCCCGTCGCCATCCATCTGGCAAGTATTCAGTATTCAATTGTGATAGATGTGTGATCGTTTATCCTTATGGTTTCCAGATTCAACTGATATTCTAGGTTCAGTGATATTCTTCTAACTCGTGCATTCTGTATTAGTATTCACCCATCATACAACATGATGTTGTAATATGGCGTCTACGTTCCTCGCTCGAGGTATAAAACGATTTTCGTGATAATGTGGACTCGCCATGATGGCTTCATGCAGAAATTGTATTGGTCTATGACAATGACTCATTATTGAATATATTAGATCAAAAATCAGCCGAAGATTACACGCACATCTCCTGTCGCTGTTTGGAGGCACACCAAACATCAGTTGACTTATTACCCTCTACTTGTTTACTGCGGAGAAAGGCAGTAACCTTCGCCCCAGTAGAAACGTGCCTTAGGGACCTGTGTTGAGGGGCGGAGGGACGTCGACTCCTTCCTTTCGAGATTGATACATCCCCTATTGTGGGAGGGGTATGACAGGATGAGGGGTAGGTCTCTAGTAAACAAACGACAATATCAGACCGGTCTTTCCAAGATATATCACCATCGCTCACGCGGACACAAACATGGAAGTACCTACAGGAACTTTTACCTCACAACCAGCAACCTCTTCGCCCTTTCCATTCTTAAAGCAGTGAAAAATAGTCCGCAACTTAGACTCGTGTATGGCTGATGTTCTACAGCCAGCCCATAACTAATGGCCTCGCCCTACGTCAGGCATCTGTCGCCCTTTAAATCTTTTCGAAGCTCTCTCCCAAAGATCGCTTTTGAGAGGTAGGAAAAACACATTCACAAACAAAATTAGGGCAGAACTTGATGAATGGAGTTGAAAAACATCCCCAGATATGGAGAATTATTTGTTAGAAGATGTGAAATGAGATAATTGATCATAACTCATCAACATTATTATTAATCAATATTGACCCATAAGCACTACACCCAATAATTAAGAAATTGAGTTATAATAAGATTGTAACACAGTATGTACAGCAAATGCGATGAATGACTTTGGTTAATTATTCATTGACCAGCGAAGAAAGATAGAACGAAAGATTGATGCGTGGAAAGCCAATCCCCAGAAATGTTAAGCCCTTGTGACAAATACAAAGCCCAGTGATATGTATTGGTATGCATTCCGCGGACAAATCAATTCGGGGTGCTTATGCGAACGTATGAGCCTGAGATATTGACAATGGAGACAAGTATAGGAATATGGTGAGCTATTGTACCAATCCACTGTCAAAGTAGACGGAAAAAGTAGGAGAGGGAAATTTGATTAATGTGGGTCTAAAGCAAAATTGATAATGGTGTTCTTTCAGATAGATAGCTGTACATTTTCTCAATCTGCTTGTGAGCGTATTGAGTCATTTATCTGTATGCCAGCTAATTATTTTATTTGAGCCCAACCCACAGATTATCGTAATGCAGGCACCAGCACTGAATTAAATAATGCAGTGCACGTGTACCTTCATCTGCCTTCTCTTACCAAGAGAGTGCGCCATAGCAAACGTGGACTTGTTTTAATTTTTTATTTTACTTTAAAAAACTCACATGAATAGGGCTTTGTTCCATTGCCAAAACGTTGTGAGAAAAATACAACCTATAGATATAACTATGTATCTATATATAGATAACTCAATCACTCTATTTCAAGTTGGAATTGGTAATAGCTTATGAGGGATATGAATAGGGTAACAAGCACAAATTGAATCGTGAAATTTGTAAAGGTCACAAAACATTAAGGAACTACTAATGGCATTTTGGATTAGCCCCAAAGGTTTATATTTGTAGAAACGAAATGCTTCGTATATGGGGGTACGATATGTTAGCATTAATATTGATCCACAAATGAGGCTCTCCAAATCCTACTCCTGCGATGCAAGTCTGAGCCTGTAAACCTTCATACATTATACAGATCGCTGATGATTAAACGGTAGTCGTAACCACCATGCTAAGACTAGTGTGAGTGGGATGTATTATAGCCTGCATCATCACTCGCCGATCCTCGGGACTTCGGGTTGTACTCCGTGACGTCATTAGTCGTAATGTGATGGCCGTTAGTCCGTCCCTAATTCCTATGGCCCCAAAATGACCGATGATGAAACTTGAGGCAAAAGAGTCTAATGTGAGTTATTAGTGGAAAAATTGCTGACGTGGTGAGATAATAGAGGATTTTAGCTCCTCTTTTCATTGGCAAAAGGCCAACCTAGCATCGTTAATCCGTAAAAGCCCCATAGGCTCGAAGCTTCCCTCGTGCGTATTTATTTTGATGAGAAGAAATTAAGGTACTGGACACCTGAGCAGACGAATTTTGAATTCAAAAAAGAAAATTGAATGGACAATGGATCAACATGTCAACTACAATTACATTATGGCAACTAATATTATTTCCTCCAAACAAGAGTTTGAATATTTAGATAGCAATTGCGTTAGCTCAAGTATTGGATGCGAAGTTAGTAAGTAATACTGAAGGCCAACTTATGGTTGAGTCAGACGAAAATTACTTCAATGAACTAAAAATTGTTGTAAGCAATCGTTCAGTTCACACAACTACAAGTTTAATCTGAACTAAAAATTGTTGTAAGCGATCGTTCAGTTCACACAACTACAAGTTTAATCTGAGCAATACACGGTATTGTATGTGCCCTTATGCCAAAAATTCCATAGCTATTAAAAATGACCCATTCATCATTATTCTTGTATGAATTCTTGAAACTGTAGATGTTATTTCAAAATTAAAATATAAACTTCTCAGCTTTCATAAACAGTCGTTTTAGATACTCGTTTTTAGATCGTGGTATGAGGAAATTATGAGTGTGGATGGAGCAAAAGGAAGAAAATAGAGATTCTCGATTGACAGAAGGGAGACGAAGGACAATGGGAGAAAAGTCTACTGCTGAGGGGAAAAGGTTGGAATGGCCAAGGGAAATAACTGAATGTGATAAGAGGGAAAACTGAATGATGAGAGAACAGAGTTAGACAATGAAACCAAAAGCCATGCCTGCCATTTCCTTCTCAGAGACAGTCCAACGGTTACACTTCGTTTTGATTGTTGGGCACTTGATGCTACATGAATTTAATATGAAAATAAAGAGGTTGCGCATATGCAGTTCGTCCATCATTACGATAATAATGATACACATAATATGAACTGGTTAAAAAATACTACGGCTGGTAAATAAATGAATAAATCTATTCACGTATCAGGATCAACCACAGCGGTGTTAGTATGTTACGTTATAACTATATCCGTAAATAATCCTTGCAACATGTTGAATCACTCTCTGATGGCCCCTATCCTTCTCATTTCTCTATTATATGATTTATTATATGCTATGATATAAAAAATATTTCGAGTTGGCATATCACAACCCATACCTATTTATTCGAACTTATCATCTTTTTTCCTGGGGGTTTCTTCGCCACTTTTCTCAAGTGTTTCACCGTATTTTGTGTTAGGTCTAGTAAAGTTATTCATGTCCATTTTCCGTTCTCAAAACATTGAGGTAAAATTGGACCAACCCCCATGTACCGCTTCACGTCTCAAAGCAGTTGTCGGTGCCGTGCAATTTCATCGTTTGTGTTCCTGTATCTAGCAATTTAGGGCCGTTTGTATGAGAAGCGCTTTTTATATTGCCACTCCATCTCATCCCGCTCTGTGTTTATCCTCAACTCACTTGGACGGGCGAAATGAAAGAAATGAAAAATGACAGTAGCCAAGGCTGTAATACAAGGGTGTTCACTAACTTGACTAAGTTCTAACAATTTAGATGACTACAGAGTTACATCAAACTAACCGCCCAAGTGCTAATATCCACTCGTTTGTCTCTTTCCAGCGAATGTTTGGTGGAAATATGATATAGCAGTGGGTGCATAGTTCTCCCAGAAGTTATTCCATTAGTTGGAAGAAGTTGAATTATTACCCAAAAATTGCAAACACATCGTAGAAATGGGAGCGAATGACTATGTAAAACTGGTTTAAAATAGATTGCGTTCTAAAACACGATCATTTCATTCAGATTTTTTCCTACGCAAAAAATGTTGAAGCAGAATAATCTCAGTAATGTGGCCTGTGAAATTAACAGAATCAATAAAATTAACAGAATTAATATAATGACAAACGCTGAAAATCTTTCCAGTACAGTTTATCATGTCCTTTGTAGAAAAACGTTCTGTCAAGATCACTGTTATATATTGAATATCCTTGTGAGTCCCACCTGTATACGAAATAATAAGAATAGCTAAAACTAATAGCTAAAAAGTGTTCGTTTGACATGGTGTCCAAATGATCCCTGTCTAGTGACGGGGAGAGTCGGTAACTACCGCAGTGGTGGTCTCTTCAGATTCTTAACTAATTATTGTATTCACTAATAATTATTGATGTGATAATAATAATATTTCATTTATTATTAAACAATCTCAATAAAATAGTAATAGAAATGATAGAATATAATTATTTATAACTCATCTGTCCTTATCTAATTAAGAGTTTTTTACTTGTACCTACCTACGTCGTTAGTAATTTATATCAAGAAGTACCAACAACTTCCAAAGCACGAAAGGTTCCACAAAAGGAACGACTTTTTCCATGTACCGTAAATTTCCATTGTGCCGTAAATTCTGAACAGAGGTACACAGCGGACTACGGTAGTACCACCCACTTCGATCTACGATACACTTCTTCAATCGTCTAACAGTAAAAGTTGGTGATAAAGCCCGAGCGCTGGGACCCCCCCCCCCCCCTCCGATTCCCACCTGCCTACTTTGATGAAAACTTGGTCCCTTGCGTCGGCTCCTATGAAACAAAATTTGGAAGAGAGGAGCAAAAAAGGAAGGCATTCTCTTCTTTTTCCAACTGGGTCAAGCGAATCTGGGGTTAATATACGTCTCCAGAATAAACCTTAATAGCGGAGAGTTTTTGTTTTTGTTTGTTTTGTTGGAATGACGCTGCAGCAGGATGTCTAGATGACTAGAAGTTCTAAATAATAAAGTAGCTGAGAGGAAGAAGTTCCGAGTTTTGAGAATTAAGAATTGGTGCTTCTCCGGCGATGATTCTACCGATGACATCGGTTTTTATTCCTTGCCGCTAGCGGCCAAGCGGTGTATTGTTATTGCTTCAAGTGCCCCTGTTATAAAATATTTTTGAACATTAACGTACCCTTCCGAATAAATCCGTCTTCACTATCAAATTCGAGCAGTTTCTCTGTAAGGACATCATCATCGAGAGAATACTTTTGTTCAGTTGATGTGTCTGGTAGAATCACATGCTCGCCAGTATACGAATAAAATTATTAAATCGCACAATGTCGTTCTATAACTGTAACCATAATTTGTGGACAATTTTCCATTTATTCGTTAATTATACAACTACTCTTTATATGATAAGTAGGATGAAAAATAACTGACGTCTAAATAGCATAATATGCTATTTTATATTATAAATTTATAATATAATTTATATTATAAATATCGAGGAAATAAAAAATGGGAGGACTTTATAATAGTGTTCAAAGATGCAAGGCCTTCCAAAATCAAAAACTCTGCAAATTCTCGACACAACGGTTTATTATCTTCTTCGAGCAGATCAGGATTAACGGACTGATAGGTGAAACTCTAGCTCTTCATCCAAAGTTAATTTGTTTAAACAAATAAGTATTGTTTAAAAAGTTTTACAGACAATAAACCCTTTAAGATGTCAAGACTCTAGCTCATCATCCAAATTAGATTTGTATAAACAAATAGGTATCGTTTAAACAATTTTAGAGACAAGTGACTGATTGAATATTGCATTGCCATCCATCCTAAACCCTTTAAGATGTCAAGACTCTAGCTCATCATCCAAATTAGATTTGTATAAACAAATAGGTATCGTTTAAACAATTTTAGAGACAAGTGACTGATTGAATATTGCGTTGCCATCCATTCTCGACCCGTGTTTAAAATTACAAGACTTTAGCTCATCATTTAAATTTAATTTCTTTAAGCAAATAGGTATTGTTAGTCATTGATAATGTTTATGAATTATTTTTGATAAATAATAACTAATAATATAATTATTATTGTTAATCAAATCGATATTTGAAAACCATGTGCTATTAGAATCTAGACCTGACAGGCTGCCGCACCCTCATGTTGACGAATTTTGATTTGCTCGAACTTTGAACCCTCATTGTGAACGAACGGCTGGTTGTACAAAGCTGCGGATGGTCTTTTTTATTTTTTTTCGATTTTTGGAATCTACGTATCTTGATACGTAAACCCTCAAATTTTGAGGGGGGTAATTTTTTTTTTCTTGGTCGATTACAATGGTTCATTAACGAAGATAATAAACCAAAAGCGGGCTAGTTCGCTGATCAGGCAAATGATAGTGAAGAATAAAATAAATGAAGATGAATTAATAATCAGTTTTTGCATATTCAATAGTGAACCTTTGGAATCGACTGGGAAATCAACTTTTTCTAAAACCTTTTCAAAAATGGGTTCGAGGGAGATTGCTACCTAGTGCCGCTGGCCGCTGTCACCTCTCTCTTATGCATCCCACTTGATTCTGCCATCCGGCTTCCCACATCATTTTAGAGCTTTCAACACCACCATTCTCTTCATATGCGAGTATACAAATAAAGTCCTTGTTATCCCAGTCTGTAGATGGCCTAGGATTATGAAATTTCAAGTTCATTCTCCATTTCGTAAATTTTCAAGTTCGTTTAAATTTTCCTCTGCCTGTTCGTTTGTTCGAACATCATGACTGCAAGAGTCCAACTGCCTTGTGTAGTGGAATATACCGGTTCCTGTAAAATCACCGAAGTTAAGAACTGCCGAGACATGCGGTGACAGCTTGTCAGGACAGTACCGTCATAAACCCCACGCCTGAAGGATTCATTTACGTTTTACTTTAACTTTTTTTCGAGACAACACGAATCATCAATATTAGATTGCACTTTTCGAATTCATCGTGGGTTGTCTATTTCAAAATCTACAGAGATCGTAATTTCAGAAATAAGATTGGCACGGTGATTTATGGAGGAGAGTTGGCGGGGCAAGCGGCCTAACGTCGTTTGTTACTCACTGGTTGCTCTCAATTGAATTAAGCTTGGGGTATGTGCTAAAATCAAATGCTGAACAACAATATTCAACATGAATATTTATTTTAATGAACCAAATTTAGCAAAGAAACATTTCTTCCCTCGAATATTCAAATAAATCAACGGATCAATTATTTTGAACGATGCAGTTTCAACAGAATGCTCGTGTGAAAAATTCTACAAACCGAACGATTAAGTACCAGCGACTTGGTCGAAATAAATAGAACCCAACAGGCAATGATTCAGTTTCAATTAATTCAATTCCTGAACATGCGTGAAACCCCGCAGTGAACGTGGGGGCACGTATCTGATGAGCCGGCTAAATTATTCAAAGACCTTAGTCATTTAACTCTAAGTATGTAAATGATGGCGCTCAGCAAATCGTCCCCGAATTGCTTCGAGTGCTGCTGATGTGAAACTCATGAATAAAACTGAAACAGTGGGGAAGGTGCAGAGAGAGCTTCAAATCCACTAGACTGCTTGAGCACTTCCGTGTCACAAATCATCATCATATCATCCGCTCAGCCAACGCGTATTGTCGTTCACTCTGATCCGAACTCTCGGCATTTCCCATTTGCCTTCAGCTTTTGTGTTTGGAGAACGTGTGTTTTTTGACCTTTCAGCAAGCCAATCGGGGAGCGAGGTTTCATAGATGGGGGAGAGCTTCATGGGCGGAGTTGAGAGCTAGAATACTGGGATTTTGCAAGTACTTAGAGCGTTTCAACAGTTTCAGCCCGACCACCGTTGTTTTGAACCCACTCGGTCCCCGTTTCCGCTGCCTGTCAACATTCCTTATGAACCAAGCTGCCCGATGGGAAAATTCTCTAGGTGCCACGACTTTCAGATGCCTATACCTATTCATTGCCGCTGGGTGGGTGTACTAATGTGTACATCACGTTTGCAGGCCCATTAACAACTCGAACATACTTACTCGGTTTATTGTGCGAATCCCAACTCACGAGTGAAAAAAGCTTCGATATTAACTTGAACTTTATCTCGAACACTTACCTACCTATTTAGTTCGACGAAAGCGGATAAGAATACGATCGTGTTGCACACAGTATCGCTGATAATTCAATAGTTTCATGGGGATCTCACTATCTAGGTAGTATCTCTTGAATCACATCATGTAAATAACTGAGGAAGTGGCAGTGTGTTCTATAATATGTGGTAGGAAGACTTCAGCGTAATATTTTACCCGTGTCTGCCTTGTTTAATGACAAACAACTTCCCCCATCTAACGCTTACATTCAAGTGGAACAGCCATGGTGTAGAAGAGTTTATTCCCACCTCCAAAATAAATAAAAAAAATCTCACTCGTTTCTCGAAGTAGCTACTTTAGGGCAGTAAAACTAAAAATAATAGGTACTTGTTGGTTTACTCAGAGTTGGATGAGAGGGTTTGGTGGAGTCTTTAGAAAAAAAGTACTATAAAAATGATAATGATAAGGAGTTTTTAGGTTGAAAAGAGAGGAGAGCGGAAAAGGCCGCGATAAATAACAGGAAAAGGAGGTTCGCCCTCTGATTTCCATGACTAAAGGGAAAGTTAGAGTCAAGAAACACTGGGAAAACGGGGAAGGAAGTACGGGTCGGCACTATATCTGTTAGTGTGTATACAGTGGAGAAGTGGGGGAACTTGATTTACGCTCAACTGCGCGCGGCCTCCTTGCACTCAAGGGTGGTAGTGAGAGGTCAGACTCTGTATACGGACATCGAAACAAAACTAAGTCGCCAGAATGAATCTTAAACGAAGTGAACTGTTTTCATGCAACTTAGAAAAACCCTAATAAGGCTCATAGGGGAAGGGGATTCGAAACATGACTATCAATACTCATGAGTGATTAGGAGTATAGTCAAGACTTCTACACCAAACGATCAACCGAAACAAAGCAAGAAGCTATTCCTGTACCATCTAAGTCCAAGGTAAAATAGTTGAAAAAACAAAAACATAAAGATGCCGTTAGGTATTTGAAATTAATTTATTAGTGAGTTTGACCGACTTATCCAGAAAATTTAACACAGCAACAATTTAAAACGACACAGCTTGCTGGACTGAAAATGTTAAAAATCAATCTCCCTTTCTACAAGGGTAAAAAAGTAATGAACCAACGAAACAGCGTATAGTAAAGGGGGTACAAATCGTATTTATGACTGTAGATATTGCCTGGGAACATTGGAATAACGGTGATTAATATACCTGAGCAGGGAAATAACGTTTGATTGGCAACGTCGAATTAGTAGGTTGACGATTGAGGACGGACCCTACTGGAAAATAAGTCACGTAGTGTCCTCTGAAACGCTGGGGGCCTCCAGGTTGTAGCACCTAATCAAGTAAACCAGGTTCAGATCAATACCCAGAGGAGCTTACTGTACGTTTGACCCCAAGACGTTAAGTTCAAGAGCTCATCATGTCTTTTACATTACCCAAAAATTCCCAATAAGTAGAATAAAGAATATCGAATGGGAAACAAACCCATACTTAAGCCACACTTGGAACCTATTAAAATACTCTCAACCCCTAAGTCAAAAGCAAGAGGTGAGAATAGAGGTTGACATTTTCAAAACGTCCAATATCGAAAACTTCACAAAAGACGGTATAGTTTTCATGAAAAGAGAAATTCGAATCGAATTTTATTTATAGTATTTTTTCATGACAGTTCGTTCTTAAAAAGATCATTAACATGAGGGAATCAAAATGTAGAACTTCAGGCTTATTTTCATACCGGGAAATTGCTGATTCAAACGTATTTGAAATTAAATAAGCAACTAAAAATAAAATGAACAATAAAGAAAAATAATATTAAAAAGAAACATATGGAAGGAAATGCGATAGCGTATTTCCTCTAAGGATTCGCTAACACATGGGTGACTTTCCCACGAGTCAATCCACCTGAATTATTAAGAGGAGTGATATAAAGGGACAACTTGAGTCAAGGAGAAAAACGGGGCTGAAGGAGGAGAGAAAAAAGGCAGAGGGGCACCTCACCTCTTTTCCGACCGATTTATAATTCATTAGCTTTTGGATAACAAAGTATTCAATGGGGAGATACCTTCTTTATGGCCCCCTCAGTTTCACCTCAGTGGGTCTGCCACAATTCCTTTCCTCGTCTTACGTTCTTCACCGCTTCGATAGACCCACGAAAATGAAGAAGAAGAAAAAAAAGACAGTTACATTGAATAAAATATTGACAAAAGGGCGTGCGGGGTGGTAGCCTGTTATCAGAAACATTCAATAAGGTAAGGTCAACAGAGACCGAGGTTTTACAGGGGTCTATTTTCTTTCGGGAGCCAATCGGAAGAAAAGGCTGCCCCTGCCCATGAAGCCTTCTTTTTTTTCTTTTCTTCGGTGTACGCGATTTTCCTTCTTTGGGTCGCACACCTTCATTGTATCCAAAGATTGCACGGACCCTATAACAATGTTTTTCTTGGGAATCACAATCCTGATCTTATTGAATTTTTGATACGGAAAATAATTTGAACTTCTTGATATATTTTGGTTTATTATCTTCGATAATGAACCATTGGAATCGACGAAAGAAAAAAACTCTGCAAATTCTTTACACAACGGTTTATTATCTTCTCTATGCATATCACCCTTCTGTCTAGATCCCAAAATGATGGATTAATTATTATTACGAATTACCTATCATTAATTATTGAATATTTTATCAAGTAGTGTACTTTATTATTATTGTTAGTTATTACCGATTTTTAATAATTATTATTATGATTAATTAACTCGACGTCTGAAACCATGTGCTGTTCGAATCAGCTGGGCCAGTATGAATATTGAACCAACCGGCGCGCCTTTAATCGTTAACATGATGGTGAATATTGAACCAACCGGCGCGCCTTTAATAGTTAACATGATGGTGAATCGCGATTCACCATCATGTTAACGATTTTCGAGCTGCTCCAACTTTGAGTACTCATTGTGAACGAACAAAGCTCGTGCAAAGCTGTGGGTGGTCTTAAAAAATGCTAAAAAATAAACTCTATTTAAATATGAACTAAAAAATACAACGTTCCTCTTAAATTTTTAGAGTTTTGAAATTTTCAAAATTTAAAATTCGTTTTGAACCCCTTCCCCTTGACCTAGGGTTATGAAAAAGTTTTGAGGATCATTATGGGATTGGTCCGGACCCGTAAAAAAATTTCGTAATTTTAGCTCAACGCTCACTGGCCAGAGTGCCGCGGACGGCGCACGGCGGACGGACGGATTTTTTAACATGAATATTATTTGTTTTTGCGGTGGCCTACCAGAGTTGAAAAGCGTAACGAAGTTTAAGTCACGAAATTATGTCACGAAGATTTTTAATGATTTTCACGTACAACCGAGCCGTTTCTAGGGAAATGAAACTTCTTTAGTTTTCAACGGACAAAAATCGTTCTCCATTCGTTGGAAAGCCTTTAATTTATGCATAAATTATATACTGCCAAAACCGCTGTAAATATCGAAGAAGCTGAGATACAGCCCTGAGTAAATAAAAAAACTAATAAATTTTCCGCACATTTCTTAATATTTTCCATACAGACAAAGAAAAGGGATAAGGAAAAGGGGAAACGGGACGCAAAAACATTATTCATGTTTTGCATAGCAAATACCTCGTTCTATACAAAGTATAGAAGAGAAAAGATCCGGGGGGTCCAGGGGGGCTTGCCCCCCTGGCGAGGCGCGAAGCGCCGAGTTTTTATTCGATTTTCTGAATCTACGTATCTTGAAACTTAAACCAAAAACTCTGCAAATTCTTGACACAACGGTTTATTATCTTCCTTGTGCAGATCACCCTTCTGTCTATACCAGACTGTGTTGCAAATCGGCACCATACCATATTCTCACCGTACTCATACCATTTCTTTCCTATCATACCGTACTGTACTATACTAAATCATACATACAATAATATACCATACCATAGTCATACCATGTCGTACCAAAATTCGTTTTGAACCCCTTCCCCTTGACGCTCGTGCGTCATAGCTTCTGACACACTAGTTGGTCTCCTGCCAGCCGTCTTACGTCATACGCTCGTGCGTCATAGGCTCTGACGTACTTGTTGGCCACCTGCCAGCCGTCTTACGTCATACAGTCGTGCGTCATAGGCTCTGACGCACTAGTTAGCCTCCTGCTAGCCGTCTTACGTCATACGCTCGTGCGTCATAGGCTCTGACGCACTAGTGGCCTCTTGCCAGCCGTCTTACGTCATACGCTCGTGCGTCATAGGCTCTGACGTACTTGTTGGCCTCCTGCCAGCCGTCTTACGTCATACGCTCGTGCGTCATAGGCTATGACGTACTTGTTGGCCTCTTGCCAGCCGTCTTACGTCATACGCTCGTGCGTCATAGGCTCTGACGTACTTGTTGGCCTCCTGCCAGCCGTCTTACGTCATACGCTCGTGCGTCATAGGCTCTGACGTACTTGTTGGCCTCCTGCCAGCCGTCTTACGTCATACGCTCGTGCGTCATAGGCTCTGACGTAATGGCCCGCCGGTCGCTTGTGTTCTGACGTGATCTGAGGGAAAGGGTGAATCAAGGGAACAAATTTTTCCCGTTTCATTCATGTGCCAAAGCAAAGACATGAAAATGTCAAAAAAATATGTAAATAGGTACCTAAGCCCAACTGTAATGTCAATTTTCTGACAATGAGTTTTCGACTATTGTTTTCATACCTTTTTACTTAAGTACTTATTGCAATTTGAGACTGATAATGAGCTGTTTGCAAATAAAAAGTCTGATAACTACTTTATTACATCTTATTAATCTATTTTCAAGTTCCGATTCACAGTTGAATGTATTTTATTTAGATGTCGTAAAATTCGAAAACGATGGAATGACGAAACCTGTCGACTACTGACTCAAGTGATACTGTCGACTTCTAACACATGTAGGTCGACTACTAGTGCAAAACCATGTCGACTACTGAAGAAAATGTTGGTCACTGGTATCGACTACTACCTAGAGCATTGGGATTTTTTACAAAACTTGTTTTTCCCTTTTCAAACCATGTTGAATAATATTTCCCGCTGCCAGGTCTTTTAGGGAAGGATCTTGGGTACACAATGAACAGGTTTGCAATGAGAAATAGTTGATAATAATAATTAATCTAACATTTAGGATCTAGACATTTAGACCTAGTGATCTAGACAGAAGGGTGATCTGTGCAAAGAAGATAATGAACCGTTGTGTCAAGAATTTACAGATCACCCTTCTGTCTAGAGCACTAGTTCTAAATGTCTAGATCCTAAAATTTAGATTAATTTAGATTAACATTTAATGTTAGATTAATTATTATTATGAATTATCACTAATTATTAATAAGTTTATCAAGTAGATACCTAGCAAAAATTATTATAATTTATTGTTAAATGTTAATAATTTGTATTTAATTAATACGATATAATTCTAGGGTTTTTAATACTTTTTAATTTTTCTATAAAAGAAGTATGTACCTACCTACCAACAAACATTCGAAATTACCTTCATTTCCGTAGCACGAAACGTACCTCAGAACAACAAACTCGACATCACTAAAACCATATGATGTTCTAAACAGCTACCTAGTTAGTATGAAAATCGAGTCGACCTGTATTTAATCGACCTGTATTTCAACCGTTTGATTCAAGATCGCGTCGACAGGCTCAACCTTTGAGCCGTCATTGTGAACGAACGGCTGGTCGTACAAAGCTGCGGATGGTCTTAAAAAATTCTACGGAACAAACTCTATCTAAATATGAAATAAACCTACTGAAAATTATTATAATTTATTGTTAGGTATTGATAATTCGTATTTATTATTAATAATAATTATTATTAATTATGATTAATTAATACGATATAATTCTGGGGTTTTTAATACTACGTCGGTAATAATTTTTCTATAAAAGAAGTACCTACCAACAAACATTCGAAATTACCTTCATTTCCGTAGCACGAAACGCACCTCAGAACAACAAACTCGACATCACTTAAGCCATATGATGTTCCAAAGAGCTTGTTAGTATGAAAATGGACCTGTATTTCAACAGTTTGATTCACGATCGGGTTGTGAGGCACAATCTTTGAGCCGTCATTGTGAACGAACGGCTGGTCGTACAAAGCTGCAGATGGTCTTAAAAAATTCTACGGAACAAACTCTATCTAAATATGAAATAAAAAACTCTGCAAATTCTTGACACAACGGTTCATTATCTTCTTTGTACAGATCACCCTTCTGTCTAGATCACTAGGTCTAAATGTCTAGATCCTAAATGTTAGATTAATTATTATTATCAATTATCACTAATTATTAAAAATTTTATCAAGTATCTCGTGAAAATTATTATAATTTATTGTTAGGTATTAATAATTTGTATTTATTATTAATAATAATTATTATTAATTATGATTAATTAATACGATATAATTCTGGGGTTTTTAATACTACTCCGGTAATAATTTTTCTATAAAAGAAGTACCTACCAACAAACATTCGAAATTACCTTCATTTCCGTAGCACGAAACGCACCTCAGAACAACAAACTCGACATCACTTAAGCCATATGATGTTCCAAAGAGCTTGTTAGTATGAAAATGGACCTGTATTTCAACAGTTTGATTCACGATCGGGTTGTGAGGCACAATCTTTGAGCCGTCATTGTGAACGAACGGCTGGTCGTACAAAGCTGCGGATGGTCTTAAAAAATTCTACGGAACAAACTCTATCTAAATATGAAATAAAAAACATACCGTTCTATATGAATTTTTCGAGATATGAAATTTTCAAAATTTCAAAATTCGTTTTGAACCCCTTCCCCTTGACCTAGGGTTATGAAAAGTTTCGAGGACCATTGTGGGGTTGGTCGAAACCCATAAAAAAAATTTCGTAATTTTAACTCAACGCTAACTGGGCAAAGTGGCGCGGACGGCGGACGGCGGACGGCGTACGGCGTACGGCGGACGGACGGATTTTTTTTTATTCGATTTTCTGAATCTACGTATCTTGAAACGTAAACCAACAAATTTTGAGGGGGGGTTAAAAAAATTTTTTCTTTGGGCGATTCCAATGGTTCATTATCGAAGATAATAAACCAAAAAAAAAACTCTGCAAATTCTTGACACAACGGTTCATTATCTTCTTTGTACAGATCACCCTTCTGTCTAGATCACTAGGTCTAAATGTCTAGATCCTAAATGTTAGATTAATTATTATTATCAATTATCACTAATTATTAACAATTTTATCAAGTACCTAGTGAAAATTATTATAATTTATTGTTAGGTATTAATAATTCGTATTTACTATTAATAATAATTATTATTAATTATGATTAATTAATACGATATAATTCTGGGGTTTTTAATACTACGTCGGTAATAATTTTTCTATAAAAGAAGTACCTACCAACAAACATTCGAAATTACCTTCATTTCCGTAGCACGAAACGCACCTCAGAACAACAAACTCGACATCACTTAAGCCATATGATGTTCCAAAGAGCTTGTTAGTATGAAAATGGACCTGTATTTCAACAGTTTGATTCACGATCGGGTTGTGAGGCACAATCTTTGAGCCGTCATTGTGAACGAACGGCTGGTCGTACAAAGCTGCGGATGGTCTTAAAAAATTCTACGGAACAAACTCTATCTAAATATGAAATAAAAAACATACCGTTTGATGGGAATTTTTCGAGATATGGAATTTTCAAAATTTCAAAATTCGTTTTGAACCCCTTCCCCTTGACCTAGGGTTATGAAAAGTTTCGTGGATCATTGTGGGGCTGGTCCAAACCCAGAAACCAAATTTCGTAATTTTAACTCAACGCTAACTGGGCAAAGTGCCTCGGACGGCGGACGGCGGACGGCGTACGGCGGACGGCGTACGGCGGACGGCGTACGGCGGACGGACGGATTTTTTTTTATTCGATTTTCTGAATCTACGTATCTTGAAACGTAAACCAACAAATTTTGAGGGGGGGTTAAAATTTTTTTTTCTTTGGGCGATTCCAATGGTTCATTATCGAAGATAATAAACCAAAACATACCGTTTGATGGGAATTTTTCGAGATATGGAATTTTCAACATTTCAAAATTCGTTTTGAACCCCTTCCCCTTGACCTAGGGTTATGAAAAGTTTCGTGGATCATTGTGGGGCTGGTCCAAACCCAGAAACCAAATTTCGTAATTTTAACTCAACGCTAACTGGGCAAAGTGCCTCGGACGGCGGACGGCGGACGGCGTACGGCGGACGGCGGACGGCGTACGGCGGACGGACGGATTTTTTTTTATTCGATTTTCTGAATCTACGTATCTTGAAACGTAAACCAACAAATTTTGAGGGGGGGTTAAAATTTTTTTTTCTTTGGGCGATTCCAATGGTTCATTATCGAAGATAATAAACCAAAATTTAGAGGGGAGGTTAAAAACAATGGTTCATTATCGAAGATAATAAACCAAAAATGTGTATTTGGTCGATTCCAATGGTTCATTATCGAAGATAATAAACCAAAATTTTTTCCACAGCTTTGTACGACCAGGCGTTCGTTCACAATAAGGGCTCAAAGTTGGGGCAGATCGAAAATTGTCAACATGAGAGTGAATCGTGAGGCAGCCTGTCGGGTCAATAATTAAAAATTATTTTCAAACTGGCTCAGCTGATTCGAACAGCTCATGGTGTTCAAATATCGAGTTAATAAATAATATTTAATAATAATGGTTAATAATGAAGCATAAAAATTATCAATAACCAACAACAAATATTAATAATTTACACTACTTGATAATAATGATTAATAATTAATTAATATTCATAATAATAAATAATCTGTCATTAAGTGATCTACACAGAAAGGTGATCTGTACAAAGAAAATAATAAACCGTTGTGTCAAGAATTTGCAGAGTTTTCATTATTATACCTAGCAGTGCTTCGAAATGGCACTACAAATCTCATTAATTCTTAACACGCACAATTATTCATTAAATATGTGTACCATAATCAAGTCTCGAAAATCCATTCATTTATAATATAAATGCTCTCTGCATCCGATTGGTACCTTCATCTCAACGTTCTCCTTTCTGCATGTTTGTTGGCGCTCCAAGTAACGAGTATATTCCAACTTACAATCTCAAAAGATTATCAAGTAGATAAGTAGGTAGAATAAAATTTATCGGATGCAGAGAGCATTTTCGAGACTTGATTATGGTACACATGTTGGAGCTGGACAGAATAGAAGGTGAGCCCGTTCAAATATTGCAGTGTGCGGATGTTGACTGTTTGTACACTAAATGTAAGGATATCGAGGAATCCGAGAAAAGTTTGTACCTCTCTTATGTGGAAGTTTCATGCGTTGCATCCAACCTCTATTCATTTGGAGAAATGGATGTTGGGATTATGTTCAGTACCCGTTAAGCCAACCACGTGTTTTTTAGGCGTTGGGCTAGACAAAATATTCTCTTTGAAATGTGCCACGTTATCTTGAATGTGATTAGAAAGGTGGAAGTTGGTCATCCTCTTAGTTTTTGAGGCAGTCTGAATGGGTCGCGGGCTCAAACATGTCTTGTCTTTTCTACCGAAACACTATTGAACCACTGCTCGCCGATCACTCTGGATATTACATTAATACTTAGTATAGTTGTCCACTGAGCTCATAACAGGGAACCTCTTAGGTAATAATAATCCACACGAGCGATAATAATCTGTAGATATCAGAAAATCGAAATCCAGTAATGACTGATCAGCATCTCGTGGTAAAAACGTCCCTTGTTCGAGAGGTAATTTTATTTTCACCATGTGCATACGGGGTTTTCCTTTTCACCCTGTTTCGTATACTGGAAAAACATAACTTCAATTACAAAAAAAAAAAAAAAAAAAAACTCCAGGCTCACAAAGGATGACCACATTAGCCTTTTACGCCACGGGCGTGCGAGAGTCCGGACCCTTCCCACAAATAATTATTCAACCAACCAGAGGGTGTTATGACACAGAGAAACATCTTCCGTTTTGAAACATCTGTTCTCCAGAATATTTCCCGTCTCTATTTTTTCGTGGGAGAACCATCAGACCTCGTACCCTCATTAATTATTTATAGTTCATTCCATGCTATTTTTTTCTGCATTATTACTTGTCGCTACCAATATGCAGTTAGCTCATTATGTTCATCGTCAAATTTCATGGTATAATAATTATACAATGTAATTATACATTGTATAATTATTATACAGTGCATTCGCTTTTTATACGGTTGTTTATTCGAAAAGTTAGCTGTGCAGTTTACCATAAATGGTCAATAACCAATTGAAGGACATGATGGTTGCGAATGTGACATAACAATATACGAATGGCCCAGGTGTTTCAGTAGGGCACTTGAGTTTGCAATACAAAAATAACATAGTACAATAATCGAATTGAATTGTAACAGGTATGAAACTATCAGTATATTAGTCTAGTTTAACATAACAGCAATAACGCTGCAAATTTCCCCACAGCGGTTTATTATCTTTTGTAGAGATCGCTGTTTTGTGAGTCTTATACCGATACGACATAATGGAAGGAATAAGCTGAAATATTGTGTTCCTTGTCAAGTTGACCAGATAGTAACCTTCCCATCTAAATTCCGGGTTGACTCAATGGTAATTATTTATAATTTCTTTTCAGTTATATATTTCTGTTATTTTTCTAGTAGGTAGGACGTCAGCCATAATTTATAACAAGAGGTATCTACCAACAAATATTCACAATAACCTTCTGCCCATTAACACGAAAAGAATCTCAAAACAATCTTTTGATTCATGCTGACGATTTTTCATTGGCTCTATCTGCGAATCCTCATTATGAACGAATAGCTGGTCGTAAAAAGCTTCAAGCGGTCTTGAAAATTTGTCTAAACCAAGATCTATTCAAATCAGAACTCCGTTCCATTCAACTTTTCTGAGATACAAAAATAACCGATTTCGAACCCCTTCAAAAACCTCTCTTGGAACCAATGGCTATGAAAAGTAAATAATAAATAACGTAAAAAGTAAACACAGCTCTCGGCATCAATCCTATGCACGAAGCGAACAACGAATACGATACAGTCCAACGCATATAATAAAAGGAACACTTACATCAACATGGATGCCTTGATAAGGGAATATCTTGGTGGGCGGATTGTCGTTCGGTGAGTAACGATAAAACTCTCGTATTCCTCTGTACCACTTGACGGCGTAAAGCGGGGAGCCCTCCAGGTCGTAGTTGCACAGGAGGATAGCCTGCAATCCCCGCTGCACGGCCGGAGGGAGGATCACCAATGACACGTTTTTCAGGCTCAGCACACCTGTCATACACAGAGATAAAAAAGTAAATATATTTGTTCATGAATGTTCAAAATCATATCAATTTAAATGCATGAAAAACAGCAGTGGGGATGGGTCCAGTTGTATAAAGTCATCTTACTCGTACTTATGTACAATTCCAGTATATGCTCCCATCACACCTCAAATGGACTGATATAACTTGAGCTTTCATCATGATAAGTTTGATGCAATAGCGCCGTACGATGGTCCGGACATCAGACTGCCACTTGTGAGCGAGAGTACAATTCTACCAAGTCACCCCTCGTTCCGACCCCTGGCAATCGGCGTCTTAGTTGAACTGATCACAATTCGTTACAGTGTGGAGCTATACATGTTGAACCCAGAGGTGTAAGGGAAGATACGGCTATCAAACGTTAAGAACCCGCCTAAAATGAGTTGTATTCGTACTCTACTCCACAACTTAGCTTCCACTTTTAATACTAAATTTTCAAGACTTGAGCATTCAATGTAGAAACTCTTTAGCAACAAAGGCCAAGAAAAGTTCAACGTCTCACATTAAATATTTCGCAGCCACTAGAAAATGTATTTGCCTCGACGTAAAATTCACACCAAATGCCAGTGTCGTTGGCACCGTGTTGTTTTTTCCTACCTTCATTCCTTACTGAATAAATACTGGGACAGACTGGTTCTTGCGTATACCGCTCAGGCCCGAGGAGACATCCGTAACGAAAAATTCTTGAGATGCCGCCTGTGGGTATTGTCTCCCGACTCAGAAGTAGCAAAGCTACCTGCCATGAACAAATCTTTCCCGTCTTCCTTTAACCGTACCCCCGAAGAGAACGAGCAGTTAATTTCTTTTTCTTTCACAGTGTGTTCAAGTTATTTTGCTGTTGCTGTAACGAGCTTGAAAGACGTTGTTCATTCAGTAGATAAGATGTACCTATGGGTTATTTGAAATTCTTGGGGTGACTTATGTTCCAACCGGCTTGGTTGCAAGATATGATGTAGTTTCATTATCTAAATATGAATTTTGGATAGAAAATGGTTCAAATAGATAAAAATATGATTTTTGAAGACTTTTTATTCAAATATTTTTTTTCAAAGGGAGATTCGAATCAGCATTTTTTTATTTTCCAAACGAAGAATATCCACACTTAATTTCAAGATGATCGGCTGTGGACGCGTCAAAGTGGTCGGACTTATCCTAACTTACAGTTTTTGACATGAAAATGTCTTTGCTCTGGCCTCCCCGCGATTTTGTGTAACGTTTTTTGTACGACCAATCCGTAACTAAGCAATTGTTACTCCGTCTTTGTGCATCCCACGGTAATCGTTCACCGCTCGTTGGAATAGTTTCATAGAATAGTTTCCTGTTAACCAGACGCACGTACCTTCAGTGGCAGAAAAAACTTTGCAAATTCTTGACACAACGGTTCATTATCTTCTTTGTACAGAGAACCCTTCTGTCTAGATCACTGAATGATAGATTAATTATTATTATGAGTTATCATTCATTATTAATAATTATTATCAAGTAGTGTAAATTATTATTAATTATTGTTGGCATTCGAAAACCAAGTACTGCTTGAATCAGCTGAGCCAGTATGAAAATTGACTCGACAAGCTGCCTCACGATTCACTCTGATGTTGACAGCTTTCGATCTGCCCCAACTTTGACCCCTCATTATGAACGAACGGCTGGTCGTACAAAGCTGCGAAAGGTATTAACAAATTCTAAATAAATAACTCTATCTATATACCAGGAGCGATGAGGTTAAATAGTGTGTATACATCGTATACAGAATAATAATCCACACAGAAGGGTGATTCGTATACATAATTCTAATCTATCGTACTAAAATTTGGAGCGTTTCTTAATACCGAGTTTCTTTTGAGGAAAAAAAGTAATTTTGGATATTCGTTGAGTTTTTCTTCGATGTGCTCAGGTACAAAAAGTAATAAAGCGATGAAATATATAGGTTAACGTGGAGAAAAAATAACCTGGAATGTGGAGAAAAAATGAATGGAAATAAAAATAAACGCGCGTGTTTAATCTTTTGTGAGGTGGTGTAGATGTACCGCCCCTATAGAAATACATGTTGGTGTGCCTAAGGCAGGCCTCAGTTTTCTGACTGTATCTTTGGCTGAATGTGTATTTCAATGTTACAGTCTTTTGGAATTGGTCGACCAATTCACTTGTTTGCAGGTTCGAAAACTTGCCCATTGCTGGCGGCCGTAGTGAAGAAAGAGTTAAAATCAGATCTGGAGCCCTAATTGTTCTCTTTCTGTATCTCGCTATGTACATGAGCCAGAAAAAGAGGATAGTATAATATATTATTGTTACATTAAAGTCCATGAATGAGAAAGTCTAATTAAGGTTTTATGAGGATTCCATAATTCATTTTGCGCATTGTTTATGCGTCTGTACCCACCTCCCGTCTTCATCGTACAATGAGAATTATTCGTACTAAATCCTTCTCATTAACCACAAAATGCCACAAAACCGTAGTATAATCTGATTTCTAAATTGAGCCTGAAATGGAGAGCATAAAATCAGGCCAATGTCAAAAGTTAATACCAGCCATAACCATGGAAAACTGAAGCGCTTATTCGAGGGCTTACCGAGGTGCTTTTCGCTTATTCCGAAATATTGAATCAAACGACCTGAAATGTGACGTATACGTTTTATGTTCTGTCTCATAAACAAAATCCTCATATCCGCTGCTCCCCATTAGTGCCTTGAATGCGGAAGTCAGGTCAACAGACAGATGAAATCTCGATTACCTCCCATTGAGCCTGTCTTCTCCACGTTCGTTATCTCCGGGCGGATTCTTACAACGCGAAGAAAATACACAGTCTGATTGAAATAATGCTGGTGGTCATGCGAGTCCTATACCTACGTTTGACGTGACACACAGAAACAGTTTAACCTGAGATCACAACAGTGACACACTCGGGCATAGTAAGCAGCTGTACGATACGTCAACGGACTTTCAATCATTGGGGGTACTCAGTCTTCAAGTGGGACGAGTTTAAGTTAGTGAATGTCGCAGTTGCAATATGGTACATCGTTTATTTCACGAACATAATGAAATTGTGAAAGTACAAACACGTGAAAACTGAACTAATCATGCTTGCTCATAATTCCTGCCGGATTCATTATTTATCTGAAGTCTTCTAGATTGTGAAATTGTGACTTTTAACATAGCGACTTCAAGTGTGGTTTTCGTGAGTATTCGTGGTAATTGATGGTACCCCCCCCCCCCCCCCCCCCCCCTTCATGCTCGCTACAACTACAAACATCAACTCCAACAAGTTTCAAGTCCAATCTCGTACTCTCAATGTGACTATACGGTGCCTAACATATTCGCGATGAAATGCGAGGGACCATTAGATTTTGATAAAGGACAGGGGCTGTTTGACCGCAGTAAACGTTAAACGGTCCATTGATGGGACCACAAGTGCCCCTCTTATCTACCTCAGTGAGAAACATTAACTAGATCAAATTTGATCTGCAACATTCGACCTTAGAAATGACTCAGGTCATAAAGTAATATAGTTATAAAGTAATAATAAGTCCTAGTAATAAGGTCATAAAGTGATAATATCTTATAGTCATTCGGTGGATGCGAATAGGAAATGAGGTTTGAAATTTGCGCTTGACAAGGTTGCCTGGGGAACGAGAGGTATTTGGAGCTCACGTTTTGTTCTCGAAGGCAGCTGAGTAATGGCGGAGCATACGAACGGGAGTTGTCGTTGTCCGTGTGTGAAGGAATCGAGTAGAATGCGTATTGTTGTAAAGAAAAAAATACTTTCTAGTTGTCCCAGGGTGAACTAGGGTGAAGTATATACCTTTACTTTATGCACTCGACCGTATTGCTTCCCAGTCTATCAACTGATCTCACTTGAGGTGAATATAATTTATTTATATAAACGATAAATGAAACAATTATATTGATGATGAACTACTTGGAATGAATTCGAATACATGTACCTAATTTTAGGGTTTTTACTTGTACCTACCAATGTAGTCAATAATTGCCAAATAGCCACCAATTCTGTCCGTTGACATGAAAAGGATCTCAGACCAAGAAACTCGGTATCACAAAATCATGACATTGTGTTGTTTGAATCATTCCTTCCCGAGTATAAAAATTGGCCTGCAGTTCTACCGTTTGATTCACGCTCATGTTGATAACTGCCTATCTACTCTACTGTTGAACCCTCATTGTTAATGAAAGGCTGGTTGTACATAGGTACGCCCAGACGGTCTATAAAATTCTCTGAACTGAATCCTATCCAAATCAAAACTATAATTCCAACATTTCCGACATCCGAGATTCTCCTTTTCACCTTGGCAAACCAACTCTTCATCGTCAGTCCAAAACTGTTTAATATTTAGGGGGCAATTCATATTGATTATGTACGTGTAATTCATATGTGGGATGTACTCTACTTATGTACTTAATTTTTATTATATTACATGCTAATATTGTAAGGAAACAAAATAATCAAATAGCAATCAAGTGGATACGCATGTATTTTCTACTCATAGCATCAACTCATAGCTCAGGAATGCACTGCATAGCATCCAGAACAGAGATTCAGCAATGTCGATCGAATCGAGAAATTTTCTGAATGATCATAATGATGGTATTATAGGAAATAGCGGAGCTAAACGAATGGGGAATGTACGTGCCGAGAGGAGTTCACGTAAATAACGCTTGTCGCACTTCCACACTGTTTGCTATCTACAAGATTTTGTTTGGTTTTTGAATGTTTGTCCCACGCCTGGGAAGCATTAGCTGTAACGGACTGCAGGAGGGTCAAAGCTGTCTAATCCAGCGGTCGAAAATTATTACGGTGAGGGAGACTGGCTCTCGACCTCAGCTGCAAAAACAAACAGGAATGAATGGCAAGCAAAACGCGCGTTAATTAACCGTGATAATTTATTCACATTGAAGGACGTTTCGATGAACGAAACTTGTATAAATGAGCAATCTCGTTCTCCATCATAGTTTTCCGCATCTTGAATGTACGGAGATCGATACCAGTTCTCTGTTTTATATACATAACATACAAGACGATATCTGTGCTGTGCTATTCGATAGGAAATCCCAAACTTCGGCCCCGAGTTGTACGAATTACGAAAATCGTGGTAAATCTGTATTTGATTAGTTGTAACACTGTGTTATAATCACGAATAGTTGTTGAGATTTGCAACATTCGATTCATAATACCTGTAGTTATAATGAATAATAATGATGATAGAATATAGGCGAAATAAATAAATTAATTCAATTAGTGAATTAAATTTACGGATGAAATCATTTCACTATTCCAGAGATCGTGATGGTTACAATGCCGGGTATTCGTTATTGATTGATTGATTCTAATATCTTTGATATTATGCAAATACCCATAAAGTCGGAATCTAGTAAGAGCTCCAAATTAAATTCGGGGGAACGTATAACTCAGTCTGCCTCATAATGTGAATGAGGCCAATGGGGTGGTTTACGACCAACAGTGACGACTCAATCATACAAACGCGCCCGCTCGCTTGATCAACGGGTGACAGGCAATGTAATTCATCGACAAAGATAGGTCGCGCTTTTCCGTCCTCTGCATCACCCGAATTACTTTCTTTCTCGGTATGGAAAATCTTCATTATTCACTTGTTTTTCATGTATTCTTCTCATAACCTTTGTGTCAATGGATTTTTCTCCAACGAAGATAAATTGGCGTTCTCCAAGCCACATGAACTAATATTAATGAGTTTCACAAGTTCGACCGTGGGCTTCCTTGATTCTGGTTGAATGTATTGGGTAATGCGTTTCATATATCCATCACCGATGAAATACTGCGTGAGATTTGTTTGAGTTGCAATAATAAGAAGCCAAGTAAAATATATTATCAGAATAACGTGAAAAAACTGATTATGAATGTCGCAAAAACATAATAATTTAAACCCAAATCAGGACCATTCGGGACCAAGAAAAAACACCTCATTTCTCTTTTATTTCTTCTCATTTCACGTTAAATCCGATGGTTTGTCACTGTCATTCGTCATCTTCATACGAAAATGAACATACAAACCAACTGGGCTACGAAAAATGTTCCAATCATGTTCCAAACAAATTCACTCTCAGCCATGAAGCCACTCTGAAATGTTTAGATATGGTGTCAATGAAGGAGAGGTTCAATTACCTGAATGCGTTCCAGACATTGTTCTTCAGAGTCATTGGAATAATTAGGAAAGTGAAAAACGAGGGCATAATTATTGTTGTTGCTGAGCTGATCCCTTAAGATCAGGAATAATAAATGTGTAAAATTAATGGTGCTTGATGTCACTCGAAGATGAGCCGAGAGATTAGGGATGGGAATGAATTCAACAGTACCTAATCGGGGTGATATTCTGTTCTACGCTCAGTTATACCACCTCTCCCTCTCCTAATTAAGATTGCTTATCCAGCTACGTCATCCACTTGTATAAATTACTGGTCTGGATGGTCGTTGGAACAGGAAAGTTCTTATTATGTTGTACACTAATGTTGGAAGTTTCGAAATAACCAACTTACGAGCTCAAAATGGTATACAACGAATTTGGATCGAGACATTTTTCAACAAACAACGAAGGTGTGAATAATAGCACATTTTCTCCAGAAAACTCGTCATACATCATTTATCCAAGAGTATGTTAGGAACCCCGGTCAGGTGCCTCGTCTTCCAGGGGTCTAGAAGGGCTCTTTTTGGGGCAGAATAGTTGCCCAGCGAAAGTTTAATCTCAATCATGGATGCAGTTGGCAAACAAAGCTGGTGGACACTATACAATAATAAAGATTATTTGTATAAAGAGAAGAATTATAAGTTATATGGATAAAGAGAAGAATTATTAAGATAAGAGTATGAATAATAATGTTCAATTCATTTACTAATTGATAAAAAGAAAACAACAGTTTTGTTTTTATACAACTATTTTTATAATCTTTGTGTATTTATTTTGTTGTTTACAATGTTATCATATATTTTGGAAGTTTTTTGTTGTTGAAAATTAATTTTCGCACACCAACCTTGTAACACCTTTTGGTTTTAGGTAGCATAGGTACCAGTACAATTATACTCTAGCTTGATGTGGAAAATGGGGTAATTTTATGAGGAAAACATTCAGTAAAGGAACCTTCTAAAGAGGGTGAAAATCATGTTGAGGATTTTTCTAATTTATCATACAGATTTCCAAGAGGAGAGAGCAAGAGGAAATAGAACGCAAGGAAAACGTGTAAAATGAAGAAAAATTCAATATCCTCATGGGGGGAAACAGGATACGTTTGGCTGTCGTGTAATTATAGTGTAAACGGTGGCCCGCTCTGTTTTCAAAGGAAACGTACATACGTGCGAAGGGAAGAGTTCCGAACGCCAGTTTTTCTTTGCAGTTTCAGTTACCTATAGAAAACAGAAACGAAGCTCCGGACCAAGTTTAGGAAGCTCAAATTAAATTACGCGGTCCCACGGTAGCTCAGTTCAACAAGTTTGTTTTACCTTCAGGATCGCATGGCCGTTCTTTCTCCTAATTAGTTAATTTCCTTTCACGGATCACCCGTGTGTATCAGTCCAGAAAACCAGGTTTAATCTATTAGACAAACACGAAAGCCTACGGGTCATCGAAATTATTGAAAGGTACTTCTGGCGCTACGGTGTAGAGGCTGTGGGTTGATATTTTCGGGTTCCAGAGTTGCTCGTTTTATTTGAATTCCATCCCACACGTTCAGAGTATCTAAACTAATATTTCTAACCTAAACGCTTCAAACGTGGGTGGTAGGTATAATATTATCATTCGCTCAAGATTCGGTCAAGACAACCGCTGATAATTCCGCAACATTGTGATTCTGAAAGTGTGTGATTTTGTCCAATACGTATCACATTGCTTGCAACTACAAGTTCAACATTCATACTTGTTTTGATTAATAATTTTTTTACAGTATGAACCATCTCTAGTATTATTGATAAGCATTTCTAGCATTTAAATACACACGGATTTTACAGGTCATCCAGAAACTAAGTTGCAAATTCTTCTGTTGACCTACTCTGAAGAATAAACAATATGATTGAATTTATAAACATTGTACGATTTATTTTACAGTTTTGTTTGTGTTATAGGGCGCAGAACAATAATGTGGAAGTAATTATGGAGAGCTAAGCATTAATATAAGCTGATATATAGATATTCCCACGTAAGGGCGGACATCCCGCTGGGGGTGAATTCTACACCTAATTTTTGACTCAAAATCCCCAATGACTCATATTTTCTACTCCATTTAAAACCCGAGTTTTTTCACATTTAAATTTTTTTCGTGTTTTCGACCTTACGTCATTAAAACGGACATGAAAAACTCCCTTATTTTTCAAGGTAATCTCAAGTCTGAGGATAGGTACCGTTGGAAAGAGCATTAAATTTCCTATCTCTCTGGTGCCAAACAAGAATCTTTTGCTCAGCTTTACTGGGTGAAAATTCAGCTTAAAAAGAAAAAAATTGTCAAATTCCGTAAATGTCCAGTTTTTCAAACGCCTATAAAACCTACAAGTCAGTGATGGGCCATTCGAATGCAGAATCGAGTGCGGCATTCGATTATTTAAATCATTCGGATATCCGAATGCAAGATTTCAAGTATTCGAATACTTGTTCATTCGTATCGTAACCTGGCGGCGCAACTCCCATGTCGGTAAAGGGCGAACTGTGACAGGAGAAGAACCGCAACTTACCGACGATATTTTCATTCGAACGCCAAATCTGGACTCCCATTGGTCGATTTTCATCCGAATGCTTTTCCATTCGTGTAGTCGCGAAACTGACACCCGAGATTTTCGTTCGGATGCCTAATCAGAACGCCGATTGGTCGTTTTTCATTCGAATACTTTTGCATTCATTTAGCAGTGAAACTCGCGGTATCTTCAAGTTCTTTGAACAACCTCAATCGGTGAACTTCTTCAAAATAACAACGAAAAATGTAATTTATAATTTATGTAAGAGTTGAGGAATGGCGCCCGCGTGGCGACAGTAGAGGAATTATTGTTTGGTGTCGGTATCCACTTAGGAACATAATATATCTAAGGGTTTTTGGCCTTTCCTGACAAATGTTTCTTTTCTCTTACCTACGGAGTTATTTTACTTTGTGACTTTATCACACTTGTACCGGATTTTAACTACGTTTTTTATGGATGATGAAAACAAACTAGAGGCGTTTCAAAATGCTCCGATCGTTCGGTGTGTGAGTTTCGCTATTGACTACATTACTATACAATATAACTTGTGTGTGGTCACTATCATATTTCACAGTGAGTCAATAGCAAAATATCTTGAAACGTAAACCAACCTACTTTGAGAAGGGTTGAAACATTTTTTCTTTGCTCGATTCCAATCGTTCATTATTGAAGGTAACAAACCAAAAGCAACTTATTGATATATTTTATAAAAGTTCTCCATGCGCTCATCTACTTTACCACCTGATGCACCAATAATGATCGAGGGTTCTAGTCCCAACTATCTCTGGCTTTTAGAACAATGGGGTATTACAAGTGGCAAGGCTTATTTAAAATTCTCAATTGTACTCCCAGTATGAAATTATTTCTGAGTAGTCAAGAGATTTCAAGTAATCTTGGACGCGTTCGTTAAGCCGCATGATATGGGTGGCTGAACAGGTTAGTAATTAAAGCGGAACCCTCCTAAATTGGAGTTAGGGATTTCCTGTAGGAGAATCTCCCGGAGTTCACAGATAAACGGTAATTCGGGCGGAAAGGGATAAGACGGAGCGCGGTGAGATCGGATGAGAAAGGGGAGCAATGGCAGTCCAATTTGCCATTGGGACTCTTAATAACCATGAGTAGTTGGACTGTACGCGCGGTGATGGTCGCGTGACGCTACGAAATGCATTTGTATTCCCTCTCACGCATCATAAACTTATGATACTTGTAAATGCGTGTAAATTGGATGTGTTCTTCTAAACTACGTGTACTTGCTAAATGTCAAGTACTTATGTGCTAATTAGTAAAGTTGCTAAAAATTCTGCCTCTACAGTTTATTATTCTCTGTATTGAAGACTGATATTATAAAATATTTTCGTAAATCTCAAAACACCCAACTCACCGTTCGACATGAATTGCTCATCTACTCAGGAACGGGTCTAGTGACTAGATTGTGATAGAGATAAGAAATTCGTCACCCAAAGCACTCGTATGTGGGAAGTTGTAACTGATATATCTCCTCTGTGCCATTTTGTGTTTATAAGCATAATGAAATGCTGGTCGGAATGTAAATAAAATCCGCCCTGCCGGGGCTTGTTCAGTGGAGATCGCAAACCAATTCTATAAGCCCCCCCGACCGTCATACGAACTGTGATCTCCGCATGCCTCCGCGTTCAATATGATTCTTCAACGTTCCTCCGTTAGATAGAACCATTCAACCTTATGACCAAGAAAGAAATTGAGAATTATTCTTCTTGATCTTCAAAAGAAGAACGAAGAGAAATACACGGTTTTACTACCTCACGTTTTATTTCTTCTAACACCAGTCATTTCGTATTTCAGAAAATGATTAGGTATTAGAAATTATTAGATCTATATAATATCTATTATCTTTTCGGTTAGAAAAAATAGGTTTATCGGATGTCAATAGGCGGTCACAATCCGGGGTAATGTCAATTACGACTTTCAATGTGACTCACCGATTTGATGCCTGGGGCTCATATGGCAGGCACCCTCACGTTGAAAGGTGCACCCTCCCTCCGCGGTAATGTTCATTGCACCCTACAACAGTATTCTTGTAGTTTGAAAAGGATATAATTGTGAGTTACTGCTCATACAAGATAATTATATGATCATTCTCTATGTGTAAATAAACTAAGTAAATATACTATCACAATCAATCCCCTCAAGACACATCGTCGCGTGAGTGATTTCTTTTATTTTTCTCAAGATACAATAATATTATTTTCAAAGGCAACTCAACTAACCGATTCCAATCCTCGGCTTTATTCTCATTCCGTCCTCGCCTTTTTTCAACTTCAAATTTATTCACCTGAACGCTTCATCGCAACGTAGTTCAAACCGGTAATCAACGGAACTCACCTTCAGTTGTTTTCTTCCACCTCATCCAAACTTTGTCGCTATGACGCAGAGCGAATGAATTAGAGAGAAAGATACAAAAATCTCTTGGTGAAATCCAGTATCTTCATGCTTCAATGCGTCTTCCACTAGATTGGACATTCATTAGGTTTTGTTGGAAATAATTTAGAACGGACTGATCAATCAATTTTATAATAACTGCTGAGCTCTTTGTAACTATATCGTATGTTTAGAACAATCTGGGTTTATATCAACAATCAATGACGCGCGTGTATAAATTGACTCTTCACAATTAGCACTGCATACAATTAGCACTGTAATTCAGTCTTTCAGTACGTTGATCAGAAAGACGAATAGTGTTATTTTATAGTTTTATGATTTTTGAAGTAAAGTTGGATTATCAAGACTACTGCTTTACAGTTTCTACAGTACAGTTCCTCATGTAACAATAGGCAAGTAGGAACTGTATATCTATATTTGAAGTACCAACATCGCATTAAATATCGTGAGGAGAAGATAATGCAAATGAAGTGAAATACGGAATGAACCGTATACTTCAAAGGTTGATCGTCTTATTACCGTTAATTCCCAACGTTTACTCTTGATACACTTGATTTTATACCAGCAACAATAAGGGATCCTGATCAACTAAAGAAATGTGGCGCAACAGGTGATTGAAGAAACTATTTGAAACATTACAATAATATGATACCTACTAAGGCTTACGCATTTATAGTAATAACTCTACATCGAGTGGCTCCTCCATCCTATAGCTTATCCTATTACACCCAAGCTCCGTGAGGCTGTGGACCGCTTCGTCATCCACGTATGTCTACACTTTTGATAGATAAGATGACGTAGAGTGACAGTTGACAAGAGAGCTACATCCTGCATGACCGTGGCTCTATTGTCGCACCTCCGACGTTCCGCCAGAGCTCTCAAGATCTCAACCACTTGAGGCGCTGGCATAATAACTTTGGTCTCGTCTCGAAAGCAATCTTCGTGCAATCAACGGGGTAATTAGGTCACCTGCCTCCCACCCCGCTCCTCGCACGGATCGGGACGTTGTGATTTACGTCCATTGGACTCCGTTCATGAACCTGACGGTAAGAGGAAATAATTACAGGGCAATGAAGTCGGTGAATCGAACCTCATTCGTGGAAGGCCGTATGGTCTTCAGTATTGTCAGTCCCACAATATAGGCTTGTTAGGAATCATTACCCGCTCAGCGCGATAGAATCTGATCCATTCTCGAGAAATCTTTGGGCCTGAGTTTTCTACCATTTAGAACACTGCATTTGAGGGTGGGAGTCTCCGAACGAGATTTCAAATGGTGGAAACGAAACTTCTAAAAATTATTAACTTGAACTTCTTTGCGCCCTCGCAAGTAAGATATCATAATTCACGGAAGAAGTCAAAAACAATTTCCCCAATGTCATCCAGACAGAGGAGTCGATATAATTGAGATAAATTGAGTTCACATATGCACAATATATCTATCTTAGCAATCGAAAGGCTATGCTCATTGATGGGCAGAATTTCATAGATGGCAGAGTTTCATAGAAGTTCATAGATGGCAATGGTTTTGGGGAGTTTTGGGGGGATAGATTACCCATAAATTCCAAAAATGAAACAGTCCGACATCGGTCGAGACACCTCAACAAGAGCACTTTGAAGATGAAGAAACGTGGTTAATACTTCAGATGTTCTTCACGGTTCATACGCTCTATGAGGTATCGCAATTGTGACTTAAGCGGAATGAGGTATCGCAATTGTGACTTCACCTTCTTCTTCAGCGTTGAACTCGGCGAAAAAAGGAGACAAAATTTGCACGAATTTTTTCGAACTGCGGATTTTTATTCATCTCTGTTCACGGCCTGTAAAAAATGAAGTAGAATGTTTCACATCGAAATGTAGGTATTGAATGGGGATGAGAATGATTGTGTGAACTACGGAGCGGTGTATAGTTTATTTGAAAAACTGGAGAGCCGTATGTAAGTCCCGGCCCCAAAACCTACCTTGCCGACGGGAAAACCATTTCTACTCTAATTGTACAATCCCCTTCTTCCCTTTACTCCGTTTTCAACCTACTTTTCGAGACCTAATCCAATTAACCCGAGGGTTTTAAAGTTTTATGTCAAGCCCCAGCACCATCCCGTGATAAATGAACAATCTCTTTTTCAGTAAAGCGAAGAAATTCCAGACCGTGGCGCCGAATGGCAAGACTTTGTGAACCGTTTCCTTCCGAAAGGAAGCCAAAGTTCCGCCCTAACTAAGATGCATTTTGATGACACAAGATCCTCTCAGTTAACTTCCTATACGTTGAATTATGCATAAACCAAACTTATTTCTCGGTTGAAAACTTTGGCTCTGCTTCGACACTCTGAACGCAAGACGTAAAGTAGATGGTGCTTCAAGAGAATTAAGTTTTGTAAACAGAGCGAGGACCTAGTCAATTATGAAACGGATTGTTGTGACCTCACTTTCTATGCTATGAGAAGAATGATCGAGTTTTTGTGAAACGCTCACAGACCATTCAGGTGGCTCCGGATGAGTATATTTGCGAGTGTCTTCCCGAGAGGACTGCTCCCGACTCATTATTGAGGCAAACCGAATATTTTTGTTCTTTCCGTTTTCCTCAACTAATCAGACCCCAAAAGTTCTTCATTGAATCACGAGGTACTAATGAATCGTTTCGCTATGGGAAGAACACCCATTCGACGTATGATTGATTTGATCATTCTAATTGAATAAACTTCAACGTCGAAATGAATTAATAATCCAGCCAGCGGGTTAGTTGCGCCCAGTTCCACTCTCTCGCGTATGACGGAAACAGCGGTTCAGCTCCACTAACCGAGAGGATGATGATATGCGGTGACGTGAGTGCAAGAGCCCCAGGGAATTTAGCCGAATACAACATGATACCCGTAATACTGTTCTAGTCCTAAAACTGTTTAATTTCCTACAATCAACTCGAAACGCGGATGAAAATCAACATGAGAATTCCGGCACTCAGCCTGATTGTGAGTAATTTAGTCTGATGCCATGTTGCAGATAAATGTACGAGTATGTGAATGTGTAACTCATGTACAAGGTTGCACGAACTTTAGATTTAAAGGCTCGATCTCTATTCATAAAAAATTATATTTTTCCCTCACTGGGAAAAACATCTGATCATATTTATGTCTGTTTGTCGCAGAAAGGGAGGATAGCATCAAGGTAATGTCCTAAGGAGGCTACATACGAAATTACAGCTTCATAGAATGAATAACATAGAAATTAGCTTTAGGAGTCTGTATCACGCAAATTTGTATCACACAAAATTTGTATCACGCAACTTTGTACCACGCAAAATGTCGAATGACCTCCCAGTTATAAGAAATATCCTTGTCAAAAAGCTTTACCTAGAAGGTGTCAGCCTCTAAAGTTCATGATAAGGAGAGAAGCGTTTCATAGGGCGATGAAACTTCATCATATCATGTTCCTTTTGGGGGCTTCCCAAAAAAACCTACCTACCTATGTGCTTACCTCATGCCATTGAAACCATTGAAATCCCGGTTCTGAAGACCGTTGGTAGCTCATTATTATTTTATATCCACACGCAAAACTCGCGTACTAAAGTCAACTGCACAGCTCTATGTTGATCTTAGTTAAATTATGTGCGCAACTTCAACAAACATCCCGGCATAAAATTTATTGGTTAAATTTGTTGGTTATTTATTGTGCTGCGTTGAATGGATGCACTAATAATCATTCAAATGATATAACGAATTTTCCACCGAATTATGGATCATAGCGTAACACTTGGACTACCCATGGTAGTGTGCCTCATTATAGCAATCTCTTGAATGAAAAAAAAAAAAATAAATAATAATAATTAAACATAATATATTATACGATATTATCCTATGGCTATGGAAAAAGAAAAGACCTACATGATTACTCTTTCACTCGTTGTCGTTAAATCAATGGTACGGATGTGACGTGAATTCCAGTGCAACCATTATCATCTAAAAGCGGAATAAATAGGTGGCCAAAAGGCTGCAAGAAAAATAGACGGGAAAGGGTTAGAATTTCATATAAACTAGGCGGCTTGCATTATAAACGGCTGCACCGCCTGCGCTTTTTACCCAGTTGGAGCACTTCGTTTGCGTTCGCGAATTTTTCGCCTCTGCTACCCCCTGTAGCAACTGTTGGGAGGTTAACGCGAACCACTGGACGGTGGAAGCGAAAATTTGTTTCGCAATTGATTTATGTAAAAATCCCCGCTCCAGTGCCAGAAAAGGCGGGTTTCCCTGCGGCATATTTTAAAATGCTTTGCATTAAAGTAAGTGTTTCCGCTGCATTTCAGAGTCCAAACGGCTTTCCGCATTTCCACTTCATATGTACCGTTGATATATTCCGTGGAAGTTGGTATTGTGTTGAAGGAATGACTACCTTCCCTCGTGGTTATTACGAGAGTGGAGGATTGAAGAGGTGGAAAAGAGCCGTAAAAAGTTTCGCTCAAAACTGGAGTGCAGGAGCGTAGCTCCGTTTTGGCGAAAAAAAAGTAGGAACGTTCAAGAACTGAGCGCAGCTAAAAAATATTTAGCTCCTCAATAGTTCTTCGTCTCGATGTGCAACCCCACCATATTGAAACAATGCAACCATAACCACTTGTAACGGAAATATGTATATTATATGTAGGAAATGTGTATATTATATGCTTAACTTGAGGTTCCTATGAGATAGATTAAAAAGAGTAGTCTACAAAGCCATTGTGCAATCTATACTGCAATTCGGCATTATTGCTCGGGCAGGTACATACAGATCTGTGATAAATCCACTTTATACCACACAAAAAAGAGAACTTAAAATCGCTCATAAGTTACCACCTAGTTACCCTACGCAATGTTGTAAAAGGGGAAAAGGCAAATGCGCATTGGAAATAAATAAAGGAAAAACTCTGCAAATTCTTGACACAACGGTTTATTATCTTCCTTGTGCAGATCACCCTTCTGTCTATACCAGACTGTGTTGCAAATCGGCACCATACCATATTCTCACCGTACTCATACCATACAATACGAATTTCTTACCTATCATACCATACTGTACTATACCAAATCATACATACAATAATATACCATACCATACTCATACCATGTCATACAAACCGAGTGAATATTGAAATTTCATCCATTTCTGACCTATATTTAAAATTTCAAGTATCTAGCTCATCATCAAAATTTAATTTGTTTAAACAAATAGGTATTATTTAAACAATTTTACAGACAAGAAAACGAGTGAATATTGCATTGTGATCCAGTTCTGAACTATTTTTAAAATTTCAAGTCAACAGCTCATCATCAAAATTTAATTTGTATTATTACAAAAAGGTATTATTTAAACAATTTTACAGATGAGAAACCGAGTGAATATTGCAATGTGGTCTATCCCCGACTCACGGTTAAAATTTCTAGACTGTAGTTTACCGGGAAGATGAAAAACGTAGTTTTATTCTGGGCGTCTGGAGGTTGGGTCACATAACGGCCGTTTTCGACGCGAAAGTTTAGTGGTTTTCCTAAACCTTTGCGCGCTCACTGTGAACGAACGGCTGGTCGCACAAAAATCCATTTAGTCTTAAATGATTGGTAATTTTTCAGGTCATTCAAAAGTGAACTAAAAATTACACGGTTCAGTTGAATATTTTGAGATATGACATCGTCGAAATTTTAAATTTCGTTTTGAACCCTTTCCCCTTGACCTAGGGTTATGAAAAGTTTCGAGGATCATTGTGGGGCTGGTCCAAACCCAGAAACCAAATTTCGTAATTTTAGCTCAACGCTAACTGGGCAAAGTGCCACGGACGGCGTACGGCGGACGGCGTACGGCGTACGGCGTACGGCGTACGGCGGACGGACGGATTTTTTTTTATTCGATTTTCTGAATCTACGTATCTTGAAACGTAAACCAACAAATTTTGAGGGGGGGTTAAAAAATTTTTTTCTTTGGGCGATTCCAATGGTTCATTATCGAAGATAATAAACCAAAATCAGAACCTCTGAGAAAAAGGGAAATTACCCGAAAATGGAAGTGAAAAGGCACAATGCTGAAAAAGAAAATCCAATTATGCTCAAACCTGGCTGTTGACAAGATGCAAATCTCAGGTGGCGAAAATAAAATGATAATAAACAGCAGGATCCCTCGAAGAGGGAAGGGGTCGGAGAATATAGCCAACCATACAAAAAAAAAAAAAAAGAAAACTAATCTAGGAGGCACCGGGTTACAAAGTAGGCTAGGTTTGGAGGAAGTGCATGGAACCTGGAACAGGTGATCCATGACACCATGGAGCAGAAAGAGCAGAGATGCCAGCAATGAAGCGCCGATCCGAGGGCCAAAGGAGCTCCAGCCGAGTACTTAGCCCCGCATAATCGAGCTCATCCCACGGAGTATCTATTTATGTCCAAAAAAAAAAAAAAAAAAAAAAAAAAAAAGAGTCCATCAAACCTACCATCTATGCATAGGCACAGGAAATATATCTCATGTACGGTGGGGATAGTAGTTCTTGGTTAATTTAATATATTATATTAGTAATATATTATGGAGATTATATTATTATATCATGATACTATAATATAGTATCATTATTATTATGGAGTTTAAGTATCTTACTTACGAATTATAAGTTCCCCGTCTGGAATAAACCCTGCTAATGAAAAAAATGAAATCTGAAATTGTGCAACAGCAGGTGAAAAAATAACTGTGACTTGAAACCTTGCCTGACAACCTTCAAAATAAGGACATCGCCAGAAAAAAATGAATTTTGGCGATGAATAACCGGAAAGTCAGAAGGCCACTATTCAAGTACTAAACAATCGTACTTGGCATTTCAGAAGGGCATTTTAGAGGCAAGTAGTCAACGGTACGGTTCATTTTCTCGTGGTAGGGATGCACGATTAAATTCTTTTACGAGCTTTTAAAAACCGTCGGAGGGACTTTCCATTGTTCTTACGGTCATAAGACGACATTCTTTCATGTCGAAAACCCCGAGGGCTCAGTTTGTCTCCGCGGTCTCCAAAAGTTCATGATCGTTAATTGTCTTCATCTCATAGATTAAGATATTTCCATCCTCTCCCCTCTTTACCACCCATTACCCTGAAATGCTGTTAAACTTTTGTCCTCTCCACAGAGACTTTTCAGGTGAAGTTTGACGTAATCGGGTTCAACATCAATTTCAATTAAGTCCCTTCAAAAAGGCTTCTTTGCTAAATATGATTTTTGGATCAGTCCCGTTCTCAGGATTTAAAATTCCACGAGTCATAGAGTTTTAATTTGAATATTTAAACTATTTGAGAGATCGTATTCAACCATGGGAATTTCAAATGGAATGGAATGGTTGGAATTTTGATTACCGTGCTATTAACACAAGGGATTTGCCATCTGCTGAATGTGGAGTAACAGCAACTTTCGCAGATGGTACAGCATTCACGGCTGAGGGGGACCCAGCTGCTCACGAACTGCAAAATCTGCATACGTGAATCTTTTAGCCTTAACCCTAGGAGTGGATTGTGGGGTCGATTCTGACCCCACTGTTTACGTTTGATCGCATATCTTCGTTAAAAAACTTTTCCAGCGCACAGGGATCTTTTGTATTTCAAGTTTGTAATCTTAGTGGGCTCCCGAACCAATGTTCATGGTAAGCAGTACAGCCGAGACGTTGTAGTGAATTTTCAAACTACGAGTGGGACACTTCTGACCCCACAGTGCACTAGGTGTGAACTTTTTTTTTCGGTGGGGAATTGACTCCAGGGTGAGTTTTGGAATTCCAGACAAAAAAAGGTTGTTACCTCATTTGATCCTCTCATAGATCTTCTTGTTTGGTATTTCCTAGTACCTCGTGAGCTATTCTATTCTGCTTATTAATGAGAAAACAACAAATTGAAATGAAGAATTATCGATAAAAATGAAAGGCAATGGAGAAACTCCCCGGCTCTCTGGAACAAAAAGCTGTATACTGCTCAGTTGTTAATTTATTCTTTGATAAATAAAGAATTTGGGAAAAAATAACATTATACTACCAAAGTACGTCATAACCTCACGTAACAAAATTACCGTACAAGCTATAAAACATACAATGCTTGACATACTTCTTCCCTGAAACGTAATTGGTGGGGGACGGGATTGGTTTTATTTTAAACCCACAAAGAAGCGGCAAGTTGAGTTAGATGTGATAATAGCATGTAGGGCCTAGGGCATTCGTTTCTTCCAATTGTCGAGGAATATCAAACAAGTTAAACGTGAGGGATCTACAAAAAAGAAAAGATTTTCCTCCGAGTTTTTCCAAACAATGTACTCACCTACGAGCACCTGTAGATTCCTTTCATCCTCGCACACGATAATCTAAAGTCTTTTGTTGCGGAAAGTAGTTTACATTAGATTTCCCTTAGGGCATCGTTTTATTTTCCATCCCTCATCCACCCAAATTCCATGTAAATTAAACAACGATTCTCTTTAGCTAACTATTACTCGAAATGTAATTTTTAGATTACCTCTTTGGAGCAAGCAATTTGTGAAGGGTATTTTGAAACCAGCCCTCGAGTTATCAAATGCCGTCAACAGAATCGATGGACAGTAACAGCCTCAGAAATAATTAGCCATCCTCCATTGTGAAAGAATGACAGAAATGAAATTACTGGCGAAGCGCAAAAAAGGAGCCGAGTTGAGAGCGATGATTTAAAAATAATAATAATTCAAACCTAATCATCATTTCATTATTCCGCGGGTGAGTCTCATTCTGAATTATTTTTGAAAAACTCAATGTAATTCTTCATTTTGCTGATAAGTACAAAATGAATTTAAGCGGTGCCTATTGGGCTACTGTGAGCGAAAGAGGGTGGACGTAACTAACAACTCACTTTACAAATGATTTGACAATGGAGAAGTAACAAACTATTTCTCAACAAAGCGTTGGAATCTTGAACTCGTGAAACTTGAAAACCATGCGAGAAGCCGAGTTCTACTCGTACTTCTTGCTAGTTGACAATGGTTAAATGTTAATGGGGCCTTAGAGGCTTTGGGAAGGCTTCTTTCATCTTCCACACTCCCGGAATACATTTCTCCACCTTTCCAAGAGCTTTCAGAACTTGATGGGATTATATAGGTTTATGTGAGATGCCTTCCCTACCTGTCTCTGGGACCTAAGGGGCTATTTTTGTGACGGAATGGTGATTCCTAGTTTCTCTTTCTAAAAAGATGCATTGGTGGAATCGAATTCATTCCCCTAAAACTATAGTAAAAAGTTGTTTCCAATGTGGAATAAATTGTTGGTTACCAGTCATAGGAATTCCTATTGTAACGAAAAAACACTTAATTATTGTTTGTTTTTTTCAGTATGTAAGTAACTTTATTGTTCTGTTGGGAACAATTTAGTTGTGATAATGGGGGGGGGGGGGATATAGTAGAGGAGTCCTCTAATTGGCGTGTGACGTGATGAGAGGGTGCAGTCCATCAACTGGCCTCTCTGTCAAACACTTATTGTGATGAAATTATTACTACCTGTTCATAATATGAACAGGTAGTTGCTAACATATTATGTTAGCATATGACTAACTTTCAACAATTTATTGAGCATAAATAAAATGGACAGATCTCTTCGCCCAAACCGGTCACCCATCAGCGAGTAATGCAGCTGAGGAGTGGAACCATTGGGAAAAGACCTTCACCAACTTCTTGACCATCTCCAAAGGTGAGAATAACGCTACCTTATCATCAGAGGGGAAATTGCTTTACTTGGTAAACCACGTTTACGTTTCAGTTTATACTCTCATCAGCGACATCAATACGTTTAATGATGCGATATCACTCCTAGAAGCTGCATACGTTAATCCTAAAAACATAATCTTTGCACGTCATCGTCGGTGAATCTGTCGACCAATACCTGCAAGTTTTCCAGCAAAGTTTGCAATTTTAGGGCAGTGACAGCAGAGGAAAATAAAAACTCGTACCTACGTAAGAGACGCATTCATTGCTGGCTTGACCTCTTGACGTCAACGACTTTTAGAGAATAGTTCACTCACCTTAGTACAGGCTTTCGATCAGCCTCCAAATCCAGCCTGATATACGGGAGAAGACGGTATCTAATCGACACCAAGCGCCAACGGCAGAGGGAGGTGCAGTTGACAGTGAACCCATGTTGACTGTTGAACAAGATGAGCCAGTTGCGACCTCTCCCGAACTTGTCACCTCGAAGATAGAACCTACGATGCAGGATGTTTCACCATCAGAGTTACCTTAAGCCCAACAAACACCACAAAGCCCAAGACGTTCCGGAAGAATTAAGAACCCACCAAAGTGTCTGGAGGACTACGTGTAGAAAACTGACAGGGGAAAATGTGATGAAATTATTACTACTTGTTCATAATATTGTTTCTATGTTAACCGCTCAACAACAACTTGTTTCTATGTTAACCGCTCAAATTCCTAATTATTTTGTATCATTCTCTGCTTGGAGCTTATGGTCAATAAAGCCTGATCTCAGGTTTTCGACGTACGCCTCGTACTAACTCATTCAACACTTATTTTATGAACCTGAGCTTTTCATTGTCATTCATATATAAGTAGCTATGCTCTTCACAAAGGGTCGTTTGATTGAGCGTCATCATAATTTAGAGTTTAGAGACAGGCGGAACTCTTGTTGTAGATCCATCCTTCACGAGCCATAATTGTCTTTTCGTAAAAAAGGTAACGAGAAAAGCTCACTTCAATAATCTTTTTGATGAAGTAATTTGATTATTCCCATGAGCAAATTTACACCCAAAAACTTCGTTTACTGAAGTGTCTCTCCGGTCAGTAATTCGGTTCTCGGTGGCCCTTCAGAAGAAATAGCTCCCCTGAGAAACTTGGTTTGTTTCTCAAACTACCAACTGGAAGACATTTTCAGAAACCATTATGTCGAAATAGTCTTTGAAATTGTTTCCGTTTAGCATAGTTTCAGAGAAGCATCTCTAGTGGAATCGAAACCAATATCATCTACTTACTTGAATTAATTGTTCATGAATAATTTTACAATTATTGTAAAATGCACGTAGAAATGTTGATTCTTTCATTTTGTTATTCTCTTTCTATTCAAAATAAGCGATTAGGTACTACATTTACTGGTTTTATAGCGAACTCAAAATTGTACGTGGCCGATTTATCAGTACCATTTTATTTCACTCATGAGATAAACTATAATAATAATTATTTTTATAATAATTATTATTATTACCCTACTGGAAAGGAATATCGACCAATCAAGCATCTTATATTACAGAAAATAGTGAAACTGATTATATTTCAGTAAACTTACGTAGAATAAAAAGGGAACAGAAAAAGAAATATACGGAGCATAAAACTAGCGCACTGGTTCGAGCCATCGGTTAACCAAATGGTCAGACTTATTCAACAACTAATAATCCGGATTGGTGGGTGAACCAGTCGCTTTGGAAGGATAATTCTGGTTCTCTTTTAATGAACTAACATGAGATGCGTATTCGGGAATCCATAATTGATTCGTGGTGGTTGAGCCGGCTCTTGAGTAGTTGAATCGTAAAATTGCGTATGGATACAATTTTAAGCAGTCCAATTATTCTGGACTCGCCTTGCACTCCACTGGAACCATTCATCTCTCGACCGAATGAGGCATGGCCACCTGCTGGACGAATGTTGATGATAGAAGGGAGGAGCACTGATGTGCAAAGCCTGAAGAATTTCGAAGTGAGGGTATGAGGAGTGAAAAAAAAATCGCCTCGCTTACAGCCGAGGAAAAAGACGGGAAGGAAAAAAAGAAGAAAAACAGGAAAAAGAGGAAAAGAAAAAAAATGAGATGAGCCGCACGAAAAAGGGTACTTTCACAGGAATGAGAGGATGTAAAGTGTTGGTGGAAAGAAGGTTATGCTTCAACCCCGTCGACCCCCATCCTTCAGTCCCGTTTTCCTCGCGGATTTAGACCCCCTTGCTTCATACCTCACTTGAAAACCAGAAGTACAGTTCCTTTGGCATGCAAAACCAGACCCGGCTGTAGATTAATATTTCACGGGATGAGAACCGAACCCGTGAGAGAAATCTCTCCTACCGAGAAATGGGCACCCCGCCGTTTTATATTACCCGCTCTCTCTACGTACTCTGTACACATGTCCCATTAACCTGAAATCGTATTTATAATTACGAGTCTCCCCCTCCCCCGTCACCGCTAGTCCAAATTGTTTCAACCAATCCTACGAAACACCTCATATTATTGAATTATGAGTGCTCCGTTATTTTAGACAGAGGGCAGGAAATGTGCTGAATTTATAAGAAAGCTAAATGCCTTCGATTGGTCTTTTGTCATACCTAATCTGAAACTCGTTTTACTGTCAAGATTCCTTATTGACATTGATATTCTTTATGGGGAAGTCAGCCGCTATACGAATAAAATTATACTGGTGGTTATCAATAAACACGAAACGAGTATTTCCAGTCCCATCTAATAACAATATCATTGAAAATAAACGTGAAACTTTTGGTATGACATAGATATAGTTTTAGATACATCGTATCTAATTACCTTCGTATCTGTAAGCTGCTCGAAAAAACAGAATCAGTTGAGTAAGCCGTGGGGTCTATTTTGGCTTTCTAATTATTGAGGTGGTCAAGCTGGGTTCAATTAAATTTGGGAACAACTGCTAATTATTGTACTTGCGAATGATATATTCTTAATTTATTGTACTTTAAACAAATTGTTGATTGCCACACCCAGATAAACTGTTGCCACATAAAATGTGTGTACCTACCCATGATCTGGCATTTTCCTCTGAAAGGGAAAAATGTCGTACATATTACCTTGTATTTATATTACATCCCTACGTAGTGAGTATCAAGATTCCAAGCGCTGATCTACTGAAACATTTCAAGTTTCAATATTCAAATTTGGAATTTAACAATTCGCCGTACCTCAAATCACGTTTAAATGATTATTATACTTGTTGTGTGTAGTTGTGATTAAACAAGCTTAACACGTATACAAGTTGGTCAGTTAGGGTCCAGATGAGCCCAAATTACGCATAATAATAAGCTACTCGGCTCGTTCACAGTCTATTATTCATACAGCACGGGTTCCTGTGTATAGGTAAGTTGGGCGTCTCAACAGTCTACTATTAAATTATTCAGGTAATGTTAACGGTATAGGAACCTGGGTGGATTTTCCTTTAGGTGATTATTCAAGTACCTATTTATATTTACAGTATTCATCCTTACATCATCAACTATTACCCTCTACCCACTCTTAGCCAAGTAGTACCTACGTTGTTACCTACCTTTCCGTTGGTTCGTCCTCTGAACTCGGGCATCATACAAAGTATTAAATACTTTTAATCAATTATTAAATACTTTCATCATTTACGTAATTTCAGATGTCCTGTCACTGTCTCATTCGTTAACAGTGCTGTCCTCAGAAGTTGAGAATCGGACAGATCATGCCAAATAGTAGGGAAGCAGGGCCGGCCTCAGGCGTATGCGACTTTTGCAGCCGCATACTAGAGCCTTTCGGAGGGGCATAACATTGGCAAATTTGCATAAGAAAAATTTTTCAAATTTTCCAAACCTATGTGTTTGAATCTATTTGTTTTGCTAAGTTTTTTGTGTTTAGCTTTCCACCAATCAAGCTTGTGTTCGTATCCCATGTCCCCCAATGCCCATGTCGGTCGCTTCCGCTGAGACAATCTATCGTAAGAAAGATTTAATCTCAGTCAATTGATTAAGTGATACGGTTGGTTAACTGTCTCAGTCATTCCGGACCCCCCCCCCCCCATCACCCTTTTGCCTGGGGGTATTCCATCCCCTTCAGACCCACCGCTAGGGGCATAAAATGTGTATCTTCTACACTTGCAATTTTCGCCCTGCAGGGAAGATTTCATGTCAATCAGTATGAAGCAGGTTAGTCTCTCGATGTGGTTCAGAGTTTTCTTATTTGCAGTTTCGGTAGCCGAATATTTCTAAAATGTTTCAGACGAAAACACTTGGAGGAGTCGAATTACCCATACTTGTGTCAGTCACTAAGGCATTTTGATTTTGAACTCCCACGTTAGTACCTATTGCTGAAGTCGAATTGATCGAAGAGGAATTTGGCTCATTCGCCTCCTGAATCTACTCTACTTAATCAGTGGAGAGCCATCATTCAAGTGTCTGAAGTTGACTGAGACGCTTTCAGGGCAATCTAACTTCAGGTTTCTCACAAACTAAATGAGAGTGCTCCCCACTTGGGTGCAAGCAGGGGCGATATAAATTATTTCAGGCGTAATGTGGTACCTGCTGCCCGAGAATCGGCACCACCAATTGACGGTTCGATAATATTTATCCAATGTAAGTGTAGGGTGGTTTTAAAAAATCTACAGTCATGCAGCATGGCTATAAGAGCGAACTTTCAAAGAAATAACAGGTTTTATGTAAAGTGTCTCTATTTTGCTGGTTTTCTCACAAATTTTGTCTCCTTTATTTTGCCGAGTAACACCTCAGTTTATAGAATTTTCAACGCTGTACACGATGGTGAAGTCATAACGGCGATATCTCATTCCGTTATCAGATTAGAGCAGACGAACCAGAAAGAACATCCCAAGTAACCACCACGTTTCTTCATCTTCAAAGTGCTCCAGTTTGAGAACGGAATAACATTCCGCAATTCTGATTTCACCATCGTGTTCAGCGTAAAAAACCCTTTAAATGAGGCGTCACTTGACAGAATGAAGCTAATGACGGTAACATTTACGGATGGCCCACGATTAATATGCATTTACGGATATTATTTGGAATTCATTTTTAATAATACAATAATTGTATTATTCTGGGGTTTTACTTCTAACTACTCACGTCGATCTCGTTCAACTATAAACGTTCAACTATAAATACCTACCAACAAATATTCAAAATGACCTTCTGTCAATTGAAACAGTAGGTAAGTATCTCAGAACAAGAAACGCCCAAAACCACATTTTTCTTGGTCGATTCCGAAGATAATAAACCAAAACCAATAATGTGAAAAAGGAATGAAGTTACTAATCATCTATGTCCGCTATGAATCCTAGGCCAATGTACTGGTAGAGCAACCTAAGCAGGGTTACCTTTAATTCATTCATTATAAAGCAAGTACGATCAACTCCAAAAACTACATTTTTCCGTCCTGCGTTTCGATATTACAAATAAATTAAAATGTACCAACCTATATGAATATTAGTGATGAAAAATATTTTTCACAAAAAATACTGGAAATTACCCCAAATCATCGGTACATTTGCACTTGTCAATATCCACGAAAGGTAAAGCTGGGTGACATAAAATGCTTGTGCTGATATCAAAGTTTGAAGGCATTGAAGTTTGTAGGTGGTAGGTATAACGGTCTGCACTCAAGTCAGCAAAATCTATGTGAGCTTTACGAAGTTGCCAACTTTCTTGGAACTAGATGCTTCTAGATACCCGTGAAAGTTGAAGGATTTAGCTAAACAGACTGAAAACTTCTCATTGTTAACCTTAGGGCAGGAGAAAAGTGAATACAAGAAGATTTATGAGTCCCAGGTCATGGAAACGACGTTGGCTCGATTGTCGAAGTGTTCGTTGTTTCGAGCTTCACAAACTCAGCAAATCCCACACTTCGAACCGTGTAGTTTTTAGAACATAGAGCAACCACGGGAATTAGTCCAAGGAACGAATTTCGTTGTTCATGCAACCTTCCACCCTCCGCTCACACTCAATCCACACTATTCAGAAAAAAAAAGAAAAAAAAGAAGAAATATTCCACTACCTATGCAATATTTCGAACAGCGTTAGTAATTTTTTCATAGTCATAAAAAGTACCTAGTTCTTGTGATTTATACAAAATACTTTCTCGTTTGCACGAATAACGAATTGTTTCGTAGATAATATCGTAGGTACATTTTATGACTATGAAAAAATTACTAACGCTGTTATATAAATGCCAACCTATATATTATTATTATATAGGTTGGCACTTATATATTGCTTAGATATTACAGAAAAATACAAAACAACACAGTTGTTTGTACGTTGCTAGTGTGATGGAGTGGCGAGAAGCTGCTCGTGAGAAATAATTTTATTATTGAAATAAATACGTGAGAGATTTGGAATAGGTGATATTTATTATGTACAATTAATATTGGAATAATATTTGTATTTATATATATTTGATTTATTAATGTATTTTGTGACTCCGTATGAAATAGGGGTACCAAGAAGTAAGTTAGTTTCTCCTGCTCTGGACTACCTACTCTTACAAAATTATTTCTAAAACTTCTTATTTCCTCATTTCAAAAGGGATTGTGTATAAACCCGGCACTGTGCTGCCAGCACATACGTAATATTTACAGCGGTGGGAATCTAGCTTAAGTGCTTGATTAGGATCCGTCGCATCGGGAGGAGCTCCAATACAAACAAGGGCCAGAGAAGGATAGGTTCTTCTTAGCTTAGGTAGGCAAGCAGGATCTCTCGCATAGGGAAGATCTCCACTGTACCTTGAGGCTATTTGAAAGGTGAGCAGAGGAAATTGCGAGGGAAAATAAATGAAAAGAGAGGAATTTGTTACAGAGGGTCGACCAGGTGATTCAACAGAAGTTTAAGCTAGTGACTGACAGAAGGCTAAACAGTTACGCTAAAACCCTTCTTATATACATTATAAAACCCTTCTTATATATGTACTCTGACGGGAGTTGGTTTTCTCTACCCTAATAGAGGGCTCGTCCCTACCACCCTGGTCCTATCTGTGAAGGAACCTTACTTATTTAATTATGTTGAATGGTACAAATGTCAGTGGCTCGCCACAACATATATTATATACAGCTAAATAAATGTAGGAATTAGTTTTCTTGAGGTTCGGTCTGGTGAATAAAAGACGATTTCTTAGGCCGACGTTTCGTTGTATTTGTACAACATCTTCATGTACAATATCCATGTACATGTACAATATCCATGTACAACATCAACAACAACATCTTCATGTACAATATCCACGTACATGTACAATATCCATGTACAACATCAACAACAACATAATATAATAAGCCAAACCATATAATATCCATGTAATATCCAATACTATCCATGCTACCTTATCAATGCTACCAAACGCTCTGTCACCACTTGTCAAAACTAACATCTGTCATTCTGTCACTACATCGCTAGTTTTTATCATTGACATAGTATTGTAACAGTGTTTAATGCCATACCACCTGTCCATACCACCTGTCCACCATCATGAACTGAGATTAGCACATGGCCATTAGAACTTAACGTATTTTTACTTGTTTTAGAACTTTTATATTGTGACAGCCACTATTTCACTGACAAACAACATTACCCTGTTTTTTTTTAATTTACTCAATTTAGTTTATTGTTCATCAGATGTTTATTGTTTTCATTATTGATCATTTAGTTTAGTTTATTTATCATCATTCACAGTGGATTCTTCTTGTTTTGTTAAATAGCCCTGAAGATGTTGTACAAATACAACAAAACGTCGGCCTAAGAAATCGTATTTTATTCACCAGACCGAATCTCAAGAAAACTAATTCCTACATTCGTTATAAACAACGGTCAAGATACTCCTAACCTCCAGCTAAATAAACCTAAATTTAGAGCCTAACGTTAGAAGAGTTTGGCTTGACTGCCATGAGTCCCAGGTCTTGTGAGAGTTGGAAGGGCCCGAGGGTTTTTGGTAGTTAAGGCTATGAAAGGCAAGGAGGAAGAGAAAGAGTCGTCTATGTAGGGGAGAAAAGGGGGCGTTGGGAGCGATGAGAGGGCAACATTACCATAATGTACTGAGTTGTCCACCTTTGCTACCAGTTTCCCGACAATCCCGATGGGATGATGTCCCCTGCGGAGACCCACCTCCTTTCAACAATGCTTTCCCTGTACCTTTTTCTCCTCACAGCCTTTTACACATGCCTGTCTTCCCAAGCCCGTTCGTTTCATGGCACCCCGAGCTGCATTTTTCCCCGCTGTCACGACATCGCCGAGGAATATCACCGTAGCACACTAGTTTACTTTATGTCAAGTAAGATTCTCACGTACTACCATTCCCGGCTAGTATGTCCTAGGGAAATCGTAGTACCCACATCTCATACGTCACTTCAAATACCTGGTCTAGATATAATACTCGTATATCATGCCTACATATTATGACATGATAATATCATGATAATATTATGTACTTAGTCATCATATTCTTATGTAGTCATAATATCTAGGCATGATCGTTTTACACGAAAATATTGCTTATGATCATACTTTCCTAACTATTCTGTAACAATATAATAATGGCCTTCTGTCACTAGTATACATATACCCTGTTTGAACTCTTTGTCACCTTTTTTTTATTTACAGTTTGTTACTGACAATTTGTTCGAACAACTTGTTTCTCGTAATTTGTTGCGAGTGCCTTAGAACAAACAACATTAATGCTCGTTACTCCATTATTATTTTGTAAAGTTATGAGACGTACAAAGAAATCGTATACAGAAACGTGGTGTACCTAGACAAGAGCTCGATGCATCCAGAAAAATATATCTCCCCCAAAAAACACTCCGTGTAAAAATCACCCCCATCGCAAATATCATTCTACAGTGGCCGGAAATAGTTGTGATATCCACTTTCCTAACCACTTAACAAGCACCGTACCAATTTCGAAATATCGGAATACTGGATTACTCCGAATCGAAATAGGTACTCTTTTTGTTGTTCAAGTGGATAAGACCTGTAGAAGCAATATATTGCATATATGCAAGAATATAATCAATTTATTAAATTAAGAAAATTAAAAATCGATTATTTATTAATAAATTAGGTAGTAAATTGTTTATTTATAAATTAGTATAATATTTATTTATTTATAAATAATATTATAATTTAATAAAATAAATAAATTAAGCGAGAATAAAGGAGAGGCTGTAGCCTTGCCGAACTGAATAAGAAGAAGAACTGGTACGGGTGAAGAACCGGGTAGATGTGGTAGACTTTTTTGAACATCGGAACAAGAGTAATGGCTACAGCAGCTCAACATTCTTCATTGTCATACATATAATAGTAGACCGTGAAATCTGGACTATAGTTTCTTTTTTCACATAATGTTTCGCTTTCTCGGTAAAAAGGGATCCAATGTGTTTTCATTCTTTCACTATTTTACGGCTCTGGAGCAGATATTGATTTCACGCCCTACTTTTCAGTTAATTAATACGGCGCCACTGTAGTCTGAGAGACATTGTACCATGTTTGCGCTGACGTTATTGTTCCAATGATCAACTGCGGGTTATGTCTGTCACCATCACATCAAATAGGTATTCCCGTATTGCGAGCTTTCCTCGCCCATTCTCACTTTATTCCTCAACATCGCCATTACAAAGTTTACTCATTACTTCCATAACAATATAGTACTGACTTGATATATCTACGATATACAATTAGAATGCAAATTTGTCCTGTGCGTTTTTTACGGATGGATTGAATGGAATTCACGCAGCATAACAGTTACTATATTATTCATACAGCATTATTATTATCAGTGTGTATCAGAACTACAGGCCGTAGAAAACTATCCTTCGTATCACCTGGGTCGAAAGTTATGATCTTAAATAAGGTATGTGGGAATTCATTATCATTTTCCCACCATTGACGTATCCAGTTTCAAATGAAGTTTTATTATTATTATAATTATTATGAAAAGTGTTAAAAACCAATTTAAAACTCTTTAGTTCGTACCCTGTTTGTCAAAAATTCACCCAGGTGGTGGGTTAACCCCGGACTCCCTTGCTGTTGGACCCCTCACCAAACGAAATTCCTGGTTAAGTTACTGAACGTTAAAAATACTTAACAATTTTTTGAAACAGGTTCTGTAGGGCACTATTGAATAACCTGGCGTTCACTGTAGAATATTTCGCTTACCAACTCCAAATAAGCTATTTAATATTGTGAATGTCTATTGGAAATTGTAAGATAAGCAAACTCGTGAATGAAAGAAGCCTGCATGAGTTACACACCAATTCGCACAGAGTTAAAACTTTCAGGAGAGTTTAAACACGTTGGGACTAAGTGTAAGGCAGAAAATGTTGACCTCAGCTGTCTGGGAGGCCTTGGCTGCGCCCTTGGGGACCACTGTGGCTTGATTAGGTTACGAATTATTTAGTTTCTTCGTAGCGGTATAAAGGTTGGTCGGTAAGCTCCAAGAGAGAAGGGATTGTTTGCAGAGCCCACCTTCAGATCAACACTTGGGATACCTGCCAAAATACACGCCCCTCGATCCACTTTCTGTCAGCGTTCGCTCTCCTGTCTTCTACCAGTAGTTACCGGGAGCGCTGTGGGCTTTGACACGGACATTCGGCCTTTCTACGTGACAACGACGCATTTCCATGTTTTGCTTCACAGAAAATGCTCCCCTCATCCCACAACGAAAACGTGATCCCACCGTTTAACCTCTTCTTCCGATCTCCGGCTGAACATTTCTCAAACAACCGACGTGGTCAATATTTGCCAAGAAGTTTGACGTTCTCGGAGGCCACTGTCGAGTGGTAGAGCCACGAAATATGGGTATGGAACTGAAGGGTTGAATCCTAGAAAATGATTGGTTCGAGTTTAATGTTGAGGGTGTGGGGGAGATCTGTTCTATATCTGTTCTATTGTGACAGTCATTGCGTATCCTTGTGGCGTATAGTTTAGCGGTTTTGCTACAAAAGTACCTCCCCCCCCCCAATTTTTTCAACGTTTATTCACATTATTTTGTATGTCTATTTATTCAACGTGTTAAAATGCAGGTTTGGATTCAGGATGTTCCAAAGCAGATTGCATTTTTTTGTTTAAATATTCGAAATAATAAAATCAGTTTGATAGTGGGGGGAAGGGGGCCCCTATAATATGAGGCGATGAATGGAACCCATATGTTGCCAATTAAATCCACGTACAAGGAATAAAAAATTATTTTCTTCGCACCCGGTATCATTATTCACAAATGAGTTGATCAAATTATTCATCGATCCATACATCACATATACCTACACGGTTGGTGATTTCCACTTGATCCAATAACAAAGGTGAGATTGGGAGTTGAGTTTAGCTGTGTCGTACAGATGATTGGCATGAACAACCCCCCCCCCCCCCTATCTTTCCCACTAGTCTCTCCTATGACACGTCCAGGTCACCACATTTGGTGCAAGCCCGAATAAGCGGAGAATCGTCAACCTTGTATTAGTAGCTAATAGATAGGTACGAGGGGGATAACGAACGACTGAGCGCAGGTTCAAATTTGGCCCTCATTATATGGAACTGGCTCCAAAGTTTCCAAGTGCTCTTTTATCAACAACGGTTTGTTTTGTATTTGAGGCCAACTCAGTGTCCCGAGAAATAGCGAAATCCGGTGGTATTACGGCAGGGGTTTGTCTCTCCTCACACTCGGCAGCGTTTTCGAAACATTACGATTTGTCAGAGCGGAGATGGAGGCAGGTATATAAATTGAGGGCTTATTGCTGTTAGGGCCCGGAATCCCAGGGGATGACAAAACCCTCCACACCAAACCCAATCGATCCTCTGCCAGCAGTGATTGCTTTATTTCAACGCGCTGAAATTTATGGATCTGCGTCTTTCCCACTTCGTTGAATATTTTTCATATCAGCAAACCGATAAAAATGGTGCTACGCAAACATAGTTTGCGAAAACAAAGATTTAAACCGATTGGAGCAGGGTAGTAAGTGGGTTCGGTGGAACGGTGGAACTTTACTGACGATCCAACCGAATTGAAATGAAATGTTTGGTGGTGTTTTTTTCACACTCACTTTGAAAACGATGTAACGGCTCAACAAACAATATTTGCATAGGTGGATGAAGGTTCAATCTCTTCAATTCTAATACCATTATTGTCCATTTTCAGAACGCCAGTTTAGAGATGAATAAATGTGGAAAGATGATTCCCAGAATATAAGTAAATGTAAGCGTAAACATGATAACAGTTGGAAATTATTGCATGCACTGCTACTGTTATGCATATTCCTTAAATGGTACAATCTATGAAGACCAATATAACTCCCAACAGTTGGTTAGTTACTAACTGACCACCTTGAGCAAGCAGTACGGGGCACGGTGGCATTTAGAAGTCACTGAATGACGAGGCTCGGGAACTTACTATACAGGGTACGAATAGTCCAAACTTCAGGGGTCGATGCTACAACTAATTTGCAACAAATTTTGTACCGTGACATTTTTTTAAAATCCGCTGAAAATCCGACTTTTTTCTACTTCTAAGATGTTTTTTGTGTTTTCGACCTTAACTCACTAAAATTGCCATAACTGCCCTAATTTACTGTGTAAAATAAAAATTGAGGATACCGTTGGAAAGAGCGTTAAATTTTCTTCCTTCTGAATATATAATCCACATTTTATAAACGAGCTTGGTATGTGAAAAATCACGCCAAACTGAAAATTTTGTCAGTTACAACTTTTTGGTTGAACATAATGTCAATTTTAAAAGCTATTTTTACCCATACCTGTGGCTATTCTACTCGTATAAACAATTAATACCGGTTGGCCCAGTATTTAGTTGAAAAGTAGACGAGACCATCACTGAGCTAGTTACTGACTCTTCCTCTCACTTTTGAATTGGTGAGGACCTTCTCCGTCGGATAGTAGGGTCGTAGGTTGCGAAGATCTATTGAAGGAAGAAGGACCTTTCAGTTTGTGTCGAGGTTTGGGAACTAAGGTCCGAGAAGGGCTCAGCTATGGTGAGAAGATCTCTGGGGCAGGAGTTTCACGTTCAATTGCGTGGAAGACTCTGTCGGAAAAACTGGGGAATTGTGTGACGAGGGGGGGGGGGGGACATCTTGAAATAGATTTCCGTCTCCTCCCCTTAGCTTCTGAGCCTGCGAAGAAGTGGTGAATAGGCCTCTCGTATTCTGTTTTACCGTTGCCACGGTATCCTAATATTTCTCTTTCTCTTTCTTATTCGTGTGCCATCAGTTCCCTTCTGGTCGAAATATGATGCCTTCCGCTTCTATATCATAACCCCCTCTCCCTCTTCCTCTTGTTAATCAAGTATTATGAGCTACTGTCAAGCCTAGGACGAGAAAGATATGGCTGTCATTTATTTTGACTTGTATGAATTACGTGGCTGTCTCTGAGTTAAAATTGACAATCACTGTTCCTACTCACAGAACCAGAAAAGAATACTCATTTAATTACTCCCCACAACTGTTATCAGTGAGTACATCATGACATTGTGATGGTTTCCTGCTACTGGTGACTGAATCTCCCAACATCACGGTGAATTCAACGTTACAGGAACCTACCTGGACCATAACGAATATAAATATGACTGGCACCAATAATTTACCTACTACTTGGTACCTAAAATCATAATATTATGGTCAACATCTATGTAGTTTATCAACAATTGGAAAAATATAAATGGTTATGAGAAGCGGTAATGGTAGGATGTTCATCGTAGAAAGTGGAATAATGAAGTCTGATAACAGGCAAGGATTATAGGCAAGGATAATTTGTTTATTTGTACTTTGATCATACCGTGACTTTGCTACTCAGCCGATAATTACCGGTGTATTGCTATTTCTATATATCGAGTGGGATAATTTTAGATTTTAATTTTGGTTCATCATCCTCTATAAACCAAGAAATTGTTTCATTTCATTTATTTATTTTATTTTATTTCAACTACCCCTCAAAATCTTTTGCTTAATTTGGGGCAACAAAATCAAAACTTGTTTTAACCCCAAATCTTTTTTTTTTTTTTTTGGATTGACAATAAAACGCGCGGAGTAACCCCAAATACATTAAAAAAGAGGAGAAAATATGCAGATTTCTTTTGATTGATGCGGCAAAATACGGATGCTTAAAAATGATCAACATTCTCGTCTAGTTTCTGGTGTTTTTTTCAGTGCATTTTGGTTTTGCAACTAAATCGAGATGTTGATATGTTTCCATGGCGAATTCAACCGAAGGGAAGGGTAAAAGAGACAATGGAAACAAAACAAAAGTAGCCTCCTTTATAGTGTACAACTAAGGTATTCAACCAGCAGGCGCAACACAATATTCTCTCCTCAATATATCCTTAGTGCCGAAAGAGCTCTCTCGTTCAGATTCTTTTATCATCTTAATCTGTTTTCCAACCGCAACCTATGTTGTGAACAGGAGGGGTATTTCCCCCGCATTGATTTCTAGATTGCTTTAAATTATTACATCCGTAATAGATCACGTACCTGCCGATGGGTGGACACGCTGAATACTGATCAACACTAGGTCTGATTAGACCTAAATGTTGTTGGGACTGGTGGAACTTGTATGGAGGATAGGGGGCTCACGTTCTTCGTGGCTCACCCTTTTCTCTCCCACCGGAGAATACTCTACCTAGTTTAACCCCCACACACATATTTTTTTCTCATCTTGAACAAAATAAAATCAACAACACGCATCTGACCACTCGGTTAAACCTTATTATGAGAGAGTTTTGTGATACATTTTGTCAGTTTATCCATCATGTAAAGGGACCCCTTTACATGACGGATAAACTGACAAAACGGATGATACTGATGAAATTATAATCATGTTACGTATATTGATATTGATCAGTGCTCAAGGCACATAACAGTTAAATGCATCAACCAAAGACCGATCAGATGCCAAACTGTAGAAAAATTCTGTATGAAACCAGCGATAAGCTCACGTTCTTGACAAGTCCTACAAGAATAGTGAGAAGAACAATTCTCGTAAATAACCATAACAACGAATGAGTGAAAACTTACGCCTTTGAAGACCTGTATTTCCTCTTTTCAGGCAGCTGCCATCATTCTCGTAATTCTCATAGCTTGTATCTAAACATTGCCGCAAATTCCCCATTCTGGCATTTACAACCGATAATTCTAACCTCAAAATCATATAATATATGAGTATATTATACAAATAATCTTTGTAACGTCTTGCCGCATAGATATTTGGAGATGTAAAATCAAATCAGTGTTTGTATTCCCCAGGAGCACTACGTTAATATATGAACGGTCTCTCCATCATGTTTCATTGATAAAATCGGAAGTCTATGGATGATGAGAACACTTGTTTTCCATTATAGAAATTCTAAAACATTCGTAACGATTTGACCGAACAAATTTGATAAGCTAGAGTGTAACACAATATCGCACATCTACCATTTTAAAATACTAAATGGGGAGTTTGGAATAGGGTTAGTAGAGAAGCACTAAAATTTCACATGATGGCGTAGGTACATTTTTACGTGTCAAAACATGAGTAGTAACTACCTACCTATCTAGTGGGTAGCTACAGGCATTGACTGTTGGATTGGCTATGGGCTCACCTGCAACAGAAAATGAACAACAGTCAGTGACTTCAATTGTTGCCTGCATGTGCAAAATATCACCTTTACGCTTTGAATTGTTTATAAATGCAACCTATATAGTTATATAATTATATTGTATTAAATTACTACGCGATAAAATTAATAAACCATGGGCTCTCAGAGCGATAGCCCATAAAATTAAAATCTTGTAAGTATTTCTGATGAAATACGGCTAAAAACATGTTGTCAATGTTGGTTATCCTTAATACGTGCACTGGGGAATATTCATCTTTCGGGCTTGTAGCATATATGTCCTCTATAGAGGACTAGGCAAGATCGCGCCCCTGAATAACGCACACTGTTATTCGCATATCGAATTGATGAACTATATTCTAATTATAAGCTCCAGCCTCGGGCTTCAAATATCATGTTATTTGCTTATCTATTTTGCCGAACGGCCTCATCAGGTTATGAGACACATGCACAAAGTTTGAATAAAACGTTTTCCGTTAAGTTGACGATCATTAACGTGCTCTTCACTTTAAGGGTAAATGAGGAAAGATTACGCCCGCGACGCCGCGCCTGAACTAGCGTTTACTTTACTTTTTTGTTCATCTTCAGGGAGGGTTCCATGGCATCTCAATACAGAACTGATTGATCAATTGACTAATCCTCGAGATTTTTTCAAGTCCTTTGGTATTACACTACAATACACACAACACACATTCTACGAGTTAAGTCGGGAAACTTGTTGATCATTTTCCAAACAGACCTTCGAACAGACGTCGTATTTCATACATGATATAGGTACCTACCTGTCACAGCTGTAACGACGGAGGTGGTAATAGCCGTCCAAACACCTTATTTCACCGCCTCCTCACAGTAAGTAAAGAAGAATGAGATGGTAGATCCCGAGGGTTCCTCTCCCTGGAAGGAAATTTATCGCCTAGCTAGGAAGGGCCTCAACCTCAAGTGGTTCCATCAAAACCTCGTGAACTATCTCAGTCCTTCCTCAAGAATTGCGGAAATTATAAATGACATTGTGTTCTAGCTGAGTTTTTCTCCCAATGATTTGTTCAAATTATTTAGTAGGTGGGCGTTGCAGACAAATATGATTAATTCGTACCATTGGGAGGGCATAGGTTAATATCATACGACACCATTCTATTGACTGACCAAGAAAGTTTCATTTGTGTGGACCCTATCAAGAACTTTAGGGACCTAGATGATGGATGATGGAATTATTCGAATTCACTTAATCAAAATTAACGGTCTTCGTCCATTAAGTAATACATTAAGTTGGCGATCTTTTGAAAGGTTGGGTAATGACAGAACAATAGAAGCGACCCAACTAGTTGGACGTCCGTACTCGGCCAACCTTGCTCTAATCTCTTTCACTATGTAACAAGTTACCGACCCTCTCGGCTACCACTCACTCGGGTCGAACGTCTGAGGCAGCCTCAGAGCCTGAGAGGGTGAATGGGCTGCTTTCCCACAAAGTTCAGACGCGCAACCCTTTCAATGCTTGTCTCGAGTTGACGGGAGCAATATGTCAAGACTTTTGACTCAAAAGTCGGGTGGAATTAAACTTGGATCCCGGTAAGGGATACTACGAATCGAGACGTGGCCGTACTCGTTCCTTCTTATCAATATCAATTCTAATTAAATTCCAGTGAAGTCACTGGGCGGGGAATTTGCACATCTCAATCGAGACCCTGCTTTCGGCGCCTCGATGACAGTAGGTTTGTATAACAAAAAGTTAATATTGGTTGATATTAGTAGATATCGGATTTATAATATATTATATTGTACACATACAGGGGCCCAATTTTTATACTCATAGTATGTACACATAGTAAGAAGACCCTGCAAATACACTTGACAGGTTGGTGACGCCTGACAGGAAAGTATCGCACTAGCACCGTGAGATCCTAAAGGAATGTAAGTGGTGGACATACTCGTACAATGGGGTTCGCAACTACGTACTAATTCTTCAACTGACCCCTTCACCCCTTCACCTAACACAACACTTCTGGGAGCCCCACGGTTATTAATTATTCCCTGCTACGGACACCGAGAAACGCCGCTCTGTTTTGAATTATAGCCACCAACCGTTGCGCCGCTCCACGTCCCTTAAGCGTCACAGCAGGGTCGCACCCTCCGCTCGTGTAGGCTGCCTGCTTAGCAGTGGTACCCAAGAATAATGGTATCTCTTCATCTTTCTCGTGGAATGAGTTTTATCGTCTTCTCCATCGAAATGTCCAGAGTAGGCACAATATAACTGCAATTGTAGTTCATGTCGGTGAACAAGCTGCTCAGAAATTATACGCTTTGACATCCCGCTGATGCGTGGTGCTACTTTGATAGCTACATGGTGTTGTTCACTGGAGAAAGTAAAGTAGTATAAGAGGTATCAGGTTCTTCTTTGAGTGCTCGGCATGGGGGGTAGCATTAGTCACAAAAATCCAAGAGATTCCACTCAATGAAATAGTGACTAGTTCCACACGCAATGCGGCGTGCTTATGTAGCGATGTACCAAAATACCCAAAACAAACAAGCACAAGGTTACTCGTGTTCTCATATTGGTTTTCAACTTCTTTTTTTATTACCTCCTGCACTACAAAATATTTCATTTTCCAATTGAAAAAATATTTTTCAATTGGATATTTACATCAGTTTGATCTCACAGCTCTTCTTGAAATTCATCAGTCACGATTCAAATCAATTATTATGTTTCTTTTGGCATACATTCTCCAGTAAAGATTTTTCAGATTTTAAACGTTGGTCTCGTTATTTTGTATTTACTTAGTTGGAGTTCCATGCACGTTCTAAGGACTTGAGGGTATACGTGAAAAATCTGTTTACTGTAAAAAAGACCTCAAAAGCGAGGGGAGATTTTAGGATTTTTTCTCTGCACCCCTGGAAACCACCCCTACATTCACTTTGAAAATATTTCCCTCAAAGGATTGCAAACTGAAAACACGTTGCATTAATTACATTGTTGGAATGTGAGTCAATTTCGCATACGCCTTATTTGCCTTTATAATAATTATAAAGGTGTTAAGGGTAATTATTACCCTTTATTAGGTTAGACGTCGGTAAAGGGCCCTTGAGCAAGCTCATGGATCATGATGATCCAACACTTAATGTTCAACCTCAACAACAACGCGTTCGGATAAACTATTGATATTGTGACTGGAAAATCAATTATTGAAGCGTCTCTCTAGGTCCAACCATGTAGGTATACCCTCGGGAGACAGCAATATTTATTTATTTTTCATAATCTATTCTAACCTACTTTCCCCATAATTTACTAATCAACCCATGCGCGAAATGAAAAAATTTAAAACATGTGTAATACTACACACATGTGTAAATAATATTTATTATATTATTTGTGTTATTATTATGTGTTACTTGAACATGTGTAATATCAAAAAATCGAATGATGATTTTTCAGCGTTTTTACTTGGCGTTCATCGTTACTCCTCCCTCCCTCGAATTCAACCTAATCATAGGAAAAAATATTGCTAAGGGCTGAAAATTTTCATCAGTTTGATTTTTGGGATGTTATTAACTTAATTAACTTAATCAAACCTACGTATTATGTTCTCGAGGGTATGCCAACTACAAGGTTTGATTCTTTTTGGATTATCTTCCGATTCGTATTTTTATTGCATTTACATAATAATATGTATTTGAAATCTATTATGTTGATATAACTTTATTTTATTATATTTTACGTTTATGAATACCTTCAATGTTGGTCCAAAGCCCTTCAAAGCTCCTTGACCTGCGGTAATTTTCTATTGACTTTTTGCTTTCTAAAATAGCAGTGTGATAAAACCAAGAGTCATGTGGGGATCAAACCATAATTGAGTCAATCTACTTTGCTCATAGTAATGCAGGTCGATTACTGCTGACAACGAAAATACGTGCTTCTAAGTTGTTTTTACTATAACTGATTAAATTGAGTTACATAAATATCTCCTTATTACCGAGGTTCATGATCAAGATGTCAATCATTCTCGACGAAATGTTCTCAAATGTGCCTGGAATCTGATGACGTATGTGACGCTGTATCTGATACAGCGTCACATACGGTGTGTACGTCACATATTCCATCATGTTCAGATGTCTAGGAGGAAAAAACGATCACGTCGAGAATTCTGTTCCATGAGTTTGCACAGAAGAAGTAGAGGGGGTTTACTCACATACAATAATTTTCTTATCGTAAAAAAAGTATTTACATCTGCCCAACTCCTGAGTTCTTGTAAATTAGCAGAGAGGATAATGTTTCCATTTAAGAGAATTTATAATACTTTCCCCTTTCATAATCGCCCATCTCTTCTCCGCCGACCATTTTTGTACTGGCGTCGATTTAATTATGTTATCCCTCTACTCAGAATGGAGCCATTTTATCCAAAAAGACAAGAAGGACGGAATAATAACAGAACGGCGGAGTATTAAATTTGGGATCCTGTTCTTTTTGTTTCTAATGAATATTCTCCAACCCTCTCCAACGCCTGGGCCTCTCTACCCTAACCCCTTTCTCCCGGTTTCCATTATAATTTTGCTACGTTAGAGCTCCCCGACGTCCAAGTGTAAATAACATAACAATGCGGATCGTGTAAAAAGGAGCATGGTCGAAGAGGGTGGGCAACGCCCCCGGGGGCAACGAGGTAAATCAAATAATTTGCATAATCCATTAGGGAACAAATATAGCGTGATGCTCGAACACGTTGAACAATCTTCACTTGAGCATTACTCTACCTGTTGATTAACTGGGAAGGTATTCCCACCTGAAATGCGGTTAGACGGGTTATTTCCGATTGGCAACTGGCAGGAGGTGAGAAACGATTGTGCTTAACTAAATGTTCAGTGATAGTAACTAGCTAAAGAGATTCGCTGAATATGATACAAACCTCGTGATATTACCGTACCTATCGTTTTGCGGTACCTAGTTGCAACGCGCCGTTATGGAAGGCCACAGAGAAATTAATTAATTTACAAGCGAGCCGTTTTACTAGTGGGCTTCCGTAATTCGTTGGAGTTGATTTTATACAAGTTTTCTTTTACAAGAATGATTTAAATATTCATCAAAATCAAATCATGCCTTTGGCATGAGTCAGGCCTATTATTACAGCTTCCTGGTTTAGATCAGTGGTTCGCCACCTTGTATGGTTAATAAAACCTGAGATCTCGCCGCTGTCAATTTAACATGTCAATTTAACACTCTATTTAACATGTGAGCCGAGGGAATAACTTCCCAACTGGTCGGTTCTGCTTGATGGGGAACCGCTTCACTGTTCCATTGAGTAAGGAGTAGGTCGGGGTTGTACCGCGAATGTAGTCTGTTTTCGTATGTTTATACGTATAATATTTTTACTCCGATCATTACAATATAATATAATATATATATAATATAATATAATATTATTATGTTTCAATATTGTAGTCACATTGTCTTTCCGTCGTCTAAATATACTACCAATCCTATGATAGCATGGATATTATAATCAGGTGAACTTGACATAATTTTGATCTTCTTGGTAAACAATGACGTAGAGTATTGTGTTTTCGGACACAGTCAAATATAAGAGATTAACATACCTAACTTTGATACTGTATCCCTAACAGACAGGTAAATAATAACGAAAGGATAGTGTCAGTACTTAATCCATTACGTAATTCCATCACGGGACCTGTGCAGTTATGATCCGTAATGATGATGTCTCAGTTCGATCTATCACTCAAATATGGAGATATGACTGTATAGGGATTGTAAGTGAAGCGATTGAAATTAATTTCAGAACCGTTTCTCGAAGACCATTATTCAATACTCAAAATGTTTACTCATCGATAATAGACTGCGTAATGATGAACGTTAAACATCATAAGAGCACTGATGACGGCCTTCAACCGGCGGGTTCCTTCAATCTAAGTTACCCTCTCATTATCTCATAATGTCGGATTTCATCAAGTTGAAATCGGCTTCCAATACGCTGACGGAGTAGGAGGAGATGGACATCACGGGTTGACGATAATCGGAATAGGCGTGTTATATGATTAACGTCATCCCATTCATAAACACTCGAGTGCTTGTCGAACCTTCAACGTTCGATAACGTAATGGGAATGATTCACGAATGGAACCCTTAAAAGGCTTTATCAGAACATTATAACGAAGCCTAAATCCTTACAAAACGCATTTGCTAAATATCGGCGTATTCCATGTATTTTAATGTATTTCATGTACTTATTTAAAAGTATAATTGGGATTTAGATAATATCTAATAGGTATATTATAATTCTTTTGAACTCAGAAAGTTGTGTCCTCTAATATCAACGTTATATTATTCAAAATATAGATGAGTATAGGAAGGAATATCTCCCCCCCCCCCCTTCCCATTACATAACTCCGATTATTTCAAGTAGAGTTACAAGGTCACTTTGCAGAGTTTCCATACTGGCTCAGTTGAATCAAACAGCACTTGGTTTTCAAATTTCGAGTTAATTAATAATAATTACTTATTAATAATTTATAAAACTTATTAAGCGGGTCGTTTAAAAAAAAAATGTCCGTTTTCTCATTCCTGAGGTGGTGAAGCAATTAGCATTTAGTATCCTTTGTTTATTTGAGTATTCGTCGTACTGCTCCCTAGTTGGTCACAATAGTTACGTAACTATAGTGGCATTGCAACTTCGAACATGGCTACATTCCTCCAATCTCATCACAAACGATTGGTTAACACATGTATAAATATAGATTATCTAGGCGTATAAATTCATCAATGAATGATGTTTAAAAACTAACGTTTCCCTAGATAAGCTACAGTAACTATGATGACCTTGTATTAAACCACGTATCGTTGTGATGAAGATGAAAAATCCTTGGTCTTCAAAGACGCTGCAGATCACATGGCACTCAACTGAGGGCGTTAGAGGAGCGTCAGACGCAGTTGCCAGTCCCTTTACTTCCTCTCCAAATACTCTCCAGCCACCAGCCGTCGCGTAACTATTGGGACGTTACTATTGTGACCAAAGTCCTTGGGCAAAGGATTTTTCTTCTATGTGCCCTCTACTCTTTAGAATTCTAAAAATCTTGTCAAGTCATATCCCTAATGTCAGATTAAAAAAAAAAAAAAAAATTCAAAAGGAAGAGATGCAAAATGAGGGTTGACATTTTCAAATGGTCATATCAGAACTTTGAATTGAACGGTATATTTTTCACAAAAATTGTGAGGGACTTTGATTTAAGAGATAAGGACCGAGCATACTGTTCCACAATGGTTGATCATTCATATAAATCACCGTTCAGTATACAATACCCTTCTGAGCCCCATAACTGTGCGAAATTAATTGGACGTTCAGATGATCATCTCAGAGGGTTGGGCAAGAGGAGTGAGTCGGTTACGGTGAATGTTCCAACTAAATTCCCGGCTGATTCTTGTAATCCATGGATTTTTATTTTCCTACATCATTCGCTTTAACCCTCCAGTTGGTCTTGAAAAATATATCAAAAATATTAAGGTTAAATATATTTTTATCAAAAATATTCAAAATATATCAAAATATATCAAAAATATATCAAAAATATTCAAATTAAATTTGAATAACTTTAATATTTTTGAAGAGTATGGTGTATTTTGAAGAGTACCTACCTATGATGTATTTGAACAAATTTTGTTCAAATACATCACATACTCTTCTGTGCTGTTCAATATTAAAAGTCTGAGACATTTACCAGAAAACATGTGACTAATATCGGATGAGAAAGTTCTCTAGGGAAAGCTATTTCCATCTTGAATATTATGTCTACGTGAACCCACGATTGCACGAAAGCACCGTATTTCAATAACCCATCTAACGCCTAGCTCATGTCGTGACTTGACTGGGCTTTGATATATTCCCTCTATTTCCCATTCAGTCCTTTTTGATTCAAACCTCTTTGACGATTGATAGACTGTATACATAAGTTATACTGCAAGATACAAGTACTCGTTCTCGTCTGTTGAAGCTGACGTTTCAATCGCCATTCTAGGACATACGCTTTTCATAATAACAACAATCTTTCACAATTCTAGGTTCTCATACTCATATTTCGATCTTTTCTTAATTCATGCTCCATATTGTCTTCAAATTTCACACTGTTCAAAATGCCTACATCTACCAACACGAAAAAATGAGTTTAAACTTTAAGGGTAAATGTAACCATGTCCAAAATTAACTAATTTCGTCTACACGAGCGCGAACTTGTTTTTTTTTTTTGTGTGAAAAATCTCCTAAATATTGGCGGTTAGTAATTTCAATGTTATATTTTCATTTTCGTTTTCATACGGTACGGGATAAAGAGACGATGTTATTTCGACTACCTTACGAAATCCATCAAAGGGGTGAGTTGATGGTTTTGACTTCAATGTGGCAGGAAAGTGGTTTGACGGTTATAAAGCTGGTAACTACCTGTTATATAGAGGTATTGCATTTTGGGGTAGCACGGGAGAGAGAAAGGGTTAATGAAGTAGCGACTGGAAGATAGAACCCTTAGGGGTTCTCGATTTGATTTTATGGAAGATGAGATGATAAGGGATTTAGAACTATTAGCGTTTGCCCCCTTATCTTGATGGACGAGTGCTTCCCTCCCGCTTTTCCATATAATTGGAAAATGATCTTCCCTACTCCTTTTGACGCCATCAGTGTTGCATCAAATGTCCATTAGCGCTCTTCTCTCCCCGGCTACATCGCAGTACCCTCATCTGAAAGTGTTAACATGAAAGAAGGACCATTCTGTCGTTTTAAAGAGAACCTGACTAGAGTACTGAGGATCACTGCGATGAGGAATTCCACGATAGTCCCCCTGTGTACCGACATACATAACATATTATGTTCCTACCGAACTCCGATAGTCGGAAACCCGTTTTCTGCCTTTGGTACTCCAACAAATGTTCTATCTCCTTATTCAACAGAAGATTCGCAAATGGCAGATTTTTCATTGCCCTCTAAATAACCCTGACCCAAATAATATAACCCTGATCGATCCCAACCCTAACCAATCTGAATGAGATGTTTCTCCTCTTGTAGAAGTAAGTAATTCCGACGACCTGATATCGAGGGAATGATGAATAAAGACTGATTCAATGAGACACAAATGTTTTGAGCAAACGAATTAATGTTAATTATATATTAAGTTTATACATCATAACTACATTAATTCATTTTTTCAAAACATTTGTGTCTCATTGAATCAGTGGGAGAAAGAAAACACATATTATGTGAGAGAAAGAAAACAATAACATTGGTTTCTTGTACTGTTCTTTCCCTTCTCCGTCTTCGAGGTCTTAATGCATAATTAAAACGCACTGATTACGAAAAGAACCGTATTGATAATTATGATGACTGTGAGACGTACTCAAATAATTATTATATTGATATTATATTGTATTGATTATAATCACTAAAAGCTAATAACCACAGGACGGCGAAACTCCCTGGTCAACACTGGTTGGCTCCTCTTGACCAACTCCGGTGATTTTTTCTTTTCATGAGACCAACAATAAATATTTGGAATAAAGTAAATTGTTTGTTAAGTTGTCGCTTAATCCATTTTTGGTATTATTTCTAACATAAATTAGATTTGAACTATTCAACTGATGTCTTCTCATAAAGATTCGCTTTGATCACCATAAGGCAAGTGTTCTCTATAACAAAAGCCCCTGTTGTCAAATATATATTCGTTGTGCCTACCCTCTTAAAACGGGTTGCATGAGTGTGAGCTCTAGTAAGGTGCCAAAAGGTCGACTGGAAGCTGTACAATGGACGAACTCAGCGAACATCCTCTCTGAGAACCTTTTGAGCCAGCAAAAAAAGTGGATGAGACCTCCAAGTGGTCTGACCTTATCTCTGTATCGATAGAATTTTTTTATCTTTTCATGTCACTCTCAACGTTCACCTCCGACGGATAGAAAGTTACTGGCAAATAAGAGCAAACTACAGTTCCCGCCAACATGATGATTACGTCAACTCAACAATGATTCTTCCTCATAATATACAAGAAGGAAAAACTGTAGGAAAATTGGATCTGACTCAAGGGATATGCAAATGTAAAAAGTGAGTGTGCGAGAATACTTGATTTATTTCACCCGGTGCAAGAACATGTCTGGAAACAGTATTGAAACATAGATGTGCCCACCGACACAGCCAAATATACATGAATTCAAGAACATCAATGTAACCCCAAAGACAACTGATGAAGTTACTCAATTTTCGAGCATCGCGAATTGTTTACAAAATGATGAATGGAATCGGGAAGGTTAGTTGGCAGTCATGTACAGGATGAGTTTTTAAAATTTGTATTTAATACAAGTGACTACGGGATTAAGGTCTTCATGAGGATTGCTGGAATTTTTGGACGCGTTTTCCATGCCTTAGTAATTATTAGTATTAATATTAAGTAAATATTAATAATTTAGGCTCGAAGAATATTTGATTCGTTTTGAAACGAATTTTGATTCAAATTTTTGTTATGTTTTCTTCTCCCTAGTGTGCATTCAACAGAGGGTGTCACATTGTAACTAGACACCAGTCAGTTCTACTAAGTTGGAACTCGAGTTGTTATATTATTTTCTATTATAATAACTTGCCGGAAACTTGTTAGAATTTTGGCGAACAAACCATTAATGCGTACAGTGAAGGTTTGTGTCGCCTCATCCTAGTAAGTAATCGAAACCTGACACAATATTCTATTGAAAAATCGCTTTATAGGTGGTAATACATCCTTAGTACTCGTTAAGTGTTCAGCGGTTATTTAGCGGATTGAATTACCAAGGAATACTTCCTGAATTGACCGGCAAAATAGTTATTTGTGAATGACTAATATCCAATTATAGGCTGTGGGTATGTACATATGTTCCAAACGGCTGAGCTTATATGTTTGGATAAGAGGTACGAGACAGGGTGAGGCTACCTCTTTCACGGGATTAGCAAAAAGGAATGTTCGGGAGTAAGCCAGGGACGGGAGTAAGGACACACCACGTGACGGGTTGTAAGCTATTCTGGGAGGGGTTAATGGATTAGAAACGGGGAGAGGCTTAATTCCAGTTGATACTTATCTGAATAGTCCGAATAAAAGGGGTAACCAGCAGGAGGCTTGATTTATCGAATACAAGGCATATGGAGGTTTCCAACATGGTGTTGGTACCATTGAATTTTTTAAATTCGTATCAATAATATTATTATTGATATAATCATATTAATATTATAGAAAAAATAACATTATCCAAAGTATATCATGTAAACTAATTAGACTAGGCAATTAAGGTCTCGAGTGACACTCGGACAATCTTGATTGTTTTAAATTCTCGACGATTTTATATTTTAACCTCAAGCGATATAATATTATTCTAACAACAGCAGCGGATGTTGAGCGGATCTTCCATTCAACCCCAAGTTGAGAGCTAGGCAGTCGACAAACTCCCTGCTTCAACCGTCATCATCATCAGTCAAGGGATGTAACTTCCAGTGAGACTAGTTGGAAGTATATTGCTACAGACTCAGTTACCAACTGGGTCATCAACCCGCATAGAATCTCTACCATATTCCTAACGCCCGAATAATATTTATAGGGAATTCAATTACGTTGGAAATAACATTCTGACTGGAATTACATTCAAGATTACTTTCAGGGAGTTGTAGTGTTTAGTTGTACTTGTAGATGTAAAACAAAATTTTGTATTTCATGAATAAACGCATTTATTATAAAAAAAAAAAAAAAAAAAAAATCCACAATTCAAATTATTCTGACCAGAACGTCGTTTCAACGTTGTACATCGGAACACTTCAACTCGAGGCTCGCTGAGTAGCAACAGCAGTGATGGTTCGTGAAATACATACATTGTACATGATTTGTAATGAAATCTTGGCCTCCCTTCCCGAAATTACCAATGGCGACAGGCGACTAGTTGAGGTGATGAATCGATTCTGCAACAATCATTAGTTTAATTTGTTCACAATTTCTTCAATTACCGAAGAAATTAATCACTACGTTATCATTTTTCTGCTTTTTTCTTCGAGTTGATGCCGGCCATCTCTCAGAACCACGAGATGTTTACATTCTTCGCCCCTCCCGAGAGTAATTCGCTGAGTTTTTTCCCAATACTTCCGAAGAAAAAGCCTATAAAGTTTACGGCACGTTATACTTTGCAAACATCCGGGCTTTTTCCATCATTTTCAAGATCAATTATTGGACGAGTCAGATGTTCTTTTTCTCTTAGAATTCTATTTTGAGATGGAAACTTGGTAATTTTTCACTTTACTTCCTATTCACCACTTCTGCTCCCCAAACAAATATTAACTGGGATGGGAAAAGTTTTAGAAGACATTTTCTCTCTCAACAATGGGAACAGGATCGAGGGTGGGGTAAGAGTCCCGGATGTGAGGTTTTGAGAGGCAAGTTTTCTGGTCGTTCCCCATGAAACACCCAAAGACGTATACCGCAACGTTGAGTGACTGTGGAGAAAAGGCTCTTGTTTACTTGGTTTACACTGTGGAACTGCGGAGGGTAACCGGGTGGTTTGGGTTTCCAAACGTTTGGCAGACGGTTTATCGTAGCCTCCACCACCCCTGAACCCTCTGCCAAAGACTAGAAAAGGGGATGGTGAGCAAAGACGAAACTCGAATGGTCCGCTTTTTTCCCGACGCCATTCTTCTTCGCCGGATTCTTTTGCTATCCCAACTCTCCCCTGTCCTGATAACAAGAAGGATTCAAAGTTAACAACTATCTTCCCTACCATTCCTCTCTTCGTGTGAACTTCTGTTGCAGGCTTGGATTCTCATCCCTTTACCCACCTACTTCCCGATTTAGGGGAATCTTTTTTTTTCTCGGGAACTCCTGCTCTTCACAAAGCCATTTATGCCCCCCCCCCCCCCCCCGGGGCGAAACTCCTTAATTGTATTTGTGCTCTTGGCTCGATTCATCGTGGAAGATCCTGCCCTGGGCTTTTGTTTAGGGGAGAACAGTAAGCGCAGGTCGTAGATAGGGTTGAGAGAGGAAACTCTGGTTATTTATCTTGCTTGGTGATACAAAACAGAAGGGAGGTGCTCTGGGGTCAAGATGACAAGCGTCCCCATTCTTCCCGCCTTTGGCGAGTTAATGTTTTCGGAGATGTCCTCTCATTTCCTGCTCCATCTTTTTTGAAGCGTTTCTACTGAATAAGACCGCCACCAACCATTCATTCACATCATCATCACCAGGCGCCACTGGCATCACTATCCATGATCGAGTGATCAGATTACTGAAAAGCGTCTCATTTACACCAGCGTCTCGAACCCCTGCAGGGAAAAAACATAGTTGGATTGCGCGGAAGAGATGATGAGAAGTATACGAAGGAGAGTCTGGTGAAAGAAAAGAATTTGTTCATTCTCCTCTATCCATAACTGAACCGGGTAAAAAATCAATGGAATAGGTATGCTCCATGTGCAGATATAAACCACAATAATGGTTCATACAGTATTATTGGGTCACTTATTCTGAGGCAAATTTTGATATATTCATAACAGTGATCTCTACAGAATGTTGATCTGTACGGAAAATAACATACTGTAAAATAATTTGTAGCGGTTTTTTTATACCAGTATTATTATTTCAACTGATTTATTCACAGCAGTAAAAATAATATTGGTTCTAAGTTGTTTGTTGAAGCGTATTGCCAATGAAATGATCGTGAACTGCACGAATTGCAGGACTATAATGATGAGAAACAGAGTAAAACACAAATCAACAGGGCAGAATGGCATTAAATCTCGAGAGTAGACTGGCAATGCATGCCATTAGCAAGGGTTAATTAGATATTTCTTTCGGAAGAGTCGTCAAAGTCAATCAACTATTCCTCAAAACCCACTGCAGCACCAATAACGACATTTTAATTGGAAACGTGGATAAGTGTAGTCTTTAATTAGTAACCATCAGACCACGAGCTACAATGTTGAAGACATTGATTGCTTCAGCAGAAGGATACCGCTAATATTGTGATCGCCCACCCACAACGTAATCAAGGGAATTAGCCTCAAATATTTAATTTTCTCCGGCGGTCATAGGTACCTGGGTCTGTAGGCAGAGTCAGCAGTCGCCACGAAGGTTAGGGATGGTTTAGCCCTGGAATCCAAAGACCGAAATGGAAGCGGGAGTTTCGAAGATTAATAAATTGAATAATTCACCTTCTCAACAATCAATAACTAATATAAGCCAAAACCAAATCCCATTTCATCATTTTTATTTTGTTTCTAACCATCCAAGGGAAGAAAAGGACCTTTCCACTCTCGAATGAGTGTTTAAATTCATGTTATCAATTACAAAGCGCTCGATTAAAAAAATGTTCCATCCGTTCGCACTTCGTCTCTCACTCTTTCTTCACGAAGCTACTCAATCAAAGAAGTCGAATGATGAATTTAGATCTTGGTCGCCTCAAATGTTACGACTGATGGTTTGGATAAATGTTTGGTTTACAATTTTCAACAATGTACTGTTGGAATCGACAAAGACTAAAACAATTTTAATATCCTCAGTATTGGTTGTAATTTCAAGATTCGTCGAGTCCGGATGTCGAATGAAAAAGCAATGCACATATTAATATTTGCAAATTATTATTTTCTCTGCATAGAATAGTACATTGACAGCGTTATAGACGACTTTATCGAATAAATTAGACGCAAAATAACATTTTCTCTGTGAGGGAGCAACCAAATTAGCTGGAAAATATTATAGTGTGTTCCAGAATGCAAGTGTTTTGCGAGTGCGGGAGGGGGCGGTAACTAACTTGAAATGGTCTGCATCCAGCGGATTTGGCCTACCTCCTCGATTTTACCTCTATACAAAAAAGTGATCCAATAAATATGTTTACGAAAATCAAAATGGTTGAGTGGCTCATGATCGATCACTAATACAGTATTTGCAAAGTGGCGAGTGATAGTTGGCAGTTTACAATTCCTGTACCACACACAGGTCAAAGTGAGTTTAATTACCTATATGTCCGAGTGCATGAAGTTATTGCGAGTGTTGGAATACAGTCCAGGCTATTTGGGATCATGCATAGATTACGTGTGAATATGGCAATGAATTACATCTTATCTATGTGCACTACTAAATCAGCAACTACACATTTCATCAAGGGTTGGAAGAATAGGCAATTCCCATGTGTTTCAGGCTTCCATACTGAATAGTTGAAATTAGGAAATTCAGAGCGTTCTTTATGTCGCGGCATCTACTGTCAACGCTAGGAAGTATAAACAAAGATTTAGGAGTTCCGTTATCTACATACCTAACTAAATTTACAGACGATTTTTGTGTTCCTTGGGTATTTTCGAAAAATTTCGCTACAGTTATTCGTTTCGCGTGAAATGGAGTCGGACCATGCCGATTTTGAATTTGGTGTCTGTCTGTCTGTTTGCTTGTCTGTCTGTTTGTTTGTCTGTCTGTTTGTCCTTCAATCACGCAAAAACGGCTCAATGGATCGAACCCTTCTCCCGTATTTAAATGTTTCCATGACCGTTGAAGGATATAGGGGGGTTCACTTCCGGATTCGATGCATAGGATTGGGGGTATATGGGAAAGTCATTTATAATTTATAATTCTGAGATAATTCTGATATTATATTATATTCTTGCCGAAAATTCCGATGCGATCCGTCCTACACGTCGTCAGTGATTAGAAAAAAGTATGAATTTAGCAACTGATGTAGGTAAGTACCTTTCAGTTACACTGGGTTTCTTAAAAAAAAATTAAAAAAGACTGAAGATGCTTGTTATAACATGGCGGAATACCACTTCATGTCTCTTCAGAATCTCGAAGCTAGGCCTCTTAAGGGCAACAGATCTTCAACTGGCATCGGTGTCACGTCTCAAAGCATTTGAAGAGGTTTCCAGTTTGAGTGTTGGCTGCGGTCTCTTCAAACTATCTCCGCTTGTCGCTTAGACGTCTTCAGACCACTGATGAATTGAAGTTTGTGCAATATATTCCTATTTATAAGATTCCTTCTTAGAATCTCCTCTTCTACTGCCTCAATACTTTCGCAAGGTAAGATTTGAAAATTTACTTCATCCAAATTTCTTTTGGACTTTAAGTCTAAATACAAGGAAAAGGCTTTACTTCAGGTTAGTGTCTTTGTATGTACTCAAAATTGTTCAACGAACGCAAATTTATACTGGTGTTTATGGTTGTTTCCCAAGTTTTAATCTCAACTATGGCATGAATGAAATTTTGAATTAATTCACTATTTCTACCCCATTTTCAACGTCATGCCGGATGTCAGCTCAGTCCAATAAAAGACGTCATGGAACATCCTAGGTAATTCTATCTTGATGCACACTCGCAATATACAAACTTACTAAACCAACAACTGCTACTACTACTCCACAGTGGGTTATAAGGCATTTGTGAAGTATAATAATTATACTATTATACTATTATTCTAATTATTAGAAACAGTACAGGTGAACTTTGCATTTCAAAAATTTAATTTTTGAATGAACAGCATTTTTCAAAATGTTTGAACTCCCACAAATTACCAATATCCAATGTTTTCCAATATTTTGTTAATTTCAGATTGGAAAGGCTTGTTTTGAGGATAAGTGGTGTACGATCTGCAGTTGCGTCACGCGAACAACTTTAAGATAAGAGGTGGTACTTGCATTCCAAACTCCCACAAGCCAAGGGCGTCATACTAAAATGAAAGTTTGAAACGGCTCAACAATAAGTTTGTTGGCACTAACCTCGAGAGGAAGTCAGGTGGCTCAGGTGAACCTGAGAATTCACCTCGAGTTGTTACCATCATTCTGCTGTAATCCGTCACTCCTTTCCACCACGTTGGCGACGATGGAAATACACGCGATTGTACGTTCGGAGTAACAATCACCTCGTTTGAAATTCACTGCTTTCATATCACCTTCCCTTTTTCACGACATCACGACGTTTCTCCCAATTCTTCTCCTTCGGAGAAGCGAATTCGGCTCTTTGTTTTTTCCCTCCGCATTCATATAAGTTGTGCATGAACCATAAATTTGCACATACGCAGGTGAAATGCGAAGTCAACATTTTTCATATTGTACCATTTATTATTGGATAGGTATATTATTATTGGTATTATAGATCTTCTGTTAGAAACGTTGTTAGTTTCACTGGAAATGTTGATGAATTTTTTACAAAACAAATTGATTTTTTACTGTAAATAGATTTTTTATAGCAAATAGATATTTTGCTTTGAAACGTATTTTTCAGAGACTTTTTGACTGTGGAAGTACAGGTTTAATTTACGAAAGTGATTTATCTGATCGTTATACGGTCATGGCAGGTTTGTTGCCTTTTATGAATATTGATGATAATTGACTTCAATTTCAATTTATTGATTATATTAATTATGAATCTTTACGGGAATCATTGAAAGCTGAAGGATGTTCTAACCTGTATTGGGATGTCCTAACTGTTGACAACTTCTTCCCGCATTGGAAAGGTTTATCAGGTCCGAAAATATTTCTAATAAAGTTGAAAAATGAAAATTGTGGATAGCAAGAGGCATGTGGTTTCAAGGCGAACTAGGGATAAATTGAAAATTAAAGTTAAATGAAATCCTTCCAACAGTGTTCTGAGAGCTTTTTTTAATTCCTATAGAAATGTGGTGAATTCTACAATTAAATATCGAAGATAATAAACCAAAAGGGAAAGTACTTTTATTTTCGAGGATTGATCGAAGAGGCAAATGAGAAATGAAAAAGTGATTTGGGCTACCATAAACAGCAGCCTATATACATTCTGATACGACACCTTTTATATCGCTGATTAAAGATGGAAGTTGGTGTTGAGATTTTCAATGAAATTAACATCCCTTCTTAAGTATCTTTTGATTATGTAAAGGATAGAATTGATAAGTTTATTCCTGCTCACTCACTGTCTTTGAGGCCAGTTTCTTCTACGGAAGTGTTAAATTACTTTAAAAAAGCCTTCATGTTCTTTTACATGCAATGCATTCATTTGTTTATTTATTATTTTGCGTATACATATTTACAGTTTGATATTTTATTTAATTGGAAATCTTGACTCTAAAATTTACATGACTAAGACTTCATGAGGGGATACAAGTTCGTTGAAACTTAAGCCTTGGTGGGTAAACAACATGTGACTTTTAAGGATTTATGTTCATGACATGTGCTTATGTTTTACGTTCATACTATTTCGAATGTTTTTTGTATTGTGAAAAGTATACCGCAGATGAACCTCTATAAATTCGAATTTCATTAATTAGCTGAACTGGATTTATGCATTAGGCAAGGGCTCGCGTGAAAAATAGAGAAACTGGTTGACACTGAACAAAACATTTAATATTGTTTAGAGCCGTCTGAACGCCTAACGGAAATTTTGTAATGGAAACTCAAAAATTATTCACCTTTTCAATATCATCATTATACTCCAATTTCTTCGCTTCCAATACTCCAATTTCTTCTTGGGAGCAATTTTATCAAGTAACTGATTTCTTACGATCACTGATGATGACTTTGCGAGAGCACTGACTCAATCGTAATGATAATCGTCATCGACCCAATAGCTTCATCATTTATTACGTATTTACTCGTATATACTCGTATTTAGGGTGCTCGTCAGAGTATAGCCGCCTTGCTGGAAATGTGCCCATGGTCACAAAAAGGAATTGAAGTGTAAGAATTGAAAGTTAAATTCAGATCAACTCAAAACTGACTTGAATGAATCATTTTCAACAATTAGGCATTCAAAAAAGAACTCCTAATGATGTTGAGGGCACTGCAACAGCGTATCCTAGTTTGCTGAAAGGAATGGAGCAATGACGTTTGATGCAGGGTCGAAATAATTTAAGAATTAAATTTGCCTATTTCATGAGAGTGATGAAGGGAAACGGGGATATTCAGGGTGGATGATATTTGCGTGCGTGTATCAAGGTCCCCTGAGGAGCGGTGGTCTGATGAATAGTTAAACCTTTCCAGGAGAAATTTCGGAACCCCTGAGTGGGTCGAAACATGGTATAACGCAGCGACTGGGGGGGGGGGGGTGTTTCGAAAGCGTGACGCAATTATCAATTCATAAGCGATTGATGGCCTTTGTGGATCCCCAGCAATTGTGTAATATACAGTTTCGCTAACTTTTGTACCTTTTCGCTCTTCCATCACAGCGTTACACCGCGTGTAGGATCGTTATGCGCAATGAAGCATACATAATCCATATGCGTCATATCGCTGTATAACTACATCATGTCTTAAATCACATTTTGATCAAACTGAGCTATGCATGTCTCTGAACAGAGTTTTCTATACGTATTTACTAACTTCATTGCAAAATTATGATGATGATACTGAAAATTCACCCTGCTAATATTCACATGTACAAAAGGCACTCCCTTGGATAGAAACAAACGTACCTATGTGCGAAATTTCAGCTCGATCCGTTTTGTCTGCTGAGCTGTAGCCCCGTCAATGATCAAACAGACCGATAACGAGAAGGAGAACGAGAACGAGAAGAACACGAAAAAACGTGAAAAATTGTGGTTTTAAAGCTGCTATACCTCCGACATCTGATGGTCCGGAGAGTTGAAATTTGCACAAGCACCTAGAGAGTTGGTGTATGATTGCAGGCATACACACGAGTACTTGTTCTGGCTGCTCAGCAAAGCGGGAGATACAATTAGTCGGAAAAAGTAAACATTGATAATGTTCATTCCGAACCGACATGCCTGTCCGTTAACCTTTCCCAACCGCCTTTCATACCTATTCCGTTACTGTCACTCCCTTAACAACTACTTAGACCTTATTTAGATGAGATTTGTGTGTGCGCCCTGACAAAGGTGCAGTGGGGTTTTCCCCACAACTTTTACATTCTCCCCCTTCCACAACCTATTCCAGATTCCCACCTGCTCCTACCTAATATCACACAGTCCACTACCAGCTCTCTGCAATAGGTAATAGTTCTCTTACCAATAGTATTATATTTTATCTATTATATAAATAATTATTTACCTTTTATATTATATTACATATAATAAACCGATTTGTGTATTAGAAGACTTCTAATGTGTGTGTTTTTTATCCTGGCTCTGAACAGATAACATCAGGCTATGGTTCTAAACAACTCCTGACAGGCCCCGGGTTCCACAATCGATGAAATTTCGTAATGCTAGGAGAAAGCCTGGTGAAAGTATCCACCAGCTTTCATAAATCCCACTTAAAAAGGGTAGACTCCACTGAGGAATAACAGGTGGTGACCAAAGTTTCCAGCTTCACAATGAACTCATATAACTGCCTCGTAGAACACATTCAAGTACAAGTATATCTGTGTTGGATAGCTTCGCACTCACTCAAAACTAGATCTCGACTCAAGGCAGGATGGTATTCCAAACACTGCTACCATTACTTTATAGCTCATCTCATAATAAATTGATAGACTCACTAAATACCTTGATTACGCAAGTAAACAAGTAAACAAAGAGAGTAAGTAAATGCATAATCGGCATAGCTCTTCAACATTTCTAGGCTTCATCCATAGCCACCATTGGTTCTTTGAATTAAAGCCTTCTCAGTGTGTATTCATTATTGATGAGTCATAGCATGAAGGACCATATAAATCATGTCTGTTTAGGTTTCGATGTAATCAATACAACAGTGAGGGTGAGCTGAACTGTTATAAATGTCTTCGAGGGAGTATTTCATAAAAATACGCCCATCTCATAAATCAATGAACGAAAGTGGGCGGATGATGAAGGGGTAGCAGGGAGAGGCATTGATGGATGGGCTCGACTCCTATTGTGAAGATGTAATGCAGGACATTCGAGTGAAAATAGGACATATTTTATGAAATGTCCACCAATACTAGCCTAACGAATCTACCACGTAACTAAATATTCTCTTTTTTCACTATAATCGATACTACACTTATGTATATTTTATGTGATACTTCCAAATAAGAGTGAAAAACAAATCAATATATGGAACTAGCAAAGCCCACTTGCCCGTCTAGGTACCACCCCACAATAGGTATAATATATTATAATATTATTCCATGGATTAGATACCTATCTCAAGGCCTGACGTTAAAGCTCTCTTACCAACCCACCAATTCCATGCCGAACCTCACAGGGATTAATATAGTTTAATAAAGTCTTTCTACATATCAACGAAGAAGTCATGAACATCATTAAGTCCGGGTAAAGGGTATTTATCCGGCGAATATCAGTATATACTTTTGTAATAACGGATTTTCATTGAGAATTGGGGACCGACGGGTTGTATTGGTTAGTTTCATCAACTAGCCATGAAGGATCTAAGTCGCAAAAAACATCAGGAAGGAAGATCGTTAAGTAAAAAAAGAGTAATCACGCTTACCCTATTTATTTGTAAAGGCCTCGCTGTGGTCCCTTTACACTTGAAACCTTGGCTCAATTATTAATACCTTACAGTTACAGTTCTTACTCATTACAATTTCAAGCACTTACACTTTTTTCGCAGTTATGATGCTCCGCCTACCAAGCGTGTGTTATTGCTTGGTTCTTGCCTTAAATGGCAAAAGATAAAAAATCAATTAATTCCACAGCGTCCTCCACGCCTTCAAGACGGCGATTTTCCATTGTATTCCCTTGAAATCCCACTACTTCACCACCATTGAGGACTATCAAAATCCTCTGAACTTATTGCACAACTATCTCGGAACTGGTTCAATTGCTTACATGGTTACAAGTTTCGTCATAATGACATTGAAATTTATCCCTCGGCAGGTATCGATAGTGCGTAAAATAAAGTGGACTGCCACATTTTCAAATTTTGTATTGTCGTAGTACAACTTGGAATGATAGATGGTTGTACACCAGTCGCCCTGCCGCCCATACAGTTTTGTTCACCGCCTCCTCAAGTGTCACTCTCCCAACAAGTAACTTTATCGCCCAGTTTGGAAGAGATCACAATCCATTTAAACAAATCTCAAGTGGTTCCATAAAAAACCCGGGAACCCTTTCGTAATCTTCCTCCTTCACCCTTCTGGGAAGCAGAAGAACGAGTATACGAAAGGATGAAAAAGATGAATGGAAAGTAGTAAGAAGTTCTAGATTAAGAAAAGATCATCCGTACAACTTCAAGGCGTAAGGCTCTATCGTGATTTTGGTACTGAAAGGTATATTATACCTTTCAGTACCAAAATCACGATAGAGCCTTAGTATGTAGTATATTATACTGGTGGAGAACAAATCTACAACATATACGCAGGATAAAAGATAATTAAAAAATATTTTCAGAGGTTCTGGTTTAGTAAAGAGTTTATCTAAACATCTGCTGGGTCGTTAACCTCCATCATAAGGATAGCACGACTGGGAACTCGATTGATTGTCAGGCATCAAGCTCCTTGATTTGCTCAATTGGCTAGAATATAGCCAAGAGGGAGATTGAGCCATTATCTAGGAACGCGGAAGCGTTCCGCCCCGCCAAGCAAACAAGTTGAGAAGCACGAATGGTACTGAGTGAAAGTTTTCAGGTACCCATATCTCGGCTCCTATTTGACCGATCAACTTGAAATTTGGTGTGAATCTTCTTGGTGTGGATTATAGAAAGCCCCGAAAGTTTCAAGTCGCTAGGTTAGGGAGCCGAGTTATATAACTCAAAAATCCTGTTTCTCGCCCTTACCTTGTTCTTCTTCTTCTCCTCCTTCCTAATTCAGACGGTCAAGGCTACAGCCTCTCCATCGATTTGAAATCACGGAGCTTTCTTTTAACGAGTGCTTTTTAAAAGATTCAAATCGCTACGTCTAGAGGAAGCCGAGTTATAAAACTTCAAAAACTCTCGACGAAAAACGAACATAGCCTTTCGATTTTTTTTGTGTGCAAATTTAAAATTTTTATCTCAATTTTATCGAGAGTTATCGTCTGAAATGATATGATTTGTTGTGTCTATTGGCAGTGAATTCAGGATGGTCTGAGGCGGACTTTGATATGAAAACGTATCGGAAATCGAGTTTTAAACATTTTGGACCAAGAAAAATCTTCGAAAATTCGCTAAAAGATGTGATGCCCCCCAAGGTACATACACTCCGTATACACTCGTAAATACACTCATTCTACAGCAGCCGGAAAATGTTATGGTAATATTACCATAACATTTTCCGGCTGCTGTAGAATGAGTGTATTTACGAGTGTATACGGAGTGTATGTACCTTGGGGAGGACATCACATCTTATGGTATATACCATAATGGTATCCACTTTCCCCGTCCGCCCTTTTCCTTCTAACCAAAGAGATATCCTAACCACTTCACAAGCACCGTACCCGTTTCGAAATCTCTCCTTTACGCCTTGGAGAGATGTTTTATTGCACAGTATACATCTAATACATACATGATAAATTAGTGTAATACATGGTTGTTCCGGTTGCTGTAGAATTATATTTGTGTTTTTCGGAGTGTTTTTTGGGTGGTAAATTAACTTAAGGCTCATGGCTGGCAATAACGCTTATTTTGCCAATATAAAATTATTCTCGTCACGTCTCCTCTCTAGGACCTCGAAGCTTCGTCTTCACCCCTGGTTCTCCCCGTCATATGTTTGGGTAGTGAAATTTGGATTTCCGAGCAAAATTTGCTCTAATGATGAAAGAAAGCTGCATGTTTTCGAGAGGAAAATAATAAGGAGGATATATGGAGGAGTTCAAGTTGGAGGCTGAGAAACAATCTGGAGATTGAAGCCATTCTGGAGAACGAGGACATCAAGGCCAACGGAAAAAGGTGGCCCGGGCATGTTGACTGAATGAGGATGGCTCGGGGCCTAAATCAATGCTGAGGGCCACACCGGCCTGTTAAGCTCAGCAGTAAGTAAGTTTTTTTGGGGGATAAAGATACTTCTTCAGCCGTTTCCGTGGATGGAACCTGTTCGTACTGCCCTGAACACGTTGATCAGCTTTACACATCCGTACACTACGCATTTCTTGACGTAATTGCGAAAATTCATGAAGGTACGGTTATATTGATAACGGTTTAAAGGAACCTCAAACGTACGCAGTTCAGAAGTCACAAATTAACTGCAACCTACCAATACCTGCACTAACTTGACTTCAGGTGTTGTTGGAATTGGGAGTTGAATATTCGGTCTAATGATGTAGGTACGTTAATTCCCATCATACCCAGACTCTATACCTAAAGGCGTCCAGCAGTAAATCTTGCCGGCCTTTCATCACGCGGCCAATAATGTCACCATGTAATCACCGTTGTTGACAACCCACGTACCCGATGATTGGTGTGTCGCCCGGTTGGGCAGCATAAATCAACGATCAACTGCAGCTTGTCTCGCGGATACTGTACGGCTCCATTGCCCAAAGTTACAAAATGTCTGACCTTAATACTACCTGTCTAACTGATAATGATATTAGGGTTAAATAAAGATAGTTTTAAGAAAACTTGAAAAATAAGACGCTATTGACGGCTATATGTAAGGCTTGAACGGCTACACCACCAAGGTATGGTCATTGGGCCTCGTGGAGGTGATAATGGAAATGGAGTGGATAATGGAAAGATAATGTTTGGATGGGATATAAAAAATGTCTGAGCTATCTTTGATTGAGCTACTCTGAGCTATCTTTGAAGCGATTGGGCTTGGGAGAGCAATATCCTCCCAAAAAACGCTCCCTGTAAAAATCCTCGCAAATATCATTCTACAGTGGTCGAAAAAAGTTATGATACCTATACCCACTTTCCCCGCCCGCCCTAAAGAGACGCTTCACAAGTACCGCACCTGTTTCAAAATCGCGCCATGGCGCCAAGGGAAGGTTTCGAAACGTTTTACCGGGTTCTTGAAGTTGTATAGCTCTGCTCCCTTTAAACCTAGCGACTTAATGTTTCATGGCTTTCTATTATCCATACCAAGAAGATCCGCACCGAATTTCAAGTTGACCGGCTGTGGACTGTCAAAATGGCCAAAATTATTCTAAATTTCAGTTTTTTTTTCCTACGTGTTGTTTTTTGGTTCGCCGTGAAAGAATTTTAAATATTACAAAAAGCGAACTGCTGCGGTTTTGATAATCGAAGCGATTTATAACATTAATTCGGTCCAGTTAGTCGAGTGCACTTCGTTAGGATGGAGGCGAGGGTGAATTCCACGCCGTTTGGCCGAAGCCAATATTAAGTCTCCTGTACAGCCAGTACCTACACCATTTTATTATGCGCGGTGGTCGGAGTTTAGAGGCGGAAGACCGAACCATGATCGAGTGCAGTGAGAAGGGGTCAGCTATAAACTTGGTCCAACAGCCCCACCACGGAGCACCCCTAAATTGCCTTAACGTAAACAACTACCCAACAGGAGGAGTGAACACTGTACTACCGATTTTCACTGACTCCTATTGGTTACAGACTCGACGGCCGTAACATGAAAATAGTTGTAGGCGGGCAAACATTCCGAAATTCTCATAAGTGTTTTAGTTGACCCTTATTAGCTAGTGAGGTGTGTCAGGATGGATTGCAAGTAAGCAAAATGGAAAGACAAAGGGTGAATTACATATTTTTAGATTCGATGTTAGGGCTCCGTACAGTGACTCAAATTCTTTGAACCTTGGAAACGAGAAAATGATAATGAAATGTATCTTTATTCCGTGATAGCCCCTGGACCAATATTGATATTTTTCTTAAGATCTAATCGTGGATTGCTTCCTGTTTACTTAATCATTGGAGGTCAGTTGGCAGTTCATTTTCTTCATTTTTTGGCAGTAGGTACCTAATACTTGACATCTGACTGTGAGGGAAATTAATGAAACGTGTGTGCTTGTTTCGAGGGATTGCCATATTTCCTTTCCTGTCGGACCAGGATGAGTTGTTGGTGACTGAGAGAAAATAATACGGTTGGAAGAGAAGGTGGAAAAATTCGAAGGTGATTGGAAGAAACAGAAGTAATGGGGTGGATTCGAGGATGAAAAAAGTTAGCTGGAAACGATAGCTAGAAAACAAATGGAGGACTTTCCTGGCTGTTTGAACGCATTGAAAGCGGAAGAAGGGTTGAAAATAGGTCACCACCGCAGTCTTTCCGTCGCTGGGAATGAATAGACACAAGTACGGTCTAGTGGGTAATAGGAAAGGAATGGAGGTGTTGGTGTTTTATCAACAAAAGCCATGGGGTCCCGCCTAGCTTCACTACCGGTCCAGCGCGAATGCACGGAACTGAGCAACAATTGATTTTACCTTACGGTTGATTGGAGCAATATGGACTCACTAGTCCACACTAACCTCACTTACACTATCAGTCGTGAGTACTGGCAATGGACATATACAGTGGGGAATGGAACAAAAGGGTATGACTATAGTCCTGTTCGTTCATTCTGAATCAATGGAGTAAGTAATCTATGAAGAACGCAGGCCTAAAAACGTAGGACTTGAACCATAGTACTAAAAAATATATACAGGCTGTCTAGTGTAACTATGTAACAAACTCAGAGAATCTATTTTGCAGGTAATTTGCAATCGTAAATCTGTGATGTGTCTAGTAATGTCACCAAACAGCAATTACCACTGTTGACCTCCCACTGTTGTGTCGGGCTGTTCATCAAATAAATCACCTGCAGCAGTTAGATTAATCAAACTGAAGGAAGGAAGTAGGAACATAAATATAGAAATGGTTTGGTTTCACGCGAAAAACGTTGAATTATTCAATTATTACAGTCGTAATTGACCAAGTCGGTATTTTCGGTGGTTTTCTGGTGACGAAATGGTTTTTTATTTCATGGCATCTTGGTCACCGTGAAAATATATTCGATGTGAAAATGAAACTTGAATGTATTCATAGACTAGATTCTCATTTGACCCAACATCGTTTCGATTTTTGTTGAGTCCGAGGGTCTGGAAAGAACCATTGTTACAGAAAAAATAACTAACTTCTCACACGTTCCTTCACTCTGTATCAGTCAGTGAACGGTATGAATATCCTCAGAAATGTTCAAGAGAGAAAGTTGTTGAAGTGTTGAAGATGAACGGAGAAGTATAAAGAGAAATTATACCTAGTGAAAAAAACCGGGCGACGAGGTTGCCCGGACTTGAAAAAGGACCCAGAAATCCCCCTTGCTCTACGAGACCCGTATGCCGGGGAAACGCTTTTTGGACCCCCGCCAGGCCACCACAGATTTCAATAATCTTTTCTTGGTCGATCGCCTTCCCATGTCAAACGAGAAGTGTCTTTGGCACCACTCGGAACTAACTCTTTCCTTACATTGTCAAATTTCTGCTGGCGATTTTCACATTTCCTGACTTCTTGATATTTAGTTATTGTTGAAGAAAAAATATCAAGTGCTTTGGAACCACCCACCACATATCTTATCGAATGAATAATCTAAACATTACGAATTTTGAGAGTAATACAGGTTGGTTCCATTTGACATTTGAACGCAAAGTAAGATCACAATCGTAGCAAGTAGTGACAATCATGAAACCTCGAACCAGTGAACTACAAAAGCAGTTCTATAAAAACGATTATGCTCAGTTTTGATATAATATATTATGTAAGCACTGCCTCACCACTCATCGTCAATCAATTTTGATATTTATATATTGTAATGGGTAGGTAGTACTTTTTTATATTGAAGTGTATTGAGCGGTGTGCCATATTATGGAAATTATGGAGAATCCAGAAGGTTTAAGTTACTGGAAGTGTAAGATGAATTGCTTGTTAACTTTATTAGGAATTCACACTCCCCTACTTTTTAAATGTTACTTCCTTGATTCTCTCATTGAAAATGACGCTAATTTCAAAATTATTGTTGAAGCGTTATGACTAGGTAAGGCTGGTAATATCATTTTATGGCGTCCTCTATAAAATGATATTGGAATATTGTGTAATTTATTACGGGTGAAAGCCTTCGATGACGCAACTAGGAAGAATTTTTTGGTGACATGAAATGAAACGATGAGAAAATAATCATTATATTCTTCACGAAAAGGCTCTGTATTATCAACATCAATAAGTTTCCGTATAATGGTTCCTGTAATGGTGATGTCACAAGAGTCCGTTGATTTCAATGACCGGAAAGGAATTTAATGAGATTTGATGGCGTACTAACGATAGCTTAACCTGAACAAGAGCTAAAACTATAAAACATTCTCACTGAGCTCACCTTAACGAAACTCGAATGGGTTACGTAGGCAAGTGACATTGACGTTGGATGTCACACACTGATGTGATATCAAGGGAATAACAGATTAATAATCGAACCGTTCGTGAGGTTTATTATTGGGAGTCGGGAAAATAATACGACCTAGTTCCATCCGGATCAATACGTTGGCAACCCATCAGAATGCCCTGGAAACGTCTGGATCGTAAGGAATAGTAAGGGATTGATCGTACGGAATTGAAATCCTCCGTTCCAGATGCGAGGATGACCGTTAACTCGAGGGAAGAGTACGGAGACAAACCATTCAATTTTACGACTCTTCTCCCTTCTCTTCCCAATATAAGCAGTTTTTCTTTCTTTTCAGGCGACCTTCTTCCTGAAGCAAAGCACTTCCTTCGGCGTTTTGAAAGGAGAGAAAGAGGAGGGGTAAGTGGATCAAGAGTGTGAGGAAATTGATAGCGAACAGCGAGAAGGTAGGACGTATAGCTTGTCAGAGGGTAGAGGTGAAGGGGAGTCTGAGTGGAAGACAAGGAGTTGAGATTGGGCCGGATCCTGGCGGCAGGGAAGGATACTTGACTTCGGTAAGAGAAAGAAACAAGGAACAGAACCTACAATCAAACCTGGACATGATAACACGCCTCACCCACGCTATTCCCCGCAGTTCCATTGTGTACCACAACAATCCCCTCTCCCTTCGACCCAGTCCCCGCTCCCATTCGGGAATTTTCATTATCCACTGCTTTCTTCTGTAGGGGTACTCACTTTTTAGTTCCCAGAGCAAGAGTTTTTGTTGCTGGTTTGTCCATTGTCGTGCATTCTCATTGTTTCCAATTCAGAACAAAGCGAATCATTGGAACCAGAAAATAGTTTGAAATCTAATCATCGCTCCATTAACACTCAGGGCTCGTTCATTTCTGCCTCAAAATGATTTCCCAAAATATCGCGCTTTCCATTTTCGCGGTTGATTTCGCACGCTAATACTCGTCCAAAAAGTTCGGCGAACGCTTGGAGTAATACTGGGTATTAATAATAAATCCGAAATATGTCGATTTCAATCGGATAGCGCTCGGCGAGCTGTACAAATGGGTGAGACAGGTTTTACTGTTTACTTTGTTCAAAAAAAGGTTTCGTTGAATGATAAAAATTGAGGCGTCAGGGGCATGTGAGCTACCATTTCCAAAATCTTTCCTACAGTATCTTTTATCCACCCAAAAACAACTCCGGTATTGGTATTGGTATTGGCATGGTATTGATACCGCATGCCATATAACTTGACAATGCACTATAGTTATGAGGTTAGATATATCGATTTCTTCATTTTATCAAAATTTAACTCAGGTAAAGAATTTGCGTACGAGTATATATGAATAAATATGACTTTATGAATCTGCCGACGAAGCGAGTTCAGTGAATACTTTCCGTACAATATCAGTATTCCATAAATATAAATATAGGTAAATATATGAGTGGATTGGGAAGGCTTGTCATCCTCACATTGCAAAATGGTTCGAGAAGTAATAAATCATATTGACCAAACGTTAATTCATATGGATATGTGTGGGTAGTATATATCAAGTGCAATATGAATACTATCCACATTATTCGCGTTAGCATCAAAATTACTGCAAACTCGCTTATTAAATACAAGGATGACCTGAGTTCAGCAATTTGTAGAACGGAAAATGTGGGAGCACTCTGTTTCTTAAAAATATGACGAATGTTGGGGCGTATTCTAATTATGGGGAGGTAGCGGAACGATGCATCACCTTCAAAATGAAAAATCGTTGCCGGTAACTCGTCAAAGATCCCACCGTTTGAATGTGTGTGATGGAGGAAGCCCACAAACGTAGTTGATGGAATTGCGGGGAGAATAAAAGTTGAAAATACAGTTGCTGTTTCGTTTCCTCCCTCATCGACTTTTTTTTCTATCGCCCATCTCGCGGGATCCTTTTCAAAAAGGCTTTCTGCCAATAGGAATATGACTAAGTGTTTTTTAAACGTGGGCTTATCAAAGTTGGGTAACGTTGAGAAGCAATCGATGTAAGAAGTATTTTTCTGCCTAATACTCGTAGTTGGGCAGTATGTGTTTTTGTTACAGTCGGCTTCATTAGTTTCTTTCTCCCCACCCTCCCACCACACCACTACCACTCTAAGCCCCGAGCTGCAGTTACAAATGCTAACTAAACAACTCCTAAATAGTCAAGTACCAAGCACTGTAAAAGAATATTATCGAGAATGAGGGAAAAACGCATTAATTCCATGCAGTGTAGATTTCAGGGGTTTTACCATCTAATGTTACAGTTTACGCCATCGCTCTAGAATTGTGATGACTACTTTCAGGCTTTCTACAACCAGATAAATGGTCCAGGGAGTGAGATGGAAAACTAGAACTTGGCAGGAGCTATTAGGACAGCTCCTGGGCCATCCGTCTAGAGGGGCGAGAGACAAGTGATGGGAGTCCTCTAGAAGCCGAGGCTCCCCGCCTTCTAAAACGGAGAAAAAACAAGGGCCAAAAATGGGCCAAAGGCTTCAAACTGTTAAGAAACGAGTGCGGCAAGAAAGACTGCGTATCGAAGAACTTCCATTTACCAGATTTATTCCATGCATAAACACCGGGGAAGGGGTTAGATGGAAAAGGGTAGAAGCGCCGGTTTTAGGGATTCGTAGGAAACAAGGAGTCCTGGAGCCCCTGGAAAACGGGGGTAGTCGGTTAGAGGGGTGAACCAGGTGGAAATGTAAGGATGGTGAAGGTCGTCATAAATAAGCTTCTTTCCTTTTGCCTAGAAATTTTCCCTTCCACACCACATTTTACCCATTTCCTTTCGACTCTCGGCGAGGGGTTTTCACGTTCTCGCCTTCTCCGTCGTTTTCGTTGCTCTTAGCCTATGGAACACCACCCCTCTCTTTCTATACCTTCGTGGTGTAACCCATAAGAACCTTCGAAGCTCCGACCACCTGAAACCCTCATAAATATTTCAAACTGTCTCTCCTTCTTCCCCCGCAAAGACTCTGCTTCTCCTTAGCGATTCAAGATGTCAAATCAACCAAAACTCCACTCGAAACTTAACAGCACGCAACAAACATTTCCAAACTGACCGAATCCCTCTTCTTATTGAAATCCTAGAGAAGGTATTAGGAATTGTTTATGATCAGCACGAGCGATTTTATAATGAGGATTGATTAATTTTTCAATGACATCATCAGAAATGATATTAGTTGCACAAAAAGCATTTCGACTCATACGGGGTTATACCGTTACGCCGAATTACCACAAGGTGCTCAACATTTTTACGTGAATCTGCCTTCACTTTACTGCGACCTTATCACTGAGAGATGGTAAAATTACCCAACTACCATCTTTCTACAATGATAATTACAGTTTTCTCGACGCACCGTTCTTATAAAACACCTCCTCGAGCCCGGTTGGTTGACACCAAGTAGGTGAATATTGAAATAGAGAGCTGTTGCTTTGGGTTGGCTCTCAACAAGAGATCGAATGCCAACGGTAGGTAAAGTGAAGGGTTAGGGGTCAAGATATCGGCTATGATCGAGATGTGGTAAGTGTGAAGGGCCTGTCACTTACTGATGCTGATAAACTGGGGAAACCAGTCAGTTCGAAGTGATATCACTATTATTTAACCTACTGCAGACCGTTAGGTGTCAGCAAGAGGTACTACGTACGTCTATACTACCTACGTACTCCTACGTCCAAAAACACGGCTCCAGTTTACTTTTTTTGTGGTCCAAGGCTATGTAGAATAGAATATAATAGAAAATATATTTATTAATAAATAGTATTTTGTTACATTATAAGTTAATACTATATTAACAACAATGGGTTTATAGCCCGTCTGTCGGAGGTGCCAATGATGGTTTGACATGGAAGATAAGAAAAATAACTGATGGAAAAAAATTAAACGATGGGGTGGGGGGTGTTAAGGAGGAGGAGGTCCACTTAAAGTTCGTACACGCAATCCAACGCCACTACCAGTTGAACTCGGACACTAGCTTCCTGTGATACCGACTCGCCTCTTCATAACGGGCAAAGGCGAACCAGTCACCCTCGTCCAGCAATGCTGGACCAGCATGCTGATGATTCTCTCGCCGTCCAGGCTTGCACATCCGAAGAACGGCACCCTGAATTCTGCCAGAATGGGGCAGGTAGCCAATAAATGCGGGAGATTCTCTGGTACCCCCATGTTGCATAGGGCGCACAGCGCTCTTGGGTCTTCATCCCGATCGTAGGAAATGCAGTTCAGGGCTATTAAAGCCCCTCTGAACCTCAGTACCCACCTTATGGCTATGTTACCAAGGCTATGTTGTCGACCGCTCTAAGTAGGTACTTAGGTTCCGTTGTACGCGGAAGCCGAATTGGAAGTCAGGAATAATGTGCGATACATTAGGAACCTTATTGATTATTTACAACAAGACGTTTCAAACATCTTCACGAGCACTGGCAGTAGGCCACACTCCATAGCACACTAAGTAACGAAATTATTCATGTAAAGCATTTTGGTCCAAGTTACTCTAATGTTCTGCTGAATTTTGGTATACAAGGGGAGGGATAATCAATATCGTGACAAGAATATTGACTGAGGGTGAAGAACCTTGCAGTGTGAAAAAGAATTTCTTGAGGAAAGGAGTTGAAAATAATTCAATAAAGGATATTATGTCTTGTAAGGGACAAGTTACACTTCCACGGGGGTGAGGGATGACGGGTTAGTATATTCTCGATGTTTGCTTTCGTGGAAATCGACTGGGAGTGAAGGATCGGGAATGCCATGAGAATAGCGACTGTGTTACCATTATTAGATAATATGTCGCTAAGGGACATATCATCTAATAATGGTAATACACTCAAACACCGTGAAAGGACGTATCCTTAAACTTAGAGGTGCACAATCGAGGTAACCCAAGTTATCTGATCCGTTAGAATATTAAATATTATTTCGAAGGTCTTAGTAATAAATTTTATAACTAAGACCGTCGAAATAATGCACTAGTATCATGAATACACTAAAATTCAGTTCAATGTTGACACGTATCAAGATAATTAGAGAAGCGATTAGGCGACTTGACAAGCAAGCTTGGCTCCAAACAAGCAAAAAGTTGAACCGATGGAATTCTAGCATTTGGTGGAAAGGAAATTGAAACGGTAGGGAAGTGGATTCCCAGCGTCGTTTAATTTTCTCTGGTAAGTCGAAAGACTTTAAATTTCTAAGGCGGAAACATCAATTTAATCGTGCGTAAGAGTGTTTTTCCCTTCAGCCTAAAGCAAATAAGAGAAGCAATTTTTGCTCAAGCGATGCTCGATAAAGCAAGAGACAATAAGCATGACTAAGTGATTCCCAGTTAGATAGGTCGCGGCTTCAGAAAACGACTTTGCCTCACAACTTCGAAGGAAAACTTAGCAAATCCCCGTCTACCCTTTTACTGTTCCAGTAGAGCTTTCTTGGGTTTTCTTCTGCTCGTTCCCAGCGTTTCTTCCCATCAGCGTTTCAATACGGTTTTCCTAGCGTTGAGCATGAGCCCTTTACCAAGTGGGTTAGAAGGTTAAAGGTGCCTAATGGATCAACCCTCCTGTAGACTTCAATACCATAGGGAGCTCTCGAATTTACGAGCATATTACTGATCGTTAAGCGGTAACGGCCATGTATCGAAAGCGTTTCAGATATTTCAACTTCTTGCCCAACAAAGTATTAGAGTGCAGGTTCAACTAGCCCACATGAATGTTTCCTGAAAAATATCCTGAATCCTGAAAAAGTAACGAATATACTCGTAGGTTAGGTGTGGGCGTGTCCTTGCACATGTTGTTTGAATGTGAGAGGAAACAGTTCCCGTGACAAGGCGGTAACCGCTACGCTCCCAACTTATCAGCTGTCAATATAGATTACGGTCGATTTGTGTTGATTTAATTGCTGTTTCCTGCCGAATGAATACTGTGTAAAAGAAAACAATTAATGAATTGACGAATTAAGAATCACAAACCCAAGATGGAATTGTGTTACTGTATACATACAGAATACTATACCTGTCGAATGTAAGGAAAGCAGAAAGAGGTTTGAAAATTCTGAGTGAGCAGTTCCAAATACTGAGAGGGTATTTTGACAAATACTAATCCTAAATGATTATCTGTGCAAAAACATTAATAGACAATTCACCCCGGGTTTTAGAAAGTACTTTTTTATTTAGAACAACGCGCATATTTACTTACTCGATTCACTTCACACACGGACAATGACGACCGTTCATACGCTCCGCTATACGTCAATAGTAATTTTCCCATCTCTAGGCATAACCGATCAAACGTACTGGTTCTGGTGAATAACCCAACATTCAGAAGCGTTCACTTCCGCCTACCTCTTCATTGAACTGTATTTGAACTGTATATTGAACTGTATTCAATTATTTCTATTGCCTGAATTCTGATGGTCCTATTGGTGCCTTATGAAGATTGATAGCACTGAAAATAAGCCCCTCACCTTCCAACAATCCCGGCATTCTTAATATAACTTTGAATATGTTACTGGTCCAACTCGTATCAATGCTAAAATTTATATATTTAATATAATATAATTCGCCACATATTCTTTTCAGATCCGATGATCAAACACGCACTTATAAGTAATGTAGGGGTAATCAATAGTTATCTCCGAACAAGGGACATACGCACTCACGACCGCCTGGGTGACTGGCTTAGTATATTCCAACAGAATTCCTGGCCCTCCAATAAAATTCATGTTATTACTTGTACGTACCTACTTCGACAATAAACTTTATAAGAAAAAGGGCCTACCAACAAATATTGGAAATTACGAGTACATTCGTTCTTTCTTTACTCGTAAGTCCAAATATAAGAACAACAAAATAGACCTCACAAAATTATGTTGTGGTTTTCGGCAAAGGTTATCGTAAAGTTTCGGTTCGTGTCGTGATTGCGTTAAAAATATTTTTTTGAAATGTTTATTTACAATTGTTGATAATAATAACTATTACAGTGTTTCTCCTATAAGTTTCTATACTAGTCACTTCACTAATGAGTAATTATCCACAGGAATCGTCCCCATTTCCAGTCATTTCTACCAAACGTCTCAGTTGGCTATCTCAAAATTTGAACAGTGCACGAGGTAGTAAATAATGAGACTTTACGTGAACTTATTTCAATCATTAAATCTGCTGCGTTAGTATATATGCGTTTCCCGCAGAATTATTAAATTATTAAACGTAGTTGCTCTGACTAAACTCCACAAAGTCGATTTTCAGTTTGAGGATATCCAAGCACTAATTAGCACTATAAATGTGAATTAACTGGAAGAGTATAAATAGCCGTTCGCAATTCAAGCTTAGCTATGCTGGCCCTGTCTTAAGCGAACGGTGGAGTGTTGACTCTTGGTAATTCTAGTGCCTGATTATTCAACTTGCCTGGGGATGACGTTTAACTATCATGGTAGCAAACAAACGAACGCAAACAGAAACCCGTTCAAACAGACGTTCGAACGGTAGTTCGTCTTAGTTTACATCAATGCATATCGAAGATAAACATTAACAACGTTTGAGGGGTAATAACTACACTGCTGTTCATGCAGCAGAATGGACGCCGAACCGTAATAGTGATGGCTAAATTACCTAGTGCCTCAAATTTATATTCAACATGTTTTTTTTTTCATTCCGAAGACCAAACCTTCTCATTTTGACATTTATCGGTCTACATCTTAACATTGCTTAATAAACTTTCAAATTAGATTACCTATAGGTTATAAGAATTTTTGCTACAACATCTGAATATCTCATGAGATTCCCAACTGATTTTCCAATAAAATAGAAGTTCATGGCAATTTGACTGTGTCAAATGGGATCAACCGAAGCTCTCCCCCTGTATTATAACCAGAGTTGTTTGAGATTTTTTAGAGTTCATGACTGTTCCTGTGAAATGTGAACTTCTAGAGGAAATTATCCAAAACCATGATTTATCATGATATATCATATCCTAGTAAAGTATTGTGGCTGCTTCGTTCAATAAGTCGAGTTAATCTCTTCCGATACAGAATGAATTATCTTCAACTAGTTTGAGAGGCACCAATGGTCGATAATGTTAATTTTTGAGGATGAAAAAGCTGCTGAGCTAGTTATGGGTATAGGGACATGAAGTATTCATGTGTATTCCTAGGTGAAACACCTGTTTTCCCTGGAAAATAATACCTCGTAATACCTGTTCAACTGATACAACTCTCAAAGAGGTTTTCAGTTGTATGATTATACGGATATCCGATTATTCTAAGAGGGCGCAAACGTGTCTTGAAGTTTCAAGACCATTCATATACCATGACGTCACTAAGCTATACAATCCAGAACACGTCTACGTCAAGAACAATCTTGAACAAAGTATACAGATATGAAGTTGGAGTCTGGCAAACAGATTATTTCCAGTCAAACTAAACACGTAGGATAACACAACTCGGCTATTTAAGACCCACTGGAAAGTCCATTACGAACATTGAGATTTGAATAGATGAACAAAACTTAAAAGAATTGCTTGCAATCTTTCAGATATTTGAGAATTGTAGGTATCAATTTAGTGTTGAATGAAAATAATCAATCTCAGGGATGTAAAATTATCTCCTCACTTCCTGGAAATGTTACAACGAAGGACCTAGCCACATGTCCACAGTATTTTTGCTCACCCTTAATCGATTCACACGCGACATACTTTGGTACATTCAATAACAATTGTCAAATAGATGTGGGTAATACGTCTTAACGTTAGTCCGTATTGTTGTTCCAACATGTTATTCAAAGTTAGTCCTTGTTGCTGTTGTAGTTTTTCTTCTTCCTCCGTCTTCTTCACTCCTACAATCAACTAACCAGCAAAGTTTAACGGCTCATCATTCCCTTGTCAGATTTAGACGTTTTCAATATCACACATTTAACAATATTTAACAATATCACACATAAACTATAAATACCGATAATGTAGTTTAGATTTGATATTGAAGGGGTAGTTGGGAAATTCTATTCCATTTAATTAATACTACGGTTCCATCGATCTACTTGAAGCAGCAGATACTTTTACTCGTATATACTAATGAATTATCACTACTCAGGATCATCACTTGCAGGACTAACTTCATTGATTGGTTCGAGGAGTGTCCAAAGCCTGAAGTTGTGTGTGTGTGCTCAGAAATAGAAAAAGGAAATAAACAGGAAAAGGGGCAACAAAGGCTCGGTAGGCTAATTAGCTGATTAATGGCAGAGTTTGAAAACAACCTCTTACCGGTGGAGAAACCTTTTTCTCAGGGAGACGGAACGGTTTGTGGGGCTGTACGAAGAGTGAACCGTTTGGCGTAGGTAGGGAACCTACTCTTTTCACACTTGCTTCAGCCGCTTTCACCATTCAGCACACCGCTTGATCCGGAATAGACTTATTGGTGCAGTGATAATTTTCCAACTCCATTGGGGAAAACATGTGGAAGAGAAGGTAAATTACATGCTGCTCGACATTTAATCAAGTTCTTCTAGTAAATGAATGAACCGACAATAAAATTTCAATAAACCCACCCAATCAACCAACAATTGATAATAAACTATCATTCAGTAACCAAGAGGTTTCCTTTTCAATAATGAACCTTTGCAATCAACCAAGAAAGAAAGCAAACAAAAAATAATTAACGTACCTACAGTTTTGCGTTTGAGTTTCCTGAAAAATTTCAACAAGGTTCAGTCCATGGGTGAACAATTGTGGACGACATGCTTAATGATTCCTGAACTTTTATAGACCTAAATTCGTAGCACTAGAACTTGACAACATTTTAAAACAACATAACCTCATCAACTCATTTGATTCTTTTTGCTCTTTACATTTTCAACATTATTGTCAACATGAGCATGAATCAAATGGTAAAATGTCACCCGTGTTCGAGATTTAGGCCTGTTCATTTGGTGTCAGGGATTGGGATTGCGGCTAAGGTGGACAATGGAAAACGAAATGATCGGATCAAAGTAAATCCGAAACCGGAAAACAGCTGGACCTGATACCCCAGTTCGGAATCGATGCTTACATTTTTTTTAAATGTAACCACTCATGCCCGAAAACCGATAGGGAAATAAGTCTAAAGATAATTTCAAATGACAATGTCTAATAACGCACTGTTGTGATATACAGGAAAATGAAAAATCCCCAGTCATGCAGCATGACTATAAGAGCGAATTTTCGAAGAAATAATTGGTTTTATGTAAAACGTCTCCATTAAAGAACATGATGTCCATGAAGAACATCTCAAGTAACAACCACGTTTCTTCATCTTCAAAGTGCTCCAGTTTGAGAGCGGAATAAAATATTGCAATTCTTACTCCCCCATGTTATTCAGCGTGTAAAAACCTTTAAAATGAGGTGTCACTTTACGGATCCATTTTTGGAATTTATGGGTGAACCATCCCGAACCATCCCGAAGCCCCTTCAGCTTTTGGACATTTCAACGCTGAACACGACGGAGAAGTCAGAATTGCGATATATTCATCTTCAAAGTACCCAAGTTTGCGAACGAAATTAGGTACTTATTGCAATCCTGACTTTACGATCGTATTCAGCGTGTAAAAACCTTAAAAATGAGGTTTCATTTGTCAGACTTTCATTTTTCGGATGAACACCCCCTCACAAAACCCCCCTCAGCTTTTGGACATTTCAACGCTGAACACGACGGTGAAGTCAGAATTGCGATTTCGCATTCCGTCATCAGATTAGAGCAGACTAACCATGAAGAATATATCAAGGTTCAACCACGTTTCTTCATCTTTAAAATACTAAGGTTTGAGGACGAAATAAGATATTGCAATTCCGACTTCACGATCGTATTCAGCGTGTAAAAACCTTTAAAATGAGGTGTCACTTGTCATACTTTCATTTTTTGAGTGAACCCCCACCCCACCACCCAACACTCCAAACCACCCCTCAGCTTTTCGATATTTCAACTCTAAAAATTTTGGACCGAGAACAATAGCTACATTTTTTTAGAAAATTCGCTAACAGAGTAATACGGTTCCTCGCAATAATGATAACGGATAAGCCTGATTAAAATCTCCCTGGCTAGTCGCGGATGTGACATTACGACGACAATGAGTGATTTTCACTCATTTCACAGGAGATGGGTTTCATAGCCTCTTCTACTACTAGGTATTATTTTTTAGCACGATGCATCGGAATGAAATTGTTGAAACAATTGAACTGGATAACGGACCTGATGGTTATTGGATTGGAATAGGGGCAAATTTAGGGCGATTTCTGTCATCCACCCTTCCCTTCCCCCCTCAGAATGGAGAGAAAAACATTTCAGAGAGAGGGAAAATCGTCGTTTGTGAAAAACTCTCTGCATAGGTACCCTTCCTGTTTCTGCTCAAGTAAATCCCTTCCGCACTAGTCAACGCTACTTGACACTTCCTATCCCCAACCTTGTGCTTCCGGCGTCAGCTTTCACACTGCTTGATGCCTTTAAAACTAGAGATACCCTGTTCATTCGAATAAGTTGTAGATAAAATCGTATCTGTGTCACCAGCACCACACATCCGGCCTATGGCCTCTCACAATTGTTTCCCTGCGGGTGCAGAAAAACTAAATGTGACGCTATGCATATTATAAACTCACAGTGATAAAAACTAGATTGATTAAAACCCTCTCACGTACCTTCTACAATCATCATGAACTCTTCGTTCGAGCTCTCTTACGATTTATCAGAGGTGGAGCCAGACTTGGATTTTGAGGGGGTCATGATATCGAGTAATATCGAGTAATAAGGCTGGGCCTAGACAAGTACTAGGTATAATATTGCCGATTTTTGGCTGTCGGCAGGGGGGGGGGGAGTTAATTTAAGAGAAAGATTGTTGTTAAACCTACATATTTTTAACGAAACTTTATTACAATAGCTGAGCTGCGAGTATCGGTCAGTCAACCAATTGCTTTATATGCTGGGATGATATCTATTTTTTTTTTTCAACTTTTTTTTTCACTTTTATTCCCGTTATTTTGTTGAGATTGCGAACGGCACGATACCCCGCTGCACCTTGGGACCTCTACTATTTTCTTGCATGTAAATTACATACGTGAATATATACGTAGACTCGATTATGTACAATACTAGCCGCTATTTGGGGCTTCTTGAAGCTTCTAAGTCGGGTTTTCAACACAGTCTACAACAGTGGCACCCTTCCGTTAAGAATGCTAGTTTTATTTTTTTTTAATCTCCAAATTATCCCAATTTATCCCCAACAGGTGTCTGATCATAATTATAAGGAAGCAATTACCGGCAACCGTATATTTATTTAGTGGATCGATCGTCTATACATAATATGTATTTAAGGGATATATTATATCCCCTAAAAAAGGTGAAGAACGAAGAGCAACTATGTTTCATACGAATAACCATACTGCAGAATACTTTAATTGTATGAATGGTCTACTTGTAGGTCTATTTCGCAGTATGTACCGACTTGCACTTGAATAAATACACATTATATTTAATGGTTGCAAGCATTTCAACGAAATCAAGGAGGTCCATCAAAATTTGTATTGATTGTTCCGATGTGGAACAATAGTAGAAATGGAGTAGGTTGTTCTTTCAAATCGTGCCTTTAGGGTTCCTAGACATGAATTAGAACACCGTCCCACTCCTGCCTCAGTTCCTAAATAATATTGGACACTGAAAGAAACGTACAAACGCTGGGATACTCGAAAGAAGGAGGGAACCCTCAACAGTAAATCTCAAATAAAACTTATTGCGAGATCCCGCCTTTACGCCATATGGCACGACAGTTCTCGGCTGGTACTCCAGCCCTATCCCAAAGGTCGGGGAGGCATGTTCTCCGCAGAACAGAGCCCGATAACCACCGATCTTTCTCTTTTCTATACCTTTTTCCCAAGGATCCACCCACCGCGGGGTCCTGAAAATCCTCCATCGTCTCGAACGGAGCACTTAGAGACGCGACGGCAATAAATGGGCAATAAATAAAAGTGGAAAAATTACGACCAGTGAACATGATAATAAAAGATGTCTTTCAATCCATACGTAGAGGGGTTCTTCCACGATCTGGAGGACCCATACTTCGTCGAATTCACAAACGACGAGTAACTCAATTCAAAGATAGTAAAATTCACGGAAATCGTGGTGAATTCATACTTGAATGTAACACTTACAGAATCGTCCACCCCCTGACACATGACCATGTAACTCACATTAATTACACGGAAAAATAAGGTTAAAATGTTGAACCGTTGGTACAAGTAGTTCTTCAGATGAGGGGTAATCGTTAACCTGATGATGAACCCATATAATTCGACATATTATACCGAAAGCGCTAATCCTCATTACTTTTTTGTCTCACTGTACAACGGATTCCTCTTACCTGCATAATTGCTACCTACAACGGAATTTACCTACATAATTGCTTGGTGTGCGCGTTTAAATGAATGGGACTCTTCCAATGGACATCGATACCTCATCGTACGAACAAGTCATTAAATAACTTGTTCAAATATTCAAATTTTGAGTACATTAATATTTGAATACATTAATGAAGCATTAACACTAAGTAACATAGGTACCTACATTACGTACCTACAGAATTTTCACACGATACGTTAATAACATGATGGTTAGCGGATGGTCCGATTTATTCAAGTCACACTAAAGTCTTTCATCTTGGCCTTCAAAAGTAACAATGAACTTTTTTACTCGTTCATGTGAAGAATTTATTGGCCTTATTGAACCGATAACATTACATTAAACGTTCCGTGTTAAATTCAATTGTGCACGGTTCACATTATTAGAAAGTCTCTGAAGTCGTTTGATGTTATTTCGCGTTGATTTCCAACTCCACGGTTCATTGAATATTATTTTCATGTTAAAGCGTGCCTCGATACAACAATCGCACGATATGTCCCGAATATTTTTATGAATCAAAACATTCGGAACAATCTGAATCAAGGATAACCAAGGCCCTTTAAATGCCACATTGCAATGGTGTCATACAAAAATGCCATATTCTGCCTATGTTTCTGTAAAACGCCATATTTTGCCGATTTTGGGAAAATGTCATTTTTGTGTCATGTTTTCACCGAACTCCTTGAAAAAAATTATTAAAAAAATGTGAATTAAATATTTCATGAATGACATGAGGTTTTCCGAACCCTGAGGCCATTATTGTAGAGGGATTACCAATGCCTGTAACCCTTTTGGATTGGGATGCAGAGGCCCCAAGTCACGTCAATGGTCTGAGGATATTGAACAAACAAAAATCCTATACCTACTGCTCGACTTGCTAATGCCAAACTTCTAGCTCAAGTAGCTCAAGCGTCAGTCTTTACAAGAAGTGGATAAATAGAGATAGCGATTTCGCCATAGAGGATTGGGCGATATTCTGCAAGTTGGGTACGAAAATGGTAAGTTTTTAAAACTTCCTAATAATCCAAGAAAATTCGGTGGTTGAGTTATCTGCTGCAAGACTGACTTTTTTTAAAGAATGATTTTAAGAAGAAGTGCCAATTAGATCAAGAGCTCTGTGACGCACTAAGCAAAGAAGAGTGCTCCGAGTTGTGGACAGAAGAAGCAGCAGACTTTGAGGGACTTTGCATCTCCAGCATCAGATCCAGATATTCGGTCACAGAACAAGATTGTTGCAAAAGAGATCCCCACGGCCTTCTTTCAAGAGGGGATTCCGCTCCATAAACTAGAAAGTGGACCTCTGCACCAAATGTTTGACAAATACGGTCCCAATGTCAAATTGCCGATCGTGAGTAGCGTACGACGAATGGTACCACAATTGTATGAGGAGCACAAATTATCAGTTGAGCATGATTGTGTAGTTAGCCAAACATTAGCAGAGACCTCGGTGAGCTGTCATATTAAGACAAATGTTTTTTAACAAAAAAACGAGTAACCAAAGTTTTTGGCGAACTAATCCTTTCTTGTTGAGGTGAGAATGATGGAGGTAAGGAGAATGTTAGGTGAAAGAGAACAAGTCTCAGTATTTTATTTGGGGTTGCAGGTTAAAAGGTAAAGTCGGGCATTAATGTGGGTCTTTAAAAGGCCAAGGGATGAAGCTTCCTTTGTTGTGAACATTACTCACTTTTTTAATTTGCCAACTAATTTGTGTGTTTCCGCAAAAGCGAATGCTAACATTGCTATGGGATAAGTCTATAAATATCTAGACCAATAAGTAAGTCTCCATACAAGGCTCTCTCCCTATAACATCTGGAAATTTTATCCGAATCGGTTGAGTAGGACCGAAGTTCTCCGGCATGAAACAGGACTTTCTGAAGAGACAATAATATTGTATTATGATGTTTAAAAAATGCAAGACGCTAATGGACGTTATCATTTCTTGAAACATTCTTGAAAAAATTCATTATCGGAACTTATTTTCAATAATGAACCATCTCAACATTTTTGGTTTATTATCTTCGATAATGAACCATTGGAATCGCCCAAAGAAAAAATTTTTTTAACCCCCCCTCAAAATTTGTTGGTTTACGTTTCAAGATACGTAGATTCAGAAAATCGAATAAAAAAAAATCCGTCCGTCCGCCGTACGCCGTACGCCGTCCGCCGTCCGCCGTCCGCCGTACGCCGTCCGCGCCACTTTGCCCAGTTAGCGTTGAGTTAAAATTACGAAATTTTTTTTTATGGGTTTCGACCAACCCCACAATGGTCCTCCAAACTTTTCATAACCCTAGGTCAAGGGGAAGGGGTTCAAAACGAATTTTGAAAATTTGAAAATCTCATATCTCGAAAAATTCCCATCAAAAGGTATGTTTTTTATTTCATATTTAGATAGAGTTTGTTCCGTAGAATTTTTTAAGACCATCCGCAGCTTCGTACGACCAGCCGTTTGTTCACAATGAGGGCTCAAAGATATTGCCTCACAACACGATCGTGTATCAAACTGTTGAAATACAGGTCCATTTTCATACTAACAAGCTCTTTGGAACATCATATGGCTTAAGTGATGTCGAGTTTGTTGTTCTGAGGTGCGTTTCGTGCTACGGAAATGAAGGTTATTTCGAATGTTTGTTGGTAGGTACTTCTTTTATTGAAAAATTATTACCGACGTAGTATTAAAAACCCCAGATTATATCGTATTAATTAATTATAATTAATAATAATTATTATTAATAATAAATACGAATTATTAATACCTAACAATAAATTATAATAATTTTCACTAGGTACCTACTTGATAAAATTGTTAATAATTAGTGATAATTGATAATAATAATTAATCTAACATTTAGGATCTAGACATTTAGACCTAGTGATCTAGACAGAAGGGTGATCTGTACAAAGAAGATAATGAACCGTTGTGTCAAGAATTTGCAGAGTTTTTGTTTCGGTTTTTATGATGACGTGGAATGTGAAGATTTATACGATCCAGAGCTACGTACAACTGCAGAGGGCTAATAATTATTTTGTGATTACTCGTCATTGTTAGAACTTACACAACGGTAAACAACTTAATGGTTGTAACGATTAATTTGGGAAGTGAGTTCCACGGTAGACATCTCAAGGCTTGAATCAGTGTAAACTTTTGTGTTAAATATTCAAGCATACTCTACTTGAGTGGATTTGAGGAGCAGCGAGGGGTGATTAATGTTTACTGATGTCGTGTACGTAGCGAGGAAGGAACCAACTCAAGACATGAATACTCTCTGCGATAAAGAGGAAGGGAAGAACCGAGATTAGCCACACATAATAGAGACAATGGGAAGACAAGGGAGCGAATTAACATCGTGGTGTGGGGAAGGGGTGGCATGATAGACGAGATGATGTAGCTAAATCTGGTTCACTGTAAAAGTTGCTAACCCTCTTCTCATCTCTTGAAATAAAACCATGAAATCACAAGCCATGAATAACCTAATTTTCGTTCATACCACTATGGATCACATATCTCATTCTTAGGTACTATCAACAGGAGTAACACCTAATCGGGGGAATTAGCCTGTGTAGAATCTGTAGTTCTTGAAATTAGGAAGACGAATTCTCCAGATTTCTCCTGATTCATACTGTCTCATTACAATCAGTGACTGTTATGAACGCGACTAATACTCTAACCCAAGGGTAGTAGACTCAACAGTAGAGTCTACTACCCTTGCTCTAACCTAGTATGTCACCACAATCCCTAATATTCATAAACTCGGATGTCAATTCATAAAATCAGATATTCAGAGGTCGTTGGTGCCCCTGCAGAATAATGTCCGTTTCATAAAGTGGAGTTTATAACATATTATCGTTTTGTAATGCAAGGGTATATCGTCGATTTGTAGCAAAATTGCGGAGGAGGCAAAGTCTGTTGCTAGCGAGCAATGGATACTATTTCTGAGACGTGATTAGTGCTGATGGTGGATAGTGACAGATACATCTAATTTGCATGGGTATCAACGGCACCTCTGCTATGTGTACAACAATATAACTACATTAATCCGAAAAGGTTTTACATTTATCCCTTGCCTTTTACGAACACTTTTTCCTGAAGAAATAACTGATTTCATGTATTTCAATGGTTTCATAACAATTTTTTTTTTTTTTTTTTTTTTTTGTATAGATTTTTTGACGCTGAACACGATGGTGAAGTCAGAATTGCGATATCTCATCCCGTTGGCAGATGAACCGTGAAGAACACCTTAAGTAACAACCACGTTTCTTCATCTTCAAAAAGCTCCAGTTTGAGAACGGAATAAGATCGCGATTCTAACTTCACCATCGTGTTCAGCGTTAAAAAAAACGTTTAAAATGAGGTGTCACTTGTCTGGCTGTTTCATTTTGTTAATTTATGGATAATCCCCCCCCCATTCAACCAAAATCCCCAAAACCCAAATCAGCTTATAGATTTTTCAATACTAAACACAATGGTGAAGTCAGAATTGCGATATCTCATTCCGGTATCAGATTAGCGCAGACTAACCATGAAGATCATCTCAAGTATCAACCACGTTTCTTCATCTTCAAAGTTCTCCAGTTTGAGAAAGGAGAATTTTGATTTCACCATCGTGAAACGGATTTTGGTAAGAAAATATTTTGGAAATTCTAGTTTCAAAAATTTGGAACCGAGGACAATAGTTTCCGTTTCTTCGAAAATTTACTAAAACTAAAAATTGATGTGAAAGCGTATTCCACGTGTTTCAATGTTTAGCCGTTAGGGGGCCTGGGGGTCTCTCCGACGAGGCACGAATTTTTTCATGCTGGACGATAATCATTTTCATTACCAACTGCACCACCGCGGATAAATTATCTGATTATGTTGCCATTGAACATTATCTAAAATTTCTTCATTTCAGATATCATTATTGTGAAAGAGAGATCTCATTATCCATGATAACCTATTCACGGGACCAGAATCTTAAGTGACCTGGAATAATGATATGCCGTGCTACTCTCGTGAGAAGCAAGAGATCCGAAGCGGATTCGCGGAATGGAAAATGGAATTCGGACGAACGAGACGTGTACACCGGGGGAATATACTCATTGTTTCCGCAGGCAGAAAAATATCTCCAACCTGATTTAGTAACACAGAAGAACAAGGAGGGTTCGAGCGAGAAGCGGTGAGGAAGGTTGGTAGAAAAGACCGTTCAAATAGAGGGGGTGAGGAAATTTGTGTAGGGGGTCGTTGGAACTCATCCGGAGATACGGAAGAATGAAGGATTTTCCTCCTGTCTCTTCATGAAAAACCGATCCTGCACCCGTCCATCTGACACTAGTTGATGGTGGATGTAGAAATGAGTTGGGAGGATCGCAGAATTGAATCGAATTCCGGTCGCCCAGCAAGAGCCGGTTAGATCGTAGTGATCCGAAGCCGTTTCCCGCTCGCTCATTCAATCAACACCAGTGAACTTAATTCGAACCTACTTTCCATATCGCAATTTCTTTAGATAGTCGCCCTCGGTTGTTGAAAACTGACGAATGCGTTAGCGAGGCGGGGCCTGATCCCAATATAAAATGGTTTCAGAGACCGTTGTCATGCGCCTCGAACTAATTCAACTGTGTTTTTAATAAGGGTTTTCTTACCTACTGCTTTCCAATCACATTTTCGCTTCCTCGCCTACTCCTGCTTCCCAGAAGAATGTTTTAAGGAAGGGGCGTAATCCTTCCCAAGTTTATGATATCTGAATTACCTATAGCAGAACAATGACACCTGGACAGGAAGTTGGACATCCAGAAATAAAGATTCAACGTCTAAAGCAAATTAAGGCATCTAACCAGAATCAGGTCCATTTAGATCGGGACCTGGCATAAAGAGAAACATTGAGGTCGACAAATTACTAGAGGAGACTACGATGTTTCATAATCTAAAACATCCGGAATTTCCTCCTTTAGACTTTCATAATACCTCAGTGGTGGAGAATTAGAAAGCCACACAAATGGCATAAATTACAACGGACTGTAAATTCCCAGATTTTCTACAGCTCAGTTACAACTTCCGTGTCGTACTAACATTCCCCAAAAGAATCACATAGCTCAGGAACGGCTTTTGTGTATAACACCTTATCAATGTCCTGAATTCATCGACCTGCTTAATCAGCAAAAGCCAACTAACAAACCAAAGGTCGGTTGTACTCATTCCTATCTGTCCATCAAATATGGGGAAACATCATTGTGTGCGATGTATGGTATAGTTGAGTTTATGAAACCTAGGAACAATCGTGTGCCTTAAGTGAAAATGTTTTCCTAATAATTATTGTGGAATTGAAAAAAAAATGTATTGAACGAACAAATTAATAATTATCCACTCCGTCCCGAAGTTAAGGTAGGTTACAGCCGGATTGTATAGAATTATGTTTCTTTCTTTTGTAAAAATGACAACTTCTGGGATGTATAGAAGTTCCGCTATTCGATTCATTTATTTTCATCTTCTCTGATATAACGTAGTAGGATGTACCTATTCAACCCTACAGCTAAGCTACCGCGTCTTTGTTTTCTTTTCAGGAACACCAAAAATGAAAACAAAGCATCGACCCTGTCACACCTGAGCCACGACACATCGCAAATCGCTCAACGTAAATCCTCTTCCGCTTTCATGGCTTTGAGCGCCTGAAATTTCCTGGCTCCTCCTCTTATATTATATCCCTGTCTTCATTGAATTCGGCCCGTTACCAACCCTCCAACCGAGACTAATTTGCTTGTGCAGTAACCCGTATAATTTCACCCCTAACGTGATCTCACACGGCTTTTGTGTCCTGATTTTCTCGGGGAAGAGCCTCCAGGCTAGGGGATGTTCGGAAGCGATTGGGTGATTCCGCTGTAGAAAGGATATAATTAGCATACCCACTCATTGTTTCCGACGATCAATTTCATCAGACTCATAACTACGATCTACTTTACCCACAAACTTTTCCATAATCAAGTTGTGAAATTGTGAAAGTTATGAGAATTACCTATATCAAAATTATCAAAATATATACTTAATATAGTTAATCATAATGATATATATCATAATTACATCATAGTTTTGATATACTTATATCAAAATGTTACTGGATTAATCACATCTGTTTTGATACGCTAAATACCTAACGTTGAACTAGGTACGAAAACTTTGATCGGCAGTTGTTTTGCGCGTTGTTCTAGAAAAAATAATACTTTCTAGTTGTCCCGGGGTGAATTATATAAGTTCAGAAGCGGGATTACGAATTCGCGTCACAAATTTTCGTGTAGGACCAGTTTGGAAAGCGAGGAGATCGCCCAAAAAAACGAGATGAGAAGTCAGCCGAGCAGCATCGCCTTCGTAACATGGGTGAGATCGTTTCATTGTTGACGGATGATGCCAATTTCGAAGCTCCGTTGTGAGCTAGGCGACAAATCGTAGAACGAAATTTTGGAAAATGTTATTTACCAATGTTATTTAAATTTTTATACAGAGGAATATCCTTCTCTAATATCTATCTTGTGGAAGTACGCAGATACTGAAGTATATACCTCTTTAACCCTTATATTTATATTTAGCCTCACACCGTGTTTGTCAATATTATTGGAAAATAATAACCGCGCACCCAGAAGGAACAAACTGTGCTCTGCTTTCATCCCCAACGCAGCACCTATACGGCATCATACGAACGTTTGACGTTAATCCAATTCCCAATACTCGTGAATCTGGACCAGCAACCCTATTTTATGACATCCGACTGAGAAGGTAGCAGATGGCTGTTACCCTTCATGCAAAAATCCAGTCTAAGCCATTTCTGAGAGTTCCTTTGTCCCCTGTATTTGTTGATACTATCCATCAGGTATGGCTTATAGGCAAAATAAAGCCGATTTTTCTGAGAGTTTCGTGTTTATTCATTGCAGTTCTTTCGTTTATGAACGATATTGAGATTTCAGTGAGTTCAGATAGGTACTGGAAAATATAAAAAGGCAATTATTATTAATATTATTATCCGATCCATCGCGTTCATTTTCAATAGCGTCTTACAGCAGGCATGATATGGAATCGCTCCAAAACATCTACCTGGTCACCCGTCGAAATAAGCCTTCAGAATGGAAGAGGAGAAGTAAAGGTAACTGATTGCAACCAAAAAGACGGAGAAAAATTCAAACTGTGCCCATCTTATTCCGAAGGAAAGGAAAGTTTTATGTATGCAAAGCCGAATGCCAAGTTAGTTAAGGAGTCGTTTGCATTACTAAAGTAATTTGGAATGAAAGTTGCCGAAACGTGGGTGCGAAGCTGGAGGTAGGTATTGCAAAACTGAAGCTTATTCGCTTAGAAACATCCAGTTCATGAACTGGAATTTGTCATGTAATTTCACTGAACCAGCTCAAAGGCTGCAAAAAAACGTGACGGTGAATAGAATTAGAGTTGTTAGCCTTACCCAAGCTGATAGGTAGTTGTACTCGACAGCAGCTTCAACAAACAAATTATGCTAATTCTGATTTTAGGTCTCGATTTTGGTTTATTATCTTCGATAATGAACCATTGGAATCGCCCAAAGAAAAAATTTTTTTAACCCCCCCTCAAAATTTGTTGGTTTACGTTTCAAGATACGTAGATTCAGAAAATCGAATAAAAAAAAATCCGTCCGTCCGCCGTACGCCGTACGCCGTACACCGTCCGCGCCACTTTGCCCAGTTAGCGTTGAGTTAAAATTACGAAATTTTTTTTATGGGTTTCGACCAACCCCACAATGGTCCTCGAAACTTTTCATAACCCTAGGTCAAGGGGAAGGGGTTCAAAACGAATTTTGAAATTTTGAAAATTTCATATCTCGAAAAATGCATATAGAACGGTATGTTTTTTATTTCATATTTCGATAGAGTTTGTTCCGTAGAATGTTTTAAGACCATCCGCAGCTTTGTACGACCAGCCGTTCGTTCACAATGACGGCTCAAAGATTGTGCCTCACAACCCGATCGTGAATCAAACTGTTGAAATACAGGTCCATTTTCATACTAACAAGCTCTTTGGAACATCATATGGCTTAAGTGATGTCGAGTTTCTTGTTCTGAGGTGCGTTTCGTGCTACTAAGTAGTCTTAATAACAATTATTATTAATTGATCATAATTCATAATAATAATTAATCTTATCATTCAGTGATCTGGACAGGAGGGTGATCTGTACAAAGAAGATAATAAACCGTTGTGTCAAGAATTTGCAGAGTTTTTGTTTATTGGATTTTCTGAATCTATGTATCTTGAAACGTAAAACTTCAAATTTTGAGGGGGGGGGGGGGTAACACATCGCTTTCTTTGGTCGATTCCAATGGGTTCGTTATCGAAGATAATAAACCAAAATCCGAAAATCCGTCCGTGTGCTGTACGCCGTCCGCGTAACGTTTGAAAATTTCAAAATCGATAAATTCAAGTGGAACAGTATATTTTTTAGTTCATATTTAGATAGAGTTTATTTCTTAGAATTTTTTAAGCCCAGCCGTTCTTTCACAATGACGGCTCAAAGATAAAGCAGATCAGAAGTCGTCAACATGATGCTGAATCGTGAGGCGGTCGGTCGGTCAATATTCATACTGGCCCAGCTGATTCAAACAGTAACTGGTTTCAGACGTCGAGTTACATAATCATAATTAATAATAATTTTCACTACCTACTTGATAAAATTATTAGTAATTAATGATAATTCATGATGATAATTTAGTGATCCAACATTTAGTGATCTAGACAGAAGGGTGATCTGCACAAAGATGATAATAAACCGTTGTGTCAAAAATTTCTCCATAGCTCCACATTAATTAATTTCACTAAAGTAGTTACAATAGAAAAATCATGGAGTTAGGCCCTAATCAAATTTGATTGCGTGGTAGAACTAAATACGTAGGTGTAACTTCAACATTATTGACTAATGTTTTTGCAACACAGCAACATAAAGGCATTAGTGAGAAGCAGTGATGAGATAGGCTGTTATCGAGAAACTGATAATTTGGACGTTTTGTATTAACGATAGACAAATTTGAGGGATACCAACGCACGGTGGATGAAAAAACAGTGTCGAATACACTTTTAGCTCAAAACCCATGTTTTGAGATAGGCCACTATTGTTCTTAAGCGATAACAAAAACAGAGTAGTGAAATTTGTCGTGTCAGATGTTTATGAAATAATTATTTTGGAGTTTTGGTGTTGCTGAAAATAATATTAATGGAGCACCAAGTGAAAATGTGTGGGTTAAAAATATTTTTGCGTCGATTGGTGTGGTTTTCTGGGTTCTAGGTACGTTGTATAAGTGTAAATCTCTGGAGCAGGTTGCTCACCAGTAGCCTCTTGTTATTTTTCTACCCCCCTAGCAGAATAGCCGGAACTCTTGGATTTCTTTGTCCCTTGGATTTCTAGAACCTACCATTCTTGAGAGCAGCAAACGGGCAAGTATGTTCCTGCAAAACAATGCTTCCTTCTAATACGTAGAAGTCAACTCACAAAATCAGGCCTTTTCTACTAACAGGTTTTCCAGGAAACCCTTTCGTATTGTACGGTTCTCATTTCTCCTGCTCGAACCTACCAGCTCGTCCCTAGTCAGTGTCTCCGGTACATTCGCTCAGGTCTGATCGACCAGTGCTATCAGTGAGGATTTACAAGATCACAACCGGACTGGACCAGCAGAACACAAACCTCAGTTCTTCTTAGGTATGATCAATATCCACATATCATATTCTCCCAATTATCATATCCTTAGTAGGTACGAGGACTTCCTATACGTCTAGAAGAGTTGCTGTGATCATTAGTTGAAATGTTCCGACTACGAACTAACGTCATTATTTCGATATTGGAGTATATTTGGATACCCAGTTTGGAGTATGTAGTTGATAATACATCGTATGGACTGCTCGGACAGAAGTAATTAATAATTATAATAATAATAATTTCGTTGATATAACCATCTGATTTACGAGCGGTATTACCTATCATCCTGCTGAAAAATTGGAAAACCAGAAGTTGTACCAGAACCAACAACACGATAACTTATAACTCCTCAACATTTCATTAAATCCTAGTGATCAACATCGAGCTGATTTTATCCCAAAGATGATCTATGGTTTCCTACCTTCCGATCGGATTAGCTCATTACAAGTCCAACGTGAAAAACCTATCAACCAACGAAATTGCTATGTGTCGATCGTCAACCTAAGTACCTGTATAATATTAATATTATCACCTATGTTTATATAACAGAAACGACTGAACCCCGTATTTAACCTGTTGTACCTACCTAACCTTATACAACGAGAGATAACGGAAATCCCTACCTACCTATTCATTGATAAAAGGGTAGCAAATATCCAAAAAGTCAAAATGTACCGTTCAAGGCTCATAAATTTATCCGGAACGGTCTTTCGGTCGGCCACGAATGTTTATCGACCATCCCGAGATCATGCGAATTTGTTGAATTCATGCATTGCGGGATGACCATCGTCATTAATCCTAGAAAGTAGATGAACTAGCTAATCACTCACCTTCACTCCAACTGACGAAATAGCACGAAGTAATCCAATGGCACATCACCACCACTCGCGTTTTGTATCGAAATGCCCATAGGAACAATGACCCGTTGCAATCTAGTTTCATTCCGACATCGCGAACACCCCGAAACTCACGATTCAATTCTAAAGTGGTAGAAGACCAAAAGGAATTGAATCCGTTGATATCTTGATGCAAAATCAAAATCAAAATAGAAAAAAACCACAGAAGTATCGGCACAGACGGCTGCGGTCGGGAAACTAAAACTACGCAGTTACCAGCTCCGGTATCACGGTATCACGTAAGCACTGCCGACTTGATCGGCCATTAATTATTTTTCCCCAAAGTATAATATTCTCGCATATCATATTATGAGAAGCATACGTCACCATACCAAAGTATTACAATCATGTTGAAAAGTTTTGAAATCAATATTAACCTGTTTCTTACGAGTGTACAAAGTGTACAATTCTGCTAATTAAAATTAATGTTATCGAATTCTGATAAGAAATAGAATTCAAATGAATCTTATCTGTGTGCATTAGTACGATAATACCTACACATCCCTGTAGTTCACATGGAGAAGGTTTACCAGGTTCCTTATCGGCACCTTTGAACAAAACAATGTAAGAAATAGGTTAATATTGATTTCAAAACTGTTCAACATGAATGTAATACTGTGGTATAGTGACGTAGGCTTCTCATATGATATGCGAGAATACTATACTTTGGGGAAAAATAATTAGTGGCCGATCAAGTCGGCAGTGCTTACCTGATACTCGAGCTGATAACTGCGTAGATTCAGTTTCCCGACCGCAGCCGTTTCTGTGCCGACCCTTCCGTGGTTTTTTCTAAATTTTCATTTTGATGAAGCTTCTTCATGTGAACGATAGGTAAATGTAGGTATTATCTTACTAATGCACACTGATAAGATTGATTTGAATTCAACTTCTTATCAGAATTTGATAAGATTGATTTTAATTAGCCGAATTGTACAAAGTGTGATTTAGCATCAAGATATCGACGGATACCAACTCCTTTTGGTCTTCTACCACTTTCGAATTGAATCGTGAGTTTCGGGGTGTTCGCGATGTCGGAATGAAACTAGATCGCAACGGGTCAGTGTACCTATGGGCATTTCGATACAAAACGCGAGTGTTGGTGCTGTGCCATTGGATTACTTCGAGCTATTTCGTCGGTAGGAGTGAAGGTGAGTGATTAGCTAGTTCTACTTTCTAGGATTAATGACGATGGTCCTCCCGCAATGCATGAATTCAACAAATTCGCATGAATTAGGGATGGTCGATAAGCATCCGTTGCCGACCAAAAGACCGTTCCGGATTAAGTTATGAGCCTTGAACGGTACATTTAGTTTCTTTAGATATTTGCTACCCTTTTATCAATAAATAGATAGGTAGGATTTCCGTTATCTCTAGTTGTATAATGTTAGGTAGGTAGAACAGCTGAAATAGGTACGGGGTTAATTCGTTTTTGTTATATACACAACGGTGATAATATTAGTATTATACAGGTACTTAGGTTGACGAACGACACATAGTAATTTCGTTGGTTGATAGGTTGTTCACGTTGGACTTGTGATGAGCTAATCCGATCGGAAGGTAGGAAACCATTTCCCTAATTCCGTAGTTACGAGGCGCCACAAAAATGGATCATCATCGGGGTCAACATTCAGCTCTATGTTGATCAGTAGGATTCAATTAGAAGTTAAGGAGTTATACCTAAGTTATCTTGTTGTTGATTCTGGTACAACTTCTGGTTTTCCGGTTTTTCAGCAGGATGGTAGGTAATACCGCTCGCAAATCAGATGGTTATATCAACGAAATTATAATAATTATTATTATTACAATTATTACTTCTGTCCGAGCAGTCCATACGGTGTATAATCAACTACATACTCCAAACTGGGTATCCCAATATACTCCAATATCGAAATAATGACGTTTGTTTATAGTTGGAACATTTCAACTAATAATAATTATTTATTACCTATACGTATATAAGAGATGCTGTAATAATTACAGCATCTCTTATATACGTATAGGTAGTTCTCGTACATACTAAGCAATCATAGTATCCTTCGGTCAATTCACTTCGGTTTTATGATATTCAGTCTCATGTTCTGAGATTCTTTTCGTATTCTCAAAAGAAAGTAGTTTCGAATGTTAACAGGTTCTTCTTGATATAAAATGAGTGGAGAAGAAGGTAGTTTCAAGTAAAAATACCAGACTGTGTTGCAAATCGGCACCATACCATATTCTCACCGTACTCATACCATACCATACGAATTTCTTTCCTATCATACCATACTGTATTATACCAAATCATACATACAATAATATACCATACCATACTCATACCATGTCATACAAACCGAGTGAATATTGAAATGTCATCCATTTCTGTCCTATATTTAAAATTTCAAGTATCTAGCTCATCATCAAAATTTAATTTGTTTAAACAAATAGGTATTATTTAAACAATTTTACAGACAAGAAACCGAGTGAATATTGCATTGTGATCCAGTTCTGACCTATTTTTAAAATTTCAAGTCCATAGCTCATCATCAAAATTTAATTTGTATTATTACAAAAAGGTATTATTTAAACAATCTTACAGATGAGAAACCGAGTGAATATTGCAATGTGGTCTATCCTCGACTCACGGTTAAAATTTCTAGACTGTAGTTTACCGGGAAGATGTAAAAAGGTAGTTTTATTCTGGGCGTCTGGGGGTTGGGTCACATAACGGCCGTTATCGACGCGAAAGTTTAGTGTTTTTCCTAAAACTTTCCGCGGTCACTGTGAACGAACGGCTGGTCGCACAAACATCCAATTGGTCTTAAAAGATTCGTAATTTTTCAGGTCTTTCAAAGGTGAACTAAAATTTACACGGTTCAGTTAAATATTTGGAGATAAGACATCGTCGAAATTTTAAATTTCGTTTTAAACCCCTTTCCCTTGACCTAGGGTTATGAAAAGTTTCGTGGATCATTGTGGGGCTGGTCCAAACCCAGAAACCAAATTTCGTAATTTTAGCTCAACGCTAACTGGGCAAAGTGGCGCGGACGGCGGACGGGGGACGGCGTACGGGGGACGGCGTACGGCGGACGGACGGATTTTTTTTTTTATTCGATTTTCTGAATCTACGTATCTTGAAACGTAAACCAACAAATTTTGAGGGGGGGTTAAACAATTTTTTTCCAATGGTTCATTATCGAAGATAATAAACCAAAAAATCGATTCAGCATTCTACAACGGTTTTGTAGGGTACGATTAAGATTTTTGTAGAAAGCGTAGCTTATTCATAAAAGGTTCCCATTTGGATCGAAACGCATACAAGGAACAAAGTTTTTTTTGACACTAGGACATTGATGCGATTTGATAGCTTTCTCAGAACGGTTTTACACCAGGCGTTGTTATAGTTTCATTACAGTTATACTTGAGAAATTCTTAATTCACTGTTGAATTATCGAAGGAATGAAAGAGTCAGATCATGAAGTGGGATTACCTGCACTGAATCTGTGGCTTTAGAAGCATTAAATTTTCAAACACCATCACCCTCCGATTATCTTCAAGCCCTCCACTTCTACGCCTGTCTATTTGATACTAACGCACTTACAGGATGGTATACGAGCAGAGGAAAGTTTCGGTTTTCGTAACGTCGCTTTTATGTCGAGTTGAGGGCCTAACCTGATCTTCGCATTTGTTATTCATGTATGTATGTAGGATTATTGAAAGCCATAGCAAGGATCCGTTATAAGCTTCCCAACCAGGATTATGTCCGTGGTTCAAACGATGTACATTTCTCACGGGAGTGTGAGAGGTACGACTTTCTCGCAACGCATAAAATATAAATTCATCTTATGATAGACAATTTTGATTCATAAGTCAGTGGAACTGGAAGTATATACCTAACCAAGTAGCAAAGCTTTAGGCCTTGTATAGCAGTAGGCTTTGACAAGGTCTCAAATTGAGATTTGCAAGTTTTTTAATGGAATGTTCATTTTTATATTGAAAAGTTCAAAAGTCAAAATTTACAACAACTAAACTATGGTTTTATCTATATGATTATTTATAAGATCTATAGGATGATCTACAAGATTATCTATAAAACAGTTTGATTACTTAACGTTATGTATAACGGATATATCCAGACAATGAGATCGCTAAGAAGATATTCGGTGTTGTGTTTCTGATTAAGTTACATTCCACTTATGTGTTCCATTGAACAATGTTCAATGAACATGTTTCCAAAATTATGGCACGATTTGAAGACATTAAAAACGCACGAAATCTATTCGTGTAAAGGGTACTTAGATTAATCTGCAATTGCGATGTATATCATACCGTGTCTAGCTCATCCGGAAGGGTTTCTACCGTGAAAATGTATTGTGATGTTAACCACACTAGGGGCAGCTAGAGACGGCTCAGTTGGGTTTATTTTGGGGGGTGAGAGAACGTCGATCCTCTTGTAAATGATCATTCTGACCTGCAGACTGGACTATTTGACCCGGCTCGTATGCATAATCAATATGTTCAGCGGCGCCAAACTGTATTCCATGCTGCTGATGCTCGTGAGTTACCTGAGTGAAAGGGAAAAGGAAGTGTAACCCAGGATCATTCATCTGGATTTTCATACAAAATCGCTCAAAAACGGGCCATGCTTGTAGGTGCACAATAGAAACAGCTGATTAAGAGTTTCCTGTTCAGTGATACTTTTCTTTTCCCTGGAATGAAGATAATGTTGAAGATAATATGAAAATAATATTCCGAGTAATACACACTTAATAATTACTTGATTTGATAGGGTTTCCTTCATCAATTATTCCTAACCTCATGACTGATGTAGTTCCAAAAAAAGTATTTTATCATTTCATATTTCATGTTCATATTCCATATAATTTTATTATTAGGGTGGACAGGAATTTTGTTGGAAAATGAACGAGAACATCATTGAGATAGTTGCCGGTTTTTTTCTTTTTCTACTCGTAGAGAAACATCTGCAAATCAAATGAACAAAAAACAATATTTCAGCTCATAACTCAAATAATTACGTATGATTATGGGACTCACTAGTTGATTCCCAGGTTTCATTATTGAAAATCATAAACCGAATCGCGATAATTGTACGACCAAATACACCGGTTCTTTTCTGTAGGAAATACTTCCCTACTACTTCAGTTCGGTGGGAAACATGCTGAACATACGAGTATTTGCCAGCGTAACGGACGGACGCCACCCTCTCACCCGACGACAAACCCGTGGTCGGGTTTGCCGATTTTTTAAAATTTTTTTATTGGTAGATTACAATAGTTCATTATTGAAGATAATAAACCAAAAGAGGTGCAATAAAGGAAAAGCCGTTCGAAAAGTGGTTAGACGAAGCAGTTGACGATTCAACTACGAGTAAATGCACTTATGTTAATTACATACGCCGCTGAATTTCATTTGGGCAGCTTTAGCCACTCACGTTTTTCACATATGGCCCTAAAACGCTCCCCCTCTCCTCATCCAACAAGATTATTACCACACTCCGTCTAGGTAAACTACTAGTAACCCACTTTTGGCTCTGAAATGGAAGTAAAAATTTCGTATTTTCATTCGAGGTATCAACAAAAGGCGTATGAAACAATGGGCAATCAAGGCATTCTCAGTAAAGCCCGCAGAATATGGTCAGTTATTCATCATCGGGCGGTAGAACCGAGGGGGCCGTGTATTAGATCAAATCGTTACAAAAGAAAACCCCAATGAATGGAGCGGTTTTTCACGAGTAGTCCACTCCCAAAACGAATGGGTTGCATGAACAGTGAAGGGCATTAACAAAAGACCTAGTGGGCAGTTCGATGAAAGAAATGAAATAACGACCTTCTTTTACTTCCGCGGACAATTGTATATCCTATGTTCCAACTCATAGACTGTTCGCCGTTGGAACAAGACCCAAGCCTTTCGCCACTCTAGTTCTTTCCCGTCTTGAGTTCACGAAAGTAATGAATTACATCCATTATCCTCGCGTGTTCTTAGAAAAAAGAACGAAAACCAGGAGTTAGTTTTTGTAACATTGTGATAATTAAACAATGAGGAGAATGTTGAATGTGAGTTCCGAAATGATGCGGTATGGAGAACACTCTTGGGCTAATCGTTCACCTTATTGTTCCAGTCACATACCCACCCCAAAAACAACTCCGTTGTAAGAACTGGCCCGCCAAAAAACCTCCTCAGCCGCAAAAAGGAATGATATCCATTTTGCCCGCCAGCCACGTATATAGAATGCTCGGTGCTTCGCACCTCGCTGTTGAGTGTGCATATTGACACCTGATCCTCCTACCCATAACCTCCACCGTCAATGTTTTCCTGTTCCGTATCTTCTTTGCACAACCCCACTCAGTCTTCTTCACCCTCAGTCCCCCTCGGTTTCACCGAATAGGTTTCCTCTGTTGCACCTGCAGGGAGCTTTTTGATTCTTTTTGCCAGATAAACAAGCCTGAATTGGAGTAGTTTTTCTCCAGTAGTTTTTTTTTTTTTTTTTACATTTTTTTCAAGACCATCCAGAGGTTTGTATAACATGAGTGTATTCTCAACATGAGGCCGAATCATACGGCATCCTGCCAGGACAATGGTCACAGTTGCCCAGCTCATTCGAACATCACATGGTTTTGAGACATCGAGTTACTTAATAATAAATAATAACAACTCATAATATTTAATAGTAATTATTAATAACTAATGATAACTAATCATTAAGGATAATTAATAGTAATTAACACTGCTTGATAATAATAATTAATAATTCATGCTAATTTATGACATCACTATGATCTAGGCAGAAGGGTGATCTGCACAAAGAAGATAACAAATCAAGATAACAAATTAACTACGTTGCATACCCAACAATGCCGTGTTTCAACGGGAGAATCAAAACCCATAGAAACGAAGAGCTTTTTCAGCCGGTATGTCGTGTCCAAATACATCATAGTTCTGACTTTGTTTAGGAAACTCAAGGCCGGTAGATCAAATATGTAACCGGGAAGCTTTTTGAATGTTGAATACAATCAGAATGCTGTATAGCACGCACGGCTCCAAACACAGATGGACGCAGCGAGGTAGATTTATTACTCTCGTGAGATGCATAATTGACTAGAAGTTTGCTATGGTATCATAGTGTTTGTGGGAGACCATAAGGGTATAAAGGAATGTGCAAATGTGTGATACACAACCCGCTACGCAAAATAGATTGCATGCCACAAACTATCGACCATATTTCATTGAACGTGGTGTGAGAGCTTTGTGAAAGTTTATTACACCTTCCTATTCTCTCTCTCTTCATTTCCCGCAAAGCTTTGATTACGGAATAACAGGTTCCAACGGCAGGTTTCTTGAGCAATCAGGAATTTGTAAAGGCATTAATGCCTCTACGTCGTTTTCAGCCGAAACCCTCGTTCCCCTCAAAATTTTGAGGGGAACGAGGGTTTTGGCTGAAAACGACAGTCTCTCGTTCTATAGTCGGGAATATTTGGTGAGCAGCTGCTATTGGGGGAATATTTGTTCTGGACAATTCATCTGAGATGAGAGCTTTGAGCCGAAGGGCAAAAATTGCTCGTTCTTACTCAGAATTGATTATTGGATTAAACAACATTGATTTTGGTTTAATATCTTCGATAATGAACCGCCCAAGAGAAAAATTACCCCCCTCCCCTCAAAATACGTATATTCCGTATATAACACCTCTCAGAATCCTCATGTTACTGAATTTTTTGGGATATGAATTTTTTGGATACTATGGATTTTTTCAAGTTCGGACTAACTATATAGAACACCCGGCAATATACCTGTATCGTATTGATTCGTGCATTGCTAGTAGTTTACACTGCTGAAGTGTTCAAGGCTTAATTACTGTGAATAATGAACCTTCGGAAGCGATAAAAAAATGTATTGTTTGACCCTTCTGCAAAACTAATACGGGGAGGCACACCTACAGTTGGTTCAAGTTTCATGATAAGTCGTAAACTCTGCTGTATCGCTACAAAGAAATCTGGAAGCTCCTAGCTGTCATACAGTTTTAAGCAAAACTGTCAGCCAAAGGACCTCTTAGTCAGTGAATTCAATAATATACAATTCACATCACACTAATTCAATATCACATATTGAGCAAATTGCATCTGAATGAATTGAAGTACAAAACGTCATGATAAATCCACGACCCACTCACCGTAAAATCATTCTGCGTTCTCTTACTTAGGATAACACAGACTACTATCATAACAGACAGATGAATGTTTCATCGACCCACTATGCATCAATACCTCCGAAACGTCCAACTGTCGATGATCGGGTTGTGTGGAGGTATTCAGTGTACCGATAGAGATGCTTAATCACACGTGAATGATTTTAATACAATTCAATATAATCTACACACATGAACCAACCATTCTCAAGCTGACAGCATCCCTTCAGTTGTGTACGAGTAATTACGGTATGGTTGATGTTGAGTTTTGTAGTTACAAACTTAGCCCTGAAGTCAGATTTTTTGGCATATTATTTTCATTAATAATGAGGCCTAATATTATTGGAATCGCCGAAAAAGAAAACTTTCCGATCGAGGGGGAGTCGGTAACTACTCAGTATCAATGGAACCGTAAATTTTCCAACTCAATTCTGGGACGACCTAATAGTAATGTGTTCATATTCATATGTTAATATATAATAATAATAAAGTATACATATTATAATGTATGGGTTTGCTTGTACAACTACGTCGACAATTATTATATCAAGATGTAGGTAAATCCGATAAATCCTTCTTTTTGGAGACAGGAAAAGTACCATAGAATAAGACACTTGATATTACAACCTTATATTGTTCGAATCAGTAAGTGGTTCAAACCTGTTGTTTCCGAGTGTGAAAGTTCGCCTGGAGTTCTTCCGTTTGATTTGCACTCGTATTGACCATTTGTGTTCGGTCCAACCAGTTTCCGAGATACGGCCTCTTGGACATTTCAATCCCTTTCTTTACGCCTCCCTATTGACTTGAGGTTATGAAAAGTTTCAAGGACCATCCACGGCCCAGTCCAAGCCCGCCGAAATTCAGAACTCGCAGTTTATTTTGAACTTGTGAAACGCTAAGGGCGGTAGACTGCCAGTCGGGCGAAATGTTTTGTGTATTTTCGTCAATAATGAAACATTAAACTCGACTATGACAATTGGAATACAGGATACATTTTTGGTCCTTGCTCAGAGAACTTAGGTACCTACTTTGACAGATCGATGGTCACAAACACTTCATTAACTTTATGTCTACCGGCCTCTTTTATAACTCACCGTCAACTATGCAATACTGAAAGTCAGAAAACAAGTGCAACATCACTTTTAATAATCTTATGAAAGGGCTACGAACCGGCTTGGTCGTTGCTCTTAATCCCCTTAGGTTTATTAGTGAGGACATGCTACACAGGAAGCTTCTTGCAGGTTCCCAATTAAGGTAACAGCTCAACATTTCAATTAATTCTGATTTACAATGAAAGAATGCTCTCTCCGGTCTTATGTTTTCCTCGTTCGTGAAAGTGCTTTTTGTCGTTCTGTTTCTGTGTGTGCCTTGCTCTCTAGATCGTTTCGAGACGCTCAGCCCATACATACATCCTACGAGCACACCGTTGCCGAAGAACTGTTTTTTCTCTCCGACAAATCATGGACCTGTCACTACTGGTTCACTACATGCAGTTTTATCAGCTCGTTTTTGTTCAATCCCGAGTTACACGTATACGCGTCAACTCCATGCGTCGTACTCACATTGATAAGCCCCGTCTATATGCATACTGCCTCCGGCCGCCTGGATTGACTAGTTTCATATGCGAACTTCATATCTTCTATGCGAACTTCTATTTAAGGTTTCGCGAGAGATGAATCGTTCTTTTCTGTTCATCCTTCAGGGTATTTTGAACGAGGAGGAGTTCAAAACACTAAACAATTCCGAGAGGAGGATGAATGTACCTTTCAGCAATTATTTTTAAAAATAGCATTGAATTGGGTCACTTTACCGAATATATTTATTACCTTACAAGGTGTGAATGATTTTTGCTAATTCATGAAGTTTCCGATCCCGAAAGTGGATACCTAACGTCATTTTTACTGCCTCAACGAGTTCACCCAACGACGTTTGGAGATTTGATAAATACTCTCTCAATTGCCTAGAATTATCGATACATGGCAGTTTGATTTCCACACATAGCCTGTGGCAAATTCAATTACTCAACAAACAGGCCATTCGATTTATATACTCCAAAAATAAATGAAAAAGAAATAACTGATTCAAATGCACTCTGTTCAAGTTGGCATTATTTTATTATGGTGAGCTGAGGATATCCATGGGAAAATGTGATGTTATCATCCTCTAACGATTGCAAATTGGGATAATGAGAAAACAATATGCTGTCGTGGGTTTTTCAGACTAATCCTGGTTTGAATACCCATAAATGACGATTCTGGGAAATTTTAATGTGAAGGATGAAAACCGGATTATCAAGGATCGGCGTATAACGAGGGGATCATAAAAGTAGTTATCTCATATTGGACTTATTCCACAACAAACGAGAGTGGCCCCAGACCTAGAAGTTCACTAACTGGTTACTCCAGTAACAGGGTGAGTACGAATCCCCTTCCAGAAACGTGGGGAATCGACGATAATACCCGATAAGGACGCCGGGTTTCGAAAGAGTAACGGTCTTACTGATCCATTAATTTCATAAAGTTTTACGTTTGTGGGACCCGCAATTATCTCGATCTCTGCCTTCGGTCCAGAACTGGGTGGGAAACGGTGGCTGGGAGAGGAAAGGAACCAACTCCTTCCACTGATTTATAATCGTTTATCGGAAGAGGCGATTTACTAATAAGTCCACGCGCCTCTGGATTGCTGGCATTATTCTCTGAGTTCCCTATTTGGAAGCAGCATAGGATACCATCATGGAATCAACCTAATTACATCAAAATCAACTGTTTGTTGACCATTTATTTGGCAAATCGTGCAAAGGAAAGACTCTTATGTGCATTATAATGCAGGTATACCTCTCGAGCGGAAGAAAATTAGGCACAACCCTGCAAATTTTTCCACAACGGTTCGTAATCTTCAGTCTACAACAGTTCTCTGTCTACGGTATCCTTGTGAATCCCATAACCGGAATATATAGAATATTGAGCTAAAATATTGTTTGAATAGGTACCCATAAATTATTTATATTAACTTTAATTCATATTAACTTTAATTTATAAATTAAAGTTAATATGAATTAAAGTATCAATACCATATTGTTTGATCATAATATAATATATTATAATATTTTAATATTAAAGATTTAATTATTAACAATGATATATATAATTGTTATAATATCTCATAATATTATTCAAAGATATTACGAACATAATAATATTATTATCATGTGTCTATCATAATAATATCATGATAGATTATTCATTTATATAAATGAGCAGGTTATCGATACCACCTCCCTCCTACCACTTCCAGTTGTGTCGTATAGTTATGAGGATATTTTATACATAACAGATATCTATACAGGAGGTACAGGAGAGTTATGTACAGAAGATAATTAACATTAGCTGGAAAATTTGAAGTGTTTAAAGTGCTGTGCAGTGTACCGACAGACGAAAAAAGCACTCCTGACCAATGCTCCGTCACGTTCTTCCGAAGCAGTAAGGAATGAGCTCAGAGTAGATTCGTTGTAAAAGGAGATGAAAATATAGGAACCGTGGGATGGGAAAATTGGGAAAAATAAACTTCTATGTTCTATAATGTACGATTACAGCCCTTTAGCATTTGCTTTCCCCAACGGTGTTACTTCGAAATTTCATAACTTCCCATTTATAATCAACTCATTTATGGCTAAGAGACTAAGGATTTATGCTTTGGTTAGGTCCTCATAATTAGATGTCAATTAAGTGTCTTAATTCACCGGACAAGGGAAAGAAAGGGAAAAACTGTTTCCCATCGGCTTTCTTTGGTCCTTCTTATTATTCGCTGGAATCACCTCCTGGATGAGTTATTCACTGTTTAATTAACTTTTTCAACTCTTGGAGAGCGTTTTTAATTTACGTATAACATAAGTGAGAGTGGCGGTAAAGAGAAGCAGCCGCTCACCGAGGTGTAAAGAGGGATGGACAAAGTTGCCCCTTTCAACTACCACTCTGGGAAAATAGAATCGAACAACACTTTTTATGATCGACATACCTAGAACTGTTATGAGACTGACAAAGTTTGATTGTTTCCAATTTTCATGCAGCTACCAACTTCCACTCATGTATGGGTCATTCTCAGTTAAAGTGCCTCACTTGAGCTGCAGAGCAGTTTTTCTGCAATGGTGATAGATAGAAATGAGGGGAAAATCCGGTTGAGTAGTGCATCATTCAGGGAATCCCCTGCGCTAGAACGAACGTCTTACCCCTATTCGTTCATAGGTAAATACATTTTAGAACAGTCAAAATGTAACTCCCCTGGATGTACCACTCCATCGGTTGGCTTCTTCATGAGCTCACTGCTTCTGTGTGTACTAGTGATCTGAATTGGTGCGGCAGCTCATTCAGTCAGGAAAATAATATAGTTTATGAGTATTTGCATGAATATTTTTTTCAAAATGAGACCGTGTTTCAACTTATGGTTGTCCCCAGTGTCGAACACACGTTCCCCTGTCAATTTTCACTCTGAACTGGGCTGCGTCCAATGGAGGGAAATTTAACGGGGGAGAGGAGGTGGCACGCCTGGTTCCTTACCTCTCTAGCCCCGCCATTTTTTGGGAGCTCAGCCCACGTTGAACGACAGTAATGAGAGGTAAGTGATTGGAAACAATATGTCTTTTTTTTTGCTTGTAGCTCCCCTGCCCGCTCTTCTGTCTTCTCCTTTAGTGCTACATTTTTTGTTCTTCCATTTTCTATTAGTCCCTCAGTAGAGGAGTCCACTACACTAATCAAAAGTTTTTAATATTCACTTGAAGAGGAGTAAATTAAGAAAAACTAATAAAATGTAACTCCCCTGTGTTACGTACGCCGTCCGCGGCACTTTGCCCAGTTAGCGTTGTGCTAAAATTATGAAATTTGGTTTACAGATTCGGATCAACCCTACAATGATCCTCGACGCTTTTGTTCACAACGAATTTTGAAATTTTGAAATCAGATGGAACGGTATATTATCTTCGATAATGAACCATTGGAATCGACAAAGAAACAAAATTTTTAACCCCCCCCCCCCCCGCAAAATGTGTTGGTTTACGTTCCACGACACGTAGATTCAGAAAATCGAATAAAAAAAAATCCGTCCGTGCGTCGTACGCCGTACACCGTACAACGGCCCAGTTAGCGTTGAGCTAAAATTGCAAAATTTGGTTTCCGGGTTCGGACCAGCCCCACACCCTAGCTCAATAGGAAGGGGTTTAAAACAAACTTTGAAATTTCGACGATGTCATATCTCGAAAAATTTCACTGAACGCTGTAATTTTTAGTTCAATTTTGAATGACCTGAAATATTACCAAATTTGGGGTTGATGGTTTTTTTCAACGAGTAGAGGTTGAACAGGTCTGAAATCAAGGTTTTGGTCCCTCAAATCTCCGTTGATTTTTCCCCCACAAACTAAGGGCTTATGTCCTGGTTTCACCGTGTAGCTAATCTATTTCTCCATAACCATCCCTACTTTGACAATTCAACAGCCCTGCCACGAACACTAGTTAGAAATATTTTACTGTTTTTCTAGGGTGTCACAATTTTCATACCAGTTTTTATTTTATTTTTGAGGTTAGATTATGTAATGTCTCACAGGATAAAAATGGGAGATATACCAAGTGTAACCGGTCGTCCCACCGGCCAGGGATCGATTCTACAACTAATGTCTGATGAAACGTGTCTTATAAAATTATGTATCATCACATTTAAATTTTGACTGAAAAATGAGGGACTTATGGCCATTTTAGTGACTAAGGTCAAAAACAGAGAAAAATCTTAAAAGTGAAAAAAGTCGGATTTCAACAGGTATAAAAAAAAAAAATGTATAGGACACTTTTCATCAGAGATTAGCTGTAGAATCGATCTCCGGCCGGTGGTACGACCTTAAGGGTTACACCCTGTATATGTACTCGTATTAAGGCATTCGATATTCTTTCGTCTCTCGCGTGATACGACAATTCCTTGTTTGGGGTTGTTATAATGAATATACAGTACTTGAATGTTGCTTGTGGCGACTTAGAAAATGAATGAATGAAAAAACAGGAGACCCGAAATTTTTCATGCTTCGTAGCTCGAGGATGAAGATCTTCAAACAGTAAATAACTCCTGTTCATCTGAGTGGAGTTCATGATGGGACGAGAAAAAAAAGGATGGACGCTGTATCGTCGGTGTAATCCCATTTTACGTAGACCCAGTAGCTCTTTGCTCCACAAGCCAGGAGGTCCGTTCACATCCAATATAACCCCGCGAAGCCGTGAATACCGGCATCTTCCCTTTTGTGAACGAGCAAGTGGAATGCTGGGTCACGCCTCCGCACACCTGCGGCATTAGACTACGATTTTTTTGTGGGGCGTTTGTTTTATTTATTTATTTTTTGTTTCACCAGCATGTTTCTTCACTATTACTTTAAAGGGCATCATGTGTTTTTATCGATATCACAATTTTCTCTCGGCTTGTAAAAAACTGGATTACCTATCGCCAGCACCGCCGTTGGAATAACAGGAATTGGAACACATAGGAATTTATTTTCACTTGTTTCGATGTCGGAGAACTACGTTTGACCAGAGCAAACGTTTGATTAGACAATCTTAAAATCACTAAAAATAAATTATATAGTTGCGAAAACCCCGGTTCTACAATTTATGAAACCTTCCAAATCAAAACAGGAATGTTCCTTAAAGTTCTCCGAGGTAATCCGAAACTATCCTCGTACAACTTGACAGAAAGGCTTTCACAAATATTCCCATCGATGACATCGATGGCATCATTGACAGCTTGACAGCTATTCCATCAACTAAGTTCTGGAGCAACTGATTATTTCCAAACATTTGCTGCACCGAACGCATTGCAGTACTCTCAGGCTATTGGAGAGTTTACTCAACCAAGAGAAGCGTTTTAAATCTGCGGATCGCTGATTCCGACAGTTATCAGTTCGATAGGTTTCTTGGTTGTGTTACTCAGCCATTTTATACTCCAAACTCCTGAATGACTTAATGACTTGATAATTATTATCAACTCAGACAAAATAGTCAGTATGAAATCTTGTATTTATAAATGTACTCGATTAATTGGTTACCCCAAAAACGTATGAACCCTCGTGCATCTTCCTCGCCCGCAGTTCATGATTATGTAGATCATTGAATTCAACCATCAGAATGTGATGAACTTGGATACTTTTGGATGAAGTAGGATATTATCCTAATGATAATATTATTATCATACGTTCATATTTCTGTGTTCGTTCATATACACCCCACTCATCACTTCTCTGTAATCAGAATCGATTTTGTAGGCCGCCTACCATATTCTCACCTTCACTAGAACCAGAATGTGTAATTTTTCTTAAATATACGTACTTAAGTGTACAAGGCAGTTTTCCCTCTGCATACATAAAATCCTTGCCACAAGCAAACTCCGTTCTTGTCCGTTCATTTCTTGACATTTCTTATGGGGATTATGGAGATATACGTATACAGTCTTCAATCGGTCCCTGAACAAGAGGCAAGTGATGCGTAGTCTGCGTAGAACCCAATATTATTGCTACTTCAATAACTTAGGGTGTCTCATTTCATATTTGTTCATTTAGATGGCAGTCCAACTACCCACACTCTAAGAGACGAAATAAAGTTATTTGATTAACGATGCAAAAGACAACCTCGTAGAAACCCAGTTATCAACCCTCAGACTAGAATCAGAGCTGCAAATAAAACCGCAATCCTTTGACCAAGAGGTCCGTAGATATAAAATTCAACGGGAAATATAACCTCGAAAAAAAGGTTTGGTAAACAGATTACTTCTAGGGAAGGGGAATAATTTACAACGGGAGAAAAGCCAATAGACGTTTCGCTTGGCCGGGGCTGATCCGATTTTTCATCAAGACCGTTGTAAGAGGACCAGAAGCCATAGGAAACGTAAAGGAAGAGATTTCGAAGAGGGGAAATGCTTTGATCTCATTCAGCCTTCCACGTTGAGTGGCAGGTAACGATTTTTCCCCTTTCACCTCCCCACTCTTGGAATGACTACTTTAATTTTGTTTTCAAGGGTTCAATCGCAGCCCCATAGACTTTTTCGAGGAGTGATCGGGTCAAAATACTGGAGGTTAAATAGATAAAAATAAGATAAAATAAATTAAGAATAATAAGAGATTTATAGGATATAAGAATTTATAAAGTAAATAGATAAAAATAATTTGGATTTTTAACTTCCGCAAAACGCATTTCCGCACTTCTTGGCTGCTTTGTGTCTTTGTGGGCAGAGTATGCTGAGACAAATCTGGAAAGTAGAGTATGGTACTGAAGAAATAACTGAAATACATAGACTCGTAAAGAACGTTGGATTGGATAAAAACTCTGCAAATTCTTGACATAACGGTTTATTACCTTCTTTGAGCAGATCACCCTAATCCAATTAACGAAATGATAGATGAAACTTTAGCTCAACATCCGAACTTAATTTGTTTAATCAAATAAGTAGGTACCTATTGTTTAAACAATTTCAAAGTCAGGAAACCGAATGAATATTGCATTGTCATCCATTTGAGACCCATGTTTAAAATTTCAAGTCTCTAGCTCAACATCCAAGTTTGATTTGTTTAAACAAATAGGTATTGTTTAAACAATTTTACAGGAAAAAAACCGAGTGAACATTGCACTGTCATCCATCTGCGACCCATGTTCAAAATTTCATGCCTGTAGCTCAACATCGAAATTTAATTTGTTTAAACAAATACTAGGTATTATTTAAACAATTTCAATGATAAGAAACCGAGTGCATATTGCATTGTCGTCCATTATCGACCCATGTTTAAAATTTCAAGACTCCAGCTCATCATCAAAATTTAATTTGTTTAAACAAATAGGTATGGTTTAAACAATTTCAATGTCAAGAAATCGAGTGAATATTGCATTTTCATCCAGTTCTGAATATATTCACAATTTAAAATCCCTAGCTCATCGGGAACTTATTATTGAAAGTAGTGAAAATTATTATTAATTATTTATTATGAATTTACTCGATATCGGAAAACCATGTTCTATTAGAATCTAGACCCCACAGGCTGCCGCGTGATTCACCTTCATGTTGACGAATTTTGATTTGCTCGAACTTTGAACCATCATTGTGAATTGTGAAGTCTTAAAAATTTCAAAAAATGAACACTGCATTTTTCGAGATATGAAATTTTCAACATTTCAAAATTTGTTTTGAACCCCTTGCCCTTAACCGAATGTTATGAAAAGTTTCGAGGATCATTGTGGGGCTGGTCCGAACCCGTAAAAAACATTTCGTAATTTTTGCTCAATGCTAACTGGGCAAAGTGCCGCGGATGGACTGATTTTTTTTTAATTCGATTTTTGGAATCTACGTATCTTGAAACGTAAACCCTCAAATTTTGAGGGTGGGGGGGGGGGGGGGTAATCTTTTGTTATTTCTTGTATCGAAGATAATAAACCAATAATAAGGGTGTCAAAACAGTTAGGTAGGTACTACTTATTGTAGTATAATGCGACTTATGAACCCCTAACACTCTAATAACACCAAACTCTTCTGTCACCAAATATTAAATATTAAATAAACAAATGTTTTTTATTGTTGGAAAACAATTATTGTTAGTTGACTTTGTGAGATATGGAAGACCAATGCCAAGTTCGCTCACTACTAGCAATTGGCATGAAGGGAGCTTATCAATAAATGATTCCTGTGACATTGAGAATTGGAGGATTTTCAGCGGAAGGGCATTCCAGGAACTTGCCTGTCACTTGGCCGATCAGAGGCTCCAGTGACAAGGCAGCCTATCTGAGTACCTTCAGAAGAGAAACAGCGGGGGGGGGGGGGGGGGATAACTACCGGTTTGAACCTTACTAGGGAGGACCCCCGTAGAAATCCAGATAATCTTACAAACATTTGCTGAACATGGCCAAGTTTAATTATGAATTGGAAATCGGACTATCGAGACATTGTACCTACAACGATTAACCACGTACCATAAACCACGTTCCCAGTCGAGGATACGTATATGATTCTGGGGCTCTTAGATTTTAAGGCAAACTGCTCCAGATGCAATTTCCCAATTTTTCCCAAATCGAAACATGTGGGTGAATAATAACTACAGTTAGGCAGTTTCCTCGAAAGGTTCAGTCCGATTTGGAAGCAATCCATATGGAACCATCAACAGCTGAAGTACCTAGGTACTCTCATTACTACCACTCCATCAAAACGTTGAGCGCGTTGCAAGGATTTACCATCTCTCTTGTTCAAAAATCGTTTACCCACCATTCATAACTCAATATGGTCCCTACAAGGCCTATATAGGTACCGACGAGCTCGAGATTTACTTCCTTTTCGCAGTTTAACAAAATAATACATGATATACCTACGCACAGCACAGGGGGTTCTATAAATACCTCATCCTTCCATATTTGTTTGTAGTAGGTAAATAACGCACACCACACGCTCCTACAATTCCAGTATCCTGTTCTAAATTTAGAACCAATCAGGATACTGGAATTGTAGGAGCGTGTGGTGTGCGTTATTTACCTACTACAAACAATTATGGAAGGATGAGGTATGGAATAGGTTCAAATACTGTCATTTTGATATACATGTGTTACCTATATTTTATGACTGAAATAACATAAGGAATTTCTCTCAGTGTCTAAGTGCAGATACTGTCGTAGCTTCTTCATTAAAAGGCGAAAAAATCCCCATATGAAGTGAAGGTTGTTTCATCATTTCAAGAAGATACCTTCACAACCGTTCAAACCGAATAGCGTTCAGTCGCCCACTAATAATCATCGGAAATGCCTATTGTGGATTTTTTATTCGAGTGGCAGCGCTCTGAAATTTTCTTTGTAGTCGTTCGCAATATCCGAGATTGCGTAGAGATTGGTTTGAATCGACCAATCATTGAATCACCAAGGTGATTCGTACAGTGAATCGTCTGAAACAACCACTACCTACGTGAACATTTTCAACGCAATTTCGGTGATTCATATTTCATTTGAATTCATAATATGAATACATTATGATATATCGGTCCATGAAAGAAAGGTAATTTCAAATAATTATTGGTAGGTATATGCCGACGTAGGTACAAGCAATAACCTCTGAATAATATTATATACTATATAATTAAACTACGCTATTATTGTGCCACAATATTACTGTATAATCTATTATATAAAACTCTAAGTTTGTCTGGTTTTTTTTGTAATTCAGAGACAACCAAACAGCTGAACCAATTTTGATATGGATTGCTCCATTGTGACCAGCAAGTTGCAGGGATGGTTTCTGTCGATACCTGCTTCCTATATCGTGAACGAGACTTACCTTAGTGACGATACAGATAGCTGTCAAGCATTACGACGTGATGTAGTAATAATTATGAATATGCTGTCTAACTATCTACAGGAATCTGTCACGCGTGTGAAGTGAGCCACTGTCAAGCAAAGGACAATGTTTAGGACATGTCATGTTCTAAACATCTGCCTTTGAGATTGACCCAGTTTCAGCAATCAGGATAGCCAAAAATTGAACTGTACAGCGCCGGGAAGAACAAACTCGACGTTTTAGGCACTACACAGGCTAATTCAACATATACTTACAAAAAAAAAAAAAAAAAAAAAAAAACGTACATGCCTACATACAGTTCTACATTTAACCACTTATTGTGAACGACCGGATGGTCTTTAAAAATTCTCTGAGCCAAAATCCATTCAAAGCTATTATGTTCAAAATTTAATGATCTATACATATAATAATAAACCCTCGTGGACAAATATGCAGCGTTTTTTTATTCGATTTCATGGCGTAACGTATCTTGAAACGCAAACCGACCAATTTTGATAGGGAGTAAAACTTTGTTTTTTTCTTGGTCGTTTCAATTAGTTCATTATTTATATTAATGAACCAAAAAGCTGACGTGCTGAGTGAATTTCTAGGTCAATTGAAAGGGACAAGATGTAAAGGCATCCCAAAAGGATGAGGACTGACTCCACGTATGGAATATTCTCAGGTTGTCCATGTTGTTGATTATATTGTGAGCGTGGGTAAGCGAAACTTCGGGAGAGCCAAATGAGTGGGCGTACTAGAATACCTATATAGATTCCGGTTGCGAAAGGGACAAAACAGTGTTATATCAATGGATGTGGTGAGTCACCACTGGTGACCCTACTGCTGTAGTTATCCAGCCTTAACTCTCCTTCAACATTGAAGTGACTGAGTAGGTATTTTTTACGCTAGAGGTAACGTAGCTGATATTCTGTGAAAATGTATGTATTCTCTACAGTTCTATTTCAACTTATTTAGTCATCGATATCCACGAATTATCAGGCGTGTACCTAGCTCTTGCGATATAATGGTTACTAGGGCTTAATAGTTGCATATTCGTAGAGGTCTCCGCATACCAACCAAAATCCGTCCGTACGCCGAGCACGCCCAGTTAGTGCTAAAATTACGAAATTTGGTTTAGGGTTCGGGCCAACCCCACAATGATCCTTGAAACTCTCTATAGCCCTAGGTCAATGGGAGAGGTTTCAAGACAAATTTTGAAATTTGGTAAATTTCATACACGAAAAATTCAGTAGAAACGGTATTGTTTTCAGTTCACATTTAGATAGAATTAGATTTTTAGAATTTTTTAAGAACATTTGGAGCTTTGTACGACCAGCCGTGCGTCCATAATGAGGGCTCAAAGTTGGAGCAGATCCAGAGTCGTCAACATGAGGGTGAAACATGCGGCAGCCTGTCGGGTCAACGTTCATACTGCCCCAGCTGATTCGAACAGCACATGGTTTTCAGATATCGAGTTAATGACTAATAATTAGTAAAAATTAATAATAACTATTAATAGGTACCTAACTAATAATAATAGTGATTAGTGAAACTTATTAATAGCTAAGAATAATTAATAATAATTTACACGAAGTAATTGATAATAAATATTTTAAAAAATTAATGATAATTCATAATAATAATTAAACTTCATTCATTTAGGGATCTAGACAGATGGGTGATCTGTACAAAGAAGATAATAAACCGTTGCGTCAAAAATTTGCAGAGTTTTGGTTTCTGATTATATACCCGAACATTTTTACTCGAAAAAAAAAAAAAAAAAAAAACCCTCTACGGTCGCCTTTTCTGAAACGTTCAAGGCGAACCGGCTCGATACACTGATTGGCTGTATTCTGTGAGAAATCTACCCTCAAAGATTGAGGCGATGGATCTTTTCCCGTGTTTGGAAAGAAGAGGAGAGCAGGATTTCTTTAGATACTGAAGCCATTATGGAAATCCTCAATTAGGATGGATAAGTTCGTAATTGTTAACGATTCGACAGCGGTATTTATATCGTTACCTTCGTCTAATATCTTATGTGAACCTTCATTACTGAATGATCAGTATCACACATCGTTTGAACTCCACTGGCTTGTCGAAAAGTTGAAAAAAAAATTGTTTGATGAGAATGTTTAACTTCTTTATCATGTCATTCCCAGGTTTTATTTGAACCCATAAAAAGAGGTCAGTATATTTCGAACTGAGCGAAAATGTAAGCTTTACGACGAATTCAAATTTGTCCTGGGGGTTTAATGGTTTAACCATCGAAATGGGAATCTGAAGGCAACTCGCTATGGGTTATTATTGGAATAACAGGAGTGGTAGCCTTGAAGTTGAATTTCCATCTAAAAACTCAACTGTAATACGAGAGAGCTAATATTCAAGTTCCCCTGCAATCAGCCTGCTTTAGGTTTTCTTCGAAAAACCGGTAGGTAGGTACTTCCAGAAACAAATGTTTAAAGGTCAGCTTTGTTTGATGAATTGCAGAAATGTCAAGACTAAGTATCCACCACTTGGGAAAACGATGAGAATGGGAAAACAATGTAAACTTAGGATGTAATGTCACAACGAGATAAACGTCACGAAACGTAATCGATCGTTCGATGCCACGCCGTCATAAGAAAAACGACCCACAAGGCCTTTCCTTTCTCTCGCCATTATCGGGTAAAGACATTTCGTTGAATCGCAGTTTCATCAATTTTATCAATCGGAAAAATACCGTTTGTGTCCTGATCACATTGTTTGCAGCCTGTTTACCATAACTTAGATCTAAAAACTGAAACTCGCTGAAGACTACCTGAACTTCACTGTTGATTTATGATTTTCAATTATGAACTGAAATAGAATCGACCAAGAGGACATTTTCAAGTCCCCTTTCAAAATTGGTAGATTAATGTGTCAAATCAAGTAGAATTCAAACATTGATTTGGATTTTTCTTTAACAATTGACAACTTCATGTAGATTACACTTCTTTATAGATCACTACATACGCAGTGTGGGGTAAGCTCAAATATTTCATTATTGCAACTAATTTGTAAAAAAATCATGCAAGACGATAACGGCACTAGTTATCTTGACATCGCTGTGTAGATTGATGTATGCGAAGGATCGTAGAGATCTTGGAATGATTTCAAGATAACGGTAATGAGCTCATAGGAAACAGCTTGAGCGCCAGAGGAAACGCGACTCGTAATGACTGTGAGACTAAGCTTAACTGTGTTTACGGTTGAATGGCCTAATTCGAGGTCGGTGATTAGAATCCAACATCGGGGAATTAGTTAGAGCCCCCTAGTCCTTCAGCAGGCAGCAACAATGCTGCACATTCCGCCGCTATGGCCCTACAACCCTTTCTATTGTACCCTTCAAATCTCGCCACTCCCCCCTCACAGTCAATTCACGAGAGCGAGATTCTCTTCAGATTGAATATTGATCAAGTTCCCGGCACAAACGGAGTATGGGAGTTCATATCGTGGGATGGCTCCATTTTCCGGTACACAAGACCGTTATAATATCGTTCGGGGAGCAGACTCCGAGAGGGTTAGGAAACTTACAAAATAAGCTGGTCGAATGGCAACCTCACACAAACCAACTTCCAAATGGGAGTTCGAAGTACAAAGACTGGGTCCACGCTTTACAGTCTGAACATCCCGTCACAGTGACGCCTTGATTTGGGGGGAGATATGCGGCATTGCCACCGTTCATATCGAATTGGCTGTTCATCTGTTGTAGACTAATCGCGAATTTGAAACACACTCCCACCATTAAGTGATACAATAAATAGACAACAAACATAATATAATATTATTGCAATATAACACATTGCGATAATTAAAATTTAAAAAGATGATTAGCTATTTGTCATTGAAACGCTGTGAAACCTGTGATCATAAATATTATGTCGGAAAATTATGTTAGAAGAAGGTTGTAAAAGACGTTAGTGGCTCCTAAAAAACCAGAAAAGAAACAACTAGTATAGGACATCGTTTATTTCCATCCGAAAATGTTTACAAAATCACGAAAACTGTCTATTGGGAACGATTTCTAACATTACGAATGTTTTGGTCTATGTTACTGAGAATGACTGGTATATCTAGTATACCTAGGTTCATATGCAAAAGTTTTCATTTGAAAAAGGTAGTACCTAATATTGTTTATGAAACGTAGATCATTAATTACTTACTTAACTTGGTCCTCATCCCTTCAATATTTATTATTTGGTCGAACCCCGTCTGAATCAGTTTCAATCTACTAAGATTCAACCAAGGAACAGTACCCCTGTTATAGATGTTTTTTGGTTAGTTATGTATTTTGAACCTTTTAGCAAATTTTCGAAGAAAAGGAAGCTATTTTTCTAGGTCCAAAATTTTAAAACCTTCAATACCAAAATGAGTTTATAGACCTATAACTATACGAAACAACTGAAGTAATGCGCTAAAATATTGTTCAAACTGGTCACCAGCTGGTAATTTCCTGGAGAGAGAGGGGAAATAACTAGCTCATGGAGGGTCTATAAATTATTTATATAAATGATAAGTGGAACATATATTTGGTGAAACATTATTCAGAGTTAATTTAAATAGGAATAATACTGGGGTTTCTGCTTGTATCTGCGGACGTCGGCAATAAATGAAAGTTATTGCCTTGGCTAACTGAACAAGAAGAAAAACATGGTAAGTGGTTTTTTGAAGTTATATAACTCGGCTCCCTTCAGACCTAGCAACTTGAATCTTTTAGGGATGTTTCACCAAGGGGATCTACATTAAATCTCAAGTTGGTCGGCTGTGGACCAGTCAAAGTGGTCAAAATTAGCCTAGATTTATGTTTTTTTGTTCCAAATTTTTCTTGGGTGAGACAATGGGTTAAATCTTTGAAACGGCCCTGATTCGTGTTATAAGGAAGATCTGTGCAATATCTCAAGTCACAAAGTATATACCCATCCCCCATTCTATACACTACGGAGATTTCGTTGTATGCGTGGTTAATTAATTTCAATCACAGTTGCTACTGAGGCTACCCGGTCATTTCTTGAAAACAAAATGTTTTTTTAATCGAGAAAGTCCAATTCCTGCATATTTTGCGAGTTAAAAACGCAGATAAAACGTATTTAAGAATGAAAATGTACAAAACGTAATCGGATGAAGGAGATTAACCCTATCCGCTTTTCTGAGTATTTAACCAAGGTTCTAAGCTTTTTAATCTTCTTCTTTTTTTTATCCTCTGTTATCTCCATTGAAGTCAGAGAGCATAAAAAACGAATCAAAATTATCTTCGACGAGATCATTAGCAGCTGTGCCCCACCCCACTACTGAAGTATACCCTAAGGACGTTTGCTCTCTTGCCCTGAAGTTTCCACTTCCCCCCCAAGAAAGTCAAGACTCATTCGGCAGCTCTGTCGAGCCAAGTGATTTTTTTTTTACCCCAAGATTTTGTTCTCTCCTCTTCTTTCGTTTATTTTAATGAGAACGCTGATTAGCGGATCCTTCGTTTTCCGCTCCTTAGGACATGTGGTGAAGAAAGAGGAAACTCATGAACCGTAAGGGTTCGTGGGCTCTTCTTCTGGTTTATTATTTTAAATAATGTTTCCCAACGGTTAAATTTCCCAACTCAGATTATGTTTATTCATAAACCGATAATTCCCCTGCATTAGCCAAGGAAACTCTTATTGAACCGACTATGGTCCTCGAGATGGTAGCTCAACGTCGTTGGGAAGGGGTCACAAACTGGTCAGAATGGGATTCGTCATGGGCGTTGAATTTGATATAAAGAATGTTTCAAGACCACTCCGCCATTGCGGTTTGTAGTCTGGGATATTTGAAAAACCAAAAAGTATAGTCTTACCTCCATAGGAACAATTTGCATATTTAAATTGGAATATCGATTCACTATGGAACTGTTTGATCGCTTAAATATTTTTGGCTGAGTTCTGCTCCACCTGCCGCCACAAGTTCTTGCGAACGTACCTATTTGGTTAGTGGGCAGAAGGAAATTCAATTCTTTTGTGTTTACAGGTATGCCATTTTACATGTAAATATTTGTCTTTCTGTCAATAAAAATCATATTCTTTCATTCATTCACTATGTGTATTCAACAGCATGGAGTCCGATAAAGTTGCAGTGAACCACGTTCAATTTCTACCCAACTGTTGCGAGGTGAGCGGGATGCGGTGGGTGATGAAATTCACTTTAAAAACACCAAGACAAACAATGGAAAATGTAAGTTCTGGGTTCGGGAAAAAATTACAGTATGGAGGGAGAAACGTGTTAGTAAAGACCGTTTAGTGGGGAAGAACAGCATAATATTATTTTTTCATTTAATGTCACTTCAAGGGACAATCTGAGATCCGCCTTCTTAGTACTACGTCCTAGTATATATACTAGGAAGTAGTATATATTATATATAATTATTTATCTTTGATTGCTCTAATTTGGGTGGTTCTGAGATTTAAGTTCAATCTCATTGTGACAAGCTTCAAGAATGAGAACTGTTTGTTGCTACACTAAACTTGCGAGTACGACGAAGCGAAATAATTAAAAATCAACATACGGAGTGATTGATCAATATGTTATCACAGATCATTTGTTGATTCAGAGAAAGGTCCGTTTCATGATGTAGTATCATTCGTTAGCTAAGGTGGTCGTTCTCAAGAGACTTCAAGCGTTTTTGTTGGATGAATAGATGATGATCAAAGGGGGTCTTAACTTGATCGATAGATTACGAAAAACTAAAAACCCAAACAATGAATAGAATTTGTAGAAAAATAGTGAACCTCCGTGGATGGTTAGTAGGGTTCTTATTTTCGAACTCGTGTCCGGGATAAGATGTCAAAGGAACCCGATATAGGAGCAGTAAGGACTCTCTTTCTTTTGAGGTTTTGCATGACCTCCATTCGACACGAACAAATCCATTAAAAGCAAACGAATTGTTGATTTGTGTAAGGCCATCAACATTTCTGCATCAGAAATATGTTGTTCAGAGCATTGTAGCTCTCTAACGTATATTAAATGGAAATAGCTATCAAGGGACAAAGCAAAGCAATCAATAAATGAAACGGTTCTGTCGATACATCGATACTTCTCTAGGGAGAGGGGTGGGGGGGTCCTTTGTTTTTCCTTCAAACATAGAATCAAAATTGCATTTGGGTCTGGCTATTCGCTGGCACTGCATCCCCTAACCAGAGGTCAAATACCCTGAAGGCACTAGTTAATGAAGTGAATTAATTGCAGACAGTACACTCCCCACACTCCCCATTTGCGAGTTAAATTAAACTAAAGGCAACCTACTGATTGATGTGTTGTGTGTAACTAACGACTCGTGTAAAATTAAGGAACGTATAACTAACATTTATTATAACAAATATATTCACATTTATTTCTGTACGTAGGTATGTATCAATTTTATTTATACAAATTTTGTCTCTCATTTTTCTCAATTTTTGAACAACTTAATTGGATTAACGAAGCCTCACCTCTTTCTTCTACATATCTTCAACCAAGAACAAGTAAGATCAAGGAGAGGGAGCTCCAGAACTTGCTGTAGAATAGTCATGAACATTCCCAAGCAAGGTTCTCGCTAACATACCTAACGACTCCGACAAGTTGTATGCGTAGTTACGCAATACTAATAACGGTAAATGTTCAGTGTTGCGTACGTACTCTCAAGGTTGCTAACCTTACAAGTACGTACGATTTAATCATCTGATCTGCAGGATGGTAATTGAGCTGAAATGTTGAGGATGTCATGGTGAGTTTTCCCAATCAAACTCTAAGCCTTAATAGTAGGGCTGGATGAGCGATCTAGCAAAAACCACTCGGTACTGGGGAGCAAAGGAAAGTTGAACCCCTAGTTGATGTTATGAAAGGTTCTAGGGTCAACCTTGTCTTATAGAATTTGGAAATTATATTTGAAATTTACATGTTGAATGACCTGAACCATGACAACGGCGAATGATCAGATCGTTTTTCAATTCAATTTCCATATTCTTTGTAATCATTAGAACACTAAACGTTAATCGTTAATCATTAAAAATAATGATCTAAACTTAAGTGCCAATAAACAAATTGCATAACCAACCCATGGGCTGATTGCTTCAAGTAGCTGTCGGAATTTATTGTCGGAGGAAATGATTACAAATGATCTAAAGAAGATAAATTACATCGCAACACCGCCTCTTTCGCTGTTTTCATCAACCCTTAACTGCATCGTTTGTGGCCGACTGAAGGAACATTTAGAGATACACGTTTCTTTTTCTCTAACGTTTCCCAATAGAAAATTCAAAAATAACCTGTGGTGTACCTACTCAACTTTCTCAATCCGCTATACTATGAACGTCCCATTGAAAAATAGCGGGGCAAAGGAGAGTATAGGTTGTTCACTGTGCTAATTCATCCAAATTGAAGCCCGTCCACGATTCAATTTGTGGCGCTAGGGATAGAACGAATGGCACTCTCGTGGTTTTATTTATCTCGGGAAACACAGAGATGTCGATAGGGGTAGGAGAGGGTTAACAAAAGCGGAATTTTCATCCAGTGGAATAAATAAGCGGAACAGCGTCCTAGCATAGCATTCCCCTGCTACTCCCTGGTTTTTCGACACCCTTTCCCGTTTGAGTAGAAGGCCCATTCGAGCCTTGATGTAGCTAAATTCTTCTCTTGCGACCTAAATAACTACCATGGTTAAAGCTGAAACTATATTGAAATACATTATTTATTTACCACTAATGCTGATTCATATGTTTAGGAGGTACTGACCCGCAAAATATGATCTACTAAATGCAAAGCACGAGGACGATTGATAATATCAATCAATATATCTATCGAATGACCAGGAAATAATATATTATATTATTTCCTGGTCATTCGATAGAATAGCTCGTGCCTTTTCGGCCGAACTCTGTTTTGTACCTAATGTCAGTGCGAAGTAGCTTGTGTTGGAAATATCTCAATTACAAATACAACCACCGGGATTCATATAACATGCTGTGGATGAACCTATTGCAGGAATGTCAACAAATCGTTATGCCTCGAGATTGATTAATCGTATGTTAAATTATATTATACTTGTAATAAGGACGTGGTTAAACTCAATGTAGAATATATATCTATGTACAAAGCCCGACGACTTTTAAATTAATCAGGCGAGGCCTATGTATAGATCCGCATTTCAACTGCTGAGCCTCAATAACGACATAGCAGTACATTATTCGTACAGCATTGCGACCTACGGCATACCTACATTTAGAATTTTAAAAGTTCTTTAAAAATTACCTTAGTAGTAGAAGGGGTGAAAATTGACGATTGCAAAGTTCCTGTTACCACATCTCAAAAACTCACAATAAGAACGGTATAGTTTTCGATAGCAATCTGAATCGATTCGTTGGACTGGTAGTGTATCTATACTGGTAGTATATCTCGCTTGCAGGCGAGAAATTAAAAGGGATAATAACGACTGAACTTACGTCTGTTATTCGCGTTTTATGCGTATTTTGTTTTGGTTCCATTTGGACCAAATCTCAATTTGTTGAGGTGATTAAATAATCTGAAATTAAATGAAAATGAAATAAAATGAAATGAAACGAGAAATGAAACGTAGTTCTAAATCCTATAAGGATTAACGTTTTTCAAGTGTCCACCATTCAAATTCCAATACAAGTAACATCTGAATCGCTTCTTTTACGCATTAATCCTGTAGCAAAAACATTAGGCTAAATAATTGAACATAATCAAGAGCTTAACTTTTCCTGTGAAACCTTTTAAGGCTCCATCAGACACTCATTTCATGCTTCGAAGCAGTATCAAATAAACTCAAGATTGATTTCCATTGGTCCAAGTTGTTATCTAAATGACCAAACCCCGTGCACTGACGGGTCAGCCGATATTGTTTATTGATTGACGAAGGGTTCCTTCATTTGATTGGCAACCTGCTTACGGAACCTTACGGAGCTGATACTCGATGTGATAGGCCGAAGTCGATGGGCATTGTTATGCATTAAAATTGTGACCACCACTATCGGTCATATGAGAGAAATTCCTGCTTTGCACAAGTCCAAAATGATGTTTTTCAAATGCCGTTCATATAGTCGAAAAATATATATTTTACAATGTTTAATATTTCAGGCCTACTTATTCAACTAAATGATAAAGTTATTAAAGTTGTTTATAAAGTTGTTTTTATTCAACTATATGATAACTTATCGCCCTCCGTGACATTTGAGTATTATAGTTCAAAATAGTTCCTTAGTCATTTTAACGGACTGGGCTGAGAGTATTTGAGATACAATCTCGGAAATACAACATCGATTGAATTATGGTGATGTATCGCGGTAACCTTAAATCAAGCAGCATTAAATGAAATTTTCCTATGTTTTGAAATGTATAAAAGAGAAATAGATGATATCTATTTCTCTTTTATTCATTTCAAAATATTGGAAATGCTGCTTGATTTTACAATTCGAGTAAACCAGCCCCTGACTTGGTTCACTCCTTTTCAAATACAACAACGATGAAATAAGCGTTAATAAATATTAAGAATGATGGTGTTCAGCAATTAGAATTCCTCTCGCTTTCCTTTCGCTATTATTCAAATCGAAGAGTAGTAGGATCGTCGGTAATTTTGGTTTCGCTAATTTCTAATTTATTTAAAACTACTAAGTTAAAATCGAAGAGGTACCATTTAGGTAGGAATACTGTTACGAATATCAAACTTTGCATTACAGACCACGGTCATTATCAATGTTCAGAAATGCCCTACAATTTTCTTTAAAATGTTTTTTTTTTCAATAGCTTTTATTCTAAAATTTGGCAATATATTTGAACTGACTTGGAATGAGAAGTACGATGAGGAGTGCAGAGCGAAGTGACATCTTCAGTGAAGTATCGTGTTAGATCATGTCACTGAGCGGGGGGAGCGGCACTATGATTCGCGTCGCGGGAAGGTGCGGGTGAGACTGAAACTATTACCCACGTAGCCAGCAGGGCTGGGCGAGAGGCGTCGGCGCGGCGCAGCCGTCGTGTGTACAGGGTAGGTTCATCAGGGTCTTAAGAAAAAAATTCGCGAGACTCGGGTCACTCATTAGTCCTTTGGATGTCGGATCTTTGAACCGTTCTCCGGAACCTATGAATCGAACGTATATTAAATAGGGAACTTTGGCCAACTAGAATTTCTTACTAGACTCGGTGAATCAGCGAAATAAAAACATATTGATACTCGAAAAAAAGTCTGGCGGCTGAAATTGTAAGCAGTGTTTATGGTCCTGACACTGTAACGGCCAAATAGGCCCAATTAGTTGGTTTCGTCGGTTCCTTTCGGGAAATTCTGACGTGAAAGATGCAGGAGGGCCTACCGTAAAAAATGACGATGAAATTCTGGGGATGATTAGGAAGCAGTGGCGGCTCCTGCCCTGAAACTCAGGGGCTGCACATAGATAAAGCGGGAATATGGCGAAGGGGACGGGACAGATGCTTTTCTCAGCCAAATACAAATTTCAACCATATGCAAATGGGATAAATCCTGTAAGCTTTCTCATCTTCAAATTACAAACGCGACTAAATACATACTTGTACAATAGACATGAAAAATGTTCTCTACCGGAAAACGAAATTCTGAAATAATCATAATGGAGTAAACCCATAAAATGTATGTTATTGTTAAAGCTGAAATGTATATCTGCCCAGCAAGAACCAACGTTGGGGTGAAAGCAACTCTCGCCAGGGAGGGGAAGGGAAGAGGATGGGTAGAGGAAACGGTTATGGGGAAAGTGAGGGGTTAGTGATCATTGAGATAAATAGTGAGGAATACAAAAATAAAATGAAACTATCGTATATAAATGGGCGATAACACCCCAGGAACAAAAATATCACGAATCGGGTGTCTACCCTAGGAACAAAAATATGTATCACCAACACCCATAGGTATCAACCCCAGGAACGAAGATATTACTGATCGGGCGTCTACCCCAGGAACGAAGACATCACTAATCGGTTGTCTACCCCAGGATAATTTGTTACTCACCTCACATCCGCAAAGCCAGTCAACCTTTTGGTAATATTCGGCGTTGAACTTCCGACACGAATCAGGACGATTTTTTACTCTCAATGTTTGCTTGATTCCAGGAAGTAAAGCCGACATCACGAATCCTAGCCTTATCTTCGACTGACAAACGGGAATAGTTGAGTTTGATGAACTCTACTGAATTATTCATCGTAGGAAAAAATAAAAAGGATAGGAAAACAGAAAAGATAAGCACTGGCTGATTTGAGATAAGAGCGCTGTAATCGCCGTCGACATTTCTCTGTCCAGCGATTGCATTATGTAGGTAATACACTCTCATTGTCCTAATATGTCATAACCGCAGATCACATATTAGTGTTGCGCTCTGAAAAGCTCTAATTGGCCAATCTCACAGGGCGACCCATTCATAACTGGAAAGTTATCAATGGGAATTCATAAGGAATTCGGGACAAGGGAGGGGAGCTGGAGCACGACCTGCCTTTTGCTCCAACCTGCTTTTGATTGGTCAGGTTTGGGCTTCCTACCAAGGCAGCTGTTTTGCGCGTTGATTCAAATAGCTAAATCCTTTTTTCTGTCAATATCCAACTTACTTTTCAAATGGGATGGGAGAATTTGGTTATTATTCTTGGTTTATTGGCTGGGGGTGCACATGCTCCTATGCTCGTATCAGCAGCCGCCACTGTTAGGAATGATCGGCGTGAGGGATGTCGCAGGGTTGCACAGGAGCTAAATATCGATCACAAAACTATGCTGAACCACTTACATAAAGCTGGGCTTAAAAGAACACTTGATGTTTGAGGAAGGAACTAGACCAGGGGCTTAGCGTCAGGAGAAGCGCAGGAAGCGGCGCTTCCCCACAAGAAATGAAGAATGTAGGTAGAGGTTGAATGATGAAAACATTTATTAGGATTAACAAAATATTTAATTATTCAATTGAAACTTTGCATCACCCGCTCACTATGCCACAGTTACCTACAGCTACCTACCTTAGGTGGTTGCTTTGATCACCAATCTCGAATCCCCGACTGGCATGGCCGAAGCCAAGTCATCTAAGTTGAAAACCACAGGGGAACCGCACGCTTCTAGCGACGTCTTCCAAGAACTTACCCCACAGCGTTATTTCTGGTTATTTTCACCTCAGCCGTCTAGCGCTTCCTGTTGTAATGCGCAGGCGCAGCTTTCGTATTATAGAATGCAGGAGGGGGGGAGAACTCCAACTTGTCACCCATTTTTAAGGTTCGGACTTATGTTTCTTTTGCAGATTTCGCTGTTGTTTGATTGTTCATAGTTTGAAGTTTTTATAATAGTCCTCTTTTCGGCTCAGCCGCATGTAGACTCACTTGCAGTTATACTCGTACCACTATTATAGTACCAACTCTTCTTTATGTAAAAATTACAGTCCACTTTCAGATAGACAAATTATCTTCCACTGTCTCCATTCATCCACTGTAATTACTCATCTTCCAAAACTTTAGCTACTGAAACGTTTCCACAACTTTGGGACCTGTGTGTTTTATTCCAAGGGTATTTCACGTGATCGCATTGCGAATATTGCTTCCTGTTTCCAGTTTCATAGTCAAAGAAGTGCGGAGGTGGAAAATACCAATCAGATTACGACACTCGTCGTCAATAGTGAAACATATTGTATTTACAAAGTATGGTACGTTTTCATTGGATTTCGCGGTAGTTTGATTGTTATTCTAACGGAAACAAGCCACCTGATCGTATATTTCCCGTTACATTGCCTCAAAAGTGTCAACCACCCGTGTATTTTCCAATTCAATAAATGCTGTGAACGGTACGTTCGGAGGGCGATGTATGGGTAACCATTTACCAACTACGAGTATACTGGGCTGGTAAAAAGTTCATTTCCGTCCGGCCATAGGGACCAGGACGGCGATATTGCCCTCGAACTCATTGACGCCTCTCCACTGTTTTGTTGAAAAACACCTTTATCCCTCGCCGTCAAAATTGGTTCTGGAACGAGAGCTTCACATCCAATATCGTTGCCGATGCTGATCGTGAGATGATGGCCACAAGTTGCGTTTTTCAAAGATCATTGTAGATCAGTATTGTTATTTCATCAAATGAGCTGACCGTTGTTATTTTCGTTGCATCTACTCATCACAGGAAGTCCTTCCCACTATCATCATAATCATTTTTCACAATTCTTGGTATTAGTAACTAATAAATTAAATAATAACTGTGACTTTGGTAGTAACTAATACCTACCAAGAATTGTGACAAAATGATTATGATGATAGTGGGAAGGACTGCAATTCAAAATAACTTATGTTATTTTCTGCTAGATGAGCATTTAGGTGCCATTGACTTGTATTCGGACTTACTATATTTATAGATTTATTTAATTATATTTATTTATCTATAGTTATAAATAAACTTAGAGACAATTTTCGTGTTCCTTGGGTATTTTCGAAAAATTTCACTAGATTTAATCGTTTCACGTGAACTGGAGTCGAACATGCTGATTTTGGATTTGTTGTCTGTCTGTTTGTCTGTCCTTCAATCACGCAAAAACGGCTGATTGAGATTTCCTGTATTGAGATTCCGGCCATTTCCTGTATTGAGATGTTTCCGTTTTCGGGGAAGGACATCCTAAATTCTCGAAAACGGCTCAATGGATCTAACTTTTCTCCCGTATTGAAATGTTTCTGTGACCCGGGAGGTCTTTAAAAATCGATTATTTTCTTTCGATTAATCGAACGCCGATTATTCAATACCGATTAACACATCGATTATTACCTTACGATTAATCATTTGATATTATAATCGATTATTTGGTTCCGATGTTGCATCCCTACTCTGAATAATAGGGTTCTATTGTATTCATCGATGACCATGAACCCTATGATAAAGAGTTCGATTTCAATACTTCGCGAGGTGAAATGGTGGTATAGGTGCATATAAGAAGAGAAATGAAGTCAATCCACCTTTGCCCTCTGTTGCCCTTGGCATAGATTGATGTTAGACCGCAAAACTGTCCCTAACCTTACACAACCAAGCCGGGGTTGCTGTCGACCAATCAGCTATGTAAATCAACGGCCGCTCTTTGCACATCTGTGACAGTCCATTCCATTCTCACACTAGCCTTTCAATTGTAAGCAAGCCTTCTCACTATTCTCGTTTAGCTTTTTGTTTTCGGGTGACTACACAGTGAGTCATTTGCAACACTTACTCTGAAGTAGAGTGATGGTTGAACACTCTGGATAAGTGAAACAAAAACTGGAGTTATCAAGGCTCAAACTCTGCTGTCCATGATGGTAGGTACCTACTAGTATGGAACTGAAATCAACCAAAGCCCTCTCCACATCAGTCAGTTAACCTCTTACCACTAACAAAGTCTTAATCTTTTTCAAATTTAATAACTCGAATCGTCTCAATGGTCTCAATCCAACTAAAGCAATTTCCTCAAGTGTAATTCATGTCAGGTTGTTCACAAGCACGGGTCAATTCCTAATAATAACCTCCACTTTCTAAGATGTGACGAAATAAATAAGATATTCTGGTCCTTAATGGTTTAAAGCTACACACAGTAATTCAGACCTTTGAATTATTATTGATACAGAATGAGGATTTGGATGAACAAAACGAAAACTTCCTCCCAGTAGTCAACAGATTATTATTAAACAAAACGGCACGGTGGCATAGCCTCTCAGATATTTATAGACTTTGAAAGTGGAAACAGCTGAATTTCCTCCTTTCGCACGATGAAAAGACGAAGAAAGAACAAATATTTGCGGAAACCGCCTTATCTCGAGCTTCCCTTTGAGCCTTGAGAGACCACGCACTCAAAAAGGATACCGACCTACGTTATAATCTCAATTTACCTGCTCTGGAATGGGGAGGACGGGAAGCGAACTAAAAGTCGTAGAAACCCTTTTCAAATAAAAAACGGTTAGGTATTTAAACGTTGTCTAAAAACAGAATACAATAGTACAGTTTACACAGTTATGCGGAGATTAAACCATCGTCACTAACAATCATTTCGTTTTTCGATGTAGTGATATTTACAACCAATATTTCTATCAATGATATCGATATTTCCTTCTTTGTTACCTATTCTTATTTATATCCCTTTTGTTACTTTTTATAATATGAGATGATCCCAACCCAGCCCTGAAATGGTGGATGTGAGGGTGGGCTTACACTTCTTCGCCCAGTCATAGGCTGGCATTCCGAAAACCTTGGGAGAAGCAGTAAAATGACGCGGAACCCCGTCATCTTCATAGTATTTTTGGCATCCCCCTAAGGAACAAGCATACTTAAATTGAAAATAAGTGACATTCTACATCAAAAACTCATCTCCCGTAACCTTATAAATTTCATAGGGATTCGTCCGTGACGAGGTTGATGTTGGAATTTTACCTCTGGTAGTCAGTGTACACACACGACTTGAAACTTACCCCAAGCGGAATTGCTCATGCATTATAAAACGGTGAACTGAAACTAACCCAGCAGAGACTGGAGGGCATTGGTCAGACCTGAAACGTGTACAGGAAATACCGAAGGAACGAACGAGTATAAAGGTAGATGAAGGCAATTACCGCGGTTCGTTATGAGTGAAGTAAGGAAGGACCGGTGGAAGATCATTAAATGAGAAGCTACTAGCGTTTCAGCCCTAGCGTAACGTCCAGAGTCGCCAATGGGTTTCCCTGTACCTTCATTCTGCATCATTACAGATATTACAGATTCTGTAATGTCATCTGTAATATCTCATATCATCCCTCCATGAAAACAGATAAGAACTAAGTACTTCGGATACATTATTTGTAGATTGGAACTATCCTCCCTATATTCAGTTTCAAGTTTAATCCAGGGCATTTTTTGAAAATCACATGAGTATTGGTTTATTATCTTCAATAATGAACCATTGGAATCGACCAAAGATACAAATTTTTACCCCCCCCCCCCCTCAAAATTTGTTGGCTTACGTTTCAAAATAAGTACGTAGATCCACAACATGTACGACCAGCCGTTCGTTCACAATAATGGCTCAAAGTTGGATCAGATCAAAGAAAGAGATGTTTTAACCCCCCCCCCCCCCCCTCAAAATTTGAAGGTTTACGTTTCAAGATACGAAAATCCAATACAAAAAAATACAAAAACTCTGCAAATTCTTGACACAACGGTTTATTATCTTCTTTGCACAGATCACCCTTTTGTCTAGATCACTGAATGATAGATTACCTATTATTATAATTATTATTAAGAGTACCTACTTAGTAATACACTAGTACAGTAGTACATTATCATTGAATATTGTTGGTTATTAATAATTTGTATAAACTATTATTATTAATTATTAATAATTAGCTCGATGTTCGAAAAGTTCTGTTCGAATAAGCTGGGCCAGTATGATTATTGAACCGACCGACGGCATCACGATTCACCATCATGTTGACGACTTCCGATCTGCTCAGACTTTGGCCGTCATTGTGACAAAAATCCGTCAGTCCGCCATACGCCGACCGCGACACTTTGCCCAGTTAGCGTTGTGCTAAAATTACGAAATTTGGTTTACGAATTCGGACCAACGAAGCAATGATCCTCGAAGCTTTTCATAGCCCAAGGTCAACGGAAAGCGGTTCAAAACGAATTTGGAAATTCGGAAAAATTCATATCTCGATAAATTCAAATGGACCAGTATGGTTTTTAGTTCACATTTAGTTAGTTTATTTTTTTAGAACTTTTCGAGACCATTTTTGGTAAATTAAGGAATTAAAAACCAGATATAGATATCGGTACATTTTATTTGTATTTAATTTTTAATTAATTCATCATCTCAATCATTTAGTTTCTACACAAAGAAGATAATAAACCGGTGTGTCAATAATTTGCAGAGTTTTTCAACATCTGGTTCTTCTTCAAAAAGTTTCATTTAGCACTAGAGAGATAGGGAATTTAACATTCTTTCCAACGGTATCACCACATTAGAATTTTGACTGAAAAATGGTCATTTTAGTGACTTAAGGTCGATAACACGAAAAAATCTTAAAAGTGAAAAAAATCGGATTTTACTCGGTATAAAAAAAAAAAAAAAAAAAAAAAAAAAAAATTATGGGATTCTTTTCATCAGAAATTAGAGGTACGACCCAGTATAGTTTGTAGTAATTACGTACTGGTAAGTATTTTTGACTTTTTCTTCATTATTCTATCAGTATCCGGCAAATATTCTAGCATAAACCCCTTTTTTCACCCTTTCCTCTTGACTTGGAGTTAACCCTTAGTCCCGTACATTTCCTGTTTGGCTCAGCGCTTCTTCGGAACTTCTTGTACCTTTAGTACGGGGTGATAACAGATTCGCGGGGTCTTGACGTAGGAACCAGCTTTCCAAAACGTAACTGAAGGGAAATGTTCCGGTGAATCCCGTTTGATATACCGAGCTTTCCACCGTCTGAAATTAAATATCCAACGACAGCAATGTGCTGCCGTCTCCGAAAATCCCGACATGCGATGATGATCTTTATTATTCTAGCGGCTCTGCCCTCGGGTAATAAAATTTGAAGAGGAGCTTGCTGCGTATTATGACTTCTGAATGAGTTCTCTCGACTCGCATCCATCTACTACTCAAATGGACTGGCTTGACTCTACACTTCCATTCACGATGAAATACCGGTTATTATGTGTCAAGGGGTAGTTGGTAACCAGCACACTATAGATTGGTAAACAGCAGGCAGACCCACGTCATTTATGGATTACCAGAACCGACTCACATCGATCTCTATCAATAAGTGGTATGTACCAAACATGACCGATTCGTCCTGTTGACACTAGCAGAATAGGAAGTTGGAGAAGAAAAACAAGTTCACGTGTCAACCGACGATCAATGTCACCAAGCCTTTCTCGATCTCTTATGTCTCACGACTAACTCTCAATTGCAGAGTTAGTTGATAGAGCTGGATAGAGCTCAATTGCAAAGTAGAGTTGATAGAGCTGGATCAATAAAGAAAAAAATCATGATTTTGCCCTCTATTATAAACGGTCAGATGGTCATATGAATATGACCATCTGACCGTTTATATGAATATGAATATGACCATCTGACCGTTTATAATAGAGGGCAAAATCATGATTTTTTTCTTTATTTGTGAATTCACAAGAACACAATCCATTCAATGTGGGAGATCTGAATCTATGTACTTGAATATCTGAAAAAGTAGATACACCCTTCTCTCAAAAGTTGGCCGAGTGGTGATGTTATGTTGGTTTGAAAGTTTTGAGGTTGGTCCCATCCTCGGTCCAAACACTCGCGAAATTTCCATGTTCTACGATTATATTGTGAGGGCCAAACCATTTACTCAGACCGATTTATTGACAAGATTTTACTAAACTAATATTGGGGTCCTAGGTTGTTGAAACGTGAACCAACTAAGTTGAATTAGTCATGAATACGTAACGTATGACGAAACAAAAATTGAGGGAAGTTCAGAGTCTTTCAGAAATATCGATAATCTCGAACATGACTGAGGTGAGTTGGAGGCCGGAACAGATCGGGAGGTCAATGCTGGTAAACCGGGTTACCGACGTTAATAGTGGATACTGAGTGTTGCAGTTAGAAGTCGGGGTCACATAAGGATAGGCCAGAAGAACAAAACCTGAAGAAAAGCAGGCAACCAGGACAGCGAATGGTGTCAGATCACAGAGGCGAGTGGGGGGGTCTGGCGGTTTGTAATATAAATTGTTGTTACCGGTGACAAGAGGACTCCAAGTTTCGCTAACGACCCTCTCAAGGCTTTCGTAAAATGGAAAAAGTTTATACCTCCATCGTCTCCGCCATCACTCCGCTATACTTAACCCTTCACTTTCGGCTGTAGACAGATACGGTGTAGGCTTCTGTGTAGAAAAATATCGAGCTTATTAGTAGCTGTACACTCTTTTCCCGTCTCTGTGATATATAATACACTATAGTTAACGTTAGCCCTGTGTGTGTATCAGTACACTGGGTTAAAGTCTTGGCCTTCGCTCTTCTTGTTTTTACATCATCTTTCTGGAAACTTGGAAATTACAACCAAGATGGCGTCATCTTCCGCGTGAACTTCATCGATTTCCATCAACTTATGGTTGCACATTTATTTATTATACGGGCAAGCCCAATTACAATCACACATGGTGGTGCATATTCGAAATTCTTGAAAAAAGAAAAATGAAATGAATTGAAAAGAAAACTAACACAAAACTTTTAAAGGAATCAAACATAAAAAAAAAACTGAGGTTCAACCAAACGAGATAGGGGAAAAGGCAACAAGAGTCTTTAAGTTCGTTAGGGAAGAATGGAAAAAATCGAACTGAGGGTTCATGAACTTAGATAAAAGTAGCTTTGCTCTGCGAGGAAGGCGGCGGAGAGGTCTATTGCGATCGTAGTTTGTTGAGGAAAACTGGACGCTGAAGAGTAACGGTGAGTGAGATGCGAGGTGAGATGAAGAACGAGGAGCGGAAAGGTAAATCTTGGAGAGTAACGATGGACAGTGAATCAGGCTGTTGATGATTTTATAGAGCAGCACAAGGTAAGATGAACACCGTGTTCTCTCACGGGTTAACAAAATTTAATTGCATCTATGGAGAATGGACTCATAGTCAATGTCTCCTGAGAGGACTCCCATCTTGAAGGCGACATAACGCAAGAATTTCCTCTGAACGCGCTCCAGACGGTACTTGTGGATCGCATACATAGGGGACCACACGGAGGATGCGTATTCTAGAAAGGGAAGGATTAGGGCCTTATAGAGCATCACAATGGCATCCACGTTGGAAAATTCCCTGGTATTCCGTTTGACGAATCCAACCATGCGCATCGCCCTACTCGCAAGACCCTCAATGTGGCCAGAAAAACTAAGCCGCTCATCAAACCGAACCCCCTGGTCGCTTCAGGCGATGATAAGTGATTATCGAACACTTGGAAGGATTCAGTAAGAGGTTATTTGTTATTTACCATCCCTCCAATCTGGTCAACGCTGCCTGCAACATCGCACGGTCCAATGAAGACCCGGAATAGCTAAAGAGCTTAAGGTCGTCAGCGAACAGTAGACAGTGTATTCCTTCAGTCTTGGTGCATTCGACCATACTATTAATCATTAACAGGAAACATAACGGACCCAAGTGGCTGCCTTGAGGGATTCCAGGCGTGGCGCAAAAAACATGATAAGGCTCCTCGTGCCCGAACAACAAGCTGACGTCCTGTCAAGTAATCACGCTCCAGTCCAAGAATGATCCATGCACACCCAACGAGCCAAGCAAGGAAAGGAGGTGTGGGTGTGAGAGCCTATCGAACGCTTTAGCGAAGTCCATGGCTATGAAGACCCGCCCGAAAACCGTCCATGACAAAGTCCTGGAGTTCAAGCAAGTTCGTCACCGTTGAACGGCCGCGCACGAAACCGTGCTGCTCGACAGCGATGAAAGGGCTAAACGCCGATGTGAACACATGCGCAAACAAGAAAGTTGTGAACACGAAGAATAATATTATACAGATATTGTCCAGATATTATACAGATATTATCTGTAACACCTTGGCAGACGTTTTCTGATTATAGGATGAGATGATGAAAATGAATCATGAGATCGGTAACATTTATTGATTTATTGATTTATTCAGTTGACAATCTAAGACTGATTTCATATTTATGTAGTATTAATTTTTAATTTATATTAAATTTTAATTAAAAATTTGGTGTAAAAATACACTTTTTTAGGTTAGCTCATTTATACAAACTTGCGTGTCAGCTAATTTTTTGATCGCTTTTTTAAGCTACCAAAAACAGTCACACAATTGATTTCCAGTACCTACCAAAACAGAAATAATCATTAGCTGGGTAATGAGTATTTCTGTTTTGGTAAATTTTTGTGCAGTATGGTTCTTGTTAATATTTTTTAAACTGCAATTCCTAAATTGAAACACAAATATTTTCATTTAAAGATAAAATGTATTGGAATACAGATAGATTAATAATTACTATTTGTCTGAAAAATTACAATAAAACAGACAATATTTTTAATAGGAAAGATAATGTATAGGTATGGGGCCTAATAAGATAGGAGATCACAAGAATATCATAAACATAACGTGATTATCGGGATCAAATTTTTGTGAAAATACATACCTAACTTATGAAAATACAATATCGAGAGCCGATATTCACCATAATCCTTCGATATCACGATAATATCGCATTTCCGAAATCGATATAATATCGGAAATATCGAAACGAAAATATCGATACCTATTCATTGATATCGATAATATCGGAACATCCCCAATCGTCACTAAGGGCAGCCTCATTCACGATGTAGGAAGCGGGTATGTGAAATGTAATTACGGCAGAAAAAATCCCAGCAACTTGCTGATCATAATGGAGCAATCCCTATCAAATTCGGTTCAGCTATAGAGCACAAACAAACATACATACAAACAGACTAACTTAGAGTTTTATATAATAGATTGTCAGGTTCACCTAAAATGATTAGGTACCTACTCACATTACAATAAAATGCCAATGTAATGGTTCCATAATGGCTCAAATGGAAATGATACCACAGCTCTCGTGTGACACGCACTGTAGATAACCAGCATCATGAGTAGGTACTTGACTCCTGGAAGGGAAGAACGTCAAAGCACTCGGAGCTTCTGTTATATTATGCATTGATAAACGAATGAATAAATTCGTATCTACGTTCAATAAAGACGTTGTATTATACCAATTTACGAGTATTATTGGGACTGTAGAATTGGATCGTATCTTGGCCCCATAATGGAACCAGTTGTTACCGGTTGACCCGCATTTGAAGAGAAGTTCTGTCTTTATGCACCCTGATATTTATCTTGAAAATTCTACCTCTAGTCCACTTTCACGAAAGACTTTGGAAATGTCATTCGGAAGTTACCAAGGAAATGTAAGGTTTCAGGCGATTTTTTTATTTTATTTTGCGTCAGAACGAAAGGAAAGAAACAAAAAGCTAAATGATTCGTAATACCAAGGGGTGCGGTTTGGTCTCCCAAGAGGAGTTGTGGCCCCGCCAGGAAAAAGGCGGGTAGGTTGGTACAGGTCGCTAACTGCCATTTGTCACGTCAACCGGGGGTCGGTAATCCTCGACAGGCCTTGCGTCTAATGACAAGGGTGGAAACATTGTGACCTGCATGCCAGGCCAGAAGACGATATCGTGTGATCTCCACCAATAGTAAACATGCCCCAGAAGAAAAAATTGGTTTAATCCAGTCGGAAAATGATACTTAGGACCGCACAGATTCGTGGCCCCCACTCAATTGATTGAATTCCAATGCATTTATTCCATTTGAAAATTGCCACGAGCGATAGAATTTCCGTGGGAGTTTGCATTGTAACGGGATTTTGGCGAATTTGACATTAATTGATAGGGTTGATTGAAAATAAAAACGTAAAAATTCTTCACAATGGCTTATCATTGTCTCAATAAAACAACTCACCTCAACTCTCCATAACTGTGCCAGTTCAAGTTCAAGTTCAAAATAACCTTTATTTGTCATTTTCTGACATAAGGGTGGGTTACAAACAGTAAATTACATACTTTTTGCTCCTACAAAATAAGGTGAAAAATGCAAGTATCGTAACAAAAGAAAGTGCTAGTATAGAAAGTATAGTAAATGAAATCATTTCTGTGGACTAAAAATTAATGTTAAACAGTTTTAATCAACATCGATATGATATATGTGGAGTGTGGTATAATACATAATACTACGTTATTTATGCTTATACACATTTCACTTAAGTTTTGCTGCACCGTTGATATATATATCATTCACATATTTACATTGCTGGTCATTTAATGTTATTGTTTATTGTTCATTCTGTTTTATTGTGTTTATTGTTGACGCAATTACTTGGTGGATCAGTCGAGCAGACATAGATTGCGTGTTTTAATAATTGAGCCTATAAATTGATGGAGTCGTTCGAGATCTTTCAAACTGGGGGATCGGATGATGGGGATGGCAATTTCGGGGTAGAGAAGGTAAGGGCATATGGCGCTTCTTGAATATGCAGGGTTCGTGCCGGTCAGGGAAATCAGGGAAGTCATGGAAAAGTCAGGGAAATATAAATGGGCACTGGAAGTCATGGAAAAGTCAGGGATATTGGATTTTGGTCAGGGAAAAATCTCAAATCGGGTGCAGAATTGCGAAAAATCCATGATACGCGTCGAAAACCCCTTTACCTTTGTAAGGTATGGTTTATGTAAACCACGTACTCAAAACTTTTATGTGTTTTATCTTGTGATTCTATCTCTTACTTTGTTTTAAGTAAACTTCGTTTTTTTATGAATAAAAAAACTTGTTCCTTATATTGTTTTTCTTCATTTGCGCATCTAAAATTTTCGATTCATGCAAAACGTTACTGTTTAAAGGATCCTGAAACGTTGTGAAAAGTCAGGGAAAAATCGAAATTTTTGGTCTGGAAATCAGGGAAAAGTCAGGGAAATTGAAAATTGAAAATCGGCACGAACCCTGATATGCGTACAGCGGACACTCAAAGAGGACGTGGTAGAGCGTCTGGTTGGTCACAAGCATGCAGTCCTCACAGGTCTCTTTTGGGTTGATCCTGAGGCTCTTCTTTCCAAATTTAAGGACCGCATTGTATGATCCCATCAGTCTTATTTGGGGTAGTAGCCGTTTGTAGGCAATTGGTGCGTCGAGGAGGAGATAATCCTGACATCCAGGGCGTGGGGAGAAAAGGTGAGTATAGGCGTCGCTAAAGTGAGTTGCTGCAAGGCTGGTTAGGTCACGATCCAAGAGGGCAGCTCTGGCTGTGTCCAGGATTACTGGCACAGAGATAGTTAAGGCTCTCAACTCGGACGGAATGTCCGTGTCCTTTCCTGTACAATCCCGGGCAAGAGTTTTCAATTGGGAGAACCAGTTGAACCTCAGATTGTTCGTTTTTTTCTTGTCGAGTTGTTGTGCCAGTTATCATCGTTGTCTTGAAGAAACTGCAGATGCGCTTAGAGGAGAAACATTTTTTTAAATTCAAAATCACTGGAAATTAAATATTTGGCTTCATCTAGGGGAGAAAAAACCATCAACGGTAATCTGCAATCTTCCCGGCTCACGCTATTTAGAAACGTAGGCAGTCAGCGTTCTTGGAAGGAGGAATATAGTTCACTTCTTCGACCAATTTTTGTCGGTAACAAGAACTCGTGAACTCAAAATTTGCCCCTCAGTAGACACTTAGCAGACGTTAATTTTCTTACGAAGGCCCATAATTACAATTCTCTAACAGACACAAAAGAAACGATGTTTTCTTCAATCGCGAGTATGGCTATTTTATATCCCAAGAAACATGGTGACCCATTACAAACACAGAGTAGGTAAACAGTAAGAGAAACCAGGGTAGGAGACAAAATGTATGGGGCCAGACCTTGGATGAAGCAATATACTTTCATGGAAGCATGATCTCACAACGGGGGTCACGTTTCCGAATCACTGGATAGCGCTTTTTGCTCTCTTCATTCATTCGCTAGGGAGCTCTCGCTGATCCTCCAAACGACGCGGGTTGCACTCGGAATCACAAACTCGCAGCCCTGACGCCCGTTTTCCAGGTAAACCCGTTGACGGAATACGAATAGTGATAATACGTCATGAGCTCACCCCAGCGTGTGCTGAAATACCCAGCAGAGGAGAAACAAAACAGCTCGTCAAATGAGAAAACTGCTCCTCCCGTTGTATTTTTTGTAGCCCCTATGAAATTCACGATGAATTTTCAAGTTTGCCCAAAGGGCCAGATGGTTATAAAAATATTTCCAGGTAACATTTTTTTCGTTATATTCTGACGTTTACATGTCCATCACATTTCTATTTTGATAAGTTTCAAAAAACATCCTGCGAATCAATCCTCTCCATTTTGATCACAACCCATCCATCTGCATCAATTGTTATTCTGATAAGTAATCAAAAAACGCCGATCATGCAACCCTACAATGATTTGGCATATGTTAAGTCGTCGAACTTGTTATAGCTCAGTACTATGGTTTGAATAGTAATTTTGAAGAGTCAAGTAAGAAACGAACTGAATATGGTATTACAGGCCTGGGCTAAAACCGAACTTGTCTCTAATCTCTTATTTTTCATGCTTTGAATACTCATTACCTACTCACAATAGACGGACATTAGTTGGTTGTAGTGTTATGCTGGTTGGGGTGAGAGATTATGATTAAGCGAAGGAGGTGAATTGAGTTAGCCGCCGAAAGTGAGCAGGCTAGAGGCCTGACCCATTCCTCCTTACAACGCGATAGCTCGAGTTTGTTCGGGGAACAAGTTATCCCCATGATAACTAACTAAAGACAGATCCATTACAGTGTTTGGCAACAGTTCACCCAGGTAAAGGTTAGAGGGGATGGGAGCATTAAACCTTTTGGTCCCACTCGTCAGCCCTCACCATCCATTTCGTTCATTTTGCCAGTATCACCATCTTGCGGTAATCTTGGAATACATAGCGCAGTAGGTCATACCATACTGCCCGATCGCATAGTTTTATATTTCAAGCAGGTCCCAATCAATCATGTACCATGACAACTTGATTCCCACACAAGGATTCTGTCACTAGGTATATTTCGAAAATTTTTGCCCTACAATTAATTCAACTTTAATTTCATAATGACATTTTAAAATGTGATAAATTATTTTTCTAGTTCGATGAATATGCTCACTATCCTGCCTATGTACGCAGTTTGTAATCAACCCGGACAACCATATCGGCGTTCTCCTACATTAAGCATTTCACCCCCCTCGTCAAAAGCTTGTCCATTAGCTTTGATCAGAGAGGTACGGACGCCTTTCACGAGAATCCCGTCTTGATCCCATCCAGCTTCCTGAATGTGGTTCATGATTAATTCCAAAACTTCCAATGCTCCTGATTGCTACCCATTCACGGTTTAACAATTTTGAATAACATTGTCAGAGCGCTGATTTGAAGTGAAGATCTACCTCACAAAATTAAGATGTTATACTACCGTTTCTCAAGCACAACAACAGGCGAATTCATTGAAACAAATCGTTGGACAACGAATGTGAAAAAATGCATTACCATTAATTTGAAACGAACACGCCGTCATATTGCTTATACCCAACACCACATTTTTGAGAAAAAGGGGAAAAGGTTTATACGAGAATTCTACCTCAAAATATTGGTTCTGAGGTTAAGAGTTCTATCGCCACGGGTGAACCAATTTCAACAATTTTTAGTTTTCCTTTTCTTATCAGATTCTAGATTAGATTCTAACCTGAGAAAGCTTGACAAGAGGTTAAATTTTAGGTATAATTCCACTACATATGTGTATCGTTGTATGGTACCTCCGTAGGTATTCAACTACAACAGTTCCACCTACATAAGGTGCCGTAATCTACCTAACCCATATTATTATCATACATGAACGTAGTAACTTAACTATCGGATTCCAACATTGCCAATGAACAATGAAACACTGGTATGTATGTTGATTACCATCTAGAAATCTCATCGCGGCCATTCTTTTCAACTTTGAAAGCCCCCTTTAAAACCGAATCGGGCAGACGGCCAAATATCTTGTCCTCTTCAAGTACCTACCTCGATTCCACCAGGCGCTAGTCCTTGCATAGCCCCGACCCTGGATCTCCAATACTTTTTTCTACCACACTCATCATTCCTCCCCTAACCCTTCCATCCATACAATCCAATTACTCGCTAGTACTTCCAGAAGGGCCATTGCCACTCGCCCGTATCTAATTCAATAACACTTGTCCTCCACCACCTCCCGTAGAGCGTAGATTTATTTTTAGGGGATTGCCACTTTATTGAATTACTTTCATCTCAGTTCCCGTTGGCATTCCACTTCATCACTAACTGCCATATATCTACTTTACCTAGTTAAGGCTCGCTCCTTCGTCTTCCATTCTGTGATACAAAATTATTGCACCTTCTCAGACGCATATATTAATTGTACATTTACGTAAAATTATTCATTTTTATCGGTGTGATAATCATTACATATTTACGGTACGTATTATACGGTTTATTGGTTTATCCTCTTTGATCATGATCTATTGTAATCTACCCAGAGAACAAAAACAGTACGAGTGTTTCCCAATAATCTACAAAGTGATTCATTAGTAAGGCACGTAATATCCAAGATGGAAATGGCGTTTACGTTCAATTCAAGGCATTTAATAGCCGGCGTTAGTTCTTTCAAGATCGGTTATATATACTCGTTCAACGTCGGGGACTTGTGCACTGCATTTTAGCCACGACGATCTGGTATGTCTTTTTCCGGAAGTGCAGTTGACACGGAGGACAGCTCTTCCTCATCCATTCCAACTATATCGGAGATGTCCTTCTGAAGATTTTCCAACCGTTTTGTGTCCATCTCCGATTTTCTGAGTTCGTCCATCTCTCTCCTTCCGTCTTCATCAATTTCCTCTTCATCATCTTCTGACTCTTCACTGAGGACTTCCTCAACTACCCGGAAAGAATCTTGAGACCTTTCCAAAATTTCGCCTGGTAGACCCTTCCTTTTCTTTTCCCAAACCTAACAACGAACGTGAATTCATTTACCTTTTTCCATTCCATTACTTATTTCCCTAACTTCTACTTAACAGTATTTAGGAAGATCAACATCTGGGAGAAGAACTTTGAAACAAAGTAGTGAATTAAGAGACATGAACGTTTACCTGCCATTCGTTATCGAGATCAAACATGGGCCACGATAGCTGATCCAAATCTTCTGTTTCCAGTGTGTCTTCGGAAAGCTCCAATTCAAATATTTCCATTGTGGCATTTTTCTTGGCTAGTTCTCTTTGTAGAATCTGTATCATGAACATCATATTGAATAAGCTCGCCGCATGAGCTTATGATAATAAGTAAAAGAATCGTGAGTTATCAACACACGAGAAAATAATATTATATTGATCACATTAGTAAATATTTTGCAGTAATTCATTTACAGATGAATATCTATTGCTTCTGAGGTGAATAGTGTGTCCCCTCCAAAGTAGATCATACCTAGATCAAAGTAGATGGGCAGTTTTTATTAAATAAGGTAAGAAGCGTTTTGGAAAATCCAGTTTTATCGTTGTGAAAATGTAATAGTTTGAATACCAAATGCAGTCGCGTAAGGCACAGTAATGTTTGACAAGGAATGCAAGAGATGGATGTTGTTGGGATGGAAATTATATAGTTACGGTGGTGGAGGTTGGTTGGACAATAATATTTGTTATACTTGTGTTATTGAGAACGGACGATGATTTGGAGTGTGAATGGGATGGTTCATTTTAAAAGTCTATGGTATGTTGTGGCTAATCATTTGACGTGTCTTTTGTAGTTCATCGAGTTGTTAGTTTTTAAGATGTGCCTCACGTGACAAAATGTGTACCATTCGGATAATTATCATGTAAGTTCATACTTTTATCCCTTTCATAACTAGTTTGTAGTCACCATTTATAACTTAACCATAATAACTCTCCCATATTTCTGTTTTGTAGGATGCATGATTAGGATCTTGTTCCAAGATTGAAACGCTGCAATAAACAAAATTGAATGATAACGACTAGTGTTTGTCATCCTCACCCGCAAACTACTCTACTGTTTCGTAGTAAAAAAAAAAACCGCCACTATTTATATAAATGTATAAATATACATATAATTTTTGGTGTCTTTTGGCAGTGAATTCAGGATGGTCTGAAACGGATTTTGGTATGCAAATTTTTCGAAAATTTGAGTTTTACAAATTTTGGACCGAGAACAATAGCAACATTTCCCTCGAAAATTCGCTAAAAACCCGTTGAAAATCGGAAAAGAACCAAATGAAATCATTAAATTGGTATGAAATGACGATTTTAGACAAGGAAATGTTTTTTAATGACATCAAAATTTTTGTACAAAAAACTTGACAATTTGAGCTAGTACTAGTCAATAAAATTATAATTTGAATAACAAGAATGTTTTTGGTAAAATAGCTAGCAGATTGAATATTTGTTTCTATTTGTCCAACGTTTCCGTTAATTGTTGGAGCAGAGTAAATGGGAACGCTGTCAAAGGGTCACATAAGAGGATTTCTTAGCCCTTTTATGAAGTAAGCGCCCTCTCCTTTCATGCCATTCTCCGACCTTCTTTCCTTGGCCAAAGGTAATGAACTTTATCTTACAAATAAATGAGTTTAGTCACAGTGAAAGCCCCTCCTGGTCGTAGTGAAGCCACCTCTTAGTGAAAGTAAAGTAAACCTCTGCTTTCCTAGTTGTATTTATTGTTGTCTCTTCCTACCCATGGTATTTTTTCCTCCTTTGTAATTCAATCAAAGGCTCCCTCTAGACCTTAATTTCCTCGTCCCTCTTATTTTCCCTCCCACATTTTGTGTTCCCCAACGGATTCAGTTTGTGAGAGAATAACTAGTTATTGTATTATTAACACACCTGTATTGTTGTAATATTTAAATTCCATCCTTAGTTTTCAACATTCATTATCCGATTAGGGTGGTTCACCTAATAATACAAAATTTGCTGAGGGATCCAAATTCAAGAGTGACCTGATGGTCGAGCTTTTGCTCAATTTAATATTATTAATTCATCACATATCATTCGGAAAACGTACCCTGGTTACGTCCTGGCAGCCTTCTTTCGGATCTATTTCGTAGGTCATCACATGACCACTATACATACATCTGATTCCGCTCACCACTTCTTTGATGTTGTCACGTTTAGCCTGAAATGCCCTACTGTCCATTAGAAATGAGCACATTCTTAGCAAAACGATAGTTCTAAACCTCTAGGAATTAATATAGTAGCATGCGACTCATGCAACGAATCCTACAACACCAGGTTCGTTGATCGAATGTGTGTACTTAGTCTAAAACATAAAACATAGAAAGGTCAAACTAAAATAATATTTTGTTTACACAATATTATTGTGTATACAATGAATAATGGAAGAGGTTGAAATATATTTTATGGTAGTAACAGATGGTTAATTATCATCGCTAGTATTGCAACGTCGACAATATCGAGTTTTGCACTGGGGATAACTTACAACCTACTATGATATCAATCCTATCAAACAAAAATCTGAAATATCATATGTACCAAGGTTAGCGTGCATGAACTAGAAGCTGATCCTGTCATCTTAGATCCCAATACTCCTGCCTGAGCCATCGCCAACGCCACAAGTTGTTTCTGGTTCCATTCGAATGTTTGATAGTTTTCTCTAAAACAAGCCAAGGTTGGAGAAATGATTATTTTCGGTGACCTAGCATGGTCAGCCATCATATAATTATGACAGATTGTTTTATGAAAAGAATCCTTTCTGTCCATCTCAACACAGACCGTACCGCTCAAATATGAAACATGGCCATACTCAATCCTTTCTCACTCTACCGTCCTCGTCATCCTCGCTAAATGAACTGAATAAAAAATAACAAATCTAACAAGTAGTCTCCAGCTTTTTTAAGGAATAGAAGAAGGAATCGAGATTACACTCCCAATGGTTCATTATTAAAGATATTAAACCAAAAATTGAGTGTCTTTTTCGCGGCTATCGTCGATTAAGCTGTTTTATTGGAGAGGTCAAAGGAGCTATTGTTGAAGTGACAATGATTGATCGAGCACATCAAGAAGCCTGAAAAGCAGATTAAGGAAACTCCTGGGTTTGAAACTATCTCAGAAAGCTAATAAATTTATTTATAGTCTACAACGGGACTTGCAACAGTAATACTAATAGTTCTTTCAGATGATGAAGCGATATAGTTAATCATTCGTGATAATGCTGATCAAGTAGTCACTATGAATAAGACCATGTTTTTGTGGGCATTTCAAGTAGTAGGTACAACTATGTCGTTCGTAAGCACAACCAAACATGACCACATGAGTAAATTATTGTACCAACGGTATTCAAGCGCTGGTATCGGTTCGTCATCATTTGTCGTGTATAAGGGCATCCAGTACAATGTGTTTAATGAATACAGGGAGAATTCCTTTCAACTGAATGGTCCCACACAACTATTTGATAGAACTATTCATTGACATTGAATGGTCAAACTCATACTGAAGCTTTCTAGATCGAACACCTGAGGAAAATGGAGACTTTGGCTTGATTCAAGGGCTTCTGTGTGGTTACTGACACGGGTATCGGGGTTGAGTTGGACCTAATGAGACCCCACAACCGAGAGTGATAGCTTTCATGGTGGATCGGCGAATGAATGGGGGGGGGGGGGGGGGTCGGTGAACCGCTCGTCGCGGTTTTCCTCTAGATTAATCCGGGGCCTGGCTCCATACCCTCTTCAGCCGCCCTCAAAGCCAGCAATTTTACAGCGGAGTTCTCAACGGAACGTGGAGAATTCTATAATCAAGCTGGGAACGTAAATTTTGTGACTCAACAGTTATCAAAGAGGAAGACCTCGTTAAGTGACAACTTTGGAGCTGATTACACTTTAGTGCTGGTTTAACTGGACTGAGTGTGCTTCGGAAACGGTTACCTAGTCAATACATAATGTAATATCTAAGATGATTTCATTGAAAATATTGATTCATAATGAACATGGCACGAGACAGGAGGATGGGGGTCTGAGTTAGGAGTGGAGACAGCGTTCTTAATCAGATTTCAAATCAGCATCTAAGGCAAAATGCTTGTAAAACTGCTTATTCGTTTTTAAACAAACCTCCTGGGCCGAAAGTGGTGTATAATAAAGCGTCGTACTTGTATTTTCGGTAGTTCCCTCGAAACTGGAGCGTTTTCTTTCAAGATACGTGGAATCCAAATATTGAATATACTACATACCTTCCACGCCAACTAAGGACTTGTAGCGACCAAAAGTGAGGCACACGGGCGTCATATGATGATCAGACCTACCACTTTCATGCCTATGTGTTACGCAAGCATTAAACTGGATTATCTGTACCTATTATACTCAAAGCTTGGGGTTCATCACATAATTAATATAATTTTGGAAAATACGTCATGGGGAAATCGCACACTTCGTCCAACTAACTTTTGCGACTTGGATTTAAACTCTCAAACGGAGAGTTGAATTGTACCTTAATGACTCACTCACACTAGGGAGTTGTGGGATTGAAGCATCAGAAGACCAAAAGCCTGCATGTCTTTTATCTTGATGGCCCTTAGACCCTGGTACACCCTCGTTACCTCCTTCATAATGTGAGTGCCCCTCTTTAGCATTCCAGAGCTGAGCCGCCCTTCGGTACTCGCCGCTGCAAATAAAATACAGAACTGACGTACCTACTAATCCATATTAACCCGTACCCATTATACATACGGTATACCACAGTGTAATATGACATCCGTGCACATCCAGTAACTCCAACACTTGTAGCAAGTATGAGTTTGTAACAACGTTTGCAAGTATGTACCTACGCTCCTACCCGGAGGTATAAAAGCAGGGGGGGGGGGGGGGCTGAACAGTGGACTATATTGGGGTTCGGGATTTTATGGGCCGTGAAAGGTGTGCAATGGGAAAAGGCACAAAAAATAATTATATATATAGCGAGAGAGAGATAAATGGAAACTGACCTTGGAGTAGGCGTCTCCCTAGATCGTCCCGGCCACGAAGGGGAATTTCGTGAAGATATTCGATGAAATTGAGGCTATTTTAGGTGGTGAACGATTTAGGTTGGTTAGAGCGGGACTGCCGTGGAAAGGGGGGGGGGGAGAGGCGAAAAAGTCTAAGGCATTGAGTAAGCGGAAACGGGAAGGAATTATCCTCATGCATCTCCCATCGCACATCATATCAACAGCCCACAATCATTGTGGTAAACAATCAAAATAGAATGCATATAGGTACCTTTCAATTTTTCTTTAGTCAGTAATCTGAGTGGTCCAAGTATCTCTTGTAGCTCCAAACATTCGTTCTGATGCCCAGGAAACATCAGACCAGCTCCCGCTCTCTCTAAGTTAGAATCACAAAGTAGGAAAGCGTAGTCTTTTATAGGAAATGGTTGACATTTCACTTCCAAGTCCCTGAAATATAAATCCCAGTGCATATTATTCGAGAATATTAATTTGTATTCAAATGTAGAGATCGGGCACCAGATCGAGTTTCCTGTGTTGTGGAGGAATGGTGTCATACGGCATATCGCATTTCATGGGTCGATCAAAGAAATAAAACCGTTGAACAAAAAAGAACAATTGGGCGAATGATGGCTTTTGATGTGTTTTACAATTATTACAAGCAATTGGATTCACATAGAAGTATCAAAGAACTGACCTTGATATTTGAAAAGTTAATCAAGATGTGTTGAATGATAATGATTTTATGTACCAACTGTTTTTTTAGGTACCAAATGATTTTAGGTACCAACCAATTTTAGGTACCAGTCTGAAATGATTCGAGTTTAGTTATGAAAATGACTTAGCTGCCTGCAGATGTAATTTACCGTTTTGAGCAATTATTATCCATTGAAAATTGCGATCAATACTTGATACAAAATCGTTCAATACTTATTTTCTCTCATAGTAAGAGAGGAGCCCGATAATTGAAGTTTAGGGCTCGAAAGGGCTGCATCAACCTGGCTATAGGGAATTCCGTTGATACGTTCAATGAATACATTGATATGCCTTTTCATCGAGGCTAGCAGAGGTGTTGCGCAATTTCGTTGTTAAGTTAATGAGATGATGCGGTCAACGCTCTAGTCTCATTGCTGATTCCGAGAGCGCATCTCTGTTTATTGTGGCCGCGACGTTATACGGTTTAGCGAGAGACCTTAAATCTTGGTTAGGCGGTTCATACGTAGAACGGCTGGGAGGTGCCATACAGCAGTTTAACCGTGCGACCGATTCGATCGTTAGTTCGCTACTCGATGTTCAGTTTCCGGTTAATGGTTGTCACGTACCAGCAATCTACATACGTCAAGCAGCCTTCGCACGATGTGATGATCGTCAGGTGGTCGGCTATTGAGCTCGCGCTGCTATCAACCATCTCTTGAGCTAGGAAACACCTCTTAGCTTTACAAGTCCACCTGAAGCAGTAAGTATGCCAAGAAAAACTTTATACAAATTATTTATTCATATTACTTAATATTTATCCAAAACACTAATGACTACGAGCTATTCAATTTTTTTCCCAATACGCTTTTCTACCATCAATTCCGGAACAACAAACAAGATCAACATAGCTTTGATGCATCATTGTCCCCAAAGGATAATTATTCTCTGTCTAGATGCTATCCTGTCGACATTATCCTTGTAAGTCCCCTCATCTACATGAAAGCGTTCGCTTTTAGAAAAATTGAATGCGTTACGACTAATAAGTCATAACATATTATGTTATTGAAAATGAATAATAGATACTTGCGAAAGTCATTCAATAGTCAGTTCCTACTCCTAGTAATCATTTTACTTACGAGCTGATATAATTCTTGTAGAGACACTCAAGAAATGTGTAGAAGGCTACAACTAATGAAGTTGTTCTTCCAAGCTCAGAGATTGGAGGGAGGGAACACACTGCTACACAATCGAACCCCTTAACGATTTTTCCTGAAATCAACCAAATGCGACAATATATAAATCCTACTGCACGATATAAATCATGATGGATCCGTATAATCCAAGCAACCAAACAAATATTCTAAAACAATAAAAAGTAATAAGCAGGGGAATGAATTATTGAAAATTCTTAATAATGAAAGAGTACCTAATCTGCGCATTTCCTTCTACCGAGTACCTCTTACGTATTTTTGTAATCTTATGATTTTCGAGATTCCCTCAGGTACGACGGTAAGACAGGTTAGACTACGTCGTTGCTAATCGCCTCAATTAATGCACTTGATACTTTCTTGATACTGCACTTGATCCTTGTTTCAAGATTATGAAATGGCGAACCAGGATGAAGAGGGTTGGGGGGAGACAGGCTCTACATTTTAAAACTTACTTTGTGTTCAAACTCCCGTGATGGAGCGTAATTTCCATCACAAACTCTGACTCCCAACCGTCTTCAATTACATTCTACACAGTATATTTCCAGAAATAATAAACCCTCACTGGATACCTCCAAACCTCAGAAACTGGTTCAACGACTAATTTCCACAAAATTCAAAAATTTCAAGTGATGCTGTATCATGTTTCGTGTTGATGTTGGTTGCGGGACGTGTATCATTTTAGATCATATTGTACTGAGGAAGTCGTAAGATTAATTGAAATCGGTCTGTACCTACAAGAAATACCTGTGTAAATGAAGACATCGCCGGGATACTCCTACACCCTACTTCAGGGTCAGGTGGCTACCCACTACACCTCCTATAAACTTATCTCCCAAGTCCGCATAAATAATATTGTACTCCAATTACAGAAGAGTTTTCAAGTTGAATAATGAACCTTTGAACCTTCTTCACACATAAAAGCTTCACACAAGCTGCTAGTGACCTACAGACTACAGTGAGGGTGAGTAATTTTCTTATTGACAAATGAACAATTAGGTACCAATAACCAGCTATATCGATCATACCTATGAATACACGCAAGTCGATAAAGATTCTCAGAGCAACCTGGATTTGTATGCAACCACTGTGGTAGTCGGATATTTTTGTGGGTAAGTTAGGTACAGGTACTCGTACATTCTACATTGATAGCATTATCGGTGTGTGAGAGAGTAAACTCGAGCCCCTGGATGAACGCTTGTACTGTACATCCCAGTCCCAGGGAACGGGTATAACTTGATTCAACTGCCGTTTGCATTCCCACGGGAGCCATAGAGAACTTCTCGCGCAACTATTTAGTCAGCTCGGTATCTTCCTAACATAATCATGCTACTATTTAATACAGATTGCAACAGGGGAAAAGGAAAACTTGGGGTGTAGTTATTATAAAGATTTGAGAAACGAGTAGGTAACACCTAATAATTTGCACCGAGTGTAGACAGATATCCAGACAATGAACTATTTTACTTAAATGGTGGTACTAAAAGGTTTGATTCACATTTCCGGTAGCATTCATTTTCTTCTTGAAAAATAATTTTTTGACATAAATGAGGCTATATTTTAGGTAAAAAGAATGACACTGTTCTCAGTTACCTATACCACAGCTCTGTTACCTGACACATTCAGGTGAATTTATTAATCTTCCAAACGAAACGGACGTTACTAGCAGGTCTACTAGGCGCATTCATGTAAAGAAATCAACATCGGGTTGATAAGATAAGTCTTATCTTATCAACCAGATGTTGATTTCTAGTAGACCTGCTAGTAACGTCCGTTACTTAGTAATACTTCAATAGCCAGATTATGCCTCAAAATACATGCAAAAATCTGCAAATGTCCAACAAAGAAACATAAGTAGCTGCGGTGGCGAATCTACGGGAGGAGGGGGGGATAGCCTCCCCCCCCCCACCCCTATTGTTATAAACCTGTTATAAATTTCTTATAAATCCAGTAAAATGGAGACATTTTACAAGAAACCCGTTATTTCTTTCGGAAATTCTCTCCTATTATACCTAGTCATGCTGCATGACTGGATTTTTTTACCATGGTTTTTGTCATAAAAATGGCTAAATAATGCCTTTTTTTGGCCTTTAAATTCCAAAAAATTTTCGGTGGAGGGCCCCCGAACCCTCACTGGCCTCCCCGGTTACCCTCCCCCCCCCCTCCCTCCACAGTCCTAGATCCGCCACTGAGTAGCTGTCCAAATATTTGAATGAAAAAAATGGATGACCCTGTGTTTCGAATCTTTTATTCAATGTCTATAAGTTGTGTACAGCAGAAGAATCTCGTTGATTCGCATTGAAACATTTTCATTCATTTCCCAAAATCAGGTTTTTTTTATTGTTCCGGAGCAGTCTTTGACAATTCACCTCCCAGTGACAAAAGCAGTGGTCTGTTATTGATGAGAGCGCTAGAAATAGGAAGTGGAAACACTACGAAACGTTCCCAATTCGATTCCAAGCGAAATGATTGAGTTTACCGGGACCGAAAGGGAAGGGGTGTTGCTGGAGCCAAGCACGCTCCGATATTCTTGACATTCCATGGCCTTACATCTCTCACGTTATCTTTGTGACGTCAGGAAGCTATTTAGCGATAGCATTTGTGATTCACCGGTTCCAATGTGATTTATGACTCAATGTACATCAATCACCGGATCCCATGCATAAAAGACGTCTTGTCCTCCCATTCAACCTTGTGAGCAATTTAACGAAAATAAAATTTTATACATGTAGAGGATCAGAGTTTAAGTTCAGCATGTGCATGACATACAAAGCTCTATAGGGGCGAATTGCGGGTTCTGTAGCGGGATTATGAAATACCAATCTATATTGCATTCTTCCTTTGGAAAGAATGAATATGTTATGAGCAGCAGTTATGATCTTCAGAGCAACAAAAACAATGATATGCAAAATATCAACTTGGAGAAGAAATAATAGGACTTTGGTTTTGAGTTTAAATTTACAATTGATTATTTAAGGACATTTAAATTACCATACAGATGCAGGAAATTGTTTAGCTATCTAAGGCTTAGTTAGCTATTTAATGCAGAGCTATGGTAGCTTCGGTGCTCTGTAGGATATTGAAACAAGTATGCCAACTATCTAGGTACGCGTATTATAATGGCAAGTGGAATTTAGTGATAGAAAAAACTCGTCAATATCATGAAAAGCAATCTTAAAGATCATGCCTAAGAAGATTCCCAAGCTCCGACGTCTTCCGTAAAGTTACAGTTTTTTCTGCAAGCCAGCGTTAAAATTTTACCATGAGCACTCTCGAAAATTTGTAGACCTGCGCAGTGGCGAATACGACGTCCGTTCTTCCACACCAGGTCGAAATGCACCTCGCCTCATGTTTATTACAGCTCGCCCCACGTATTGGGGATTTTGCGTGCCACTATGCTATATTTTCATTTCCTGAGTCTCTCCAAGTTTAAGAAAGCTGTATTCTCGTGGGTAATAGGCAAAGGCACACGAAGTACCTACGTGGCTTGATTCGTTTAAGTTTTTCCCTTCCTTCCGAATAAGTTGTTATACCTATCTAGAATTTGTGCATTTATATGCTCCTTTTCTTTGATTACTACTCATAATTTATTTTCTTTCGTGTAATTTGACATCTGACTCCCCAACCCAGCGCGGTACTGTGTAGGTACCTGTGGGAGATTTCTGGTAAATTCCCTTCTGTTCTTTAGTCAGTTATTTATGTCGTACTATGAAATAAACTCTTATTCATGTCTTTAGCGAAATAAACTCTTTTTCATTCCATTTCATGAACATTCGTTTGAAGTTCGAACTCATCACATTACATAATAATATAAACCATTATAACATTATCTTACATTGTATTATCTATAGTTTATATTATAAACCTGAAATATCACTAGATAGTACTGAAATCAGTAACCCAGATTGTTCGTAGCAATAAAGTTCTGTTGTGTATTTAAATGGATACGAATATACCTTCGCGGGCTACCTTGGACCCAACAGCAATTAGACCAATAGCTCCCAGCCGTTCTATCGACAGGGTTATTACTCCCGAAGGGTTGGTTCCCCTGAAACTTCCCTCACCCGACCAAGTTTCAGTTATATCAACTTCACAATTCGTAGAACGAATATAAATTTAGATAAATTGTGGTAAGAGGAAAGTGAAATGGAGGACAAGTAATTATACCGAGTGATATGAATATGATTAGGTATTCAAACATCGGACGTCTAGAATAACATTCTACTAGGTTACCGAATGGATATATCCCATCATGCAGAACACGTCAAATATTTTGGTTGGACCTTTTATAATCGCCGTTAACCTAAACTCTCAAAACAATTAGGTATGTTCATTACCGTGAAAAGTCCGCATAACTGCTCTAAAGAGGTTAGTCCAACTTTCATTGTCACTTTCGAGAGCAGTAATTGAAGGCAAAACGAAAGTTGCATGAGTAGGCTCGCTCCCTGCAATGTCTTCTTCAACCACAATATTGATGATATCGCTGTTATTCAGAGCTCCAATGACCGTCGTTCCCATTGGGATTGCCTGAATAACGATTGATTATTAGAACGGAATGATACTACGAACAGTACGCACACCAATAATTATTTATTTCAATCGCCTTTATTCGCTTTAACTTAGTCAGTAATACAAAATATTGAATGGAACATTTTAGCAATTTATGTTCAAACGTGTCATAATACATATTTGGTTCGTCAACTCTCCATGCACTACGCTGCAGTCACATATTGATATAAAAAGTAGGAAGACTTGGCTTGAAATCCAAAAAAGGATTTTGGAGCTTTACCAATCAGAATTGCAAAAAATATCCTCTTCTTACTACCAAACTTCATATTTTCCATTATTATGGAGAGAAATTCCTTTTCCAGTTGGCGAGTCAAAAACCGAAATTTGAAACGAAACTAGTGAATAAGTAGAAATAATTTTAATAGAATAAAACTTGCAACAAGAATCTAGCGACAATTATTGTCGCTAGATTCTTGTTGCAAGTTTTATTCTATTAAAGATTTAGGTATAAGGAACATGGTATAATATATAAAGACAAAAGATTAATATCAGGTTAATCAGCATGAGAACGTGAATATTCACTATAATATAAGGGGGTTAGTAAGATCAATAAAAACGTTACTTATGCTAACGTACGGAATCATTTTTTCGTTTATAGCCAGAGGTTTTTAGCTGTTCTGACCACTGTGCGCCGGTTCAGGATTGAGCGACTTTTGATATCATTCCGTTCCCCCCGTTTGAATTCCACTCTAGGAGCCAGATGAGTTTGTGAAAATGAGAAAACTAATTAACAGAGATAAAAGAGAGCGAAAATGGAGGAAAATTGGTTTTCCTAATCGTTGTTTATCATCTTCCTTCCGTCCTGGCCCTTACGGTAGTTCTTTTGTGCACACGCAGCTTGAAATTAGAATCCTCAGTTCTAATTTATTCAATGTTAAAACGATAACGCATTACATATACATCACAAATAATAGAGATTGGCGGCAGAGGGCACGAAATCATTCACGATTCAATCGGCTCGGACAATGATCGATTACGATGGGATCTCCTAGAATCACACAATCATCAACGTAACAATAGTCTGACCTCGAAATCTGGCCTGTATAACTCGATTTCCAATATGAGGTCTACTCTGAGTGAAGTCACGTTTGCTTTGTTGTCTGAGGGCTATTTGTATTGAAATAGGTATATCACCAGAGGCTCTCAAATGGTTTACAATGAACTAACTACTTGCTTGAATGTTTATCCGTGAGAATAATCATGATGGAGCAAACACATATAAATTAGTAAGATAAACTGCTCGAATAATGCTGAAATACCTCAATATTTTTCGCTCGTTCAAGACGAGCTTACACAAATGCATACATCTTTTCGTGTGATATAGTCTTGCGAGTGACATAGTGTGCGTGTAAACCGACATTTTTTTGCCCCGTGTCAGTTGTGCAGTTCACCTGGAGCGAACAGTTCTGACAGAAAGCAAGTGATCTACTTGATACTCATGGCAATACTAATACTTTTGCTAATACTAATACTAATCTAATGCTGATACTAATATCAGCAGTCAAGGTTTTATCCAAATTGTTACTTTGGTGGCGAAATCGTACATCTCATTTTTGGCGCAAATGGTTCCAAATGGTTTTTCGATTCTACATTTTTTTATTGGAAATTTAAAACTACACAATTAGGCTGGTAAACGATTGTCGATTGCCGAACAATGATCATTTCAATGAACATTATCAACCCGACTTATCTGACTCCAATAATGTTGGTCATGGTCTTTCTTGGAATTCGGTCATGATCATCGTTAGTATTGGAATATGGAGACACAGTAGAATGATTCATAATATTCAGTAAGTAGACCATATGAACAGTAGAAACCATATTATGGTCTACGTACTGTTAAGCCGAGACCAATTTGTCTATTTTTGGATCTACACGATTAGAAGAGAACTGTCTCACCATCTGCATAATACAACCATTATTGGTATCGCAGTGTTCTCCAAGTATGGGAACGCGACCCGGGGCATAAGCCGCAGTCGTCGGTTGGATCTTTTTGTCGAAGTAATGCAATTTGTACTGCTCGACGCCGTATTCAATCTGCGTAAATACACCCACCGCCACTCTCGCTTCAGCCCTTTCTCTGAAAGAGGGAAAGCGTACATTAACAACCACATGTACACGAGATATTTCATCGACAACCTTTCACTTTTCTTCTGTATTTTACCGCCGAATGGGTTTGGCGGAGGGTTTTTTCACTTTGGAGTTAGATAAAAGAACCCAGAAAAATTCTGACAAGAGGACATGGGCCTCGGGTATGAATCGAACCCACATCCTGTGATCATTTTTTTAGTTTTTATTTATAAGCGCCATAATATTTAAAGGGTACAGGGGAAGAAGGCGCATTGTTAGTCAGGCAAGTTTTGGGAAATCAGCTCTTCCGTTAAATGATAGCGCCTTCTTCAACAGTGCCCCAAAACTTCTTTCTCTTCTTTCTCCGAACTTTCTTCTTCCCCTTTACCCTTCATTTTTAGTCGATGAGGACTAAACCAACCATTCTCTATACCCTGTTTCGCATAAATGGTCGGTACCTTTTCTTGTTCATGCCTTGGTCTAGCGTACACACGACCATTGAAATAACTTTGCATGTACTCCTACGGGGCCAGCGCTCTTGACCTCTGACTATATTATGCAGAAAATTATTTGATTATTCTTTTGGCGTGGCGGGCTGGCATAAATAGTAACTTTCTCTCCAAGAGGTGGTCTATCCTTTAGTATTTTTCCCGCTGAATCGAATGAGACCAACTTCAGTTCTGTAGGTGCGATAGCAACGGAGCTAGAGCGATTGAACTCAGCGCTCTCTCGGCTCAGTCCGGCGTAATAGTTATTGATCAAAAAATAAGAGTCATTTTCCGAGAACATTTCAGTCTCTCAAAAACTAAGAATAATCGATTTCAATAATCAATAAAATTTCTGGAAAATAATTCTTACTTTCTACCCCTGCATTGATCCTGTAATAATTATAAGTAGTTATGTTTGAAATTTCGTTGTGATGACCGAATGAATTCACATTACAATTTACGTACAGGTTGTACAACTTCGAAGAGATATCTCCTGCGCCCTGGCAGGGATCAGCCTGTATGAAAACGGTTGCAGTGTCTAACTTCTTCCGTAAAAGAACCAGTATCTCATTTAGTGAACTCCTTCGCATCTGAAAACGGAAAGCATGATTATTGAAAAGATCAAATGAGAAACATAATGGCATCTATCCTTAACCCAATGAAATCCCAGTCTGATATCAAACGCTGTTAAGATATCGAATATTATCTCTTCTCCTTTTAATCAAAGCGATCATTTAGCTTCGGAGTTATCCCCTAATATTAATTGGAAATAGAAGGGCAACAGTTAGAGTTTACATTTTTAAATTTCTATCAATGATTTCCAGCGATTATCGTACCAAAGTCACCGTGCTACTCCCCAACCCTGTTCCCGTCATCCTGGTTCCGAGCACACCTGTCACTCCAAGTGTGAGATCGATAAACGTGTTCAGTTCTTCATTAGAAATTTCAAAGTCATACCTGAGTTAGATCGTCAATCATTACTTGAGAATACTTTGTAGGAAATAAGTAGATACTCGAAGGTTCTCATTTACGTTAGGATACTTCACCTGGCTGAAATTTGACTCTGATTCATGAGCCTTCCTAGATGGAGATAGTTCCTCTCATCGATTGCAGCGATCCCTTTGGACACTCGTATATGCTCGGCCAAGACGTGCCGGATTCGCATCGTAATATCATCAACTGCTGCTAAATCATCCTTGTGCACTATCCAAGCCGAGAAATAATAACATGACACCAATATGGCGTTTCAAACATCGAAACCAAATGAGTTCCTATTCCACCAAAACATATAAGTACGAGAAATATCGAAGGTGTACAAAAAATAAAAATAAAATAAATAAATGAAAAACACTGAGCAAGAGAATGAAGTACTTATATTATACGTCTGTTTTGACGATCTTGATGTTAAAGTTACTTGGGAAGGTCGTCGCAGATTTCATGTGGAATTATTACCGTGTCGTGAATTGTGTTGTGGATCATTATTGTGTTAAGCAGGTTGTAAAAATCAATGGATTTATCCAAGATTGTGGAGATCATTGGCATGAATACTACAATCCACAGTACTTGAATTACCCTAAGCCTCCAACATTCGTGAATATGTTACTTAATTTACAGTTCTGTTTACTAATGTTTATTATATTCTATCCACTACCATAATCTCGTAGACGTTCAATGTTTTTGAATTAACGAAATGTATGGCAATTAATGAATGTTTTTTAATTACGAAAACTCAGTTTTGATAATTTTTTGCGCGTTATGAGCGTACCAATACAAACGGTCCGAAACCATTCTCGTTGATTAACAACTACCTATAAAGAAGTTTAGACGATAAATATTACTACCTGGGTACGTACATAAGTACGTGAGCCTTATTCACACCAACTTCGATTACGTTGGTACGTCGGTATTGATAGAATGCAATGTAGGTACGTAAGTACGTGATAACGAAGACCCTTAACTATATTTTTAAGGTTAAACAGCACCTTTCAGATGGGCAACTTGCATATCAGCAAGGCACTTTACTCCGACGATGGCCAGTGCTTGTTCACATTGCTTTTTCCGTTGGTCCATCATTTCTGGACTCCGAACCTTGCTTTGAACGAGAGCAACGACAAATGCATAACTGTCTTGGTTCAGTCTGATAGGAGTCACTTCCTTTTTGCTAAAACATATTTTCAACCGATTAGCTGGAGATGTCACAGTGGCATCTACCTGACTCTTTGTCGAATTCTCTATTTATTTATTTTATTTTTTCTTTTAATTCAGAAGTCCTCCGAGCATCCGAGTATAACTTGCAAACACCTATATGATGTTGTAGACTAGAAGGCATTTCAAATGAATGAATTTACTTGCAGTCAACAAAGAATGCCTTTTCCTCTTGCCCCATTGTAATTGCTACACAGTCTGCATACGGCTCGGGGGCTCCTGTGAACTCTCGTTCAGCTTTTGCACATATACTGGCTTTCAATGGTAAACTGAAAGCGAAAAGTTTCCGTCTAGGTACATACAAGTTCTATATAATTACTGTAATCCGTGATGAGTGTACATGTAGAATCCAATGTACTTGATTCACAAAGTGGTTTATGTATTCGCGATATATATTTTCCTTCCACTTGAAGTTGGTTCAGCATTGTGAAAACATATTATTCCACTTCGGCGTTTTTCTGGCGGCTCATAATTTACTAACTTACCTTGTCGTCCATTCTTTCGTTATGCTTTCCAGAAACGTATATGCGCAGACCAGTAAACTTGAGCTGCTTCCCAAACCGTAGCCTCGAGGGATGTCAGATACGAAAACTACATTGAAACCTTCCAGTATGAGTCCTGTGAAACAGAATAGCACAATATTGGTGTCAACGTAGTGAAATGAATATCTTCATAAACTGCAATTTCACATGAACATGCAGTCCCTTTTTCATTATTGCCTGAGATACTCAAAAGCCAATAATTACTATCCCCGCCAATCATAATTATGCACTGGTAAGTTTGATTTGAACCGTTTCCCGTGATTACGATTGTTTGCGAAATCAGCCCTTCGCGCCAGATATTCATATTCAACTCAAATGCATATTTGATCGGACGCCTCTCGTAAATATATGATTTGTAGTTTCATGTAGGGCAGGAGCGTGATATTTTTCAACTGCAAGTGAGTCCAATTGGTAAACTACCACCAATCAACATCCGTAGAAACGGCCTTTCCCTCGATGTTTCCTAATTTTTAAACTATCAAAATCATTGAATATATGAATAATGATATGCACCTATTCGTTAATTTTAAATAAATGATTAGTTTTTCCAACTCATATAATATTCATGAGTTGATCATTCATAGAACCGATTAAAATGAAATAAAGGTAGCCGACCATTCAGAGGCCAACCATGATGTTGCCCCTGAAGGTATAGCGGTGGATAATTGTCGTGGATTATACATGTGATTCACGCCTTCAAATTTTGGAATTAATATCAGCTGTAGGTACTAACCTTGAAAAGAGGATACAGCAGCTTTGATCAAATTAGCCCATTCGGGTATCCCTTTTTTCACTGGAAGCATGGGAGGAATTGGGAAATCCGTCTTTTGTACTTCTTGTGTGTTGATATCAACGTCAACGACCTTGATGGTATGTTCATCATTCGGAGCTCCAACGGCCACCGTGTACAGCGGGAGAGACTAACAACGAACGCAGTATTGGAGTGATAAACAGTGAACTGCTTTAGGCATTCCTAGATATTCTATACTGATACAATGTATCAGTATAACTGACTTAACATGTCATGTTGAGTCGGATTTGTATCATACATGACCCGATCGTTGTACACGAATTGATGATCTTCCGTTTATGTGAAACGTAAGATATGGTTGAATGTGGAATTCTGCTGTGAACAACTCAGTATCCAGTTATCGGAATCTCATTAAAATGAACGGAATTAGGTAAATACAGTGTATTAATACCATAGCGTCCATTCATGGTCGTTGAATCTATCGTCGGTGAGTTCAGTGGGTACGTGGTAGGTGCTGATTGGGCTTTCAAGTTTGGAACAATTCCCAGTTTCCCGTATTTGATGTGTTTTATTAGATACCTACTCTGATAACTCTATTGACAGTATTACCTGCTCGCATTACTGACTAATGACTATATTCAGAGCTAGTCCTGTTATGAATGCGTTACTCACCATATTTAGAGTATGACCACCCAGGTACTCTGTGTGATCACCCAAAAATGTCACTTTGGCCGGTGCGTACACTGCAACGCATGGCAGAGGCTTGGCAAAATGAATCCTATAGTATTCCATAGCTTGTTGAAGAATGTCATTCTTAGGGTCCGGTTTGACGTATACTGTATCTTCCGCCATATTCGAGGAGTCACAAAATTCTTTTCAATTTGAACTTATAGTTCTGCAAATCTAATTTCGTGTCTTCGTTGCTATGCCGACATATGTATGCTTTCTATATATTTTCGAGTCTGATTCATGAACAACCAATAATTTGTTGAAACATGTGTATACCTTCTTATTATTCAACTACTCGAAGGGTTTATTGATAAACACCGTTCTAATTACGTACTCATGTTACTGATTGTTTAATGAAATCACGTGGTCTTGCCAATTCTACTAGGCATAACCGCCAACCTTTTCACTAAAACACGTTTTGTTCTTCCTTTTTATTTGTTATCGTGCAATTGAAGATGTTCGTGCCCACGACTAGTGGCCTTCACCCTTCAACCAAGAAGGCACTCGAACATTGTAAAGATATAAATGGATATCACTCCTTCTGATCCGATTATTGAATATCAATATCATGGCCCTCGTAGAAGCAAAGGGAATCTTCAACCACCAATCGTTTCTTGAAAGGAAAGGAAAGAGTTTTCCGTCAATTCCAAGGGGCAGATGCCGCAAAAGACAGACTGGTGGGTTTATTCGTTTTTTCGATATTCAGATTCAACGTAAGCCAGCAAATGTCAAGGGAGGGTTAAACAAGTTTCTTCCTTGATTCAAATGGTTCAATATTGAATGTCTGTAAGTCAGAGATAAAACATCATAATACTCAAAAGTGAAAAAAAGGCACATACCTACCTATTGTGTGAATTTTACAACGAATTTTACTCGAGCTCACTATTGACTCATTTATGATGGAGCTTAGTTGAGGAAAACTATCCTACATGCAAAATAAGATGGTAGGTGAAATAAAGAGTAATAAAGGATTGCATCAGTGAGTCCTGATGAGAGTTCTTTTCGATAGCTTACATCTCAACTACCCTACTGCCACTACCGCTCTCTTCATTATATTGGCTGATAATATCAGCCTATCATATTATGATAGGTTACATCTACAGTTCCTTTCATCTGGAGTGTTTTGATATTAATTTCTTAGTGGATATTTTACTGTTATTAAACAAACTAAATCACCACTCATAAATAAATTTGTACAAATTAATTACAATGCATTGTACTGACACTTCTTGACAACGTACAAATTTATTTATGAGTGGTGATTTGGTTTGTTCACTCATCAATCTGCTCTGTTCTTCTATTTAAAGAGTACTCGTACCCTTTAAATAGAAGAACAGAGCAGATTGTTGAGTTAGCCCTAGCCTTAGCTCAGATAAGTGTCTTGGCGCTTCGCTGTTCAACAATAAGTTAGCAGTTTCACTCCAAAACATAGTGAGAAAATGAATCTTGTAATGGCAGTTTGTTTTCTTTTTTTCTACCATAATGTCAACTTTTCTTTACAGTGTGACGAGAACAGTAATCTTACAGTGCCGGTAAGTGAACATCAGATCGTATAATCAGATGATGTTTTTTTCCGTTAATGAACTAGGTACGTTTTAATGAAAGTACTTCTATTCTAAATAATCGTTAGCAGTAAGTAAAAGATTTGTGATTCCCGAAAAGATTTTTTCCTAATAGAAAAATATGTTCATTGGAAGGATTCAAATCCATTAGTAATACAGTTTTTTTTTTTCACAGATTAGGTAAGTAATGATGATCCGCCAACGATTCTGCCAGAAAACATTGGTGCTGGCCTTCAATTCGAACGAGAAGCAGCAGTCTCCGCTTTGCATTTCCAGCAGTACCTATCTAATATACCCTGCACCACAGAATCAGATATTTATTCTGACATTCTCAATAATCATTTGATGGTAGGATACGAAATTATAAATCTTATCTCCCATTTTAATTTTTTCATGATTTTTTTTTTTTTTTTTAGAAAAAGAACTGGTTATTATCGGGCTAAATGAGGTGCACCAACAAATCGAACTAGGGCATTTGAATTGCTGATTCATCAGAAAGACACTCGACTCCTCTACGCTTACAAATCCTTTTTATGCTTCCAGCATAATAAAAAAATTAGATAGCCAACCCACTCAAGCTAATATGTTTGAAAATTCTCCCTCTCTTGATCTTTTTTTCAGTCGGTCCTCGGATTATGCGGTATAATAACCCCCAAGATAAGGCTCACAGTTTTAGCAGCGTTGAGGAAATATTATTTTGTGCCCACCAGTGGGAAAGTAAGGTACGGATGTTTTTTTTTTTATACTGCTGGGAAAATACGGTCGCTCGATTGTCAAGATTCCGGCGCACCGATCTAGCCATATACAGCCTTTCATTGGGCAACATCTAACAAGGCCTCGTCTTTTTCATACTTCTCTGCGAAAACCTTTTCCCCATAGGATCTCTCGCATTTTAACCTCGTACAAGGGGATCATATCCCCCTCTTCCCACGGGCCCCTAACCGCATTCGTTGCCTTCCTCCCGTTTCGCCCAATTAATAAAGAATTTCATTTTGGGCCATGCCAACACTCATCCCTCCCAATTTTCTTCCGTTATGTTCCCTTCCAACATTTCAATAACTACACCCCTCTCCCGTCTTCCCACCGGGTTAAAATATCCCGTACTTTTTTTTATGACCATAGCATTAATTATCGTGGAGTTGTCAACGTGTGCCAATTGGGCACCGCTGGTTCTATAATTACCCAACCATTCAAGAATGTCAATCCTGTGCTTTCTATCACATGAGTTCACATCCACCAGTTTTCTAAAAGGATACGATAATTATTTCAACCCCTTGATATATTTATTGATAACCATTTTGGCTCCCAATTGATTATTTAATACCCAATAGATTAAGACTAAATGAGTAAGGAGTTTCCAGAGTACCTACTTTTACATCTCTCGACTACAATACCGTGTGACACTGAGTGTTGGGACACATCAGGGGCAAAATACTGAAGTGTCACAGGGACGCAGCTGTGCACACATTATAGAGCTTTATTTTCAATAAAAACAAACGGAAAATGTATTTGTACAAGAAGGGTAGAAATAATCTTAATTTAAATTTTTAAAAACTGCGAAATGCTCCTTAATGGCTTACTTTTGAGCCACTAATCTATGGTCAAATATACTATCTATCATTATCCTCGGCTCGATCAGACCTGAACGCGCATGCTAATTTTGGAATTTATTATGAAATGCAACCAAAATAAAACTTGGAAACAGGAAGTGAGGACCTCGATTAATTTTTTTTTTACCCAACCATTCTCCATTTGCCATCCGTTGTGGACACAAATTATTTTTATGAATTTTATCGAAAACTAAATTTAGCACGCGGACTCTAATTGATTAAGACATACTTTTCAATTATTACCCGTGGATTTAATTAGGTATAAAATGGTCTGAAATTGTTTTGTAATTTGTTCTTTTTCTTTGGCCAAGCAGTTTAACTGCAGTTCACGCCTCGTTTTCAATTTCATTGATGGACGAATGGTAGGTAACCGTCGAGACAGACGAATTGTTCAGACGGCCCTTTCCAACCATAAAGCGATGTCAGACGACGCAATAAAAACGACTGGGAATGTTCAAGTGAGAGGAAAGAAGTCATCAACCGTTGACTGGCCACTCAAGACGGTGCTGGGGCTTACCTAAAGCTTTTTGAGTGCCCATTTCCATTCTTGGAGCCTTCGACCCTTTCTGAGCAGTGTCATTACGAGGAATAAATAGACGAAGATAAAGGGGAAACGTAAACCGCTCTCGGTTGTGAAGGCTGGTCTGGATTTAAACTTAGAACGCCCTGGGGAGGTGAATGTGCTTCTTCAGCCATTTCACATGAAATGCTTCCTTGAACCGTCAACAGCTCACAATAAATGTCTGTGTAATTAACGGAAGAAGTAACAAGAATAACAGATAAATCGCATATGGACCCGAGGAAATTATCTATTTAGTACCTACTCGTACTTTATAATGTGTACATTCGTGGTACCGTATGAATAAATTATTGAATGAAGCTGGATAAATTGAACATTTTTCACACCAACTCAGTCATGGTCTCGGAAATTTCCCAATTGAATTTCGGTCCAACCTATTTACAAAATTTGTAAAGATTATTTAATAATCTAGTGCCCATTCGCTAGAAAAGATACCTACTTGAATTAGCTGTTCACCAGCATAAAAGTGGCTTGAAGTTTCGCCGCTTGATTAATTGATTTCATGGAATTTCATTAACGATGTTTTGTCGGTTCTACTTCAAGCTCTTATTGTTAACGAACTGCTAAAAACATGTTAATAATCGTATAAAAAGTGCCCAATTCGTAAGTTTTAGATTCATTTTGACAGGGCCAAGTGTTGTATACCTACAGCTGAGGGATACTCGAGAAATTAAGGAGGACTTCATCCCGGCTCGAGGCAGACGGCTGAGTTACCTTTGGGTTCCGCTGAAACGACATAGATTCTGAGGCAGTTTAAGAACGATTCACAAACACAATTCAAAATATTACAATTTAAATGATAATATAAATGTGATTGGGTGGCTGAGCTCTTCATCCAAGTACAGGAAAAACGACATCTGCTATGTTGCTTAGGTCCCACCGTTTTTCGGTCCTAATTTGCAAGGCAAACTTTGAGGTCGTTAATTATGCAAGCAGAGCGTCATCTCTCTTCGTAAAACACCAACGTTGATTTCATTAGCAACGAATAATCAAAGTAACCGTTTATTGGCGTGGACGAAAATTCCTTTTTGGATTTTGGACGTGAGGTAGGTTGATGAATTCTACCTTTGCCATCATAGAATTCCATATTAATTAGCGGACACTATTTTCACTGGAATCAGGATGAGCCTGTGTATAATACGTAGATACAATTACTCCATGTACAATTGAGGAATGTAAAAGAAGAGATAACTTGACTAAACACAAGGTAGTTTAATAAAAATATACGATACATCAATTTTTCTTTTACCGGGAATAACATTGGATCATAGATGTGTCTTTTTCTGTCGAAAAAGGAAACACCTTTTAATTTAACATTTATTCAATTAGTTCATTCATAATTTTCACAGGGCTTGCCAGGAATTGAGTGGGGAAATTGATGAGATTCACTGAGCTAGTTACCAATAATTTGCGATGTTATTCCAATTGTTGAAATTATGTTTTCACACATCTTTCGTGTATTAGATAATAAAGTAAAAGCAGTCTGAGGAAGAAGTATATCAAGCTGTTTTCTATATCGGGCCTGGATTGTACGCAGTGCTCCTACACCTTCAGAGCTGAGGAATAAAAGTACTGAGAGGTCGCAAAAATCATACCTCACGTTGACAGAATGCGGTGATAATAAACTCTGAGAATGGAATAAAAGGGTGGAAGAAAGTGAATAAGTTTGAAAAAGAGCTTCAAAGCACAAGAAAGATTGTGCAAAGTTGAAGAGGTTAATTTTCAGCGAAGGATGGAGGAGGTGACGGAGAAAAAGCCGGCGTTTCAGGTAATTGATGGTGTTGATTAGAGAACTACGCTGAACGAGACGGCTGTGGAAACCCCCAGGAGAGACTGCGTTAAGGGAGAGGAAGAATCCTGCCCAACTTTCACCTTTTACCGGGCATTGATTTAGAAAAGGGAGTGGGAGAAAGAGGGAAATCCACAAAAGATCCAACAAAAAATAGACAGTTATCCACCAACAATCCGTTCATCATTCAGATCCTTCCTTCCGACCCATCAACCACTTACCTTGAGCTCTACCTAATGAGCCAATGTAGTAGACTAAAAAGAAATTCATTTCTGCGCTTTTCAATTTGTTGAATTATCGATAAGAGTATTATATCATGTCATGCATGATAGAGTCAATATTTCTTTACGAATTTTGAGACCTACGGCACTCATTTACGTTTTTTTTTTTAAGTTTGAAAAGCTTAGAATGTAGTTTAGACAGTTGTTACAACTTTGATAGTTCTTCATCACTGAACATCTTGAAATACCATGAGGTCAAACGAAAGAAAGCTGGGATACTGATGAAAGAAGTGCCGTTTTCCGATAAATTAGCGACGTTCATGTGACCTATTTTAGCGAGCATTTCTAGATAATGGCCGTTTGGACGGTATGGTGATGAATAGTTGAGGGCTCTCGTCTTATGTGTAAGTCTAAACTATTTATCCTATACGTAATAATGTGGCTCGACACAGGTGGCAAAACTCTCTTCATCAATCAAACAGCAAAACCTAAATTGCTGAGAGTCAAGTCGTCTTTGAATGAAATCATGACATATGCGTCGTTTTCATCCCAGAGATGGATGCAGAGGGCGCGATGTGAGGTCCGCAGGTGTGCACTGATGCATGAGGCGCGAGTCGCTAGTGGACCTGTAAAATAATAAAAATATCGATCTGCGCTCTATACACTCTTCAAACGTCGACTGTCACAATTCCTGTCTAATTAAGGTGAATTTAAATTTGAAAATGGTGATATAGTGAGTACTGCAATGGGATCCGGTAGTTAATGAAAGAGTGGAGCACATTTGATAACCCTTTGATGATGAATTCTCATCAAGCCATCCCTTGTTTACCAGGCGTATTCATAATTATAGTGAACTGGTGCAAATAGTAACAGTGTTGTAAATAGTGAGATAGAATATATTATTATTACCTTGTATAGTATAATATATTACTTAAAATAGTATGTACATTATACTTCATTCAATTATTCAAAAAGGCAGTATTAAGTACAATATGACGATGGATGGGTACATTTACCGACCAATGAAAATCTAGTTTTGAGTAAACCCAGTCACTTCTGTTCATTAAAATACTTATCTTACAATATGAATGTGTACTCCAACCTATTGCTTCTTTTTCGCTTATTTCTACACGGATCCAGATTGGTTGGAATCAAAATCCCATCCTGTGATATTCAAGAATACTGTATTTGATTTTCAACGAATTTTCGAATTGTTCTCGGTCCAAAATTTGTTAAACTCGAATTTTCGAATACTTTTCGTACCGAAATCCGTTCTAGATAATCCTGATTCACTGCCAAAAGACACCAAAATCCATATATGACAAGTCATTTCAAAGTTTGTTTTTTACGCTGAACACGATATAGAGGAAACAGAGGTGTAAAATGGAGACATTTTACATAAAACCAGTTATTTCTTCGAAAATTTGCTCTCATAGCCATGCTGCATGACTGTGGAATTTTATTTTTACCATCGATTTGAGTATTGCCCAAGAACACTCGTGGCTTTGTACGACGTTCATAGCGGGATGTGAAACAGTAGAACGTAAGCGTGAATCGAACGGTAGAATTCGGGCCAATTTCCGCTGAAACCGGTGATTCAAATAACACAATAGGCGATGTGGTGTCGAGTTTCGCTTTCAGAAATACCTTTACGGGAAGCAGGTTAAGTTTGGATGGATTCACATAAATTGGAAAATTAAAATCATTTTTCATGAATTTGGATTTTTTTTCACATTAAATTTTGATGAAAACTGTACTGAAAACCACATTTCACCGACCAAACACCATATTCCGCATGCTTTGGTAATATTGGAACAGCTACATAAATATGGTGTACCTGTACCTTTTATCACATAATATACCTTTCTTCAGATAACAGCAATTTCAAATGATCCCACAGGGGCAAAATGATAAACAATAACAACCCTCAGAGGAAACATCTCGTACAAGTATTTCAAGAAAATGGAATGAGAGGTAAAGGAGTTGTAGCAATCCGTTCAGCTTTTAATAAAGTTTGTTGATGAAACGAACGGCCAACAACTTCCTTTTGGGAGGCCAGATCTCTGAAATTAAGCAACTTCTGGGAAAATTCGTGATTCCTTCACGCCGTAGGAAGTTTCGCCGTTGAGTAATTCTTAAGGCGCCTTAACCCTCCAAAGGACATTCCGTGTAACTTTGAACCGAACCTTCCTCATGCAGGAGCCTCGTTCGCTTTCAGTATACGGAGTACTGAAATTAATGCCTTTTAGGAGGTATGATAATTTTCTCACACTCTGCCAAAGTTATATGGGCGAGGCTATTTTTTTCAGCACTTGGTTTTCACGACGTGCTTGTTAGTTGACGTTTTCCAAATGAAGAATGCACAATTTATAATAAGGTATAGTCTAGAAAACGATCGCATACTCGCGGAAGAGGTGATTCCATTGACTTGTGCGGAATCCTCTCTCTAACGGCCCGGAATGCTGGACTACCTTGTATGTGATGAACGGGGTTGATGAATAGCTTGGAGTGCCTCTATCATCCCAATCAGAGATAACTTCATCTGGCCGTTTACTGGTCAATTTAGGAGAAAGCAAGTGCCACTTTCAGCAGATGAGATTGTTGTTTGGTTTTTAATTCGATAATTGAATTGTTCTTACCGAACAATTTTGGGAAGGGCCACATTTATTTATTTCAGTCGATCCAATGATCAACAATTGAAAATTATAAAGTGTTAAAAAAATAACCGTTCCAAATTGTATTGGGTACGAGCTCAATATCTAAATGTCTGTCTGTCGTTTGTCTGTCTGTCTGTTTGTCTCATCATCAATTGAGAACGGCTGAACGTAGAAAGTTGCGGCTGGTACCATTTGACGCAGAATTTATCTGGGAAGGTTTATGAAAAATATGGATATCCGCGTTTAAATCTGTCCATCCGTTGAAACGCTATGAATTAAATACTACTAAAAACCGTACATTGCACAATGACCTGGGCATTCCGGATGTGAAAGAGGTTTTAAATTCCACTAGGTACTTGATAAAATTATTAAAAGAAGAAATTTCATGTCTGTTGTTCTACATGTTTTGGAAGTTATACATGTTTTACATGGAACTGCTCTACTAATAAGCATAAAACACAAACGGTGGGTACAGCTTTCGTACAAGTACGCAACCACGAGGGACATTTTATGTCTTTGCGCCCCCTCCCATCAGAAACTTATATGAAGCTTGCATTCGTGTTGGCAATATAAATTATTGAGAATGATAACCTGTGTGTAAACAATTATCTAAACAATCACGCTCATACCGCAGGTTGTCGGCTACGCACTCCGCAGTGGTTAACGTAATATGGTTAGGTAAATCGAGAGCTATCCAACGAGTGGTGAACGATTTTTGTACGATGATAACTGGCGAAGATAAAGTTCCGTAGCAACGAATCGGCTGTAAGCGAAAATCATCAGAAACTCCGTTACATGTCCCGCGTTTCATTCCCGCGTTACATTTTCGAGTTTATGTAGCAAAGACATAAAATGTCAAAACAGGATGAATTTAGAGGTACTTGGTCGACAAGAGGTACTTGGCTGTAAAATTGATCCCTAAAGTTTGGGGTTTGATTCCCATAGACTTGAGAGACTGGAATACCAGTGCTTTATCATTTATCAGAGTGCTATATACATGATATGCATTATTGTTCGAATACATATACAAATTTATATACCTACCTATTTGGACCGTAGGTTTTGCCTTTTGACAGTTGTTGCTCCCCAGTGATGCATCATATACGGTTGTCGCACAACCTATTCCGGTAATTTTACCCACTGCTCAATTTTTCGTTAATCCTGTGTTGCCTAACGCCGTTGGCAGCTTGGAAACGATGAGGAACATCCGGAGATGTAGAGCTCGGGAGGGAGGAAATGATGAATGACGGCCTCTCGGCCTTTCCCACTGCTAAGGAGGCCCTTGCCTCCTAGAGACCGGCCTCTATTGTAAATCCAAAGCCGTTTTCCATGTACGAGGGAAGACCCCTTTTCTTCCTATTCGTTCCAACGTATGGTCCACACATTTAACAATGAAGGGACCTTATATTGTGGGTCCACTTGTTCTCTTTCAAGAGTGGATAGACGTTTTATAAACCAAGGAGCTATCTTTGGTCTTGCATTGGGTTTGGAGGAAGCTGTGATGAAAATTATGCATTGATTGAACCGATTCTCAAATTTACTATTGTAATTAATATCACACTCTGCTCATCAGCATAATGGAATCACTCTAATCTCAACTAGAAACATTTTATCTCAATACGAGTTCTGAATCACGACGATACCGATCTGTAAATTTTGCTGAATATGGATGTACTACGGAAGATCAATTTCTTTTTACATCCCCTTCAAGTAATTCAATCTAATCATCTTGATCTATTACGAAATACATACATATTACGAAATACATACACATGTGTGTTGTTCCGTGAATTTCTATTCGTGTGTATATCTGGCCGTCCAATGAGGTGCTGCAATCTGCATGATGGTTATGAGGAGTACAGTATGACGTGTATGAGCAGATTAAATTATTACGTTGAATATTGTACATCCATCTACAACCAATAATTATTATAATTATTATTGGTTGTAGATGGATGTACAATATTCAACGTTCATACAATATTCAAAGTAATTGTTATTTTTAGATAAGTAGTTGAAGATTCTGTTGTTCCCTCAGTCTTCTACTTGGGTGAGCAACGTGCTTTGCACGAGTACCACAAATAAATAAGATAAACTAAGAGTATAACAGAAAATCATCACTACTTGCTACTTATGTTTCAATGACCTGTTTGACCTACATTGAAAAAAATCCGTGAGCAACGCGGTGATAGTTTGATTTGGCAATTAGACTATATTATCACCGCGTTGCTCATATATCAGAAGATAATATCTATATCAGAAGATAATATAATATTATTATCTTCTGATCAATCTGACTAATTCGATCGATTTGCATTACAATCAATCAACGTATTTATTACATACCTATGTATAGGGACCGGAAGTTTTGAGTGATCCTAGGTTCCTGCAAGTATTTCTTTCCTCCTATTCTTTGGTTAAGGACTACTCGCTAACAGCTAGGTTTTTTTTGGTTGATTTGTAGAAATTGTGAATTTTAATATCCTAGGACACCGAGACCTCATTCACTAGGAGATGAAAATTCAGGAACTAAGAAAAGTATAATCTTCCCAGGGCTTCGATATCGCATTGTGACTGGAGGGGAATAAACCTTTTTTACTCCAAGGACTCCGGTACCATAGTACCATTCGCAAGGAGTATAGAAAAGGTGTAAATTTTGGACATAAGGGGTTTTCCTTTTATCCCTCAGGACACCTATACCGTGGAATCATTCACTGGGAGTTGAGAGGAATAAACCTTTCCAACTCCAAGGACTCCGGTACCATAGTACCATTCGCAAGGAATAGGGAAAAGGTGTAAATTTTTTTATGTAAGGGGTTTTTCTTCAATCCCTCAGGACACCCATACCGTAGTATCATTCAATGAGGATGGAGGGGATAAAGAAAACCTTCTGTGAGTGTCAATTGCTTTGACCAGAGCTGCCGTTGGAATGCCAATACCTCTGGATGTCAAGGGGTTTATATAGGAGTCTCCCTCCCGTTAATTGCCTACCCCTTTGAGGGGGTTGTTTTGTTGTCTGAGGAATCCTCGGGGCCCCCTTGGTTGACTGACCAGAGGTATTGGTTCCTTTGCATCCCTTGTCTTGCTCTTATTTGTATCAATGTGTGACATCATTATATACAGGGTGTAAACCTTAAGGTCGTAACACCGGCCAGGGATCGATTGTACAACTAATTTCTGATGAAAAGTGTCCTATAAATTTTTTTAATATTTTTTTATACCGGTTGAAATCCGACTTCTTTTACTTATAAGATTAAAATGACCATTAAAAGTTACTAAAATGGCCATAGGTCCCACATTTTTCAGTCAACATTCCAAAACTTTTATTTAGCACAAGGGATATAGGGAATTTAACGCTCTTTCCAATCACATTAAATGTGATTATACCGTTGGAAAGAGCGTTAAATTCCCTATATCCCTTGTGCTAAATAAAAGTTTTTGAAGAAGATTCAGATATTGAGGAATGAGCCCGAATAGGAAAGTCTCGAAAATTTCAGAAATGTACAGTTTTTTCAGACCTTTGTAAGCCTAACAGAATCTGCTCAAAAAGGTCAGTACACTATGTAATTAGCATCTTTATCGTATCATCTAGAATCCATATGTACCACAGAGAGAAGCTATGTACGGTTTTTTTGCAAGGGGTCAGCAATACCGAGAGTTTTGTAAAAATGCAAGCAGGATAATATTATGTTATTGTAAGATTAATAATAATATGATAAAATAATAATACGCAGAATAATATTATGCTAGCCCGAATCACTTCGAATTACCGTTTAGATTCTTCTTGAATGAAAGGCCACCGTAGTTGTAAAGAAGTGAAGACGTGTCTCAAGTGTTATAATACCTTGCTGTGTTTTAGATGAACTAATATCAGTCCACCAATTCCTTTAAGATGAACCTTGAGGCACTTACTTATTCTAATTTACTGTCTCATTTATATTCGCTCACTAGAATTGAAATTAATAACGAAGGGCGAAAGGCGATCCATACACGAAGATGGATTTCGCGTGATTATATTTCAAAGCTCTCTATCGTGAAAGGGGGCATGAAAGATAGACGGCAAAAAGTGCGGGAGGTGGAAGGTGCCTGATTTATGTGGCCGGGATCGTTAAAACCTTAATCACTTCTTCCAGATGAGTTGGGACAATTGAGAGATACGTTTATACCCTGAAGGAAAGGAAAGGGGTTTGAAATCCGATCGAAAGCGTTTGAAAGGTATAAAAAGATCCCCGAATCTCAATCAACGGTGCCCCCAATCTCTTTGCTTACAAATAGCGAGGGAAATTGGATGACGATGAATTTCTTTGGCCTATACTCCCAGAAATTCACCCTAGGATATTCTCCTTTGTAGCCCGCTAAACGTTGGTTTCACAACGCTACTAACCAGGTTCCCCAGCAGTTTAATTACAAAGCCATCCACCGGGTCTCCCTCCGGTTGCTCCCGGTAAATTTACTACGCGGTTTTCCTCATCGAGAAGAGACCGTAGGTTCTACTCGTAGTAGTTGGTTTATGTTAGTCGCGTTCTATTAATTAGAATTTTACCTCAGTTTACCTTGATTAAAATCTTCATAGGCTGCCTCTAGGCATATGGCTCACTAAGTTTACCACTCTTTGCCATAGCAATAATAACCTCATAACAACGGGGTAACTGTTCATTTTCACTTACATCCTAGTAAATATTAATTTCCGACAATCCACGTCAGTGTATTATATTGCCAACCAACCCATAGCATGTTTGCATTATTATAAAGAGCCCCTCCTGGAGGTACCTCTCCCTAACTCCACAAAAGAGTCAGGTCAACTCAAAAATCTGACTGTCTCACGTCCGAACCCTTGTAGCGTGACGCTAATAATTATTCAACTTTATTATTTTAACCGGTCACTGGAACCATTTTCAATAGCTGGAACCATTTTCAAAAATTTTCAACAGCTACGGATTGTGATAATTATCTACCCCATGTCTGAAGTGCATCAACAGCGCAGCACACACCTCAGGCCTGGGAACGCTATGCGTTTCCTAATGTAATCCTAATCCATTCATATAATTTTATCTACAATCATTGTTAATAACCAGCGCAATAAGCTGAATTACCATAATTCCAGCTTAGTATTCTGTTACCGAACAATAACCTTGAAAAAAATTAGAGCTTAGAACGCATAAGATCTGATGAGTTTTGTACGATTATGGAGTTGGCGAAGGTGGGAAACAAACCCCTAGAATGAGAGGCAACGAGAAGAAAGTTCGTGTAAAGGTCTCAGGTTGATGGCGGCAGTTAACTTCTTCATTATTCTCTGGGTTAGTAATGAACAAGCACTTTTAGGTGTCTAATTGCAATCTCACAAAACTTTCAAGAAATTCAAATTGAACATTAAGAGTGAAACAACATGTTTAGGTGGTTTCACAACGGTTTAGAAGGACCTCTAGTTTCTGGAAGTACTTGAAACTTGTTAAAGGTGAACATTGAGTAGACCCCTAATTTCATGTCAGACGCATTTAAACCTACTATGAGTTACGAAAGAAGCTTAAAAACAAATAATATTTGTTTTCATCCAGCCCTGTAGGATGACGAAGTAGATTAAATCTACTTCCAAAGTCCCGAGTTTTATTCAGAAGTAGGTACTATAATAATAAAATAAATTTTATTTTATTATTATAGTACCTACTTCTGAATAAAACTCGGGACTTTGGATTTTTCAGTCTTTCTGAAAAATTGCCTACGTGTACTTAACAGCCGCAGTAAGGTTTGACAGAAAAGGTGAATCCATAGGGCCTCTGGAGCCCGCCAGATACCCAAGCGGGCTCGACCCGCCCTTTAGTAAGTCTCATTCATCATAGTCAACTTCCAACCTGAGTTCTAATCGATGTTACCGCACTTAAAAGAAATCTCCTTCCTAGTAGCGCTCACTCCAGCTTTCCCTCTTCCATCTTTTTAATAAGCTAATTAATTTTCTAGCTGAAGTTTCCATTGAAGATGAATTACTTCATTTACAAAAGCCTGACCTCACAAAGAGAATGAGCACAATCTTTCCACTTCGTATCAGTTTACCTATTTCGAACCACCTACGTACTATGCTGTAACATTTGATACTTATGTATCAGGATAAAATGCGCGTGTGCCTGGAGTGACACTCAGCTATCTCCAATCAAAGGTTTTGTAGGTACTTCCTAGATTGAGGAGCACTGCTGCTCAAAATAATTATTTTCACCAGCAATTTTAATTCACGAGTTCGTATAATAGTTTTTCAATGGAAGAGAGGACTACTATAATATTATTAGAGCAATTTAACTCTTATGGTAAACATAAAATGGTAATAAAAAAGCACGACTTGGCTAAATAAGGAAGTAGGTTACCTCAAAGGAGATTGTTGATCGAACTTATAAATATCCGTATAATTTTGCTTTTGGTTTATTTACTGTGTATTTTCGATACTACTTTGTACGTTTTTCTAGCTGTTCTCAATTTTCATAAATGATTTGCCCAACGTTCTTAGCCACTGCAAATTTCATGTCTTTGCTGATGACTTTCAAATCTACATACCTAGCAGATTGGGCGAGGGCCTGGTGAAATCAGTTCAAAATATGAACATTGATATGTTGGCCATCTCGCAGTGGGCTAGACAAAATGGGATTACTATCAATCCAGCTAAAAGCCAAGCCATCTATAGGCAACACATCCTTTCTGACTCGGTGCCGCCAGTCTTGGTCGAGGGTGTGGCAGTCCCTTACATGCCATATGTAAGGAGCCTGGGCCTATTCATGGACGATACGCTGTCTTGGGACATCCAAGTTCGCCATATTTGCCAAAGGGTATATGGTGCACTGCACTCTCTTCGTCGTCTTGCCAAATTCACACCATGTTCGTTAAAGTAAAGACTGGTAACGGCGTTTTAGTAACCCCCCATTTCCTGTACTGTTCCAACGTGTTCTCGACTGGCCTTTCTTCCACGCTGGAAAAGAAGATACATGGGATCAAGCCTCGCCATTCGACCACTGGTCTCCAACTCCTCGATGTCTACAAACTTCGCATCCTCAAGACCTTGTTCACCATCTTACATGGAGGACTGGCACCATACTTGCGGTCTCTTGCAAATAGAGTGGTGTCTGCCAGATCAGGTGGGTTGCTTGTCCGCTCTCATCGGAGTATGGCCTTCTCGAGGTTAATAATTATTATTAATAACTATTATCAAGTAGTGTAAATTATTCTTAATTATTGTTTATGATTAGTAATATTTATTAGGTATTAGTTAATAATTAACTCGATATCTGAAAACTATATGCTGTTCGAATCAGCTGCGCCAGTATAAAACTTGACCCGGCAGGCTGCCGCATGATAAACCTGCTGCACGACTGTGAATTTATTTCGCATATTCTTAACCAATTGCAGCCTTCAAATTTTAGAAATGAGGAATCCAACGTACCTTTACGGTGCCATATCGAAAAGGTAATTTGGTTGAAGAAACACTAAAAGTCTTTTATTCACAAACATTTATTTGATCGATTATGAAAAGTGAGTTCATAAATAAAATAATTTATCTATAGGGAGATTCCCACGCTTTATTGATAAACCAAGTATAAACTAAAGGAACCATTTTTTGGCCAATATTTCTTGAAGAAGATAATATTGTAACAAAATTAAGCACACAAAAGTGTGAAATGACCTTAAAAACACACACAAAAATAACAAAATTCCAAGCAGACGAAAAACGAAAATAAAACATCACGAATAATTCCATTGAGTAAAATGGAAGATCGAACTATTCCAACTAATGTATGACTCTATCGGTCGAAGTTTTAAACCGGTATCAACATAAACAAATACGGTTGTTACCAATTTGCCCTATAGATTTATATTAGAACATTACTGCAATGTTCTTCCAACTTTGTTGAATGTGTTCAACATTTTTCACACCAAGTTGTGACTTATCATCAAGCCTCTAATATCATTGAAATGTTGTGTGCAAATAACAACATGCTTAGAAAATAGTTTTCTGAAAGAATCTATATATTAAAGTTACAATGACAAACTCGATAAACTGAATGTTGTGGGGGCTTTGGTGAACTGTTTGAAAATACTAAGGCACCTTTTTACCCGGAATCAGCTGACTTTGTTTTTCAAGAGATCAAAGGCTTATCCCGCGAAGGACACAAACGAGCACACATGAAACGAATAATTGCTGGCAAGAACCGAAAGTTATTGAGATAACCCAACAAAGTGAGTTAGAATGTCACTTGACCCCAAAAAAATTCAATAAAGATAAAATCAATGTAAGATACTTAATACAATAATGTCGGAACAACATGATCAGAATGCCAGGTAACCAGCTCCTTGGGCATCGTCATGATCGTACTACTACATAGGCCCGGCAATATGGAAGATTCAATTCTACGTATGAATACCCTTAATATCCCCACCTCATTCAAGTCTATGTTGGGTAACAATAATTGTAACAGTGTGATTTGTTCAAATAACGACTGAATCATAGTGTTGCTCTGGAGTATTCTAAAGAAGTTAACTGAAAGCAAAATTTTGAATTTCAGGTTCGGTCGATAATATTAGTCAAGACGAATTTGGTGAATTGAAATTTGAACATAAGGCAAGTAAAACGGTGGGAAAGTATCCAATTATTGGTCCAGCCTATGTCATTACACGAAAACAATCACAATAGTGGTCTGTTATTTTGATATGTATACACATGAATAGTCCACTGATATTAGTACACACCGATACAAACGTTTTTAAATCACATTTTATTATGGCAACAAGTTGCGTGGTTTTACTCCGAAGGATTGAGGGTACACGGTCGCAGGAATTCTTGGCCAACCACGTGTAACCACTTATTGCAAACTGCAAAACACATAAAAACATCTCAATCACTATTTTCAAATTTTTGTACAATTAGGTACCTATATTGATTCCCTAAAAATTGAACCTGGTTTAGGATAATGATTTTCAATTAATTATGAGCCCTTGAGATATACCGAGAAGAAAGTTTTTATCAAAGCACCATCTTCTCGTACTAAGCCAACGAAACGAAATGCTAACTCAAATATTTACTCACCCCACTTCGAGCCAGCTATAACAGGGCAAGCTGCGTGTCGTGTTCTGGTGTCACCTTCACCGTTGGCCAGCAAATTCAACCACACAGCTGCGGTCCCTTTCTGCGGCCAAAGGGCCAATTTCAAGTCCGGAAATGCCGTTGCTCCGCCCTGTGCTACGTCACTCATCTGAAAGGAACGTCCAAAAATCAACATCTCGATTTGGACATAGACGAATCAGGTTTCAATAAAAACCTACATAATATTTTATTGAAAGTACCAAGATATTATCTTATATAGAGTGAGCTAAAACAATCAGGGCAGTTTCAAAGGGCTAAAAAACCCACAATTTAGAAGGATGCGATTTGTTTAATTAAATTCCATACGTCACTACATTTTGATTACTTAGGTCCTCCAAATTATATCAGGAAGGTGGCCGCTCTCAACGGCTAAAAAACCCACAATTTAGAAGGATGCGATTTGTTTAATTAAATTCCATACGTCACTACATTTTGATTACTTAGGTCCTCCAAATTATATCAGGAAGGTGGCCGCTCTCAACGGCGACGCTTTGATGAAGGCAACTTCTGCATTCTCGTACATGTCGATGGGAATCGAGCATTCTTCTCTGATTCGCCTTTGAAAACCTTTTCGCCTTTGAAAACCTTTTCCACAGAAAAAAGTCGCAAACACTTAAATACAGAAGCGAAGACGAGGCGCGCAGGGAACATTTGGCGCAGTTTCACCATTGAGATTTGCGCTGTGTGGTCTTTAGCCCCATCTCGTTGAAACTAAATATTCCCCAGATCCTGTTCTTCTCCTCGAAAAATGTGGACCAATCACTCCAAATTTTGATATGGCACACCAGACAGTGACTTTTGGGGCGGTGAATAGCTCTCGTGAATAGCGGAAATTTTGTTCGTTAGCCGCTCCTGAGAGATGGAACGGGCTTCGTCCAAACTGAGAAACGTGAACGTTGGTGAAATGCGGTTTATCATCTCTGGGTTCCGATTCAATCGGTTTTGGTAGTCTGGAGATGCCGATAACAACCCGCTTTGACGTCTACTGTTCATGTTTTTGTAAATAAACGATTTTTAGGTGATAATATCATATTATAGTAAATAATTTAAAATGGTAAATATAATAACTGAACGACCGATTTCTAATAATTAGAAATTATTTCTACTTGCTTGGAAGACGGAGGAAATGTATAATAAGGGATGAAACACAAATATAAGAAGTATAACAAAAAACCTTCTGTAAAGAACCCTCTCAATGTACTCACGTAAAACAAAACGGTGGCGATTCTGTTTCCAGTCCCTAGGCTTTGAAAAGCGTTCGTTTCTTCTTTCTGAAACACAAAAAGTATTCTCTTTCCTTACAATGGTCAAGAAGAGGGTCGAAAACAAATACTATTTCATCATGCTTAGTGCCACATTTGCACAAGCACTACACACTCTTTCTACCGAACAAATGAGGTGTTTTATATTTAGCTATACTCAGATGTAAGAAATGAGCAGTGGCGTAGCCAAAATTTCGATAAGAAGAGGGGCGGGCGGGGGTTGTATTTTGAGACAAGGCCCAACCGCCGAGGTATGAAATACTCCCCCGAAAATGTTGCATTTTTTACCTCCAAAACAGGGTTTTCACATCAGACATCCGAGGTCAGGTTTGCAAAATTCTAGACGACGGATCCACGATGGCAGACGATTTTTCCGAAAATCAAGCGATTTACACCAAACTTGATATACCTACGGGGCTTTATTGAGGTCACCGATTACGGATTCGGGTATCAAATACCTTGACCCCCCCCCCCCCCCATGCGGAATTTGCGTACGAAGAGCTGATTTTTGAAATGTTCAAAATAAAAAGTTCCAGTCATGCAGCATGGCTATAAGAGCGAATTTTCGAAGAAATAACCGCTTTTATGTAAAATGTGATGTTTGGAACATCTCATTTTAAATTTAGGTTGGGATAGGGGAATAAAAAATGTTTTGAAATCCAGAAGAGATTTGTTGGATACGTAGGTAAAAAATATTGTCTCCATTTCGTGCAGAGTAACACCTCAGTTTATGGATTTTTCAACGCTGAACACGATGATGAAGTCAGAATTGCGATATCTCATTCCGTTATCAGATTAGAGCAGATGAACTGTGAAGAACGTCTCAATAACAACCACGTTTCTTCACCTTCAACGTGCTCCAGTTTGAGAACGGAATGAGATATCGCAATTCTGACTTCACCATCGTGTTCAGCATAAGAAAAAAACTTTAAAATAAGGTGTCACTTGTCATACTGTTTCATTTTTAGAATTGATGGGTAGGTAATGCCCCTCCTCCCCCCCATAACTCCCCAAAACCCCCCTCAGGATATAGCTTTTTCAAAACTGAACACGATGATGAAGTCAGAATTGTGATATCTCTTTCCGGTATCAGATTAGAGCAGATGAACCGCGAAAAGCATCTCAAGTAAAACCACGTTTCTTCATCTTCAAAATGCTCCAGTTTAGAAATGAAATGAGATATCGCAATTCTGACTTCACCATCGTGTTCAGCATGAAAAAACCTTTAAAATGAGGTGTCACATGTCAGACTGTTCCAAATTTGGACTTCATGGGTAATTTTCCCCCCTTAAAACTCCCCTACACCCCCCTTAGAGTGGCCCGATTCTGTCCATCTTCGAACTTGGCCTGTCAATTGCCAAGACAGATTTTGTGTGCAAATTTGAACTTTTTATCTCAATTCTATCGAGAGTTATCGTCTGGAATGACACATACATAGATACATAAATACATAAATATATACATATGATTTTTTGTGTCTTTTGGCAGTGAATTCAGGATGGTCTGAAACGGATTTTGGTATACAAATTTTGCGGAATTTCGAGTTTTAAAAATTTTGGACCGAGAACAATAGCTTCCTTTTCTTCGAAAATTCGCTAAAAGTGGAGTGCATCGCATCTTGGGTTCGCCATTTGTGAATTTTGACTAACTATGCTTGAGGCCTTCATGGGCCGTCCTTGAAATACAATTTAAGCTGAATTCCGATCAGATTGTTTGCACTTTTTCAATTTTACAAAGCTTTTACAATGTAGATACGTCTTGTTTTGGAGGATTCCAGTAGCGATATTAGATCCAGCATATTGGATTTTAAAAACACCACTATTGCTTGTAAAGCTCTTGTCAAGGCGAACATTTTGATACCTCAAACACGTAATCCCCACGAAACGTTCCATATTTTAAATAAATAATAATTATTATTTTAATTTTTATTGTTGTACAAAACGTAGCTGCAACAAATATTCAATATTTTGCGTATTTTGGGAAACAAAATACCAGAAGGAAAAAAATATAATTACTTATGAGAGAAGATAAAGTAGTTATTTTCATTTAATTTCGGGTCTTTCGTGTGTGTGGCATTTCTTTAGTTCAACCTATCTTCATTCTATTTTAGCAATTCTATCTATTTCCTGGTTCCTGTGATCTATTCCGTTGGGTCATGGTTCGGGGCATGGTGGAGATGTGATGCGATCGAACCTTGCCATAAAAGGGTGAAAGCCAGTTAAGCTGTTAACTGTTAACCTGTTAAGTTACAGCGTGTTACACAGACGCAATTCTGCCCACCAAGTTCAGCGGTTTAGCGGTGTCGCTTTGTAGTGCACAGACGTTAGGAACGGATCATTTCGCCGGTTTCATCTCCGGGACCCACGAAATTCCCTCCGCCAGTTGGTGACCTCAAATTGGAATTATCGCCTGTGACAGTTCCCATTTTAAATAGAACCACTTGAGATTGGGACGGCTGCGTTGAAACAGATAATTATCGCTTCCGAAACTGGACGGTAGAATTCCTTCCTCGGAGGAGGACACTCGAGGTCAACCATCACACTCTTCTTTACTGTAGCGTTAGAAGGCAGTGAACTAACCTGTAAACGCGACTAGTTACCAGTTCTGTCCTTAAACACCGACGTACGCAGGTAAAAGTAACACCCCATAAACTGTGATGATCAGATTTATAATTGACTTATTTGAAACACTAGTACCCAACTCGTCAGTGCGACAAGTTTTCAGTACACAGATATCATACCAAGGGGCAGTCGTGGAACTTGATGTCAAATCTAAGTCACTTCAAACATGAAAAATGTTAACGAAAATTCAGTGGATAGCAAACAGAATTGTGCAGGAGATGGTTGAAGGTGGTATTAGAAGGTGTTGAACAGAAGTATTTGATGTTAAGTACTTATTTTATATATAACGTTCCGATGGTTTTCTTCGTCTATAGGTGACGTCTTATTGTTAAATTACAAGGCTAATGAACATAAAGAAATGCCAAAACGAATAAAATTGCATAGAATATTTCTTATTGGAAATTAAGGGAACCATAAATTGAACCGATAAAAAGTTTATATTGAAAAACTAGTGCTTTGGGACATCTTGTAAAAATAAAAGTTTTGAGAGGATATCTCCGTTCAAGTGGTTCCGTTCTTGGGTCAGCGTCAGTCCCGCTGTTGAGTAATCTCAATATAAAATACATTTTAAATCCCCCTCTACAAATCTGAAAATAATAACTTGATATCAGAGAACCACGCGGATTTCGAATCAGCTGGGCCAGTATGAACATAGACCTGTCAGGCAGCCTCACGATTCACCCACATGTTAACGAATATTGATCTGCTCCATTTTTGCAAGAAATTTCAATGGCATGTTTCCATTAAATGATTCTGATTAGACCATAACATAATTGCTGATAGCCAACTTATTTGGTTAATCGATTATTCAATACCGATTAATCGGTCATATCGATTATTAGCTTACGATTAATCATTTGATGTTATAATCGATTATTTGGTTCCGAGGTTGCATCCCTCATATCCGTTCCTCCACCAAACTTTTAGTGAATTGTGAAGTGTTGACGACAAGCGTGAACTATGACATCAATTTTGTTCTGATGAATGAGAAGACAACGAGAACTATATTCACGGAGGATGGTGGTGGGTATCATCAAATAAGTGGCTATCAGCAATTATGTTATGGTCTAATCAGAATCACTTAATGGAAACATGTCATTGAAATTCTTGCAAAAATGAGTGATATCCGCTCCTCCACCAATATTTAAGTGAACTGTGAAGTGTTAACGACAAGCGTGAACTATGACATCAATTTTGCTCTTCAACTCGAGGATTTCGGATGAATGAGAAGACAACGGGAACTATATTCACGGATAGAAGGATGGAGGATCATTGAATAAGTGGCTATCAGCAATTAAGTTATGGTCTAATCAGAATCACTTGATGGAAACATGACATTGAAATGTAGGTATTGAAATTGCTTGCTGAAATTCCTAAACCACTAAAATTCATGGATGAAGGATACTTCTTTCTCCATGGCTGAAGGATAGGAACCTCTTTCCTTCATCCATGAAGCTAGTAACAACAACAAAGACGGTTTGTCTTAATTTGTATAAATCGGTTTTCGAATACATCTGAATTTTGAAAGCATTTCTTAAGTATATTAGAATGCATCAAATCCTGATCTATTCAAAAACCGATTAATCAGTATTAATATCGATTAATCAGTAATAATAAACGATTGATACAAATAATCGGCAGCTAAACATAGATTAAAATTAATCAATTAATCGGTGTCACATAATCGATTATCCGATTAATCGATTATTTATTTGCATCCCTATTTTCATGTTAAAAAAAACTTCACAGAGATCGATGATCACAATTGCGATCTGATTGACTTGAAACTTGGACGTAAAAAGACGCGCGGTTGTGACGTCACCTACCGTCGGCCCCCTCGGCAATCTTGCAAGTTTCAGGAAGGGTGACTACCGTTTTTGTGGCGGTGCGGTGGTGGCATTGATTTACAGACCTATCAAAATTTGATGCTTCAGCGGTTCTGACGTCATCGCGCGCATTTTATGAACATGATTATGTTTGTCTGTCCATAAAGAATAAGGGTAAACTAATGTCGACAAATGGGTCCCATTTTCACGTTTTTGAAAAGATTCTCCGCCAATAAAAATTCTAAACAAAAATCATTATTGGACCCCATTATTAGAAAATACAGATTGAAACGTATTTTGATTCAGCAAGCACTAGATTCAACTGAGATTTGTCATCTGGATTGAAACGTACCCTGGCAAAATCATAGTGAGGCTCGTAGTGGCCGCCGATTCCGTAGTTGACTACCTGAAGTTCTTCTGCTGTCCAAGTGCTTAAGGCTGTCATGTCTTCAACTCGTCGGGCGACTCTTTCAATGACATCATCCTCACCATTAGACAACCAGGCAGATTTTGAGATTCGGTATGAGGCAGTTTCAAGGGCCCCAGTTTTGAAGTTCTGAACAGTCGCACGTTTGAGCTTGAACAATTTGAAAACTGTGAGTTCGATAGATATTATAGATTGTATACATCATCAGTAGGCAGGTGCGAAACTAGGCAAATTGCCTACACAAGTTTAAAATGTACCTCTGAAGAATCAACATTCGACACGTCACTGCCACGTTTTTCAAATAATCTCAAACTAGAATTTTTGTTGATTCGTAAAAGCAAAAGTGGAATGATGACATACCCACTCGAGAGAACAGGTGAAAATAAAACGAACTTGCAGGTCGCATCAATCAATTTATTCAATTCTGTCGACCTAAATTTAAAAGGCTTTAAAGTAAAATCAGGTAAAGTACTAGGTAAATATTTCTACGTTGGGCCAAAAACACAGGTCCTACTTGTGAGAGCGTTAGGAAGCCCAGGACCCTATAATGTCAAGTCAGTTTCTATCTATCGTCGGTTTCTATTGATACATAGGGGACATGTAGTATAGTAGTGTTTTCTGTGGGGGACATGAAATTTACAGGCAATTTTCTTATTATTATTTATTTTTAGTCGCACCTGACAAATAATTTCATTTACCGATGAGAAAACAGGAATGTGAAAAATGGACCACTGGTGGGAATCGAACCCACATCCTCGAGATCACCACCTTCTTGAGTACGTTCATGGAGAAAGCCTAGAAAAGCCTTTTTCTGGTTAACTTGAAAAATAAATGAAAAAACCAAGGAGCCGCTGAGGTGGAGACGAGTCCTGCCACGACATAGCAGTTGTCTGGGCGAAGCACTGCCAATAAGCCCAATGGCCGCTAAGTTTTCGGCAGATATCTCGATTTTGAAAAGTGACACCTCCCAAATTTCGAGGGGTTACTCAATATGCTGAGTTCAAACATAGACGTCATTGGCGTGCAAAAAGTGTTTTTCAGAAAAATGCAAAAAGCAAAATCGCTCGGAAACCTTGATATGGCCATGTACAACAGATCCATGTTGTGTATAGAGTAAGATCCACGTTTTCTTAAATTCGACTGTTCAATTTAACTGCCTCTGACGGGTAGTCGTGGAGTTCTTACTACTTACCTTTATTCAGAGTTTCCTGACGTGCTTGTTCTCAATTTATTCTTGATGCCGTGCTTTATTTTATCTACTTACCGGATTCCCTAATTTGAAAACCTCTACAATCTCTCTTTGAGAGACAACCAGCTGGCCTGCTATCAGCAGCTCTAGCTCAACGCCTACATAAATTCTAACGTAAAGCAGCCCGCTTTCTTCTAGACCGACAGGGCTCAGTAACAACGAGATCACATACAAAAAAGTATGTGATTGAGAATAACGTTGAAAATTGGGAGAAAAAACAATTGTGATAATTACCCGAGGAGTAGCGAGTCGCTTGATCACTTCAATTTCTGAGTCGTACATGACATCTCTGTAAAGCAGAATTCTAGGTTCCAAATAAGCTTCTTCTTCTTTAAGCCTGGCGAGCCTGGAAGAATCATCATAAATGGACATTAGTTCGATACAGGACACCAATTGATAGTCAATACAAACCACCTTCCTGTTACTTAATCAAAGTCAAGTTGCTAGACAACTGAAAATGGATCCAAGGTCCAAGGTCCATGGATCCAATAATATGATCACACAATTTCCTTATTGGCATAGCTCCTTCCCCTAAGTAGGTAAGCGGGGAATAACTCCGAGGTTTTGGAATTGACTAAGAAATAACCATTAACAAAATTTGTAAGTCTACGGTTCCACGCACGAAGAATCCGAATGTTGAACTAAAGTGTGTACAAATTCTTCTCAATTATTTTTTGTCTAGATCACAGCTGTCCATTCATAGAAGTTACAAGCGAAAAACTGAAGAAAGTCCGATAATGACGTTTTCGGGGCACCAAAAGTTATGGTCTACCCTTGGACGGGTTCAAACTTAGATTACTCGTTTTAAAAATTATCGTTTTTTAAAAATTAATTAAGGTTTTACAATGATTTCCAGCGTTCCCCTGGTCACTGAGGTCCTGTCCCTATTTTACTGAACTGAAGTGGTAGTTCTGAACACAAAGAAAGATTGCGATTTCCTTTCAGCCTAGAATTTTCGAATTATATTGTCCAATTTGTGCTACATGTAATTTCCTAGTGCTGAGCTAAGCAGCTGTGTTATTACATGTCTTCACTGATTTAGCATAGCTGCAGTCTTTTTTGACCATAGAGTTTTTTCGCGTACTTGAATCAGTCGATTTATTTTTTCCCTGATCTGTCGTAGAACGACAATATGACTTCCTCGTTTCTACTAACGTGAGTCCAGAAGCTACTTTGCGTGACCCGGTCCACTCAGGTTCACCGTATCTAATGATCGATATTCCCTCAAATAATCGATTTTTATGTCTCGAGAACACCACCTATAGACTTTTCTGCAATTTTTCTACAGCTCATCTCATTACACACTCGTACGGAGACCCAAAAAAGTAGAACAAAATTGTAGAAAAATCTATAGCAAGACTGGGCACACGTTTTTAGTCTCTCCTGTGAAGTTGGGAAAAGTGAGTTAGCCCATGTGGGATCTTAAGTGACGATACGTTATATACTCGAATTTCTGGGCAAACTCTGGAAGCGCCGAACACTGGCTTCTAGAAAGTTGCAGCTGTTTCTAAACTATTCGGAATTTTATTTACCTTGTGAAAGGGCTGAACGAGACGTAGCGGCACTTGAGCTTAGCTTGTATGTGGTCGGGAGGTGATACGGCTCCTCGGCAAGACATTTCATACATTTCTTTCTCCGTGGGCAACACCTTCTTTTTGGTCACTTCCTCATTCTGTAATTTGTAATTTATTCGCACTGTCAATCTTCTCAATTTACGAGAAACAGCGACAAGAGTAATCATTGTAATTTGGCCGTAGAGACAATAATGTGGAAAATGTACAGTAATGGGATAGGCATTTCCTTTCAAGGGCCTGGGGAAATGACACCTGCAGATCCCAGTGGTATATTGGGCCCGGGTACCTTCAGATTAGCAATATTGGGTCATTAAGAAGGTGGAAATTACAATAAACAATGTTGAAGGAAAAACCTTAAGAACCCACCATAGAAAGCGACACGCACCATAGAAATTGAGTTGACGGCAAGAGCCTTCAACTTTGGACATCAGATATTTTGGATAATGGACAAGGATCTATACATGGTATATCATTTAATCCTAAACCGGACATCATCTCAAGGTGTGTGTTGATATGAATTGGGAAACAAGTCACAATGTAGAGGGACGCACCTCTGTAGCTTTTTCATCCTGATTTTTCTTGTCCTTTACTTTGTCAATCACGCTGATATAGTAAGCTTTATTCCCCAATGCCCTTTCGTGCTCAGGATAAAGCTGAAGAAGTTCATTGGTCATATCCAGTGCTGTTTTGACGTTTCCTGCAACATAAATTATCAAACGTCATGTTCTGGTTTAAGAACCTACTCAGTATTCTGGCAAACATCATTCGGCAGAAAATGACTCCCCGGCCATGAACAAAAACTAGGGAACTTATGGCGTGAATATATTCAAAGGACTTGATACTAAAGAGTTGTTGAAAGTATTTTAAAATGAAGTTTAAAAATTACATTTGAATTTAAATTCAAAATCATCAATGAATGTACCATCAATTATGCGTTCAAAATCGACGGAGAAACGGGGGAGCATTATTTGATGTAAATTTGCCATGATAGTGGTGCGATCCGTTGAAAAAATGTCTCATTAAATTCCGGTCGGATTGGCCTTAAAATATCAGGCAAATGAAACAAGAGAAATGTTGACAATTTAAATTCAAACAATAAGCATTTAGAGCACTATTGGGTGAAATTTTAAGCCGAAAATCAAACTTACCATAAATGTTTGAACGGTAAGAATTGATTTGCCGATTACGTTTGAAGGGTTGTGGTATAAATTATGAATGTCAGAACCACGAAAAGGCGGTAGGTACTTAATTTATCTGTTTGCCCTTGAAAGGCCCTAACCTGGAGGTAGAGGAGCACTGCCAGCAGATATACGTCAATTATTGCAAAACCCGTGGGATTTCTGTTATCAACTGTGTTATACTCCAGCAGGAAAGCACAAGGGCGCGCGCGTGAACATTAGGATTATTCAGAGCTACAATCAGTTCCGGTTGTAGGAGGTCAACTTTAATTATTGAAAGGACTTATTCCTACCTTCCATGTAGGTGGAGTAGGCCAAGTACTCAAGGATCTCCCATTTAGGGGTCTCTGTCTTGTTAGCGTTCTGCCTCGATTCCTGTTCTTGACGGGCGAGCGCTTCCGTCATCCACAGACGAGTGTGATGGTAATCCAAGCTGTTGTACGACTGCCGTCCCAGTTCGAAACAGTCGCTAGCTAAGAGAAAGGTTCATAATGGTTTTAACATCAATGAAATTCTACAACCTCGCAACAGATATGGTTAACTGGTTTTATCTAGGGGCTTCTCGCTATCTTCCTTCGTTACCAACATTTTAGCGAAATCGGTCTACATGAGATCGTTACAATTCGCTCTTGAATCTTTTACAGGACGCCTGTAAAGTCCTGAATATTTCGTCTTGAAATTGAATGTGATTTAATAAAACTTGATAGTTCCTACTTGAATATAGTAATGCTTATAATATAGTAATGCTTCAATTCAGGCTTGTTCATATGGCAAAAAGCTCCCGCCAACAGCATTGAAAGAAGCGTAAAGCTCCCTGCTGGTGTAACAGAGGAAACATATTAGGTGAAACCGAGGGTGACTAAGGGTGAGAGGGGGTTGTGGGAAGGAGACAGGGAACAGGAAAACAATGACGGTGGAGGTTAGGGGTAGGAGGATCAGGTTTCTATATGCACACTCAACAGCGAAGCACCGAGCATCCTATATAATATATGTGACATATTATGTGGCTGGCGGGCAAAATGTATATCATTCCTTTTTGCGGCTGAGGTTTTTTGGCGGGCCAGTTTTTACAACGGAGTTGTTTTTGGGGGGATAGTTCCTACTTGAATGTTTTTCTATTATTCCATGAATCGATTTTTAAATGAAGCAATGTTTAGTAAAAAAAAAAGAAGAAATGAACAACTTAGAGAGAGTACCTGCCAAATTTTAATGGGTATTTTGAGTGAAATGAATAAAATACTTATTTTTCAGTGGTTCTGGTTTTCCCAATGAAACTTGGGTAAAAAAAAGGCTAATTTTATTAAATAAAATTAGCCTTTTTTTTACCCAAGTTTCATTGGTGACAAATAAAAACTGCAAACCAGAAAACCACTGAAAAATAAGTATTTTATTCATTTCACTCAAAATACCCATTAAAATTTTGAAAATACCCATGAAAAAAAAATTTTTATTTTCATTATTGTTTTCAAGTTGTTCGAGGTCAATTACAACTACGTTGAATTGTTGAGAGGTTTATTGCGCGAACCACTGGCACCTACAGTTAGGTAGTTAGTTTAAACTCATAATAATAGTTTAATTGTAGTTGAATTTGTAACTCAGACGAGGTTTATTGAACATACGAGTATTATGGAATTGAAGAGGTTTAAGAACCAGTCATGGTAAGGAGGCATTTATTATAAGGTCAAAACTGCATGGAAAAATATTTATTTGAGTAATGAAACAAATTATTTTGCTTTCACAATTCATGTAAAAACCATTAAGCAATGTTAGCCAATGAAAAGGGAAAACTGAAGGCTGAATTTTCGTAACTGGCTTCTACTATTGCCTACAGAGCTTTTAGTGGTCAGAAGTCAAGGCAACCAAGAGTTGAATAGGAGTGCATTTCCATGTGGAGATCATCTGCCCATTGCGATGCTACACTTTTGAGCATAGAAAGGAAAGGGTGACCCACCTTAACGATCAGCTTTTCCAAACCGAGATTTTATTTTTCAAATCTACTGCAATCGAGTTCAATAATTGAATTATTCAAAAGAAGGCAGGTAATTAGTATTTATAAATACAAGAGCTGCCGCTTACTCGATAATGTGTCAAATCATGACTTATCGAAGTCTCCTGTACGTGAGGTCACACTCGTAGATTTTATGTACGTCTATGAAGAAATCGTGAGGGTATAAACTCACCACTTAGCTGGGTCGTGTATTTGACTCCCATGAGCTCGCCCTTGGCCAGCGACGATGTGTCCATGTCGTAAGTGTCTTGGAGGCGGATGAGCGCGGCTGCGGCGCCAGTTAAGTCTTCATCGGTGGGAAACTTCATAAACCTCTTGATCTCCGTGAAGTTGTGCTGCGCTTCGTCTATTTACACAAATAATCATACAGTAAAATTGCCATTTTTACAGCCACCCCGTAACTTTGGAAGATAAGTGTACTTCAAATACGCGTACGTAGTTTTGGCGCACTTCTCAAAAATAGCCACGGCTGGCCATGTCTAGACCCTCACCTGGTTGCCTTATTGATTATGGATTTTAGTTCTTGCTCATACATCTAGCAATAATTATTGTCTTACGCAAATCCCAGTATTCCAGCAGGACGTTACAACCTTTGAATTCCTATCTTGTTCATCTGGTTCAACTGAACAATAAGTAACAATAAGTAGACTCACTGAGTCCGTTCTGCCACAAGAGAAGTTCACATTCACGCAGTTTAAATCTGTTTTAAATTCAGGAATGTGATCCTGCGAACCGTGAGATTGCCCAACACCCAGGATCAGTGGATTGGAGAGGGGCTTGGGGACACTCTACACATTATTGGCCACCGTCCAAAGTCGTCTCAGGACAATGACTCCCAAAGTGTAGGACAACGTATTTTTCTATACTCAACAACTCGCGAGGATTCCTTTGGTCGGATGGAATCTACATGGATTTTACTACCTAATATCTTTACATGCCTTACATTGTAGTTTTATAATTAGTAGGACTGCTTGAATCTTGAAAATCCAACGAAATAGGGAAACAAGTCCACTATTGAAATCCAAGATTATGAAAACGGAGTGAGATGTTTCTACTGGGATCCCATAAAAATAAATTTGTCAATCCAATCTATAGGCAAAAAGTACAACTAACCAGAGTGTTTCAACACCAATTAAGCTTGTCACAGAACTATAATATAATTCGAATCGGACAGATAACCGCGTCTTCGGAAATCATTCATTTTTTGAAAAAAATTAAATTCTTTAACAATGTTTGCCAGGGCCTGTGATGGTTTCTTCAGAATAATGAAAGTAGGCTTAAAGGTGAGGCTGCGCAAAATGTGTATTTTCCAAAGGTTTTCCTTCAGGAATTCAGTAGGAACTCTGTTATTTACTTTTGGGTTGAATGAACAATTCTACAGAGCACCTGAATCCAGAACCTGACATCCATAAAACCATTAACGCCCGATTCAAATAGATTTTACTGTTAAATCGATTAAGGCATCTAAGCTGGCATGAGATAAATGGAAGGGAATATAGACACCATAGGTAGCGAGCCTCATAATCATGTACAACTTGTCACCGTTACTCTCGTACCTTGTTTCCCCATCTTTCACCTTCCAAGTTCAAAGACGAAACCTCGACAGATAGATGAGAAGATTTGTGGTAAAAGTTACGATGAAGTTGCGTGTCAAGGTGAGCAATCAAGCGTATATGAGCATCTTGATTAAAGTCAGTACAAAGGTTAACGAGTCTCGTAAACCTCATACGTACCCGATGACAGTGCAAGTGATCCGTCGTGACAAGAATCGAAATAAGGCCAGAACGACGCGTAACGTCATTCTTGACAATTGGTAAAAAAAAGCCTTTTGGTATTTAGCAAAGTTAGAGATGCATTTAGTGTATTTTTAAGATACAGTAAAGTGAACATGTAGAGTACTTAACAACTGGGTACTTGATAACTTCCTGTATTCTCGATCCAATATGAGCTGTTATTAGCACATTGCGCCTCTCCTTAGTACTATCGAGGTGACTGAAGCCGTACGGCTAATTCTCAAAGTCCTATGAGATGAGATTTTAAGTCTCAAGGCCCAACTAGAACCTCCAAAAAAATATTCGATCCATCACGCAAAACAAAACAAAGAAAATATGTTTGTCGACTGGGTGAGCAGTGTAGTTTCCCGCACACCATAACATGAACCGCTAGGGAAAAATGCGACCAAAGAATAATGTACGAGTACAGTGGATGGAGTTCGTAGGGGACCATCGTTTGACCATTCTCCGAAAACCATGGAAATTCCAACTATTTTTCCTTCTAATAACAAATTATATTGTTATCTGAACAGACGATTATAATTCTTAGGCCACTCACATTTGACCAGTCACGGAATCAAATTTATTCGAAATACGAAAAATGCTGTTATGGATCCGATAGTTAGGATTTATTCCCAGGAGTTAATGTGGATTGAGTTCTAGGTACGAGTCAACGTCGCTACTGTCAAATCCCCTCGTTCCACAGGTTATTATATTAAATTATAATACGTTGAGTTCACAGAAACTATTGATTGTTTTATACTAGAATCAACGCCCAAATTATAGACCACAATCCTAGTTTTCAAACACCTGCCGTTGAAACAATGAATTGGTATGGTCAACTATGGCCATGTCAATCGTCATATGATCATAATATGACGTATATTATACGTTTCAGACCATCGGCTTTGATGACTCCAATTGAAACGACCATTCACACTAATTGTGTTTATAAATACTCTTGGTGCGTTCACAATAACAGGTAGGTATTCTGATCGTTTTCTGGCGTCTTATAGCAGGATTCCTCAACCTTTGTACGACGGATTTACGAATACATATAATCACAAAATGAAAGTTGAAAATATTGCGGTTGATGATACACCAGTAGGTAGATCGAAAATTCTGATTGTTGGTTCGCCGCTTCAGTGAATAGCGTCTTCGATCATGATCATATCTGAACATACACCGATAATAGTCATGTACAGTTACGGGTTGAATTGTCGATTATTCAAGATGAAGCAGAAAAGCAATTATTATCATACTTTCCAGAGAAATCACTAGCAAGATTCGAAAGAACCGGGACACCCCCGCTCGGTTGGACTATCGGGCTCTCTCGAAGGCCTGATGAGAAGTCTGCCTTTCCATCGAAAGCGTTCGGTTCCAATTCTAGACTTGTTAGTGCAGGGGCGGATCCAGACTCTTGGTGGGGTCATGAGGTTCATAACATGGGCGTCTTCTATCCATATATCCATATGGATTGCATTTTACAGACAAATTTAATTATTCCTATTGCATATGGAGCGTGTAGGGAATACTGACAATAACTGAATTTCTCTCTAACTTCTACTTGTACATGGCTGAATAAAATTTTCTTTTAAAGCGATTTTGCTTTTTGCATTCTTTCACAAAACCTCTTTCGCACGCCAAATACGTTCATGTTCAAACGCAGCCTTGGTATTGACCTGTTGAGCAACCCCTCGAAATTTGGGTGATGTCACTACCTTGAAAATCGAGGTATCCTGCCGAAACGTTTGAGGCCATTGGGCAATAATATTGCCGATTTTGGCTCTATGGCGGGGGGGAGGGGTATGGTAGTTGTAATCGCTTCGTCTCGTAGATACCCAAAATGTAATTGACATATTGAGAGTACGTGTTTAAAGAGAACCAAAACACCATTCATAATTTAACAAGCCAGTAACTATCTCGTTTTAGGGTTCTCGCGTTTCAATTGTTTCGAACTCACAATGTTTGCGAGGAATTTGGTATTGGTTTTTGACGTATTAGAATGTGAATTAGGGATTCCGAATTCGAATCCGTTAAGGTCAGATCAGTCAATAGGTACCAGTCGTCTATTACCACCACTATAACCACGAAAGTAGGTTGTCACAACAATGAATAATACTATTATTCTATTGGACTGTAATGACACTGTTCCACATCGAAATGGTTGAAGGTTTTTTGTTGTTATTATTTTTCTATTTATTCAATTGATGGCCTTTTTATTGAGTTATGAAAGCCTCAAAGCCCATAAATATATTTTCGTTGAACTATCTAGCATCTGCGCACTGCACTAAAGTAAAATCGTCTAAATAATAAATGGAACTAATAAATGGAAGAAGTTAATAAATGAGAAGAATCGCTCTGCTTTTAGACACATTTGGAGCAGTCAGTATTTGAGGATAGTTAGCGATGGTCAGACCAATTTACGAGAAAATGGTAGTTCAAAAAAATCGACAGAAGGGAGTTTTACAACATAACAACAGAAAACTGTGACAATTATAATTTTCGGACTCAGCTCTTTGAAAACCCCGATAGCTAAAATGATGCCTGCAACTCAACTGTCATATTAAATGGAAGCCAACCAGTTGCGCCCCGAAGGTGAATTTACAACGTACCAGTTGCGCCCAGGATTTTATCGTCCTATTTTAACTACCCCGTACTTTCCCGCGTCTGTAAAGGTCCAGGTGGGTTTCGACGTGCGGAATAAAAACATCCCCCAATCAACTGATCAGGCTTTGAATGTGACTTCTTGATATAAATATCCCACCTATGAAAAAGCATGAGTGATAATATGTATTATTCTAAGTTATAGGTATTTTTGTATTGTTTGTATTTGTGGAGTGGCATTGTGGTTATTAGACGCCGGTAGGTCCCTACTGCAACGATACTTATACTAGTCACTGGTTCGCTGGATCGAAACAGCAAAACATCGTCCCAAAAGAGGGGCGCAACTGGTATTTTGAATACCGGCGCAACTGGTACCTCCTCCCAGAACGAACGGGGTGCATCTGGTATATTGGATTAAGTAGTTCCTCGGGTTTGGGGCGTAACTGGTAAGCTCTGGACCAAAGTAAATGCTCGGAAGCCAATAATGCAATTTCGAGATAAGTGCTTCCTCAATTCTTGGAAACAGAGTTTCCTCAAAACCAAACAGATTTCGTCAAAACCAAATTTTCGCTGCAAACTGACACCGATGAGGTCACTCGAGTAAACCCTTTTTTGGGGTTTTTTGAGTATCACATCTCACTAAGGGCACGCAAATTGATCAATTGATCAAACTATACAGCGTTACTAGCATTTTGGCTTTCGTGGTGTTAAGGGCATTAGAAACCACATTTAGTAACATCTTCTTTAAGGACTCAACGTGAATGCCCACACTGTCCACACAGGAGTGATGATTAGCTCGATAAAGCATGAGCCACAACTCGAAGAAGTTAGACACTCGTAGAAAGCTGCCTGTAATTTGAATCATATATCTACCCGACGAATAATGAAAAATACGGAAAGTTCGTGAGGTCTTGAAAGGGTCAACAGTTATGCAACGACATTTTGTCAACGTCTCTGTGATGTTTTGGAAATCACGAGAGAGCTTCGCAAACAATCGGACAAAAGTTACGGAATGGATCTATTTTACAATGGTGTCATGACTGAGCTCGAACTCAAGGGACGTTTAATGGTATCGCATTCTTCTCACTAACGCATAACTCAGAATATCGTTGAAAATAAAACGCGAAAATATTTACTCGTCAATATATGACTCAATGTTGAGAGCTCGCCATGAGTGGGGAAAGGTAAGCGAGATTAATCGAGTTGTCCATCAGAGTAATGAATTTTTCTAATTCAGTTGCAGATTTAGATCATATCCAATTGATATGAATACAAGAAAGCAATTCGTACTGAATGATTTCAAGAGACTGCTGACGATCCGCCAAAGGTATTCCAAGATGAGAGAGATTGCCTACCAAGACATTTCATGGTCTCCCGAATAAGTAGGGCAACCAACGTTTGTGAAGGTTTCAAGCAGTTCAAACAAAGGATTATACTTTATTCTGGACTAATGAAGACGGAGTTTGCCCACCGAAAGTGGTTCCATTCATGAATCAACCATTCACTTCTACCTTCCAGAAGTAGATCGCTCCATTCAAAAGATTCATTCTTCTTTTGAGGATGTTCAACTCAAAACGAACGTCAGTACGTATCAGAAGTACGGGCTAAGTGAAAGTGATAATAGGTACCCAGTTATAAAGAAACGGGTTACAGGTTGACACGTAACTCCTGATGATACTGGGTTGAGCTTCCTTAATTTTCACTAAGAAGTAATAACTCAATTTGTTTCTCAAACCTTGCAAGGAGTTTTTGACCCCATTTCTGAAACATTTAGGTATATACCAGGTATGGTCGAAAAGAACAAACTAGAGACAATGGTGTTTTATAACGAACTGAAAAACGTGAATTGGAGGTCCTACAAAAGGTTCCGCCCATAACGAAATGATTCTCGTCTTGATGAAGCCTGCCAGAGTTACATGTAGGTACCAACTGACACCAGATTTGTGACGCTTACAGCAACTAGTGTTCTACCATGGCCAGAGAAGGAGGATCTTACTTACATACAAAAACACATGTTGCCATGTTCCAAGAATGGTATACATGTGTGTTACTGCGTGCTTTTGCCTGCATTACTTTTGACACAAGTCATGCAAAGCACATGTAGTTCATTGCATCTCTGAACGCCTATGAAATAATACTATAATGGTATTCAAGTATGTTCGAGCGTTCCGTAGTAGGACGAATTATTGTAACGCTCCAACATTGGATTCTAATTGTTGATTTGTACTCACCTAAAGCAGTTTGTTCAGTCATCAGAGACTCAGTCGTGGTCCAGTCGGTGGTTAGCCTCTTGACTAGAAGGTAAGCGTTGAGTGGGTTTGAAAGGTATTCACTGACATCAGCGCTGGCTAAAGTGTGCTCTTTCCTGTACTCTTCAGCCTTTCTGCTCAACAAAATATTGCAATTGTTTAAATCAAAACCCGTAAAAAGGGTTTGCGCTTTTCATGCCACTTTATGGAATATACCGATGGGTTATGACTTCTTGTTGCAAAAATCAAGTGGGGTATCATCAGGAATGGCCAAAGTCAGGGAGCACGGTACCAATAATATTATATTGCTAGAAGAATGTTTTTTCCTATACCGTTTTAGGCGTTCAATTTTCTTCTCTTCTCTTTCGATGTAGCGTTCTAGAGTCTCCATGAACATAGCTTCGGTGTCCAGTAGGTCTTCTAGGTCCGTGATGGCGGTGTAGAGCTCTGCCCGGACCAGACACAAACAGCTCATCACGACCCAGGCCCCAAATAACCACATTTCTGCAACAATCGAAATCGAGAAGACAGAATATTAGATTTAGGAACTGGAAACTAAAAGCTCGTCAGTCAACAGAAAATTGTATGAAGTGCGGCTTGGCTGACCAGTATCAAATATACGACCGGAAAACCCATACATCCTCAAAGCTATACCTACCTACCTACGTATTTCTACACACTTTCAAATTAACATAATTATCAATTCGAGGCGTTTAGTTCTTTTTGTGAATCCAAGATGCCTGGAGTCCCGACGAATAACTGTACTCAGTTTCGTTACTACTTACGTAGTATCTAAACATTGTACTTATATAGGTACATTTGATTAGATTTGAAATTTATGATAATGATATGAGTAGGTGAATGAAGCTACAGTAAAACAACAATGTTGTAATCACCATGAAATGTATTACGGTTAACATTGGGCAATATCTACGGTACAATAAGAGAAATGGCTACAATTGAGAATATAGGAGAATTATTGAGCAATAAACGCAATTAAATATAAGTGACAATAGAAAGAAACATCCTTGACATTTAAATCGATAAAAAATACATTTAAGTTTGTCATATTACACCATCAGTATTATATAGATAATCTGTTACGTATAAAACGCATAACTACCGAGCTTACATACTCGTACTTATTGGGAAGACGTTGGCTACCTCATAAATGTCACCCGATTAGTACACGGGAAATGATTTGAATACATCTGTCGTTATTATAGTTTTACAGCCAGCATACGCCTACGAAGCCACAATGGCTAAAATGTTCGCATTACGAAAATCAATAATTAATTCTCTAATATAAGAGTGATTATTCAGCGAAGGGAAAGTCGAGGAGCGCACTGGACAAAAGAATTAAAATTACTCCTGCCATCCATTTATAATTATACCTACTGCTTTTGCTACGAGTATATCCGTGATCAAAAGAACTCCTATCGCACGATCAGTCTTCGAAAATGTCATTCAGGGACTGAGAAATGTCCTATCACAAAGCATTTCTTTGTTTCTGTGTGTGTTAACCTAAATCGTATTACCACTGTAATCATGAAAAATATGCCAGTTTTAAAACTTTAGGACCAAGAACAATAATTTCATATTCTTTGAAAATGCTAAGGGACACTTTGGATATACAATCAGCTTTGGATTCACAGGTTCTTACAAGCAGACTGGTTTTGAACAGTTTGGTGCCATGACAGTTTCATTATGTGGGTACAATTTGAATAAAAATGACAGTTTGATATAACATTGTGACCTCTTTACAATTTGCTCACACACGGGAAAACCCTGCTTTAAATCACGACGGTTGAGAGTCGGAGCCCTCCTACTTATTCCTTTCCTGTCATACAATGTTGGAGCGTCTACTGCGTCCTACTGAGTCTATATGAATTTCGAATTGCACCCACTCTTTTCTTACCAGCCCACCAGTTCTTGAGTTTGACAAGACGTCCTTCTCAGGCGTCCACGTCCAATCAATTGTCCCAAGAGCACGACAATCATTATGTCAATTCATTCAACTCAGAGTATAAATCCATGCGAATCTAATGCGTGTGGTGTGTAACCAATCTGTAACTTGACCATTCGTTTTGCAATGTAATCGTGATCAATCCAATGGCTACCGAGGTAGGAGTGGAGCACATATTTTACCACAGACAGACTAGGAACCAAATTCGTTCAGGAATGACTGCAAAGCTTCAGTAACGTAATGAAAAAGCGAAGAGTTAGAAGACAACAAGCGCTAAGACCACCATATTGAGCAGTGTAGTGAGATGATGAAAACCTGTTCAGCTCTGTTCCACAGGCTAAATTATTGTTTGCTATTTTCTACTCCCACGCGTCCGATATGAGGAAACTCCGCGGTAACAACACACGAATTATACGATTACCAGGAAGAGTACAAAGGAACACGAGACCGTTGTGGCACCAACCTGCCGAATGTCGGGTGCGTTAATTTGATAAAGTTTGGCCGATTAAAATGCATTTCATTCTATTACGGCTTTAAAAAAGCTTGATTGATACATTCCTGAAAATACCTACTTAAGTAAATGTGAATACTCCTTCTCATGGCGGTGAGGCATCAGGTCGTTCCCTCTGGTTCGACTTTTTTATTTATATAAAAACTAAGGTAGGTATATAAGATTTATGATATGGGACGGGAAAACATAATAACATATACTTATACGAAATGCATTACCGACTTGATATAGAGAGATGGGCGATAGATATTGAAGCCTGAAGAACTCTCGAAATAGTGGTCATTCGTGAATGAGGGCTTGGGAAAGTGGCTAGAAAGGGTAATCATTATGTTCTAGTCGACAAGCAACGCGTGTAGATTGAACGAGGTTCAGCTTCAAGTGTATTCAAGATGAATAACTCAAGATGGCTAGTGACAAATGTAGCTAACAGATCTTCGAGCCCACGGGACATGATTTAGGAAGTTATTTCCTCCTCTAGAACAATCTGTGATTTGGAACTCAAGTCTTGTATGTATACAAGAATATAATATATTATTCACATTCGATTTATGGTTTCTCGAATTCGAATTTGACCATAGCATCAGTGAGTCTCCATTGTACCTTATTTGTACCTCCAGCAATAAAAAACCTTTTTACGCAGTGCTACACCAGGGGTATTATTTTCCATACAAGTAACGTGACATTACATGTTACTTGTATATCTGCGATGTACGATATTCCATTCCCTATATTTAAGAATAAATACAAATAGAATCAAATTACGATAGATCATCTCAATCATAATATAATACCTCTATATTATAGAGGTGTTACCGAGTGAACGAGTTGAATCAAATCAAGATTCAGGAGTGACATCACCCCCTGACATCACTTCTAGATGAGTGAAAACAGTTCAAGTGAAACTTAGTGCTTAGAACTCAAATTAAACTTCAATTTTCAAGTTGTAAGAGTACATCGGCTTAACCATTCATTGTGGCCAAAGCGGTGAAAAGCAGGAGCAGCCCAAAGTTTCATCATTCGTCCGCCTCCATGGCGGTACGGAGATCACTGACGAACACATTGACCTTTTTTCCTCTTCTCCGCCCAAGAGAAAAACAGCTTCTTTCAGTGTACGAATGATGTCACAACGTCTTGGGATCTTAAGAGAAGACTCCAATACAGTTCGTGCGCTTTGTACCATATAAGGGAACGCAGGGCAAACGTAAATTCCGCCATTGCTTTCTCTTTTGCTATTGTGCCCCAATAAGTAGAAGCATTCAACAAAAGCATCTGAAAAAGAAAGGACGCCAACAAACAGGTGGTGGAGATAATTCGCTAAAGTGATGCTCAAGATATTACCCATCTCCTATTTTGACCGAGTCGATTTCAATACAATAAACTCTGCAAATTCTTGACACAACGGTTTATTATCTTCCTTGTGCAGATCACCCTTCTGTCTATACCAGACTGTGTTGCAAATCGGCACCATACCATATTCTCACCGTACTCATACCATTTCTTTCCTATCATACCGTACTGTACTATACTAAGTCATACATACAATAATATACCATACCATAGTCATACCATGTCGTACCAAAATTCGTTTTGAACCCCTTCCCCTTGACCTAGGGTTATGAAAGGTTTCGAGGACCATTATGGGGTTGGTCGAAACCCATAAAAAAAATTTCGTAATTTTAACTCAACGCTAACTGGGCAAAGTGCCGCGTACGGCGGACGGACGGATTTTTTTTTATTCGATTTTCTGAATCTACGTATCTTGAAACGTAAACCAACAAATTTTAAGGGGGGGGGGGGGGGTTAAAATTTTTTTTTCTTTGGGCGATTCCAATGGTTCATTATCGAAGCTAATAAACCAAAATGAAGTACGATCTTACGTCATACGCTCGTGCGTCATAGGCTCTGACGTACTTGTTGGCCATCTGCCAGCCGTCTTACGTCATACGCTCGTGCGTCATAGGCTCTGACGCACTAGTGGCCTCCTGCCAGCCGTCTTACGTCATACGCTCGTGCGTCATAGGCTCTGACGTACTTGTTGGCCTCCTGCCAGCCGTCTTACGTCATACGCTCGTGCGTCATAGGCTCTGACGTACTTGTTGGCCTCCTGCCAGCCGTCTTACGTCATACGCTCGTGCGTCATAGGCTCTGACGTACTTGTTGGCCTCCTGCCAGCCGTCTTACGTCATACGCTCGTGCGTCATAGGCTCTGACGTAGTAGTTAGCCTCCTGCCAGCCGTCTTACGTCATACGCTCGTGCGTCATAGGCTCTGACGTATTGGCCCGCCGGTCGCTTGTGTTCTGACGTCATCTGAGGGAAAGGGTGAATCAAGGGAACAAATTTTTCCCGTTTCAGTTTATGTGCCAAAGCAAAGACATGAAAATGTCAAAAAAATATGTAAATAGGTACCTAAGCCCAACTGCAATGTCAATTTTCTGACAATGAGACTGATAATGAGCTGTTTGCAAATAAAAAGTCTGATAACTACTTTATTACATCTTATTAATCTATTTTCAAGTTCCGATTCACAGTTGAATGTATTTTATTTAGATGTCGTAAAATTCGAAAACGATGGAATGACGAAACCTGTCGACTACTGACTCAAGTGATACTGTCGACTTCTAACACATGTAGGTCGACTACTAGTGCAAAACCATGTCGACTACTGAAGAAAATGTTGGTCACTGGTATCGACTACTACCTAGAGCATTGGGATTTTTTACAAAACTTGTTTTTCCCTTTTCAAACCATGTTGAATAATATTTCCCGCTGCCAGGTCTTTTAGGGAAGGATCTTGGGTACACAATGAACAGGTTTGCAATGAGAAATAGTTGATAATGATAATTAATCTAACATTTAGGATCTAGACATTTAGACCTAGTGATCTAGACAGAAGGGTGATCTGTACAAAGAAGATAATGAACCGTTGTGTCAAGAATTTGCAGAGTTTTGGTTTATTATCTTCGATAATGAACCATTGGAATCGCCCAAAGAAAAAATTTTTATTATGAATTATCACTAATTATTAATAAGTTTATCAAGTAGATACCTAGTAAAAATTATTATAATTTATTGTTAAATATTAATAATTTGTATTTAATTAATACGATATAATTCTAGGGTTTTTAATACTTTTTAATTTTTCTATAAAAGAAGTACCTACCTACCAACAAACATTCGAAATTACCTTCATTTCCGTAGCACGAAACGTACCTCAGAACAACAAACTCGACATCACTAAAACCATATGATGTTCTAAACTGCTAGTTAGTATGAAAATCGAGTCGACCTGTATTTAATCGACCTGTATTTCAACCGTTTGATTCAAGATCGCGTCGACAGGCTCAACCTTTGAGCCGTCATTGTGAACGAACGGCTGGTCGTACAAAGCTGCGGATGGTCTTAAAAGATTCTACGGAACAAACTCTATCTAAATATGAAATAAAAAACATACCGTTCTATATGACTTTTTCGAGATATGAGATTTTCAAATTTTCAAAATTCGTTTAGAACCCCTTCCCCTTGACCTAGGGTTATGAAAAGTTTCGAGGACCATTGTGGGGTTGGTCGAAACCCATAAAAAAAATTTCGTAATTTTAACTCAACGCTAACTGGCCAAAGTGGCGCGGACGGCGTACGGCGGACGGACGGATTTTTTTTAATTCGATTTTCTGAATCTACGTATCTTGAAACGTAAACCAACAAATTTTGAGGGGGGGTTAAAAATATTTTTTCTTTGGGCGATTCCAATGGTTCATTATCGAGTGTGTAGACTGATACCACATTTAAACTATGATGTAAACATCTTGAGCTCGCCCAAATTAAAATGGGTTTCTGTTGCAGTGAATTTCATAGGACCTGGTTCAGACTTTGGACGGTGGAGTTATAATCGTAATTATGTGCACGCGTGAAGGGTGCCGATCTTCGATTGTCAATCAGAATTTGATAAATCAGCAATAGCGGATGAATGGTGACACTCAGTCAGCTTATCTGAAACTGTGGATAGAAGAAAAACCGGTTTCGTTCCGTGGAGAAGAAAATGCATCGATAATAACGCAGTTTTTCAGATTACACCATTTTTGATGCGATGCAGACGGCTGTTAGTCATTTTAAGAAATTCCGATGACCCAGAAACTTGAAGATTAAAGTTGATCGCAGGAAAAGAAATGTGTTCGAGATAATAGGAATACCTAATGTCTCGAAATTCAACCTGTACGACAGGACTTTACAATCTCTCAGCAGATCATGGAGGAATCAAGGACCTGCAGGGAAAATACGTGCATACATGCACAAGTCGTGACTGAGGCTTCACAACCGTGAGGACACGAAGTCCTAGAAAGTAAGGACACTGCCGATCGTGTCTCCAAGCCTGGCTTGACTTCAATAATTCAGACAAAATCCTGCGACACTTTCTCTGGACCTTCACTGTGGGTATTTAAGTGACATCAGCGTAGGTTCTACTCTAAAGGTCTCTCACAAACCATATCTCTTGGAACTCGCGTTGTCGACTTCAAACTTTGGTAGTAAAATTATTCGAGCATGGCAAGCGATTGCGTAATACCTTTCTAAAATTTACGGCTTGAAACATGAGTCGTAATGTTTCCTGCCCAAGAAACCCAAGCTACTGAGAGCGAATTACAACCCCAAATAGGTTCAACACCAAAATTCATGCTATTTTCAACTATTCAAAATAGTATACATACGATAATACTGAGAAATGAATGTAGGGTTTTCGGAGTTGAATTCATAACCAATTCACATACATAATCAATTTTACTTTCATAACCTCTCCTTCACTTCTCGGTATCGATAATTCGGTTCCTATCACATGCAGGAATCTTCACGATTGTGAGTGACCATTGCCAATTATCCTTGAAGAAAATGCATGAGGTGGAATGAAGCCAATGTTTCCATTCTGAGGTTAAATCAATTACCTTATCATGGTTTGCCTCATAACAACATTTTGAATGATAAAATAGAAACGAATATCCAATAACTCCTAGGAAAAATCTCATTCAAAAGCTACGTTACTACACATGTCTGGATGAATGATGCTATTAAATAGATTATAGAATAATAGAATAAATAGAACATAATTAGGTGGAAAGATGAAGGTTAAAGCGTTTTGAAGAATGGCAGCCAAATCGATCGTACATCGATATCATCATACAAAAACAACTGCAGGATTAAAGTTACAAAAACATTGTAACGCCTAAACACGGCTTTAAAAAAATAAATTAATCCGATTAGGTATCTATCGATCTATCTATCTTCCTATCTATCTAATTAATATGGACAACCCACCGTCGACGAGCCACCTGCGACTTTTTCTTGTGGGGCTACCTCAAACCTAGGGTTTATAATAACCGTCCCAGTGGAGTAGCTGATGGGATAGAAAAACTTTGCGAGTGGTAACCATTACGGTAATCAGTAAATTTTCAACATGGTAACAAGTTACTTCGTTATTTCATTTCCGTCCTCCGTTCTCGAGAATACCAAAAAGAAAGACTGATAACTTTTATTGCATTGACAATAACTAGAGCGTGAGAAGAAACAACAATTTCTAACGGCGAGGTAGAACTTCTTTACATGTTCTTAGATGATTTTATGGGATAGCCTCATCGTTCGGTTATTTCAAAAAATATTTTGATTGTAAGTGAGAGAAAAATAAGGATATATTGAGAAATTTCAGTCAACTTCGAAGATTTACCACTCCCGAATCTTACTCATATTATGAAATCCTCAAATTCGTGGAGTAGATGCAAAAACGCTGCATAATTCTTCTACAGCAGTCAATTATTCTCTGGGTAGAGCAACCTTCTTTCTAGTGTTCTGTGTACAATATCCTTGTGAGTCCCGTAATTGTACAAAATAATTGTGCAAAAAGTAATGAAGTAATGCGCAAAAATGTTTTGTTCGTTCGAGAAAGTGACCACCGGATGAGAGCGGAGGAAAGCCGGTGAATAGCACAGAATTCAGTTTCCCAACTAAATTCCGGGTTGACCAAATAATATTTACTTATATAAAGTACTTAATAGTTAAATATTTATGTAAAATTATTTATCATTTATTATTTGTTAGGATATAATTAGAGAGAGTTAACTTCTGAGGCAAACTGTAATTATAAGATGTAAATAAGTTGTACACATACGTACACAACATGCTCGCGTTATTTCCAAATTAAATAGTTGACCTTCTAGATCTGAACCCTTCTTTCCACTCCATGACCAAACACAGGAGGAGAACTGAAGGCATGGGGTACGGGCCTCTTGTTGTCAATCGCGAGTTAAGTGATAATATCCTGGGCAACCCCAGAAGCGCTTGCGCTGTCCTTTCTCTATCCACTGCGTTCAATGCCTTCCCAACTTTTACTAGGCACTTAATTGATTTGAATACAGAGCTAATAATGTTATACTCTTTAAGATTGAAAGATTAGAAATTCGTCGTAAATCGATCTAAAATCGGGCTTTTATAACGTTGATTCTCATAGGTGAGTTTCACAGAAGCATTTTACAATCTAGGTACGTACATTTCCAGCCTGTGTGTACCACTCCTAACACCTACACGCTGTGGATCAGAAGTAACATAATAAGTTACAAATAAATAACCAAGTTGCTCCAACGAACCATTTTTAATTTACTGTTCTTCGTCGGAAATCATTTGCTTTAAATTTTATAAGCTCAAACAAACACAGATCATAGATCGCTATATTTTCCATATCCCCTTTTTTTTAAATCAAATTTTCACCCCCCTCAGTACCTTGATCTAGTTCACTTGGCTCTTATTTTTAGTAGTGAGTGAGTGGTATACAGACAGATTTCAGCTTGATGGTTCAATACTAGTCGTTAGTAGTTTTGAAACCGGAGAATAAAGTCCTACCTACCAGTTGTGAGGGTGTGAAGCCCTGTGACAAAATTTAATCTTTTTAACCACTGATCAATTCGCATTATTCAGCCCAGCAAAACCGGTTTCTCTACGGTGAATTTTGACGAAAGAAACCAACCCCACAAATGCTTTGAGTGAATCGGATGGTGGTTGGTGGTGAAGTAGATCAATCAGTTGAGTATCGTGTTGTACTGCGGGACGTGGAAAAGTGATCGACCTTGACTGTACAGCAAGTGAAAGAAGCCATTTACGAAGCATTCGGGACGAGATGAGATGAAACGGGTTCGCTAATAGGAGAAGAAAGTGGACTTGTGATACCTGCAGTAGGTCAAACCGCTTTCCTCGCTACACCCTCCTTCTCGGGACCAAATTACAACGATGAGAGCTAACTTGTAAATTGGAAAATTTGTTCCCAGCATGTGGAAGTAAGTATCCCTTACAAGATCATGTACCATTGAGATAAGGTACACATCTCCAACCAATATCTGCAACTGAAGGCAGAGAGATTGAGGAGACAGGATAATTAAGCACTCTACAATCACTCTAGGGACAAATAATGCTGGGGGGAGGGATTGTGACCAAGCTAAAAGGTCCAGAAGGCGTTCGAATACTTACTGCTTAAAGATAGACATTCAGTACGAGTATAGGTGAGCCATAGCCATCATTCCTCATGTATGTGAAATGTCTACCTTCACCACCAGACGAAAAGATTAGTACAAGTAGGAACTGTACAAGTAGGAACTGAGAAGTGTCAGTTAACTGGTTGGTTAACCGGTGATTACTGACAACATACAAATGGAACGAAGAGCAAAGTGGAGTAGGAAAATCGGACAGCGTGTGGAGTTACCGGTATTTCTTTGGAGGAGTTTTTAAATTATTTTAATAGCAGAATAACTACCATATTCCTTGGGTTACCCTATATTAGTTTAGAGTCGAACACTTGAAGAGAAACTTCAGCCTCAAAACTTTGATATGTTTATTATACTACAATAGTGCATAAGTAAGTTATTCACAGTGACGCGATGGTTTCTATTTTTGGAAATAAATTACTGTCTGTCGGGCAGATAGTAACAATCAGGAATAGTAGAATCGTAACCAATCAGCCTCAATGGCACACCACACGATTGGGAAATGAGTTTGTAACGCCAGTAACAAATGAGATGAGAACCTATGAGATGTAACAACGAACTACTCAGATGATTTGAATAAGCAGGACTAAATGAAAATACGGGGAGGAAAACAGCCCAATAAAAATTCATGAGTTGATATAAACTGGTTGTTTTACGTTTAGAGTGGGATACTTGGTGAGATTGAGAACCTGGAATTCTACCACTGCACGCAACTCTCAAAAAAGATCTTAGGGAGAGAACGTTGTCGCTCCATTCCTATTCAAATGCGCTGGACTCTCAGGTAGCCAGAACGAAACAAGTTTTCTGGAAACCTGAAACGGGAAGTGAGTTATCCTCAAGAGACGAATTATGCTCGCTAGAGTAACATCGTGAAGTAGAAGCAGCGGACCGATTGCGATCTTCAGTAGTAATATTTCAGCGCGTATGCGTGCACCTGGTCGTGTCCCCATCGCTCGTTCCACTAAAAGTACTGATGGTCAAATTACACTAAGTAATCAATTGAGAATCTTTCGTTTTTGCTTCAAATATCAGAAATATTTCAAAAATACAACAGATTTTAACCCTAAGATTTGGAGGTGACAATGTTTATTGGCAACAGAAGTTGTCCAACCATGTCTTATGTGCAATTGCCTCTTCCAATATCTGACCGTAGGGTATCAAACCAGAAAACCCGAAACTAAGATCGATTCGATGAGCTGTCACCACAGTTTGAATTCTGGCGTCCATGAGTCAAACAGTGCAACGTCGAGGATTATCCACGGAATTAAAGTTAAACAAATATAATAATATTATTGTAGTTATGATATTATTAATTATTATTATTATCAATTCCACAACGCATTAAAACGAAAAAGTTGAAGGTTTGGAGCTCTGAAGTTTAGAAGATTCTAACTCTAACCCCCATTTTACTCCCTTACAGTGGAGCAGCTTTTACTTCGTAAACGTGATAGAAATATAGGGGCTAAATACAATAATTCATGATCTCGCTTAAGGAGAAAGTTTTGTCTCCAAAGCAACTAGGCAAACTATTTTGTTCCAACCATGAAGTTTGACAATAGGCGCTGGTAACAATCCAATAATGCGAGGGCCTTAACGAGTCATTTTGACGATTTCATTGAGGTACCTACTAAATAAACTTTACTACAGAAACAATGGGGTTTCAATTTGTTCCTCGAAACAGCCAGTGAAGTGGAGCAAATGTATTGGCTTTCATTAGGACTCATCATTTCATTTGAGTGGCTCGGTGAATTGATCTGGCAGATAGATTATTCAAAATTATTCAAAATGAGAGGGCCATTTTATGGTTCGCTTTGATAATGAAGTCAGTATTAATATTAAGATTAGTATTACGAGTACGATGATCGATAGGTAGTACCTCCTAATCAAATTGGTTTCGCATTGTTTCATACGTTTTCATAATTTTGTTGTTTTCCGTCAGGTGTGAAATCAACGATTGATTGAGGAATTGAAAAAGTGATGAATGATACGAACGATTCACACTGGATGATGAAGTGGCTGGAGACTGGGAAACGAACACAAGATTCGAAACTCGGTTGATTGTGAACAAATCCAAATCCAAATTTTCTAATTGGAGCGTTGTTTTCCCACGTAGATACTAACGTAGTGTCTGCTGAACAATTTTCTCATGTGAACGATTTTGAGCATGTTCTTAATCAAGTATCTACTGTTCGAACTGTCCAAACATACAGATACATTGTTTACGTAAGCAAACGGACGGGAAAACATTGGCCGCCAGTATTTCAACCAAACCCTTGTAACCCCCTGTGCCAATGAATCACTGAAAATGAGATGTTCATGCGTAACGAGGGCATACCGACATGAAGGATTTTGTAATGTCACCGTCCTCACTTATCCTAATGAAGTGGCATGCTCATGTTTGTTCTTCTCCAATAACAATAAATAATATACTATTTACTAAACTACGATTTCGCATGTTTACTGCGGCTGTATGAGGTTTAATCTCAACGGCATATGACAATTGAAATATTCTGTATGTCAAACATCAAAATAACAAGTAAATAAGAAATTCGTAACAAACTAATAATTAGTTTATAAAATTATTTTAATATTATCTACAAGTACAATTTTCCAGGTAGCATCACTCACGCAATATATAATATATACTATGGTAGGTATAAGAGTGGTATATGATCTAGTATGAGAGATGACTAGTCGAGTGAAAAAAGGCGCAATAGAAAGAAGATGGACTGATGAGGCGGCCACGGCTTTAGTTCCGCTGACATTTTCTTGGGTGACGGATGTTACAAGACCCCTCGTTTCATAACACGAGTACTCGTATCACATAATACTTACTTGAGTACTAGTCGTGTGATATGATCGGGGCATTCAAGTTACTTGGCATGAAAAGTTGAATTTCGAACCAATATTGGAATTCTGTAATTCTATATTGACAATCAAATTTTCGATCACTGATATTAAATATTTTTACCGAAATAATATCACGATCAAAACAATTAATCTACAATTAATCTTGTTATTTCGAGTTCGACTCAAAAATAAATGTGTCCTAGCTCCCTAACTCTCGGTTACAACATACCACATAAAATTGAACAATCCATTCAAGATAGTATTTCCAAAGGATCCACACCAAACACAAACAGGATACATCCCATTCAAGCGATTCGAGTTACTTATAAGTTTGGGATACATCCAAATACAAAATTTGAATTCTACAAATGAATATTTCGCCGTAGAAGTATATCAGTAGATACAGTTAATTATGAGTACATCAGCCCATTCCTTATTATACAAACGATTCATGGTGCATCTGCGGAGTGAACTGGTGTGTAAAAATTAGGATACAATTGTAATATTTGTATTAATTGTCAATTCGGTTGAAATTTCAGATAAAGAAATCAATGTATAACGTTCAGTTTCACGGTCAATAGTAGGTACCCAAATAGTTCTCATTTGGGTGAAACATTTGGCAGAATTCATTATGGTTGAGTTTAGCTACTTCATTCATCCTACATTATAGAAGTGAGTAACCACCCAAAATAGTTTCAGAATTTTTTTTCTCTTCATTTTTGAAATTTATGCATACTTAGTATCGAGGGACGGCAGCTTAGGAGCATGAACACATGACACGCGTAAATATCGGCAGTGTGAGGAGACGCGGGATGACAGCTTGAGCCGGTATCCACGAAAGCTGCGGCGGCGGGTTCTAGCAACGCGGTACTAACCGACCCGGAGGCCCCAGTGCCGCCTGGAGAGGAAGACCGACGACGGTAGCAGAGAGGGAGAGCAGAAGTAGTTAACGGAGTAGGAGTCGCCAGAAGCCGCCGAGAAGGAAGCGCAAGGTGACCGACTATTGCTGGAGCGTAGTGATGTGCGATACCAGAAAAGTATCGATATCAGTTCTGGTATCGAAAGGAATATTCGATACAACCGAAGTATAGAAAGAAAATATTCGATATTCCTGAGTACTCACATGAGTACTTTTTCGAGGCGTTGAACTTGAATGAATTCAGCTATCCTAATATTATTCTTAGGTTTATTTTGATAGCATGCCTATGTACCTACATGAAAATTTAATGTTTTGAAAAATTTACTGGTTACTAGATATGTACTAATGTTCGACATTACTCGAATACCTATAGGTATAGATGTTTTAATCTTAGCTGAATTTCCATTTGAATAATTTATCCGAAACTGCAGGAAGTAGGTACTCAGCACCTGTATATTATGGAAGTACAAGATGCCACCGAAAATGCTTGATATTGAATGAAAGTGTTCCATAGCTTCTGCCCACTTCCAGCTAAATTACCTGCAGGTACGCATGCGTACCTACTCATATGAATACATTTATCCAGATATAGCTGAAAACCACCAGAATCAGTTGATACATCATAAATCGTTAGTTGTCTTGAATGTTGAAATTCTTGTGTGACATAGCAAAAGTGCGAGGCGTACACAGAATTACGAACTATGCGTCAAGAACTATGCGGTTAGGCATGAAGAAAGACTTTTAATAGCTCTACTTCTAATAGGGCCAGCTGATGAGCTGCAACTCCATTATCATGTGATGTATGTATGCAAGCGAAGTAGATATATGGGCTGTATGGCTCAGTTGTTACCTTAACCTTTAATAAATAAAGAATTTGGAAAAAAAATTATCTAGACATGCGGGTGGGGAGTCGTGTAATGACTATTTAGGTATTTAATATGGTAATATAATATTTAGGTAATATAATATGGAGTAGATGAATCCATTTGAAAATCTGCTAGGTAGCACTTCGTTGACATGATAGAGTATGAAAAACACTAGAAGTAACGATGAGATACAAATCCATTTGAGTACTTTTTTCGGATACTACAAAAACATTCTATATCAGTACTGGTATCGAAAGATATATTCGATATCAAAAGTGCTCGGTATCGAAAGAAAATATTCGATACTTTACTCTTATCGATAGGTATCGCACGTCACTACGATCGGGATGTTATTGAGAGGATGAAATTTATAGTACCTACTGGAAGAATTCAGAGAAAACCTTAAGTTCATCAGCTCAAGTAGGTACGAACAAAATATCACACATTAAATTTGTCAATTACAGGACATGAATATTTCATATTCAATTCTGTACAATATGACACCTTGCAATCATACTTTTCGCAAGCGCTAATATCCAAATTAAACATCTCAACCTGCCTTAAGTCATTTCTACATTTTGTACGCTAATTCAAAGTTCTACACCATCGAATTTCACAATGCCAACATCTAAATGCCCAAAACGTTCAAAAACCCTGACTAAAGTCCTTTCCTATGGAAATTAGAACTTTCAATTTGAACATAAACAATGACGCAACGAAATTCCGCCTTAATGAGTATAAGTAATGGACCTTTCTACCTTTTTGTGCTAGGGATTCTCTTAAGATATTGAATAGTTAAATAAGTGGAAAATAGAAGGATATCATGAGTGAAGAGGTAACCAGTTGCACCAGTAGGGACTGTGATGGCGGTAAAATAACTTTCCAGTGCCTTCAGGAAAGTAAGTTGTTCTAGTGTAACCATTGATGATGAATTATGCAATACCGCAACTGGTTCCCACGTACCTACATTAACCTAACGTACCTAATACGAATTTATCGAAGTCCTGTCCGCTGTATAACGCATTACCATATTCAATACCTTTAAGAAATTACTAGAAACGGAATTCTACGTACCTACTTAAAACTTAGAAAGAAAACGTACTCTGAGTAAGGGACGACAATTACAAACATAACATTTGCACGGCGGCATTCACTGAATAATATACCTAGAATGGTTGACGGTGTCATTGTAGTAAGTTATTTAGTCCGTGGACAAGGATGATGACACTAGGAATCAAGTGGAAGAATTCTGAAAATATAGCATGATATTGTGAATATTGTTCAACCATTTGAGTGATCTTAAATGTGAATAACACACTCACGTTTTTCAAAATTCTTGAGGAGGTACTCAAAACTGATGTCGTCAATTCAAGTTGGGAAGTGTAGTTGAAACACGACTGCTAAACTCCATTCGCGATGGATCCATTTGATGTGTTATTTGGAAATCGTAAACAAATAATACCTAACTCATGAAAACGTCACTTGAAGTGAAATTGGTAGAAAAAGCACGATTGTGTTTAGTTTCTCACCAATACACAGAAATATGATAATATTAACAATTCCTTATTCTACATTTTCGAACGGAGATTTGTTCAGCGTACCATGAAATACTATGCAATGTCAACGCGCGGAAACCTCAAGGCTGAAGGCATTGGAGTAACGGGAGTTTTACAATGGTAGAAGGTTTCGGGAAAGCACTACTACTGACTAATCATCAATGATATACGACATTGTACGACTACGAGACTATTGAAATGGAACTATGGAACTTTCCCGCAGGCATCACTGGGCCGGGGATGCTCATAGATCACAGGAAAAACTGGGACAAGACCACAACGCCCAATGTGATGCTTCTCCCAATTGAAAGGCTTTTCCTGGAACTCTGCTCTAATAAGCCAATCCAATGATGGAAAGGTGTAACGGATAAAAGCGGGCAGACCAGGTGGCGTGCAGCGTCGATCAGACTTTTGTCATGTAAAGTTGGCGAGAAACTGTTGATGGGGTTTGCTCCATCGTGCGTTTCATCGTTGTTCGAAAAGTAACGCAACGTTCGCAATACAAGCCATACATTAAAGCACATTATTCTTCAACTACAAACTAAAGAAACGAGAAAAAAAATCAGAATGAAGCATATTATCATTTGAATACAGAAAATAAACAAAATTAATTGATACATAACGTTAATTATGTCTAAATGAGGGAATCCGCTCATTCCTATCATCAACGAAAAAAAAATGAAGCGAATCCTTCAGACGAGAACAATAATACCATTTTGGTCAACTGGGCCGAATTAATGGAAGTAAATGGTGATTATTTACACCATCTCCTACTTTACCATTGGGTACTAGCGTTACAACGGTGTATAACTATCAATTGTGAATGCTGGATCAACGGATTTCCATTCAATATAATTTTACATCCTACTGCGTCAGTAATAATTTAATTACATCAGCCTCCTATCCATGATCCTAATTTTGTAGTCAAATTAGAGCGGTAAGGTCCTATTGGCTATGTCATAACGACATAAATATTGAATAATGATGTAACGTCTGTTACAATGGAAATTTAAAATGTACACGAGAGTTGCGCTCTTGGAAACGTGACTAAAATTAAGACATGATCATTAGTAGGTAAGTCGGTAATCACTTGTTCGAGGAAATGGCTGGAATCGGTAGTTAATCTGAGCACTCTCCCAATAGAAATTGAATTAAAATTATGGATCACAATTTTTTCACACAAGCATTCATGAAATCGTATCTGCTTATGCCATGTTAATCTGCATACGAAAAAAGTTCGAGGCATTTGGTCTCAGTTAAATTCCCGAGGAATCGAGATGGCCGACGTTGTGAATGCCCGTAACAAATACCAGAACGAAAATTGAACGTTATCGGACGCGGGTAATTGACCGAAAACAGATAAGGATCGAGGAACAGCCCGAAGCTGGAATATTAGGAGAAGGGCCAACTACGCCCAATCCTCCAACTCCACACGCATGTAACGCCTTTACAGTGCTTCCTTTCCGTCAAAACTTCTTTAAAAATAATGAATATTGGCTGATTATATTTGAAAAAATCAAGAATCCCCAGGCTCATCTCGAAATGTTAAGTTGGTAGCGGAATTTCTTTTTAACAGCTATTTAGCTTCGCCTAATTTTTTGGTATTCGAACGTTTGTGGTCAAATTTTGATACACATTTTTTTGTATTCCCTTACCTACTACTTAAACATCGGAACTGCATTGCTCAAAAACATCCTTGCCGGGAGAAAATGAGGAGTTCTCAGGGTACCGTGTAAAGAGGTTCATCAGAGTAATCTGTTCGACAGATGGCCCTTGCGTAATAGAAGGTAGGTAACCTTACTGGATTGTTCCAAGAACAATCGCGCTATAATTTTCATCTCAAATGATGTCACAGGTGAAAAGGTTACCGGGCCGAAGTGGTGACTCAATTTTGAGATTCAACAAGCCGCCATCATGCTTTGTTAAAAAATCATTATTTGCCTGACATGCTTAAGAATTTTCCATTTCGTTAAGCGGAGTATGATGATTTTCAAGTGTGCTGATGATCTAGGGAAAAGAAAGTTCAATTTCCGCTAATTTCACATCCGCGCGTTACGCAATAAATTTCGTTTTTGGGTACCAAAATAGGCAATTCATACTTCCCAATACGCATTCAAACAGGCAAATCAAGACTTCGGACAACAGTTCTATGGCTCTATAATATTCTTATATTCCTAATGTATCATTCCAGCCAGCACATTATTAAATAATGTGTTATTATTATTACATAATGTGTAAGCATGAAATTTTCATGACTATAGTAATAAAGTTGAATAAAAGCTCCAAATTTTATGGTATTAGAACTAGGTAATACATTTTCATCCGAGCCATGGTAACGAACCAACACTCCAAGTGTCAATAAAACTGAGATAAGTTTACTCAACCACGAAAATGGTAATGACGATAATCCAACGATGTTGGCGGTGAGAACTGGCCTCTAGCAATACTCACATAACCGGCTCAACACATATAATCGACTGAGTTGTTAGGGCTCGATTGACTAACAGACAAATTTAGTGAGTGAGTATAACAAGTTGCGTGAGTTAGTTGTAATACTATGCTTATTTTAAAGGAGATTTCACGTTCTATCCATGTTGACGATTTTTCCTCGGTTCCACCTTCAACGCCACATTGTCAAAGAACACCTGATCGTTCAATGCACCGGGTGGTCATGAAAAATTCTCTGGATCAGTCTACGCAATGTTTTACCAACAAATTTAGGGACCATTCGTATCCCAAGTGCCGAGGTAGGTAAGATCTCATGACATACTAAAAATATTTTAACATCGTTAATTGATTGATTGATTGAACATCGTTGCAAAAAACATTGCAGAAATCAGTTCTAAAATCGGTTTCACTGACAAACGTACGGATGAAGTCGGCTGAAATCCGTAGACTTGTTCGTGGTCGGGTCATTGCGATTGTTGGACACGAATCGTGTGACCCCGCACGTCTCCAGGTGAAAATCAAAGGTTATCCGGTCAAAGGTGGGCAGCAATGATCTTTCCTTTCTTTAAATTTTTTAGTTGGTTACTCCAAACTCCACGATGCCGACGGCAAAAAACTATTGAAGAATGTCCATTCGTCTCAGATAACCTGTTGACATTCACGACAGGTAATACAAGGCACTAAAGTAAACCTCAGTGAGCGAGGAGAGAAGATTCCAAGAGAAAAACGGTGGAGGGCGGGCAGACGCATGCGGTTTTTTATTAATTCGATTTTCTGATTCTACGTAATCCTATCGATTTTGAATTGAGATTTTGCTGTGAAGATTTTGCGGCTAGTAGGTATAGCTTTCCCACGAAGCGTATACAATTAGTAAGTCGATGTATCAAACCTCGGTTGTTATTGACTCAGTCGCGAGTAGATGACTCAACAAGCACAATTGACCGAATCGGGTCGTATCAAGTGACATGCGACGTAATCTGTAGTACACTCGATGAGGCGATTTGCCAGGAATATGATGGCGCTAGTATATATGTATTAAGCTTAATTATTAAGCTTGCCGTAGTAAGCTGGCCGAGAGACAAATTAAGAGAATATGTGGGACTCCATAACACATCACACGACACTATGAAACATCTTTTGTTCACCCTGCAAGACACAAACGAACAACGTCCGAAAAATCGTAGAAAAACCATGTTAACCCCAAGATCTATTAAATAGATAAATTTTAGCTGTTTGGGCCATGAGATCTGGTGAATTTCGGGACCGGGGTATTGATACGCATTCCTTCAAGTGTTTCCCGCTGAATAATATTGATGGGATTTCAAAACGTACGTAGAATGCTGAATGTACATTCACAGAGAAATTCATGTACTTCAGGTATAACTTTATGACGAACGGTCAGTACTTTTATAGAGTAAGCAACACAAAGTAAGGCTTCTACATATTTCCATCCAATGTTCCATCCATTTTGTTCGAATCCAACAGACATATTACAAGTCTGTACCCGTCACTTGCTCCTCAAGTACATGATATTTCAACATTTCGGTCGTAACTAATTTCAGTTGTCAAAAGTTTCGAAATCATTCAGAACATCTCTGTACAGAAGGGAACTTGTTTTTCAGAAGTACCTACTAGATACCATTTTCCATTTCAAAACTATTTCTCCAGGATGTTTTATGATATGTATGAGCATTTTGGACTATACTGAAAAACTGGAGTAAATTGCACTGGATGATCGTTTCATTATCAGGGACACGAGACAAAATCACTCAAAATGAGTGCAAATAACATGCGTCACGCGACGGAAGGGAGTTCAACATCCTCACTAGAGAAGGTAAAACAAACTACAAAACATGAGGAAACACGGACCGGTTCAGCTGTTAGTTGCAATAAAGCCAATTTACACTGAGTCATCCAACCGGTGATGTGAACTTGAGCGTATCATTGGGAATTAGAACAGTGAAATATAAGGGATTAACTCTCCCTTCAAGTTCATGGATTAGCAGCCGCAATAGTCGCTTGACGTTTATAGGTAGTAGAAACGTTATTGCTGATTCACTTAAGAATTTGATTTTCCCTGGTCGAAAAAATTGATATTGAAATAATAATATATACATATTATATATACATATTATGTATATATAATATGTATATATTATATACCAACATTATATATATTATTATATAGTATAATATACTATAATATTATGTCGGGTGAAAATATGTATAATGGTGGGACCTGAAAGTCTGCCACCCATTTACGGTAACCTTGCAAGTAGCACGAAGACATGATCAGCGCAAGTCAGACGCTCGCGCACGACGACGCCTGATCCATCTACACACAATGGCTCCTGTTGTAACGCATTCCCGGACGTGAGCATCCCCCTTTTGTTGTTAACTCAGCGTTATTACCTGGTTTTACTTAACAATCACTTTAGTAACTACTACTCCTCCGAGCTCTATTCGCTGTCTAATTACATACTCACATAAGTATAACTGTAGTTGAATGTTGGAACACTTTCAAAGGATCGGGGACCGCCGAATTCGGTCAGTCAAATATGATTTATCCGATGTTTTACACGACAGCTATTTGCCGTCACAAACAGCAAGTCCATCAAAAGAAGATCATACTGATGATAATTCATTATATTATGATTCACAATATTTTGAAGATGTCGTGCTTGCGCAAAACGTGTGTGACGAGAAATATAGTGCAAAAAATAGATATTTTTCTGGAAGATTTTACATTTTTGCGGGGAGCGCAGTGCGAAGGGTTTCCATCGCGAGTTGAATCGGTGCCGAAATATCATGCAATATTTTTGGATAGTCTGAGGGGTACCTCTCAATATTTTGGACAATATTTTTGCTCAACATTTCGAACGTATATTTTTCGCTAGTGTGAGGGCCACTTAAGATTCATAAGCGAGAAGCTTGTCCTTCTAGGGATGTCGTCACTTGAGTATTCACCTTGCATATGCCTGGAAATGCAATTCTCAGAACCATAACAGACGTAGGTAACTAGTGGGCGAGCAACATAGCTAAGAAATAATAAATAAGTAAACCCACCAGGTATGAATATAAAGTTCAGATCAAGTTAAGCAAGTACTCTGAAAAACTCAACACGTTGAAGAGGCTTTGGTAATCCTCATGTGAGGTAACGTCAAATAAATGCACCAAAAATTACAGTAAATTACCTTTACTGTAGGTACTCTTAAATAGTGTAGTTGTGCGACTATATTTCGGCAATGTTGTGGTAGATTCTCTCAAACACGTGTTAAGGCGCTATGCAATGTCTGATGGCAGTACTCCTTGACTGTTCAATAACATCAATTAGTGAACCGAGGCCCAGCAGTTCCCCCAACGTCTAACAACTCCACCACTCACAACTTTGGTGAATTGAAGATGACCTAATGAACAACATACTAGAAACTAGATTCAATATTGATCAATCTAAAATAGAGTGGTAAAAAAAACGCTTGCATACGAGTCTGCAACACATTGAAACATTTTCATGCCCCCCCCCCCCCCCCTTAGAAAAATAGAAAAAAAAAACAGAAAAACAAAAAAGAAAAATATATTTATTTATTTTACAAAAATAACATTGTTTTATTCTTCCATTGGTTCAGCTGATTGGCGTGTCAAAATTCGGATGTTCCCTCAAGAGTTTGTATACCGAGTATCAGCTTTCTAGGATGATCAGGGCCGAAACTGGGAAGTACATAATATCAAACTGTAAAGTACCTACCTAATTCCAATAACGAACAACTTCACTTCTGATGATCATAATCATCATTGTGGCGACTTGGGACAAATTTCGTTAGCAATTTTCGTGAGCAAATTTCGTGAGGATTTTTTTTTTTACGTGCCATATGAAAGACATGAAAATGTCAAAAACGTCGTTACAATTGCCACCAGCTCTAGTTATAGACAGTCCTACTCTCAAGCTTCCATTGCAATCCAATCGCCAATCGTCTCGTTCCTCCTTCCTGAATAAACAACACTGAACTGTTTGAGTATTATTAGTTTGAGTATTGTATTTATAATCAATATGATATCGCTACCAACACTTCAAAAGCGCCAATCTGTCTATTCGGTCACTTTCGTTTTAGTGCATCTATATGACCGAAACAGCAGATTGACGCTTTTGGCGTTGTGATAACCGTTAAATGTTTGAATCTAGAGCGGATAAATACGAAGAAACCACTCATGTCATGAACGAACATCGATTTATATGAGCGTCACATAAACAAAGCGGAAATCGTACAAAAGTACTAAGTACAATCGCAGTATGAACACACCGTGGATTGCTATCGAAAACTGGGTGAAAGCCATCGGACATTGTTGTTGACAGCGGATGGATCGGAATCTAATACGATAGATTGGAATAGGTGCATGTAGTACATTTAGTGAACTGAAACCAACTGAATTTATCACTGTCAGAAATGTGACTGTGTGGACGTTCCGCTTCATTCGCGTTTGTTATTGCGGGAAACATTTTCTCAGAACACTTGCACGGCAAATGAGGGGGGGGGGGGGTCAAAATCACGATATCGTGTACCATAACACGACCTCGGAAGAAAGGGAACACTTAGATAGGATTACAAGTGGGAGCGGGTAACCAAAAGTCCTCAACTACAGAACGAGTGGTGTAAATAGTGGTTAATCAGCAAAAAGGCAAATCGAGAAAACAACAAAAACACAGATATTTTCTATCCTTTGTCGTAGATTTCTTCCTTTGTGGGACTAGCAAATGAAGCAAAAACCAGCTTCATGTTTCATACTTTGAGACGAATCAGCGTTTTCCCTCATTGACGCCGACATCCAAATGTAGACTCCAACGCTACCTTTGACGGACATACTCGATAAGTGTGAATAAAAAATATTCGAGTAGTATCGAATATGCCTATCCAAGTACTTAAATGAGTACTGGTATCGATACTTTGGAAGTATCGAACGTCCCTAGCCATTGCTTTCCTTCCCATCCAAAATTCTCATTCCTATCGTCTTATCTCTGAGTGTGAGCTCAGGATGGCGTCCGAGCAATCAATGGCTCTACCTGGGCGGTTCCTAGTAAGTACATTAAATTTTAATGCTCTCTCAACTTTTTTTTTTTTTTCAGGAAACTGGTTTTATATGAAAATTTAATGGGTGATTTTAAAGAGGTTAAGATTCCAAAAATTGAAAAAAACGAGGTGAAGGCGCCATTGTTTAGATATTGCCAAGCTCGAGCATGAGCGAAAGAAGGTAACAATCCAACCGCTCCCCAACGTTTGACAGCAGTTGGATTGTTACCCTTCTTTCACTTTTTAAACTCACCCATTCAATTATAAAGATTAAACACGGACGGCGGACGGCGTACGGCGTACGGGGGACGGCGTACGGCGTACGGGTGACGGACGAATTTTTTTTATTCGATTTTCTGAATCTACGTATCTTTAAACATAAACGAACAAATTTTGAGGGGGGGTTAAAAAATTTTTTTCTTTGGGCGATTCCAATGGTTCATTATCGAAGATAATAAACCAAAAAAAATGGTTAGGTCCATAATATAAGGCCTATAATATTAAGTGGAATAATATAGATGTTAAATTAGATACTAATTAAGGTTTTTAAGGTTAATCCTTTTCCGTCTATTTATCCGCGCCTCTCCCTCCGACTACAGTACAGTTTTCACATCATTCAAGGAACCAACCATACGAGCAACTTTAGAAATGTAGAGACTATCAAAGTTACCCACCTTAGTGTCTAGTAAAAGTTGGAATATACACGGAATGCATTCGTAATAGTACGGAAGAAAAGAAAGACCTACGGCATTCAATCAATCCCCATTCGTTCCCCATTGAGGTCCAAGCGAGAAGTTTGACGCGACGAGATTATTGTTTGAGGCTATCGCACGGCTCGGGGCCCGCAAGATAAAACGTTCTTCCTTCAGGAAGAGCTCCTCTATCTTGCCTCATTTCCCACATTTCTTCAAAGGGGGTCCTACGGTCTGAGCGCGCTTCTTCAATTATCACCAGACGCTTTCCGTCGACCACGGTTACCCAATACCTTTGATTCCCGTGAAACCTTATCTAGTTTCTTTTTTTCCTGCTCGGAGTTGCAACGTTAAGCCGGTAATGGGAGGGTAGACACAGAGAAAACACGCGGATTGGATAACTGGAAAATCCAAGTCACCAGTTGCGGGAACCTGAGAGAACTGCAATATGAACCGTAAAACGATCAATATTTTAACCGCAGAATGATATTTACTGCTGCCAATCAGAAAAAACATGTTTTTGTATACGTATGTATACGTTGTTCTGACGAACGTATGTTCATATTTGGTGGTATGAACTGCACTTCCATCCTTCTGTCAGTTGATGGATTTTGTATTTTATGAGCGAAAATGTTGAGGGATGCTGTGATAGTTCCATATCCCTTAATATGTACCTATGTGTTGGTGAGGATGTTGTAAAATAAGGTTAGTCAGAGAATGATTAATGGAATAACTTTTTCGGAACCACCCCCCCCCCCCCCCACAACCTCCAACAGTCAGTCAGAGACAATCATTAGAAGGAGAGCTGAAAAAATACCCACGTAGTGCCCCAAATCTTTTCTCCAATATGGCTCTACTCACTTCTCCCTAAAATCAAACTACCTATTGAAAACAGGTTCCAGGTACCTGGGAGTGTAGATCACCAAATTATATTAAAATTTAATATAATAATCTTTCGTTCCAGAGTACTGTAGTATGAACTTTACCTATCTTATTGTACCGACGCGTTTTGAAATTTGCTATTAATATAGCTATTAGGTTGGTTCTCAGTTTACGGGACAATCGCTGTCCTTCGTTGATTAAAAAGTGGCAGTCCAACTTTTCCAAATTTTTCTTTTTGCGATATCAGTGTGGTTACCTGGCCTACTTATCCCAATAATATCTAGTCGTTTTTCGTCATTTCAAATGCCTTTAATTTATCCATATATACCTCAAATCTCATTGTCGTGGCCTGTCCCCAGGTCAACATTCGAACGTTATTCGAACCTCCACCTTCCTTGATGATTGCTTAGCCGGAAAAAGTTGCATTTTTATTTTTCAGAATTAGTTGTTGGATAGTACAGTGCTTATAGACGGGACTACTCTTGAGATTATCTTCATGAATTGAGATCGCAAAGTTTGTCCCTAACTTGTTGTCTCATTGTCATGGCTGAGATTGATAACATCGAATTTCACTCAAAAGAGGGAATTTTAGGTCAATTCAAAGTTTTTTCTGTTATGGCAACCCTGCCCTTGAAGGATACGCTGTGCCTTCGCCGTCTTGTTCAGTCGGCGCTCATCCATCGAGGAGAAACGTGGAACAAACAGGTGTGTATCCTTCATAGGTCTCATTGTTATGGGTTTGAGAATCAATGCCTAATGAACTGATTATTAATTTGTTTTCCACATGTTGGGGTAGAGATTCAAGAACCTAACGTAATGCATGATCAAGTTTCAAAAAGGGTTGATTAGGCTCCAAACTGCCGAAGGTTGAAGTCAATTTCTCATTGTCATGGCGATTTTGGTATCTCATTGTAGTGGCCACTTTAAATGCCACGACAATGAGGAAAGACCATACCAATGAGAAAAATGCTTAGAATTTGAAGTAACTCGGTATTAAATTGCTTTCTGCACTTTCCCTAATGAATTTTCTCTATATAAAAGTTGGAATAGGGAATGATAATGTGGAAAGAAATTTCCCTATTGATTCCTAAGCTCCCCAGGTTTACGGTTCAACGTTCTGTAAATAATTAGTACCTAACATACTGCTACATTGGTTTTTAAAAGGAAAAATGAAGTAATACTGTCTCTTTCATTACAGAAAAAAATGGGTCGGACAAAAATGACGGATGCAGAACGGCTGAAGAAGAAAAGAGAAGCGGAAAGGAAGAGAAGAGAAGAAGTGCACCAGAGCTGAGAGCAGAGGATCAGATGAAGAGGAAAGCTAGGTATGAGAGGGATGAGAGCTAGCTGACCTAGGTCAGAGAAACTGAAGATGATAAAGGAAATGTCAAACAGGGAGAAGAGGCAACAAAGGAAGAAGTGGAGAGCAAGCAGCAAAAAGTTTTACGACCGAAAGAAATATCTAAAAAAAATTAAGAGATGAATCCCCTGATTCCACGACATCATCAATAATTGATTGGTGAAGATGGCATTGCACCAACTCCTTATCGTGAATTGAATAATGCAAGTGTGACGATCAACTGCATGAACAACAACGGCAAGAATCAATTTTTCTGGCCTAACCCACCTCTCCCTCAACAGATTACCTGCAGAATGATTCTCTGTAAAATAAACGCTCCGCGTTCTATTTTTCCTCGACTCGTGGTGATTGACGAAGCTAAATATCTTCAATATCTTCAATTTTAATCAAATCAGAAACTTATTGGAGAGGATTCAAAACTCACAATTTTAACATGAATAATGTTTTTGCGGTGGGCTACCAGAGTTGAAAAGCGTAACGAAGTTTAAGTCACGAAATTATGTCACGAAGATTTTTAATGATTTTCACGTACAACCGAGCCGTTGCTAGGGAAATGAAACTTCTTTAGTTTTCAACGGACAAAAATCGTTCTCCATTCGTTGGAAAGCCTTTAATTTATGCATAAATTATATACTGCCAAAACCGCTGTAAATATCGAAGAAGCTGAGATACAGCCCTGAGTAAATTTTCCGCACATTTCTTAATATTTTCCATACAGACAAAGAAAAGGGATAAGGAAAAGGGGAAACGGGACGCAAAAACATTATTCATGTTTTGCATAGCAAATACCTCGTTCTATACAAAGTATAGAAGAGAAAAGATCCGGGGGGTCCAGGGGGGCTTGCCCCCCTGGCGAGGCGCGAAGCGCCGAGTTTTCTGTGGTACCTACTTACATGTAGGAATTTCCTTCTAGAATTTGTTAGTGAATATTTTGTTCTAAGTTTCCTATTGTCTAGTTTCTGTAGTTACAACTTCAAAAGTTTGTTACCTACTTCTACGAGTGAGACTGAGATTTAATTATGATAAGTTTGACTGATAATAATTATATTATATTATATTATAATTATATTATAATAATTGAAATATTTTTTCAAAGTGTAGGGTAATGGTGTTCAAGTTTGGTATTTTGTAAACATTTATGTTTGTGTTCGTTATTTTAATACAAAAACATTTTATTGATATTGTTGCCATTGTGTTAATAATATCTTCACCCTTACGTACTATTCTACCGTCATTAGGGAAGGAAAACTCATTGTCATGAGCACTTCTCATTGTCGTGGTCTACGAAATTTTAAAAATTCATTTTTGAGGACAGAAATGAAATTTATGCGTGATGGCTCATCACAGTACCTTTAGAATGACTCCTAAAGATATACTTAAAAATTGCAGAATTTTAGGTGAGCAAAATAAAATTTGAAATTCCAAACCTTCGATTGTCCCTCAAACTGAGAATCACCCATTAATATTAACAATGAGCCTTGTACCTTTACATGTCGTTCGTTGTTTTGATATCCAACCACAAATAACTATATTAATAGCAAATTTCAAAACACGTTGGTACAATAAGATAGGTAAAGTTCATACTACAGTACTCTGGAACGAAAGATTATTAAATAATCTTAATAATCTCAATACATTTTATTGATTTTTGATTATACTAAAATTTGGACTAAATTGCGGCAGATCTGTTTGCATTACAATCAAGGATGGAGACGTTGATTCCAACGGTTTGAGGTAGAAAGCCATCACTCAAGACACTCACTCTCACAAGATTCTCACAAGAATCCTGTTTTTGAAAAAATGTTCCAGATGATGTAACTTCCATAGATACACAAAATAATTACTAAATTAGTAAAATAATTTAGCTCATAATATTGAGTTGGAAGAAGTCGCAACACCAGCTAGTTATCCATGGTTCACAAAAGCAACATCAGTTTTTTCTTAAATCTGAGGAGTTTGTTAAAATGCAATGGTTGGAGTAGGTACTAGGGAATAAAAAATGGGTCAGAAAACATTTGGAGTCGACTATAAACTAGTTTTCTTGCCCTCCTTTAGAATCGTCAAAACTGAGATAGCTAAACGACGAAATATAGATTCCTCACGGAACCAGAAGAATTATCCATTTACATCAAAACAGTATAAATTTGGAGTAAGCGCCCAAAAAATTTCCTTCGAGCCGGATTTGAACCAGCGACCTATGGATGTCTGTTACATTCCCAACTACAGTCCACCGCTCTACCAACTGAGCTATCGAAGGTTGAATTCCGATAAATGCCAGGTTCCACTTCAGTTTTGGGACTAATCTCATTTCTATCATCGCAACGATGTTATTATGAGTATTATAATGATGTTACTCGATCATGAAAACGGATGTCTACTACGAACCAACCGACAACCGTGAGTGCCCTGAAAGCACTATTCACGATCGAACTCGGCTTACCAAAGTGCTGTCTAATAATTTAATGGCAGCGCCCTTTAAAATGTAACTATGGCATTCAATGGTCTTGGGTGGGTAGTTACTAGACGTGCAGGTACATTGATTTACTCATGTTGTACATTGATGGTACCAACATTTCACCACTTAGTGGATGTGCGGGATTGATTTTTTGGAATTATAGCTGCCGATTTGTTGTATGGACACAAAATGGATTCACATAGGAATTAATAGACACGATATAGTGTAACGCTACTAACTCATACAAAATAGACAAAAGATTTACACATGCTTCTTACTTTTCAGTTTCATAATTCGGTGGGTAAGTGATCCAAGTCAGGCGTCAAATGGCCAATGAATGAAGTAAACTTTAGGCCATGAAGCGATTTCGATGTCTCCTGTAGTTTCGTTCTTCCCGACTGTAGTTTCACTATCCGGTAACACTATTACAGTCTCTCACCGACAGATCGGGGACGAAGGAAGCGGCCAAACTGATAATAATTTCGAACCACAAGCATCACATCTCCAGTCTTGGAGCCATTATCGTCGGGTAATCACAGCTTGTTGTAGTAGAGGATAGAGAGCTCTGTAGTCTTCCGAAGGGTTCTCGATGAGGGGGTAGGGTGCGTTCCGGTCTCTATAGAAACCAGCGTGAAGCTGATAGTGCAGCCGCCCTCCCACAGGTCGTGTACGTGTACAAATAGAACCTACGAAGACATTTTGGTCCTTCAACTTCGATAGGTCTACAATCCTACACGCATCGTTGATGGGTGTAAATGAAAACCTAGGTAAAAACAGAACAAACTAAATGAGAATTGAGAGAACCAAAACCAGGACAAAGGAACTAAGACAAATACTCATCACAACACTCACGATCATTTAATAATAAAATTATTATTGATCAATTCATTTTAATAAAAAACAAAAAATATATTCCCGTAACATATGGGTATAAAATTCAAACCACCAATAAAAAATACTTTTAAAAAATTCAAGTCTGTATATAAAATAGTTTATACACGTATACACAAGCATATATGAGGAGATTTCGCATATTTCTTAAGTAGGTATACATAGCATATAATAAGCCTTATCCGAGGAAAATGAAGAAAATGCGGATTTTTTACGGTCCCCGAGAAGAAAATTCGGATTGGAAGATAGAATTGCGGTACAAAGTTCGGAAATGCAGGGCATCTGGCAACACTGACACCGAACAACTGTAGATGGGTTTTTACAAAATTTGTAAAAAGCCTGTATGTACAAAAATAAAAAATGTTAAGGAAACGATAAAAACTGATGTCTAACAGTAACTGTAACCATGTAACAGGTTACTTCAAACATCCATTGAGGAGAAATAAAGCGCTGAAGCTCAATTCTGTTCCTATTAGCATGTGCACAAGGCCCAAATTTATCAGTGAAGCTCAAAACCTTATTTTTGGAAAAAATAGTACTTACAGGCTTTTGCACTGTGGCTGTCGAAATGATCGATATTCGATAATAACGAATTACATATCGATATTGAAAATAATATTATACGATATTATCGTATAAGCTAAAATAAATACGTGTTTTTTATTTATTTTTTTCAAAGTTGGTGTGTAATCTAAATTTTACATTAACAATTATAATGGGTTGATTGATTGGTTGACTACCTTTATATCTGTAAATTATTTTTAAATACCTACTATCATTCTTCTATCATTTGTAAATCAAATCTGGTAACATTCTAACAATTTGGTAATGTTGAAGACATCTGACGTTTTCGGTTGAAAAAATTGTATACATTATCATGCTTGGATTTTATTGTAAGTAAAGATTTGAGCCTTATTTTTTGCAAAGCTATGAAGTGGACAACACCAATACAGGTAAAATGAAAAGTATATAGGTATATCTCGATACTCTTATTACAAAGAAGAAGTTTAGTACTCAAGGAAATATAGTTCAATAATACATAGTTATAGTGAAATATAACTATATTATAGTGAAATTTTCAAATAGAATTGCCCGATTGTAAATGGGCAGCCGTGATTCAATATTATTAACAACCGAATAATAATAATCCATTTCTTGACAAGAGTAGGTAAGTACTCCCCATTTGATTTTTGGGATGGAAGCAAGTGGTGGACAAAACGTTCTGGAATGAAAAAATCCCTAGGTACCTGTCGTACTCTACGATCTCATAACTAGCATTGGGTAAATTTAGGAAATGAGTAGCTTTCACTTTTTGGATTCAAAAGGTGTTTATTCTAGTGAAGCTACTTGGTCTAATGAATACCAGTTTGTTTTCAAGGTCTAGCAGATTTGAACTTCGTGAACAGATGCATCGGCACACCCAGGTTCAAGAAACCCTTTCAAAACCGGCAAACAGAGAACGGTTCGAATGCATATAGTTCTGTGTCATGGAAGATCCGACATTGGTAGAATAAGCCGGGGTTTGTGTTAAGCAACAGTTGGTCCTCCCTGGAGCAGCTGCCCAGATTTTGAGGTCCTGTACAAAAAAAAGGATCTGAAGCTCTTCCTTGGGGCACCGGGACCAGCTGCCGGGCCCCCTGTTCCTCACCTTCTCATCCAGTGTCTTAAGAAGCACCTGGCTTGAGGTAACACGTGCCTTCCATCTGCTCCCGAGGGCATCACTTCGGCTCTAATCACAGTTGCCTAGCTCGGACTGAAAGATCTCTCAAAAACCGAGTTGCTGTGGCGGTGGACCTTCCCTGATATATTTGCTTCGCAGGAGGAACATTCACAATCAAATTAAGCCTGAACATAAATGATCTACCTATTGATTTGCTGGAATGAAAAATGAGACTTCAATTCAAATTATGAAAAGACCTAAGATACTCCCCAAAATGAGAAACATCAGGAAACTTATACCTAATTGTGCAATCCAATATCGCACAGATACATCCACTTTCGCTTGAGTTTAATCTAAGTACATACTATTCAACCTTGTAATTTATAATCACTGTTAACTTGGAGACATTCCTTTCCAAGATAAATGTTATACCTACATTTATAAGTACCTATTTATAGATCAATGTTATGTGTAAGGTAGGTATAAGTTTCCGGATGTTTCTCATTTTGAGGAGTATCTTAGGTCTTTTCATAATTTGAATTGAAGTCTCATTTTTCATTTCAGCAAATCATTATTGATCATTCTGTATTCGGCCCCCTGACATTAGGTAATTCTGAAGTTATGGGAGAATTACCAGATTTCACCTTTTTCCACCTTTCGACGGAAATATTTCGATGAAATTCTCATGTTCACAGAGAATTTCATTATAATTCCACTTAACCACATCGAACATAACCATATCGGACCTAATAACGTATTCTCTGCAATATAGAATTCATTTGAAGGGTTTCGGATGACCAAAATGTTCTTTACTTTGTTCCTTGTAAATCCATCATCACCAATGTTCTAAAATACATTTGGAAAGATCTCGTGAATTACTAGTTCGCAAGCAAAAGTTATCCGAGCGGGAAGGACATCAAAATCCATGTGATGGGGTGCGACTGAGTGACAAAACATGAAGTTTCTATTGTACTTTTCATTGCACGAGATCAAGTGCAGTCCAACCTAGAAGTATGAGGGACTTACCTCACCTAACCCAATCCTACTCAATGTTCCCATCATTCTATAGGTTTCATTCCAATAGGCACTATATACCTATATATTTTTATAACAATATATTATTCTCATGTATTCTGTTCATTCGATTGTTAAAAAATCTCGCGTTCTCAAGGGTTCTCTGAACCCATTTGTGTAGAAAATATAAGAAACTTTTATGCCAACTTTTTTCATCAAGTTTGAAGGTTTGAAGTAATGCTCTTTCAACTAGACATGGGTTGAATGAAACACACAAACAAACAAAAGGTCGATAACGAATGTTTTTCTTGGTAATCTAGATCACAGCTGAGTTTGACTCCAGTTAGCCGCTGTGGAGGGGGAAATGTTGTTATTGGACCGGTGACTTGGACAGTTGCACGAAGGCTTGACTGATATTGACGGATCGCCAAACCGGGTGATTATCGTTGCTTTCCGTGTCCGAACGCAAGTTGAGATCAACACGACACATACGTACGTAGCGCCTGACGGAAGGAATGCTTACACGAGAGGGCGTAATTCATGTTGCGTTTTGCTATAGACCGATTACCAAAGTTACGATAAGCAATCTATTTGATAATGAACTTTTCCCTGGCACCTATTCGTTGTAGGATCAATTCGGCTTGCCCAGGAACGATGCGTCGTTCGGCAGTGTCATGTAGTTTACAGCCAAATAGATGCACAGTAATGTGCCCCACAACTCTTTTGATTTCGATTGATTTTTTATGTACCTGAATGTCAAGTTACGGCAAGCCTAGACCGGACACCCGTGAGATACAAAGGATTTTGAATGTACATACTGTTTTTCTTCGGAAACGGTAGTAATTCTATGCTATTTCAGCCATAGCTTCCCCTTTCCCTTATTAACATTCTGCTCTTCACATTCCCATATCGTCCAAACTATGATCAATATTATGCACTAAAAGTGAGATATTTTCTTACGCCTCTCCCACAATTCCGACAATAGTCACGGATTTCAAATTTGACTATCCTTAACTCATAAGAAGATTTCCCAAGTTTCATTAAAACGTGCATGTAAATGTCTTTTGAACAGATATTCGAAACACGCCTCATGTGATCTAATTTTGTGTGTGTTTATCCCACAAGATGGTCCCATAATTCAGCAGTGCGTGAATAAACGAGCAACTCACCACGAGCCTCAAGGGCATGAGCAAACAACTTTGTTTCTTGCGAGACCTAGCAACTTGAAATTTTCAGGCCTTTCCATTATCCACACCAAGAAGATCCACACCAAATTTCATGTTGATCAGTTAAATAAGTGTTGGGATATGGATACCTGGAAAACGCGTTTCGTGACGTCTGGTACTGTTTGGTCTTCTCAACTTGTTTGCTTGGCGGGTCGGAACGCTTCCTCGTTCCTGGATATCTTGCAAATAGTGAAATTTTGACGTGGGAGGGGGGCTTTCTGAAGGGGTTCTATCAAAATAATAATCGAAAATCCGGCCGTGAAGTTTCTATCCGGACTAACAACGCCACACATGACTTTGCGAGCGCAGGACAATATGAGAAGTGATGGGCTTAACAATACGATGAGAGGTCGAGGGTAGGAGGTCTGAAGGATTGTGAAGCAATTTAAGCGATCTCCCTCAGCAACAGCCACGGTCCACTTGGTGCACATCTGTCGGTGACGTCATACGGCCCCATTGTGACCTCCTCGACCCCGTGGCTGAGTTTACTTCTACAGTAGCCACAACCGCGGTAGAGGGTATTTTCTACGGATGGCCAGGAGTGTGAAACATTTTCTCCGCTCTTTTCACCCGCCAATGGAGGAAGTCATTTCCTGGAGGGTGCACTCTACCAATGTTCAAGCGGAAGTAATAGGTAATTTGTATCAACGATGAACTCAAGTGTCCGACAAACTAGATAGCTGGTATTCATCCTAATAGGATGTTGATAATAGTATTATCGACATTTAATTGACTGTTTTGTTTATGAATGAAACATAGTGAGAAAGAAAGCTAATCTTATCTTTAAAACGTGCATCCGAGAGACGTTTCTCCTCTCCACGCTTTGTTAAACGTTAATTGACGAAGAGTACAAATTGTTGTTATAATCAAAATTGTATTATGAGTGAATAATAAGGATCTTGCAGCTTTTCATGGTTAGAAATTTCGATAACAGTCCTCAATGGTGTAGTTAAGATTAGACAGTTACAATTACTGGGTAATAGGGTGACTAAAACCAATCATTCACAATATTTCAGTTAGGATAAATTTTGGTTATGTTCTGTTTGGTTAGGCTAGCGTGGTAGGACCAGGTACGAGTGCTGTCCGAAGTGGTCCGGCTGGAACCGGACCTACCCACCTTTGCTCCGAGACCATTAGCTCATTTCTGGGCAACGGTCATTGTGATTGTGAAGTAGAACACAAGAACAATTTCAGGATATTATTTAAGCGGGTACCTGTTTGTACACTAACAAAGAGACCAAGCGTGAGAATTGAAATGTTTAATGAATTTTTTATCAAGATTTTCCTGTTTATCAAACGTATGCAGATTATCATACTAGTGTATGATTTAAAAACGTCTTGTAAGTAATACGTTACTCTGGCATTATTACGTTATATTGGAGTCAACCCCTACCCTTCTCATCACCACTCCTAAATCCTTAGTCTTGTACTGCTCCTTAGTCTTGTGCTGCTGTTTGTATGCTCCCTTATAGAATCTGGAACCCCTTGTATGTCCTATGTGATCAAATATGCGTATTTAAAAAAAGAACCTACCACTATGTTTCTTGATCCAAATAGTTGATACCCAATCGATGTACTTTAGATGATTGTTAAAGCTCCGATAAAATCTTCAACCGAACTACAACAAACTTCACAATACTTACTAAAAAAAAAAATTACAATTCCCAAAAATTGAATCAACTCAGGTTTACTCAGAAGTACGGTATTCAACGACGAACGCTTGCTATTGAATTCAGATAGGCAACTGAATCACCTAATAATTATGAAATAGTGTTCAAACATATTATTACCATAACAATGTTAGAATAATAATTATTACTATAATTAATATATGACTATAGGTAATTTGTATAATAATTTCATAATAATATTATATGTTATTATTATATTATTATGTTCGTATTATTATATTCAACAGAAAAACGAAGAAAAATCTCATACGCAATAATACGAGTATAATACTCGTATTATTGCAAACCTATAAGATTTTTCTCTGTTTTTCTGTTTAAAAAGATCAAAGCGAATTTTTGATTGCCCCTCAGTCATAGGAAATATCCGTGGCAAAAATATGGGTTGACAGTTGAATGACTTCAGAAATAATTATGCGACGAAGAAACTAGTTCAATCGGCGAGTTTGAGCCCTCACAGGGTTAAAACTCCCGAGTCTGGATCCAAGGAGGTTGGCAGGTGCTGTCAGCGGATGCAGGTGCCCGTCCGGCGCATCTGACATTGTATATGCACCTTCCTCCCTCCTCGACGCTCGTTTACTATATAATTATTTATACATATTCCAATTGTGGGTTTTAAATCACAGAGGCTACTGGTTGCGCTGATGCTTGTTTTGAACCAGTTGAGGGGGGGGGGGGGCAACCTTGCATGACACATCTAATTCCAGTTATGCTAATCATTTAATATTTAAAGCTCGAGTGGTGTGGAACGCATATGGTAAACATTATTATAGTCGGTAGCCTACCTTTCCAACATCGGGTTTTCAAAAATTGTCCATCTAATCATAAAAGGGAATCTGATCATTCGTGATGTTATCACAGGTGGTCCTTACCCATTTCATTTTATTGTTCGCTCCCCATTCTAGACAACATTTTCTATAATAAATGCATAAACGTTTATACTGGAAGATAAAAATTATAGTTTGTAGGGATTTGTTTACTCCATCTGAATATATCTGTGAACTGCTTCCTAAAAATGGCAAGACCTCATACAATTTAGCAGCTCTTTTCACGGATCAACCACATGACTCCTCTAATTATAAGTTACCTTTACTAAATGACCGAGGTCATTTACTAAATCGATGGCATCACATAAATCGATGGACCTCGTATCTTGGTTTTTGGGTTTTTTTTTTAAAGAAAACTTCTTATCTCATCGTCCTGTGGTCCGAATTATGCGTAATTTTATTAACCTAGAGGTCTCTAGGGGGCAGAACATTCATTTTCCGCCAAAATTCGAACCATTTTGATGAGAAGTTTAAAAAAAAACGAGGTTATCATTTGATGCCATCGATAACTGGAATTAACTCAAGATACCGTTTATTACCAGAACTACCAAGAAACACAATATTCCACCTTATTTCGCCAATAATTTCGTACAGTTGTGGGACACACATGGATATTGGGTGCAGATAAGTGATCTCTGGATGGAACAATGATCTGTTCTGTACAGAAGATAAGAACTGTTGTGGGCTGAATTTGTTGATTTTGTTTAGGAAATTCGCTTCTTCAGTCAACAGGCCACATAGTACACCAGTGTAGTAATCTGCATGTAGACCTGAGAGTAATGCTTTACAAATAATTAATGTGTTTCACTATTAATAATGCTTTACTATTAATTATTAATGTGTATACCTACCACGCGTGATTCCCTGGTAAAATTGAAAGCGAAAAATGCAGTGCCCTTGTTATCCACGAAGTAGGATCGTGAGTTTTTGACCCACTTCTCTTTTCCAAACAAATAATTCACCGATTGCCGGCACCAGACTCTATGGGAACATCGCGTCCTTGAGTTAGGCCCACTTATCAATAGTTGGGTCCGTTCTCACGATGATAGTAACCTCAGCTTCCTTCGTTCTGTACTTGCTAGATTCTGATATTTTCCTACGAGCTGACCAGTTCCAACTAGAGGCAGGTGGCATGTGGTGACAACGTAATCGAAGGTTTCCTATTCCAAACTTTACCTAGGTACATCATTCTAAACTTGTTTGTACTTCAACATTAATGCTGTAAATTTCAGCCTAACTAGAGAATAGGTCAGGAAAGGCAATATGAATAGATTTAGGTCGTGTATTGTACCTTAGTGAAGAATTTCCTGACGGTGAATTAAGGACCTCCCATACCTTAAACTAAAGTTGAGATGGATATGGTATTTCTATACTAGTTCGCCCACTTGGTTCCTACGATATCAATACAACCAACTGAGAAACATTTAAATAATTAATAGTACCTACGTTAGCAAACAGAAGATGTAGCTACAGGTTCTATTATATATATATGAGCTTGACGCACACACACTAACGTAATATGTCTCCCGAGTTCAAGATTGGGTAAACGGATAAGCCCCACGATAAGTATGCCAGACGTGTTGCTTGGGAATATTCTTCAACATTTATCCTGCGTCCTTTCTTGTTCAATCCTGCTGATGGTCCTCCACTAGTACAAGTTCATCACTCAAACAACCATCTTATATAATATTTACGATTGTTATTGATTATATATTATGCATAAATTATGTTTTATCAATATTAGTACTTATAGTGATTTTTTTAAATTGCCTATAAAAGGAGCTTAACTAAATCAATCTGTTAATGTTTGAAGACAACGGTTTATTAAACCAGTGCATTTCTTTCAAAAGTTGTGGTAAATGCAGAGGAGCGGCTAAATTACTTCAAGTTGTTTTGGCAACAGAACACCCTACTGCGGGGTCTCAACTCGGGGCAACGTCAAGTTAACCTCCGAAGGAGGCTACTTACCAAATTACAGCTTCGTAATGTGAATAGCGTAGAAATTAGCTTTAAGAGCCTCTCAGCTGATTCAGCTACATGCCAAATTACACCTTCATAATGTGAATAGCGTAGAAATTAGATTTAGAAGCCACTCAGCTGATCCCGGCCCTATGCTGCTAAGGGTGTAAGTCCTAAAGAGGCTACTTACAAAATTACAGCTTCGTAATGTGAATAACGTAGAAATTAGCTTTAAGAGCCTCTCAGCTGATTCGGCTACATGCCAAATTACACCTTCATAATGTGAATAGTGTAGAAATTAGATTTAGAAGCCACTCAGCTGATCCCGGCCCTATGCTGCTTAAGTTTCAAGTCCTAAGGAGGCTACTTACCAAATTACAGCTTCGTGATGTGAATAGCGTAGAAATTAGCTTTAAGAGCCTCTCAGCTGATTCGGCTACATGCCAAATTACACCTTCATAATGTGAATAGCGTAGAAATTAGATGTTGAAGCCACTCAGCTGATCCCGGCCTTATGCTGCTTAGTTTTAAGTCCTAAGGAGGCTACATACCTACCAAATTACAGCTTCATAGTGTGATTAGCATAGAAATTAGCGTAGGAATAGATTAGCACAACGGACGGACGGTTTTTCCCACTTGGGTTCCATGTTAAAAGAAATGTTGGATGATCCATGAATTCTGTACACAGTTTTAAACAAATATATATTGGCTCAGTTGAACACTTGTAGCTTCCTAAGAATCTCTAAACTAGCGATGGGTGGTGATAGGTTAAGCATCATCTATGCGAACTTCAACGTTGGGGCCGCAGACCTCTCTAATAAACTTTGTTGGTTCATCTCAAGCGGCGAAAAGCCCCGAAACTACAGATCGGCCGAAGAGCGGATGATGGGGAGGGATTATCGATCGGTCAATTAGACATCGGTTAATCCAATTGGGAACTTACTACCCCTCGCCCTCGCTACCACCGCACCACCACCAATCCGTGACAGCATAAATGATTCCCATCTTATTTACATGAGTGAGACGAGAAGTGGGTGGATTGAGGTTCGAAGCGGGCTTGTGGTGATGACGGCATGAAGGGGTTTTGAAACGCTCGACGAAGAGATTTGATTAGCCGAGGCAATTTGATATTCAATGGAATTGATTTCGCTCATCGAGTTCACCTTTGACGACATTGAAACAACCAATCAGAACAGAGATATCGAATAGGTTCGAACTTGATCGTTACCCGATCTGAATTATGACAAGGCGTCAAGTTCAGCTTCGGCGGTTCAATTACCTTTATTTTATAACTCAACTCGCCAATAAAAGTGGATTGAATATTCTTTAGAAAACGGTATCTTTGTTTTTCAACTGGCTTCAGGTCAGGACACGAAGACGAACTGAAGAAAAGCCAAGATGCGAGTGCAATAGGGAGTACAATACTTATGAGATAGCCAAACAATTTCACAGTATATATACCTATAGGTAAATGGATCAATGCATAACATTATTACTATCATTAGTGAGTTCAGAAATATTGGTGTTACTGCCGGGTTTGCAAGGTAGAACATCTTGCTCCTCATTCAACTCACATATCAGCCCCGAAAAATGCTCATATTAGCTCTGAAGATTGGGTACATAGGAAAGTTTTGTTTATGTTTCACCCTTTATGTTTCACTGAAAGATGTGTCACTGTATGTGTCACTGAACTCGAACCAGAAGTTTGCCGGCAGAATTTTTGCCCGAAACCTGTCTTTTTTGCACTTTTTGGTTAAAATAACAACTTTTTATTTCGTGGTGAGTCGCTTTGTACATCGACTTTCTTCTTGATTGACTTTTAACTTCAATTGACTTTGGAGTCTAAACAATTGTGAAAAATGTTGAAATTTTACAGCCCTGATTGACTGACAGACAAATATTATAATTATTAGAAAGCAACACGGTAACATTTAGGATACTGGAAAATTATAATATTTCGGATACAGTTGAATTAATTATAAGCAATTCCAAATTATTATCGAGTGAAATAAAACTTGGAATTCATGGAATCCACAGTGTCTTGGAAACTATCAATGTGAATCCATAATTAATAATCAATGAATAATTATTGTCACCATACTCATCTTGGCTTGATGTACTCGTAATTAAAAATTATGAATCGTTGCTTAAATGTGTAGACCAGTTCAAAAGCTGACAAAATTAACCGCGCACTATTCTTTTCCATCTGCACATCTGTTAGTTGAAGCAGTAATGAACAGTAAAAACAAACAGTTACTAAATGACGAAGTATTGAACAAATGTGTTACTGAACCAGTCGTCAACTATTTTGCAATATTTTGATTGCACGATGATTGTATTGTATTTTTGTCTGCTGTACGATCCTTTTGTCGACATAAATATTGCCCGTACAAATTCGGCATTGTATTATTTGATTGCATATCAAGTTTTAAATCTTCGAAACTACTCTCTATCGGAATGAAATGAAATTGGTCCAACTTGAAACCAGTCTGCGAATAATAAAAACTAGAATGTAATTAAAATGGTTATTACTACTCGTACATCCCTTACTCGAAGAAATAAGAGTCAATTCTTAATACAATTTACTTGAACTTAAACAACATGTCACTCATACAAAATTTGTATGTCATTTAATGTCATCAAAATTGATCAAGCCAATAACTATCGGCCCCGAACACTCGTGGACTTTCAAGGGCACTAAATCGAATACTCAGGTCAATAAAAATTAATATTGCTGGAATCGGAGATGTAAATAAAACATGATAATTCAGATGTACCCATCCAGTGTTTAAGAAGATTAAGCTTTTTTAGTTCTGTGAGGTCCCCTCTAAATTGACGAGATAAGTTGGGCGATAGATCAAACTAGATGGGGAAATCTCAGTCATGCCTCCAAAGCAGCAGGATTGTCACATAAGAAGAGCGGGAAAGAGTTAGAGAAAGACTCTTCAGGGATGAGATGGGAAGAAGCGTGGGAACTTGACTCTCGATAGACTCTCAACTCTGACCTCCACCACTACACAGTCATAATGAATTATTGAACGGAGACTCTCTCTGCTGGTAGAGTTGCGGTGATGGTGTTTTTAGGTCCTGGAGCTTCTTTTTCATCGAGTGACGCGTTTTGCCGCCCTGGGAGAGAATCTGTTTGGAGACCGGTAGTGAGCAGTGAGCAGAAAAACATAAATGCGGATCATCCCCGAGACATTTCGTAAATCTCACATTTACAACTGCAGACGGATACTCGAGTAAGATATTGAGGAATATCTACTGGGATTTCGATCCACGGATGCCGGCAATGGGTACCTACTTGAGGGAGGTACGGATGACATAAGAAGTAAGAGCTGGCCAACTAATGTCACTTTAGATGGCTTTGTAGGATTTCAATGTTAGACCAAGAATGTCTTCCTCTGTGTGAAGGTCATAGCCAAATTTTTAAAACATCGGATATAAGTAATAATGTTTGTTTAATAGACTCTCCTCACATATAATCGTATATCATATACTCTCCTACAATTTATTCGGATATTATTATGAATCAATTAATGAATGCAACATAATATATTTCATATTGAATTCACTAGAATTGTATAATCAAGGATTCTTGATTATACTTGTCTTCTTCTTTCACTTTCTGTTGGAAATGAGTATCGTAAGTGGTAAGTAGGAAATTATTAATGTCCTCCGTTTGAATAGCATGTATAATGGATGCAATATAAGATAATATCTTACATTGCACCCATTGTATACTTTATAATGAGATATTATTTTATACTGTGATAATGTATATCTCATAGTATATTATAGTATGAGGTGTACTATGATAATGTCATGAACCAAGTTTTAGATGCGAAGCTGCGATGGAAATCGCACGTTAAGAAGAAAAAAACCGAACTGACTCTTAAACTCAGAAAAATGTCGTGGTTAATGGGCAGGCAATCAAAACTGTCTGTGCAAAATAAACTGACCCTGTAAAACCAAGTCCTAAAGCCAGTATGGACTTATGGAGCGCAGCTGTGGGGCTGCACAGCTCAGAGCAATCGGAAAATTATTCAGCTCTTTCAAAACAGTGTGCTCAGGAGCATAGTTAATGCACCCTGGTACATTCAGAATGATAGACTTCACCATGATCTAGAGGTGGAATCGATGAAACTATCAAGAAAATTGCCATCGCCCACCAAGAGCGACTAAGGGGTCATGTCAACATCGAAGGTGTCCATTTGCTGGATGTAAGTGACCTACTGAGAAGATTGAAAAGAAGGAAGCCTCACGAACTAACACAGTGAATGTGAAGTAATGAATAGTTCAACAGTTATCTGACTCAACAATTAATAAGTTCTGTATCTTGTTTCGATTGCTACACGTAGTAAAAAAGATCAAAATTAAATTGCTAATAAGTTGTAAACTTGGTGTAATAAAGAATGTTTTAAAGGAGAAAAAAAAAATGAACCAAGTAAAGTTTCAAAAGCAGTCATTAGTCGATTCACCCTCACTCATTTATTCCCTAATATCTAATAATATATCTTGTATTGCATCCTTGCCATTTGTCCGACAAATACCTTTTCTTTTTCAAAGTTAAGGGTATTCCATAGTCGTTTGAAAACTCAAAGGTCCTCTATCATAGTAAGGAGTGTCAATTCCACTTGATAGGGGTATCGTCTATTATCCACATGTTTTCTACCTCTTCTCGTTCTACCTTCCACTAAAAGAAAATGGAAACCCGTGTCGGCCGTCTGGAGCCATTTCCTTGAATGCTGAGCAGCTGATGAAGACCCAGTTCCGCTCCGGGCAACCCTCTCATTTTACAGCTGTTTAGTCTCGATTCGGGTCGGTGCTACAGCTTGTGCCTGTACCTATAAATATAAAGCTTTATGTGTAGGTATACATCAAGTATTCTAAATTGTATGCAGTTACTAAGAGGTGGTTTGAGGAAATACATACGAAATGGATAGAATAAAATAGAAAGAACATGAACGGCGGTGACTCTTGGGAATTTTCCCCGTTTTGTTACTTTCAAGATAAAACACCCGTGCTCTTATTCTGCTTATTCTGCTTATTGCTCTGCGGTTCAGTCACATGGAGGATACAGAAAAAACAAGAATAGTCACAATTTCTTCATTTTGAGAAAAGCTGATTTTTAGGTTTGAAACATTGCGAAAATTGTAAATTAACATATCATGCAACTGCTGCAATCATGTTAGAACCGCTGGAATTTCCTGAAATACACGACAACAAGAAAGTTAGGCATTTAAATGTCATACCAATACTTGTAACCCACGAGAGGCGTTTGGTGAGCTCACCCCAATTTTCATTTTTGGAATATCATCTGAAACGGGGCTCCAATCCTCAAATCTCTTTCGGTATGTGAATGAATGAATGAATGAAATGTTTTATTGTATAAATCCTGAGATATTATAAGAGTTGGTTAAAATGCATTTTAAACACAAAGTTCGAAAGGATGCTTACACATTGTAGTAGGAAACAGAACATTTTTTCAACTTATTCTCTAAGAAAATAGATTATCGAAAATTAATAATTACTTTTACCTTAAAGGTAAGGTACCTACATAATATAACTCTTTTCGTATAGGCATCACAACGTTCTTAGGCAATAACAAGGTATAATAAGTATTGTTTTGTTACTGACGATGGCTTAACCGCCAAAACCGGTCTAACAGTGTCCTCATATTTCAGTGGAAATGGACGATTTTTTCAAATACTTTTGTTTTTCTTAGCATGGGACGGACACCTTCCCCCTTCTAAGGACAAGAGGAAATTTCCTAAAGAAGTCAAGGCACTGCTCACGGATCTAGGGGAAATGGCCAAGCGATGATGATGAAAGCGACCAATTTGATGATGATCATTGATTTTGGCGTCAGTAATTTAGAACTCTGATGTTATATGTGATATTAAGTAGGTATTACTAGAAGAAAATATAAATAACATGTTGCTCAGCACTACTTTCATTATTCATTTTAACTTCTCTTCCTCTTAATATAGCTTTTCCGAGTCAAATTATATGTTATTTTAAAACATTTGGTTAGACAAATTACGTTTTTGTTGATAACAAATGTTGCTGGATAAATTTGAACAACTACCTATAACAAATTTGAATAACTACCTATAACAAAATAACTATACCAAATTTGTCAATTTTCGCAGGATAAAAATGTAATTAATTAATGGTAATATTGTGAAACTGTTTTTAGGCCCTGAAGATGAAGAAATATATTCTTCGAAAAGTTGGCACATAAATCAATTTTCATATGACCCACCCTCGACATCCCTCAACATCATTCTTACTGACGGTCAAAAATCACACACACATAGTATATATGTATCCAGCATATTATATATCATCAAGTATATATGTACACTGTTAACATTTTTTACATTTTTCAATTGATTTTTTTTTTTTTTTTTTTTTGGTTTCTCGACAACATTGAACAGAACAAAACAGAACTTGATCAAAATTGAACAAGTAATGTTATAACAAAAGAACAAAACTAATAATGTTATAGATCATTCTCAGCTGCTGCTGCAAGAAGCCGTAGCATCATTTCCATCACATAGTTCGAACAATCGGTTGAGGTAACAGTGGCTACGCTACGAGCAATCACTGAAACGAAGTCATGATTTTCACATGGCTCGCTGAGCAAATTCCTTGCATGAAGCTGCAGGATTCAGTTGAGGCGAGTAAGGAGGAAGATATTTCACATGATGTCCGAGTTCATCCATTCGCTGTTGGAGTGAATGAGCATGATTAATACTCTACATATAGAAGGAATGCACGCACACGGCAGAAATCTCCCTGATCATGCATAAGGAATAGTCCATATCAAACTTGATAGAGAATGGACAGGCAGGCTGTCCTTGTCTTGTTTTCATTAAGTGTTTCAGTCCGCTACAGTGAACTTATCTTAACGATCTTTATTTTGAAATGGAAAACACATATCGATACCCTCATTCGAATACCACGTATCAGAATTTATTTTACTTTTCAGGAGCCCTGTTCTGTCCCTAATAATGCATTATAATAAAAGCTTTAAAAAAAAAAAAAAGCACCATTCGATTGGGCGTTTATTCTACTTTCAGGAGCCCTCATAAAAAACCTAATACATTATATTAAAAAAAGAAAATACTGTAGAGGCCATTAAAAACAGAATTTGGCCGAAATTGATGATACGTGGTATTAGAATGAGGGTATATTATTTTGAAATGGGAAACCTTTAATTTGTTTCGGAAAACCTTTATTTTGTTTCGGAAAACCTTAATCTTCTTTGTGGTTGGGTCTACCTCCATTCTAAAAACGGTGGTTTTCTGCATCTAAAAACCTATAGGAAAACAGAAGTTCTATCAACAAATATTTCATAATAAGGGCAGTAGGTAGTGGTTTCGGTCAGCTAGATTTGAATTCCGGACCGCTTATTGCAGTGCACCGTCTATTTTCGGGTGTTGAACCTGGAAGGGTAGCACGTGAGGCGAGAGGGAAGTTCGAAGCAGCGCCTCGGCGGCCCAATCCCGAACTATGGCCAAGGGGGTGGGCATGATCCTCTAACAAGTTGTTGCTCGCCAGTCCTTCGAGTGCTGTCGACCAGTGAAGTCCGGGTTAACTCACTAAACATGGCCACGGGTGCGCTGACAATAACCGCCGATGCGGACACGATCGAGTATAACATGATTTGCCTATTTGACAAATTAGACGAAATGAGACGTCAAAGCCGACACGCCTCGTCCAAAATGCTTCTGCCGGCGCGAGCAGAGCTGACGACTCTTGAGCTTTGGCGAAGTATCATTTCCGAGTGTCTCGCATCGTTCTTCTACGTGTTCACCGTCTGTGGGGCGGCTGCAGGGGTCGCGTCCGGGGGCAGTACAGCACAGACAATCCTCGCTTCCGCGTTTGCCTCCGGTTTCTCTATTGCTGCTCTCACCCAATCATTTGGACACATCTCAGGTAAGACGAAGTTCCTTTAAATATTACTATATGTTACTGCCATGACCATGTTCCTAAAGATATGCAGAAAAACACTGCAAATTCTTGGAGGATTGTATATCACTTCTCTACAGATCACCCTTCTGTCTAGATCAGTGTTTTGTTTCATTTTATATAGGTATGTAGTTTAATTGTATAAATGATATATCAAACATTTACGTTGATGAACTACGATTCAGAATTAATTTGTATTTTTCTAGGATTTTTCTTGTACCATCTTGTACAATCATTTACCTACTACATGAACCAAATATTCTATCACATAGAAAACTATCTCAGAACAAAAAACTCGATATCTCAAAACCATGTGCTTTTTGAATCAGCTGGACCAATATCCATAAGATTCACGCTCACGTTGATGACTATTGACTCCACCTTTGAGCGCTCATTGTGAACAAAACGGCTGAAGCTCCGGATGGTCTTAAAAATTCTTTAAACTGAACTTTATTAAAATGCGAACTAAAAACTATACTTACCTAACTTCGGTTCGAAATTTTCGACACTTGACGTTTTCAAGATTCATTTTGAACCCCTTCCTTATTGACTTGGGGTTATGAAATTTTTCAAGGATCATCCTGGGGCTGGTCCAAACCCGTAACCAAAATTACTTAAATTACTTAATAATTAATAATAATTCTATAATTCAGTAGGTAATCTACTAATATTATGAACCATCATTAATTATTAATAATTATTATCAATTTGTGCAAAATTATTATTAATCAGTGAATTGATATAAATTATTAATAATTATTATTAACTTACTGGACATTCGAAAACCAGGTGCTGTTCGAATCAGCTGATCCAGTATGAAAATTGACCCGACAAGCTGCCTCACGGTTCACTCTCATGTGGACAGCTTTCGATCTGCTCCAACTTTGAGCCGTCATTGTGAACGAACGGCTGGTCGTACAAAGCTACGGATGGTCTTAAAAAATTCTAAAAAATAAACTCCGAACTGAAAACTATACCATTCCTATGAATTTTACGAGTTTTGAAATTTTCAAAATTTCAAAATTCGTCTTCCCCTTGACCTAGGGTAATGAAAAGCTTCGAGGATCATTGCGGGCTTGGTCCGAACCCGTAAACCAAATTTCGTAATTTTAGCACAACGCTAACTGGGCCAAGTGCCTTGGACGGAGGGATTTTTTTTTTTTTTTTTTTTTTTTCGATTTTCTGAATCTACGTATCTTGAAACGTAAACCAACAAATTTTGATGGGGGGGGGGGGGGGAGGGGGGGTTGAAAAAATTATCTTTGGTCGATTCCAATGGTTCATTATCGAAGATAATAAACCAAAAGTGTCTTTCTAGGTCGATCCCTCGTAGGTAATAAACCAAAATACAAGTTCACATTTTTTGCGTTTTGCATACGATTATCAGAAGTGTGACATGTGTGTTGTGTATTTGCTTGAGCAACACAATGTGAACATGTTTTTGAACTGGACACCACCTAGCGAGCTTCTTACCATTTCAAAGCAGATTTGAATGCCTCATTCTCCCCCACCACCCTCCATTATGCACACAATTATACCAACAAACCAGTAAAATCTAATAACTGATAGTACTCACTTTTACTCTAAAAAATACTAAGGTAGGTAGCAATTTTAGCTCATTTTGAAAACTGAAACTCTAACGTGAACTTTTTTGTTGTTATCTAAATTCACACCAGCTAAATGTGAGATACACCCACGCGTATAAAGTCAAGAATGGGGGTGGATGAGCGTGTTCAGAACACTGAGGTCTATTGAGCTCTCAACACACTGACCGGTCTATTGTTACTGTCCCCCGTACAAAGCCAATATTTCAAATATTATCTTCTTTTTTTACCAGGCGGACGAGAGGATGAAGAAAAAAACGAATATAAAATATTGTGGTTCTCATGAATGTACAGGAAGTGAGGGAATTAAAATGTAATACTCGTACCTATTGATGTACTTGTACCAAATTTATCTTAACCCCTTGAATCCTGAAGTTGTCTTATCTCTTCGAAATCCTTAGTGAAATATAGGAGGTACAATAGCTATTGCGAGGTGAAATGGAGGCCTGTTAAATTTATCATTTTTGATTGATTGGTTGTTCAGTTTCCACTATTTCACCTCTCAGGGTGCGTTTGGAATATGAAGTGAGAAAATAAAAATATCACCAATCTCTACCATTAATCACGAGTACAATAAAAAAATACAATTTTTCCGAAGCCATTCTTCGCCTTACTGTGATCGTTACGTTTCCCCTACCCTCTTCCAGATCTCATTAGTAAGACTGAGTTTAATGATCTGCCTGCCAAGTGAAGGGTGAGTTTTTGAAGCTTACAGGAAATTCGGCTCATTGTTTTTCTTTGAGATCTCTTGGCGGGCTCCTCCAGTTCAAACGGAGGTTACCTCAAAGGGATTGGCCTAGTTTCATACACCCATCCTGTAATGAACCATAGGGAAAATCGAGCTCTAAAGACACACCATTCAGGTTCCATTCCCTTGTACGATCAATGACGACATAATTTTTATTAATTTCACTTTTTACATACCCCCTGCTTATAAACCGAACTGGGATGCTGGTTTGTGTCAATTCCACAGATTCTAAATTGAAAATCAAGGTCACTTGGAATTACGGTTTGATTTTTCAAATTTATTACGTTTTCAAATTTGTAACGATCAGCCAACGTTCCAAAAACACCTCTTCATATACCGGTTTAAGACTCAGGCTATAGATTCAATTTAAATTCGTAATTTCCAATAATGAAGCTTTTTAAAATTTGTTGGCTTACTTTTCCATATTAACATTAAACATTGACCCTCGGCATGCATTCGGCAAATCGACGAGAGTTAGTACAGACTACCTCCCACTCGAAATCCTATTAGAGCGGAGGCACTATGTTCTTACTTCATGTGTGTTGTATTAGGAGTTAACAAGGAATAGCGATCTAGACAGAACATGAAAACCTTCATAAACAATTGGCAGCGTTTTTTAGTAGAGGTGTTGAGTGAGGTGTTCTAGGAAGTAAACAATGAACTGGATTGTGGCTGGCCAAGAAAACACGCGTTAATGTACGGCTAGTTTGTTACTATGCTCTAAATCTAAAAATTTCAATAATTTCTCAAAATTAGGTACAGAAGAAAGGATTTCTTGGTGATGGTCAATGTAGAAATAAATAGAATTTGAATTGATATGATTTATGGGATATGAATGTTTTTGTTTTGATCAAGAGCTCTCTTGGTTCCTTTCAATCTTTCACCTCATTAACCCACTCCGCAATCGGCTTACAAATTATTTTCTATCTCCAGAGCTACATAATTATTGTACATTAGTGGAAAGCTGTGAAAGCCATCCCTTATCCCCCCTGTGAAACGGAGAGGCATTAGGACGTATATTAATCTCTTGTGAAAGGCGTTAACGGGGGCACAACCAGACCGTTCTTCCCGAGAGCCTTATCAACTTCCGTTCTCTGTCATTCTTGATGATATCTATTTTCAGCTGATATCATTCACCCAGTACGTCGGCTCTGATGTATGGATAATCTTAAAACACAACGGCGTTACAAGCTGTGTCGTTTGAAACTCCCTAATATAAGACTACAAGACGCTGTTTATGGATCGTAACCAACACGTATTTATGCGTATTCCATACTATCCCAAGAAGTCAAGAGAGATTCGTCGGATATTTGTATTTTGGATGATCCTCTATATATAGATCCTTCATATATGAATCATTGCTGAGGTAATAATATTTCGTCGGTTTGTAGAAGCATACCTCAGCAATGATTCATATAGAGGATGATCCAAAATACAAATATCCGACGAATCTCTCTTGACTTCTTGGGATAGTATGGAATACGCATAAATTCGTTTTGGTTACGATCCATAAACAGCGTCTTGCAGTCTTATATTAGGGAGTTTATACATGTCAAAATATAATACATCTAACTAATTCAAAGTACAGAATGACCCGGAACCTCGAAAGTTTTTAAGTCATTAAAATCGTATAAGTCATTAATAAGTCATAAAAATTTTAATAAGTCATTAAAATTCAGAGTTAATAATAATTCATGTGTACCAAATGGGCCAATCGGCCTTTGTACAATAAATGGTTTTTTTTATTATTATTATAATTTTTACAATTCTGGAATTCGCTACATTCAATATGAGTGCAACACTCTCTGGACGCTCCAACAATATTGTCCTTTTCTCAAATGTCAGTTATAGGCTATTTTAGAGTGTTAATGACAATACCGCCCTTAAAATGTTAATGCCCCCTCGCCTGATAAAAGTATTACCTCGGAGCCAACGGTTCCTAGCGTGAAGCCCACGTGGGCGACCTTTTCCTCAGCGGCACTAAGCTTGAGCTCCCCAGGGAGCAGACCAAGCTAATGAACTTGGACTAATCAGTGAATCGATTTGTTTGTGGACATGTCGGTTCACTAACGATCGCTAAACGCAAGGCGAGAAGTTAATAGAACTAACTTATGTTTTGACATTTATGTACATCTAACGTAACTTTGTCAGTATCAACATCTTGGATCAGTTATAAGGTTCAAGTGATAATTACATGTGGGTGACCTGTTCAGTGTCTAGTGTTAAATACTCCACTCTATCACCTGGAGCTAGGTGAAAGAGTGGAGTATTTAATATTAAAATTAATAGCTCTATTAAAATTCCAGTTTAAAGACCTCAATCTTGGATTGAGAGGCGGCGCTGTTCCTGGCATTTCTTCTAGGATTCAACGTCGATTTATGCCAAAACGTATACTACTATACTGGCTAATATTAATATGTATTTGGAGACCAACCTAACTATAAACGTGAGGTTGTGACGTGCCATTATTCTGGTCGATCGCCCATTAGGTTACGTGAAAATCATACCATGTGGATAAAGTGTATAATATGCATTTCACAATCATGATATTAATATGATTGTGAACTCTATCCAGTTTTGTCGAAATAAAATTGTGAAACGTACCGGACAAGTCATAGACTATAGGTACCTACTTAATATGTAGTATCTTTACTATACGCGAATTTTAAGGCAGATAGTTATCAGTTGAATATCTCGGAATTAAAAGAATCCTTCAATAGTCAAGATACATTCAACATGACGTGATTTGTTTCAATAGGTAGAACATAAGAATCTCATCTGGTGATTGTCCAGTGTCCAGAAAAACAATGTCAGAGATCCTCACTGTGCTTGAAGAAAGGCAGCCTGGGAACACAGATTTAGATTGGACTCATTAATGAGGTTCCTTTGCAGTTAATTAGGTACGAATGGACCCGAGGAGATAAAGTGAGTAATGCAGTAGGAGAGGAGGAGGCCGATAGGAAGACCTGTGGTAATGTGTGTGTATTTGTCACACAGTGTCAAATGACTCGGAACATATTGTGGAAACTATTTGCGGGGGAGATGTGGATAAGGATCGTCACTTTTCTGTTGGAAAAGATGGTTTATCTCTTCGACAACTATGAAAGTCATTGTGTACAACTATAGTTCTCACGGTTCCCCTTCCCTCCGTTCTCTAGCATCAACAGATAAGTGATGTATCACGTTCGGAGCCTTCGCCCGGGTGCTGACGTTCCCGGGGAACCTAATGAGCGATGACTTGGAATGGAGCTCCCCCTACCATCAGAAACCCACACGATCTGTTCGTCTCCCGCGTTTTCCTTATCACTAATGGCCGCCGAGGTGAAAAGTTAATGAGAAGGTCGACCACCGCATTCAGTTCCACATAAGCCTTTACATCTTCCGGAATTCGGAATGTCTATAATCTCTGAAATTTTCTAGCTCTTGCAAACAGAGTCTCCATCACAATTAGGTACTGCTTCATCAACGATCCTGTTATACTTGATGAATATTTTCGATATGCTGATAAAGTATCCACCAAGTCTTAAGGATTTAGAAATATTAAACCGCAGTGCAATAATTTCTATACCTTCACCATTTGGGAAAAAACTAGGTAAGTCTATTTTTGACCAAAATGCGATAAATACGCTGTCCGACTTTCCATAACTTCTAAAAATGTATGATACAATAATTATTACAAAATTAAATCATTGTGCTCTCCATAATAAAATATCTGGAATTTGGCGAATAATTAATTTTGGAAAAATAATTTATTATTAAAAAAATCTATTTACACAGATAATAATTACAATAATAATTAAGGATGAAATAACACTGATAATTGACAAAATTGGACGTAAAAGCTGATTTTCCAAAACTTTCCTCTGACTGACATTGCGCCTTCTTCCCCTGTACCCTTCATATATGATACTAAAAGTACTATATCATAGTACTTTTCTAACAATCATTTTACTCTGAGGAAGAAACTTTGCTATGTTAGTGAACTCCTTCCCCTACCTGGGCTACTTATGTTCTGTGATGAATTATTTCTGCTGTTGCTCCACTAAGTAGATGAGCTTATTTCGCAACTCTGAATAATTGCTCGCCGGTAATAAATCATTTTGTAAGATTTCCGTAGCCTAACCAGGACTGTCATGTTAACACAATTCCGCGAATTACCTAGTATACGAGGACCTTCGAACCTGGAAGAAGATCAATGGGTCGTTCTCCACAGAATAAATTTACCTCTAAGTGACCCTCTTACACACACTCTTCCCGAGAGTGCCCTAGTAAGGACCTCACTCCCTCGCTATACCTACATGCCCTTCTCAATTCTAATGAAAGTGGTTTTTCTCTTGGACCCTCAGATACAGTGGTTTGTGCCCTTTACTGTTTAGACGAGCTCTGGCAGAAGACGGAGAAAACCTTCGAAAAGACGGAGAAAACCTACCTTGCCAGGAATTAGCGAACCCTCTTGTAAACCTTCGGTCATTTATAACTTGAGCACCCCCTCCTTTTTCTTGATTCTATGTTTCCTGTCTAATTTGGAAGTAGAAAATTACTCTTCTTGGAATGATCGATAATTTGCATGAACTGCCCAACATTTATTCAATTTTAAGATAACACGTGCAGCATTACCACAACATTTGCAAATCTATGTAATGAGTTTCTTGTTTGATTCATGCGGCGTGATTTATGGATTAAAATACTGGCATTTCGCCTATTGTGAAAGAATATTGACAAACATTTTCGTGAAAGTTATGATTTAAAAGATCTCTTGCATGATCACGGAAATTACAACATTCCAGCGTATTGAATGCAGTTAGTCATATATTCTTGTGGGAAAAAAACTTGAAAAAAGTAGTGTTTAAGATTTTTGTTTAATGTTCAGTGTCCAGATATTCCAAAAGCCGGGATGAAAGGCCTCAATCTAACCCAATACCCCCATACTCTTTTTCACATTAATCCATCTAAGCGGAAGTTATTGACTTTCCGCGGAGCATTTCGCCTTTTCCCGAGCAACGTTCCTATGAAAATGAAAATCAACGTTCTTTTGGGCTGAGATGAAAAGAAAAAAGAAAAAAACACGCGATTCTTTCATCTATCATTGGGGAAGCATGAAAAGGATCTCAAAGGAAGTCAGTAGTTCGAAGTACGTTATATCCAGGCATATTGATAGAAAATTGTTCGTTACATCCACCGGAGGGAGAATGATTTTCTAAACTCTGTACGGGCAATGAGTGATTCATTAGGTAATTAATACCAGTATGGTCTACTTTGGACTCCGATTGGCGGATACCGTCAGGCCATTCTGCCACATACTATGTTGACTATTTTTGTGCTCAACGATCCGTGATCGCGGAGCCAAACAAGTTGAATCAGCTCGATGAATGACACAAAATGAGAGCGGATTTTGATTTTTGAAGATAAGCGAATGACTAAGCTTCCTAGACTTATGTTCGGGAACAAACAAACCGTTTGATTGATGATATGGTTTGGAACCGTGAAGTTCTTCACTCCCTCGCTGGTAGTTCTTAAAGAATATTTCCCAGCTTGAAGCCAATTCGGGAGATGGTCCTCCTCTTGAGGGTAGAAAACCTTTCCCTCTTTGTCCAAATTAGATGATACACAGTAAATCTTTTCCCATTTGTTAGCCTGGACTGCTTACTCAGGGCTTCCAGGCCTTTTCCTTTATGGGTCATCGCATCCTTGGTCCTTTTCCTCCCCTTGAAACGAGTTCAGAGGAGCATTAGGTCGCTTCCGTCCAAACGAATGATGGAGTTCTAGATCCCCGGTGACACCCGCTGGTCACCGGCCGACAAGTTGGAATATCGCACAGTGAAGGATGAAGATGGTTCACGAAGGGGACGAGGGTGGGGGTTTTCCATCTCTTGGCCTTGAGTCTTAATTTTTCTTCATCCCTCAACTTTAGTTGTAAAAGACGGAAAAGGGTGGAAAGGTAGAAAATCCACCTCTCCATAAAACATGACCTTGGAGATCTGAAAAAATAATACACCCCACAACTTTTCACTCTACTATCATCACACTTGTAACAAAGTTCCTAAAGTGTGTTCAACGGATAATTCCCTCTCGTCAAAATTCCAGCTATAACGGGAGCAAAACAATCTAAGATGGGCTCCTAAATGAAAACTGCCACTTCTATTTCACGTTTCCGTCAAAGAAAGGAAAAATCGATCTCTCAATTCCTTGTAATCACCAATCTCAATAGATCGTCAGAACAAGCTGAACGTGTTGGGGTAAATAAGAAGACTTTATGGAATATGGAAGACATCGTGATAATAACAGATCCTGCCTTGAATGGGTTCTTGGTACGATCCCATTAGGCTGTGAAGTAAATGTTCTCCTTTCCTCTTTTCATTTACACGATCGTGCTAGAAGTGACAATTTCACAGGCTCGTTGTGCTATCTTGGTTTCTTTTACTTGTAGCAACTACCCGTGTCTTAGAGTCGGAACATGTTGTTTGATTCTCCACGTAATTACAGTGAAAAGATCTTATACTTTCATCGACGTTAAACCGTTTCAATCTTCGGTGAAATAATTTCATCCCTCGCCAGCATCTGAAAATGTTTCTGTCTTTGTCGTGGATTTTTTTGTCAAGACTGGCCGTGTCCAGGTGAGACAGGCTCCCTTGTTGCTGCTCCAGGGTTTGCATTTGTACATAAAAGACCGAAAATCTACGGGGCCTTCAGGTTCTATTGTACAGTTGGGCTCCCCCAAGGCCCTGTACTATGAGGATCCAACGAAATTCCAGGGATGGTTTACCTGGAGTGCCGACGCTATTGTCAGAACGACCGTTAGGGTTACGCCTCATTTTTACTCAACAGAAACTCAAGAACTTGCATTCCTTGTAAACACAATCCGATTTGGTGAAATTCTATTCGGGGTTTTGTGCATCGTGGACATTGCTGGAGACAAATACAATATTCAGAATCATTACTAAACTTGAAATATCTGCATGTTCCTAACACTCTGAAATGTGCCTAGTATCTTTGCAAGCAAGTGGGCTTCTTCTGATCAGCCAGCATAATATGCAATGTTATCGCTTTTGGCGCCTGGAATATGATGTGGTAATGACGACTTTTTATGGTTCACAAGTATTTTAAATTACATGGTGTGAGTCACATATTATGCTCTTCAAATAATTGAGAGTAAGTGAGAAAATGAACTTGGTAAGTAGCCTTCAGTATCCTAATGAATTCAGGTAAACTGTCGTCATTAGTTGGTGAGTAGGCCGTTTAGGTCTATTGGAAAACCACCAATCCTATGCAAATGAGATCAGAGGAGCTCGATGGAATTGTCTTTCGAGTTAACCAAACCTTGATTGCCTCCGCGTTCCGTGTCAGCGGGGAAGGTACTTAGATGTTTTGAGGAGGTCGAAGCGGGAATTACAAGTGACAAGGAGGTAGGCCTGTCCGTAGAGAAGCTGAATTAGCATATCATGGATGTAAGGATTCCCGGAACGGGACCTTTGTGGGATATCGTCCCTAGAAACTCAGCTAGGAGCTTGGCCGCATGAATTGCTGGCGGCCACACAAAGAAGTATTAACGTGTGAAGTGATTAAAGACGAGAGATTGCTCGAAAGCAATTCCTCGCAAGAAAAGCATTGTTTCAAATTAAGAGTTTTCTCACAAGGAAAAAATTATCTAAGGCCGAAAAACCGGGTTTTTGAAGGTATGGAGCTCGGCTCCCTTTAGACCTATCGATTTGAAACTTTCCAAATTTGTCCAATCGATGCTATTTTGGATTAGTTCCCCAGCTCAAAAGCAGGGTGATCTCCCGAACTACCAAGCTGCGCCTGTACAAAACTTTGATCAGACCAGTCCTTACCTACGGTTCCGAGACATGGACCCTTACCAAAGCACTGGAAAAGGATTTACGCCGTTTTGAGAGGAAAGTGCTACGGAGAATCCTCGGAGGGACCTATGATGTGGAGGAACTCGCTTGGAGACGTCGAACAAACCAAGAAGTCATGGAACTATATAAAGAGAAAGACGTCGTCCAATTCATAAAGGTGGGTCGGCTCCGGTGGGCCGGGCATGTCGCCAGGATGAGCCCAGAGGAGCCACCCTTAAAGATCCTCGACGAAAACATTTACGCTAAGCGAAGAATCGGGCGCCCTAAACTTCGCTGGTTGGACTGTGTCAACTCGGACTCCCGCTCCATCCTAGGGACAAGAAACTGGAGAGCAGCAGCACAAAATAGAGAGGACTGGCGAACATCATTACAGGAGGCCCTGACCCCGCGCCGGGTTGTAGCGCCATAAAACAACAACAACGATTTGAAACTTTCAGGGCTTTCTAATATCCACTCCAAGAAGACCCACACTAATTTTCAAGTTGATCGGTCAAATAGGAGCCGAGATATGGATACCTCGAAAACGCGTTTCGTGACGTCCGGTAAACATGCACTCGGCACCGTTCGTTTTCTCAACTTCTTTGCTTGGCGGGGCGGAACGCTACCGCGTTCCTAGATAGACGTCAAGCAATTTCCCGGAGCGCTCTTGTCATTCACTTCGCGTCGCGAGCTTTTACTCGATTAATTTGGGCGCCAAACTCAGCTGATCGTGCGTTTCAGCTGGTTGATCAACTTAACCCGATTCTTGTAACTTCTATACTTACCTAAACTAATCAAGTGACCTTTTTGGGGTTTGTGATTTCAGTGGTGATTTCGTGATTTCAAGTGCTCAGTTGAAATATCTAGTTCAGAAGATGAAACTACCTTCGAGCAGTCTCAGGCCACCCACACACACACTGGCAAATATTTTGCACAATATTTGGACGATTTGTGTTGAAGATGTTCTTGGAGACATATTGTGCAAGAAAGGGCTTTCAATATTTTTCTGGAAGATTTAAAATGTTTGTGGACCCGTCAATATTTTGGAGGTGGGGAATCGCGGTGTGAGGGGCATCGCGAGTTGAATGGGCACTAAAATATTGTGCAATATTTTTGTCCAGTCTGAAGGCTCCCGGCCATTCAATAATATTGAATGCAAGATACTTTTCAATAATTTGATGCAAGATGCCATTCAATAATATCTTGCACGATACTTTTACTAAAAAAACCTAATTAAGAATCTGTTAATTTAAAAATTAAGGATCTGTTAATATTTCACTGTGGGAACCATCACCAGCCCATCTAATGATCGCACTGCTGCTTGAATAAAAAAAATGACGTACTCTCTTGGAAGAACTAGTTAAGACCTTTCTTGAACAGCCTTATCCAATTCACTCCTTTTGTGGGAGTAGGAAATGAAGACACGCACTGAAAGAAAGAATATTTGGGCACATACGAACTAGAGTCACACAAGCTGCCCGTTCCCAGCTTGTAGGTATATTAGAATGTAAGCGAAAATGAAGAATCTTGGGGTCACTAATTACACGTCCTCATCATTACCAAAATTGTGAGGTCCGATAAGTGTACTCTTAATTTCAAGTTTTGAAACCTAAGGTGAGGTCTGGGAGTAGTGAAAATCGGGCCATTTTCTCGGTACCTATTGCTCCCCTCTATCCACCGCCCTTCTCTTATATCAAAACTCCTCTAAAATATTTTAACACAAATTTCTGAGTCAAGAGTGGATAAAAAACATAATGGCGTTCCAAAACCTTGTCACTTCTACTCATATTGTTAGTGTTGAATCATAACACTAGATAATCATGTTTAAATCCATGATTTGTAGACTAATCCACTCCAAAAAAGAGTACAGAATTATTTGGAACTGTCCTTTTATATCCAACTTGCTTTTTCGTTGCAAAGTAAATACCTCTAAAATACTCTTCATTTTGACTCACCAAGTTTTTCCCCCATCGAGTTACATTTCTAACAATCTCAAACCACAGTGCCGGTTATGGTGAATGAGGTGGATGGCGGCTTCATCTGAATACTGACATACTGTCTCCGGGAGTGACGTTCTTTATTTCCGCTGCCAAAGGAAACATCCCTGTAAAATATGGAGACGTAAGAAATACTACAGGACCAAAGGAAATGCGGTTAGTATCTCAGTGATCTTCGTGCTAGCTCCGAGAGGCCGGTCCACTCCACTCGGCTTACAAAACGACCAATTCCATTCGATCCTGGGATCTATTTACTTACCCTAACCCACTTTAAACGATACGCTGGGGTTTTCATCCGTCCGTATTTTCATGATCATGTATTTTCAATATCCCGGGTGCTTCAAAGGTGTAACTATTTTTTTCAAACCTCAAATGAGAGACAAACTCTACTGTAAAAAAATATCTGTGTAGTTTTCTGTCAAAAGTTTATTTTTGTTACTATAATATGGGTTTTGGAATGTCAGAGGTGTTGCATAATTTAATACTGTAATACTTAATATTATCAAATACTGTAATAATATTAAATACTTGGATGCATTGACACAGTATTGTGAAGATTTCCAAGATTGACGATACATAGTCCCATTGTAAGCCTGACACGTTCAATGAAAAACTCAAGTATGTTCTTAAGAAAATGATTATCCTGAATTATTATAATATAATATAACTCGTCAGTTCTCAAGTACCTAGTGGCGATCATTATAAATTATGTTGGCTGATTGGTTTGAATTCTCTTCTATGTAGCATAATATCCAATCAGCCAACATAATTTATAATGATCGCCACTAGGTACCTACTTGAGAACTGACGAGTTGGAAAAACCTTAAGAATGGCGCATTATTTCTAATTATTTCTCACGTACAAATATTATCCGAGATGGTGCCAATGTAAAGATAAACGATGAGAAGGCGAACTGAAAAAGCACGTTTATCCCCCCGAGGCAGCGGAATGAGCCACTTCAGTCGTCAGATGGCAAACAAAGCGTCCGCCAGTGGGTGGAATAACTTCAAACATTCCTACCACTCGTAACGTCTTGACTGATGTTGAATATCCTCAACTTGGCGCTTTTCTACCTTCAGCCGGTGGTCAGAACCGTCTGTTTCCAGACTTGATGTATGTTCCGTTCACTAAACTTGGAGGAATTCGCGTATCGGTTATAAAGTTGGCCCAGGGAAGGGCGTAGTCGTTCAAACATCCTGAAAGATGGACGGGAGGAGGAGCAAGAGTGAAAGCAATTTCAATTAAACTGTATTAGGAAGGATGTGGTGAGTACAGAAGTGTGAGCGTGGGGACTGGGTAGTAAGATTCACTATCTAGGGGAATGAAATGAAGGTGTAGGGCCTTTGTTACAAATGACATGTCACTCCTCTCGTATATAAACTCACCAAAATTGAGTTGCTTAGCGAAATGGAGCAGAAAGCAAGCACGACTTCGTATTGAGGTTTCTGTTCTTGAGAAACAGTTTGAAGCAGACTTTAGTAGGATCCCACCCGTAGATTCTCAGCACACACCACCCAACGGAATAAGAATGTGTGAAGTACCATTATCATGTGAATGGCTACCAAGAGTAAGGTTTCTGTCACTGAAGGTTGAAATACGATACTGTTGGAGATCATTTTACTGACATCTACCAATCTTTAGCTACTGATTCCGGATCATTATTTTCTTAAAACGACAGATAATCTTTTTACCTCAACATGTCTGACTATTTAATACAGCACATGATGAACCGATATTCATCCCGAAACAGGGATAAACTCAGTACAAACTTGAGAATGGCAAGACATTCAAAGTTTGAATTTCAAATTGAAATTTCCACGAAATTTTAATTAATTTCCACAAAATTGCAATTAAATTCCAACACCAAGATGTTTGTCTTAAAAAACCTTTTTTAGCCGTCCTGAATGATTACGATTGTAACTTTTCACTTTTCATGAATAAGATTAAGAATTCAGAAGAATCTTTAGTTTTAAGCTTCAATACCGCTTTTTCGAAAAACGTTTCTCACGAAAATAAAAATCTACCTCATAAGAAAATTTAGGAAAATTGCAATTGTCAATCCGAAAATGCTAAAACACTCAGGATAATCCATATAATGTCGGCATTATTTCTGTTTAAACTTAAATTTAAATGTCTACGTTTTCCAAAATTTAGCTCTTTATGTTCGTGAGAAACGTTTTTCGAAAAAGCGAGATTGAAGCTTAAAACAACAGATTCCTCTGAATTCATAATCCATGGATGAACTGGTGAGGATGTATATGATCCCAAAGCCGTTTTCGGAACTATTTCGGGGATGATAGGATGATTGCGTAAGAATTCGTCACGATTTTGGTTTATTATCTTTAATAATGAACCTTTGGAATCGCCCAAGAAAAAAAATTACTTCCCTCAAAATTTGAGCGTTGTGCTAAAATAACGACATTTGGTTCACGGGTTCCGACCACACCCATGATGATCCTTGAAATGTTTCATAACCCTAGGTAGAGGGGAAGGGGTTCAAAATGATGTTTGAGATTTTAGTTCAATTCAGAATTTTTAACATCGGTCGAGGATCGATGACAATGCAATTTTCACGCGGTTTCTTGCCTGTAAAATAGTTTAAACAATACCTATAAATAGGTACTGTTTAACAAATTTGTTTTATTTGATATCCAGATTTTACAAGTTTTGAAAATCGAACTAACAAGTTGCTATGAAGGATTAGAAAATATGACACATTGTGTTCTCGAAACTAGGTACAATAACATATTATAATAATTATTATTGAATATAAATACTGACTATAACAATAATAGACAATAATTATTATTGTCTATAATTATTTAGAATCAAAAGAACATTCATTTGTCTACTGGAAGTGGATCGAGAGCTCAGATTATCGCCATGAACAGTTCAAGGGTTCCTGGGGAGGGAAACACGCCCACTTCATATCCCGCCTTGTCCCACTTCCTGGACATTGTTTTATTCAAGCGAGCGACCTACCCTTATTCGAGTTCACCTCAACCGGAGTCCTTCTTATTTATGCGGGTGTAGTTAGCACTGAAATTGCTGAAGGGCGAATCTTCCCGTTCTATTATTTGCGACCGAACGCTAGTTACAAGATGAATTTTCAGTGGGAGGTTGTGAAAGTATGTATTTGTTGTACCCAGCCTGTACACCAATTCGAGATATGAGCACTAAGTGAAAAAATGCTTAAACGCCGATGTTAAAGAGATCGAATAATCAAGAGAATTTATTTAACAAGCTTTTTTTATTTCATTATAACACCTAATTTCGTTCCAACCCCTAACTGCTCTCAGGTAACACATTTGAACAGAATTGTTAAATTCGATGATTTAGGGGTTAATATGGGATAAGTACAAATTCAGACAAGAGTTGTGAATCCATCAAGTACCTATAGGCCGGTATACCTGCCTGAGCCTGCTCAAACCACAATACAGGTGTACCATTCCATTTTTTTAAGAGCATTTTTGGGATTTCAGCAAATGAAAATGCACCTGCCTAGGAATGATAACTTTTTCCGGACAATAGCCGATTTTCCTATGGTATTTTTGATATTATACCACCATGGGCTAGCTCACAGTTTGAGAAACTACCTTCCACTGTATAATCTAGGAATGTTTAATCTAGGAAATTCAGGATTTTGCTCCATTCAAATTTTATGAAATAGTACGTACAATTAGTATGAACATGCAATTTCTCCGATAGCCTGTATTTGAATGCATGAAAGATTTCATGTTTAATAGATGAGCATTGATTTTTTTGCAGGTGCTCACGTGAACCCTGCTATCAGCATAGCGATGGCAATTACACGGAACATTTCCTTCCTTCGAGGGATGATGTTCGTAATCGCACAATGTGGAGGAGGTATCGCAGGAGCTGCACTACTTTATGGGTAAGTTATTCATTAATAGTTGTTTCGAAGCGATTGGAGGAAGCTCCATAATAGCAGAACCGATTGGTGAGAATTTGCGGAAGATTTCGGTACGAGGGAGTTTTTTAATCCGTTTCCAGGCGTTTTAAAAAACAGAATTCCTGAAAAAGGGAGCGAGGAGATGACCCTACTAAGTCTTCCACGGTATTAGTTTGATTTTACGGCCTCTTGAGAGCCCGAGTAAAAGGTGAAAACCCTAGACGGTAGGATGGTTTTGGCGGGTAGTGCAGGGAAGTGAAGACTCAAGACAGGTAACGAGAGGGGAGAAGGGGAGAATTAACCGAAACCGGTTTTTCACCGAAGGAACAATGAGTAAACGACCCAATTTGGAGAAGAAGCAATTTCCATAAATATTCAACAAACTCACAGCCCTTCCCCGACTACACTGGGATCTTCTCATTATGAGAGAAGATACTCAAACACTATTCTCCTTATCTTGAGACATTGCCTTCAACAAGGTGAGCAAATTTTCTGTGGCGCCAGCATTTTTTGAAACATTACCCAGAACGAGTCGTTGTAATTCATTTTATAAGTCATTAAATGAATACAGGTTATTCACCATTATTGGTATCCACACGTGGATACCGCTTCATAAAACCATGTTTTAGCAAGAATCCTGATCCATCTAATCCATCAAACGACCTGGTTGTTTACTTCGAAGCACATCTCCTAATGTGTATCATACACATAATAGTATAGAACACCTTTTCCCCATTTAAGATGTTTTTTTGTGAGGATTTTTCAAACATTCAAAATGGACATTGAATTTAATTCTATCACTCTATGCAGGGTAGAATGCAATATGAATTTCGTGATCCCAAACAAAAGGGTTTCCCAACATTGGAACATTATTGGCCTCATTGAATTTGTCTCACACTTGAATCCAATTTGAACCATGAACCATGAACCATGAAGAATATTAAGCATTCATTCTTGAGCACAGTGAGTACTCAATCCACGTGGATTGTTAATTTTCCAAGTACAGGTACTGTAGACTAATTTAATATTTTGAAGGGGATTATTATCATAATGTAATGTGTATAGCTAAAAAGCAATGATCTCACTCAATGAAATTCCAAAAACGAGCTCAATCCCTTGGATAAAAGAGTACGTATTCGATGTTGATTCTCTTCCCACTTGACTATATTGCATCTTTCATTGCTGCAGTCGCCGGGGAGAAGCGATGGAAATATTATCGGTCAGCGGAGATGGTTTTATCAGCATTTACATCAGAGAGATCTGAGGGAGTTGAGTTCCATTTTTTACCGCGGTTTTGTCGGGAAATTCAATTCAAGGTTCTCTGTAGGGGTCAAGCCTACACCCGTTTTTTTTTTTTTTTTTCTTTCTCCCACTCTCGGGAAAATCCTGTTAATCGACGCGTGGTGGATATGAATTTCATACCTCGAACTGGTATAGGGCTAATGCCCTTTCCAGACGAAAGTGACTGAAATAGGGCTAATACGGCTTAGTTGAATTGCCAATCAGCAATTGTGAGGTGAGGATTTACCGAGACCCAATCAGGTGAAAAGAAGCTTCAAAGCTCCAAAGCGTAATACCTTAGACCTTTCAATTATATTTTTGTGAAGAAGTTAATGTCCAACATAACCTTCCCAGGTACATGATGAATCATGCTCATAATGGTTGTTCGTATCTAACTTTGAAAAATTTAAAAGTGAAAAATATGAGACCGAATTTTTGAAGAAACAACTGGTTTTATGTTAAATGTCTCCATTTTACTGGTTTTATAACAAATTCCCTTTTTCCCTGTGAAGTCAGAGTTGCGATATCTCATTCCGTTATCAGATCAGAGCAGATGAACCGTGAAGAACATCTCAAGTAACAACCACGTTTCTTCATTTTCAAAGTGCTCCAGTTGAAAGATATTGCAATTCTGACTTCACCATCGTGTTCAGCGTTGAAAAATATTTAAAATGAGTTCTCACTTGTCAGACTGTATCAATTTTAGGAATTGGCAGTAAAATTCAGGATGGTCGGAAACTGATTTTGTATGAAAATCTTTCGGAAATTCGATTTTTTAAAATTTTGGACCAAGAACAATAGCTTTCTTTTCCTCGAAAATTCGCTAAAAACTTTGTTGTGAACAAACGACTGACCGAACAAAGCTTCAAATGGTCTTGAAAAATGTTCGAGATTTAAATTTGTCTAAACATTTGATGACTATAGTAAAACGGATCGAAGTGAGTGGGCCACCATTACCCACGTTATTAGGTTTATTGTTTTGAACCCAAACAACACACACGTTTAGGAATTTCTGTTTCAATGGTTGGATGGATGATATCTGCCCTGTATCTTAGCAGAATCCAATTTCTCTCATTTTAACAAGCGGAACTTGAATGACTAGTTTTGCATACACCTTCGCTGTTCCCGTACGCCTCCTTGACGAGTTAGATTTTGGAAGATGGGAAAACGGGTGAGGGAATGAAGTCAGCAAAAACGAGGGTAGTTTGACGAAGAGGTGGTCGGAATTTGAATAATGACGTTTACGAGATTCCATTTGAGACCCCCCCCCCCCCAAACCTTCCCAGTGGCGTTCCTCGCAGAATCCTCTACGTAGACTCTGTTCTAGCGAATCATCTGTAGGTTGGTTCGAGCCTCCTCTTCTTTTCGACATACGGTTCTTGGTTGATAAGCGCTTGCCTCACAATCATTGGTTTTATTATTATGTCTTTCAATGAATTTCTTTCATTTTCTGAGTACGTGATTAATTATTTACTCTGGAATATGTATGGCCTTACGGTGGTATGGTTTACTTACAGTTCATATGGACCTCTAGAAAACCAATACATAGGTTAGGCAATTGTAGCATTTCCAAGTCAAATTCAATATTTTCCCAACCACACTCAAGATTTTTTTTCAAACCAATTTATTTATATTTTAATAAGCTATAAAATTTGATACAAAATTCGATTTTTTTAGTCTGGCCTAACTGATAAAAAATTGCGAAATTCAAAAATTTGAAGATTTTCTTAAAATCGCCGTTTTTTCTTTAGTAGTTCGCTTTGTTATTACGGAGGTCATTCGGCGGGCACTCATTAAGAAAAACTTGCCCAGAATCTCAGGTTTTCAACGGTATAAGAAAAAAACTTTTCACAGTGGAATTTGGCGGAGAAAATGACGTTTGAGTCCTGAAAAACGTGGGGTTTTAGGTGAAAATCAACGTTTTCCACCAAAAGCCGACTTGCTCCATAAAAATTAGTTTGATATCGCAATTCATGCACACTTTTACGCTGAATCGAATGGTAACACTCTCATGCCTCCCCAATTAGGCAAAAAATGTAAAAGAATGTATCAAAGAGATAGGAAATTTAACGCTCTTTCCAACGGTATCCTCAGATTTCATTTTACATAATAATTTAAGGGATTTAGGTCCGTTTTACAGCGACAAGGTCGAGAAGACGAAAAAAAATCTTAAAAGTGAAAAAAGTCGGATTTTTAGTTGAGTAAGCAAAAAACTTTACGAGGCATTTTTTGTTGCAAATTATCTGTAGAATCGATACCTTGAGTTTGTCACATAGTTACACTAGACGCCCTGTATATTGTTCGGGAAGTAGTGCTAGACGATATTTCACCGACACAAGTGGTCTGGTAATTATTTCGATGGTTGATGTGACTCGTCGACACCGAAAACACCGACATGAATGGTGTTTATGAGCTTTCCTAAGCACCTCATCCATCGAACCCACCCAAACGTACATCACTACGATAATTGCGATTATCTTTTTCAAATTTCTTCTACCCATGAGAAAATTTCTTTTTCTCATAGGCCAACTCTCGTTCAAGTCATGTGGGGAATATTTATCCTTTTTTTAACCCTTTCCCCCCGTCTAATTTTTTTTCTTGGGACCTTGCGGTCGAGTCCCGGCGGGAGATCTCTGGGGAAAAGGGAAGACGACGTGACGAGGTTCGACTTGGGACTCCACTCAGAGTAGGTTGCGATCGTGACCCCTCTAATCCGTGGGAAAAACTGTGTAATTGTTTGCCCGGTTCTTAGGTAATTGTCTTGGGGGCGTCAAGGGATACGATCCTCAGGATGAACAACATTTGGGATCTTCATCCCCGCCTCAACCGTCACCACAGATTTTGGAGTCCACGATGTTCCGAGAACCCATTTCCCCCTTGGATTCTCCAAAGTACGTTTGTTTCCGAGGGAATTTTTTCGGGTACGAAAGATTAATGGACGGGTATAATGAAGAGGGAGAGAGATAGTTCGTGATTCCGGCGAGTGGGTTATGATTGGCCGGGTTATGGCTGAGAATGATTTATGAATGGAAAATAGGGGATTTCGAGTATAATACGCTTCTTATGAAAGCATTCTCTCCTGCGCCCATGCCATAAAAGTAATTTAAAAGTTTTCTGACGTTACGAAAAATTGTTTCACTTCTTGAGTGTGCCAACCCTAAGTACTACCTCGTTCATTGCACCTTCTTTGAGAAGAATGTTTAGAGCATGCCTTCCAAAAAACTGGTATTTCAAGAGAACAACCCCTGTTACGAAAACGTGGCCTCAATTCAAGAGTGACCATCATATTCATCCGCATAATATTTCCCCTTCAGTTTGTGGATTAGAACAAATCCAGGAGTCAACATGCCATTCACCTACACCACTTTAATTCCCTACGGCCTCTCAAGTCCTCGAGTGCTTTCGACTGAATTATGGTTCAACTACACAACGTCGATTTCCAAAGAGTATGCAGCAAGAAGGAAAAAACGGTGAATTTCGTTCCTTGGTTCGGCAAACGCAACCCCTTTCTTCTTGTTGTATTTGCGAACTTGCGGCGCTAGATTCAGTTCGGAGAGAATGTTTATCTTTGAGTGTTTTGGGGGCCTGCGAAATCCTTCAGCTAACCGTTTGATCTCACTCAGTCGTTTGGCAAAGTTTTACTGGGGTTTGGAATCCAGATCTTGGCGAAGGTTGGAGGCTGTCGACGCCGCGAGAAACTGATACTCAGGTGGATAATGTCACATCTCGTTTCGTGTCACCGCAACTTGATGGATCATCCACGTAACTTTTGGATGAGTTCCACTGGATATTATCAAATCCAGTACAAAACAGTTCGATTCTGATCACCCTCAGGACTTGTTGACAATGTTTAAAGCGGAGTTACAATTTAGGTATTTTAAATCTCAGTTAGTTTTTAGTTTTTCTGTCTCATTGGATATGTAGGGATTGAGGAGCAGAAAATCATGATAATGTTTCGTGTTTGACTTGTAAAAGGTGCTAATTCTCATCGATTTCATGCTGAACCTTCTGTATTAATTATCGGGTACATGAAAATATTCTTCCACACTTGAATTCCGAAATACATCTTATTTTAATGCCAGGTCTAGAGAGTCGAGTGAATGTTTCGGCACCCAATTATCAAAATTATATTATACAGGGGGATCCGCACGTAGATGCAGAAATACATCAAAAAGTACATAAAAAATGGAGTGAAATGCCGTCAACCACACATTTTAATCTCAATCCGTTCTCGATACATGATTTTTTAACGGTGTTTTCAGAAAAACAATGTTTATCATCTTTTAAACTCAAATTTCTCCATTCCACACCATTAAATTTTAAAAGTTGACCGCATTGTCGAAATCAACGTGAAATTGGCAAATACAACAGCAGCTCAAACGTAGACCAATTTGAAAATATAAAAATTCTCAAAATCTTTTGAACGTTACTACTCTTCCAAAAGAAATCCTGGAAGCTGGCTAATCGAATGAAAACTTCTTCATTCGTTAAGCTGCCCAACGGTGTGGTCAACTTTGAGATTATCTTGTTTCTTCGATAGAAAATTCAAATTTAACAGCAAAAAAAAGTTTTGATGCAAAAAATTACGTTGTTGTTTAAGCAGGTGGGTACAAGAATTTGTGATGCGCTAATTTTGAACCTTAGACTTATTTACTGTTCAGGGTCACTTCTCCCTCTAACGGTGGTCAAAAATGTGGTCCAAGCGTAAAACGTAACTGTTCGAGATGTAAGAATGCTGTAAAATTCATAATTTTGCAATCATATGCGTCCTTCCTCCGCTGTCCTATAAAGTTACGATTTCGTATAAGTATGTAATAAAATATTTATTACTTGTTATGAAGGGGTTTACTCTGAGGTGCAGAAATAGTTTTCGAGGCGATCACTAAAATTACCTGCCATTTCCATTAGTTATTGTACTCGTTGAAAATAGTGAATAGGAACTCTTCAATAAATGTCGTGACATTTTTATTTGCAAAGAGTAATAAGTGATGTTAGCTCGCGTTGCATATGAAAAGAGCTCCACCTTACATTCGGAATAAGAAGGCACTTGAACTGGAGCACTCAGCATCCCCAGTTACAGTGCACGCCCCTTTGTTAGGTGCGAGCCTTTGTCGCGCGCCAAACTCCACTTCCCGCTCCAACTTCCTCTCATCCTTTGGGATCTGCACCGTCTTTGTACCACACCCACACGCCTCAGCTCTTGCCCAATACTTCCGCCCAGGTGGACCCCGCTGCCATCACCTTCCGTTTTCCTGAATATCCGGTTTCATACGCTCTTTGGATGCCTTTTTCCGAATCTTGTTGTGAGGGCTGTACCCTATTACTGCATATCGTATTTGCGTGTCATGCGATGAGAATAACGGCCGTCTATTACTGCCACCAATCACTAGTAGGCGAGCGGATCCCCCCCCCCCTCCAGCAATTGTGCACATAACCGACCACCGAAACACCAAACAAATTCGGTGTCCAGTTGTTGGTCTTTGAATACTGCACAAATTTTCTATTTGACATTTTGGTTGGAGTGGGGGAAAACCTCTTTTCTTTACTAAAATATGCATTTTTTCGAGAAAGAGATACCCCGGGGCTGCGTCTCGAACTTGAACCTGCTCACATTCTTTCATTTTACAATCGATTGGAAATGTTCTTTCGGCCAATCATTCAACATTCTCTCATCTTTCTATTGACCCATCAAAAGATACGTCAGTCCGAACATTTTGGATGAGATATTTCTAAGACGAAAAATTGGATTTGAGGGTTGAAATTAGGGATGTATGTGCCATAGGGTGTCTAATTCCACCATGAATCTCAAGAGGTTAGCAGCATTCTATAGCCCATGTACAGCTGTTTTTCCTACAAAGAAAACTGACTCAGTGGTTTTCACTTGAATAAAAAATCGTGGGAGGTGATGAAACCATTTTCTCCATGGAGTTTGCCTCTTATCTCGATGAATAGTGTATTAATATGATTGACTAAAGAGATGTGTATATGAATGAATAAAGGTGAAATATGGATGAACACAACGAAAGAGGCGAATGGCAGGGACAGAATAAGAGCATTATAGCAAGCAGTGTAAAACGACTGAAGGTTAAGGGCATATCTGTTTGAAGAATGGGGTTAAAGGTAGGTATATCAGTTTGATACGACAATAATGCTTCTGTAAGCGAGCGAGTCAACACACCCCTAAAGTGATACCTAGTTACTTCTAATTCAAGGGGGAGTTAAGGAATGCTGACAGAAAATTCACCTACTAGACATCCATAATACATATTATGTATATTATGTATATTATGTATTATGTATTATGGATGTCTAGTACATATTATTAATACATATTATTAATACATAATACATAATAATAATATGTATTATACATATTAATAATATGTATTATGTATTAATAATATGTATTATGACTTGAAGGATTTCACGCCGTCTTATTAATTAGGTACTATATTTCATCGGTCTGGTGAAATCCACCAAGTCATTCGGTCAATTTGTTGGAGAATGACTTACGAGTAGATCTATAAACTGACCTCGCCAATCAATCGAGGGTCAAAAATACATAGAAATAGCATCTTAACTCAAATTGTGAAAAAAGTGACTTAGTAGATTTCACTTGCAAGCCGACAATGTAAAACTTAGATTCGTAGATGAAAGTGGGAGGGCTTCTGTGAGTCATGTACTCGTATGTTATGGATTTAGAGCAAGATCACTCTGATTGTAACAGCTGTATGAACCGTGAGACGTGCCTTCAAGTTTTAAAGTACGTTTCCTGTCCAATATTACAATCTGGGAACTTTTTATACTGTTATTGGATTCCTATCCAAATTACCTGCTTTTTCATAAAATACCAAAAACTTTAGAATTTCACGATGTCTTTTCGAACCGTAAACAATACGAACTTAGGCACATGTGAGGTGAGCAAAACCTCCTGCTCAATTTTTAACTTTCAATTTTCAACATGTTCAATACTGAAAAAGTCCATTAGCAGCTACAATTGATCAGTTGGTGGTCGAATTCCTCAATAAATTACCTTTGACTGTTGAGCATCTCCAATAAAGATATAACGCATGCAATAGTAGGATCATGTCGATTAATGACGATAAATTCAACTACCCGCATGTTTCCAAGCACCCACTTCATGATCTTGCGATGGAGTCACGAGCAGCGAGCGCCTTGGGCAACAATGGTGTTCTTCTGCAGTGGCAATAAGACGTAATTATCTCAGCCCGCATGCTGGCAACAGGCACGAATGATGACGATTCAATTTCCTACTGAAGAAAAGGAAGGAAGGAGTAGACATGGATAAATAATGAGGAGTACTCGCCCAAGGATTTGAAATCTGCTGGTTTTTCTCTGAACCGTTTTTCGAGACGTTTAACTGATGATTCGTTAGGAGTACCAAATAATTATTAGTTTGAAAAAAGAAACACGACTTCCAGCTGGTTTTCCGAACCTTTCCTTTATTCAACTTTTTTCAATCCGCTTTTTAAGTTTAGTAGATATATAGTAGATATTATCTACTTTGTTATCACTTTTCGAAATCATGGAACGCGCACAGTGAATTCCGATACTCTTGCATCAGCCAAAATACTGTCGTCTTATCTAAATCTTTACTTTCAATAGAGTAGAGAGGTTTAAAACCAATACCTACTTGGGTATTTTTCATTGGCTAGATGTAATTTGGGGTCTTATAGTAACATACAAACAAGATCAGTTCATGTTAATCACCTCAAGTGCATCATTCCGAAGCCTATCAGATTGTTTAATTATTATATTATACTGAAATGAAGTTAACATTTGTGGATTGAATTAGACCAGAAGTTTGTATCGTGTCTGTGACCGTCACGAATTTCCGCGGTTCTAAATCACAGAGTTCATCACTGCTGCTTCCTGTAGCCACCAATTCTTGGGGGGCAATATCAGAAGCGTCAGATCCCGTTTGTGTGGACCCGCGATGGAGACCTGGAGGGGGTCCTAACAGATTGTCCTTGTGGTAAATTGAAGTCAATTAGTGGGCACAAGCGTTGATATGACCGTTTGAAGCTTGTTAAAGCATCACTGCATTTCATCATTCGGAACTGGATTTTTTCATTTTGGTTCTTCTGTCTCGATAAATATTCCTATTGTTTTGGATCAATGTGCTTTCAAGAGGCTCGTTTTGTTTGGTCTCTCCCTTCACATTGACTCGAGACGTCTGCTCGCCATTCGGCCTCGGTCTCAATGCGCACACGATAAATCGACAACTGTAAACCCCTGTATAACAAACCTATTACATGGGTATCAAGTTGATACTATCAACTCCTTTCTATTCGAATCTTTGGTCTTACTATCTAAATCTTCTTTACCTTGAGAAATGGCTAAAAACAAGGATGATTGTTGTAGATTAATACCTTTTATGTTGTTGCTCGATCAGTTAGCGTGGGTTTTCTAGGAAGGAGTTACTTACATAACTCTTGCTGATATTAGTGAGCGCTGTGTTGGATCCTCGGATATTGGAATTTAGCTCGGTCTTTTTTGTAATACATGCAAGGCTGTACGCTGTTCATCCCCTGAATGATGTCCATTGACATTTTCTATCGGGTAACAACCCCCCCCCTCCCTCACCATCGAGGATCGGTACGTTCAGTATGCTTTTCCTTTCAACTTTGACTCAAACGCAGTCTCCGCTCACTTACGTGCTTTAGAAATCTTAGCTTTCCACATACAAGTGACTCGACGCTATGAACCGTTCCCGCGGCTTTGAAAGGAAAATGCCATTCAAAGGATCCCTCACATAATGGCTAGAAGTGTCCAAGGGTGTTTATAAGGGAGATGATCAATAGCCTATTTCTCAAAGCCGCATCTGATGAGCTCTTCAATCCGCGGATTCTTCAAAAAGGTCACCATCCAACCTAACTGTAGATAATTATAACGATGCGTGCCTCAAATGCCGATAACTGATCATCATGGAAACTATTAGTTTCCCAAGTGAAATGGAACGTTTTTCTAACCCATCTCCACAATTTTTCGGAATAAATGCAGCATTTTTTGTCGACTCGGTCACTTTTGAATTTCCCCCTCATAATTTAGGAGCACCAATGACGCCGGTCATCAGCAAAGCTGGAGCCGCTAGCGCCGTGACGTGTTGGGGACGGGTTGTCCCATACAAGGCCGTCAGGTTTCATCAGTTTCGTAGATTTATTCTGTGGCAGATGCTGTGTGAAGATTATTGATATTCTCGCCGGTGATTTATATTCTCCTATAAACAAGAATACGTGTAGTAGAAGTGGTTAAGAATGATTGACACGAACGATTATCATTACAATGAAACGAACTCTCTGTGGATCCTGTGGATTGTTAGTTTAATGGTACAAATTCTCCAGATTTATTACTTTTCCATACTGGATTATTAAGCGGAGAATGGGTCTTGCATGAGATTTACTCTCCTCGTTATTTTGTGTAGCACAATATAGAAATGATATAAATCAAATATATTATATAAATATTCAAATTCTGTATGATTGAACTTGAAAAAACCAGCAAAAATCGAAAAGGGAATTTTGGATTTATTTTTTTTAAATGAATACATGAGCGAATTTTTGAAGTAACGTATAGATACGTTACTTCAAAAATTCGCTAGTAGATCTACAAAATTCAATTTTCTACTGTCTTGTCAAACATTCGTCATTGTGTTTGGCCAGGAAAAAATAGCATCTACACGTTTCTTTAACATTGTGTTACTCTTTTCGTAAAGGTGTCCACCTGGTGAAGAATTGAGTTTGAATAATTTGGAATTTTGTTCGGAGAATGTTGAATTTTAGGCTGCTGTAATATTTATTGGAATTACCGGATACACTGGCGTTTTCTTACTATGACTTCATAATATATAGTGATAATCTGACCTGTAGCTCCCATTGTATGGGTTTAATTCTCTCCAGTTCAGGACGAAAGATAGATGCGAAGTGATTAGTTTTCAGCTGATAGCAATAATGATAACAACGAAATTATCCCCTGCTGCTATTAAATGGGTGGTCAGCACTGGTGGTCGCAGCGAGCTTCTGACATTTGGAGGTCTCAACTCAATTCAACCTCTGGCCGCTTATTCCAGTTCACGTTCTTCCGGTCCCAAGGTGACGGCTCATAACTTTCATCAGGTTCTATGTACCACGGTGGTAACTCAGTTATTAGCGTACCAGTAACACAATACAAAACAAACGTCATATGATTTCGATTACCTTACAATAGTTGGTTGTAAGTAAATTCGTTACTCTCTGAATACATAGGCCGGATTCATCCTTTTTATTATTTTCATAGCAGACACCCATCTAATCCTAGCTAACCAATCTCCCACTCTCCTCAAAACTAAACCCCCTCGAGTAATAATGATACCGAGTAGGAATGTTGATGAGATGCAAGTGGAGCTATCACTACTATCAACTATATCAACCATCACAGTTGAGGAGCAAAGATCGAACATGTACCGAGGTCCATCTCTTACGAACCATTGAACTATGAGAGTAGATACGTACTTTTCTCAAAACCAAGAAGTGCGTTGACGAAAGTTTCTCGATTCTTCTCAGATGAGCCCCGGTCTTCGCGCCCCCATTAGTTAAACGAGTTGGAGACTGGTTTGGCAAGGAGGGACGGACGTGGAAAAAAAAAACTTTTGAAGCTACATAATTTTTAGGTAGGAGCTGAAATATTCTCACAGATAAACGTTCATTGTGCGGGGTTAATGCTGCTAACAGAGGGAGTCCGGGAGCGTAGAGCGAACTCGAACTTATTATTTTCTCAAGGAGTTGTTACCGATCTCGGGAAACATAATGGAATGAGAGAGTTGTTGTAATGGGGAGGAAATCCTGGCCTCACCGCCTTTCGCCCACCTTCGTCTGTGATGCGGCCTTTTGTCCACTGAATCGAAAGGTCCCATTGGCAACACTTAGTCCCTCCCAGTTCACCATTTCTGCTCACTAAGCATTCCCCTTGTACGGTAGACGTTCTTCATAACAGATTTCTCTTTATCATGCGGTTTTTGAGCTTACCTTATGACCAATAAATATACGATTATGACATTGGATTCAGCACTTTCTCGAAATTGTTTGTTATTAAAACAAATATGCTAACCTGCATAGTATATAAGTCAGATGAGGCTGGGGTGGTCATTAGTCAACTGTTATATTCATGACCCCACTATTGTTTGGTCTCGTTATCTTGTTGTGCGGTTCAATATTACAAAGAGCGACCACAGTCGTACTAATTGGGTTGATTTAATAAAGCCGTATCGCTCCAAGAGGGAAAGTGCCCACATCATTATGGAAACGCTCCCGTACTCTGTCGGCTGGGGAGTGTGGATCAGCATTGCACATTAGGCCCTAGCTACAGAACCCCCGCTCTAGAGTTACCATCATCCCAAGTCTGCTCCCCGGATCACTTCAGGGCTCCGGTGTATCACTCCAACTCAGTCATCCCTGCTCGGGTATCACATGACAGACCGCACCTCTAGGGATCGATTCCTTGTCTCCGTCACTTGTAACGTAACGCCGGGGTCTGTCCCTCTCCCATTTTTACTCAAGTACCTATTGTTCCTTACTGAAGGAAACTCTATTTCGAGCATGTTCCCCAGCAACCTCCAGGGTTGATATCTATACTTCTTTTCAAAATCATAATAACTTCATAAACCCTTATAATGTGTGATGCTTCAATGAGTCCTCAACAATTTACCTTGATAATCAAGTACAACAGCAACAATATTTTCATTTGACACCCAAAAATCTTTTCATGAGTACGCAGAGTAATTTCATGGCCTTGAGCAGGAACGTACGTGTTTCACTCGTCACCCAAGAACTCTCTTCAAGCCTCATGTGAGGATGAAAACCTACGGCCGTTACAAATATACATAGGTAGCAAAGGAGTGACTCTTGTATCCTTTTATGCGGACTCTTGTATCAAGCAAAGCTTACTTTGCATAATTGCGTACCCCAATGAACCATTTTCAATATACTGCTTCCTCAAATTTTCCAATGATCATTATCTCTGGAATTAGAAAAGTACCGTAAAGTATGATTAATGATGTGCGTATTCGATGTGAAACGAATGTTGTTTCCTCCCCAAAAGTGATTGAGTACAGCTACGAAGTTATGGCACAGTCGGGTTCAAGATTTGTGCAGCTTTGAATATCTGTTTTTGCACCACACTGAATTTTGACTGCTCTTGTTCTCGTAAATTACCTAATACATGGATGCCCAATATCTCTGTACTGTTACTTAGGACCCAAAAAATGAGAGACAGCTGTGACAGACAGCAGATAAGGTTTGACTCAATTGAATGCGGGGTATTGTACGCTCGCGTGCATGACGTAAAAGTATCCTAGCTTTATCAAATGGAGTTTTTTCAGTTTTCGGCAAAGAAGAGGGAGTTGGGGATGTGTAACTTGACGACGATGGTATGCTAAGTGGACCCGCTTGCTGTGGAAGCCTGCTTTGAAATTCTAATACCCATGCCATCAATGATAAGGAACTACCTATTATTTTTCTCACTAAACCCACGAGGTTTGGTGAATATACACAGGTGCAATAAACGTTGTTTGTTTTATTTATGACAGTTTTTTTCTTTCCTCACTCACCCAGTAGTAGGTAGTTTTGTATGTTGTGAACGTGTGAGAGATCAACCCTTCACAAGACCCTTGGGTCATAGCTTCTCATTTTCTGTTGCGCCTCCCATCCTGGGCGTGAAGGATTGCGGATTTCGGGGAAAGACGTGCTTCTGAGAGACCGATGTGCTACGTATACATTCCCATGGGAGTTTCTTATCTCTCCTCTATGGTGAATCCTAGTCCATGTTTCCCATGGAGCAGAAGGATAATTGAGAAGGTTGGATATCGTTCTCGACATCGATAATCTAAATTGTGAGTTTGGAGTTGTTTGGAATGGCAACTCTGGATTTTAGAGCTCTGAAATTTAAAAAAAAGAAATAAATAAATAAAGAATAATCGATTTACTCTTGGAATATTCATCTCCAGCACAGCTGCTTGTGGCAAGGGGGTTTATTACAAACATCTACTTCTGATTTGTTTCACATACTGGGCTAGTGTTTTTTAACAGCTCATCGGTGTATTTTTGTATGGAACATTATGGCCGATGGCGTTGAATGCTTTACGGGTTGAGGTGGAGGTGACAGGGTGATATACGGTACGGATAGCTGTTATAGGGATGAGATATGGTACTTGAAAACAGTCTGTATTTTGGGGCTATTTGGCTAGAGGAATAGGCAATGAGTCTTGGTGCTGATTAATTATTCAACATTATTACCAACAGACCCCATAAAAAAAAAAAAACTAAAAATCTAGCACTATAGGATACGCTAGATGTGTAAATACAGCTAGATGTTATTTACAACTTATGGGTGAAATAGCAAGTATACTGTTGGAGTACAATTATAAGGTTGGAGGTATATTGGTAATTACTGTTAACGGATCACTATTAAATAGTAATAGTAAATAAATTAAATAGTAAATAGTAATAAATTAAATAGTAATAAATTTTATTGCTAATCTTATGACTGTAAATCATCGACGCACCAATAATTCTTGACATAAACATTTAATTCATTGAACCCACCAATAGCTGATGATTTGTTCGTACAACACCCTATAAATTCACATTTTTAAATTATATTTGGAACTTCGTTGCGAATCTCGTGAAATGGATCAACGAATTCCTTTCCTGAAACAGAACCATTTCGTCTTCAAATATCTTCCGAAATGAATGGCTTCCAAATGAAAGCCCCAAATGATTGGGTCGAAACAATACTGTGTCGGAGGCTTCTTGACATGCTGGTATTCAATTACTCAAACCGTGCGTGATTTAGTTTCCGCCACCCTGCCATTTTACTACTCTATACAACCTGGCAAATACGAAGGCTGTAGCCATCCCTCAACCCTATTGCCAAGAAGATAGCGATGAGTACCGCCGCTTTGGAATTGGCTCAGACGCTCACGCATGGTTCACACGTTTAGAGATAAATCTATCACCCCAAACTCAACTAGGGCTCTTGTTAGTTCCTTCTTCCTCACCAGAACAGAATATAAATTCCTCATTAATTTGCCATATGAATCTATTAAAGGCATTTCAGTGTAGCGTATTTCCGCTAGAAACCCCAACGTGGTAACATCATGCATATACGTAGAATCTATGGGCACCCTTGAGTTAATTTTGGGTAGACGTTGAGGTCGAATACTTTTCCTAACTCCTCACGGGGGTTCGAAGGTTACGAAAAAGCAGCTGTACGTGTCTGGAAGGTCTGGAGATAAAAACCTCATTAGTTTCCCCAAACGACCTCGAAGGGCCTCATCTGCCCTTTAATTGGTAGCAATTCGTCTCGCGATCATTCATACTTTCAATAAAATGTCTGCGAAGAACCCTGAAAAATTTTTTTTTTTTTAACTGTTGGGTTGGAGAAGAGTGAAAAAACTGGGGAATTCGATAGGAGGATAATTTACCATGAATTATAGTGAACATGAATTGATGAAACATTTATGGAACATTAACAGTACCATAATAGTAGACTGGTGACTTTCTATGCCATATTTTCGACCTATTTGTAAATCGTTGTCATTGTCATTAAATTCTAGATACAATGATAATCCTATTAAGATACAAAGATAATCCTATTACCGCTCATGATATGAATGAGAATAGTTGGATCAAAGAATGATTACCATACCCACCAACAAACATTGTTGATTTAATAGCAGTGTTATTCAATAATATTGGAGAGGCAATCAGTTTTAAATACTGAAAACTGATAGAAATTTTCGATCAGCTACCGTCATTATTGATGTTGCTGATTGTATTATTAATGACAAAATCGTTATTTAATGGGTATATAAAGATTTTTCTTGGCTTTCCAGGCAGGCTCTTAATTCCTTCTTCTTTTTTGGTTCGAGGCCCAACAAGAAAAGCGCTGCTAATTTCACTCGGCTTTGCCCCAGATAAATGGGTCCCGTCTGAATGGATGAACGGGAGAAATGATGGGGAGTGCAATGAAGGGAATCATTCGTGTTTTGGCCGTCAAGCTTTGCACAGGCTGAGGACCTTTGCGGGGGTTTGAGGGAGGAGGATTACATTTTGTTTCTGCCGAGGAAGGGGTCACGAAAAGTCTAGGGCTCTTAATCCATCTCAACTCCTTTTCGTTGTCATCCGCGTCTCCTTTTCTACACGCTTTTTCTTTTACCCGCCGACACGTTGAATTCACCAATGGAAAACACATGGTGTGCAACATAGCAGCAAGAATCTGATGCTCCCGAGTTTTAATGGATATTCTCAGCCGGCTAGACGCAGACACCATGAAGCTATATTTGCAAGAATTTACTTTAGATTGTCTGTACAGCTGTTAGAGATCCTTAATTACGAGTACTCTTATCCAGGTACCATAAACCTCCAGTCATGGTAGGAAATCCCAATATATTTGGTTATAACTCCTAAAGTCTATGTGAACGATTTTGAATAGTTTTGGGAAGTTATAATATGATAACCGCGGCTGATATCAACCGTTGGCACACTCTACTCTCTGATATTGAAGACACTAATCGATTCTTCGCATTGGGTTCTACCCCGACCTACAGTGAACAGATTATTATTATTGATTATTATTATTAATGATCCATTGATTATTATTACCAAGTTCAACTCCATTGACTATCTTTGGAGTCGCTACTGAGAACATACTCCAGACACAACAGACACGGAGGGAAAGTCACAGTTGGCATAATATTACAGCTATATTATAGCAAGAAAGGCGCTCGCAGTTAGCATCAATCTCTTTAGTAACTAAGAAATCTTAAATTACTGACGCCTCCAAAACTGGCAGGAAACCTCAGTTTGGAATAGCAGGACGATACCCCAGACCATCCAAGCACATTAAAATTATCACATCATGGGAACCGAGATTTAAGTGAACAACGTTGAAACAATGATGCGTTGCATGTGGCGGATATCCTCACTATGCCTCTTCACCAACCTCGTGATTTTTAACTCAGGAAGAAAATGGAACTTGACAAAATAATCAGGTATTGAAGTTGATGTTATAGTCTCCGATCTTTAATTATTTGATAACGTTTTATATTGAGTATTCGAACTTGTAATTTTTCCAACTCCATATATTTATATACAGGGTTTATACTCGAAAAATTTCAGGGATCAATTCTACGACTAGTTTGCAACAAAAAGTGTCTTCTAGCAATTTTTTTTTACCCCGTCAAAACCCTCTTTTTTATTTTCAAGATTTTTTCTTGTTTTCGACCTTGCGGCACTAAAATGGCAATAACTCCCTTGATTTGATAAGTAGATTAAAATCTGAGATCACCGTTGAAAAGAACGCTAAATTTCCTATCTCTCTGATGCAAAAACATGAGCAGTTCCAACAGCTAAAAAATTAGGCCAAAGTCGAAATTTTGAGAAGTTTCCAAAATTTCACTTTTTTAAATCCGCTGTTTGACCTCTTTAACGTTGTGTTTATCAATCCCCGCTTACAGGAAAACTTTCTTAGGATCTTAGCTTTCCAACGGCATAGTCAAACTAATGTTATCACGATAATTATAATTATAGAGGAGAAAATTACGTTTGAATGCAAAAAAACGTGGGTTTTCCCATCAAATCGACGAAGAACTAGTTAGTCGTTGTTTGACGAGTTTGGTATCAACTTCTACATATTTTTGGTCGCTAAATCGATTGGTGGCACTCTTGAACCTCCCCGACTCATTAAAACCTAATTTATCGACACTCCAAACGTTGCTCCGTTATCTTACTCAGAGCCTCGTCATTCTCTTGGGGAGCTCACCTTTGAACACCGTTTCTTGTCGAAGCACGTTTGGTTCTTGAAGGTAAACCAGTAGGAGAATGCAGAAATCTCAGTCAAATGTGAGGAAAGCTACACATCAGTTTTGTGTGAACCTTATTTATTTTTCACTTTACCGAGCAATGCGTGTTGGTTTATTTATTTCTCACTTTACCGAGAAATAATGATGGGTCATCCATGCTCAAATAGTTCTTGAATGAGGGGCAGGTGACCAAATTTCCGGTAGATTTTGACCAAGACTCATATGGCCCACTTTTTTTTTATGTCTCCCAACACCGCAAGACCGGTGGTGAATCAAAGCAAGCCGTGTGGTGAAAATGCTTTTCTCCTCAACCGTTTACCGTTTCGAGAGTATGTTTGGCTCGAGTTTAGTGTTGAAATACTGTGGACATTTACTTTTGCTTTGCTATCTTTATCGGTGCTCGTTTGCCAATTTTACAACGCTACAACAGTTGTCGGTTTCGTTATCAATCATCATTGTGCATATAGTATTATACACAGATAAGTAGCAGTTACTGCAGTAGTTAGGATGAATAAGATGAATCGCTCGGTTGGAAAATCGACAACCGGAGAGGAAAGCGGTGGATGGGGTTTCTGTTGGCTTAGTGGATGGGCGGATCGAGTGTGCAATCAAATTAGTGAATCAGAGAGCGGTAGAAGCGAGATTAGATTTATTGCCTGCGGGTCAGGACCTTGTTCTAAATGAAGATTTTTGGCCATTGAGTCGTGTCATCACGTGGGACCCTTCCTTGTGTACGCTCTGATCTCCAAATGTTGGAGTTCGAGTTGACAAGAGTTTTTCCTACAAATTTTAATATTTTTCAAGCATGAGCATTTTCCAAGACCACCTAGAACGTGGTACCACCTGCTGTTTGTTCAGATTACTACTTGTTTGATTATACAACTGGAAATATATTATAATATAATTATGTAGGTCTGTATATACTATTGGATAAGTTTGGTTTGGAGAAGTATTAATTATATTAACAGCAAAATGCGTGGATTCACCTACAAGCAGTAAGTGCGGCTATTAAAACACAATCTATTTGGATTTGGAGCACATTTCCAGCCATTCCGAAGGAGATTGGTGAACTTTTCGGACTTGAATTTCCGTCCTGGTGCTTATCTCGATAGCGCAACAGTTCAGTGAACGGCTGTCAATCATCAACCGTATTATTCTTTCCCATTATCTCCGACTAGCTCTGGCTTGAGGACCCTTCATGTTATCATGCTCAATTCCTATTAACTCAGTTTAAAATGCCATCTCTGAGCCTTTTCCTCTCTGCACTTCGTTGGAACCAAATTGTTTACTTTCCATTAAGTGAGCTCCATAACCTACCTGTGGCAAGTTGATACCTTCTCTCCCTCCACTTGTAAAAACTGCTTACTTTTTGCGCTGTAAGTTCACAACGAAAGTCAGCTGTATTTTAACCGTCTCAAATTTGTATTTGCTGTTTAATATGCAACGAGGCTGTTTGTTCTCTCTGGTTTCTTTCGGTCAAATATTTTAATGGGCTCAGTGTTGCTTTTAAAGGCATTTTTCATTAAATAGTCAATTAAAAGATCTTTGTTTCATTACGTGAGAGGTGTAGGTACTCACTACAATACTCATCGCTGGTTTTTTCGTTTTAGCCACGTTTCAATAATTATTTATAGCTGAGATATTGAGATTCCTCCGGCATTGATTTTGAGAAAGTGAATTAATTTGCAGAATTGTTTAGGATCTCAAATATTCTGGTTTCAATTATTCCTGCCGATTGGAAACAATGAAGCTATGAAGTGAAAATTTCACGGCTCACAGAAAAGAAGCTCTGGCTACTTTGGGCAGCTACGTCGAAGAAAATTGGTCAATTTGCGATAACCGGCGTGGAACAGACGATTTCTCTCAGCTCAGGTCACACCTGCCGTTTCGTCGAGGTGGAGCGGCGCGTCTGGTTCCGGTGATTTTAGAAGGAGATGTTCGGAAATGCAGATACAGACTCCCAACGCATGCACTTTGCCGTACACCTGCCTTTGTATGCAGGAAAAAGGGTCCATTGGTTGTCTTGCTCTGGAACGAGTCCTCTGAACGTTCACTGCGTGGTCTTTATTCATTGCAATCGATATACGAGAGTTGTCCAAGCAGCCTCTGGTATATCAAGTTTCTGACCTCCTGAAAAGGGGGTCAGTACCATATAACCATACATTTTAGACGCAATCATCCTGCTTCGTATTTGAGGCCTACCTGGGCTGCATTTTTAGCATTAGTAAAAAACCCTACAGGAAGAAGTCTTTATTACTGTCTCATCATGTTTTCCATTCAAGTACGAACTAGGAACTTATGAATCCAAATGGATATCATACAAATGAATCAATATTTGATTCATTCGTATGATATCGATTCGGAAACTGCAGACCTGTTGTCGAGAATTCGGTTCAGCAAACTATTCACCGGGATACGAAAGCAATGAAAGGGTTGAGATATGAGAAGGGGAACTTGTCAGGGCAGGTGATAAATAAAAACGGGAACGGGAAACAATAGGGTTGTGGGAGGAAGTTTTGAATTTTAACTATGAATCCCTACCAATGGTTAGTATGGAGGGGGAGTCAGAGGATGCGATCACGAATCCATTGAAAAGGAGAATGGATAGGGCCAAACGGTAGGGTGAAAATGAACAAAACTCTGAAACATTACAGGCCACCGTTCTGAAGTTTAATTTACAATTATTGTAAAGTGTATACCACTTTATCTAGTAGGACCACTATTATAGTGGTCCTACTAGATAAAGTGGTATAGGTGAACAAGGTAATTATACCTCATTATACTTTTAAAAAAATTTTATAATTATAATTATTTAATACCTTTCCTTGTCAAATTTGTCGCAAAAACTCATTTAATTCCTTTGTACTTGAACAACTTGAAATAGAACGACAAAAGTAGGTACTTTCACATCTAGCAAATGGCATACTTCCTAAAACTTGACTAGATATGTAGGATAACTTCACCAGTTAGTGGTAATACGGGTGGCGGTTCAAATTCATGGAGTGGTGATCGATAGAGCTGAATAATTATTATAATAGAAATACATGAGAATTTAAAGAACCCAAATCGTCTCGAGCCTCACGACTGTTTTTTCTCTTGATGTCCAATGCTGAAAGCTTACTTGAAACAAAACTTAATTGACGTAAGTTCTTCGAGAGTCGTTCTCACGCCGTCTGAAGGTGTTCGAGATATCCTAAGCATCCGACCTTGTCAACAGCGATTATCTAGACTTCTGAGGGCTCCAGAGACGCTGATCTCTCCGGAAACTATTCCATCCTAAAAGGTTACCATCCATTCCTGTGTTTTTTATAATTCTTTTTATTAGACAACACGCCCTCTCGAGAGGTACCGTTAATTCTGAAAGATTTCTGGAGAAATATTCTTGGAATTTCGGAAAAGGGTTAATTCTGATTCTGTTTCTCTTTCGATCGGGACTCTTAAGTCCGTTTTCCTCCCATCTTTCGCATCGCTTGACCGGCCGTTTCCGGATGATTTATAACTTTTCGGCTGAACAATTATCCGAGCATTACGTTATTGGTTGCCGATATCACTCCCGAGAAAGATTTTTCGGTCAGCGAGCATGTTTTTCCGAGAGGGAATGTGCCGGTTGGAGTGTAACGAGGCAACAATGATGAATGTCATTTCACCCCTCACCTTTAAGTTTTATGTTTGCACCATTAAACATTTCCGAAAACGTACTGTTCAACTTAAGACATTCAAGTTCCAAAGACCTTCGGTTCAAATAATCATGCTACGTGTGTCTTTCTTTCACTCTTCTCAGACCAGAAACATACGACTCATCAAAGCTCAAATTGAAACAATAATCATTTCCATCTGCAAACTAATTACGGAAAATGGTATGAATACATTCAAAGGGAACAAGACGGTACAGCTTCTAATTCAGCGGTGAAGTGTTTACGTGACAGTATGGACAAGCTGCCATGAAGCTAAAAGGGCGAAAAGCGGCTAGAAAAGACAAGTGAGAATTTCTGGCGCCTTGGTAAAAGAATCCTGGAATCCTTTCGGAATCCTTTCGGGAGGGAAGGTCCCTAAAACACCTGGAAGAAAATATTGTGATTGTATGAATCATGGTAAATCTGAGTGTGTCCCAAATATGGTTTATGGCACTTATCTGGAAAACTTATTATTTTTCACAGATTCTGTTTTTTGTCTGTTAATTGGGTATAGCCTGGATTGGGTTTGTAATAATACTTATTTTATCTCATCTGTTTCCTTCTATCAAACACATTGTGGTGCAACAGGCTTATCTGAAGTAGTTTATTGGAATCGGTATTGTTCTCAGTCCCTTCGAATTGTAATGACCTTATTGACTAATATAGAGTTTTTTTTTATTTCAGGTGAGTATTCGATTCCCTCATACAAGGAACATCAAGATTTTTACGGGTTACTATGCTAGTTTCATGCATAGTATAATGTAAGTTTACTTGCATAATATTATTATTATTATGTGCTTATATCCGTTGATGTTTGAAATTTTCTGTTTGATTCCGCTTCCTCCACTTGTTTCAAATAAGGGCAGTTGATATTTTATACTTGCAAGCATTATTTGTCTATTGGGGGAAGTTAATAATATTTTATATGGAACTCATTCGTGGCAAGCTTGTTGGGAAGTTTTCCATTTCCAATATACGAAAAGTTGTCACTGGAAGGTCCCTAGCCGTCTATCCCTTCCTAAATCAACACGGTTGTTTGTGAACCTTAAAGGAATTTCACAGGATTTTGAAAATATCTTGATTTCTAGCTCGATTGTGATAACCCAGAAAGTCTTTCCTTCATGGTGCATTTCACTGTTAGAGAGGATTTGTGAGTTGAAAGAGGTAAGCGGGATATCGTTTTTGGCTATCCCATTCCCCGTAAATATTCCTTCAGAAACCAGTCTCCCACCCAATCCATCCACTTGTCATTTTTTCCCTCTATCTCTCTTTTGTTTTTCAATTATTGATGGTGGAATCGACCCAGGCTCTCTTTTCTTTTTCAGATCCGCCCTCCTGAAATCTTAATTCCGTTTCGGTCTTTCAAACTTTCAGTTTGGCTTATTGGCAATTAAAGGGGAATTGAAAACGTTCAAGGCCCGCAGGAGATGCGGGTTGTTGTTCGAGCAGACCCATATCTCCAATACCTACCCAAAAAACGTCTGTAGGAGACCTTCGGTACCTCGGATTAAATCAGATTTCAGTTTCTTTCTTTGTCCCAAACCGTGATACAGATTCATGGGAATACTCATGAATAATTGGAGTGTGTGAATTGATGATGCTTCGTAAGAGAGGTAGGTACATAGATAAACGAGGTGGTTGGAAGGATCACGGGTCGATTGTGGCGTATAGACTGTGAATATCACTCTCAAGCAGGCAATATGAAAAAACGAAGTTTTAAAAAAGTAAGGGGCTCCAATGGGGTAATAACGTGGGCATATGCCCTGGGGGCCTGATATTTAGTGGTGCCCTTCCCAATCAACGCACAGAAGAGGGGAAACATTTTTTTTTTCAAGTGCACTTCTCCCCCTTTTTTCAAGGCCGCATATGGGGACAGTGAAAAAGACCACATGCCCTTCCGAAGGTCGACGAAGGTCTCACGCCATTTCGAGTATCCTTAGATGCCTAATACTCTGGAACAAATGCATTCTGTGACCTTGCAAGGCCTCATCCTATTGTAATCCTCCCATAGAATGTGCCTTCCGCGCTGAAGTTCTCAATGCGTTACTGCAGCTGAAAGTTTCATGGATCCCAAGGCTATCAGTGGATTGAAGCGTCTTTCCATATGTCAAGCATTGCCTGTCATGGAGACTTTGCATTACTTTACAAAAAAAAAAAAAAAGAACTCTGCAAAATTCTCCCACAACGTATTATATTCACACCCTTCTGTCTAGATCACTGCTCTGTATACAATTACCCTGTGAGATGTATAATGGAGAAACTAGTTCAGTGATGGTTATGAATTATTTATATAAGTGATGAATTGTACATTTACATATGATGAAACATTATTTAGAATTAATTTGTATAGGTATAATACTAGGTTTTCTACCCGCACCTACCACAATAAATAATAACATCAAATATCACCAAGTAGCTACCACCAAATTTTGGAAATATCCTTCATCCCGTAGACCCAAAAGTACGAGGTTTGTCCATAAAGTAAGTGTACTGAGGCTGTCACGACCGTAGGGATTATTTTCTTTTACTATGTTGGTTACACAGCCGTATAGCTTTACTCCTAACATTTAAATCAAGACCAGTACTTACGAGTTCAGTACGTTGAAAACTGTGGTCGCATGAATTTTCCTTGGTAAACATGTCGATCGAGTCTGCTACCAAGTGCGAAATCCACGCCGTTATCCGTTTTTTTTCCAGACCATCCGGAGGTTTATGACTCAAAGTTGGAGCAGCGTAAGGGTGAATCATACATCAGCATGTCGTTCCAATGTTCTTACAGGCCCAGCTGATTTGAACAGCACAGGGTTATCAGATATCTAGTTAATTATTAAGTATTAATATTAGTTACTTAATATGAATAACTAATAATAATTAATTATAATTTTTAATCATTAATTATAATTGATAATTAATTAATATACCTACTATTGCCGACGTAGGTAGGTGAGGTTCAAAACTCCAGAAATGTATTGGCACAAATTATTTGTGATTAATTCATAATCTCTATAAACATTTCATTTATCATTTAGTGATTTAGAGAGAAGGGTGATCTGTACAACGAAGACAATAAAACGTCGTGTCAAGAATCTGCAGAATCGACGTACCTTGAAACGCAATCCCTAAAGTGTGACCAAGAATCTCTCTTCAATTAGAAAATCCGAATCTCGGTTCCACGTATTTCCACTTTTAAAATGAAGATGTCTATCTATCAAGAATAACTAAACATAATTGTTTTCTACTATGATTACCTACTTAATTAAGTCAGTAGTAACATATTTTGGTCCAAACTATATACGTCCACATCAATATAGAAGCCGGCTCTAAATAATGGAACTCCTTTCATCTCTGGACCATAGTGAACCATGTTTACAAGGTTTTTGATTCACAATGGGCTCCACCCTGTACAGGGCTTCTTTTTTGTCCGAGATGCGCTTTCTTAACGCGGGACCGCCCCTGACGTTACTTCTCCCGCTTGGAGAACTTGAAACGGAAGTTCGGGGCAAGTAGTTGGCAAGGGCGTAATAAGATTTCCATGTTCACCCCTCAAGAGTTGTGGAAATGGATTCGCCTTGTATTCTGTTGGATTATAAAACTCCTCGCTATCTCTTTCCATTAAGACGGACTTTACATTCATTCTTCAACTCTAGCTTAATTTATAAATCCTGTTGGTTTCTATTCCAAATAAACAATCGTGATATTTCCACATTTCCGAGTAATTTGTTTGGCAAAACTGTAGCAGTGCTCATTAGAAATAATTGAACTCTGTTGTATTCAGCAACCGTGTTGAATACAATAGAAGTTAGAATCATTACTATGAATTCATTAAGTAGTCAGCACAACAGACACATTTCCCACCATAGGTTGTCCGCTACGACAAGTACAAGTGGACTGTTCTGATCCTTCTTACCTACATCAGTTCAGTTTTTATCACTTCATTGCTACCTTACACAAAGTAGTTCATAAATCACCCTTGGTGGCCATTGTTGTACAGTGGCGACCATATACATCTGCATAACTGGCAGATTTGCAGTTTTGGCGTTAGATGATATGCTCACTAATAAAACATTTCTCGTATATTTTGGATTTTCCTTCTCTGCCAGCTCGGATTTCCTTGTTCGCGATTCTTACAAGTTGCCAACCACGGGCATCGAAGTGTCGGATTCTCTACCAGATATTTCTGGTTCCAGCTTCTTCCAAATATTGAGATGCTCAGTTTAATTGTATCCAGGATGGGCCAGTTTATGTATTTGATGGAATACTCCCCCAGGTAGAAGAACGAAAAATTGGATGATTCTATGGTAGGTATTTCAACATTTTATAAAAGTGAGCGTTCTCACGCTGCGGCTTTTTACTCCAGTACTGACCTTTGTTTTTGAATTTAATCTCAAGTTATTTGGGTTATCTGGTTAAGTTCGTGACGTCTTTCGTCCTGGGACTCCTCTCTGCATCGTTCCCGAAAAATATTTTTAATCGCACAAACTATTGGAGCTATTTTTCTTTCCCAGCTTGGCTATCCCATACCGCGTTCCTTGTTGCTCAGCTTTCCTCCACATGTCCAGGACGGTAGATTGCCCCGCGACCATCCTGTCCTCATAAAGTCTTTTCCGAACATTCTTCGGCCCCCGGCCTGTGGGAACCCAACGATCCCTTTGTCGTGGAAGCGGATACCCCAACGAATACCCATCTCCTTTTAATTGGAGTTTCATGCGAGATTTACATTTTATTAAATGTCGGACGTTTCTTTTCTCGAGCTCCCTCTTGTACTAATACCCGCCCTTGACATTTAATCTAACGTTTTTTTTTTTTTCGTTTTTACGAGTTTTTTCTGCAATATGTTGCCTTCTGTCTCTCAACCTTCCCCTTTCGACTACTTTCAATTCCAATATTCTTCTTTTTTTTCCTATCATGGAAGTTATATCCGTCCATATAGTGTATATGGCTTCATATCAGTAGAACATACTTTTTATATTTTCAAGTACGAATCAGATTGGTTCAGAATAATGAGTTATTGCACAAAAAGGATGCATTCTTCTTAGAGCATTGTATATAAAGGTAAGAGGGCTCATAAAAATATCATATCCTTTCCTAAAGTACAAATATCCTTTCCTTAACAGGTAAAAGAAAAACGTGATGAACGGAAATGAGTTAACCTATCATTTTATTATGGTTTGTATGTATGGCGGTAAAACGTTTACATCATGGTTACTGGGACTCCGTGATATTATTTATACCCAAAGGCAAAACGTCCATTTCGTGAAAAGGACCTCATACCCTCTGCGCCCCGAGCGAAATATCCTAATTTGAATTTTTTCTTCACTCCTTGTTAGTACGTCTGTGCTATTGAGACCCATGCTCGGTGGCCATTATTACCATAATATTTCTCCATTCCGATGGTATTCGCAACGGGAAACGAAGGAATATTTATCTGTTAGCTCTTTCAGAACTTCCTTGCCGTTCGCCGCGTCGTTGTAATCCTTTCTTCGCAAGTTTCTCACGGGATCTTCCGTTAACAGGAACCCCCGTAAAAACATTTTCATAGCCGCTGCCAACGAAGGGCTATCATTCTCAAACAACACGTCTTTTGAGTGACATAATTATTCATCAAAATTTATGTAAACCTTCGAGGACTTTTTGAATAATTATAATGATGACGGCATTCATTCAGGACTGTGTTTCATTGCTTTGGTTCTCCACTCTTCGAAATTATTAATTGCTGTTACTTGTTCGCCCGATTGAAACTCCTTCGTTAAGGTTTTTGCTGAACACACAACCTTACAAGACAAGTTCGAATGTATCACGAATGTAGTGTCTTAATGTACTTCTATATTCCTTCACGACAATTGATCACTATATAAATACGAATCGGGTGACAGTGTGACTGTGCAGGCGAGAATGGGAAAGCTAACTCTTACGTTCTATTTAAAACGCTCTACTATAACAAACGTTTACGACCACGGCGGTTCCTTTGAAAAGACTAACCCCAAGGGCTCAAAAAATATTCCAGGAACTTTCACTCACTTTAGTCGTAATTTCCTGATCTAATGGACCAAGAGAGCTAAAATTTCTGACAGAGCTAAAATTGAGTGTAGGACCTACAAGGTAGCTCCATGAACGACGAGCTGTGCAAAGACCTACAAGACCTATAGGAAAGTGAAGTTTTTTATAGAGGATTTATTAGACCTTTGTAAAAGCAAGCATTAATGATTTCAAATGAAGGTTCATTATCTTTGTTGTGAAAGAAAATTACATGTAGCTATCTTCAGCATTTTGTGTAGTGGGAAACAGCTGTTGATATACCTGCTTCATTAACTACGAGTACCTCATTGTTACTACACTAATTTTATGCATCTACTATTATGTAGTTCCAACACCGTTCATTCGCAGGATTCAATAACCAACGTAATAACAACCGCCAAGATATCACAGAGAGGAGTCAAAGCCGCAGCGGTGAGTGGCCGAGACAATTTACGGGCACACGCCCCCCCGTACCGGCTTTGAAAGTGGGTGCGAGATTTACTTCCGCTCTTGGAAATTTATAGCGCCACGGGGACGTCATTACACTCTTTTTGTTGGCAAAGGCTTCCTCTCATTCGCAACCCCCCCGTAAAACTACAAGTTCGAATCCGAGCCCCGTCCTCGAAGGTTTTTTCTTTCACGGATAAAACAGGGAAACATTTACTTTTTATTTTACCCCCTTTCCCATTACCGAAAAAATCTCATCTCCCCCCTTTTTTGGCCTCGAGAAACATTTCTTTTAATCCACGGGTTTGGAAACTGCGGTCTGGAGGAGATGAAAAAATTTTCCTTTTTTTTTTCTCGAGGAAAACCACTCTATAATATTCTCGGGATCCTGTGCAGTATAAAAGGATATTACATTGTATCAATAGGTTGCAATTCCGGCAACAACAGTGTAGTAGGCTACAAAACCACTATATTTAAGTCCATTTCAAAGGAAGAGGAAAAAAGCTGAGTCGGATTAAAATCATACTTTGTGTTGATTTGCCTTCATTTCGGCCGCCGAGTTGAGTATTCATGATCTCAGTCCTAATAGTAATAAATAAAAGCGAATCTTCATTCCCACGTTCACCTATTACTTGCCGCATTTGTGAACTCGCAGCAGTTACATACATTACTCTCCCATCCATACTCCAAACACTTTAAGCATGTTGGCGGTATCATACCATAATGGTTGTTGATAATATTCAATCATTGTAATGGGTCCACAAAACTTCAAATGAATATCCAAAATTATTTGTTGGATAAACAGAGTAAGGGAACGAAATTTCAGATGAACGGATAACTATGACAGGTATTGCACCTCGGCTTTTTCGAGCATCCGCGGGGAAAACCTCATCAGAATTATTTCAGATGAGAAATTTTGCCTAGGATCAGTCTACGAGTATATCTCAAAGACAACGATCGGTAAAGATGGAAACAGTCCAGATAGCATTTTGAAGTAAACATACATAGGTAGGTAACTTAAAACTTGAGTCCAACTTCATTGTGAGCACTATAGTAACTATAACTGTTATTTTTCATAGCATTCAATCGACACACACAGTTGATCAGTATGGGAATGGTGGTAGATAACGTATCATATAAATGCCGATATAAACCTTGGTATGTCTAAGATTCTATCCATTGGGTTAATATTGTATATAGTATATTAGTAGTATATTATACTACTTGAATGAGAAGGAATGCACTACAAAAGAACAGCGGTTTATAATGTGCCGTTTACAAATGCCATTATGTGCAATTCAAATAATTGATCTTTACTTCGCTAAAAACGCTCTTTGAATCACTCCCTTGCTTAGACTTTCAAGTTTCCTTCCTAAAAATTAACGGGAATACTAGAATAGTTCTCTTTATACTCTTATGTCTTGCCAAATTGTGATCCTCAAGTTTCAAATGCGCTTCAATGGATAGAACGCTATATTCAATTATTCAGCACAGCAACGGAATAACAGGGGCTCTTCGAAATACTTTGATGAAGGGCTTTGTGTAATAACGGTACCGAGGCCCTTGGTAATCCCGACGTCTCCATGAAAGATTTTAATTTTTTAGCAGGATGTCTCCCCACACAGAGCAATTTACCCTTCGTTTCACTTTTACCTCGTACCTTCAATTTTTAACTTTATGCGCCTAGTTAACATTGTCGCTTGCTCTTTTACTTTCAAGATAGCAGAGCTCATTTTCTTCAGATGCCTCAAAGTTTCTCTCGAATGGTTTTTTTCGGTTCATGGAGTGTTAATGTTAATGATTCTAAAATACACTTTCAGTCCCCTCAATACTTCCCTTTCCTTTTTTGTTGTTGAAATCCGTGTTTTCGCCTCCTGTAAGTTGTTCAGTGTGAAAACAGATGCGAGATTTATTTTGAGAGCTCCACTCCGATACAACTTTTTTCCTTTTCCCCTCTCTTCTTCCAATGGTTTGAAGAGTGTTTTGTTCCGAGGGAGGAACCAAATCCAAGTTTCCATCCAAGAAACTTTTCCATGTTCAATGCAGCCCTCTTAAAATGAATCGTTAAAAGCAATGCTGCGCCACATCTACACCATTCAAACTGTTCGGCCCCTTGGCCTCACCCGGATTGTTCAGTAGGTACTATAGGTCGGAGAATGGTTGCAGAGAGCTAGACTAGACCTGAGGATTGCCCTTGATCCACTGAAGAGGCGGACATAGTTCTATTCAGATGGCTGTGCATCAGAAGCAATCTGGGGGGTCCTTCTTGGTGTTGGTGAGTTCCCCCTTTTGTGTGTGTTTTTTGAGTTTAAGAACATTACGTCTGAAGCTTGTGTTCTGCTATCATTTTTATATGTTACTCGTCTTATAGCTAACTGTTCTTTTTCTTGTACATAATAAAACCTCGTTAATTGAAGTCGTAGTGCTCTCTAGTTCTCCCGGTAAAACATTGGTGCCGACACCCGGGGACTAAAGTTGTGAAAACTGTGTGAAAACTGTGAAAAAAGTGTGTATAACTTCGTCCTCATGGTGTGCTAAGTTTCAGTACGGTTTGTCCGGGAAACCGACTAGCTAATTTACGTTTATATTGTTCATGTTTTCAATTTGTACTAATCTATACCTGTTCTTCGTTCGGGAAGTTTCCTTTTTTTTCTGGTCTTTGGGGTTACTTTGTATTTTTTCTACGTTCATCATGGCTGATGAAAATGATTTACAGAGGATTGAAGTGCCCGACGGGGCTGTTCAGGACTTGAATGCTACCGATAAACGGATTGTACGTTCTCTACAACGTTGGTCAGGTAAATTGATTTCATTTCGGGGATTTGAAAACCCCACCCGTGAAGTGCGTCAGTTCGCCAATGAACTCCTAACTGAGGGGAAGGAACTCCTCACGAAATTATCGGACAGTTCAACAATGATGTCTGATCTTTGTGATACATTGATCGATAGCACTGTGTGTCTTTTGACGAAATTCGGATCAAAACTGGCTCCCGAAATAGTTCAGCATAGCTCCCCACGAGAGCTTGACGAGTCTGATGCCACTGTACGGGCTGTCAAACATCTGAACATTATGATATCCTCGGTTCCGACCTTTGATGGGGATATAACCAAGTTTGGTTCCTTCAAAAGGTTGTTTGATCAGGCTGTGCATTGTGTTCCAAATCTGCCAGACGAGATTAGGTTGAACTCTTTGCTTTCTAAACTCGAGGGTGATGCGAAAACTTTCGCTCTACAGCTTGGAGGAACTACGCAGGACTACGCCACAATTTACAATGCTCTTTGTGCAGAAAACTCAGGTAAATACCGATTAGCCAAATTCACGTATATGAATCGTACCATGGTACCTGTTGTAAAAAGGCGAGAATCTGGACAGCTTGAACGATTTCTTCGTACTGCTCGTTCTTGGACTGATTCTGTTGTCACCCTACCAACTGAAGATCCACTTTCGTTTGTTCTATTTGAGGAGTTGTATACCAGATTGCCTCCTACACTAACCGAAGCCTTCAACCGGCAAGAAATAGAGCCAAATGATCGCATACCAACACACATTGATCTTCTCAATTTCGTGGAGAGGGAGTTGAACCTGTTGCATCTTGTACCCCATCCTGGGCATTCATCAGCCTTTGAATCCTCACAGCCTATGGCTACAGCAGGATCTACTAGATCTTTCCCCACTCATTCTGGATCTAAACATCGTGTTGAGCCTGGCTTCCGTCAACCTAGTGGCCGTTTTCGCTGTCACTATTGTGCACAAGACCATTTTTTGTACAATTGTCAAGAGTTCAAGGACCTACCTCCCCGCCGCCGTCTCGAATATGCTGAACTGAGTGACCTCTGCCTGAACTGCCTATCCCACCGTCATCACACTCAACAATGCCAAGCCAATCGAGTTTGCAACAGGTGCTCCCAGCGACATCACTATCTCCTTCACAATGAACAGCCCAACCTTCCTCGATCTTCACCACTGCCTCAATCTCCTAGAACTCCGTCTACGCCGCAACAGACTGGTGCTCCAGAATCCATGGCTAGGGCTGGGAATAGGCAAACTTCACCCTTTAGGTCGCGGCCCCTCTCCCCAACTGATTTATCTAGGTCTGGGAGTCATTTTTGTCATCAGAGTGAGCTTAGGTCCCCAAGTCCCACTGAACGCCGTGGGCATTATAGAATGTGCTCGCCTGATAGGCTCTGTGAAACCACTTCTCCTTGTAGTTGGGAGTCGCCTAGATTTTTAAGTAGTTCAGGGGGGAATAATGGGGGGAGGATAACAAGTGGGTCTCATAGTTCTAGAGGCGTTCATTCCCAGAACAGGTCTTCCTTTTCAGGTGGATTGGGTGGTCGCTCCAGGGATAGCTCTGGGAGTGAAATCTGAAGGTCAAGCGGCTCCAAAAGCAACTCCTCTGGTTCTGTTGGGTCTTTTTATAGGTCTAATTTAGGTAGAGTTTCAAACTTGAGGCGGAGTTTTTGGAGTGTCGCTGGTAAGTTTGGTTCTGGCAGTTGTTCTTCCGACCTATTTGGTAGGATGTTAAGTTCTAAGTTTAACGGTAGTGTTCCAGCCGTTACTGGTTCTGGATGCGTAGTACCTAGTTCTGGCTGTGACGAGACCTCCCTAACGTGTGGGACGGGCTCATTGCACATACAGTCAGATAGTTGTACTATAGCATGCGGGGGCCAGTCTGTGCAGAGCGAACCCCCTCACGTAGGTCCATCTTCGGACTCGCTCTCATTTATTGGACCAATTGTTGGGGGCAATAGATCTCCCTGTTCTGGTGCAATCAAAATCCCCATCATTAGTGCTGAAAAATTGGTCGATGTTGGCCCCAATGGGTCAAAATTGTTCTCTGCTGTCACTAGGTCATCCATTAAGTATAATATGGGTAACAGTCTACTCCCTACTGCCATTGTTCAGTTCAGCCACAGCCAAATCGGAACCTTTGAGGCTCGCGCGCTCTTGGATTCCGGTTCTGAAGTGAATATTGTTTTTTCCCACTTTGCCAGAAAAGTGGAGCTTCCCTGCTTTTCAACTAATGTTACCCTCACAGGAATGGGTAGAGGTTCTCAATTGATCTCACAAGCTACGACAGCCTCAATCCGTATAGGGCCCAGTCATGTGGTCCCTTTTAGTGCTCATGTTGTTGATCAGTGCGTTTCAATACCTTCAACTTCTGTTAACCCAGCTCGTTGGCCTCAGGTGATGAGAAGGTTTGCTCAGTGGGCTGATCCTCACTTTTACAAAAGAGGGCCTATTGACCTTATTCTTGGGGTAGAGATATTTGCTAGGCTTGCTCACTCTGAGCATTCCTCCCCTGAATTTATTCGACCAGTAAATGGCTCTCCTTGGCTCATCAAATCCGATCTTGGATGGTTGGTTCTCGGTGGGTCTACAGCTGCTGTTAGTGATGCTAGAGTGCGTTTTCATGACCGAGTTTTTGTTCAAAAGTTTGATAGATTCTCCCCCCCAAACTCCGTTTCGAAGCATTCTACTCCCTCCAATGATAGAGATGTAGAGCTCACCCACACCACTCAAATTCGTTCTGCTTCCTCTATACAAGTACTATCAGTTCCCAAACCGCAAAGACCTGGTGGTGCTAGACCTTATAGAAGGTTGCCCTCCATAGCACATTTTGAAACCCCATCGCCTTTGCTTCATAGTACTCCTTTGGAGTTGTCTCCCAATATTTCCCCTCCTACTCAAATTGTTCCTCTCAATTCAGTCTCCTGCTCGTCCTCTAACTCAGCCAGTTCACAGTCAACTATTCTTAGAAATCTGTACTCAGTCACACCTCCTAGCTCTCAAAATAGCAGTCTAATCAAGTTCTTTGTTCTTGCTCGCTCTTCAGTTACCCCCACTGGTTCTGTGATCACTCCCTCTCGCTCATCGTTATCGTTCATTTTGAACAACTCACATTCTCTTTCTGTTCAATTTACCTCGCCTTCAGCGGATCTTAGAACTGATGAGCTTTTAAGAAAAATGTTCGAGCTTGAGTCAGTTGATGAGGTCATGCCCTGGACTCCAGCTGAGTTTGAGGCCGAGGAAAATTTTATAAATAATGTTCGTCGCAAACCAGATGGACGCTATGTAGTTCCACTTCCCTTCAGACAACCTCCTAGCTCTTTAGGTCAGTCTCGTCACATAGCATTAAAGCAATTCCATCGCCTTGAGTTAAAACTATCCAAAAATCCCAATCTTCGTTCAGCTTATGTTCAGTTTATGAAGGAATATTTAGATCTAAGACACATGCGGCCTATTGCTCCCCCTTCTCCTTCAGTACCACATTATTATATCCCCCATCACGCGGTTCATCGTCCTGACGATCCCCCTGACAAGATTAGGGTCGTATTCAATGCTTCTCAAAAGACTTCTTCAGGACTCTCCTTGAATGACATTTTACATGTAGGCCCAAAATTGCAGCCTGATATTTCCAATCTGCTCACCCGTTTTCGGTCTTTCAAGTTCGTGTTCATTGCTGACATAAAAATGATGTTCCGTCAGTTTGAACACCCCCTGTCAGATCACGAGATGTTAAGAATAGTTTGGAGGGACTCCCCGGACCAGCCTTTGCAGGACTTTGGTCTCTGTACTGTAACCTATGGTACTGCCAGTGCACCGTTCTTGGCGAACAGAATTATGCGCCACTTGGCTGAGGAAGGACGTACGCAATTTCCTCTTGGTGCAAAACTTCTTATGGAGCATACTTACGTTGATGATGCACACGGGGGGGGAGAAACTCTTGAATTGGCTCTGGCTGCTCGTGATCAGCTGATTGAATTGCTTAGTACTGCGGGCCTTGAGCTCAGGAAATGGGCTTCGAATTGTTCTGATTTACTCAACAGTATTCCCCCTGAATTTCGTTTAGGCCTATCAGAAACGATAGATCTTTGCTCTGAAAATGATCAACCACTAAAAATGTTGGGTCTTGCTTGGCGGCCCAGCACTGATTCTTTCTTGTATAAAGTTCCTTCTACCCCTCATGTTCGGACTAAGCGTCAGCTGGCTAGTGAGATTGGACGAATTTACGACCCTGTTGGATGGGTAATGCCAGTCTCTGTATTTGCTCGTTGTATCCAGAGGGAGGTTTGTCAAGCAAAGTGTCAGTGGGATGACCCCCTTCCGTCCTCTTTGATTTATGATTGGTCAAAGATGGCTCAAGATATGGACTCCCTCTCTCAAATCAATTTGCCCCGGCATGTTAGTTCATCTGACCCTGAGCAGTGGCTGGTTGGCTTTGCCGATGCGTCTGAAAGGGCATATGCTGCCGTTATTTATCATGTCGGGGTGTCCTCTGGTGCTTCCACAGTTCGCATTGTCATTGCGCGCGCCAGAATTGCGCCAATTAAGACCGAATCCATCCCCCGCTTAGAACTCCTTGCTGCTGAACTCTTAGGAAAGACCTTCTCGAAAATTCGTCCTCTTTTTGAGCATGTTCCAAATGACCACATTTTGGCTTGCTCTGATAGTACTATAGCTCTTTCTTGGATTACTGCGGATCCAGCCCCCTTATGGAAAGTATTTGTTGGCAATAGGGTTTCAAGGACTATTTCCCATCTTCCCAGGTCTCATTGGTTTCATATTCGTTCTGAGGATAATCCTGCTGATGTGGCCTCTAGGGGCATGCTTCCTCATCATTTGGTTTCAAATCAATTATGGTGGAGTGGCCCACATTGGCTTTCACTCAATCCTAAAGAGTGGCTCATTCACACTGTCAGACCAGAATTAAATTCTGACGAGGTTTGTTCGGAAATCCGTAAATCAGGACTTGTAGCTGTGGCCCGAGTGGAGAACGACCTGGAATTTGAGGAAAGATTTAGTAACTTTGAACGTCTTCGTAGAGTGACTGCTTGGATTTTGAGGTTCTGCACAAACTGCAGGTCTAAATGTTCACTCACTGGTCCATTGTCAACAGCAGAACTCAAGGCAGCTGATTATTCTCTAGTTCGTCGGGCTCAACGCCGACAATTTTCTGAAGTTCATGCTGCCCTTGATAAGAATAGGCCACCAACTAAGCTGATGAAGCAAATGGCCATTTTTCGATCTCCCGACGGTCTTATTCGGGTTGGTGGCCGTCTCCAGCATAGCTCTAGTTCTCCCGGTAAAACACAAACGAAACAAGGTTCGTGTGGCGGAGCTGGCGGATATGAAATAGTTCTATATCTACAACCATTTGGAGTTGACCACAACTCCTAGTATTTTTATGAACAGACCTATGTAGTTACAATCCTAATTAACCCAACTGACAATGATACTTTATTCTACTTCAATTGGATCGTTACCTACGTTATTATTTATTTGATTTGTAATCGGCCGGTAATTCAGTTGGAATCTTGCCGATACTATCACTGAGCTAGCTATCGGCTACTCAAGCGCTTTTAATTTTATTTCCGGATCCTTCGTATACATTGAAACGTACAACAAAATCTTCGTGTTGGCAGACCTCAATTTGAATTCGTTGAGGTGTCCCTCGACTAATCATATAACCCTGAGTGGCGGAAGCACCGAGAAGGGGATCTTGGCACCCAATCGCTGAGTCAGGACCTGTGGGACAGAATCAAGTTCGACGCTCCTTCAATTTTTCTGGAACCTTTTTTTTTCAAGCTCGTCATCGCCTTGGAAGAGCGTACGCGGAAGGAGCGTTATGGGAATAGGTCGATTCATTTTTCATGCTCCTCACGGCGTTCGTGTGACTAGAGTTGGGCTGAAGAGATTCGTTCAGCGCTCAGCAATGAATTTGCATCGGCCTCTACATAATTACTCCTGTCCCACAACGGCCTGATCATCATTCTGAATCTCCGGTAAAAGAAACGTCTGTCATTCTACGGTCATTTCGTCATCCTCCCATACAAATTTTACCCAGAACAAAACGTTTGATACAAATGATCGATGATTTTGAATTCGTTATTGGTAATGAATATGGAAACCTAATTTACTAATGTATACTTCATGGTGTTCGTATATAGACCCCCTTGCTTGTCAACTAATTTTCAAGTAAAAATGTCTTTTACAACTTCATCATACTTCAAGTTTACCTTTGCACCAGGCCTTTTAATGTTTTTCCATTTACAATTTTGTTCATTTGAGGCATGTGGCCACGTTTCCATATTTGTGTTTTAAAACTGCAATGGGCCGAATTATGAAACACACACCAACACCGTTGAGGAGGGTCAAAGACGTGGTTATTCTTCGTCGAGTCCGTTGGTTAATTTTTCATAATAATGATCTAAAACCATGTACGATTTTTAAAATCAGTATGGTAGGGTGAGAGACCCGAATCTTGATCACTGGTGAGGAATTTGAGTTTCAAAGAGAACGACTGGCTGGCGCCCTAACTTTTCATCTTTATTGGAATTGAAAAGTAAGCAATTTGCATCTGTAGCAATCAATTATAAATTCGTGTTAGATGACAGTTGTCTCCTTGGCGATTAAATTCGTATTTGTTGGGGCAATTCATTAAATAGTCAACGGCATTTTTTTAAAGACACATCTCGTCAAAAACGCCCAACGCGATGGCAAAACTGAACGGGGTCCTTGAGCAAAGGGGGCTGTAGACCTGATTGATGGCCTAGGGTAGCTGATTGGGAATTGATTAGAAAATTGATTGATTGGCGGGCACGAAAGAGGGGTGATCTTTACATTGAGGCTGGAAGTTGTTACGACGTAAGACTTCCTTATTATGTGCATCCCCTCCTGTGGGTAATCATTTTCTGCTCCCGCTTATTATTACACCGCAGCAGATCAATATCAGTTATTGCGAAGATCATATATCAAGGTAGATAGGTATATTTATTATATGTTGAAAGTTTATGTACCGCTTTGGTGTGTTATGGATCAGTAACGAGGCTGAGTGATGCTCTATCACAAGTCGAGTTCCTACAATCCGTTCGACAATGTTCAAAAATCATAACTACAATGAGAAGTACCTACCCCATTTCTGAAGACAGACGATAGTATTTCACTATACTACTAAATCCTACACTCCACACAAAATTCGGTATCAGATCATCACAAAAATGAGTTTCGTGTGAAAAGTAGCAGCTTTTTTTTTCTTCAGCCATTCTACTCCAAATCGATTAATCAAATGGCAATACATTACATGTCTATAACTTTGAATGAAAAATTGGATATAATTAACATTTTCGTGCATTCTGAAACCATACCTTTCCACAATTAGGCATCTGTGCATATGAGATAATATCTCATATGCACAGATGCCTTACATACATATTATGTAAGGTTGTATGATTTATTGCTACAATAGATATCTAATTATTGCTTTCTTAATCATTACATAGATAGGAAAGTACATAACATGTGGTGGATGCAATAGTGCAGTGCAGGCGAATTGATGAAAAAAGTCTCGATTTTCGGCATGACCCTCTCTGTTCCTCCTTGATTATACTGGGATTTTCTCATTGAATTTATGGGTTGAGGGTAGCGTTGAGGACAGTAATTATTGTTGAACAGTTAGTTATTAATTCGCAAAGAGCCAGTTACAAATGAATCGGTAAGACTCGTTCAATATAACTTTTCGTATTAAACAATCACAGAATGGTTCACGCATCGTAGGGCATATTGAACAAGACACCCGAGGGAACCAATTCACACCTCGAGCCAAACGACCAAATAAATATAAAAACGAACGTGGGAAGAAAAGAGAAAGAGGTGTTCGAGGGTGGATCCATAATCCGATGTGCGGCGAGGAAATGCTCAACACGAGCAGAAAAACCCGAGTATTGATGAACCCGCTCATTCGCAACTCCCGCCCCGTGAAGTATTATTTCTTGTCCTCTTTTTGTTTCAGTCCTCTGATCGAGTTATTTCCCAAACACACTGGGGCCTCGCACGGAATTTCGCTTTCAATCCATCCATCCGATTGATTGGGGTGATAGTATCTGTAGATGAACGTGCTACGAGTCCAAATGGTGGGGAATTGGGTTCTGTTTGTTGCGTCGTGTTAGAACAGGCAGACACAAATGTATTAACTTTCATGAATCGACTTGAAGGCAATTCAAAGCCGTTTGGAGCAAAATCAGAAGTCCCTTTCAATTTTTCACAACACTAACCTACAAACATGAAACTTCATACTGTTAGTCGCAAGGGACGCTTTTTTATTTTCTTCTCGTTGTTTTATGGATAACCCCAGTAGAGGCAGGTCTAATACAGAATGTCACGCTAAACTCGATTATGCCCTTCGACGTTAAGGTATAAACACTAGAAAAATGTGAATATTATCGCCTTGTTCCCTTACATGTTTATCACTTTTTCGTCATTCCCATTTTGGACTGCTTAGAAAATTGAGCGGAGGTAAATAAAAGATTGGACATCACTACATCAAATGAGGACTTGTTGAGAAACAAGGAACGATTTTTCATCTAACTGCTGATACGACTGATGCATAATACCATGGGTCTGACGTTTATTATTCAAATTTATATCGTGCCATTGGACGGTGGGGTCGTTGGAAGATGTTGTCGACTTCCTATACCAGGAAAGATATTTATCACGATGGGCTTTGAAGTGGGTTAATCTGGATCCCTAACATATGTCCACAACTTCTGGTTTCTTGCGTTAAGTCGCTTGACGACTATTACTGTGGGAAAACATTGGTTAATCATGATGAAAGACTTTTCTTTGGAAAGTGAACCTAGAGGTGTTACCAAAATACACGGCTCTACAATGAACGGCCCATTTTCCCTGTTGTCCTTGGGGACAATCTCAACTTTTTCCTGGAGGACCGCCTCTTCATAGCCGGCTGCATTAGTATTATCCGTCATACCAAATTCCCGTGACAACTGGAATAATTAGACATCTTGGTGTAAAAGTTAGAACACTGACAAAAGCAACACATCAATTACATGCGGCTCCAAAAGTGATCTAACAAACAAAAATACTTAGTACGAATCAGTCGAACGTGGATGTCGTTGTAATTCAACAAGCTTGGGGAAAAGTCACACTCGACCTTTTGTAGGCTCAAACATACGAATACTTTCTTCTCAAAACAAATGGGTGGGTACCAAGTAGTGCTGCCCTCACTTTCCTGACTGATTAAGCCTTCTACCCATTAGAAGAAGAAGAAGAAGAAGAGCATCGTTGTAAATAATAAATCATGTACTTGATTACATCTGGCTCTAGAATGGAACAGAGGGATGGTGGGTCCATCATTTCAATAACGCAGATGGTCAGCGTAACTTCCCACCTGGCTGAATGTTGCATTGAGCTCAAAAGCCTTCACGGCACAGCGGATTTGATGGACGCAAACAAATCATTAGTTTTTGTTGCATACAGATCATCATGGTTCTGAATCCTGCAAGAAAATAGATAATTTACTGACTAATGGTAGGTATGGGCACCAATACATAAACCTGTACATACATATCATAGGTGGGTATAATTCTCATCCTTAGGGCGTCTCAATGGTTTCCCCTATATTTAACTATAGTTTAAAGGAAAATTCAAGCTTCATAAATCAGGTCAAAGACTCCGACAATTCTAATGGGCCAACTTATAACTTAAGATTGCGAAGTCATCTCATGTTCCCCCAATGTCTTGCTAACACTTTCGTTATCCCTCGTCGTATTTTCCCCCTCAGTTCTTCGGCTTACTACATTATCCCTCGCTGGCTTCTGCGGCAATCTGTTAATCGAAAAACCCTCTTAATACTCCTGTCTGCTCTGGACGGGGTCCCTGCCTTTCGACCTCCTGCCACCTTCATCATCATCTTCTAGCCTCTTTAGTGCCTTTTTTGAGTGTTGTCATCAGTAGGTAAGTTGTGCATAACCAGCTGCCCTGGTTCGCCGTTTCCCGCTTTACAAGATTGGTCGTATCAACCTACCAAACCCCTTGTTGAGTTCGAAGTCACCAACGTCAGTTCTTCTACTCAAACGCATTCTGGGAACTGAATTCCCTTGGAACACCATCATTATCTATATAACTCGACTTGTGGGTGGGGGGAAACAAGTGTATATTTGGAAAATACGTACATTTCTTGCCGTTCCTCCACCTATTCATCTCGTCGTAATGACCGTGACTGTACGGAAATTACAATGAAGAAAATATAAAAATACGATAACTTGGCTTGTGAATTCAAAAACAAATAAGATAGCAGATAACTACTAATAACTAACAAACTAATAACAGAGTACCTACATTAAGCTGCGCCTATTTAGTAAATATCCAAACGAAAATAAACTGGGAGAAACCCATAGCCTAAGATAGGTATTAACATCCTAATTCACGTTATTGATGTTTCTGATCCCATCCCTATTTTACACCTACAGCAGAAACACTAAGTACCCCACTACACTAAGTGTACCTAGTTTTCTGGTGTGGGTGTAAGACAGGGAAGTCTTCATTCATATTACACACGATAATTGTATCAACACTTTCTCTAAGCTCTCCCCTAACGGTAGGGGTTACCCGGCGTACATAGACTCGGTGTTCCATGCAATATTGATGTCGCACCATCACCCTCTAACCAAATCCCCTCAACACATGCTGAAAATTAAATCTTTTAAGCGCTCCAAAACAATGAGAATTGCCGAAAAAAATCCCTGAAAGCATTTTAACGGCCTACCGTCATCTGATGACCTGAGTGGGGAGGAAAGGAGTTTTGAAATATCTGGACTTGGAATAATAAACGGGGTTTTATGTTATTCTTCCAAGAATAGCGTTACTTATTGGATGCGATATCAGCCGCGCGATGTATTTCATCCTATTTTTCTTCTAGGCAAAGATCCAAAAGTCGCCCCTTTCTTCCTGGAATAAATCAGTTTGTTTCTGAGGAGTAAAACTCGAAAATCTTGAGAGAACTGAAGAGTTGAGATTGTGTCGAAGGACGCAGGATGAAAGTCTTGGCGGACCTGAGCCGCAGCTGTCCCGAGAGCGGCAGGTGTTCCTCAACATCTGCTCAGGACATTCCTTCTGGTCTGCTTTCATTCATATAGGTACCTACACTTCCCGCCCGCCTGTCGACCTACCTGTGGGGGTACAGGTAGAACTGCGTCGTTTTCCGCCAAATCAGGCCTCAACTTTCTACATTGCAACCGATCCTGATGTTTCTTGATGCATTTGCACGATTTTATTGTTGATTTCATACATTCTAGTAGAATAATCATTCTACATTAATGGCTTCTAGGTTGCATAATATTGGGAAGCGTTGTTGACGTTGTCTATGAGCTATCCATAGAATGAAAAGTTATCAACCTCACAAGGACAGTAGTACCAATCCTTGATCGCGAAAAGCATAATATATTGATATATCATAAATATGAGGATTCGAGTTTGCATGAGGGTCTGTGAAGGCTGTTCTCTGCCCTTGAGAATATAAAAAATCCACAGCATGCAACCAGTTTGAGATCGGATATCACAATTCTGACTTCGCCATCGTGTTCAGCGTAAAAAAAGTTTAAAATAAGGTGTACCTTGTCAGACTGTTTCATTTTCGGAATTTATGGCTTATCTCCCCCCCTTAAAACTCCCCAAAAACCCCCTTAGAGTCGCCCAATTCTGATTCGATCGATGTAATATCCAGGATCGGGTAGTAGGTACATTTTGTTCCAAGGAGTTGATATTGGAATATTATTATTAAAAAAAAGTATGGCCCCGAGTAAGAAACTAAGCTGATATTGCTCCGGTGGAGGAATAGGGGCTCAGATAGTCTTCAACATGGAGGCTGATAAGCGAGGTGGTGTAGCCAAAGAGGAAAAAAAGAGAAAAGAAAGATGTCTCCTTGATACGTTGGCTGTTTCGATACTTTGCCCAAGGAAGACCTCCAATATCGCTTTCTGAGCCTCTGAACATACAAATATTCCCTCTAGGAAGCACCTAATGAACTGAAGTATAACCGAAAATTCATCACGTGGTAAGCCGAGGGTGTCGGCAATCTCCGCCTTTACATCGGAAAAGTTGGCGGGTGGGTTGAATAATGGCGAACCCCACAAACCTTCTGCCGAGTGATCAATTAAAGATGTGCCCATCCCCGGTAAAGATGGATGGTTTGTAGCAGAGTGAGCCAAAGTATACTGAGGCGATCAATTGGTAATCGCTATCGGGAGAAAGAAAAACAGATTACGTGTCTACTTAGTGAGAATGGTTTTTTTTTTTTTTTTTTTTTTTTTTTTTGAAAGATTTTATTGCTCCAAGTAATAACTTATTAACAATATTATTTTGAAACTAGGGCACATACTATTCAAAGCTTAGATACATCACTGAGTTTTGTTCATTTTTATGATGATATTGCATTCACTATACTGCTTCACCCGTGAGCAAGCTCGAGCGGTTTTGTACGCTTCAATCGTCTGGTGATATCACTCGTGTCAAGGAGTCGGACAGCTTCCTCGTTGACGTGAGACCTTAGCCGTTGAAAATGACGTACGGCTTGCCGCTTGATGGCTTCGTTTATGGTTTCGATTTGAAGTTCATGGTGGAGTCGTTCATTTCGAAAGTACCATGGTGCATTGACAACATTTCTTAGCACATTGTTCTGGAATCTTTGGATTATTTCCCGGTTTGATTGAGCCGTGCAGCCCCACAGCTGAGCTCCGTAAGTCCAGACTGGTTTAAGGACTTGGTTATACAGCGTAAGCTTGTTCTGGATTGACAGTTTTGACCGCCTCCCCATTAGCCAGTACATTTTTCTGAATTTGAGAAGAAGTTCCTCCTTCTTTTTCTTGACGTGGGCTTTCCACCGAAGCCTGGCATCAAGCGTCATACCGAGGTATTTGGCTTCATTGGCATGAGGAATCACTTTGCCATTGAGATAAGCCGGTATATAGTCGATCCTTTTATTGGTGAAATCGACATGTACCGACTTAGTTTCATTCATTTTGATTCTCCATTTCGCTGTCCATTGTTGTATGCTAGATATTGACCGCTTTAACTTGGTCATTGACTCAATGTTGCTGTCTCCAACTGCCAATATCGCTGTATCGTCTGCGAAAGTGGCTGTGGTGTTCATTTCAATTTCTGGGAGATCGCTGGTATACAGGACGTACAGGAGTGGGCCAAGTACACTCCCTTGCGGGACTCCTGCACATATTGGTTTTGGTTCTGAAAATGCATCATCTTGCTTTATCCTGAAGTAACGATTAGTGAGGTACGATTGAAGCAACTCAGCATACTTTATTGGCAGGGCCTTACGCAGCTTGTAGTTGAGTCCTTCATGCCAGACCTTGTCAAACGCCTGAGTGACGTCAAGGAAAATGGCAGAACATACTCTATTTTTCTCAAATGCTTCTTCGATGATGTGTGTTATCCGATGGACTTGGTCGATTGTTGAGTGTTTCTGCCTAAATCCAAACTGATGTCGTGGGATCAGCTTTCGTTCTTCAATAATTGGTATTAGTCTTCTGTGTATCAATTTTTCGAATAGTTTAGATAACACTGGTAGAAGTGAAATTGGTCTGTATGAACTTGGTTGCCCTGGTGGCTTGCCTGGTTTGGGAATCATAATGACTTCTGCTATCTTCCACAGCTGAGGGACGCTTCGAAGTTTGATTACCGCATTGATGATCATGACTATTTTTGCGATAGCTTTACGCGGTAGGTGCTGGAGGATTTGTCCAGTGATAAGGTCATAGCCTGGTGCCTTTTTTGGGTTGATATCCTTGCTGATCACCTGTTTTATCTCTTTAATGGTAACTAATGGGATATCAATGTCCTGATCAAGTGGAGGTGTTTCCTCTAGCGGCGGTTCATCCGCCATTGCGAGATTCGGAGTGAATATATTCGCAAGATGGTCTGCAAAAGTATTGGCTTTGTCTTGGTTGCTCCTTGCCCATTTCTCGTTTCCACTCGCAATAGGTGCAGCATGATTAACAGGCCTCTTGAGATATTGTGTAGCCTTCCAAAGTGAGTAATCGGTATCACGATGACTCGTTAGTGAGAATGGTGGCAAGGGGCGTCTTTCTAGTCCACTCAGTATGAACCCCTTCCTACTCATTGATCAACTTCAAATCCCATATATTGACAACCACTGAGGTTCAAATCAACACTGTTGTAAACCAACTTAACATGTAATATTGTACATGACCAGCCTATATAAGCTCAGCCCTTTCCAAGGGAATTCATTCCTTCCTGGGCCTCTCGCCTCGACCTTACCTACCCTTGCCTTATTATTAAAACCCTTTTAAACCTGCTCCTTCAGAGAAGTACTTGCTCCTGTGTAGAAGCGAAGCGGTTTTTATCCTGAAGAAGTACTCGCGCCTTCACCATACACAGCGTAGCTGTCTCCTCCTTCGGGAAAGTACTTGCTCCTGTGTAGAAGTGTCGCGGTTTTCTTCGTGAGGGAGTACTCGCTCCTCTCCCCTTCAGGGAATTTTCAAATACCTAAATAAAACATCAAAAATTTAGTTAAGTCAGACCCTAACAAACACTTATAATAAAATATACCTATTGAACTACAATCAGGCTGAGCTTTTAGCGAATTTTCGAAGAAAAGGAAGCTATTGTTCTCGGTCCTACATTGTTAAAACTTGAATTTACAAAAAAAATTGTATACCAAAATCCGTTCTAAGCTATCCTGAATTGACGGCCAAAAGACACCATAAATCATATGAATACATATATTGATAAATTTAAGTACGAGTGAGTGTCATTCCAGACTCTCGATAGAATTGAGACGAAAAATTCAAATTTGCACAGAAAATCAGCCTTGGCAATCGAAAGGTGATTATTTCACTGTTGAGAAATTAAACGCGCGAAAGTCCAAATTTATTCATGTTATTAATTATGTAGTGATTAAATAATTACGCTTTATAACTGTTTGGGAAAAGTCATTTGTATCTACAATGCTGGATTATCGCAAAAGTTATCTTGATCGTTCTGCAAAGTAAATATTTATTCTATTAATCGATACAGCCGGCGAAGATTGGAAGGTTGCTACGGGAGAGAAGAATATTCAAATATACCGTCAGATCTATTGTTGAATGAGGGTTATTATATTTCCTCCTCCTGTAATCAGTTCAGAGTAGAAGACTAGCAAGAAAGTAAACCGGGGTTTTCTGAATAATATCCCACATTTTCCTCCGCCGTTCTCTCCACGTTATCAAGCCTTTTCAAACGTCTATCAATGTTGTTCGCAAGAAATTATTCTTGTAATACTGATCTGAATCTACAAAGAAATGGGCAATCGAAATTTATATCAGTGGCTTCAAAATGTTTCTCAGTCAACAGCTTATCCCGTCCCCTATTTCGGTTGGTTTTACGGAATTAGCCTAAATGTCACTGTTATGGGAGTTGAGGATTTTTTGAGTACCTACCCACCTAGGCATGCGTCCACATTTTTCGTCCAGTGCACTTTCTTTTACCCCGTGGGCAGGATAGCGATATTGACGTTTTCGCGTAAAAGGCGAGGTAATTGATCGTTTTCCGGTGTAGGTAGGAGTCTGTGCGCAATGGAACGTGAGGAACTCGATCAATCAAATCACCGCGGTTTCCTGTTTTTCGGCGCGTTGAGGGATAAAGCTGCGTGCGAGAAGGACAGATACCGGTGGTAGAGAGCGAGAGGGTGACGGGCGGTTAAATGACCAAACAACTCGTAGTTTATTTGACAATTTTCTGCAAATTGATTATCATACTCTTCGAGTCCTTCTCATGCTCTATTCTAGCAACTCATTGCATAACGCTACTGAACAACCAGTTCAACAAATTTTCTCTTGAAAAAACGATGTCGTTCCATCCAAAGTCTCCGAGATATAGCGTTTTAAAAACTCCCTACTCCTGTTTTTTACCCTATCCATTTACTTGGGGTTATGGAAAGTTTCACTGATCATCTCGAACACCTGGTTACCCGCATGCCGAATTTAATATTTGAACACAGAATGTGTTTTGCTATTACCAATCGGGTAAAAATCGACGTGAAAATTTAATTATGTGACGAAAAAATGACACGCGATACCGATAAACGGTCCGGTCGTAGTTCGCATATGACAAGAAAGCGAGCTCGGATTCGCAGTTCTCCAACAACCATGCGTGTAGGTTCTAGTGGTTTATAGATACGAGCTTCAATGAGTTACCTGGCTGTGAATCTTGCGAAAAAACAACACAGTGTGTGTTTTTGTAATTTCATACGGAGTATGGAAAAAGAATCAACCGGGGGGTGTAGAGGCGCGATGAGGTGAATTTAAATTTGATTTTCGGATTATACTTGGATAGCAACCGTGATCGTTTTAGTGGGAAAAGTTGTTGATACAACATTGAGAAGTTCAATTCTGCGAATTGAATTGGAGCTAGTAGGTTATCAGAACATCCGAGAGCGTAGTGTAACGACGTAAAAAGCGGGTATCCCATGGGTTAGATAAAACCTCCGGGAGTTAAGTCCAACTGATTCTGGCGTTAAGGAGAGATTTGTGAGACAGGGTTGGATCGGAGGGTGGGTAAACAGAGCTCCATTTTTTGCGCGGCCTCCTTTTCCAGGGTGGGTCCGACGAAATGGGGAGCAAGAAAACTGAGAAAAAATTGTTCCAAAAGGGCTTTCGGGCTTTCAGCTAGTGGACGAGGGAATACATTGGGCGGGCCAAACCGCCGCAACAAATTGATATGATAGGTGAGGGGTATATTGTAGAAAAGAACACTGATTCGCTATTCACACCCCTAAGCTCCGAACAACCCAACTTCTACCTTGTATAACTATAGTTGACGTTGAACAACTCTGTACCTCGTACAGAAATTATCAGGTCATCTCATTAGTGATATTGATACTGGACACTCATTCGACAGACTCTGAAATGTTCATTGCCTCAATCATTTATTTATTTTTTACGCAAGAGGGCTGAATTTAAGCTGATTTGGACTCGAGTCATATTCAGATCCAATTGACCTCTCAACTTTTCTACGAGTACTTTGAAGTTTTATTTACTTGCTGTACTTCTTTTCCAAAATATCCCCAAGTTCTAGAGTTATAAGGACTGGATTTTGATAGTTCAATGTGTATCCATAGTTCAACTGTTTTACAAAGTGGTTTACTACCCACCATAAACTTGAAAGTGTCGGAAAATGCATGGAGTAGAAAGCTGCTGCTAGGAGCCGTGATGACCTGGGAATAATTTCCCTCACCTATTGTTTCCATCACTGGTCCCAGATTTTGGGCCTCTTCTTCCATGAATACATAGCATCAGCCCTAACTCAGTGATGGAAACAATAGGTGAGGGAAATTAAATAACATCATCTAATGTAAATCTCCTTTCCATTTCCTTTATTAAGGAGCTTTTAAAGCTGTATTTCTCCACAATGTCCCCTTGTGAATAGTATTTTGTAGTTTCCTGGACAGACATTGTATTCCGTGTTCAGTTCGGTTCTTCATTTTATGTGTGGTTATGAATCGGGTTATTTTACACTAAACTGTAAATTTGCGAATGATCTTGTGTCATATCAACAGTATAGCTAGCTGAAGAGAAACTCACATGAAAAGAACCGCGGCGAGCGCTAGCTGTTTTCTGACTCTGACGTTGATCTGCGTAGAGTATACACGACTGATACTGAAAGCCATTTTAGAGCTCAATAATAGTGTCCAAAGGAGCAAATTTGTTTAAGGTGACGGGATCTCGACTAGACCATTCACATTTTAGACCTCACTTTACACAAACCCCAAAAACCTCTCGAAACCTTATACAAGTCTTCTCAACAAAGGGAGAAACTCGGGTTCCCAATGGGTAAAACGAAAAAAGATTTACTGACCCACTAGAGAAACCATTCCCTATTCCCACTTCTTTTGGTCCTTCCCTTCTCAAACGAATAAGGCGACGCCACGCTCTGGGGGAAAAAGGATGGTTAGATGAAGAGAAAAACTAAACAAAAAACCATTTCCATCCTTCTGCCTCAGAGGTTGAACCGGATAGATCCAATACTTCACTTGTCTTAAAGCCCTTTACGTTTTTCTCCATTGGAACAATTCATTACTCTGTAGCGTTGCTATTTACCTTACAACGTCATCATCTGTCTTGATGATCCTCATTCGATCCACCATTCGCGTCTTTACCCCATTAGTATCCGATATCTTGAGTCATACAGGTCCCCCAAGTTCAAATGTGGACGTAGTATATTAATAGTCTGTTTGTAAATATATGTGTACAACCATGCATATCTCTATATCCAAGCCTCTCGCCGTGAAATGATTTGAGTTAATTTTTTGGCTAATTATTCGGTGAATTCTTCTTGTTAATGCTACGTTTACTATGCTTGGACTTGCCTGTTTCAGCCTGAAACCTGCGGAATGTCGAGTAAAAACAAAAACAAAACAAAAAACGCAACTTTTCGAACTTCCCATGAAATCACTTAATACCAGAGCGATTTTTGTGGGTTTGGCTAATCTGGTTTTATTATTAAAATATACCGTGAAGGATCTGTTTATCAAATATAATAATCGCTTGGAGAATTTCACCTCCAGCCGTTTAGAAACTCGTGTTTTCTTTTTAAGAGAAAATTTCTCGTCATTATTTCTCAGTGTTTGGTCAAGCTTGGAAGGAATAAAAGCTATCCCAATCAAATTCGATTTTGCGACGGAATTATCCGGAAAAACTCCGTTGCTTTTCTTACGGTTTTTTGGACTTGGCCGTCTAATCAAATAATTCACAGCCTATTGAGCCCTGGAGGGGAAAAAGGCGGCCAGGGCAGAGGAAAAACGGGAAATCTATCGATCCTCGAAAAAATAATCTTTCACGTTTTTCAGGGGGTCTAATCCGTTGAAACGTCCTGACAAAACACAGAAGTGACCCCACCGTTGTCCCCCCCTTTGATCACTTTGTTACCTTTTGCATCTGTCCCGAAGAATCTGCTATCGCCCACATCTGAGAGCGTTCATTAATCACGGTAGAGCTGCCGACACAGAAAGGGGATAGAATTATCTTACAACAGAGCGATTCAATATCAGTGCATGCCATCGAGTGCGTTTCTTTTCTGAGTTCAAATCCCTTCTATATCTGTATTTGTTGGTTTTGAATGATTAAAGTGTGGTTTAGTAAAGCTGATGGAAGAGGGGGAGGCTTATTTGATCATATGTGATGTATTTAGAAATGGGTAATTGGATTTATTTATACCCATCTTGTACTTTCTACCGCCCAGGACGGAAAGAAATCCAACTTTTATTTTTATAGCCATTTTTTATTTTATTGTAAGTATATCTTTGATAAGAATGGTACACCAAGGACGATAATTATTATATGGTGGATCATATATTATATTATATTATATGGTGGATCATTTTTCTAAACTGAATCGAGTGATGCGGCGATAGAACTCTGATGATTTCACGCCCTTCTCTTCAACATTTTCCCCGCTAAACGTAAATTTAAAAGTTGGGGAATTACAAGAATTAATCATTAAGTGGTATTGGCGCATTTTGACCACTGTAAGAGGTATAATAATGATTTCCACTTCTTCGTAACTTTAAAACTCACATTCATCCTCTTTGTCTACAGGTTCCACACGAAGGGTATTATAAGCTGAGAACAAAATGGAAGTTACTCGTGTTGATTAAGGAGAAAAGCCCTCCAGCTAAGTCTCCTTCAAAAAGAGAAGGAAAAAAGACAAATCCATTTACGCTCTATTAGCGAAGTCATTTTCAAGTTTTAGACGACCTCAAAAAATATTCTTCCTCGCGGTATAAAAAACCTCTTTTCATTTTTAAAATGGGAGCCTTCAGAAGAGAAAAAATATTTAAAGGGATGGTTACTGTTGTCGTGAAAGGCCCTCAACCTTCCGCTGAACATTCTGTAGGGCTGCTACGGTAGGGCTGCGACAAACAAAAGGACGGACGAAACCGGAGTTCTGAAATTATCGCCTGTCCCCCCCTCCCATGGACGATCCACACAGCGAAACCGCGAATACAATGTAAAATCTAACAATCATTAAATGGATATCCTCACCCCCAAACCCTTTTCACAGTCCATGAAAGTTCGAACAATTATCAAACCCCTTGTACACAGTCTTTCGTCCCCTCGTGGTTTACCCCTCAGTTCGTAACAATGTGCTTTTTGGCGCCCTCGAGAAACTTTTTTTTCAGTGTATCTTAAAGGTTTCGAACAAGTGCCACCCTCCCAATACAATTTTAATACACTTTCCTCGTAACAGATGTGTCAAGTGCATCGATGGACCCTCACATCCGAAAGCCCTCTTTTCACTCCGTTTGTTCTGGCATTTTTTACGACCCCTTCATACAATGGATTATGCGGCCTTGCAGATCCCCGTCGGCCGAGATCATATCAAAATTATTAGCCCATTGTCCGGTCCCGGGGGTTTCATCTCTCGTTGGGCTACAATGGTAAATAATCATTGTAACCGCGGTCGCGCACCCATCTGTTAATTTGTCACATGTGATATCCCGTCTGACAACCACCTGCCAACGAATTGCGGAGGAGGTCGTATTGGTTTTATCTGGAGCTGTTTCAATATCCTAAATCCTTCAGTAAACGCCAAATCAATGGCACGTCATTCTAACCAAACCGTGCCAAAGTTGGAACAGAAAAACTTGTACCAACAGGAACATACATAAAATGTCCCATTCTCATGAAAACATTTTTTTTAAATATATTCTTTATTGGCATCAGTTATTCACCTTACAACCAGAATTGATATAAATAAATATATCATACACTATGTCCCTTGTGAGGTTCAACGTGTATTACAGTGTGAGAATTGCATGAGATATGGTCACTTGGAAAAAACCTGTGAGGGCTCAAAAAAATTTAGCTACTGCGGAGCAGAACATGATCAGGATTCATGCAATATGAAAGAAACTTCCAAATGCCTGCTTTGCTCCGGAAACCATGCTGCTACCAATCATGAGTTGTGCAACTAGTATAAAAAAGAAGTTGCAATTAAAGACACAATGTCACGGAGTAACTTAACATATTTCGAAGCCAAATCGCTAATAGATGGTTCATTTGCTTCGGTGGTTTCCATCCCTCCACCCAGTATTACGGATACAACTACGTTTCCATCAATTCAGTCCACCATTAAGGAATTTGCGGGTAGGAAATTTGTATCAACTAGTTCGTATAAACGTACAACAAAGAGGGTGAGAACTATTAGCCCACCCCCCTCCCCAAATTTCACAGCACCACAGTCAATGTTTCCGAACTATCAACATAAGGATACTCCAGGAGGACTCGCTCTTCAACCATCTTCCTCCCCAAAGATACAGTCTGGACAGAAGGATGTGGTACAATTCCAAAAAGAAGTTTTATACGACGTTTTGCTAACAGTAATAAAAAGTATGAAGTCAAATCCAGCATCCCCCATGAAGGATGACCAAATTAAAATCCAACTACAAGAAAGACTGAGTCAAATTTCGGAAATTGTACCAGATGAAGGTGAACCTTGATATTTAGGAACCTACAATATTTTAAAACTATAATAACCATACATCTACGAGTATACATCTATGAAAACATTCGTCCTACTGATAAACTGTACTTACTGAGCGACCTCAACTTCGGGGGGCTCTTGTGGGCCGTGTATTCAATTGAAGGAAACGTCTTTCTTTCCAAATTCAAATCTTGAATTTCTCAAACCATTTTTGTTGGTAACATGGCCAGTGTAGATAATACGAGTAGGTATGACCCATCTTGAATGAGTGAGGGTATTATGGTCAATCGTAGTGAACCACTAACAATGTTTATTTCATGTCGATAAATTTGAATGATCTAGTTTGGCAGACACCTATTAAAATGTTTTATTAATAAAGGTTATGGTTAATAAAGGTTATATCATTTTTCATCATAAATTGAGCAACATTAAAAAACTATTTATGTGAAATGTGTTTTTTTAACAAGAATTTGGTAACATACGTGTGCCTGATGGTATACAGAAAGAAGGAATTGTTTTTAAATTGAGCATCTGAGACAGATTAATGGTGTCTTATCCTCCTTGGTCATCTTCGTAGACATATCCTCCACAAGCTGCACACATTCGCATATCAAAGACTTCACACATTGAACGGACTCGGCAAAACCATCCGTCTAGTTTTTGTTTCTTGGTTTTCGGTTCACGCTGTTTTACCGCTGTATTCGAGATGTAGGCACTCTTTCGCGGCAATCTGTAGTACTATGCACTGAAGAGCATGTCGGCCTTATTACCCTCAGATGGGTACCTTACTTAGTCACCAAGGGTGTAGAGGAAAAATATTGAATTATGATGAATTTCGGATGAATTAATAGGTATGTATAAATGAAACTGCCTTCACTCTCCACGACACTTTCAATGAAAAAGAAATAAACCAATATGTACTTTATTGGTGCACAATCAACAACAATCTCCCCTACTTCAAGTCTAATAATGAATTGGAGAAACATGCTAAATTTGAATTTGAATTTGTAAATTTTATCTAAAGAACGATATTTGAAATTGGAAAAGTATCCTTGTTGGAAAAACCTCAGTATGAGCATGAATATGAGCATTCATTTTTATTTACTGGTGTAGAAGTATGTATGCTATCCCACTTATTCTCATCTCACATCAATGCTTGAAAATGCGCTAAACGATCTCATTTATGTACCTCCTTAGTTATGTGGTAGTTGATAGTTATCCATGAACTGCTAAGCCTTTGTATTAGAAGAGCGGTAATGTCGTTGTCCCCATTAATCTGCTGTTCCAAACGTTGTGTTAACGTCTGGAAAAACAAGTTTAGGGCTTACCATTGACATGCGGGTTACCTACCTTGGAAATTGCAAAACCACGAGAGAATACCATTTTGTGCCTACCCGTGGGAGTAAGAGGGAGGAAAGAAGAAGTTTGCGGTATTTCAAGTTCCCTTTCCATTCGAGACCGTTCTCTCCCACCCATCCTACATCCTTCCACAACTTCTCGTACTTGATAAATGGTCGTCGTAGAGACATCTACAGCCTCATACCATACCCGAAGTAACTTAATCGTAATCCAGTAACATTTCGTCCACTCAAGGTGGGAATTGGACGTGGGATCACCTAAAGTCATAATATGAACCTAAAGTTTCAACAATGAATTTTCATAATGCTATAAAAGCCGTGTGTCATAACTTGTCAATACCTTGTTTGGATTGAATAAGAATAATGGATACAGTATCACAAGTATTGCTGGAGATCACCAGTTTTATTTGTATACAATTCTTACCCCGTTATCCTGCAATTTGATCCTGATTTCGGTCTGACTACTTACAACTTGTAAGTTACAAGCGATACAAACGAATGATAAATACTTAAAGTTTTCTTCTCGGACTTTCTCCACAAGTCCGACAAAATTATAAAAGAAGAGTCGGTGCTGTCGATGCTTACTATTTAGACTTGAACCTCGTGCTTTGTTGTCGCGCATTTTAATATCATTCATTTCGGTTTCAGAGTGACTTTGCCGAGCAAGCAGAGATCGTTGTCGGCCACAGTTGCTCAACTGCCGATTTACTTATCTCCGTGGGAACGCTTCGGGCTGGAACTCATCCTCACTTTCGTCGTTGTATTCACGTACTTCGTGTGCATGGACTCCTACAGGAAGTGGATAGGTGGTACTTCCCTCAGCATAGGATCAGCATACTTAGCAGCCAGCATAGTTTCTGTAAGTTCATTAATTGGAAACCACGATGTAGACGTATCAGATACCTCATTCATTCCAAATGCCGTTTTCAAGAATATTTACCGTTAGAAAATAATCGTAAGACTGTCATATTATTATACAAGCATTTACTTTTCAAATCGAGTTGTCAGTCAATCTTATTTTTCAACACAAATGAACTCTCATCATTGTTAGTTTTCCCTAAGTAGAACAATTTTATCAAATCACAAACGTTCGCAATCAACGGGGAGTATGTGTATTGAGGGGAAAATGTCGAGTCAGATACCAATCAAATGCTGAGAAATTTCCTAGAAGAAAAATTGTTCCCAGATTGCAGCTATAATGCATGTACTGTCTGATTTTCTGCAAAGAGCTGGAACGCATCAAACCACGATGTTGCAGTCTGGACCAACATTTTCTACACTTAATGGAACAGATGTGACAATAACGATAGTCCTAACGCCGTTGGGATACAGAGTGTTATTCTGTTATGAGCTTCAACGCGGCCTTAGGGTGTAATGAGGTATTAGCTGTAGGAGAAAATGACTCCAACGAAGAGCAGCATGTCCGCCCAGCTCCCGTCATCTGCTCCAAGTTTTGCTATAGCACCTTCCTCATCAAGAATATCACGTTTCCCTCGTTCTTTTCATAATATTCTAAGAAGCTTTGTATAGCAACTGTCACCCCTTTGATGAAGAGATACAGTAATTGGTACTTGGAATTCATTAACAAATTTCGCTGCCCTCTCCGGTTGTTAGTCATCCCACGCCCTTCCTTTGGCCAGTATGTATGATGTATGAGTACGGATTATATAGGTACAGGTTTTGTGTAGCTTCGTTTTAACGATAATTGAATTGGTTCATAAAAACACTTGAAAATCATGTTTTAGTCCAATGCATTTCAAAATATTTCCTCTTAAAATGTGGAAAATTGTCTCTCATTGTTTATTTGTTGCATTTATGATTATTTATGATTTTTTGGACGCTAAAAGGCGGAAGAATACACGATTTCTTGTAGCAACCATCAGGCATTGATGTAACCTCTCGGAACTCATTATTTTTCGATAAAAAGAAGAGCCATTGACTTCTTTGCTGGAAGCCTCACTCGATAATCACAGAGTGTGTAACGAGTCCAAAAGTACCTACCGAGAGCACGTCAAGTCTATAAGCCCTTTTGCTCAGGCGGGCGAAAAACTGGGCGTCAGCATGATGGAGGGATGTGTTATCCTTCGACGCATCGAGTTACTCTCCACTCACAGACACCTTTTAACTGATCCGGCACTTTTCTTCTCTCAATTTCTTAATTTCTTTCTCGATTAACCCTAGTCTTACCACCTGAAATTATCGATCAGATGTTTCATCTTAGCGGCCAAGTTCAATTTGAATAACGTCAATCTTCTATATCCCGCTAGACCTCGTGAAATCCCTTTAAAATTAAGAAAATTAAAAAACGAAGTAAACGCTATATTTTGTAAGACTTAGCAGTCACCGCCACACGGACTCCCATTTAAGGCCACACTAGCAATCACTCATCACCGACGAGATTGAAACTTACCTATACCTAGCACCTAATCTAGAAATGTTAGTTTTATGTATATTTTATTATTTTTTCAAGTTCACTCAGTTCTTATGTTTTTCGCCAGATGCCGTTCCTGAATCCCGCTCGAGCCCTTGGCCCTGCATTTGTTATGAATAAATGGGACAACCACTGGGTAAGTAAAATGGAGAAATCAATTCACAGAAAATGGAGAAATCAATTCATGCATTAAGCAACCCTGTTATGGACGACTCCATCATATTACGGACAAATTACATGTGTCATTCAAGTCAATTTTCATCATGATACGGTGCCTTATATAGGTACTTACTAAATTGGAATGATCAACTAATTCATTGGCACCTGCTCATAAAGTCCTTCAATAATTCTTTTGCTATATCATGAAGAAAAGCTCTATCATGAAAATTATAATATTATTTTGTGTTCATCTGTAATGCTCTATGTGACATGAAACGTTTCCAAATGATTTGTCAACTATTGTCTCCTCAATTCATAGGTTTACTGGTTTGGACCAATCATCGGAGGGATCGCTGCTGGGCTTATTTACGAATTCATCTTCAACCCGAAAAGACACTACAAACGATCCAAAGACTCAATCGATGGTGGTATGTATTCAAACTTGAATATTCGGCTATCTGTTGGTTCCCAAGAGCCCCGATGGGCGCGTTCTGATCTGGTCCGGTGCTCTATAGCATCCATGCGGAAGCCAGTTCCGAAATGTTTTGTTATTATAATGTTAAGTATATTCTCATGAATATGTGATGATCAGGATGTATTCATATATTAAATTAATGATCTTAGAGCATGATCTGTCAATAATTATGATCGTGTTCAGTTCTATGGTTGCTGTTATGTTGGTAGTACCGATGGAGTAAAAACCAGCTGATTTTTGTCATCTAACCTGTTGTGATTGATTAGGGATGGGATATCTAAAGCTGAATATCGATATCAATATCGAAAGAGTGGTATCGATACCAATGGAATATCGGCTTCATAATATCGATATCAGCTGATATCGATATTGATATTTTGTAATGTAGTAATTATATTATTATCCTCATGAAGAGTTTTCTTTTTCTCTTTTTCATTTCAGTACCTACTCACTTAACACTCTCTAACAATATTCCTGGAAACAACACTATGTACAAACAAACATCATTTCATTTATTAATTGAATACCTTAATTTAATCTCATGTTATATCATTTATCATTTAGCCTACTTACAAGAGTATTATTGTAATAGAGTGCGCTCAGCTGGTTGGATAGTTAAATCCTTATGTCTGATTGACAATAATTTCAGTGTGATTGATGCACTGCTTGATTGTTTGGATGGGGCTCTAAAATCAACATCGATGAACATTTTAATTAAATTGAAATATCTATACTTACGGTTTGTTGTTGATGTATAATAATTATAAATCATTATTGTTATTATTATAAACTATTGTTGTTGTTTATTGTAGATTTGGTTTGTCGTTAGTTGTATAAATTATTATACGGTTTGTTGTAGATTCTTCGAGTATTCATTCGGATGAAGACACTTACGACGAGCTTGACAAACCCCGTTCTACTTACAATACACTTCGTCCTCTCCAACCAGGCGCAGATGTGTACAGGCCAGTTGCTACTCAGGCATCTCCTTCAGGTACAGAGATTTTTCCTATTCTCAAAGTTTGGTGAAGGAGCTGACGAAAATTATGTTTGAAACTAATAAATTAATAAACAATAAAACGTAGGTAGTGCCTATTTGTCAGTAGATCTCATTAATCTACTTGAGTTGTTTTCATCGGACTAACTTGAAGATCGTTGAAATTACTATTCCTGAGTCCTTTCTAGCTCAGTCCAGTCACTTATTTTGACTGACGACATAACCTTACCTTCGCCTTCACCTTTATTTCCCCTAACATGTAGTTGAAACACTACTTTAAAACCATTAAACCATGTCCAGTAGTTTAGAAGGTTTTTACTGTTGAAAATAATGAACTACTGCGAGTTGGTTATGGCGCTACAATTGGCGCGTTGTTCTTCGCCTGTAACTTCGGTCAAGTGTACAAGTCAACACAATGTACGTTCAGCATTTGTCAATCGACCCCCTAATTTGTACGTTGTTCAAATATTGGGTCCTGAGGTTATTATGCATAACTCGATTGAAGTACGACAACGTAAGGCAACAGTTGGAAATTTACTTTTTTTATTTGCATCTATTTTATTTTTATTTCTTTAAATAAACCGTTGAAATTGACCAGGGAGGTAGGGGGTTCTTAGCTCAGTGTTACCTCCTCTGTTTTAAATTCTGTGCTAACCATGTAATATTTTATTCATATCAGTTATACATTTTTATTAATTATGAAATTCATTTTTTTGGACTGGGCCGAGGATGATCCTTGATTTTTTTCCTGATATGATCCTAATTTACCTAATAAGAAGGGTTGTAAAACAAGTTTAAGAGCCCGTCGCTAAGGGATGATTTACTAGTTTTCTTATAATAGAAAATTAGGGCAATTTGATTTCGCATTTAATTCCATATTTCCTCTCAATCACCTTTCAGAAATCTTGTTGTTCTCCCCTCCCTTTCTCTATCACACCATTTTATTTTTTCAGATTGTGGATTCCAAGTGCAATACTTGCCAGTATTTCCTAAAGGCCTTTACTATTTAGGTATAAGTCACTATTAGTCATTTGAGTTCGTCTAGCTTTCATGATTGGCTGATGCTTTGAAAATTGCTAACTGCTTATCATAACAACAATAACATCCGCCGCACGCAACCTTGTACAGATAATACAAGATTATTGATTTGGGTTGTGGGAAGGCATAGCATTTACCACTAACCGTTCGCCTGTATAAACCGAGCTTGTTTCCCCCTGCAGGCTAATCCTGCCAACATTGTGTCAATAGAGAGCCTCAAGTGTGAGCATACCATTGCAGGCCTGAAACCCTTAACACAATCACGGACTATTGTGATTGTGGTGGATTGGCTCATTACTTCTTCGACCGTTGCTGGTTACGAAATCCCATTTACTGGAAGCATGTAAATCGAAATTTATTCAAAATATCTTTGATTGTTTTAGTAGGTCAATTCTTAACATAAACTGTGCCTACATATTTGCATGAAACACTTCTACAGAACGGAGTCGTAGAAACATCATGATGCTAGTTTCCTGTACAATTCACTTCATCTGTGTTAGTCTACTGAAAACTTTGACATAAGTAGGTACTTTTTTTTCTTTTTTTTTCTTTTTATTGGTCGGTTTTCCAGTATTCTAGACAAAATTTGGGTAGTTATGCTATAAATGTCACCTCCCCCCCCTCCCTCACAACCACCACTGTGTGAGCTGAAAGCTGATAGTTATCAACCCGACAAAACCACTAGTCGATGCTCACCCTTCACCATAGCTGTGTTTTCCAAACTATCACGTGTGAGCATCGGGTTTATGTGCACTTATTTTGTTATTATTGTGATAAAACTTCACAGTTGAGGGAAGATTTAATTTACCTTGTCTGGTTTTCATTGTTAGGTATTTAAACTCGCCATCTTTCCTTTTTGGCCCCAATGCACTAGGAATTAGTTTCATAAGAGAATACAAATGCATTAGGTACCTACGCTTACATTGAAGACACACGAGAATTGGCTTATTTACTTGTTCAATTCACTTGAAAGCACTATTCATCCATCATTTTTCGTGGTATTGGGGGCCTTTAATGGCTTTGGACTTTGCCTGCCGATTCGTTCAATTCGTTTCTCGTTTGTGTTTTATCCAATCATCTTATGCTCTCGTGTTTCCATTAGGAGGCCAAGGCTATTGTGCTGCGAACATGGCTCAAGCAAGCGTATACGGAGCTCCACCCGGCTGCAAGGGGCAAGAGCCGCTGTACGGAGGAACCAAATCACTCTACTGCAAATCTCCGCCCCTCACCAGAGCAAATTTGAACAGATCGCAAAGCGTATATAGCAAGTCGACCGGACCCCCAATGCTCCATCGTACAGAAAACGGACCTCCGCGGCCTGGGCCTTTGGTACCTGCTCAAAGCCTCTACCCAATGCGCCTGAACTCCGTGTCGAGCACCGGAACAAACACAGTTGCGTCTAACCAGAACGTCCAAAATCAGCAACGATTGGGTAATTCTATCATTTTCTAATATTCAAACATACACTACCTAGTACGCCACCTACCTGACAGTTTTGACTTTTTCCCTCCTCATTTTTCCCTCGAGTATTAGCTCTTTCCAGCTAGTTTTGTCTGGAAGAACCTATTTTTCTTCCATGCCCACCGAAAAATTACTAGAACGCTGTATCCTGTATCGGTTTTTAGGTTGTAGATCTTGCACTTTATGTGGGTTCTAAAAGAATATTCGAGAAACATCGAATCTATATGACTGAGCTAAAATGAAACGAGCTTTCCAATCATGATTATGTCCTCAGTCGAGGCTTTTCTAATTTGATACTGTTGTAAGGTCAGCAATCAATGCTGGATCAATCCAGACTGGAAGGAGGAGGAGGGGGGTGAATTCTCTCTTACAAATTCCGCAATGTGTTGCATTTTCAAATAGATCTCGATTCTCATCGTCAGTTAAAGGTTTCATAGGGATCTCAATACCGTACAGTTCTTCTACCTCTCGCACAATTTGTTCCATATAAATCATGAATTGTAAAGCCGCATCTTCCCCCGTGTAAATGAAAATGTCCTTTTGAAAATTAGGTAGGCTTGATTTTACCATCACTCCTACGCTACATGCAACGTGATGCTGTGTTTTACGAGTCCATGACTTATTAGGATCCCCATTTTGACCACTAATCGGAATCAGTACAGATTCAAAATCAGCAAATCGAGGGTGTCATTCCATCACCACGTAACGTCTATTTGGCAAGTTTACAGGATAGCCAAAAAACCAGTCACCAATGATTTTCTCGTATCTAAACAAATAAATTCAATAAAACAAATAAATTCACTTTTTTCTTGTTTTTCACATTCTAAATACCTGTCTTCATCAGCTGAGAAACAAATTTTCATAAAAAGTTGTTATATGAAAAAAAGCGAGACGTTGTGGGGTGATGGTATTGCGAAAGTGACGTTATGAGGTGACGACTTCGACGTTAGGACCTATTAGTCATCACAACCTAGCGTCGAAGTCGTTACCTGTTATCATTTTTCCAAACGTTAGAAAAATCAGTGAAACTGAATAAAAAATAACAAAAAAAAACAGCACCTCACACATCGTCATTCACCTATATTTTATTCCCCTCATTATGAAAATAGAATGAATCAGGATTTTTAGTAGGATGAAAAACTAAAATGAAGCCTTTTTAACGTAACGAATGTATTTAATATTCCTTCTGAGTATAAAATAACACAATAAAAAAGACAAGAACTTGGTAAATTTAAATCACAGTTTCCAAAAATCTCAAAAACGACCATAAATAAAAAAAACAGCTAAAAATAATGACTAAAAATTAGATCACTAAAATTGAATCACAAATTGAACATTCACAAGTGAGGGCATTGAATCACATTAAAGTGAGGGCAGTTAAGCAAGGAAATGGAAAGATAAGAATTATTAACGCAAGAAAATTGTAAACGTTATTGCAGTAAAAAAAAGTAGTTTGACAAATTATCTAAAATAGTTCGTATTCATTGTACAGGCACATTGAGAAGAGTTTTCTGTCTAATCAGTCTATTTCTCTAATCACATTTCTCTGAATCGTCATTCAGTTTAAATCCTGTTGAAAATGTCTATACTCCCTCTCAGTCGTACAATAAATACTCTCTCTTTCCAGTCTACTTATTCTCTTCCTTTTACTCGAAGTCGGCTTTTCATTTTTATCGGACATTTTATATTCGTTGTCGAATTTTCCTTTGCCTCATCCTTTGCCTAATCCTAAGGTTAATTATTAGTCCTAAGGTTAATTATTCCTAGGGTTAGTTAATCCTAAGGTTAATTATTCCTAAGATTAATTATTCCTAGGGTTAGTTAATCCTAAGGTTAATTATTCCTAAGGTTAGTTAATCCTAAGGTTAATTATTCCTAAGATTAATTATTCCTAGGGTTAGTTAATCCTAAGGTTAATTATTCCTAAGGTTAGTTAATCCTAAGGTTAATTATTCCTAAGATTAATTATTCCTAGGGTTAATTAATCCTAAGGTTAATCGCGATTTAATAAATAAGATTAATTATTCCTAGGGTTAGTTAATCCTAAGGTTAATTATTCCTAAGATTAATTATTCCTAGGGTTAGTTAATCCTAAGGTTAATTATTCCTAAGGTTAGTTAATCCTAAGGTTAATTATTCCTAAGGTTAGTTAATCCTAAGGTTAATCGCGATTTTTGGTATTAAAACGTGCGTTTTACCAAAAATTTGCACAATACCCTTGTAAAAATGCAACCAATTTTCAAAAATTTTCAATTTTGCAACCAATTATTCCTAGGGTTAGTTAATCCTAAGGTTAATTATTCCTAAGATTAATTATTCCTAGGGTTAGTTAATCCTAAGGTTAATTATTCCTAAGGTTAGTTAATCCTAAGGTTAATTATTCCTAAGATTAATTATTCCTAGGGTTAGTTAATCCTAAGGTTAATTATTCCTAAGATTAATTATTCCTAGGGTTAGTTAATCCTAAGGTTAATTATTCCTAAGGTTAGTTAATCCTAATCTTTTAAATTTAATAAATAAGATTAATTATTCCTAGGGTTAGTTAATCCTAAGGTTAATTATTCCTAAGATTAATTATTCCTAGGGTTAGTTAATCCTAAGGTTAATTATTCCTAAGGTTAGTTAATCCTAAGGTTAATTATTCCTAAGATTAATTATTCCTAGGGTTAATTAATCCTAAGGTTAATTATTCCTAAGGTTAGTTAATCCTAAGGTTAATCGCGATTTTTGGTATAAAAACGTGCGTTTTACCAAAAATTTCCACAATACCCTTGTAAAAATGCAACCAATTTTCAAAAATTTTCAATTTTGCAACCAATTCTTTTAAATTTAATAATAAGATTAATTATTCCTAGGGTTAATTAATCCTAAGGTTAATTATTCCTAGGGTTAGATAATCCTAAGGTTAATTATTCCTAAGGTTAGTTAATCCTAGGGTTAATTAATCCTAAGGTTAATTATTCCTAAGGTTAGTTAATCCTAAGGTTAATTATTCCTAAGATTAATTATTCCTAGGGTTAACATGTTCCAACCCAATGGAAAGTTGCGATATCCCCCCTTTCCAAACCCCTGCCTCCTCCCTGTGATGTCAAAACTATTTGATAAGTTACCTACTGCTTAAACGACTTGAATTATTAAGACAGAAATTTCCACATCACCAATTTGGATTCAGAGAATGCCACTCCACAATTGACATTAAAGAAAAGGCATTGGAAGGACGAACTGAATATCAAGTTCAGAAACATGTATTGGGATCCAACTGGGGTTGTGCAAAAAAGTCAAATATTGAAAAGATCCGAACCTCGAAGAAGAAAAAAACTGAGAAGTGTAATGGTGCCCCATGGTACAGGCGAAATGATGGTGATGATGATTAACACCGCGATCTGAGGGTAGAGTCAGTCAATGAGAAAATTGCCCAATACGCGCACACCCCAATACTAACATCGCCTCCACAAACATAAGGACCTGGAGGTGCTTAACGTTCTGAACAACGAAGGGGAACTCCGGAACCCCCAAGTCCTGACTTGAGTGAGCTGCAGTGCAAAAAAACCCAGTGACTCCAGCGATCCCGCTGCAAACACATGCTAGGTTTTGCTGAAAATCCAACCCTGAACAGAGATTAATTATTATCGTAATTGATGAAATACCTATTGCTAGATGAAATGCATCAAAAAATAAATATGGAGTGTCGTAAGACCATCCATTCGTTCACAATGAGGATTCGTAGGAAGAACCGACCAAAAGTTAATAACATGAGCGTGAAAAAAAAAGGCCCGCGAACGCATAATATGTTAGATTTTGGATGGGGTATAATTAGAAAGATCGGAAATCCAATTGCAACCTCTGTCACGCTTATTTGTCCCTTTAATCTCGTTCACTTCAGTTTCAGGCTGATGGGGTTGCACAACGCCAAATATTGAGCATTCATTCGTTTTTATGTGACTCTTTCTATTGTGTGCGACTAGGATGTAAATAATGAACGAGCGGTAGATTGGTTTTTGTTCGTTTTCAATAATACCGTCTATCCCAGTGGTTTATTATTTTGGATGAAGAACCATTTGAATCGACCTTAAGAGAAAAATGTGTCCCCTCTCGAGGTTTTTTGGTTTAGTTTCAAATGCCCAGAATCGCACAATTATCGAACAAAATCTCAGCAAATTCTTCCATAACGGTTCTTAATGCACTGGATATAATATATTAAGTGATACTATCACTTAAATATCCTCATAAGCCCTTTACAAGATTATTGTAATAATGAGGTAAAATATTAGGTTTCTATTGGAGTATGTGGCCAGATTCGGGCCGACCTGAATAATATACGAAATAACTGTTATTCTATAGACACGAAAAGTATCAGAACAAGAACCTGATAGGTACATCAAAATTGTCTGTGATTTGCACCAGCTGATCCCCAGTACATAAATTGGACTGAAGTTTCTACCTTGTTAAGGACGGGTAGTTGTAGGAAAGGAAAACCATGAAAAGTGGTCTGAAGTTCAAAAAATAAAATGTTGAATGTATTTGTATGCCAGATGTTTAAAATGTCCAAATGTACCAGTCATTCAGACACAAAGTTTAAAACAAAGTGTTATTTACAATTTTTGCAGGTGAAGGTATATACGGTACCAGGCCTATTCAGCAGAGTGACAGGATTTACAGAAAACTCCCGGGACGCCCAGAATCTGTATACGGACAGCGGAACCAAGCCCCTGATTCAGGCGACTCGACATACGGTTCTTACCAATCAAGTAACGGTCAGCCTGCGCCGCGGGGAGCAGCAAACTATGCGCCTGTCCCTAAGCCCCAACCAGTGCAACCCTACCATCATCAACAGCAACAACAACAACAGATGCAACAGCAGCAGCAACAACAACACCAACAGATCCAGCAGCAGCAACAACACCAACATGTGCAGCAGCAACAGCAGATGCAGCAAAGACAGGAAGAGCTAGGTAACGCTACTTTTCAAGTTGATTCCATCTCCTTCAGCAATACCAAAACTAAATAAAAAATATCAAAAATAGAAAATCCCGAAAGAAAACCAGGAATACAGTATTGAAACTCTGTGTCACCCTAAAATCACATTTGATGGCAGATGCCAGTCTGGTACAACAGGAACAGCAACAACAAAATGAGGGGGAGGAAGAGCCAGTCAACCTTTGATCAAGTTTAAAGTGAGGAGGGCCCTTTCTGTTACGATTAATTCGGTGGGTCAAAAAAGAGCCTAGATTATTGCTAGAGTGGCTATCGCTCACCTTGATATTTTGACAATCGTGAGTTTTCGCCAACGTTTGGCGGTTAGTGCATAAGCGAGCTAAGACATTCGTACGAAGGAAACTTCGATCTGGGCCTAACCTAACTTATGTGGACATATAGATTGAATTTTACGGGAAAAGTTAATTATTTATATTGAATATAGAACGATTAGGAAATCACTTAGTGCAATAACTGAATTTCTATCTAACTTCTTGTACATGGCCAAATCAATGTTTATTTTGGGGGGATTCTGCTTTTTGCATTGTATTGATAAAACCCTTTTCGCTCGCCAAAGAGCCATGTTCAACCTCAGCCTCCCTCGAAATTTGGGAGGATGACTATCTTGAAAATTGAGATATCCTACCTTAGAGTGTGTTAACATTGGACAATAAGGCTGGGCGATTTTTGGCCTCAACCTCGTTTTGCTCCAGCTAGATAATCCGAAGACTTGTTCTAAATCTCTCAACTTGTTATGAGGCTAATCAGCGGAGCAATATGCAGTGACCTGTTATCCCTGTACTGATCAACCGTTGTAAATTATTTATGCAAATAGAAGAGCGTGGCGTATGAGTGGACTGTATTTTAATGACTAGGCATTGCACTTTGATATAAAGAACCAGTGACTAGATTAAAAGGGGTGACTAGTTTTCACCCAGTTTATTGAGCTAGAATAACATTAAAGACTAGAAACAGACACATCACAAGAAAGAACAATTGGGAACAAACAGACACTGATACCGCCTAAGTACTGCCCTAAAGATAAAGAAGGTAATCACTGATGATTGTGTGGTAGTATGCAACTCAAGAAAGGTAAATGTTGTTGGAGCCAGAATATTCCTCGAGATACATCAGGACAGATAAAATGGTATGATCTCACCACAATTCCTATAAACCTTAGCTGGAGATAGATGAGCAACAGGTGGTCGATGGCTGCAAAGGTTGGTATATTGTTGGTACATGTCGGTATAATATATTGGTATCAGCGGAGTTCGCAACCGCCCAAGGTCCTCTGTTTCAAATGAAAAAGGAACTTCACTTCCTCATATCGAATAGAGGTTTGAGCGTCTCTACTAGCAGTATCTACTTCAGCTCTAAAAATAATCCCCCATTTCAAAAAGTCGAAAAAACTCCCAAACTTCTTCCATCTCATCAATAAATCACCAAACTTGATTTGAATACAGTTGAAAAGAAGTTGAGTCGAACAAGTTGAAAACCAAAGTTAGAATCCACGAGTCACTCTTACCTAGTGGTATTCTTGCAACCACCTTATCTCGTGTTTAGGAGTTAGTGGGAAGTTGACGACCTGAAAACCCGTGTTAAGGTTATATGCGAAGGTCTTAAGATGTCAACTTACTAAGCTCATGTGATAATAACTGGCCTGGCAAAAACTTGCTAATACTGGTACCATACACCTTTGGTAAGACTTCCTATTAAATTGCTGCACTCATTTTTCAAAAGGGTTTTTTGTTTTTTGGTTCGATTAGGCTTGTTAATGTAATGTAAAATGTCGAAAAAAGTGAGTTTGAAGTTTGTATACTTGCCATTTTGGTTTGGTTCGTAATTTTGTTTGTTTGTTTTTTTTTCTTTTCCAAGTGCATCAATCATGCACTGATGCAAATAAACCTAATATTTTGAGGATTATCTGCTCTACCACCTGACGTTTTGACAAAATTTTACAAAGCACCTCCTTCCACTCGTGTCTTCAATTGATTGGAGAATGCTGAGGAAGATGAATTTTATCATGCACACTTAACATTTATGCCTGAATTGGAACCGAACAGTTACAAGTCACAGTCACTGAGTAGCGTCCGTGGAACCGGATTCATATCGTTTTGAAATACATAAACCAGTCAGAGATCAATAATTTATTTTCGTTTTTGCTCACAGGTATCCCAACGCAAAACGGAGCTCCTGGCTACATCCAACAAAGGGAATCCCCCAGCACTCACTACATCAGCCAGCGAAGCTCTCCCAACCCCCAGCAGTTCATGGATCAACGAGAATCCCCCCAAGGACCATCCCAGGGCTACAGGGAAGTCCAAAACCCCGCCCAGTACATCAGGCCTGAGTCTCACGAGTCCGCCAGCACCGGCTACTGACCGAAAGTCATCTACTTTCCCAAGTCCATATCCGTCAGCAACGTCCGGGGGCTGAGGGTATAGCATAAGCCGGCTGACATCCCTGAAGCTGCCGAAATATGAAGAGGGATGCTCAGCAACAATGTTCCTGTTGACCTGGCAACTTTTTTTTTTAATGTATAACGAATGTAAATAGACCGTTATTTACTAACGCATGTATATAAAACGACCTGTACATAATACTGTCGATTGTTTACATACCTCGAATAATCTAACGTGAACAACGCTCAGTAAACTAGTGAAGAAATTGGTAGAAATCTTACAAATTACGATTTAATTTGTGAGGGCTTTTGTTATACTGTAACTCAGATGTAATCATTTTGAATAATATGCAGTGCCAAATTTACTGTACCAACAAGAATAATCTTGAATCGGACAAGACTGGTATCCTCACGACGAACACTGGTAGATGGTATTTATTATATAAAAGTAGTAGGTAGTAAATACCTACCGTCGTATTCGAATTGTAAATAATGAACTGATTTTAAAAACTTGTTTTACCTGTACCTACGAGTATTTATCACCCTAAGAAGTGTAGAGATGATGTAAATAAAATCAACTATTTCAACCACGTTTGTAACCTCATGGTTTTTTTTTTAGTTTTAGATTGTATTGTCTCTGATCATTTATTTAATTTTTATCCTGCCTAAAATTCCTTGAACCTGTGAAATGGCGAAGAAATAAATTTTTTCATGTTATTTTTCATCAACTTGTTTTTTGGAACGCCCTTTATCAAGAACCCATGTATACTTACGTACTAAGCTATGTCACTAAATGCTGGACCCCCGGTCTGTTCCATAGAAACGAGAAAAAAGTAACAGCCATGTTACATAAGCCTTCAAACCTGCTACTGCTGTGTGTAGGTAGGTAGGTATATCAAATTCTGTATTGAACATTTTCACGGTTTTTGCAGCAGGTACACTGAGTACAGCATATTTCACGGGAATCACTAACAATAACTGAATTTCTATCCAACCAATTTTTTTTTTTTTTTTTTTTAGCGATTTTGATGCCCCCGATTACCCCTCCCCTCCCCCTGAACCTCCTCTATGATAGAAATTATTCTTATAACTCTAGAACCATTAATCCAATTTTGATGATACTTTCTCACTAGCCCAGTTAGCCTAACAACTGAGTTAGGAGTTAGTTGTTCAAAAACCTCAGGATGTCCGAACTCATGACTTGAGTTAATTAATTATTATTAATTAACTCGATATCAGAAAACCACGTGCTGTTCGAATCAGCTGGGTCAGTATGAACATTGACTCCACAGGCTGCCTCAAGATTCACACTCATGTTGACGACCCTTGATCTGCTCTAACTTTGAGCCCTCATTGTGAACGAACGGCTTAAAAAATTCTAAAAAATAAATTCTATCTAAATGTGAACTACAGACTATACCTACCGTTCCTGAATTTTTTTCGGGATATGAATTTTTCAAAATTTCAAAATTCGTTTTGGACCCCTTTCCATTGACCTAGGGTTATGAAAAGTTTAGAGGGTCGTTGTGGAATTGGTCCGAACCCTTAAACCAAATTTCGTACTTTTAGCACACTACTAACTGGGAAAAGTGCCGGTGACCGAGGACGGACTGATTTTTTTCAATTCGATTTTCTGAATCTACGTACGTATCTTGAAATTCAGACCAACAAATTTTGAGGGGGGGTTAAAAATGTTTTTCTTTGGTCGATTCCAATGGTTCATCACCGAAGATAATAAACCAAAACTGAAATTTAGGCTAATTTTGGCCACTTTGACGGGTCCCCAGCCGGTCAACTTGAAATTTGATGTGAATAATAGAAACCCCTGAATGTTTCAAGTCGCTAGGTCTAAAGGCAGCCGAGCTATATAACTTCAAAAACCCGGGTATTACCCTTACCATGTTCTTCTTCTTATTTAGTTAGACAAGGCTAACTAAATAAGCCTCTCCTTTATTCTTGCTCAATTTATCTATTTTATAAATTTATAATTTTGATTAAAAAAAATAAAAATAAATAACAAATGAAATAAATTCATGAATTTATTTAAAATGATTTATTTATAATTTTATTAATTTACTTGATTTACTAATATAATAAATTGCTTTTATGATTGGAACTGCAACTCCAAAAAGATGTGATATCCCCCCAAAAAACACTCCTGTAAAAATCATTTCTCGCAAATGTCATTGTATAGCAGCCAGAACAGAACTCTGGGCGGGGAAAGTTGATAACTTTATGATATCGACTTTCCCCGCTCACCTGTAAGAGATGTGCTAACCACTTCACAAGCACCCTACCCGTTTCAAAATCTCCCTTTGGCGCCATAACGAGACGTTTTTATTACTAACCATCTATGTATTATTTTATTAGTTGCTTTTGAACTTTCCACTACATCATGTTGGCACCCTCTAAACATTTTGAACTCAAAAATTTGATAATAACGCCGACAAAGTACCCTAAACCCGGTAGTTTTTATAATAATTATAAATGACCGGAACTCACCCATTCCAATACTAAGACCTAACACGGATTCAAATGGAAAAGGTTCCCACCATCGAGTAGCCCACAAAAAAATGATGTTCACCTTGCAATAGCCATTTTATTTCCCTTTGAAAAAAATGTCTGAAAAAACCTTCAAATCAAGCAATAGGATTCAAGTAATATGTGGTTGGTGCTGATAATTCTAGAGCCATTGTGTAACACTACAACCGAAGTGGTTCCATGAACAAGTAGGTAAGTAGGTATTTGGCGAGTTACCTATTTGGTGACATTTCGGAAGTGGGTACATCATAATCTTATCCATTTACTGGAAATGTAAATGTCAACGTCACAACTGTTGGGAAAGAATTTGGTAGATATTCAGCGAATTTCTTCACACAACCACATGCCATCAAGACCCTTAAAAAGTTGTCGAAATAAGCAGGAATTAGATAAGGGGCAATGTTCAACATTGAAAACATGAGACGACCCAAGCTGCAATTGAAGCGGTTCGATTCCTCCGCTAATGGATATCCGTTGTGTTTGGAAGGAGGCTACTTACCGTTGGAAAGCCAGAACTGTTCCGAAACATCCGCTTGCCCCTTTAAAGGTTGATAGGGCGAATCGACGATCTTACTTACAAGTTTGGCGTGTTATGAGTAAATACTCGTATGATTTGGTAAATACCTACGTACGAAATTTTTCCAATGGTCTTTACCATATTTGGATAGACTTGAACATCTTTAATACACGATTAGGTATGTGTCAGATGGCGAGTAATTCACTTTCATTACCGGATGGAGCCAACCGGATTTTAAATTGAAATTCCAAGTAACCACACATTTACTTAATAAGGTAAATGTGTGGTTACTGTGGTTACTTATAAGGTAAATGTGTGTTAATTACTAGTTGTATATACAACCATAATATGGTTGTAATACAACTAGTAAAAGTACGTATATATTGGGGGGTGACTAGAATTGAATGGGCATCCTAATAAATCCGGTTGTAACTGGACAAGAGAAATACAAGTACCTAGATATGTACGTTGGATTGGTATTTCCCGATATATTTTTCAATACGATGAATTTGAATCGACAGCAACGGAAAACATATATATATAGGTACCTATTGAAAATTATATCGGAAAATACAATTCGTACGTACTCTCTCGTACTTCTCTTGTCTACAGTCTGATATTTACACTAAAAAATTAGGTTTAGTGTTCATTTTTTAGAGTTCAAAACCATAACATAACTAGGTATAAATTAGGAACATATTATGTTCATAATTTATAGTTAGGGTCATGTTAGTATAGTGACTAGGTACTACAAATTAGCATATCCTAATCGATCTGGGGAACTGGCCAAAATAAATAAGCTAAAATAAAATAGGTGTTTTGCTTATATAATTTATTTTTTATTTACCACATTTTGTTATTTTTTATTCTCAGAAGTATTCGTAAATAAGATCACATCTGAGCTTCCTCAATTTATCATGTACGAAATTTATCATTTCCACCTTACTCGAACCATTCTCCGTTTATATAAACTTGTAGCGAAAATATTTTTTACTAAAATCCGTTCCAGACCATCCTGAATTCACTTCCAAAAGACACCAAAAATTATATGCATATAATATAGTGAAAGATGGTGAAAATGTTGAAAGGCTTTTAAAATTGCATTGAACCTTAAGAATTATTCGATGCTTTAAAATTGCATTAAACGGAAATGATAAATTGAACAAAAATGCTGGTATTTATTATACAAACTTCATTTGATATGAGCATACATTTGTGTACAAGACATCACTCTAGTTATTCAATAAGACGTCTACAGAACTTGAACAAAATATTATCTATAGTTTTTCCTACATGTACAAAAACCGCCCAAGCTCAAAAAACTGAGTGGTGTTCTTGGAACCCATGAAATATTTCCTTATCGGGAACAATTTGATTTTCGAATGTATTGCAATTTTTTTTAAATCACCTCAAATTGTATGAAGTTACCATCAGCCTACGTCCCAAGAACACAACACGCAAGACATTTGACAAGTACAGTAACTGTTATACAGAAACCTAATGGGAAAAACAAACAACAGGACCCCTCGAAAATTAAGTGTCTACAGAAACGCAATTCAAGTAAGTAATTGGGGAAAAGTTGGGAAATGGCGTATAGTCAAATTGGAGTGATGAGTATCGTGCAAAGGCCGACCGATCTAGTAATTAATTTTTTGTCTTGCTCAGGGCATTTATTGAAGTTATTAAATATTTATTAAATATTATTATTAATTATATATTATTTATTAAATATTGTTTCCGATTTCTACTTCAAGTATTGATTGAAACTGTCATATGGTATTTGCCATAAAATCGAGTAATACCGTAGGTACATACCTACACTGAGGTTTTTTTTTCCAATTGTAAGATCAAAGGTTCATAATATCAGGAAAAAGAGAAACGCTTTATTTTCAACGTATCACCTACGAATTCAGGATCCGAATACAAATATAAAACCCTAGTCAAGTTGTCAAGACGCTGGGAACGCCATCAGCTATCTATGCCACCTGGGTATACCAAGGGTTTACGTAGGAACTTCACCCCTCGTGCAACATTCACAGAAATGAAATCCAGATTTTTGCATTCAACGTTGAAATTTCATAGCATATTAAATGTGCTCTGGTCTCTTTTCGTCATCTTGACGATGATGGGTTTGTTTGGCCGTAGAATCAAGTGCGGTCGAAGTTTAAACTCGCCAGGCTTGGTGACGGACTGCACTTTGGTGTATCGAAAAACGGTAGACAGCAGTATCTTCAGTTCCATCATAGCGAACTTTTGTCCTATGCAACAGTACAAAATTCAATAAACCAATTATTTTTATGTTTAATCTGTTATGAACAATCAGTAACTGATATGCTGATAAATTATTTAGTTTTTTATCAAGCAAGAAAATACTAATCTAACCTCATATTATTAATTAGTACGAGCTTAGATTAGCTTAATTATTATTGCTCACCAATACAGTTTCTTGGACCAGCACTGAATGGGATGTAAGCGTAAGGATGGCGCTTTGGCATGTCAGGGCTAAATCTGTAGGGACAGAATAGTGTGAATAACTCTTGCTAATCATATTTTATTGATCACGATAGATTTTTGCAAATGTATGAGTACCAACTAAAAGCCATGCTTTTGGCCTCTGACTAAGCTGGATCGCTCTTCACTCAGAATGAGTTTCTGCTGAATGCAAAGCCAACTTCTTACCCGTACACGGACTGGGATATCCTTATAATATTCTTATTACATTCTTATAAGAACGAATAAGGCGTTAGTAAGGCGCTGCTTCAAATAGCTTATAGAGCTCTTATACTACTACTAAGAAGTTAGTCTTCTTGGTTTTTTAACCCCTAAAACATTGAAATTCAAAGAGTACACGTACATAATATTATGTATAATATTATTCATCTGAGTAACTGGCAGAAAAGGTAGATAGTAAATAATCACCTTTCGGGGTTGAATTTCTCTGGATCTTCAAAGTACTTTGGGTGCCGGTGAAGCAAGTAGGGAAGGATCATGACGTTCGTTCCTCGGGGTAGGACGGTTCCATCACCTAGAATATACGAACTCGTAGTTGCCTAATATTATATTTAGATAACATAATTAAACGTTTTGAAGCCTTATTAATGTCAGGTTTTTTCAATTGAAAACACAACTCTCTTAGAAATGATTCCATAGCCCTGATGATATAAATTCATTAGTTTTCCTTACCCAATGTACAATTCTTCGTCAAAAACCGAGAAAGGTACGGCACAGAAGGGTACAACCTCAAGGTCTCCTTGATTACTTTTTCGAGGTAGCTCATGTGTGGCAGGTCTTGCATAGTGACGTTACGTGTTGAATCCCCGAATATATCGAACATTTCTTCGTATATTTTTTCCTGAAAAGAGAATTTTTTTTAAGCTTTTCTAAAATACGGCGAGATGGTGTTGTTGCCGCTTGTACAAACAAGAAGAAAAAAAAAACATTGTTTCTTTGATGAGTCTACAAATCAACCTGTTGATGGGTACTCGAGCCAAGAACCACTGGTTTTTATTCAATCTCTTCTCTTCTGGTTCTGAACCAGAAGAGAAGAGATTGAATAAAAATATCAACAAATGTTCCCGCATTGTTTGAAGCAACCATTTGGATATTTGAGTCTGATTGTAATTTCATTAAGTAGTTCGTTGTGAAAATAACTTGACTTTATTTGTGCGTTCATGCTACAAGTAACATTAATTCCATACACATCAATGTGATTATTGTATCTTTGGCCTCGTTGTCTCTTTGAGCTCGAAACATCCTAATACACCTAATGCCTATAAATACGGGAAAGTAATAATAATGACGAGTAGGTTTAGAAAATCAATTGAACTGAAATATTCACCTGTACTTCAGGGTGATGTCCGACTAGGAACAAGGCAAACAGAATAGCAGCAGACGTAGTGTCGTGTCCCTGAGAACCATTCAACGTGAATTACAGATTTCTTTTTTATACATATTTGTTTATTCACACCAAAAGGATAATCGCATAGAATTTTATGGTCGTGACTGATGTTCATTACAGTTGTACCAGCGAGTAATTAATATGCCTATACCGACCAAATCAAGCATCCACCCATCACCCCCGAAACCTTCTCGTATACCTTTCTATTTTCACTGTACGACTTACTCGTTCAAAGTACTGGGGTTCAAAGAAACAAAGGAACTTCCCAAGAATTTCAGCATCCAAATAGGGATACAAAAACGCCTACAATAATAGAGTTCATTGATGGGGACGATTTAGACATACCCAATGATCAACTATCGGTGAAATGTAGGCCCAATGATGAGAGCTCAACACTAGCGACATTCCCAGTCCTGTCGAGTCATCCCATTATCATTTTGTTGTGTAATCATCTAATCTGCAGTAATGCCCTCAACTGGTTTTTCTTCATCAAACGATATTATTTCGAAACGGTTGATGATTTTCTCGCGAAACACTCGAATGTTTCGATGGAAAATATTAATGCTGTATCTTTAAGATGCTGAATACCGTGTGAAAGAAACTACAGATCTACCCCCAAAGGTTTACTATTTTCTGAATGCATCGGCCTCGATCACATCTGTCTAGGACACTTCTTGAAAGTCTCGTAGATCTACAGAATAATAATAATAATTATTATTCTGTAGATCTACGAGACTTTCAATAATTCCAATAATTATTATTGGAGTCATTAGCGAAAATGATTAGTGCGATCGTTCGAAAAGATGATTAGATGGTTGTCTTCGAGTGAGAGAGGTTTGTCGGTTATCAAATTAACAATTTCTATTGGTCATATCACACATAATGTGTTATATAATATATTATATTGTTTATTAAATTCTCAATGATAGTAACTATTCAAGAGGTTCCATTACTCAGTTTATTTTAAATTGGAAAACAAAACAAGAACGGCGTGCAGCATACAGATAGATTCTATTTTTAATTTAGGGTTTTGGATTTTAGTAACTTGAACGTATGCCCATCACAATTTTGAGGGAAGGAAAAAACGATTTTTTACTAATTGCCTGGTTATTTCAATGGTTCATTAAAAAAATATTAAACCAAAAATCGCTCGCGAACCCCCACTTAGCTACCTACAGGTTCGTTTTCCCTGAAGATATTTATTGGAGTAGGTATCAAAACAGCAACTAAAGAAGCATCCCCTCACCTCAAACATAAACGTGTCAACTTCTTCACGTATGTCCTTATTGGTGAATGAATCAGGTTCCTTCAGGTCCAGTTCGATCATGCTATCGAGGAAAGCCGGCCTTTTCTTTCCTGTGAACAGTAATATACCAACCACAGTTGGTAGTGTTGCTAATCCAAAATGATCGCCCCTACAGGCAAAAAGTACAGTTTCTCATACAGAAAGCCTTTAGTTACAAAAATGAAATGCGTACAGCTTCTCATTTTAAAATTGCATCACTCAGTATAGTACGCGTTTACTAGAGAAAACCGAAGAACAAAATCAACAAATCGGTTGATTAAATCTTCACTAACTCCAATGTCGTTTCTAATAAAGGAAAACTACTCACCCAGGCCATCATCATTTGTGATGATGTTGTGGTTCTCGGTTATATAGGCGCTTTTCCGCTCTATGATAATCTGCAATGCAAGCATACCGATAAGATACAAGCATACACGGTACAGTACCATTTATTATACTGAGGTATTGTAGTCGTGCGTAAAACTCCAAATGTAGTATTTGCTAACATTCTGAAAATGAAGTATGTACCACAAGCGACGAATTCCTTCGCGTAAAGTGTACTTTTCAACGTGTGCCTTTTGTACGTAGGGTTTGGAAAATGAATAATAGATCCCAATACATCAAACAATCATAAATGTGATTAATTATCACAATAATTTAATATCATAATATGAACATCATAATATGATATACTATAATGTAGTATACATATATTATACATCATCACATTAGGGGACCGTAGAACCGTTGAAACCGTAGAAGGAAGTAGTACACTATTGCAATGGCTTCAAGCATTGTAGTTCACATTTTAGTTATAGTTCATTTGGGTAAATAAATATTTTTGGTTTGTTTGCAAATTAATACCTAATTTTTGAAATACATGGCATTTGTCATGCCCAAAACGCTTCAATATTTTCTGAAGAGTAATGACTTACTAAAAGTTTTGCAGCCATTGCAATTTAGCGTATTTACCGATATTTTTTTAATTTATTTCATTTGTCTTTGTCCGTAGAATTTTTTTTCTTCTGAAAAGTCCCAAAAATTATTTTAAAAAAGTAGATGAAAATGACTACTGTGTAAAATACTCTATTAATCCCTTTTCAAACCTATTCATATAAAAAAATGTGTTTCCTTTAGCTGAGGACAGAGGATCGTTACCTTTTCTGTGAAGTCGTGAAGAACTTTCAAGTGCTTCCTGAATTCTTTTCCTATCGATGATATACTGAAGAAGAAATCATTATACAGCCAAAATCTAATCACTCGCTCCACTGATAGACATGATACGCTGTAATACAATTGGCTGTTTAGTAATACAGAAATGCGGTATGAATTATGGTTTGATGAACACTAATATTTTACGTAATACCTCTTGACTGAATCGAGGTAGTCCGTTGACTCGTTTTCTTGAGCATTTAGTTTGATGCCCATTGCTGTCTCTGAAATTGATGGATAAGGTAGTTGCATTAAAAGTCTACATGACACATCAATGCGTTCGAAACATCAAGTTTTTGACGTCAAAGACTGAAAGCGGATGGTTAGGACACTACGATTTATGTATTCAGATCAATAGATAAACTTACCACTCATGACGTCAATAGTACAGAGGGTTATGAAGGCATCTATGTCTAAAGGTTTTCCCTCTTGCCGAAGAACATTCCTCACAAATAGCCTTATGAAAAATAACAATGACAATATCAACAATCATGTATCCGACAATTCTAGTTGCGTTTGCTTCAATACCCAATGCCCTTAACATAGATCCTCTCTCTAGTGTATGTTGTGAGTTAAAACGATAATTTTATAGTACACTTTACGTCGTTATAATTCAGGAATTTATACAGATGAATAATTGAATGCTTCCTTGAGGGAACTAGGGTCGATTCTACATGAAGAAACGACTGAGGCGATCCGTTACTGCTATTCTGTTTGTCACAGAGGCATTTACGATGACAAGGTTGCGTTACTCACGTGGAAGACTCACCACAAATACATACTTTGCGTTAGTGTTCAGAGACCCCAAGTTGTCCTCCAAAATGCGGAAGTGAAATGTTGGCGTCAGCATCTTTCTTCTCCGCTGCCATTTCGTGCCTGTTAGGAATTCAATGAGTGTCATTCAATGCTACTTGATTGCACTATATTTTTCCTTGAATCTTGAGATTAGGGGTCTTTAAAAACGTACCTATACGCAAAAGCGATTGATAACGATCAACATTGCGAATCATTAAGAGTACCGTGTTTGAAGACTGAGACATGATTTAAATTAAAGATATAAATGATAATCAACGAACGTGATTATGTTGATAGAGGCCACCTACCATCCACCATTTCAGTTGAATTCCATTAGGCATTGATATTGATTGTGTGAATTACTTAATTCACTGAAAAACACTCATGGCATCCCTTGCAAATAGTTATACAATTATTGAATAATTATAACCGTCTATTTCTAATTTTAATTTTAATGACGTACCTTTACTGACCAAAAGTCCGTCTTGTAGCCACGGTTGTAGAGGAATGTACTCTAACCCTTTCATAATGAACTTCGTGCTTCCCAATATCACCTGTTCTCAAAAATAATTATTATCAGTAATATCTAGAGTTATGATAATAATAGGACAGATAGTGATGTGACTTCGGAACAGTTATTAGTGGTTGAATTAGTTATTGTTTGTGCCACAAACTTTGTGATCTAGTTATGAGTCCGAGAGAATAAACAGGAGTCGAACTACTCTGCCTTCAACGGTGATAAGTTATGCGTAAATTGCATATCTCCTCTAGCCATAACCACCCGGCGCAATTCGTGTGGTCTACGATGAACGTTTGGTCTTATGCAAGCCAATAAAAACTCTATATTTATATTTTGTAAATTAAGCATTGGTTGGATAATATTTCATGAGTTAGGTAGCAGTAATAATTCAAAGAAAATGCTGACATATCAAATTCATTTTTACCTCAATGTCGTCTGGTTCCTGCATCAAAACAAACGGAACAGAAGCCACCCAGATCTTGGTAAGTCGCGGATACTCTAGCGACAATTCTCGCAAAAAATCAATTAATTCTGCAACAACATAGATTTAATCGGTTTTATTTAAGTGAAAGAGTAGGTATTTCTTCAAAAGTTTTCTCAACTTTTGGATTTTTTCGAGTGTTGGGCAGAAAACAATTCTTAGAAAAGTTTTTTTGCCCTTCGCATCTTGATGGTAACCGGATTCAAATTGAATTTGAATGTGGGTTGGTGATTATTGGTACATGGGACCTTTCTTATCCTAGCTCAGAGATTACCTGTAATGGCATCCTCATAAAAGTTAAACTTCCCAGTGCCCCAAAACGTATCAATATACAGACCTGGGAACTCTATATGAATTTCGGTGTATTTTGGCAGCAAATTCAGGGCGGTTTGGAACGGATTTTAGTATAAAATGTTTTTGAAAATTCGAGTTTTAAACATTTTGGACCGAGAACAATAGCTTCCTTTTCTTCCAAAATTCGCTAAAATGCGTTGAACTCTGGGTATCCGAGCCAAACCTATTCGTCTTTGATTACAACTAACGGGCAATTCGCAGAACATTAGATTTGTATGCATTTTGGCAGTAACTCAAAAAATAAATTAGAACGAACTTGTAACTCTCACAACCAAGACATTCAGAAGGAGACATCCTGATTAAAACATTATACCTATTCGTCTATAGTTTTTTTTTCAGCAAATTATTTGATACAGATACGTAACTTATAGGAACTCCCCCTAGTCCAATGGTTATGAGTATAAAAATCCTCACATCATTTTGAGTTTCGATACCACCAATGTGAGGAAATCCTAGAGAAACGATAGATCCTTGAGTATAAGATGCGCGTCATTAAGTATATTTCTAATTGCTTAGCACTTTTTTTTTGTAACAAAATCTTTATGACCCCCTGCGGTAAGACATATCCATGTCAAAATCAGCCAACAAGCAATACCGTAGCCCAGGATTTTAGGGAATATTCCTTACCACTGACTATTACATTTTATAAGCTCGATAGTACAAAGAAGTCGTAAGAGTCTCATACAACCATCTATTATAATTAAAACACCATAAAAAATGCAAAAAAAGAGGTGGAGTACTTATTTGTTTTTGATCGGCTTTTATATTTTCATACAATTACGAATACACTGATCAAGTAATGCATTAATAGAGAGATAGAGAATATTCAACGGTTCTTAGATTCAACATCCAGAAGGTACAGCCGGCATCTGCCGAAGACGAATCGGTCACGTCATCATTACCATTAACAACTGGATACATCAACAAACTAATTAGGCTATTCAAAGTCTGTTGAAGTCGAACTTCCGTCAGAGTACGAGCTCAAGCATACAAAATCGTGCAGTCCCACAAGGTTACGGTCAGGTTGATAAATTATTATCAAAACAGTGCAAAGCCCTCCAATACCCTCAGAAGATCCCCACGAAGGTGTAGATGGATGCGAAGGGTTCGATTATTTGTTTCTGCTAATTTGATTTACAGCGGCTGTTCCCCACATAATTTATTGTTCTTAGGTGTACTTCTAATCATTTACTTACCTCCTTATTTTAAATAAACCTATAAGTCTCCAGACCCATTCGGAGGGTCTGTGGAACAATAATTAATCAAATTTACTCACTTATTGATTTCCAATCGAATTCAACCTTTCATTTATGATAACAAACATTTTAGCTAAATTTGGAATTAACATCATGTCAACTTTTCCACGAATCATTTTAAGCCCATTGCAAGAGCTTATTTTCTTTGGAGTGTGCAAGAGCAAAAAAGTTTACAATTCATACTCGTACACGTGATGTACCTAAGTATAAGAACGGATTGGGGGCTCACGTTCACATAATTTTTGGCACCGTGTAAAGATTTTTCATACTATAAAATTTATATAAGTACCACTTAATAGTACTTAAAATGTATAATAGATTCATTCATAACTCATACAAATATTTCATACTAAGTAATACTAATTGAATATTTTATGTATAATACAAATATTTTATACAAATTAGGTATTAGGTCTGGCAAATTGGCGAAACCATCACTGTGCTACCTTGTTACTGAGGTTGGAATCCCGTTGAAATGAAACACATCAAAAGAAGTCAGTGAACGATGGAATGTGGCATTTTGGCTAAATGTGGTATTAAAAGGGTAGCAACGTGGTACTACTTATTTTGGTCAAAATGTGGCACTTTTAGGGAGTCTCCCTCCCAATTTCAATTATGAATAGTATCCAATTATCATATTACATTTGTATTTACATTTTACATTAATATTGAAATTTACATTATATTTACATCTTAACTATTAGAATTACAATAAAGGACGAGGTGTGCCGCCATGTTTTCCATTGTAAAGTTCAGTCTTCTGTCACTCAAAAGAACGTCCTCTCCACGTTTCCCGAAGTCACAGGGGCGAACTTCATGGAGAGGACATCGTCTGTTGTCCATTCATCTCTCAGAGTGGACTCTTCCCCAGAGAGTGGGCTATGGTCCTCTTCTCCTCCCAGCCCTAATTCCTGGATAGGACAGCTCCGACCTTGGCCTCGACGTTTTTTCTAGCGGACTCTGAAATTTCCAGTTCCTGATGTCCTCCACCAATGAAATCCCCGTTGTCAGTGGCAAATTCTTTGATTGTAATTTTATGATTTCTGGGATGCCGCCGAAGTTGGACTCTGAGTAAACGAGTTTTGAGAGAGAGAGGGAGAGTCATTGATGCATTCATGTCAAAAATTTCGCTATGCTAACTGAGTAACCTGATCGCTCGGGCACAAGACGACTTATTACAAATTGAAGTTCGGTCGGTAGGCACTTGGAGTAGTTGATTTCTAGTCTCTCTTTGGTGGATATTCTTCAAGAACATGAAATCTGTTGCAAGGTACCGTGGAGTGCCGAATTTCAAATTTTGAAAAGCATCGAAGCCACTGCACACTTTATTTTGGTTTATTATCTTCGATAATGAACCATTGGAATCGACCAAAGAAAAACAATTTCTATCCCCCCTCAACATTTGTTGGTTTACGTTTCAAGATACGTATCTAGTACGAATCTACGTACGTAGATCCAGAAAATCGAATTTATAAAAATAAAAAAATAAAACTGCAAATTCTTGACACAACGGTTTATTATCTTCTTCGTGCAGATCACCCTTTGGTGTAGATCACTAAAAGGTAGATTATGAATTATCATTAATTATTATGAAGTAGGTAGGTAGTGTAAATTATTATTACTAATTATTAATGAATCCAGGGTTCAAAAACCATTAATTTTTAAAATTCCCTCGTCAACAAATTTTATTTGAGACCATATTGTTCGAAAAACCTTACTTGTACCTACCTAACACCCTCAATTCCGTAGACACGAAAAGTATCTCAAAACGGGGAAGTCCATGGGACAGAAGAAGTTGTTTGAATCAGCTGTTCGCTAGGAAGAACGTAACGGTTGCCCAGAGGTTTGACACACACTAGTATGATGGCATTTCATTGGCCCAACCTTTGAACCTTCATTGTGAACGAATGGCTGGCCATAGAAAGCTTAAAAATTCTAAAAATGGTCTTAAAAATTCTAAAAAGTAAATGTGAACTCAAAACTATCCGTTCAATCTGAATTTTTTGAACCCCTTTCCCTTGACCTAGGGTTATGAAACGTTTCGAGGGTCATTATGGGGTTGGTCCGAACCCGTAAACCAAATTTCGTAATTTTAGCGGACGGCTTACGGCGGATGGACGGATTTGTTAGTACTCGGTTTTCTGAATTTAAGTATTTTGAAATGTAAACCAACAAATTTTGAGGGGGTTAAAAATTGGTTTTCTTTGGTTGATTCAAATGAATCGCTATCGAAGACAACCCAAAAATAAGAGGCAGAAGAAACACACGATTGAACACTGAACAAACTTCAGATCGTAGTAGACGGCAATGTGAACAGCAATGAAACGTCAAGTCAAAGACCTAAGGAGGCTACATGTCATTTTACAGCTTAACAGTATGAACAGCATAGAAATTATCTTTAGGAGCCACTCAGATGATAAGGGGCCTGGGAAGCCCCAAGTTCAAGTCCTAAGGAGAATACATACCAAATTAGAGCTCCATATTGTGAGTAGCATTTCACCTTCAAGGGAAATGAATGCAATAGCTATATATCAGTTGGTGAAAAATGATGGAGGGACCCTTTCACTTTGGGTAGGGTTAATACAGCCCCTGTATTAAGGAAGATCATGCCCTAATCCATAATACCCGGGGGATTGGAATTCCGGCCATTTACCCTCTAGGTCGTTCATCTTCAAGACAAACCAATTCAATAACTAAATATCAGTTGTTGAAAATTCCCATATTCACAGTTCTTGAGGCAAATGTTGCATATTTTCCCAAAACATTGGCCAAATGTGGCATTTTCCAATAAAATCGGCCAAATGTGGCATTTTCATGTGGCAATATGGCATTTGCCTGTCTCTGTGCTGACGCTTTAGTAGTTTGGGGAGCCCTTACTCCCAGAAATGGTGCGCAGTAGTTTGTCGGGGTTGCGGAACAATGACTGACGAAAACTGCAATGACTACCAGTCATGCTGCATGGTCGAATGAGCGAATTTTCTAACTAGTGCCAATACCGAACTTACCCAAATTTATTTTATAAATGTACACTTCACCGAAGATATGGTATTATGGTGCCAAGTCAACATGAGTTATAAAGTTCGAAAGTCGGGTCAGTATTCCAAAATCCATGAAGGTCGACAATAAACACCAATTATATTTTTTTTTATTATTGGTTTTTGGTAATTGTCAAATTAGGTACATTCTATAAATTTTACATTGCTACAATGTGCATTTAACGATCCTAAGATGTACATAATATCATATTATGATAGTAGGCATATCCCATTAAATCCAGTTGTTTATAAATAATACGATTCCTATAATTATATTCATATTAGCTATTGTTATCATACCACAGCGCCTTTACGTCTCCCCTTGACGCAGCTCCAACGATAACGATTATACGAGTACATTGAATAGGTATTCGATCTCAAGAGCGGTTTGTAGGGTGCTTTTTGTGGCAACGCTAAATTGTTTTCGGCGATTTTGCATTCTAGTTCTTGAACTAATCAGCTAATTTTTAAAACCCAAATTTCCGAAAAAATATTATATTTAAATCCGTTCCAGACCATCTTGAATTCACTGCCAAAAGACACCAAAAATCATCTAATATAAATATATTAGTAATATAGTATATTATACACGATAGTGAAATCATAATTGCAATAACTTATTCCGTTCTCAAACTGGAACACTTTGAAGATGAATAAAATAGGTTGTTACTTGAGATTTTCTTCATGGTTCATATGCTCTAATCTGATAACGGAATGAGATATCGCAGTACTGACTTTACCATCGAGTTCAGCGTTGAAAAGTTTATAAACTGAGGTGTTACTCGGCAAAAAAAGGAGACAAAATTTGTTATAAAACCAGTAAAATGGAGACAATTCCTTCTTATAGCCATGCTGAATGACTGTGGAGTTTTAGATTTCAATTCATCATATCAAGAAAAAACTGAGTGTGCAAACACTCAAGTGTTTTTTCCCTCAATTGGAACAAAATGTGTACACAAAGAATCTGTCTTGGGAATCTAAAGGCTAAGTTCGTGGATGGAGAGAATCAGACCACTCTAAGGGGGGTTTTGGGGAATTGTAGGGGGGGGGGGATTAGGGGCGTTGAAAAATTCATAAGCTGAGGTGTTACTCGCAAAAAAGGAGACAAAATTGGTTGTAAAACCAGTAAAATGGAGACATTTACATACCTAAAATTAGTTATTTCTTAAGTTGCTCTTAAAGGCTTGCTGCATGATAGGAATTTTTTTGAAATTGCAGGGAAGCGGCATTTGGGATTTTCGTCATGTAGTCGAGGTCTGTCGATGGAATGCCATTCACAGTTACAAGATAATTGTACACTTATAGGTTGGTATGTAATGTTCTCGTAAAACTGACAATGTCGAAGTCCAAATTGCCCATTTTCTTCGAGAATTATTTTTATCTATTCTTGATGTTATAATGATCTACTTGCCATCAGGCGATAGTCTGCAGAGTTTGAGTCCCATGCCGATGAAAGGGAGTCCGTCGGGACCGTGTATCTTGCTCATTAGCCGCCTAACCTCCGACCCGGTAGAGAAAACGCTCGGGACCGTGAGGTAAAGCACCACAAGAAGTACAACTATCACGGCAAGCAGTACGTACAAGACCATTTTGATGCCGCCTCTGCTGATCGTCTGACGGTCGCTAAGTTGAGTCGCGCAGCACTAAGCCACTACCTTCGGGGGTTGTCCTTGTGATCTACCTGAGCTTGCCGGACCGATCCCGCCTTCCCCACCTTCTTGGACTTGGGAGTGAGTAACTGAATCCTCCTCGGAGTCATAAAAAAGGTAGGGACATATCGTGCATTGTTAACATTTTATTCGAACAGTATTCTCAAAAATAGTTGCAGGTAACGATATCTGACAACAAAGGCTTTACATGATACATTTATAGCTAGGAATCTTTCTATAACTGATACGCCGTGAGGGAGGTGGAACCGAAGCGGTCTACTTCGATGACCGAAGAACAGGGAAACTATTATCATCTAGTGGAAGGGGAAGGGTTAACTGATTAACTGATCTATCACAAAAGTTAATGACAATTCGTGAAAAGTGACCTATGGATTGGGTAAAATACGAGTATGTTATTTAATATGATTGAATGGCTCTATGCATACCGATAGTTCGGTTAAGCACTACAAGAAGTAATGTGATACGACCACCAAAATACAAAATTTGTATTTTATTATTTAATATTACCTCTCGTTGATATTACCTCGGAGAACATCAATATACTTATTGCCATACCTTATGAATAATGGAAATTATCACCATTTTCCCCTAACTCAAGTCTGGGAAATCATATAGCTCACGCGATACCGTAGCATAATACGAAACTTTTTATCTCTCACTTACATATTGATAGAACCGCGTAAATCCCTACCTACCTAACTATTCATTGAAACAATTGTGTAGCAAATCTCCAGAAAATGCAAAATTTACTATACCAGGCTCAAAAAGTTATTTAGAACGAGTTTTGTGGAGGCCATGAGCGTTTATTGACCATCCCTAAGCCATGCTGATTTTGTTGTATTCATGCATTACGGGAGGGACAATTAGGAATACCGATACAGTCTCATACTTTGGCTCGAAGTCCCTTGGTCGAAGTAGAACGTCCCAAAACTCACGTTATTGTAGACTCGGCCATGGATAGTGCGTGCGGGTATTTGCTTTATGCGCCAATTTTGCAAACAACCAGAAAAGCGAGTTCTAAACATTCAAACTAATGGACACCAAAAGAAGTTTCCGTTGAAATCTTGATGAAAAATCATGGACACAACGACACATGACACGTAGGCACAGGTATGGAAGCGGTCGAGCAACTGGGGGCGGAGATTGGCGTATTCATATTCATAAAATATAAACACGAATAAAATTCATAACTTGGAAAATATGAATATGAATACGAATAAAGCCATAACCACATCTTTCTGTGAATATTCCCAGAAATTCCTTTTTTTTTTGTGTGAATTTCACTATTTACTGAAGTTTTTGTGAATGTCACTAAAAGTTTACTATTTTACAATAAATTTTACTGAAATTCAAGTTTTTTTTTCACATTCATTCTACAAAAATTCACAATTTTTTTGTGAATTCGTATTCATATTTATATTCACATTAGTATTCGTATCCATATTTTCCAAATTATGAATTTTAGTCGTATTAATATTGATAATTCATAAATTTTATCAACAGGAATCTCTGGTGGAGGGGCTTGGGAGGCACCACTCACTGTTTACTTTACCTTTCGGAACCCCTACAAGGACGCTCTCCTGATCACTCTATTAAAATAAATAAAAAAACAGAGCGAATTTTCGAAAAAATTACTGTTTTTATGTAAAATATCTCCATTTTACTGGTCTTATAACCAATTTAGCCTCCATTTTTTGCCAAGTAACACCTCAGTTTATAGACAGATTTTTAAACGCTGAACCCGACGGTCAAGTCAGAATTGCGAAATCTCATTCCTTTATCAGATTAGAACCACCTTTCTTTATCAACGCGTTCAGACATAAAATTTGTAGAACCACCCCCCTTAGAGTAGCCCGATTCTGCCCATCGATTGCCAAGATAGATGTTTTGTGCAAATTTGAACTTTTTATCCCGATTTAAGTTCCGCTTTTTTTTTTTTTTTTTTTTTTTTTTTTTTTCAATGACATTCGCCGAAAGATCTAAATTGATAGATAGATAGATAGATTTTTTATTGCCATATAGATAAACATCCATTGCAAATTTCATTCACAGTATGTACAAAATAAACGAGTCTGGACCACATAAATAAATAAATAAAATATAGACTTCTGATTAGGCACTTAGAATTAATGTCCTCACTTCACTGGCTTCCCTTAAAAAATAAAATAACCTATTGGCCACCTTTACATCACAGGATGTGAGCAGTCTTCTGTATTGCTCTTCATATGAAAGAGGTAGAGCGAGCAGTGGTAGAAGGAACTTTAGGCGGGGGCTGCTTAACATGGGGCACTGAAGGACCAGATGCAAGGCAGAATCGCTTACACCCCAGTTACATATTGGACATGGTGCCGAGAGGAAGTCCATCCTGATACCCGCGACCAGGATCCTAGGGGCGTGCTTCGCAAACGCTCGCAGCTGGGCCAGAGGGCGAAGGATAGAGATTGGCCAATCTTGGGAGAGAAAGATCTAAATTGTTAGCGAAAGTCATAATATATTTTTTTCGAAATGTGTAAATTTTCAATGGCATACATTGCATCAAAATTTGACTAGGTACAACAATTTAAAAAAGAAAAAAAATTGTTGTTATCATGCATTACGGGATGGACAATGAATAGCACCGGTCCTAGTGGAATACCGAGCCGATCTGTTCCTTAAGCTCGAAGTCTCTTGTTCGAAGTAGAACGTCCCAAAACTCATGGTTTTTGTAGAATTGGCTATGCACTAAGTACCCGATTTTACCAACTTTGCGAACGCCCCGGAAAGCTCAACCCAGTATCGTTCTAGGAGCTGCCCAAGTATCGTTCTGGATGACGACCAGATATTCAGGTTAAAGGCGTTCAAAATTTGTCTGAAAGATTTGAAATGTTTGCGGACCCGACAATATTTTGAAGGTGGGAAGCGGGGTGTTGAATTATATCCATCGCGAGTTGATTCGGCACTGAAATATCGTGCCTTCTCTGCGTCAACTCTTCCGGTGTCGACAATAATGAATTGATTTCACTGCAATTTTTTTCAAATTCGGGTAGGTACTGCTCGTATTCCTGATTCCATATTTTTGTGCTAGATGAGTGTCAGATTTCGTTTTTGGCAATGTTTCTCCAAACTGCGGTTCCACAGCTCAAAGATAGACCGAATATTTAAGTGTCGACTTTTTTTTTACCTCGAATAACTTGAACCGGATCTTGGAGCCCGAAAGGTGAATCGCAATCAAGAGCCAATTTTTTCCCCCAAGAGAAAAATTTATCTCGACTCAAACTTTTCGAAGGGATAGTGACTTTCGAAGGGATAGTGACTTTGCGTTATTACTGCTTACCGTGCCCGACATTTGTCACTAAATTTTTAGGAAACTCGAGTGTATTTTAATTATATGATGGCAATTTTTAATTATATGATAGCAATTATTTACTATGGTATCAATATAATCGAAAAAACCGCCAGTTTTAGTACGATCGTCCTGTGTAGGTATGTGCATTATTTTTTTTAATCCAAACTCATAGGGGAATATGGGTCAATGTCAGTAAATTTTCTTTTCATTCCGAAGGACGGTTCGAAGGGAAACAGAAAAGTGATGCCTCGCTTTCGAAGTGCTGGGCCATTTCAATTACACAGTGTACATCGACCACGGCACTACTAATAATATAATATATTATATTATATTATAGTCTCAAGCGACGTACCAATGCTGTAGTTGGGTTTGATGTTAAAATTTAGAAAGGCGAAATGTACCAAGGTAACTTATCCTAGGAATCGATCTGAACATCAAAATTTGAGTAGGATCTGTTTGTGAATCCTTATACTCGTAGTTAGATGGTCCACCTAAATATCAATAAGCATAATCCCTGCATAAATTGGCTGAATAATTTGCAAGGATTTATGGACCGATCTTTCCAGTTTAATTTCTTTAATCTGCAGTATAGAGTGAAAGTTAGTGCGTCAGTAGTCTGTTCCTACGGCTAAAGATAAAAAGAACAGTAGGTAGAAGGCAGGATGTTTTAACACCGTAAACGTTTTTGTGGTCCGAAAAACACAAGATAAAAACAGGGGTAGTCAAGAGCTAGGACTTGCGCACGACTCGCATAATGGGGCGAGAAGATAAGGTGTTTCGAAGATGCAAATTGTTGTGTTCACCCAACCAGGGTGACATCACGTTGCTCTTCAGTTATCGGGTAGTGAAGGGGAGACCCTGAAGACTCGATTCTTCCAGTCTATGAACGCGAGTTACTATGACAATTTGCTGCGTGACACTATACAAAATAAAAATTATTGTTCCGTATCCACAAAGTACTCCCTCATTTGGATTTGGTCGTTTCAGACCCGGAGGTATTTATAAAACATTCGTTGTTACCTGCAGTGAGCATGCTCACTTAGATAAGTATGCACGTTGACGTACCTACGCTGGCTCGTCGGGTAATAAGTGTGGCGGTCTTCTCCCCTTCCTATCTATTCCTCACCTTGAAAAAAAAGAAAACAATAAATAATCCAGGAGTGATAATCAAAACGTAATTATCAAACTTCTTTGAGCCGTCGAACCAATACTCTACATGTACTCTAAACATACAAATTAATCTTTGACCATAACGTTTTGTATAGATACCCTCGTCTTAACTAAGCACAAGAAGCCGAAGAAAAGTGCATGTTAAATACCTTCACTAACTACTGCCACTATACTACCCTCGATGAAAAGATGACTAATGCAATAAGCGTGCGTGTTGTTTTCACGCACCATAAGGCCTTCGTGCCTACTACGCTATTATACCCGCTACGTATTATTTTTACATTACTTTTTCGCTGAGAACATTGTAATTTATTGTAATCCGCCTCGTGTATGCCCATGAAATGTTGTCTATTGTGCAAGGAGTTGCCTAGCTTTTCTTTTTGACGTATGACCACCGATAAGCGGGAACTGATTCGGCTTGAGAGGGACGTCAGTTCAAAAGTTCAAGGGATTCAGATTTTTGTTTTAGTTGCACTCTCTTCAGAAGAGCTCTCAGAGACCACCGCAAAGGTTTAGAGAACGCGAGGTCGGAGAAGACTCGCCTATGCCGAGTCGAAATGTTAAGAAGCGTGGGCAGGTCGGGAGACATTACTAGTTGAACGCGTTCTAACAACAAATCACTCTGAAATGTAACAGATAATTTACATTGATACAAATTACAATTTCCTATGAGAAAACTTGAGTACAAGACCCTACAATTAAATTCTCACTAAATAACTCGTGAAAAAACTCGAGAATCTAGAACAGCTTTAGAGCAGGTTAGGTACAAACTTCTAATTATGTGCTGTTCATACTTCACGCCAAAAATCGAAATTTGAAATCGGCATCTCCTGCGGAGGAAAATCCTTAGAAATGCTTAGAAAAATCTTTGGAAATCCTTAGAAAACACCTAACAATTTCTAAGGATTTTTCATAAATAAAGGAGGTCAATACCCCCGCAAGTGATGCAGAACTCAAATTTCGATTTTTGGCAAGTTCATGGTTTAAGCGTAAAGGGTACGACTCACGACCTTCCTACAAATATTTAAGTACCTACCAACTAGTGCAGCAATAATATCTATTCACTCGTACTGAGCTCCAAACACGTCCCAGATATCAAGTGCTGAACTTGTACTGGATTTTTAGCATTAAATTTTACTGGAAATTAGCAATTTCGACTGCTAAGTCAGAAGCAGTGTGAGGGAATCTCTTTGTTCCATCCATCCGGAAGTACCTCGGCGAGACCCGCAAAGGGGATTTGATTTTTTTTCCATTAATCACCATCGAATTCAATATTCAGCGACTCAAGGGCGTGAAACTCGGACTACCGAAATGCCGGCGATGCCCCTTCAGGCGTGACAATGAGATTCATCAAAGTGCGTGTTAAGAACCAGATTGTTTTCCGTCGTATTACCGTTTAATTAATAAGGATTGTGAAGTTTACTGTTAATTTTCCCCAGAATTCTTCAGTCTTCACGGAATACGGATGTGCGATCACGGTGGTGATGTAGGTACATCGTGTCTTGGTATCATGCCAATTTTTTTTTTTTTTTTTGGCAATCTACTTATAATATACATATAATAACTACATAATATTATTATGTAGTTTGCCCAACAAAGCTTTGTCTTTGTCATTTAAATTTTGGAGTCAAGATTTTCAGTTAACAAAAATATCAAAGTGCTAAAACACCAAACTTGAAAAAATAGCTGATGAATATTTTTTTAAATCTAAATACACTGCGGAAATTGGATAAATCAATTTTATGGTAGTAAAATCACTTTCGTAAATTAAACCTGCCCTTCCACAGTCAAAACCTTTTTGAAAAAACTCAATGTGATCAATGCAAGATCCAGAATCGCCGGACACTCTAGTCAATTCACGTTCAATGAAACAACACAACCACGTTTCTTCATCTTCAAAGTGCTTCAGTTTGAGAACGAAATTAAATATCGCACTTCTGATTCCACCATCGTGTTCAGCGTAAAAAAAACCTTTGAAATGAGTTGTCACTTGTCAGACTGTTTGATGTGAATATTGTGATTTTTCTATTTAGTACCTACCTGGTGCCAGTAAGTATATTTTTGATTAAAAACCGTATAATATTATCCGTGGTCATTTAAATGCTCTCCCTCGTACCTTACCATCGGAGCCATATGGTATCCGCCAATTCAGCACAATATGCCATATGGGGTAGCCAATATAATATATAATCTTTTATGTACGGGAACAAGGGAAAAATATTGTATAGCTATAATATTATTATAGCTATTGAAAAATATTGTATAGCTATAATATTATTACAAGCTATAATATTATTATAGCTATTGACAGAATTTTTTCAATATTTTTCCCTTGTTCCCGTACATAAAAGATTATGTACGGTGCATAATACTCGTATTATTATGTACGTTTCAAATATTAACCTTTTTTTTTCTTTGTGAAGCCTACAAATTTGAGTCCACTTACTTTGTGGACGAGCCTCGTATAACAGTGCCATCACATAATATGTGCTGCTTCATATGTTCTTTTCATATTATGAAAAGAGCATAATATGTTCATATTATGAAGCAGCATGGATAGGAGCCTGAGTGGAATTGGAGACTTCCTAGTTTTTCCTGTGTCTCTGCCAGATGCCAGTGGCATCTGATGCCATATACGGAGCCAAAACACAAATGCACACAGAATGGCAGACTTGGGAAGTATATTGAAGTGTCACTAACCAAAGGAGCATACCGAATTATCAATAAAGTTTGGAAAAAACCTGAATTTCTGAAGCCACAGTTACCACGAAGAAGCATGGTACAGCTGATTAAACTGAAGAAAGGACGTCGTGGGAACCGATACCTCAATATGATAGGCCTAACTAGATACGATAGGTGCGACTACTATGAAGACGCAACCAAGGATATTGAACATGAAGTCGTCCTGTGCCCTTTATACGCCGATGATCGACGAGGGTATACGATGATGCAGAAACCACCAGGATCTTACGCATCATTGAAGCAGGGAATTGTTTGATTGAAGCAGGGAATTGTTTGTTGAGGAAAATCTTCTTGATTTTTTACTGGTTTTTTCTTTTTTTTCTTGATGAGTATAAACAAATGTTATAATTGAAAATAATCATGTAAAGCGCTACCATAAAAAACAAATGAGGTTGATTATCTTCACTGCATGCAGATACATGGATAAAATGAGACATATTATGTCTCATTTTCTCCCTGTAACATAATATGTTTAATATTATTGTTTTGTTTCTCAAGTGGACCAAAATAATGATAACAACTGAACCTGAGACTTTTCTGCTTAAAGTGCGAGTCCTAAGGAAGCTGCTTACCAAATTTCAGTTTCATAGAGTGGAAAGCATCGAATTCAGCTTCGGGAGCCATTCAGCAGATCCTGGGCCTATTCTTCGTATAACAGTTCCAGCGAATCGCAGTCGTTCCCTTTTTCAATATTGTCCATCCAACTTGTCCTTCTTCCTGGATAAACAGCAATGGTGAGAACAGAAAGGATATGAAGAGCAGAATTGAAATTGCGAGATCTAATTTCTTTAAAATGAGGAAACGTTTTATCATTGGAATTGACAACATTTCGGGAGTCTTGGACTCCCTAAAAAGGAATTATGCATAAGATCCAAATATTCGAAATAGAGTGAAATATTTTGGGCATATCAGTAGAGGAGGGAAGTACAAGATCTAGTTAAATAATATGAATATATATAATCACATAATATGTCTATACCCATAAGTGGGTATATTATATTCATATTATGAATGGTACTCATTCTACCTACGATTCACTTCAACCTAGTGAATAGGAATCAGTCGGCTATCAATCCCTTCATGCCCTTATTTTTCAAATATTTGATTTTCATTGCTCAGTGATACGTTTTCATGTATCAGTGAACCACAGTTGATGGGTTTGTATGGCTATGCGAATCCGTCTACAGCGGTGTAAACGTACCAACGTTGGGACAGTGACCAGTTATTGAGAACGTATACGTACTATAGTACAATGGTATAGAACAGGCTGCGCTCAGATGGTACATTCCTGAGTATTTCTATGCGCTCAGATGGCACACCTAGTAAGAGATATGTGCCCGACTGGTCTCAGGAATAAATAGAGTAATTACGTACTTAGGGTTACGATGACTCATGAATAATTATTCACGATTTTCTCGAGAATGAAACTAATTAAACCAATTACCCAGATACTGTTTGAATGTAAGAGAAACCGTTCAGAAATCATTATTTCGAAATCGATGACGAGATTTAGCCCACGGATAAGAATTGTGCATCCAGCCCAAAAACGTATTAATGTTGAAAATAAGAGTAAAAAAAAGGAGAATTTCTTTGTGAAGGACAAGTACATTTCCACTTTTAGAACCCAATATGTAATACGAGAGATATGTTCATGAAGTTGAGCACAAAAAAATGTTTCTACAGAGGTACATAAATATTATTGTATCTGCGATATTCTCGGCTCGTAACCAAATCTAAATTCCAAGGTCAGTTTTACTTATTTTTTAGGTTTCATTTTCAAACCATAAAATAAACGACCTTCCTCCGATTGAGAATAGAAATGATGTCGTTGTATTGAGTAAATTGAGCCTCAGGCTATTTCCAGTCATCCGGCGGAACGTTGGGCCTGTAAGATGACCACCCGGTAACCAGCTTATTCTTTGCGTGTGATCAATCCAGGCCGACGCTTCGGAAAATCTCTCATGAAATCTGTTTCCGTAAAGGTGAGCCGAGTGAATTATCTCGTTGTTTAAATCTCTTTCATTTCATCGTATCTGTATCAGTTTGCTTCGTAGGCTTTTACAGTGATGATGAAGTCCTGCTGTATTCCAGAAAGCGAAATAGGTCCTCTCGTGTTCCCTATTCAGACATTGATACATATGTTGTGTTCGACTGCTGAGTGGAGCCTTTAACCTTGAACAGTCAACGAATCATTCCTTATACAACTTCAATGCCCATCAGATCACATCTCTAGATACCTAATGAGATTAAATTTCTCAGATCTCAGCTACGAGTATATTCAAGACAATTTTAAAAAGATACCCAAGCCACCTAACGCCAGATCCACACATTTCCACCTTCCATCATACATGCCAAACTGTATGTACCTACTGATCAGCACGCCAGCATAAAGACAACTTCTTCTTCCTTACCTGTGAAGTCTAAATTAAATCAAGTTTGGCAGAAAACTCAGGGATAATAATACATTTCTCTCTTCGAGTCTAATAACACTAGCTCTTAAAATGGATCATAACCCCATACCTCAGACGTGTAGCACTGAACCGGTATTGATAAGAACAGCAGAAAAACTGCAAAATTTCCTCATCAATAACACACTCTAATTTAATGAAAAAACTTCAGATAGGGCGGAGTGAGAGTCACTTTTATTTCGTAGGGTAGGTATGCTCGCTGAAGTCTGTTGGGAAAGATGCGTGATGTAATCACGATAACAACCTAAAAACAGAATTTATGCTACTATAACAAATTTTCATATCGCAGTATGTCCGTATTTCTGAGAACGTTCCGGGATGGGAACAGCCTTGGAAACAGCGATATCCGCCTCTTGTCTGAAATGGTTTACAGTGGGAATGACTGAATTGGAGTCACTCTGAGATTCACACGCTGATGGTAGAATGGGGAAGGAACTTAGTTTGGATGTTGAGATATTAAGTTTCCAACGGCAAGCCATCAACACCATTTGATGAGAAATGAAAAGATTACAGGGTATTCGGGAGATTTGATGGGGGATTAGATAAGATTAGTTTTTATTAATCTGAAACAGATTAGGGTTCATGGCTCTCTCTTACATCTGGACAGTTGCAAAACAAAAACTGCCTATGCGAACTCAGCCCAAGTATGGACCTATTGAGAGACCCCTCAAAATTTGGGAGGTGTCACTCCCTTCAAAATCGAGATAAAAATAATGAAGAATGGAGTTGATAATTAAAAAATTTGTCCCTCAGTGTGTAACAGAGATAACCTGCCAAAAAGGTGGCTGCAATTGTGCTTCGCCCAGACATCTACTACACGACATTTTTGCAGCTTTACAGGTATTCATGTTGTGGAGGTCTACCATAAACCTGATTTGTTGGTACAAATGTATAGTGTCGTTGTTAGGCTAGGGGAAGGAGGATGAAAGGTACGTACTAGAAAATACTCTAAACGATCCCAAAATCATCGAGATCGAAATAAAGTTGACAACGGCAGATATTTTGAATTTCTTGTATGCACCTCGTATTGTTTCGGGAACTAGGGCTGGGCATAGGCTTAATTTACGATCAACTTTTGAACACCAATAAATTACTTGTTATGAATTTGATAGTAGGCAGACATCAATGTTGAAGCGATCAATTGAATTTGCCTTAATTTTTCCATATTAGGTACCCTTCTTACCCCACTTCGAAATGTAATAATTCGACATTTTACAGCAGTAACTTTTGAATTACCACCTAAGGATCTCAACTAAGAATTACTTCAGAGGAACTCGACAAAAATTTTATGTGTATTTCATATATTTAAAAAAAATGACGGGTCGGTATTTTTGCGCACGCACGAAACAAAGTCTCACAACACAACATGAAAGTGGGACCGGCTCCGTAAAAACAGTCGAGCGCAGAGCCAGAATCGGTGGTGCGTGCAAGGGTTTCCAGCATCGATTAATTGCTTGACTAATAAAACGTTTTCCTCCGCTCGTAACTTCTGTCATACAAGTAGCAGCGATTGCGTCAAGACGTCTTTTACAGTCGACACATTTCTTCCTTCTGCCGCGTCAACTGAAACTCGAATGGGTGGGACGATGCGTTGTGAACTATCAACCATTTCAGTTAAATTGAATACGGACCATATAATTGTTTATTGTTTTCAGATATCAACTGGAAGGCACTATACATACAAGATTATTTATTTTTTAATTATAAATGTTTCAATCTATGGAGAGGCACAGAAAGCCCTAAACCAGATTTAAACAAAAATATAAGATAAATGATAGATATAAATGTGGGTAATGATTGAACTTTACCTTATTACTAAACACTTTTGAAGCTATTACAATAGCGTATTTTCTCCGAAAATTCTATAGAAGAAATCGTAAATTGAACAACTTATTAATTACCAACAATTGGTAATTATAAGTTGTTCAATTATTGTTAATTACCAACTTTGTATCCTATCAACTGTCTACCTCGAATCCCCACATGATTATTAAAATGGAATATTCCTGAAGTATAATGCGCAGCTCGGACTAAAAATGAGCGTGTGTTAATATAACCATGAACGATGTGAGGATATTTCAAACATAGTTCCCTCTTACTTTAAATCACCTAAACATAGTTTGATCAATCTAACAGGCCAAACAGATTTTGTAAATAATATTATACCATGCTTTGAAATGACGCTGTACAAGCTGTCTCAAGTTAAATCGACTTAGACTTTTTTTTTTTTTTTAATCCACTCAATTTTTCATGTACCTTTTCAAAATGTATGTAACTTTTTCCACTTTTCAGATTTTTTTCGAGGTTTCACCTTAAGTCATTAAAATAGCCATAACTTCCTTAACCCGTCAAATAAATTCAAATATAATAATACCGTTGCATCTCCCTGAAGCACATTCAAAAGTTGTTGTGCGGGTTTAGTGCCTAAAAATTGCGAATTTTGAGATTTTCCAAAAATTTGACGTTTTTTTTTATTGGTCTCTCTTTTAATGATTTTTCTTGCGGTGGGTCGTCTATGGGAAAAACGTGCTTGAAAATGGTGTACTCAAAATAAATTAGCAACTGAGGTTACGGGAGAAAATGACGTTTTAATGCAAAAAAAAAAAGACAAAAAAAACGGGAGATTTTTCAGCAAAATCGATATATGCCATCAGGATAGCATTTGGTTCGGATTGGATTGGCATAGTTGATAGCATTAAATTTTTCACAATCGACTGAAGGGTTTTCATTCCAAAGACATTAAATGTAATAATAATTATGAATTATGAGTTATAATAAATCATTTTGATGCTCTTCTTCAAATCTACAAAATTATACAAGTAGGTGCTCTCGTTAAAAAAATAAATAAGAATTCTGCAAAGCGATTGACTGTTACTATTTCCCAGTGATTTAACGTAACAAAAATCGTTCAAAATCCATCTGAACGGCCTCCTCAGAGCATCAATCAGAGCATCGATTTTTCAGCAAAATCGATATATGGGTGATTCTCAGTTTGAGGGACAATCGAAGGTTTGGAATTTCAAATTTTATTTTGCTCACCTAAAATTCTGCATTTTTTAAGTATATCTTTAGGAGTCATTCTAAAGGTACTGTGATGAGCCATCACGCATAAATTTCATTTCTGTCCTCAAAAATGAATTTTTAAAATTTCGTAGACCACGACAATGAGAAGTGCCCATGACAATGAGTTTTCCTTCCTTAATGACGGTAGAATAGTACGTAAGGGTAAAGATATTATTAACACAATGGCAACAATATCAATAAAAGGTTTTTGTATTAAAATAACGAACACAAAATTTGTGTTTATATTTAATATTAATGTTTACAAAATACCAAACTTGAACACCATTACCCTACACTTTGAAAAAATATTTTAATTATTATCAGTCAAACTTATCATAATTAAATCTCAGTCTCACTCGTAGAAGTAGGTAAAAAACTTTTGAAGTTGTAAGTACAAAAACTAGACAATAGGAAACTTAGAACAAAATATTCACTAACAAATTCTAGAAGGAAATTCCTACATGTAAGTAGGTACCACAGAAAAAATTGTGAGTTTTGAATCCTCTCCAATAAGTTTCTGATTTGATTAAAATTGAAGATATTGAAGATATTTAGCTTCGTCAATCACCACGAGTCGAGGAAAAATAGAACGCGGAGCGTTTATTTTACAGAGAATCATTCTGCAGGTAATCTGTTGAGGGAGAGGTGGGTTAGGCCAGAAAAATCGATTCTTGCCGTTGTTGTTCATGCAGTTGATCGTCACACTTGCATGATTCAATTCACGATAAGGAGTTGGTGCAATGCCATCTTCACCAATCAATTATTGATGATGTCGTGGAATCAGGGGATTCATCTCTTAATTTTTTTTAGATATTTCTTTCGGTCGTAAAACTTTTTGCTGCTTGCTCTCCACTTCTTCCTTTGTTGCCTCTTCTCCCTGTTTGACATTTCCTTTATCATCTTCAGTTTCTCTGACCTCTCATCCCTCTCATACCTAGCTTTCCTCTTCATCTGATCCTCTGCTCTCAGCTCTGGTGCACTTCTCTTCTCTTCCTTTCCGCTTCTCTTTTCTTCTTCAGCCGTTCTGCATCCGTCATTTTTGTCCGACCCATTTTTTTCTGTAATGAAAGAGACAGTATTACTTCATTTTTCCTTTTAAAAACCAATGTAGCAGTATTTTAGGTACTAATTATTTACAGAACGTTGAACCGTAAACCTGGGGAGCTTAGGAATCAATAGGGAAATTTCTTTCCACATTATCATTCCCTATTCCAACTTTTATATAGAGAAAATTCATTAGGGAAAGTGCAGAAAGCAATTTAATACCGAGTTACTTCAAATTCTAAGCATTTTTCTCATTGGTATGGTCTTTCCTCATTGTCGTGGCATTTAAAGTGGCCACTACAATGAGATACCGAAATCGCCATGACAATGAGAAATTGACTTCAACCTTCGGCAGTTTGGAGCCTAATCAACCCTTTTTGAAACTTGATCATGCATTACGTTAGGTTCTTGAATCTCTACCCCAACATGTGGAAAACAAATTAATAGTCAGTTCATCAGGCATTGATTCTCAAACCCATAACAATGAGACCTATGAAGGATACACACCTGTTTGTTCCACGTTTCTCCTCGATGGATGAGCGCCGACTGAACAAGACGGCGAAGGCACAGCGTATCCTTCAAGGGCAGGGTTGCCATAACAGAAAAAACTTTGAATTGACCTAAAATTCCCTCTTTTGAGTGAAATTCGATGTTATCAATCTCAGCCATGACAATGAGACAACAAGTTAGGGACAAACTTTGCGATCTCAATTCATGAAGATAATCTCAAGAGTAGTCCCGTCTATAAGCACTGTACTATCCAACAACTAATTCTGAAAAATAAAAATGCAACTTTTTCCGGCTAAGCAATCATCAAGGAAGGTGGAGGTTTGAATAACGTTCGAATGTTGACCTGGGGACAGGCCACGACAATGAGATTTGAGGTATATATGGATAAATTAAAGGCATTTGAAATGACGAAAAACGACTAGATATTATTGGGATAAGTAGGCCAGGTAACCACACTGATATCGCAAAAAGAAAAATTTGGAAAAGTTGGACTGCCACTTTTTAATCAACGAAGGACAGCGATTGTCCCGTAAACTGAGAACCAACCATATGCCATCAGGATAGCATTTGGTTCGGATTGGATTGGCATAGTTGATAGCATTAAATTTTTCACAATCGACTGAAGGGTTTTCATTCCAAAGACATTAAATGTAATAATAATTATGAATTATGAGTTATAATAAATCATTTTGTTGCTCTTCTTCAAATCTACAAAATTATACAAGTAGGTGCTCTCGTTAAAAAAATAAATAAGAATTCTGCAAAGCGATTGACTGTTACTATTTCCCAGTGATTTAACGTAACAAAAATCGTTCAAAATCCATCTGAACGGCCTCCTCAGAGCATCAAAATGATATATTATTACTTATCTATGATTATCATTAAAAAAATAATTACTTATTCATTATTTATTTCACTCATCAAATGAACTCACATAGACTCACCGAAGAAAGATTACTAAAAGAAAGACAACTTTGGTCTCGTTTTGTAGTACGTATTAAACCCGCTCAAAAAATTTGACTGTGCATCAGGAAGAAGGAAACTGTAACGTTCTTTCCAACGGTATAATTACATTTGAATTTACTGGACGGATTAAAGAAGTCAATGCCATTTTAATGACCCGAGGTCCAAACCATGAAAAAAATCTTAAAAGTGGAAAACGTGGAATTTAGAGTGGATTAAAAAAAGTCTAATAGACTATTTTTGTTGCAAATTAGTTGCAGAATTGATTCTACTTAATTCAGAAGACCACGTCATTATGGGAGTTTGTCCCACTAATAAAACTATGTCACGTTTTGATACTTGAGTGTCCTTGTGTGGCAAAAAGTAGAGCATAACTTTACTTCATCAGCGGTGAATGAAAATGACGGTGAAGCGAAAGCTGCGCATCATAATCGTTTAGTTTCTTTCGCAAACGTGAAGTTCGTGCTCTTGAACTTAATTTGTGTCTGTGAATGGAAGTACATCTCCCAAGATGGAACGTGGGTAGCCAGCGATCATCGCGCAAGAAGGTGTGATGCAGCTCGGCCTTCGGAGCACGATGCACATAACGGTTCATACCAATTAATCGTTTTTCTGGCAAATGAACTGTACATTTGTATGGGATATTCGGTTCTGAGGTCAGAAGCCTAATTGGAATAGTTGTTGGAGCACGGACAAAAGTAGAATTAAAATAATTAATTGTTTTTTCAGCGCAGCGGTACAAGCTCCATCTTGTTGAAGTTGAAGATTAAAAAAACCAGAATGAAAATAAGGAGGAAGTGATGAGTTTAGCCAAGTGTGGAGCCAGAGAACCATTCAACTAAAAGAATTCAACACTTTGAATGATAGTTCTAGATCATAACGTGGGAAAAATCACTTAACAGAACTAGTGAAAAAGCTGTGTAAATACTGCTTTTTCACGAGTTCTGTTAAGTGATTTTTCCCACGTTATGATAACTATGAGCTGTACACACTGTGCATCTACACGACCTACCAAAAGATTCGCCGCTTTGCGAACAGACTGAAGAATGTAGAAGCGTTGTAATTGCTTCGGAGCTGACTTTCAACGGAAATATTAAAGGAAATCAGGATCAATGGACTAGTAAGAGCAGCGAGCCACATCAGAAAGGAGATGAAAGTTTTGAGGCGATCATCCTTCGAGGGAAAATGTATGAAGTGTGCCTTATTCGGCCAGACACCACAGACAACAAAAATGCCCTTAGGTCCAAGAAATTGTCCCATGAGGCGATCTTCTTTCCTTTATTAATGTAAATAGTATAGGCTACAATGTAAGCCCAAACCCAGCTCTGTAGGTGCCATAGATCCCGAGTTATTGGACTTCGAAAATTGAATGTCTTCCAAAAAGTTCTTGGGTAGAAGGTTTGCTCTAATACTTATCCCAAGAGGAAAATCATGGGAAAAAAAGTTCTAGAGGAGTTATTTAGCTTTAATAGGTATTTGGACCTACAGAGCTAGGATTGTGCTTAAATTGTAGCTTATGCAATTTACTTTTAAATTTACTTTAATAAAGGTAAAGGAAAACCAACCTTTTATAAGTTATGAATGAAGGATTTCAAAGCTGCAAACTTGGCGTAAGTAATAGGTACTACTCAAAAATATCCTTACATCATACCAAAAAATCAGTTTTTTGGAGTCATCCGCGGTGACTGGCTTATACAGGTAGGCAGCCGCACTGCTTCTCAGCAAAGGCTCACCCTCAACAAATGTACACCCCAGCACGAAATCCTCATTGGACATGAGTGATGCAGAGGTCCTTCCAGACCAATGGCTACGAATCGGGGATCGAGAGACATTCAATTTCAGATTCCCCTCCAAAGTCCTGCAGCCTCCAAATCAGTACACCTAGGTGTCCAATTAGCCAGTATAAATTACTCCCTTGAGGAAGGAACTACGATGTGACTTCCAAGTCCTGTTCGGTGTCATACACCTACAAAAGACGCTACACTGAGCCAATCCTGGAATACCTTCAGCAGCCCATCCCAAATTCTACCACTCACAGATACCTTGGTGTAACTCTGGACCAGCGCCTCACATATCACCAACATGTCTCAGACTTGATCAAGAGACTTAGGAACCGATGTTCGCTACTACGAACTCTACTGCGCAGCCCACATGTATCACTACAAAACCGAATTATCATGTACTGATACGTCCAATTTGGACCTATGCTGCCGAAATCTGGGGAACCTGTTCAAAATCTGAATTCAAGAGACTAGAACAACAACAAAACAACATCCTACAAAGACATATCGTTCAAACACCGCCATTTGTACGAAATGAAACTATTTACAACGATCTACACATTGAATCCCCGCAACAGTTCCTCGTAAAGCACTCAATCAGCTTCCATCTACGGAATGAAGGCCACTTCAACCCCCTCGTAAGTGATGCTTTCAACCACCCACATCAAGACGTCTCATCAGACCAAGATACCTCTCCGACATCATAAATTAAAGAAATTATAACCCAGTCTAAAACAGTGTAATACTCCCCACCCAAGGACTGTCACCATGAGGGCAAGCCTGAATAAGCGATAAAGAGTGTTGTAAATGTATTCATGTCATTGAGGTATATTACCTACTTGATGTAATGGTCTCAAATAAAAAATATAAAAAAAAAAACTCCAAAGAGCTCCTGTTCAGACATTTTCCAATCATAACTAAAGAATATAATATATTCTTATATTATAATATAATATACCTCACGTTTTTGGTGATGATGTAAGAATCTACAAGAATGTCCAATGCATTAGTTTCAAATGGCTTGCAAGAGGGTAAATCCATAAAAAGATAACTATCCAATAATTATTGAATTTTATTAAAGTAGAAACCAACTATTTGATGAACACAATATTTCTAGCAATAGAAAAAAAAGTACTATGGCATTAATAAAACGTATCAATAGTATACGTACAGATTGGTACAGGTTACAGGTTCGATTTTTGCTGGTCAAGCCATTTTAGGTCGAATCCCGACCACTAAAATTTAGTATTTAATACTATACAATCGCAACATTATACACGCTTTTTTTCCATTGGGATTCGGACTTGCAAGAGAAATTAATCGTGGTTTTGATCAGCAAATGCAATAATACCGGATGTATACAACATCAAAACACTGAAATGGGTTTCATGAGCAAGTAACTACATCCATATTACAGATATAATTTAAAACGAAAATTTACGACTAGAACGTAATATGTTAATAATATTATTATGTTTCAATTTGGATTTTCCTTTGGACCTATCTGAACAGCGTACATATATGTGTATTGTTTGTCCAAATTCATTTACATGAAATTTCGGCACATTTTCTCAAGATTTTGAAGAAATAGTAATTGAGAAGTAGAATGAGAAACAGAGAAATGAAATTCAAACACAAGTCAAAACGTATATGAACCGTTGACTAAACCCAATAAATCGTGGTTTAGTCATCATCTAGGAGTAACTCAACTCAATACAAATGGTATTATTTAATAATTATAAAAAAAATTTGTATTACCATTTAATGGTAATTATTCAATAATTACCATCCAGCTATTTACAATATGAACGAATGGTAACTATATTTACGCTGCACTAGAAGGTACAGCTCTTTCGGTTATGTCCAGTCACAAATTCATGGTAACCATGAGTAGATTGTCTTACAGATATGTCAATTACAAGAAGGATGTATCTGCTATTGGCCATTAGGCTCACTAGTTTTGATCCTTATCCATTTGACTTCAGTTTGGAAATATCTAATAGGTACCCAGTAGTAGTAGTATCTGTAATAATATTCCACAGCCGAGAATGTTTGTAAGTCTTTATCCGTTAGAATGTAAGTCACGGAAGAGTTTTCTTACGGACCCTGGAAGTGTTAGGGCATTTTATTGGATTTCCTTAGGATCTAGTCCTTATTTGGCCGTTCGTCTTTTCCACAGCTCTGAAAATGTCTAGAGTCTCTCCCTTGGGAACTCCGTAACCCTTAGTTAAACCAAACGGGTTAGATGGCGTTTTACTGTCATCGTGAGATTCTTTCCTAAGGGCAACGTCGATTTCCACCGAACTGAAAAATGCCACAGATTGCGGCAAGTCAGTCATGCCCAGCCGAACAACGCAGAACGCTCGAGTCAGCAAATTTGTAAGATGGAGGGATAGAGCTGCATCGTACTTCATGCTCTCAGGCACCAAGTAACGTACTTCGTCATGAAAACTAAGGCAAAACCTAGGTTTGCTGCCAAGGAACCACCTCATACTTACAAGCATCAAATGAAGAAAATCTACTGCACCACTTTGTACAACCCAATTGATCCTGGTAGAGTTGTGTTTTTCATCTTGGTCAACTCCTGGTTCCAAAGCCCTGCTCAATCTACTCAGCAGAAACGGTGTTTTTGGTTGAGGCTTATTGGCTATTTCTTCGAGGCAGTTGAACATGGCTGATTCTGTCCCACCGAGCCAATGATGTTTGTCGAACAATTCACCTATTGACTTCTGGTACATGGAACACAACTCTAGTGCTTCTTCTTTGGGAAATTCTCGTTCCAGAATGTTGGGGAAAACGCCTTCCTTCAATTTGAACGCACATTTTCCTTTGGTTAGAGCCATCATTTTTTCAGCCTTATTGGCGGCTTCAGCAGCAGATATATTCTGATTAAACTGCCGCAGGAGTCGCTCCGCGAACCTCTGTCCAGCTCCATAAATCCTTGCATAATTCAATATTTTTGCATGATCACGAGATATTCCAACTGCCTTAGCAGTCACACTATGCATGTCAGTTCCACTACTTTTCTGTCCGTTCAGCGTCATCCATCCAAAAGGTGTAGCTCCATGGAGTCCAGCAGAGTATGCATCAGCTAACAAGGAAGCTATCCAAAGCTCTTGTGAGTCTACATCAGCTCCTACCAAACAATACCCTGGAGGCGCATGGACGATGCCTCTCAGTTCTGATCCTACTCTTTCAGATATTGCATTAGAAACAGTCATCCAAGTACGTTCAACAGCTCTCCTAGTTAATGTCCCACAAACCACCACTTGGGGAAGAATAATACCTGTTCCATTCGCCAGGTAGGATTTTGAGGGTAAGTCACAGTTTCTCAGCCAGCAAACCATCTGGTTTTCTATTCTTTCCCTATTATTTCGCCAATACGAAAGCATTCGGCTGATTTCAATAATACGTTTCGCTAACTTACTGGAACCCGACAGCTCATTTTCAGAAAATTTATTGATGAAATCTCTGGCGAGAGGATTTCCAACATTTAGATTAGGCCCGTCTTTGTGAGGTAACTTGATCAAACCTGCATCTCGGCCAAATTCATCTTTACATAAAATCATACAGTGCTTGGAGGATTTACCAGAACCCTTTTTTCTAGAGCAATAATATTTCGCTTCATAAAGTTCAACAGTGGTCTTGTCCTTCTGATCAACTTCGCGACAAGAGCAGAGAGTGTAACCATTAGCTAGACAGTGTTCCATTAGCTTTTCTTTCGGCAAAATTTCAAAATTAGCAATGTCAACTCCCGTTTTATATGGAACAATGAATCCCCACCCAGATCCCTTCTCGTGATGGAGTGGCATATTTTTCCACGTCAACTGTAGTAATTTAGGTGTGACTTTCATACCTGTACTGACAAGATCTGCTTCTGGGACCCATTCACTGGAACTTGGTTTGTTGCAGAGTTTTCTGTACCAGTTTGGGTATCCAGCAAGATGAGGGATTTTCACAGGCAAAAATTTGGATTTCTCAATGGGACCGGAAAATTTTCTCTTGAGATGTGAATGCACAGCGTCTACCAAGTCGGAGTCTTCATCATCCAAAATTTCACACATCACTGAAGGTACGTCGTGAACGGTTTTTTTCAAATTCAGATTTTTCGTGTCCCAATCTTGATCCCAAAGCCACAAATCTTCTTTGAATTGATGATTGTTCAACAATTCACAAGCCTCATTAGCACTTTTAGACAGCAAACTCTTGGCTTCCGTATCTAAATCGTCATAAGCTTCCTTAGAATCTTCCAAATAAGTTTTCCAGTTCGTATTTACAGGTATGTATGCACTTTGCAGTTCTAACATCCCACCCAAAGTAACAGGATGGGGAAATCGTTCTAGAAACATAGGGTACACCTTTTGGAAAACTTGGTGGGTAGCGATTACATCTCCACAACAGTAATTCATAGCAGTTTGAAAACTGTCACGGATATCTGACAATGTGCCAGTTACAAACAAATCCACATCTTTTTTCGAAAGTTTCTTTCCACAGTATAATTCTACAACTTTACTCAGGGCACTCAAAGAACTTACTTTGCTCCATTCTTCTTCCCCGACTCCAGCCTTGAGAATGGCCTTCTGGTAACTGGTGACTCCACTGACACAAATATGAAGAGACATGGTATCTAGGAATCTCATGCCAGTTCTTTCCAACCAGTATTGTTCCTTCACTCGAGCCCTATCGTATGAGACATTGTGACCAATGACGATTTTCGGTTGAGCAATCCAAGGGGCCTTTTGACTTCTTGATTTGTTTGCACTCTCAAGGGGTATAAGGTACTGAGTTGTTATATCATTTTTAAGGGGTTGAAAAGGCGCAACGCTTATTAGAGACTCGCTGATCCATCCATACCAAGCTTCATTGGAAACAGCAACTGCGAGTGTTGGTAGCGAGCCTGCATTCACGCAAACTTCTACGTCAAGAACATACGATTTCTCAAGAGGGAAATCCACTTTTTGAACTCCTTCCTTGGTGTATCTCAACCAACCAGGCTGCAATTCCCAGACGTTCGGTGGCTCGGGGATACTCCTTAACAGATCCCCAAGCAGTTCTTTGTATGGCCCACATTGCTCCATACCAATATTGTAAAAGTGCTCTTCGATCGTGTTCCCTGCCAGTTTAGGAAGATCCAAATGGACATCAGGCGAGCTATCATGTTTTCCCATTAAATTGTAGGTTTTCAATTCCTGTAGACACTTTTCGACAATCTTACTATCAATTTTCTTTGGCGTGCAACCAAACAGCTGTTGATATAGGTGCTGTGATATCATCTGAATCCCAAACTGATTGAATCTAGGGCCGTCTTTCGGTAGGTCTGCAGATCCATCGAAATCCTGGTTGAGTAACAGGTCATTTACCCATACTGTGCCAGTCAATGGTTTCGAATCCGTTGTTGTCGAGGTGGATGAAGATTTCCACCGCCGTGCGATCCGTAGCGACAGAGAAGAGTTGATAGATTTCATGGTAACTCATTGGGTGTAATCTGAAATAATGTTAGAAATATTTATATTGACAAAAGGTTAAAATGAAATGGCCAAACGAACACATCTAATACCACCCCAATTGAAATTCTATTTAACATTTTGTTAAACAATACAATTAGGTAACCCTTTTTCCATTATAATTCAACTTCTCGCGGTAACTTGAACACTTCGTGTATGGTCTTTCTTCAGACATTATACCGCTTTTGGCTGTTCACCACATTAGTTTGGAAATACCTTGAACATGATAATCACGTGAAAATGGCAGGTACTATGTCACAACTTTATGGTAGGGACTTGAAGTAACTAATTTCAGAATTGACGTTTGGAATCCCCCAAAGCCAGGAGTTCATAGTGAAATCATGCAAACATTCCGTGATCTACTTTACTAACCACTCTTATCTTAATTTCTACTTCTTCAAAAAGGAGAACACATGATCGTGTTGGAACCTCCTGCTGGTCCAATTGTATATTTTCATCGCCAATACGGCGGTGTTTAGATGGTTTAGGCCCTAAACTTTAGGGGTTTAGATCGAACTGAGAGGTAATTGGACAATGAAATAAGCTTAAGCCTATTTCATTGTCTAAAATCGAGGGAAAACCAAACTAGGCATCTCAAAACCCAATTGTAAAGAGAATAAAGTACGAATCGGCTTAATTATAATAGATGGATGGGATCTATAATAATTATACATGAATATTATGCGCTTACCGTTTTTTCCTAGCCACAAGAATATAAAGGATCGTGGATGTATCCATAGAGAACAGTAGAGCTTCAAGAAAATATATTTTTCAACCCCTGGGCGGTGTGGGAGTCTGTGGATAAATATTATTGAAGTTGTTGAAGAAGGGCCGGATTTAAGCATAGAACACAATTAAAATAATGTCACTGGTCATGTTTTATTATTGTTTTCAGGCCAGGCAATACAGGATCTTTAGCGCAAATGGCCTTAAAAATCACCATTTTGCAAATTCCCTTGAAAATCACCATTCTCTTGCACCCCTCAAACTACGAGCCCAGGGCCCGCACTTGGGGCCTGTATTTTTTTAATCCGGCCCTGAGTTGAAGTATGAATAATTGAAATTTGATTCGACTATTTCCTCCACTTACCAAAATTTAACATAGAACTAAACTGATGAAACATTAGAAGGAAAATGATAAGTCTTACTGCACAGAAGAAACATCACGAACAACTCTTCACACATTGGGTAGATGGGTTCCATGAAAGTTAATGCAGTCGGAGGATATGACGTTATTTTCCAGTCAAGATGGTATATCACTGAAAACAAAAGGAAAAAATAAAATACGTAAAGTGCTAATAAATACTACTCAATAATTACAGAAACAAGTTCACGATTGGTCAAACAACGAGGACAATTCACTCGAGTACCTAATCAATAGTAAAGCAGAAAGTTGGCCTTCATAAAACTAACAAAGGAACTCATATCTCACAAATGCCGAACCTCAGGTTTTCATTTCACAAGGCATTCCCAGATGGATTCTTGCTATAAACCACCATTACTGTGCTCAGCAACTCTCCAAGCAGCATACAGCACCCTAATGCCTCTATCCCCGAAAGTGGGTTTCCAGGTGAAGTACAAAATACACAACGAGTCACCAAATTTGATCCCAAGACTGACGGTTACGGGGGGGTGGACATCCCTCAAGGTATGTGATCAGTTTTTAACATCTTTCCAAACCTCATAAATCGGAATGTAAAAACTAAGAACTCTTCATTGAAGAGAGGCATACTTGATGGAGCCGCTGAGAATCAGCTGAAATTTGATCATCTACTCATCAAATGCACGACAAAACGTGTTTTGAGCTCGTGGGGTGCCGAATTACTTTGTTAGAAATCACCAATCACCGCCTGAGAGAACGGGAGCTCCCTTACCCGGCTGATTTCAGGCTGGAATGATAGCTTGTAACGGTTCAAGATTTGTATTCCTTTTTGTATTTCTTTTCATTACTACCGAAACGACCATCAACATGCTCCACAATAGTACTACATACCTACAGGGTACGTGCTGCACTATAAGACAGCATTTCGAAGGAGCTACAAAGATTGATAAAGAAACACTCATACGTACACTTTTTCTAAATTGGATGAAATTGCTTGATAAGTACATAACCGTGTCGCTCGTCTTTTATAAATAACCCCACCTCCACAACACGATGTAGGGTTTGCAATAATGGTTGCACCCTATTGGGTTCCTACTGCTGATGGTAAAAACCTTGGGGTAACAATATGGTGTAACTTAGATGCTAAGTAGATATTTAATGTTCACCACATCTCTTATAGATCGTGTCAACTTGATGTTACGATTATCTACAGAGAATAAATCCTCGACATGAGTAGTTCCGTACTTGAAAGTTGTGATGCCACTATACCCTCCCCTCTGTAATTCTTGACAGCTGGAAAATATCACATAAAACTCGAAAAACAGACATCTATGCCACTACTCCAAATATATTAAATGTCAAATAAAGATAAGGAAATTAATAATTAAGTTGCATCACCATTGAGACGTACTTATTGAAAGTTAAGCTTGTCTGCATTAGTCAAACTAAGAAACATTAAGTACATTTTGTACATCATACCTGATCAAGAAAGGTTGTAAATAATATTTATGATACTTTTGATAACTCGATTAGGAAGGGGAAATAAACTAAACGCTTGTTGTTGATACACCGATATCAACTGTTGATAATCAACAACATCGCATACACAACTAGTATCCACGGCAATATGTGTGTGTGTGTAAGTATATTTCAATAACCTTCCTCTAGCGCGTGAGCAACGGACAACTCCATGGATCACTTGACACAGGACCATGGAAGAAGAAAATTTCATTTCTAAGAGAAGAAGAGAATTTCATATCTTGGATAATGAAACATTGGAATCGACCGAAGAAACATTTTTTTATCCCCCCCCCCCCTCAAAATAAATAAAATCCGTAACTTTGCCCAGTTAGCGTTGTGCTAAAATGAAACGGTATAGTTTTTAGTGTACATTTAGATAGAGTTTATTTTTGAGAATTTTTTAGCACCATCCGGAGCTTTCTACGACTGTTCACAATGAGGGCTCAAATTTGGAGCAGATCAAAAGTTGTCAACTGGAGGGTGAATCGTGAGGCCTGTCGGTTCAATGTTCATACCGGCCCCGCTGATTCCAACAGCACATGGTTTCAGATATCGAGTTAATGAATAATAACGGATAAAAGTTATTAATACTAATTATTAAAAATTATTAATAACTAACAATAATTGTGGCGGCAGGTGGAAAAAGGGCCTTCAGCGCTCGGATGCCCTTTTTAATATTTTCGCAGTTTTGAACTCCTCTATATCTCGAAAGTACGCTCATAAAATTTTAGATCGATATCTCGAAAACTCAGCGAGATATCGATGTTTTAGTGATGAGGGATCTCGACCTCATCATGGCTCCTGTTTCTTGAATCTGTACTGTACAGTGCCTGTTCTTATCTCAAGTCGTCTTTGACAAAGACTCTTTGTTGCGTTTGTCCGTATTGTTTGCAATGAGTGAGAATCCAGTGAATAGTGTAGGTTTGTTGAGTGTCGTCCCTTCGAGAAATCGGAAATTGCCTGGTAAGTGGAAAAAAAAGTCTATCGAAAACAGCGCGGCAATCAGGTCAACCGTGTATTGACTATAAAGGCAGACAAATCGATGGTAAGGTCTTCAAGCCCATAAATTCAGATATATCTGAATGTTGCTCGGTGCTGTGTGGCCAGAATGTTCCCAAATTGGTGCAGGAGAACCTGTTCACTCAATTCTGGGGAAATAGGAACAAGGAGGTACAAGACATGTCATGTTCTTGTCAAGCGTTGTGGAACCAGTGGCTATAAGGAAGCAAGCTGTAGACCCTAAAGTACCCAAAAGCACTATATGGAACCACTTTGTTTCCATGGGTGAACGCAGATACAAAATAAAAGTAGAATAATAAAAATAAAATGCTGAAGTTCAAGCCAAGCAAGGAGTATCTCAAAAGATACTGCTTCTTTGCTTAGCATAATGAGATACTCCCAATGCGGTTAGGATTTGACACAATAATTATTTTTTAGATACGCCCATTTTTTCTTTATCGGTTTTTGATGCTCTAGGGTGGTTTTTGCATAATCATAAGATGGAGAAGCTCCTAAAGATTCTATACAGTAGTAGGTACCTACTTTACCTTGTTAGTTATTCCGTCTTGTGAAGTGCTCCCCTCGCATGTTTGGTACCTATATATTTTGTATCCGGTATTATCCGATGTCTGCAATCTAATTCGTTTCAATTAAACAGTGTGTTTTTCTCTCGTTAGCTTCGGTGTCATCAATTGTGAATTCATTCGCTACACCCAAGAAAGAAGCTATTATAGTTTCTCGCTTGCTGGCAGGAGGAGAAGAAACTGTCCAGGAAACCATAATAACGACGATCAATTTTGTTTCTATGCTTGCATGACCTTTGTGAAAACAGAAAATTTGTTATTCATTGGATGATCGTATAGATTGTACCTACACTATAACTTTTTGCAATATAGCAACTGTTGGTATAATTGTTGGCAGTTTTACATAGATTAGTCTCTTCAGCATCACTGAAAAGAATTTACTAGTGACCACAGTTGATGATCACGAAAACAACCCCAACTTGCAAGGCTACTGATCAGTAATTGGTTCCATTACATCGACTGATTCTCTGGAGATCATCAAGGTGTAGAACGATATCGATGATCATCACTAATAGAAATCAGGATGAATAGGGAGAGGGCTTCAACCCACATTGAGTGGGGTCTCCGCGAAGAAGACGCTCAGTTCAGTGTGAAGCGTTTCGAAAGTGACTGGACGGATATGCGGCGAGCGGTCTTTCTCCTTCTAGTAGCCGGAGTTTTCGGCTCCTCCCTAACTCGCCCTAATACAGAATCGAATGAAAACAAACCTCGTCTTCAGGAGCGACAAACCCGTCTCCAAGAAGAAGGACATCGTCTCCAAGAGAACAGTCCTCATTTACAGGATGACAATAATGTCGAGGAAGACGCGTCGGATCATGAACATCAAGAATTTGAGAACGATCAGGATGACGAAGAGGTCGGAGATGACTCGGAAGACGGTAACCGGGAGGAGGCCGAAGAGCTGGACGAAACGGGTGGTTCTGAGGTGGACAACGATATGAGCAGCGAAAATGACGATGGAGATGAAACGAAAACTGCTGGCAGTGACCAAACATCCGTCACCACTTCAAGTCCAGAGAGTAAAGTCCTTCAAACAGGTATGACCAATAACTCCACATTTTAACATTTTTGTACCTTATAAAAATTGTGTTATTTCCTGGAGTCTCTTTTTCTGACTCCAACTCGGAAGTTGATTCTGGAATTTACCAATTATTCAAACATTTGAAGAATGAATACAAATATGTGAGGACATTTGCCTGTGGGTATTGCGTACAATTCTAGGATTGGTACAGAAGCCATTCACTCTGAAAATCACTGGGTATTACTGAGAATCCCAGTAGGAACAAGTAAGTATTAGTAAGTACTCTATTTCACAAAACGTCTATTAGGAAATACACGTTTTTTATTCACTTCAATATCAGAAATCATTTCACAGGCCTCAGAAATCGACATAAAAATGCGTTAGTATCCTTCCTGGTGGTCAGTGTTAAGGGTTAAAAAAAAAATACGTTCACTATTTTGAGCAAAAATATTGTGTAAAATATTGAGCGAAATATTGAATGGTCGGTACTGCACAATATTTCAGTGCCAATTCAAGTTGCAATGGAAACCCCCCACAACGCGCGCTCCACCTACAAGAGATATTGACGGGTCCGCGAAAATTTCAAATCTTCTCGTAAAATATTGAACGCCCTTTTTTGTACAATGTGTTTCCTCACGCTCTCAATATTATTGCGCAAACACGATTCAAAATATTGTGAAAAATTTGCCTTTAGGCTAAGTTAATTTGTAAAATGTATTGTACCCACAATTTTCTTTAAAATTTAAAGAAAATTTAATGATGTTGTGTGGCGCAGGCTTTTTTCTTCAAGTAGTCAACCGAGTGAAATATATAAAAGTTTATTGTAATACATAAAATTAGGTTTTGAATCAGAAGTATGAGTATGATTTACTGACACACAACTGGTCAAAAGGAGACGTACTATTCAGTAACAACTAAAATAATTCATTTGACTGGGTTAATACGTACCTATTTCAGTTTGTAGCTATTTTGAGGTTTTCGACCATTTAGAACTGATATTTTACAAGGAAACACATTACGGGTTCGTTTTTATTGCCCTTAATAGACTTACTTTAGCGAAAATCTGTGCTGCGAAATTTTGTAAATATATTGCATTAATGTACGCTACGTTTTTTGATAGGAATCTACCAACGCGTCACAGCGGGAGTTGGTCAATTGTTCAACTACTACGAATATTCACCCTCCAGCATCCCACAACTTGAAAAATGTCGATACATGTTTTTTGTACATGTATGTTTTTTGTCGATACATGTATCGACATTTTTCAAGTTTGTGGAATGCTGGAGGGTGAATATTCGTAGTAGTTGAACAGTTCTCAGTCATTAAATTTACGACTTCCAACGGACATGGGCGAATTTGAAATGTGTCATGAATATGCTGATATTGAAGATAGTAAACCGAGATTCTAAAATTAAAGTACTCAGTTAGCCTGTATGGGACTGGACTGGTCTCATGTATTGGGCTGGAGTAAGGCACATGGTATGTAAGTATAGTAATGTAGAATTAAGTAGGCATTAGGATGCTGAGTATGTCTAGGAAACGGTGTTATAACTAAATTATATTATTCATATCCTCTGCTGGACCTCAGAAAATAGGTCAAACCTACCTGTGGTATTGGCTCGACCTGACATAGGGGAAAAGGTCACACTCCTCTTTGGTCGGTTGGAAGAAAGCTTTTACGTCTGAGCGAAAAGTGAAACGAGTGATTAATGCATCGCAACCTTATCAACCGGCTGGGCGGGCCTTTGAAACTGGAGAACATCACAATTTTAAGCCCTTTGAACTAATAATTTGCCTTCTTATATCTTGACGTTTTGTTCATCACTCAAGAAGAATGTGGGTTGTTCGAAATTGAGTGTGACCTTCTCGCAGGTCCTGAACGCTCTCATGATTCAATTCCTGTTCCCATTCTGTGTGAGGAACCGTTATGACGGACTTGACATAGCGTATGGTGGATCATGCCTAAGACACACGACACACGACTTGAGAAATTGTCAAAAAGAATTACAATGCAACGGCACTGGAGCCTGAACTTTTATCAATTCCACCCATCATCTTGCTGACGTGGGAAACTCCTTACCTCCTTCTTTTCGGGAACAACAGATAAAGTCTGGAAAAACTCATCCAAGTCAAAAATTACATTGAAAATAGTCAGAACACCGAAAATCATGAGACTGACGAATATGCGAACACTGAAGACATCAGAACTTGAATTCACTTTTGAAACTTGAGTGGATGCACAAGCATTTTTTATGGTAAAATTCATATTTCGTGAACTCTTGTTTGATAGTTTTGCTCAGTTCCTTGTAGACTTTGCTAGTATATCGAGGGTGAAGTGGCAACATGACATCTAATTTTTTGGCCACATTGAGTTTGGCTATATAGCAAATTTCTCGCTGAATCATTCCATGTTCGCTATATTATGACGACATTAGGTTTAACGTTTTTCAGCCAGAAAACCCCAAAGAAACGAGATGTAGCTACTGGCTGTAGCGACACACAGTCTCCATCACCCAACTATACTATTCATTGGTGGAGGAAGAATAATATTCATATTATGAGATCCCGAAGGACCGTATTTCAAAAAACTTTGCCTATCTCATCCAAAAATTGAATGTTGAGTCTTTTCAGCAGCATTTTATTTAAATTTCAAACCATTGATGTTCTTGAAGTATGAAGAGTATGTTTCGGTTTTGGCATTAACTTTAAGCCCGTATACAAATTAATTGTATTGCTGGAGGCGCCCCTAAACGTTTTTCACGAATATCTCAAACTAGAAAGTACGGACTGAACCAGATCTGCATCTGAGCGGTTCATTGTGGGCAAGTATTTGGACAATCTAAGGACATGGATAGCAATAATTGTCTTAGTGGATAGCAATTGTTGTCTCAACAATCGGCTTTAGCGATTTACAATTGCAATCTCTCATAATCTCGAGCAAATTTAACATTCAACATGTACGTTTTTGATCCCCGAGGAAATCCTATCGTCAGAAGGTAATATGAGTAGGTCCAACGGACCCAACTCTTATTTCTTGTAGAACCGTTCAAATTCAATACCTGTTCAAAAGGTATTGCATGTGAAAGCAGTTCTAACCAAGTCGTTTCTAATTCAGCCTACTTTTCCGGATACAACGGCGTTCAGTCCGGTTATTGCTTAGTTCTATGTAGACATTACATCAATATTGTTGGGAACAATCACATACTGAATCCTGAATTTCTTCAGGTTTCTGCTATTCACATGAATGAGCACCTTAGGATTGGCTGGTATAATGAGCTAACAGAACAAAAATATTTAGCTTCATAAATTTGAGTACTTTATTAATAATTTATGGGATATAGATACTTATAATGTACCTGCCTATATTTTTAATGCACCGTTCGTTGAGTAGGTACCTACCACGTGAAAAGTATAAGAGATATAATTTCTCAAGTGAGCAGCGTTCGAAACGATTATTTAATTTACTAGATTGTAATAATAACCAATGAAATTTGATTTATAGATCTCAGAAGTTACCTACTTCTTCGTCTCAAAAATACAAAATTTAACTACTAAACGTTCTTGTCTACATTCGGGTTGGTGCTCTGTGCATCTAGTGCAGCGTAAATGTTCAATAATGTTCTACGTTTCTGTTACTACGTAGACAAACTACTTAATAGAACAGCGTTTAATTCAAGTCACCTTCAATTAACTTGCGTTACTTGTTCGGTGTAAGATACCACATTACAGTAGGTTCTGCAAAATACATCTTATGTACATTTTTGTGTACAAAATGGTGGGTTCCTCATTGTCATTAACAGTGCGCAATTCCGAAATTTGTCAACTGATGGTATTGTGATATCAATTCTAACTGAAGAATACATGACGTGGATAGAAATCCTTGGCATTATGGGAACTTGGTATGCAAATGCTCGTTGATGGGGACATCAAAAGCTGTTTTACTCATTATATTGTGAGATCACTATAACGGTCGAGCGAAAGTTAGTGGAAACCGTCCAGACATCAGATTATCGTTGAAAGTAAAATTGCTGTGGATGATCGAGAAGTGGCTCTTGAGCAGTTCGACAGGTTAAGTCCATCTCTTTTTCTTTGAGCTGTTGATTTATCTAATAAGTACATTTAATTTGTTTCTTCGCTGCATGGTCGAATAATCCAACAACGTTTTGAAATAAGATTGACACTGTTTCTCGTACCTACGCTATACCTAATAACTCGTTGATCAAGAAATAGAGCCTCAAACATTGTAGCTTCCCTTCTCTCTTTACGGCTAAACATGGAATGTACAGACCAGGAAGATCAAGAAAGACGTCAGGAAAGACCATTGTACCGTCGGGAGTAAGTTGAAGAGGCTGAGTTGTGGAATGATGCTGGTGGAAAATGATGTTAAAAAGAAAAAAAAAAGTAGTTTCTCCTTAGCGATCTCATTTAACGGTTTCGTTGTTCGGAAAGGGAGCCGTACCACTTAGATATCAACGCACCGTCACTCGTTTAATTGGTAAAAGTGTTGGATGTTACTTACTAAATACTTTACAAAAAAATGATTTAGAAAATGATAACTAGATTCTCGTACGTTCCTTCAATAAAACCGACTTTCTCCGTCTTGATTTATATCAATTACATCAACTTCAAGTGAGTGATCTTAAATGATACTGAATAATACCTCTGAAATAATATTAAATAATGTTTCTCGACTACGCTGCTGTCTTTAGTAAGAACGTCACGATTACATTCTTTAAGTATTGATTAAAATGGGTTTTTGTGAAATTATCTGCTCCATCCATATAATTCAAGCTGAGGTTCCTCCTTTCGCAATCATCTATCAAATCGATTCTCCTATTTTCTCGTTTCATAACCAAACCGCGAGAACTAATAACTAATCCAAAATCGACCACACGACATTCATAGGACCAGACAGCTTCACCTAGTATGATGTTAGCGTTCAGCGTCCAGGATATTCAGCCTGGTACGACTCATTCAGGCGTTCTACCCTCAGTTAATCTTGCAAAAAGGACACAAGACAGATCATAAGATGCGTCTAATGGAGACCTAAAAAGCGAGGAGGAGGAACGAAACGTGTGTATAATGTTGAGACATGTTCTATAGTTATGAGTAAAGACCGAATTTCTATGCAGCACAGATGCCTCGAATATGCAGTAAAAACTAGTGAAATATGCATTAAAAATTATTGTAAAATTCGAGAAATTAAGTATCAGTACTTGGGAGAAACCACTCTACCAGCAAGTTTCAATAAAGAATGATCTGAATGAAATTCTCATTTCGTAAAAATATTTTGTATTTGCTGCATATTTGCTGTATTTGATTTACAAATAATGCAAAACATTATTTGGTTTACTATTTACAACTTTTTGCAACGTTCACACTATTCATACGTAACAAAGTCTCACAACCGGTGACAACCACTACTCATGTTACTTTCACCATATCATTATTTTAAAGTAACACGAGTAGGAATATCCACAGTTGGAAATGAGTATCTTTCAACTTTTCTGTAGACCTACTTCTTTCAATTATAACCAAACTTTCCTGGCTCAAATTCTACTATTTTCGTGGCATAGAACTAAAAGTACAACTTACAAATGGAACACAACAGTTCTAAAATAATTTGCTATATTTTTCATTATCTTACAGATTTGCCAATTTTTCGTAATTAATATTTACAAAAAATACACATTTCAAGGTTGTCTTGAATGAAGTTGGGACGACAGAATATGTTTGTCCGCTCCACAAATACCGCTCTACATCAACCGAAGTGACAGGAGTGAATTTAAAATTGCTTAAAATATCCGGGCAAGAATGCTCCGTCAGTTCACTGGGTAGGTACGAGTACATCCTCTCCCATTAAGATCTTGTTAACGTTCTTTAATGTTTCTAGACTTGTAATTTTCTTTATTTTTTAACTTTTTAAACATTTTTCTAATTTGATATTTTTATTTATTTTTAATTATATGCAAGAATATTATGCAAAAGTCCGAATATGCAAAAATATGCAGGATAAAATTCAAACCAGAGCATCTACAGAAGGCAACTCGGATAAAGGAAGAATTTGCACTCGACTTACTTACATGAAGTGAAATGGATATGCAATTGCATAGAAATCTGGTCTTTAGTTATGACTCTGGCAACGAGTCTAATTTTGCACGAAAACCCTATTTTTTTTTAAAATTATTGTCCCTGAGACCGATAAATTTAACGTTCCTCATAGATGCACACGTAGATCCACAAGGTCCCACTATATTGTGGTACACTTCACTACCACTCCTCATAACTTGTTCAACAACTGAAACTTTTCAAATGTATGTTTTCACGGGTTTCACGCATCTTGTTCGAGTCTGATGTCGTAAACAGTTCCAAAACATGCCAAGTTGTAAAGTTTTTATCATTGTCTTCCTTTTCCATAATTATTTTCAGTTTAGTAACAATTATAATCATAACTCGTAAGAATGTATAGGAACCTACTAACGTCTGTATCACTGACCTGTAATGTAATTGGGCTTGCCTGTAATAAAGTAATAAATAAATAAATAAATAAAGACCACGAATTCCTTTGTAAACTTGGTCGTGCTGAAATTTGGTTCAAAACGTTTGTTTTTATGACTTGAGAAGAAAGGTACTAAATTTGTACCTCTATTTAATATATTTTACGATGAATTCAACCTGATTCGTGTAATTGACAATAGACTCAGATCACTGCCATCTCCGTCTGCGTCGCAGACAATCAAGTTTTTCATTGGATGTTTTTAAATCCTTCCACCTTCGAGGGACAACCCGCTGAGAAAAAAAGCGATCAGCTATCTTGAAAGAGGTTTCTCAAGAATAGGAACAATACGGCTTTATCAAGATAGAATAATTAAGAAGATAGCCGAATGCGCCAAACAGACCGTTATGTTGTGTGTGCTGCTCATTCAAATCGTACGAGTCTGCATAATATACCCTTACACCTCTTGAGGCGTGCGTAAGTGGTACACTCTCCCCGACGTCGATGCCCCTGCCTACTGGTGGGTGAAACAATGGCCAAGCTCCACCATTAGCAGGGATTTTCTGGGGCACCCACCACAGGGATCCGGTCTATTTGCTCCCGAATCCCCCCAAACAAGTACAATTATACGAATTCTTCTTATGTTCTCAAGTTAAACCGAAATCCAAGAGCTAATACGCAGCCAGCGTCCGAGTTTTCTCCAGGACGCGCGTGGCTATTGTTTGAACATTCTCAAAATTTAACTACCACCATCAACCGCCAGCTCTATTTATAGAGCTCAAATTATCAAACTCGCGACTTCTTCGGAGGCATCATAACGGCAGCAAGTTGTGCTACTGTTGAAAACATCGGGTCTTAATATTAACAGTTTGGTTTACCGCCCTACTCGTCCGTTACCAATCGTTACTATAGCACAGAGGTAGGCGAAGTGCGGCTCTTGTACGTCTTGACTCTGGCACAAAATGTTGTCATGGATACTTTACTATCAAAATAATTTTTATTAATGAATTAAGTCCTCAATAAACATGTTATAAAATGTATTCAGTGTACTCATAAAAAGCCAAATACGCAAGTTGGCCGACTACAGTAGTAACTTCTCTATATGATCGTGACCGTACCACATGTTCGTGGACTTTACGAACTCTCAAATTTCGTGATGAATATGTATCTAATTAAGTTTTTTTTTTTTAAATTAGAGTGAGCAAAAGAATTCATATAAGGCTCAACCCACATTGTTGCCAATATGATAGTTTCAGGAATGTTCAATTAGCGTGTGATTATAGAAAATTGCGAACCATACAGCACCTTCTTTTTGCAATTCATACAGAACCTTCTTTGGCATCCATGTGCCCTCCGATTTTTTGCTCGTTTGGACGGTTTTGTGACTGGTTTTGTCATATATTAGGCTCAAATCAACGATTGTTAAAACAAAAACACATGGAACTGTTGGGGACTTTTTTTGGAGGCTCTCGTATGAATTCACACAGGGATTTATTCATACGGTAGATCCTGCTTAGCAGGAACAACAAATAGGGCGAGACAACCCAAGAAATATTCTTTATTGTATCGTTGTTGCCAGTATTTCTTGGTTCATTCCCACTCAAATTCTTATAATATCAATATAAGAAATGACCAAAAATCTTTTACGTCGAATCCTCAACATAAGTTGCAGTACCTAACTAGGAGGTGTGAATGGTGAGTGAGGTGCGCATTCATCATCTTTGCGAAGTTGGAAGGTTTGTGAGGAGAAAGGTCCGTGAGTTCACGCGAATTCGAAGAAGAACCAATATCATAATTTCAACGTTCAGACATTCCTCCCCAATGACGAGTTTGTACGTCGAAAAAGCCGGTATCGCCGCCCCAAGAGCTCGGAGCTCAATACCAGTCCACCGACCTAGTGGGAGAGCCTCCTTTTAGTCGAGAACAGGAAAAAGAAATGGACCCCTTTCACTTGGCAAAGTTCTTCTGTGGTCAACTGCCCAGCGTCCGGATCAACGGTTGGCGTAAAACCAGAGCTCTGCGGATCTTGTTTAGTATTCACACCACTCTTTGCTGCTGTATGTGCGTAGGAATGTTTCGAAGTTGTGGGGTAAAACGGTACCCTAACACGGATTCCCAAATTGGGTACGTACTTGTAGCGTGGTGGCATTTGAACTTATCAGTGTGGAAAAATAACTGGAGAATCATTGGAGAATATATCCATACATGGGTCATTCCAGACGATAACTCTCGATAGAATTGAGATAAAACGTTCCAATTCGCACAAAAAATCCGTCCTGGCATCGAAAGGCTAAGTCCGTATATGGACAGAATCGGGCCACTCTAAGGGGGAGTTTTTGGGAGTTTTAGGGCGAAAAAATACTTCAAGTTCCCGGAATGATTTCGTGTGCCATGTGACATCACATTTTAAAGGTTTGTTTTGCAAAGTCAGAATTGCGATGTCTTATTCCATTCTCTAACTGGAGCACTTTGTGGTTGTTAACTGACAAAATGTACGAAGGTAGGTGCAAAATGATGAGTAAAATTTATAAAATTGTTATGAGTCCCAGGCTCTGTTTTTTCGTACACTTTCCTATGCAACTCAGCTTCATCGTCCTATCGACCTGACGTTTTGTACGTTTAGGTACCTACGGTTTGTAGGTTTTGTACTCACAGATAGTTTACTAACCAAAAGTACGAAGGGGGTATATCAAAAGCGCAATGCGTGTATATTGATCTATATTATACTGCAGCAGTATAATATACATCAATATACGTCGGTAGCTTTCATTACTCATATTATGACAAGATATAATACTGTAAGATAGGTACTCAACATTGAGGCATTAAACAAATTTCAGTTCTTTTTCAGACATAGTTGCACCTGGCGATGGTATAGGTTTGGTCCATGTGCCTAAAAACGTAGCGAAAATGTACTAAAACCCTTGTAGAAAATATGTCTCAACTGAAAATGACTTAGTCAGGACTGCACGGAAACCTCAAAAATAATTATTTGGGTTGTTATTGACTTGATCTATGTGCATTTTGTATTCAAATGCACAGTTTTGCATCCATCAGCACCCAGATTGTATAAGTCTTCCTCAGTCTTGCTGTGAGCCTTTCCGTACCACTGATCACCTCTCTGTTATTTCCTGTCTAAATTCAATTGTTCGAAAAAAATTCTGTGAATTTCAAATAAATTGTTTTTTAAAAACTATTTCACACGATTCGAAATCGTAACTTGTACACGTGAGTGAAAGGCCCTGAGAGGTGATACCTGACCGTCGCACTCAGATGCCTTCCCCAGCCTCACCAACAGACCCAATTAAACCGGGAGGGCAGTTGGAATCATTAAGGGAAAATACTGAGACTTTTATAAACTCGGTAAATATTTATAGGTACGGTAATAAAGAGGAATTATTCACCTTTTTTGTTCAGTATTTACTTGATAGCGAAGATAAAATTTCATTATTCTCACATTTTGGTCCCATGGACTTCAATTGTTTTCCCTCTCCACTCCTCAACTAATAAATAATATAAGATATTTCTTGCGACTACAATATTTTGGAACAGTCCCGAGTGTCAGCAGTTTGCACGAAGTGACGAAGGTCATTATCGTTCGTCAGTATCGTTCAGCATATAATTACCAATCTGCAAAAATCATCTCTGATCTCCTCAAACCCATTCCCACTAGTCAATTGAACAGCACAGTGAATCCTCGATAAGACGGAATCATTAGGACCGCCCTACTAGTTCGTGTTAACCGATTCAAGATACCACGAAAGCTCGGCATTCGTTCGTGATAGGCCAATAATTAACGTCTTAATTGCCAATAAAAGCGTCTTCAATTGTGATGTTTCCAAATAAATGTATAAAAAACAATTCAATGAAAGAAACATTTTATTTCTCTGGATTTTTCTCGCCTGCTTAAACCACACCTGGAGTTCCTTTTCAACGTCCTCATGAGTTGCTTTTTTCGAGATATTCCTGAGCTTCGTGAACCTACTGACACTGCAATATCTATAGACCTTGAACGAATTTCGAGCTATGTTGGTATCCGGAATCGGTTAACACGAAGTAGTAGCCCGGTCTCAATGATTCCGTCTCATCGAGGGTTTACTGTGCATTTCAATTGATTAGTGCGTTTGGGAAGAACAGAGACGACTTTCGCAAGTTGGTAATCATACGGCCAGGTAATAGAATAAGCAGACTATAGATCTTGATGTACAGTCTTGGTTAGGTACTACGAGTATGTTTGATTTCCTATCGTCAACCATTTGAGAGGTTTATTGACGATTTTCATTCCTTTCAGGGAACACAAAAAGGAAAAGGAAGAATTCTGGTCCAAGCAAGAAGACGGCGTCGAAACTACTCCCTCTTTTGATGATTCCTCTGATGATACAAGCGCAACTTATCCCGATGATGCTTTTGAAACTTAAGCTGATGGCTTTGAAAGCTCTAATGCTTGGGAAAGCAGCACTCGTCATCATCCTATTGAATCTCTTGAGAAACGCCTTCTTGGGAGCTCATACTATGGAAGAACAGTATGAAGTGAGTATAATCCTCTGAATTATGGTTTTATTCACCGTATACGTTTTCACAAGTTCTTTCGCCTTCAGCGATAATGAATATTGGCTTGAAACCTCTTAATAACCACTATATGGTGGGACATGTGTGAGATTTTCGTAGTCATCTTAGATTTTGCTATCAGTTTAATTTCTTTTGAACATTACTACCAACGCCGCAGGTGACTTGAGATGCAGGATGTGACTGTCCCTTGAAAGAGGAATCACAAACCTCTTCCAGGTCTAAAACAAGCCGTAACTCGTTTGCGTGCCCACAATCACACATACGTGAACTTTGATAAACTCTTCAGATGAACAGGATCAATAATTATTAGTAAATCCATTAGTTCGAAATCACATCACGTCGTTATCTTATTTTTCAGCAACAAACTTTGGCCAGTCATCATTACGGATACAGCGGAGGACCTGAATATGGTGCTTGGATCAACAGGAGAGTATACAACCCAGAGCTCAACCACCCGTATAGAGGGCACCAATTTGAGGCTTCCCATGAACAACAAGGCACGGCCGGCAGACCAGTTATGTCTCACCCAGCTCTCGGACTAGATGGAAAAAACGCATGAAAATGACAGCGACCGAAGAAAATATTTTTGATGACCACAATAAGGGATTCTTTAGTTACACGACGCATTTTTCAGATTACCGACCGTGAAAATGTACTGTTGAATGTGATGGTTTTTTAAAACTTCTTTCATGACAACACCAATTATTTTCAACGGGTTCTTTATGTAGGTCTATATCTTACGGTTTATATGTGTCACCCGCAAACCAGTCAATCCAAGAAACCTCTTCTTGTGTCAGGTCCATAGCGATCCGTCCTGAAGGACCAATTTTGTACTGCACATATCGGTGGTTTCGTTCTAACGATGCTGGTCTGCCTGTGTACAACTAGAACCTGGGAATCCTTCAACTTCCGAAATACTCGTAAAGTTGTAGTAGTATTTCTTGGAATGGATTGTGGTGTAAATATAGTAGAAAAGGACACTCACCTCCTGACGACTACTGCTTCTTCAACCAGGCCTGGCGTTGATGGAACTGTCGACAGGAGGACGATTTACACTGCCAATAGAGTTTTTATTTTTATTTTACAGTAGTTATAATTAGAAAACGACAATAAAACATATACGACGGTAATACATTTTAGTGAATACTAATCTTATTCGTAGATTAGCTAGGTGATTCAATGAGACAATTGAAACTAAATATTAATACTAGGACACTTGACTAGGTACTAGTTAAAAACAAAACATTGGTATCAGATGATCGTTCAGAGTTCTTCTTTATGCACCTGCTTGAATAACTCTCAACATTTATTTTACAGGTGAGATTTATCTCATGAAATTTTGTCATTTGTACCAATGTGTTTTGTATTAATCCTAGTCAAGATTTAAATAGTATTATTTGATTCGCCAAAGTAATAATAGCAATCTAATCGTACAGTAAAACTAATCCATTCACATCTGCGACGATAGTGGAATAGACAATCAAATTTTGATTTTATAGGTCCTTAAAGTCAAAACTTCGTCAAAACTACCTCACTTCCATTCAACTCAAGATTCCCACTTGTTCACAGACTAACTTGACAATGGGATTTTTTTCACCGATAATTCACCAACAGCCTCTCGTATTCCTGCGATAATCATTCAAGATTGATGAATTCAACTTCCCACTCATCAATCACGATGAACCTGAAAAAAAGCTCTAACAAAAAGCGGGATGAGTATCTGAGTACAAGAGTACGTACAGAAGGTACTAGTAGATAGTGAATAGCACCTACATTACCTATTTTTATACTACCTATTAACACTCTCAATGCTGGCCCGATTTCTCGGTCTACCCGCCTATACTGAAGTGGTTTTGAAAATTTTATTCAGTACTACGCCTTTATTTTTACACCAAATTAAAAACCCTTACATACCTGTGTTAGGTATTAGTCACTCTAGATTTTTATGTAAAATAGTTCCGGAAGTACGCCAGCGTACTAAGTAAAAAAAAAAACAGGTACGTAAGTAGGTACCTGCTGAAGCTCATTAGGTAACTCATTTATTGGAAAACGTTTTTCGGTAAACTTGTACTCCTACGAGTAATTCATTTGAACTTTGTTTATTTATTGGCCTATATTTATTGGTGTATAGTATTCATGATAATTTATTTTGTTTATTCAATTTTTTGTAGATATTATTAGGTAATCTAAAGTGTGAATGTAAAATACTTACATCTACACTTAAATGTATTTTGTTAGTATCTACCTAAATCAAATTCGATGAAGGAGTTGTTGCAAATCATAATTATATTAGCGTTTATACTTATTGTTTTTTTTTTTTTTTTCAGACTAACTAAATCAATCAATAAAGACAAGTGAAGGCCAGTATTTGGTTTACGGTCGATTGAATTATAAAAGTACAGCGTTACTATAATAGATTCAAGAGACGAAGTAATTATTGGGAAATAACATTGCTATTCTAAGAAACCTATCACAATCAAATAGGCATTTAATGATGTAATGTTAGGGTAACTGTAAGTGTGAACGTGCCAAACGTTACATAATATTTATATATTTACATTTGTTTACTATTTCGGTGTTAGTTGAACAACAGTGGGTTCTGATTTGAATGTCATCGTATGCAAATTTGGCCTATTAGTGCCTTCTCATAAATTATTTCTGGTATTCGAAAAAACCTTTCTGAAACACTTTAGTGCTTATCAATTATTGTGTACAACCCGAAAAACCCTCCATTTAGCATTTGGTTGTCTTTCTTGAACAATCGAGCGTGCGATGATGGGAGAAGGGGGTGGTGAGCACAAACTTCATATCCCGGTTTCACCTTGATGACGGCCGGTCATTCAATGATCCTAATGATCTTGAAATATACTCGAAATCGAAATGTACCTGTTCATATTATTCGAAAAAAAGCTACCTACCCTTTTTTGTAGAAAGATTCCAAGCTATGGGGATACACATCACAGAGAACTTTGAAACTATTCATAACCTCAGGTGAAAAGGTGTGAACTATTGGAGTTCACGTCTATTCACAAACCCCAAAGCTCGGAAACTCTAAAAAGAAGGGTAGGTTGCTTGTTTTTCGAATAATATGAATAGGTACATTTCGATTTCGAGTATATTTCAAGATCACCAGGATCATTGAATGACTATCCGTCATCAAGGTGAAACCGGGAAAAAACATCAACTTGAGCATGAATGAATGGGCAAAACTTCAACCCAGTTCACTTAGTGGCGAAAAGGGGCCTCCACATTAATTGTTGGGCCGGAGCCAGCCTTGGGCATAGCCAAATGCTTGGTAGGATCGTCCTTGAGTGAATGAATGAGGGAAAGTATCATGGCACAACGTTTCGGGAAGTTGACAACGGCAGCATCTTGTAGGAAAAGAAAGAAGCTCAGAAGCATTGGAGTTGTCAAGGAGGAAAATGAGACTCCTGGCAGGGACGCTGAAGAAGCACGGATGCTTCCGGGAACATTTACACTGAGTACACAGATCATTCGTGCAGACTTTGCTCATCTCCTCTTTGAGTGTCCAGCAGCTGAAGCTCGACAGAATAGGGTGGTTCCCAGTCATGAGAACAGGGCTCTTGAAAAAAAAAAAATAGGTTTGAAGATTTTCTTGTTGAAATCGATAGTGAGGAGCTTTGAGGCACGACAATCCACATTTAAAGTAACTAGGATCATTCGGGTGAATCTTAGAAGGCAGGACGAAAATTGGCCAAGGTTTCAAAAGGTTCTAATTATCACTGGTTATGATAATTATCACTGGTTATGATCACGGTTAGTGGGGAATCACGATACACATAATGTTATCTTGCACAAAGTGCACATTACGTTGGCGCTAGTTTCTTTCTTCTTCTCTGCTCTGCACAATGAACATGATATATTATGCACCTAATATCCCTTTTTCAGCCTATGCCTTATAATATAATATTATATAAAGCATAGGCTGAAGATGTGATATTCAATATTGGCGAAGTATTTGGGGCGGTTGGAAGGTCTTCTATCGGAACCATTCTTGCGTTTTACCTTGCTCTTTGCAGTCTCATAATTGCATATTATGCAGTCAGTAGTTCTGCAGGTGGAATGAGGAATTTGAGGAACTTTTGTGTGACTCATTGTGAAGGATCGACGCATTGACCGCCGCCATCATCAGCAAGCCTATACCGTATTCATCGACTGCATAAACATAATATCCAACTCATCTCTTTCATGTAGTGAGGACGAAAACAATGTAGAATATACGTATGAACAGGATGGCGCAGAAGAGAACATGACTCAGTGTTAACCTACGACCAGTGGCGGCTCGTCCATAAGGCCACCTTGGCCCTCGCCCCACCCAAAAATTTGCAAAGGAAAACAGAAAAAACATAGAACAAGGAGAAAAAAAATCTTACCTACTACTACCCACCATGGAAGAAGGGAGATCTCCCTTCCTCCATGACTACCCACTTCCACTGAGTCGCATTTTGTTTCGATTTATCGATTAAAAAAGTCGATTATCGGATCGACCAGAAGTGCCCCAGTCTCAATGTTGAAGGTATAGGCGCTTCCTGGGGTGGGGGAAGGCACTCTGTGTTGCGAGATAGGAGGCGTTCCGGGCGGTGGCCAAAATATCGTATCAAGTTGAACGCCGAAAACAATCGATCGTTGAATCGTTCCTTGTCAAGGAAGAACGAGTTTCATTCTTCCATGCTTTCTTCCATGTTTGATAAGAATGATATCAAAACGTTGCCTGACGTTATAATATTATTTTGAATGCATTGACTGGTGGTTTTTAGCTTCGTATTTACTCATCATAGTAAAAGTGAGTTATTGTCTCCATAATATTAATCAACTAAACATTGAAATTTAATATCTCACGTGCAACGCGTGAACGCTTTGCTAGTCGTCAAGACTGAAGTGGATCCACAGAAAACCCTACTATACTACGTGGATCACTATTCGCCCAAGGGAATCTCATTTGTTGATTTCTACATTCTGTAAGTTAATAACAGTTAATAACCGTTAATAACAGTAATATACATAATATTATTATGTAGCTCAGCCAACCGTTGAGAATACTGTTTTATTTGTTATCCCTGAAACTGATGGTGACTTCGTTGACTCGAGCTTTGTTTGAGCTAACCAACGAACTCTAAAAGCTAGTTGAAATCAATCTTGCTGTTCTGTGATCGCTCAAAATGTTTTGATACGATTGGATAAGAAAACGTATGTGCAATCTGGGCATAAGAGGACATTTTTAGAGGGGGTTTTCAACGTACCACTCGGCTAGGAAGCAGATGGTCGCGATTGCTAATTTTTAAAAACCCCAGTAATAGAAACTCCAATAATATAATTTTTTGACTACCTTTATAATGTACTCTTTGAATAGTACTCGTACAGTCACAATTTCTCTTTTATTCTTCCTATAATTTTGAAGATAATTATTTTGGTGGGTAGGTGGGATTGCCTTGCAGCCACCTCCTCGTCGGTAATCCTGGATACTGGTCAGTAACCGACCCTCTCCTCAAGAGAACTCTTTGGAGAACGATGTTTCCTGACTTGCTAAGAGCTGCATACCACTAATTATGAAGCAGTTTAGCTGTAAGGGTAGTTTGAGTTTAGTTCCTATAGTGAGTACCTAATAGGTAGGTATGCACCTAAATATTGCCCTGGTGCCCCACCAGTTTCTGAGCCCACGAGCCGCCCCTGCCTACGACACATAGATGAATTCTACAATAATAAGAAACGGGTACTGAGGAAGAGGTGAGCTGCCCAACATTGGTGGGCTCAGATATACAACTGCGACAGAACTTGTCCCAGTAGCTACAAATAAACTTCATGGTAGCTCCGTAGTTCGTAGGTTAGGTTCTTGGTACAACATTATTATCAAGAACAAAACTATATTGAATGATAATGTTGCCTAAATTGGTGGAATGTAACGTTGGTTGAACATAAATCCTGCCTACATTGACAAAAGGTCCAAGGAACAAGTAATAACAGTACCCAGAACATCAACTTTTTATGGTTTTCTTAATTAGTAGGGTATGTTTACTTACCACTCATAATTGTGCCGGTATTGGATTCAAACCTTATTGAGTGGTAAGTAAATTCTCAAATACACTTTTTGAAGGAAACCACGCCACAACTGATTATAACGGGTCCTGGAAACCTTGGGATAGTCTTGTGGCAGTTTGCCGGATCCTAACGAACAACTGAAATCGATGAATTTTTCGCACCGCTGGGATGTTTCAAGTGAAAAATGTCCTGATTTGACCCATTGGGAGTGTGAAGGGTTAAGGGAGTATCTGCTAGATCGAGCTTGACTAAACTTCGTAAAGCTAAATTCTAGGCAGATATATTTATCAATTCACCTCATTCAAGTCGCAGTACCTGATTATAGTCACAACTAGAGAATTCGTGTTTTAACCCTTAGGCAGGTGATGGAGGGCTGTATTTGGAAAGACGAATTTCGCAATAGTGTTTATTATCTATAATTCAAATTTCCAGCATCAACATTAAATAATAATTTTATTATATTAATAATTTCAAGAGTTTCGTTTTAGAAATAACTCCAAGCAAATCTAACAAAAATTATAAATAGGTACTTTACAAAAGTTCTCATTACAAAACGAAAAGAATTGGTTTTGTAAATCCATAAATACAAAACTAATACTTAAATATGAGGAGGAGAAAAAACTTTGGTATAACGTTGGGTGTTCATGTAATTTTAAAACATGAATTTGACTACAATCAAGTGCGTAATATCTCGTATGTTGAAATAAGATGATATTCGTTCTTTCTATTTACTTAAATTTTGCTATAATATACCTATATTCACTGTTAGATCCTAATAGAATTTCCTTAATTAACAACTTGGAATCGCTAAAAATAATTACTCTGCATTCAATATTGCTCTCCTTAAGCACATACATCACAGACAGCTTCGCCATAAATTCTGCAACAATACAATTCTTTGTTTCTAATACCTTTCAACCTTGGGATACCTACCTATATAATTTAGATAACAGTAGCAGCAAACACGTTAATAGCATCTAGTAGGTTTCTCTTTGAATACGTGTAATTTTCAATGTAGTTTTGAAATCATCGTTAAATTTGAAAGTTTATTTATGTACTCGTATATATATATATACAGGATGGTAACACTGAAGAGTCCCTAGTTTGGACTGTTTCTAAGCTCTATACTGGCCTCATTCCAATGAACGCATGCCCGCTTGTTCATAAGGATCAGATCGACAAGTAGAGCTGCATTCTACTTCATTAGCCTACAAGGTTGGAGTGTATTGTGGATAATCTTGAATTTTCAATTGTATTAATTTATCATTTTCATCTTCTACTTAACATATATGTAAAGCTATTTACATTTTTAGAGACTATGAAGTTGGACAACAAATATTTTTTAGAGCGTCGTAGGAACGCTGTCTTTCGAAGAGTAGTCTTTGAGGAGTTCGCGTAGCCGGAGAATTTCCCGACTGGCTGCCGCGAGTTCGGACTGTAAGCCCAGTTCGCGTTCCCTCAAACGCTTTATCTCTCTTTGGCAGGTCTGTAACATATGGAAGAAATGATTTAGAACTTCATTTTGGGGGGTTATCAATATCACGTGACGTGGAGGAGGATGAGGAGTTCTTTGTGAATCTCCCCTAAAAACACTCAGTGTAAAAATTACCCCGCCACGCAAATATCATTTTACAGCGGCCGGAAAATGTTATGATATCCACATTCCCCTCCTGCCTTGAAGAGATATATCCAAACCACTTCACAAGCGCCGGACCCAATAATACATAGATGTGTAGTAATAAAAACGTCTCGCCATGGCGCCAAGGGGAGATTTCGAAACGTGTACGGAGCTTGTAATGTGGTTCGGACAACTTTTTGAAGGGGGGGTGGGGGGAAATGGTTATCATAACTTTTTCCGACTGCTGTAGAATGATATTTGCGAGGCGGGGAGATTTTGACACGGAGGGTTTCTTGAAGAGATCTGTTAAGATCTATTGTGCCCTTCTTGAAGAGATTTCTCATCTTTTTGTTGTTGAAGTACAAAAGACCTGTAGATGCTACGTGCAAGAATAAATTAAGAAAATTATTAAAATTATAAACTAATTATTAAGAATAAATTTATACATTACTTAATGATAAAGTTACAAATTCATAAAATAAATAAATGAAGCAAGAATAAAGAAGAGGCTGAAGCCTTGCAGAAGAAGAACATGGTAAGGGTGAAGAACCGGGTTTTGAAGTGAGGTATATAGCTCGGCTACCTTTAGACCTAACAACTTGAAACTTTCAGGGCTTTTTTCTAATATCCACACCAAATTTCAAGTTGATCGACTGTGGACCCATCAAAGGGGCCAAAACCAGCCTAAATTAGTATAAACTTCGCTTTTTTTGTTCCTAAAATTTTCTTGGGTTGAGATAATGGTTTAAATCTTTCAAATGGCGCTAGCTCATGTTATAAAGAACGTATGTGCAAAATTTCAAGTCGATTGGTCCTCTTAGCCTGACTCGTCAAAGTGGCCAAAACTAGTTCAACATTTCTTTTGTTTCTAAATTTTTTTTGGTTGAGATAATGGGTTGAATATTGTAAAAAGCGATTTTTCTGAAGTTCAAACGAAAGTGCCAAATTTCAAGTCAATCGGTGAAGGTGGAGAGGCTGTAGCTTTGCCTAACTGAATAAGAAGAAGGAGGAGGAGAAGGTTCCACCGCGCTCACATCTTATTAAGAATAACACCAATATTAAGAACAACACCAATAACATACAGGTTTACGAAATTAACAATGAGACCAAATTAATCTAAAGATTGTCTTATAACGTTGAGTGGCCTCGAAAATATCCCTACGATGAGTAGAAATACGGCAATAAAAATTAAATTTCACAAGGAGACAAATCATAAAATGAGTAGATTACATAGTATTACCAGAAGTAATATATCAATATAACGTACCACATTTTGCCGAAGGAGGTGCAGTTTGTCACATTTCAGCCGTGTGATTTCAGCAGCTAAATCAGCAGGTTCCAGGCAGAGAGAACAAGTTTTGTTCTCGGAAGATGACATGCTCTCGAGACCAGTGTCACTGTCAGCCCCGTTCTCCAGTTCCACGCTGTTCAGTGAAGAGCAGTCACTCTCAGATACTCGACTAAATGACAAAAACGTTTTGTTACTGTAAAACCCGAAAGTACCTAACTTGTTAGATCGACTGACTGTTACAGTAAAGATGGATAATCAAGACGTCAGTTTAATCGTCTCTGAGTTACCCTCACGATTTTCTACTCAATAATTTGGGAAATGTAGCAGGTCAAACCGTTGTATAGTGGCAGATCAACTCTAATGGTTCTTAAACATCGTTTAAGGGTCTATGAATGAGAAAATGAACCGACCACTGTCTCGAAGATTCGGGGTTAAACAATGAAAATTCAACATTTCAACATCAAACATTATCCGAGGATATTCAGTACATTCAATTTAGTAGGTACCTGTTTAGTCTTTGAGTGTGGATATCAGGGCTGGAGACAGGCGAGGATGGGGAACTCTTCTTGCCAAAAGTGCCAGAACGCGTGACAGTGTTATTTCCGCTCTGAATAAGAAAAAAGATCCATTACATTGACTGAAACGAAATACTTCTTAGTGAATGAAATCACACAGAAATACTTCATAGTGAATGAAATCACACAGAAATACTTCATAGTGAATGAAATCACACAGTGGGAGTTTCATGGAGGCACGAAATAGTGGTTAAATCATCAAATTAATATACCTGCATTGTAACAGTTAGGAAACCTCTGGATCATGAAAACGTCAATTCGATTTTCCAAAAATCGCATTATTAGGAATTTTTGCCATAAAATTACCTACTCGGAATTGGCGCTATACCAGGTAGGTCCCAGTGACAGCCAGAATTTCTTTTTGCTTTTTTGCTGTATTAGATGCATTTTGAAATTTAAAATTCGCCGACTCCAGTGCTGAGATATGGATTGTAAACCAGAAAAGGTCGCAATTTTTTCGGACTATTATTGGCTTTTTGCTCATATTTCTAAACCATATGATTGAGCGAAAAGTACAAGGTGAGCCACGTGAAAGAACATTAATTTTCCTCTAAAATCCATTGGTCAAAAATGTTTATGGCCAAATAATAACAAAGATACAGGCGGTCATACAAAGGTGGAATTTATCAAAATATGGAAAAATGCAAGTTTTGTGGTAGTACAATTATATTTACACGCAAATCTATATTATTACACGGAACCCTCCTCAATATCTTTCTTCTCGACCCCCTCTTTCCCCTTCATTATCCCCCCTCCACAGGTTTGAAGTACCCTAAACATATGGATAATATTTAATACTATTCAAAACCATACTTGATCAGCCTCTATCATAAGTTTGAGGCTGTTCATGATTAAGGATACATTTAGAGTACCTATACGAGAGTATCATTCCTGAACTGTCTACTACTGAACTGTTTTTTTTTTTATATAACGTGGACCATTCACCCAATTCCGCTTGACAATTTCGTGCCACTGACAATTTATCTTTCGAATTCTATACGGTTTATTTTTGATTGTGTATTAATTTTAATTTTTATTGTACGAAACGTATTGTAACTAAAACAAATATTCAATATTTTGCGTTTTTTGAGTCACAAAGAAAATAAGGTGGAAGGGCTATGAGGGTCAGGACCTCAAACGAATGCCCATAATTAGTTCCAGATGTTTATTTACAAAGGAAATAAAAAAAATGCAAAATAAATAAGAATTCTGTTTACTGCAACGAAATAGCTGGCACAACAGGAGAGTTGTTGTGGCTGATGATAGGGTGGATTTTTGCTTTCGTTTGAGCAACTTCACTTTCAAGATCCAGACAGATTGGACTTCAAAAGAAACGGAGTCGTAAATATTTTATGACGTTACCTGGCAGGGATCGTTCTCTCCATGGCCATTTGCCATCTTCTTGACGTTGTTGTTGTTATTTTCTTGACTCCTCACCCGAGCGATGAGAGCTTTTCTGACTGTGTCAATGAAACGGTTTCCGGAGCCAGACTCGGATTTGGGCGTTTCCGGGAACTCGGTTGGAGTCTCCGGCGTCGCCGCATTGAGGAACTCCCTCGATTTTTCCCTGAGATCGTTTACGAGAGATTCGAGCAAACTCGATCGCGTTCGCAGCTAAAACAGCGGAAATAGTAGGAAACTTTTAAACAAATTAAAGGTGTTTAAGATTGAGTTTAATAAGGTAGGGGAAACCAAAATATCAACCCCTCTGGATCTTTGTATGGCAATCAAGAAAACCCAAGAAGAGGGCACCAAGAAAAGAACAGTACCTGTATAGAAGGTTTGGAAATTCGGAATATCGCAATAGCCATGAAGCAAGTATTGGTACATAACATGGACGTTTGCTCATGACATTCTAATAGAAGACTGTAAACTGCAACGTGATTTTCCAGTGTTGGTGTAACTAGTTTTAACATTTTTCACTCAATGAAAAAATTGTGCATGCTCCAAATTAAAATGGTGTTTTCACTAGAAATCAAAGGGGCTTAAGTTAAATGAATTTTGGCTGATCTGTACTCGCTTACAACAAATAGGCCTTTTGGTAATGACACTCATATAAACCTTGTACATACTCATCAGTGAAAAACAATTACTAGGGTTGAACACCGTATGGTCAAGATTTATGGAGGACAATGAAATTCAGATGGACGCTAAGTGTACCTACAGTGTTCGAAGCCGTGAGCGGGACAAGTTTGTGTTATGAGGAGCAAGTATGGGAGTATGAGTATCTCGCCCAGACTATATGGGTTACATGGAGAGTGGAGTTATGTAGTTTAAGTCTACATAAGTACATAACTCCACTCTCTTTGTAACCCATATAGTGTGGGCAAGGTACTCATACCTACCCCCAGACTTATGATGGCCCGAGCTTGTTTGGGAGCTTGTTTGGAAGCATCTGGGCTAGGGTGGATAATATTTAACGTAACAGCTTCAAATAACCTAATACTGTCCATTAACATAATACCAGATAACCTATTACCAGTAAAACCCTAATACTGGAATAACTGTTTTGAGAACTTGGGGGAAAGGCCCGTGATTCCGTGATAATCACAAACTACCTGGCAATAGATTGGCTGGGACCTAGTACTAGGTAATAGGTTACAAGGCTACAATGTCCGGGGCAAATATTTTCTTAAATATACAGATATTGTAGTAACAACAATCCGTAGATGAAACCACTGCAACCTTTCTGTTTGAAGATTCCATCATCGCATAATCTCCTCCATTTCACTTATGGTGGAGGAGGGCTGTATTTATCTTGCGTCACTTCTACTCAGTGGTTTCATACTTATAAGAAGAAACCTTACAGAATTCAGTAGCCTCATGACTTACCTCCAACTGAGCGAATTTATTCGCTTTATAACAAGCGGACTCGGCGTTTATCAGTTTCTCCAGCAAGAAATCCCGAAGCTCGGGGCCCTGATGGAAAATGGGCGGGTTTGGGAGAGGCGGCCCAAAAACGGGCACGTCGTCTCTGGCTGTCACGCACACTTTGTACCTGAAAGCATCAAACAATCAGTGTCTCATTTCCGTCTTATAGTTACACAAACTGGTTCTACCAGGACATTGACCCATAAAAAAGTATCCCTATGACGTTGAATCCAAACCCGATGTCCAAAACAAACAAAAAACCGCACACCCAAATATTAATAATATTATGCTATCGTCAAAACCAACCCCTAAATAAGGGTTTGGGAATTGATTTACGGGTGGCAGGTACCTACTCGGTGTATTCTTATGTATTTTTCGACGATGAATCTGATTCCGGTGTCCAAAAACGTCGTAGACCCCAAGAATATGCGGCTACAGTCAAACTCATCCCCTGAGTGAGGTTTGAAAAATTAGGAATTATTGCATCTAACACTCTCGCTCGTGTGGCTGCTGCAACCTTCCCCAGCTGACAAAGTGAACCTCCATAACGATGAGTGCGTCAGTGTCTTTTATGTCTGCAGCGAGAATCGAAAAATTTGAATTAGCCCCCATACAAACCAGAGGATCCCGTGTACACAGGAAACCAGAATAACTTAAGGGAACCTCCATGAAATTATTGCAGTCGCTGAACTGCTAACGTGATGAGGAATGATTTCAACAGTGAGTGCAAATTTTTGGGGCTTACGACTGTTTTGGACGTCGGATTCGAATTCAGCGTCGAAAAATACATAGGGATGCCATGGTCAGACTTTCGGACCTTGAACTTTTTTTAAGGTGTTGTGTAATTAAACAACGATGAGTTCACAACTGATGAGGGTTTTCCTATAAATGTTTATGAAACTTACATAATATTGACTCATGTCCTGAGAATAATATTCTCCTGAGAATATAATATATTATATTATATTCTCAGGAAGTGAGTCAATAGGTATTTTGAGTACAATTATTTCTCCAAGTTTGAATTCGAAGAAACGAGTGTACATTGAATAGTAACATAATCATTAATATGCTTGAGGTTGTAAATGTACAATGATATCGGGGAAAGCAAAGTAACAGTAGGGCTTGGAGATGGAACTTTCCAAGAGTATAATATCGAATATGAGCTAATTATTAGCTAAAAACGTCCGGTGATTGAGTGCTTAAAAGAAGTCAGCACGTTTAACATAAACCTTAAAAGGCTGACGTTAGTCCTGATGTAGGAGATTATGGTGTTATCGAACAACTAAATGTAAATATTGGTGGAAATCAAACCTTGGATTAGGAGAGTGTGGATCAATTGCCTGCACGACGATGAACGCGTGTAGGAAATGAGAGGCGACCATGTCGGGCGAAAATGGTGTGTTGCTTTCTTGGAATACTATAGCTACGATGTCGTTCCCTGGAAAAACAAAACATTGGTGAATGCAGGAACACAATAATCAGTGTCAATATAATGAGAGTGCATTGGTCGATACCAACATCGATAAAAGTACCTATGATCTGTCATGGACGTGTCGCTTGTTTACTAGCACCAACTATTGGTACATAGTATCGCATTACTTCTTAATGATAATAAGAATGGCAAATCGAACGGGATATACCGACATATCGATCAATTGATATATCGACAAGGGTATATCGATATGTCCGATGTACCGCGAGAAATACATATATCCGATATATTTGAAGAAATATATACACATACATATAAACTTTATTTTACGATTTCACCTGGAATTAACCTTAAAAATAATACAGCAAGCAACTTTGGCTTGAGCCGGTTCCTTTTCGAGAACAATCTCTCACTGAGCACTGAAGTTGCTGGAATCGTTTTCTCAGCAATGCTGTACGTATGAGGATAATCAACCTTCAGATCATTCCAGACCAAAATTGGATCCTGCGAAAGGGTATGACAGGAGCATCGAGGAGTCTTGCCAGCTCATCATTGCTACATGCTTGCACTCAATACATACCTATTGATAGATATATCGATACAAACCGATACATGTCATACATCTATACGGTATATCAAACGCAATATATCGATATATCGTTGCCATTCCTAACTCTAGTCGGAATAAAAAAGTGCTTAGGAAGGTCCTCCGTCTGCGCTTTACTTTAAAAGTAATAAGAATAATATACGAGTACTTAGGACAACTGAGGTCAATATTAAGTCAAAGTTAACTGAAGTTAATTATTATCTAGTGTCAACTTCTGATGCTAGATAATAATTATTCACTGAGTTTCATTGTATACTATAGGTACAACTTGCACTTTTGTTTAAAAGGTAGCATACGTCCACTCCAGTGTTACGAACCATGTTGCTAATTGTGAACAACCACTGTTTAGCACTCCATTAACTTACGGCCAAAAATACATTTCCATAAGCGATGTACAGTGAATATTTGACTAGGAACGTCGCGTCGTCCTTTTGTGCTTCAAGTATAATCCACTTTTTTAAATTCACTCCACGGCAAACGGACGGCTGACAAGGTTGTAACTGGGAGAAAGTAAATATGGAAAAGACCCTCTATACGCCCGTGGTAATATTTGTATCCATTCATGTTTCGAGCAACAATTGTTTCGGAGAAACAAAAAATCTGGAGCGTTGAATTCAAATAGACACTACGAACAGTCAATTGGAGAAGACGTGAAAATGAACGCCCATCGTCACGTAGGAGTACGTTGAACGTTTCTTAAAAGAGGTGTTTAGGAGGCATTCAATGAGGGAAAGAAGAATCCCCCCTAAAAACACTCCGCATCGCAAATACCATTCTACAGCTGCTGTAGCCGGATAAAGTTATGACATCCACTTTCCCTGCTCGCCTTTTTTCTTCCAACTAAAGAGATGTCCTAACTACTTCACAGGCACCGTACCCGTTTCGAAATCTTCCCTTGGCACCAAGGTCAGACGTTTTTATTAGTACACATCTGATACATTGTTCTTTGGGGGAATAATATTTAATATTTGTACGACTCGCTAAAATATGCACAATCTTTCGAAGTTGAATTTTAATTGGATCGATAGTTGAAGACTGATGGGTACGTGCATAGTATTTCAATATAGCTTTGATGTTGGTAGTAAGTTGGATTGATCCAGCTATGTAATATCTTGCATACATACATACATACCTATATACATGAGCTAGTTATGATCAAAACCTAGGTACCTGTGGACTCCTGTTTCTGAGTGGCTTGCCTAATGAGTGCAATTGCTTCCACAAATAAAAACCTGGTGAACAAGGACTACATTCAAGTTCAAACAGTCCCCGGTGGGTATCTGCAATTTTGATATTAGCTCGTGGTCGAGACGTTGTTTGCCACATAAGCTGATTCATAGAACGTATTCAACAACTACCAAGGAACACGATAAAGCGAAGTATTGCTCAGCTATGACCATCGATGTATATACCTCGATGGCTATGACTGACTCACCTATGTGCCTCTTCCGCTGAAGCTGCTGGGGATCGTTGTCGGTGAAGGGCAGGAGAGTCGAAACGTGGAATATCATTTCAGTTTCTTTGTACACTTGGTAGACGGCTTCTTCGCCCGTTTGCCCGAACTGGGTGTCCAAACCACCTCGATATCTATGGATAAATAATAATATTACAATAAGAGAAAAATTACGGTGACACAGTCACAGAAAATGGTTGATTAGCGTCAAATATGTTTGGAACTATTTGAATATTGGAATATTGATCATGAAAGGTTTTTGTTCCCCATGAAATTAAAATGTCATCTATTATTTAATAATACATAGATCCCCGTGAATGATCTTCCACAAATAGACTTCCCGCTATTTCCCCAATATCCCAGTCTTGTGATATTTCTGTTTTGTAGTTGAGTAAAAGTTAAGTGAATATAAATATAGTTCCTATGTTTTAAAAAAGCCCACAATGCAGTTATTATTTATAGACACGCGGGAATCGGAAATAAAACTATGAAAATTGGTCATATCGTCATATTTTGAGAAAGAATCGTATTCCAAATTTCGCTCTGAAGAGCATGGTATCGTCAGCATTTCGAGAATCGGCCGCTAAAAGCTCGAAAATCATTAAGTAGAATACGGCAGTAGAATCTTCAAAGACCAATACAATTCACTGGGATACTAGTTCACCAAGTTTAATCCAACTTTTACTTAGGATTTTGGCTCTGCAAAACCCTTAAATTCCTAATCTATGTTCCCAACACTTGTTACTATAATGTTAAGTAAAACTTTGAGACTGATTAATCTGATTAACATTTTCTTTTCTCATTCTTTGCTGAGTTGGTGTTTGATCATTGTAACAATTTTGCATTATTTTCTACATTAACGTAATGTTTGCCTGTACAGATAGAAACGCGAAAAATCACAATCACTTCACAATCGTTTCATCAAAAAACCCTCACGATTTTTCGATCGGGAGCCTACTTCTGGGAGCCTGGAAGTAGTAAAGTTTGGTGTAATATTACTGGTATTTTTGGAATAAATTAGTATTGTATTTCTTATAAGTTAAGCGACAATATTCTAAAATCGGAGAAAAGTTGTTTACACCTCTATCTTCGTTGTTTCATACTTCGTATTATGATTTATTAATACGTACCTACATCATATTTTTCACTTTTCTTTCGGTGATATTGATATTTATTAGAGGTGATATTTTGTAATACTACAAGCTTGTAGGTATTACAGGTCTCTATTCACAACTAACGGTTGCAACTAAGAAACCTTAACATGAATAATATTTCTTGTAGGGGAGATTTTACGTAAAATTGTAATGTCTGTGCTCTATGTACCTACTATGGTAAATACTACTGCTTGGTTAATTTCACTCACATTGTAGTAGTCTCCATTATTTAATTATGATAAAACAATAGGCGTGGGTCGGTGTCAATGACTAGTACCGGGTAGTTCATAGAGCACGACGAAATGACAGGAGTAATTGGGCACCGACCAGGAATGGTGGCTTCCCCCATGTAATAATCGATGGTACGGAGGGGCGATCATGAAGGCAATCCTATACTTCCGACGCTAAGAGTTCTTATAATTTCCTGAATGTTTCCCCACTTGTATGGCACGGAACCGGAACACCTTTGTCAGTGGAGGATCATGCACGACTCCGCATCCTGAAGCCAATAAATGCGTCGTTGAATGGGGCTATTGTCAAGAATATTACGTCTATACATATATAATGTATACTATTACAGCAAAACTACCAGATGTGCCACAACCAGGCGGAGGATTGAATCAAATTTGTATGACACCCCGTTCCACGTTGATAAGGTATGGAATTTTGTGACTATTTTTGGTTACTGATAGGAACTACTTCCAGGTACCTTTCGGCGAAGGCAGATGAATGTTATTGTGGGAATTGCAAAACTAGAGCCAACTTTCTCATCATTGAATGAAAAGGGAAAATAAAATATTGCAATTTTGACCAATGATCAGACATATAAATGTTAAGATTTTATTGATTTAGATACGTTTGCAATTCAAGAAGTTTTTGGGTCGCCTAGGTACGTAGGGAGGTCGATTGCAGTAAAGTAATCACTTCGCAAGGAATATTTGTCGGTTTTTGTTGGTGAAACAGAACTACAACGACCCTTCACTGATGGTCAGTCAAAGTTTGATAACGTTGTTCCTACCTATTCCTTGAAGTAGATTCACCATTAAAGCATATCAACAGAATACTACCTAACATCAGACGAATTTAAAAAAAAGGTAGATGGTAAATTAAAAAATTAATTTAATATCATTTTCACCCATATTAAATATTGTGTTATTCAAGTTCGATTAAACTCAAGAGTCGACTTCAATCAGTTTCCTGGAAAATAACAAGTTTATCCATAAAATCAATTTGAACTAAATCAACTGGATGAACTATTTTGAAAAAATCACAACTTCGTTAATTTTAAGAAAAAGTTTCATTGACATCGGGACATTAGTAAGGATTTGGCGTGATTTTGCAGATGCCGATGTTCCCTGGCGATGTTACCATTTGAGAATATTAGGTACATCAGTCAATCAATCAATCAATTTATTCCACAATATACCCACACACTCTGCTGGACTAGGACTAAATCCCCCACAGTACCCTGATCAAGACGAAGCGACCCATAAAAACTACAGTTGACCATACTTCCCCTTGATCCCCACAACCCGCCGTTGAGGTATATATTGTGGAATAAATTGATTGATTGAATATTAGGTACAGAAAAGTAGGCATGTGATGCCCATTTTCGTCAAAGCAGTTATGAAGCCGTTCCCGGAAATTGGAATCTACTCTTCCCAATCCCCAATTATCCATTCATTTTTTTGGGGCTATCACATAAGTCACATGTTTACGAGAGTAACCACGCACATTGCAAGACACTCTCTTCAATGCAGACCTACTGGAAAGAGTATGCCAATTTCCGGGAACGGCTTCAGAACTGCGTTGACGAAAACGTAGGTACCTAATATTCCCAAATGGTAAATCCGTACGAATGTCCTGATATCAATAAAACTTTTTTCTTGCAAAATTAATGAAGATACGACTTTTTTTTTTTAAAAACGCCGTATTCCTCTGCCGCACCCTGTATAATATATCTATAATAACCTAGCGAATCTCACCCTCTATGCGATTTGAGATTGATGCGGCGACCGAGGCAGTTGAGGAACTCATCAAACGCTGGGCTCCCGCTCCGATTCCCGAAGAGATCTTCTTCTGTGGTCTGCCCAAACTTCTGATAGAGGACACCAAACTTGTATTGCGAAACTACAACGTGCTCGTCGTAGGCCGCTATGAGGTGAGATGCTCTGGGGCAGAGGACTGGCTCCAAAGCGTTCAAGCTGAGCTCGCGGTTCAGAGCCTGAATAACAAAAAAAAAAAAAAAAAAACAGATTGATTGATTGAAATATTTTTTCACAGCAATCGTCTCAAGCATAGTGCCCTAATACCTCAATAGTAACATTTGTTTTTAATTCTTTTGGAAAGTTCCTATGTTTTCGTGTGCTTTGGAAAAATCTATAGGTATTCCAATTGTAAATTCTTGTGCCTTGCAAGATAATTGGTCTTTCGAATATCGAGGTCCTGTGCTTCGGTATCTGTAATAGCTTATTTTAGTTTCTTATGTCTATATCGGGCATATCGCTCATCCACGTCAATTTTTCGTAAAAATATTGTTGTTTACGAATTTCTAATAATTTGCACATGAGTGTAGCTACCCCAAAATTCTTAGGTTCAACGATCTTCAGCCACCCAAGCTTGCGATACGAAGGTGTAAGATGATCCCTCAGTTTCAGCCTCGCAACAAACCATGTTTTGGGCTTTCTGTAGTTTCATGAAATTTTCGCTCTTAAGTCAACACAGAATGTGATCAACAAACGAATTTTGTATAATTGGATTTTGGATAACAATAAACCACTTGAATGGTCCAGAATAATTATTTATGTATACGTTATGGATACAAACGTTGTGTCACACCTTGGCAGTCATTTTTTGTCGTTGTGTCCTCTGTAACACTTTTGAACACGCCCTTAATTAATTGAGCAACAGAAGATTCAACCATATTTGCGGAAGATGGCTACGAAGAGAATTATTTCATTACAAACCGACATTAAGTACTTTATAGTAATCTAAACGAAGACACTCATGTCTTGTATTAACTATCGAACAGGGTTGATCGGTAGCAGGTTATTTCTACCCGGTCGTTCATTACATTAACTTGGGCACATCCGGAGTCTGTTTGCCACACCAGCCACAAGCCACACCTTCCGCACATAAAGTACATCAACATTTCCACAGCGAATTGGATGTGTTACAGCTTATAAGTGAGTTTGGTTCCAACAAGAAATTAGGCTGGTACCTATGGAAAAATCCAATATAAATGTATACAAGTAATTTATTACACATACGGGAAGGAGGATTATTGATGAGTTTTTAAGAAGCGAGAACGTTCAACCAGAGTTTGAATTCATAGATACGGAATAATCATTGTGGTTCCAAAGGACCACATGTGACCGAAACTCCCAGTGACATGGAATTGCCATTTAAAAAACTCTGATACCACTCAACATCGGCATGTGGAACGTCTCATCTGACTCGGGAAAGAAAGAAAGAAAATAAAAAACTCTCCCGGCCAAGACTGTTTTACGTCTCGGAAGTTAAGACAGGCAGCGAATTACACATGACGTCTTTCCCATGATCGAGGGTAATATATTAGTTCCAGACGTAGCCACCAGACCAAAAATACATTTAACGATTTTAGTGAACATCCATACGCATGAAGGCACTCTCACGCAATAAAAACACGAACATACGGGGGTTCTGAGTCGAACGTAATTCATTTCCTCGACTGTGTTTCACACTGATGTTCCCGAAAGAAAATTTTAAAAGTCCGCTATTTATTTTCCACAGAAACGCAACGGCTGGCGGCTTATGCAATTGATTTTACTTTATGTTGTGTGTGAAAAAAACACTTGATATCTTAGCTTGACCTGCGGTGTTGGAGGACACCTCCTAGGGTAAGTGAGTAGGGTAATCCTGTACCTTTTTTTTCGATCCAAGATGACCTTGCAGTCAACGTGATTCATGAGTGGAAAAAATTTTTGTACAGGAGGTTTTAGGGGCTATATTCCAGCCGTCACCACAACTTATTTTACACGGGTTGGTTTGTGCCTTTTTATCTCTCCAACGTACAAACGCATAACACTCGTGTATTGCCGTAAAGCCTACCCAAGGTAAGTGCAGGTAATTATTCGCATGTAATTATTTCTATGCAAATATTATTTCCTATCGGAATTCTGTAGATTGATCGCTATGAAGCTCACAACCTCACATAATCTTTAACGCCTTCTGCTGCTACACCTAATCGACTACTGTAAGTAATATAACCAATTACACTAAATCTTATAGGCTCGCACATAATTTTTTACTCGGTACATGACGTCAGAGGTGCGAAACGCTCATATTCCCAGCTCAACATTCCGTTGTAATTGTTGCTGACACCGCCGCTCCAACTCTGCTGCTGATGGTGCGCTTAATCAACTATAGTAAGTATTTTAATCAACTATAGTTAGTATTATATAAGGTTGGTATTCGGGTGAAAGGAAGCAACGCAAGTAATTTGATTTATTGTTTTATTGAACCAATCAATTTAATTCCATGTACAATGTGGTTGAGAGTTCTTTGCCGCAGCGACAAAAGCGGATCCTTTGACATTTAGGACATGTGGACAGTGTCCATATTCTCAACGCATAACACTCGTGTATTGCCGTAAAGCCTACCCAAGGTAAGTGCAGGTAATTATTCGCATGTAATTATTTCTATGCAAATATTATTTCCTATCGGAATTCTGTAGATTGATCGCTATGAAGCTCACAACCTCACATAATCTTTAACGCCTTCTGCTGCTACACCTAATCGACTACTGTAAGTAATATAACCAATTACACTAAATCTTATAGGCTCGCACATAATTTTTTACTCGGTACATGACGTCAGAGGTGCGAAACGCTCATATTCCCAGCTCAACATTCCGTTGTAATTGTTGCTGACACCGCCGCTCCAACTCTGCTGCTGATGGTGCGCTTAATCAACTATAGTAAGTATTTTAATCAACTATAGTTAGTATTATATAAGGTTGGTATTCGGGTGAAAGGAAGCAACGCAAGTAATTTGATTTATTGTTTTATTGAACCAATCAATTTAATTCCATGTACAATGTGGTTGAGAGTTCTTTGCCGCAGCGACAAAAGCGGATCCTTTGACATTTAGGACATGTGGACAGTGTCCATATTCTCGTGCGTGCTCAATCCATGGGTCGTCCTGTAGTTCCCAATCTTGAATACCTCCTTCACAAGCATAGCAGTAGACAAGGTCACCCTGCTGACCGTCATAGTGAAACCCTGCGCTGCATAGGTCGTTAACTAGATGGTGAAGTACTTTTGGCCACCTTCTAAACGTTGCATACCTCCCATCAAAGGTATCAAGCCGAGCAGCCTCCGTACTCAGAATAGGTACATTACAACCATCCATTGCCTTGCTCATGTCTTCTACAAGACTCGATACATTATTGGTCAATTCTGGGCTCACAACAAATAAACAATCTGGGCTCCAGCGTCGGTGCTCTTCCAATGGTACATCAAAACCTCTCCATTTTCCAAGAACAATCCCACAGAAATTGCATTTTACCTTATCACTAAATTGTGTGTAAAAAAAGCCTGCCTTAGCCAAATCAATGTCCTGTGGCTTGTCTAGGGGCCAGTGCAGGAAACTTTCCAACCTGACTGACTCTCTATGGTATGCCATTGCTGGTGGTTCTACAGACACTGAGGCTGTGTAACTTTAAAAGCCTCCTTTTATACGCTACGAGAACAAGGATAGAGGGGGTAAAATAAAAAACATTCGTTAAACGAAAGGAAGTTTATTGAACCCAATCAAATTCAATAGTTCGATACATCTAAACGTATAATAGTTGATCAGCTGGCAATTACAAGTATCAACAACATCTGCCCCTCCACCATCTTGATTACATGTGGCCCAAGAGCAGTTGTTGAAATGTGTGCCATATGGGGTATTCACAAAGTAACCTCCAACATGCATTGACTCCAAATTGTGAATCTTTTGCAACAAATCCTCCAACTGTGTCATCATCCTGCAAAAGTCCATGTATGGTGTGTACCGCAAGTAGGTGTGGTAGGCTGGTAGAGAGGCAAGCTTGCCAAGCCCGTTAGGTTGATTAGCCGCAGCAGGGCTGGTCATAGAGCTCGCGTCCACCATCCCCTTCTCGTATACTGGCACGTCTGGCAGATCTCCCATTCTTGTGGTAGTGTGTTACAAGGGCAAGGGCAAGGCGTACTACGAGCAGCAGTATGATAAGCGACAGAAACGAGTAGATTAAAAAGGTGTCTGTTGATGAACGTTTTGTGACAAAAAACAGCACGTTTTTCACTGTAACCAAAGGTTCTGTATCGTTGTAGACCTTGGTGGTGGTGGTGGTGTTGCTGGTAGAGTTAAGCTGGGAGAAACGCTTGCAAAGCTCACCCAAGCGTTGTCCGACTTCCAATGGTATGCCTGTAGTTAGCTGGCTAAACCCTTCTGCAAGATCCTCTAGTGGGTGGGTGCCACAGTCCATGCCCGTTGAGCAACTGACGTCCCCTCAGTGTTTCAGCTCCTCATAAAAGCCCAAGGGTCGTGGGGATGAAGGTGGGGAAACTACCTCAGGGGGAGGGATGGCCAAAAAGGTACCCCCTCCACATGACGTCAAATCCCTCATTTTGTCCAGGACAGCGTCGACAGTAGCCATTAAGCTTATCAAATTAGACGTTGCTTTGGCATTCAATGTGATGCTGTGAGGTTCCCTGTGCAAAAGACGGTCCAACCAGCTTGGGTAGTAGCTCAGAATCAGTTGTTGTTGAGGTGTGGTCGAGGCAGTCATATAGGATCCTTGGAAAAATGTAGTGTCCGCCTTACGATCAGCCAGAGGTAACTTGTGGCTCAGCAATTCCCAATCACCAGTACTAATGTAAAAGGGGGGGTTGGATGTTGTACGTTTTGAACTAATCATCACGACAGTTGTAGTTATATCCGAGAGTCCCACCACCAACTGCAGCTTCCTGACTCTATCCACTACGAACACACTTGTGAGCATTAAGGACTCCATGGTAATGGTGGTAGCAAAACGACTGACTCGGATGAATTTTGAGGCACGCTATATAGCAACTATCCCTTCCTTGGCCACTCTACATTACCCTCCTCTTCCCACGTATCGTGCTCAGGGCCAAATCCAAGCCAACGAACCCGCACCTTACCCCCTCTCCTTGCAACAATCTTCTCCACCAGATATTGGTCTGGGAAAGATGTAACCTTTAACTCCTCCTCATAAAATCTGCCTATAACCGGTTTGTCATAGACATCTTTCAGATAATATGTAGGTACCTCCCCACCACGCACTCTGGTTACAATAAATTGCTCGTTGGTCCAGTTGGGAAGATATGATTTGGCAAAAACATGTTTCAACTTGCTGATTCGTACACGGTCACCCACTTTGAAACGAGGCTTGCGCAACTTCACTGATGTAGGGAACAGCCTTCGAATGATTTTTTGTTCATCACGTTTGGTCACGTCTGCTGGTTTCATTTTAATACTGCGATGGTATCTATTATTGTAGCGGTTCAAAAGCGCTGGAAGTATAGCAACCCATTTATAGTTGCCCTGCACACTAAACTCCAAAAACATCATATCCTTGAGCGTTCGATTCCACCGCTCCACCAGCCAAGCTTTCCCCTGGGTCGAATACAAATTTATGCCACGACTTTGCAAAAGTGCCTTGGTGTGTGAGTTGTAGAATTCAGTTCCTTTGTCCGTTTGAAAGTGGCGAGGAGTGTAACCGCCTGTAGAGTCGAGAATACGTTTAAGGGCCTGTGACACTTCTACACCAGTTTTAGTGCGTAAAGGTTCTGCCCAACCCTTCTTTGATCCAGCATCAATCACTGTGAGAAGGTATTTGTAGCCCCTGTCAGGGTACATACTTAAATCCACAAGATCTCCCTGCCACAAATCGTCTAAAACTCCCTTAATCAATATTCTCGCAGTTTTGTAGTGCCTCCTCTTCGGTTTATGGACCTCCTTGGCTAGGCTTCTTTTTAGGCTCATAGTGCTGGTCCAGATACGCCAATGTAACGAAATCCTGTGGAGAAACGGGAAATGAAGTGCTGAGGAGACGGTGGGAGCCAAAATGTAGAGACCAAGTTTTAGAATCCTTTTTATATGGTAAAGAGTCGAGGGTCACTGCGTCCATTCCATTGATTGGAGCCCCCACATGGATTAAACGTTTATAACCTGCATCGATAACATGTGGCTTTGACGTTACGACGTTCAATTTTGTGACGGCAGTCTCCACTTGTTTATCCAATGAAGCCATCGCATCGTTAACCTTTTCTTTCACTATTGCAGAAACCTGTGACTTTAACGCTGTTTCCAAAGCAACAATCTTATCGTCAATCAACTTTTTCACTAGTGCAGACATCTTCTCCTCCTCTTCCTCTCCCCAACCAACAGAGCGAGGGGAAGTACCCCCCTGAGAACCAAACCTGCTGACGGCCAACATGTTAATGATCCTTTAAACGATGATATCCAACTCTTTCAACTCCTCGAGTATAGAGTAGATTTCAGGGTCGTGAGCAGTATGTCCAGCGTTTTTAGAAGCAAGCAGCAAGCGTAGACGGTCTACAAGTTCGTTAGGATCGTCGAAATAGACATACCTTGGTTCAGCTGGTGTTGACCTCACAAAACCCTTCCCCTTTGCTGATGGTTTTGCAACATATGGAGCGAGTAGTTCCTTTAGCAAGTATTTATATTTGTATCCACTCGTGTTTAGTGATCTAAACTTTGAATAGCCCTGATGGGCAACGTTGCTATGCCAAACCAAGTCTCTGTAATTAGCACGATCTTCCGGGGTATATGTACCAGGTTTCGGCATTTTCAGAAATAGTAAATCTAGCAACCCTTCTGTCACTGGAAACTGTAATTTATCCCCGAGATATATGTAATCACGATCCATCGTTAAAATATCAGATCCTAAAGTTAGCTTCCCATTAGCATTTACTTTAGGTCCATAGACTTTGTCCATGTCAGGTGTTACAACACCCGTAAGTAGAGCTCGTAAGTATGGTCTCGAGTATATGTTAAACTTACGTAAGCTCTTATCGAGTTCGCTTTTACCTTCGGGAGTATTCACAACTCGTTCCAATTCACGATGATAAGAAGTAGGAGTAGTACTCGTAGGAGGCTGCAACACGTTTTTGGGCGTGCTGCTGGACATGGGGGTTTGATGAACCGAAACAGAGGGGTTTGAAATAAACAGTTCGGAGCCATCAGGTTCTGTTTTGACAAAATCACCTTCGAGATTAGCAAACGGATCTTCTTCAGTTTCACTACTCACTGGGGGTTTCAGCTTTTGAGTCGTCGCCCTATAGTTGACAACTTTTCGACGCCTTTTTTTAGTTTTGAAAACGGGTAGACCCGTCGGTGGTGGCGGTGGTGGTGTTGCTGTAACTGGAGGAGCTGTAGCTGAAGATGGTTTGAAAATATCCTTCAAGGGTTCAAGCAATGACGTTGTATCGAGTCTAGTTTGAAACTGTCCTCTTTTAAGCAGTTTGTACTTGTCTCTAACAGCTTTTTGAGCTTTAACGAGCCTCGTTGTGATACGTCGTTGCTCCTCCTGTAATTTCATCTCAACTGTCTTGAAAGGCTACACCTCGGGCATTATATACGTGTCAAACCCCATTCTGTAGCGTCCATTGTTCAAACTACCTTCCTTATCCACGACTAAAAACGAATCCTGGGCCCAACAATAATTGCACATCTCTTTAAATGAAGCGAAATCCATATCACCCTGCACATGATCGTCGTAAATGTGTCGAATGTTCAAGGTGTCCATTTTGAATAGTACCAGCATATTAAGATTAATTCGTATCAGATTTTTGGGAACCAACACATAACTGTGAGCGCAGAAAAATATGTCGAGTGCAAAATGACGAGACATTGCAAAATATTCTCTCAAAACCTGGTAGTCCCCCGTTATGATATCATCGAAAATAACTATCGAACGAGGCTTGATTTCATCAGGTCTCAATAGCACGACTTGACCGTCTATGGGGGAAGGACCAAATGAGTAGAAACCGATTTTAGGAGCGAGAGGCTCTAATACCCTCCTTAGAAATTTATACTTTTCCTGATTTAAAGTTCTACAAAATAAGTAGACATTTTCGTATCTAAGCCCGTTTGGATGTAATAGTAGAGACAAAATACTGCATGTCTTCCCACTACCCGAAGGTCCACAAACAATTGCTCTTATAGGATTTTTACCAAACAATGGTCCATGGGGTAGATACACAGTGCTTGCACCACCATTTCCCAACTCTTGTTTGGCTAATTCAGCATCGTCACTAACCTCCAAATGAACATGTTGCTTTACAAAACGCATGATGACAACTGAGCTTTACACACTGCTAGCAAACTTTATATATATACGTACAAGTATTTGTAATATTATATGGAGCTGAAATAAAACGATCGTATTCAAGTTTAGGTCAATTTTTATTAAGTTTTCACTCCCAAGTTTCCTCGCTCGAGCTACCCCCACACTGGTAGCTTCTCACAGGAATATATCCTGGGAAGGGCGGTCGCTCCTCCGTTGCCTCCTGGGCCAGGGCAGCCATGGTTTCTAGAAGGGCCTTCCTGCGCGAGGCCTCGGCCAACTGCTGACACTTCCAGCACTTCAAGGTGTGGTTGTGGTAGCGAGTAGCTTTAACCCAGCTAGCCGGGTTCAGAGGACACACAATGAATTGATCGCCACATACATCATAGACCTTGCAGCCGCTTGAATTTGTGAAGAGATATTTCACGTTTCTAAAAAAAAAAAAAATTAATTGGTCACAATAGCAACTGTGGTATATTTCCCAATGGCCGTTTCACCTATTACGACTACGATGACATATGGCAAAATAAAAGAGTCACCCCCACCTAATACAATTTTTGTCTGTGAAGTGAGCGAGAGAAAGAGATGTTTGTTCCTCTACTGTGGTGATTTGAGCCCCCCCTCCTCCCTTTTCTCCTCCTCAGCATCATCTTTAACCTCCAACTGAATGTCTTGCTGTACAAGCCTCATACTTGGTACTAAACGGGGATATGATGGGATGGGGCTTATATAGAAGAAGGTTTATATATTATATAGAAGAAGAAGAAACAACTTTTCAAGGTTCAATCAATTTTATTTTTCACATTCCACGTCGTACAATTCCAGACAATGGTGAATAAGTAAAAAGGCTATCTTGTAACATTAGGCAATATGCGGTAGTGTTTGCTGGGATCGGATGATTGGTCTCAAAGTCGATACGGATGTCCACAACGTTGTTTCCTGTGCTTGATTCAATTTGATGGCTGCAATCGATAATCACAATCGGTGCAGTGGCTATAAACTCCTCGTACGTCATCATAGGTTCGGACCACTCCTTGGAGTAGTACGATTGCTGGAAATCCATGTACATTTGATAAAGTAAGGCCACACGCTTATTATCAAAATCCAGGTTCATTCTGCTGTAGGGAAATACTTGAGAGCCGATGTGAAGGCGTAGATTCGTCAATTTACAGTGGTCGAATAAGGCAACATTTTTGTTGGCATCCTTTTGGCGATCAGTTTGCAGTGCAAACAGAACGTAGCGAGGTTTTTCCAAATCGGTGCTGTTTTTAACGGTCCAAGAAAACTCCTTGTTGGTCGGTAGTGAGGGGAAAACGGACAAATTCCAACTTCTAAAGCCCATAGTAATTGGTTCATTTTTCCCGAGTAAGGAGAGCAGATTTACCTTTTCCCTGTCGGATGGTGTGATGTATGGTAAATACCAGACCATTTTGCTAAATGCCACATCAGGGGTCCCGGTCGATAGTGGTGACGATGGTGTAACATCAGCCGGTGGCAAACGTGGTACAATCATGTTGGCATTTGACGCGGACCTGTTGAGTACGAGTTCCATCCGAACATTTACCAAAATTTGGCGATAGTCCTCGGCAAAACCCAATAATGTGTTTAATGGGACGCAAGCGGAAAATTTTCCATTTGCTGCGTCAACACAAGGGTTTAATGCCACTTTTGAGGATGGAAGCATCCAACCAGCTTGATGGAGTCCATCAATAGCTGCTTTACTGTAGCTGGCATACGCTTTCATGGTCGAAGATATTCCGGGATAATTCGTTCGGTCTACTATTTCGCCATTTACCAACAACTTTATCTCATCAAACGCCTGTGCGATAGCATTAGGCGCGAGAGTGAATCTGTCATTTTTTGACAAAGTCCCTTCAACGTACAAATAGCTTTTCGATACAAGCACATATTCACCCGGTTGCGAAAATGGGAACCTAATTTCATCTGAAACGCCATATCTGGCAGAAGCATAAGGCTCATGTGGGTGGTATTCGAATCTGTACAACCTTTCATCGAATTCTGGTTGCCGATCAATGTCCAACATGATTCTGTGGTGGTGGTGTAGTGTTCACAACAAATCCCAAACTCTGGAGAAATCGAATATTTTCTGGTGTAAGCCTCTTCTTGAACTGACCTTTGCCACCGTTGTCTCTCCCAACTGGACTGAAGCTAGTTGCAAGTGTGTGGTCCTTTTTATATGCTCTGGGAGGATGGTGATGATTGAACACCAGCATATTGAATGGTAGTGGGTAGATGAGCAGTTTGAGTTTTATATCCTCCTTCTGAAATGAAGTCGAATTGAAATTAGCTCATCTCGAAAATTGACCAGCCTACCATCTTGATCAATTACTTGGACCGTAATCTCATCGAGCCTGTCCGTAATTACCGGGTGATAAGTAACGCTCGTTACCGTTTCCGTCAAACGATACCCCGGTGCAACGCTTGGTGTAAATTGATACACCACGTGCGATGTTTGCCCATTGCGGTAGTCCCCTTCACAACATGATACAGTCACTCCGATATTTGTCACATTAAAAACGTGAATCACATCGCTCGACCAATTCCATTTATTGCTCGGCATGTCCTGCTCCGGTTTAAATCCCAAAAGCGTCGAAAATGAGGTTTCCCTTGCGAAATCGATTCGTTTCGAACATTTTATTCCGCACTTGAGCGTGTTTAGATTAACCTTCAACTCGAAATCAATACCAAGGGCTTTCAATTCTGACGTTAGTAATCGACTCAAATCGTCCAACTCATAGGTTCCTGTTGCCAGCACGAGGGCGGTTCCAGTGTACAAATAATGTTGCGTTCCAGCAACTAGCTCAACCCCCTTCACATATTTCTTCAAGCTAGCTGACCAGGATCGCTTCAGGGGTCTATCAGCTGTGTAAGATGCAAATGCCGAAGCCTCCAGCACACGTCCCTTGTTGAATCCCAAAGGTATCAATATCGAATCATCTGCCGAGTTGAACAGCGTCTTTGTTTCTGTTTTAAGTACAACGTGGTTGTTGAAAAACCCCACTTTTATACCGGTATCAATCTTTTTCAATAATGGCTCGATTTCGTTGTCATCGACGAACCGTCCACCTTTGTTGAGTACCTCAAGCCCACTTTCATCCAATAGGTATAAGGTCGAGTTTTCCCCTTCGACTAGGTTGGGTATTGAAAAATACGAGTCAAACGATGTCAGGCCAGCTTCCCATTCACCACCTCCACCCTCGAGTTCAATGGGTGGGAAAAATGAAGAACATAACTCACTTTTTCGTCCAGTGAGTGTGACTGTAAACGACGACATGCTGCCTCCAACTGATCAGCCCCCCTTTAGGTTCGAGAATTTTTATAGTTTTCCGAAATCGCCCAAAGGAACAAAAAGCACAAATGTCCACAAATGATGCTGTTGTACGTTTGCAACGTACTAGTGTTGTAGTACACATCTTTACAGCGGCGGTCAAAGTATTGTTTCCATTCCAAGGGCGGCGCCAAGTTGCCATAACTATCGAAATAGTATACTGCTCCGTCATTCAACCAGTATGCAGTCCAATGGGTTCCATCGTGACCAGTGGCGCTAGAGTCCAAGTTAATAATAGCAGATTCGGGTTCCTTGATGGGTCTGATTGGGACTTCATCCCTCATTCTCACTCCGATAAAACCGACAATTTTAGCCCATGCACAGAGTCCTTCCAAATCTACATTATTCAAAGCTCGTTTTGGAAGGACAACGTCTAGTTTTTTGACTGCATGGACACCGAGGCACGTCCCCCCTTGTATGGCCGAATGTACAGCCCCCTCCCCCGCATCGCTGGCCTCTTCCTGGAGTCACGTGCTTGCCTACCGCCCATGCCAGCTCCTCTTTTATACGGGCGAATGTAGAGACCTCTTCCACCAGCCTGCTGCTGCGTACGTTGTGCTTCCAGCTGTCGATTGTGTCTGCGAGTCTCGTCCAAATCTTCTGCAGAGCGTTTTGCGTCTATCACGGTCTTTGCTACAGCAGCGCCCCCACCCACTAGACCACCAAGTGCTGTTATAAATGGTATGGCGGCCATCAGGGCGGGAAGAAAACCTCCACGAATAATTCGACCACGATGACTCGCTAGTCCCTTTGCAGTAGCCGTTCTCCGACTCCTCTTGGATGTTGGGCGATTCGTATTAGTGCGTTGTTTGGTGTTTCCTCTCACCCCCTCTCCACCCTTCACCACTTTGTGACCGCGTCGATGGTGGCGGCGAAGACCGGTCCCCTTGTTGATGGTTTTAGCTTTCATAGCATTAACAACTAACCAGGCTGCTAAACGCTCCGATATTGGCAATTTCTCGTTTTTCACCAATTCCCAAGAGTTCCACTCGAGCTGTTTGTCTGCTTCGTATCTAAGTTTGTCGTCCTTGGTTGTATGGTAGACTCGATCGTGTTCGTAGCAGAGCTTGTCCAAGTGGTTTATTCCTCTTTGACCAAGGTTTTGCCGTTCTTCAAACTTGGTACCCGGTCCACAAAATTGATAATTTTTCGTTAAATGCAATTCAACTGGTAACTTGTCTATAAGGCGATTGATTAGACTACCTCCCCCTCTTTTAGGCTTGACTCTTATAGCCATACTGACACGGCCTAGAGTATTTTCGACTTATATAGCAAAATAAAGACCCACCCCACCTAACTCGTAATTTGTTTTTGTCTGTGTGCGGGAGAGAGAAAGGGAAATTGTGTCCACTACTGCGTTGATTCGTCCTCATCAGAGCCATTAGATTTTGCCATAAAATGCCCCCAAGCCAAAGTATGTACCCCATTTATCTGGATTCGCTTGTCGTCCTCGTTTGAAAGACAAAGTTTTTGTTGGTGTACGCTGTACAACTGATGCTTGCGAGAGCGAATTGTGTTAAATTTCATATACAAATGGGCACCATCATCAGACGTTTGAATGCCCTTGTCAATGTCCCCCACCATATTTTGTGCATTTGACAACAGAATATTTTTAAAATGGGCAAAAGTTAGCTTATTCCGCACAGTGTGTTTGGGAGTTCCCTTGCTTTTCTTTATCGTAGTTTCGTTACCATCGCCCTCATCTACTCGTATCGAGTACATTTTCGCCCTCAAGGCTACGAACTCCAAAATCTTTTTACCCTGCATCTCATCCTTGAAAAAACCAGTTTCACAGTGATATAATGGGCTGTAATATTTGCTCTTTTCGGGTAATTCTGAAAAATCAAAATGCTCGCGTAATTTGGGATTTTTAAAAATTTCCTGCCTCCAATCACTACCGTACGTTTTTATTCTGTAAACTAGCGAATCTGTGTCGGTGTAGCACAGTTCAAGTCTCGGACTACCATAATGGGCCTTCATAACATTGTAGTGAAATGAGAGCATATGTGCCTTTGAAAGATCTAAAATTGCAGCTCCCGCTGATATTGGGCTGGAAAGCACTACCTCGCCCTTAACAAGCTGAATACCAATCACATCTTGACCAAATGAGGTGTGGCGTATGTAGTGGGGAGAATTTATTAGTTTTTTAGCTTGGTCCCAGTTTGTTACTATTTTCATATTCATATGTGCTCTGACATTTTGAATTAACTTCCCATAGTTTGCATTACACAGATATTTCAACATTTGAGATTGAGAGCGGTATTTAGCCTGCGCCCTTTTTTGATAATTAAATTCAATATACGGTCGAATCCATGGGCTTTGTTTGAAACGTACAACCTCATGCACCTGTATGATCTCAACACCTAAGCTAGCCAAAAGTTGTAACAATCTATAATGAACAACAAAATGTGGCTGTTTTTCGAGCGTTCCTACCAGTTTTTTACACTTTGAGCCTGGGATTAGCTTGTGGTTAATTACAGGGGGAAAATCGTTGAATGTCTCGTGGAGGTGGGGTGGTGTAACTAAACTAACATTGGCTAAATATCCATAAGGGGATTCATCACTTATGCTAAGGAGGTCAACAGCAGTGGGTGGAATATACTCAAAATCTGATATCGGCAAATAATTCTTCATACAGTGTGCATAGAGACCGTTTGCATCTATATAACATAATTCATACATTTCATCGCTGCTAGCGTGTCTAAGTGAGGCGGCACAGTACCCACCGCGAATTGACTGTTCAAAAAGGCTGTAAATGCTGTCATCGGTTATTAATTGTATTTCAACGCCGGTTAGGCTAAGCATTGCTTGTTGTGCAATGCCTGGTAAAGAATATAGGTGGAATGGATCGAGTCGATATTCTGACGCTAACATTTCAGAGCGAAAGTTTTGAAAAAACTCTGCTAATAGTAATACGTCAGATGTTAGATAAAGGTCAGCCAACTGCCCCAATGTTTTAACACCAAATGTATCCCATATTAACTTGACTCTATCGTACTTTTCCTGTGTAATGTCCTGTTCATACAGCTCCGAAAAGAAATTTTCTTTGGAAGGTAGAGTAGTTTCGGCTAGTTTCGATATATCGTCCAAATAGTCGTAGCAAAATGTGGATTTTTTTGATAGTAGTTCAATGTGGAGAGGGTCGGAATAATGTTGGGGTATGATTTTTAATTGTTCTGGCTCTAGTGTCTGAGTTAAAACATCCAGGCTGTTGGGCATGAAGCGGAACGAGTCTATGAATCTTAGTTTTATAATACAATTACCCTTGTCATGGTAAATTTGCTTCGTGATTGAAATAAAAGTTTCTTCATTGTGAGGTAAAACATCGACTTTCCCCGCAATTTTTGATAAATTTTGTACTACAAACCTAAAATCGTAGGAACTTCCCGAGTGATACACAACAGGGACATAATCGGGGGTTTTAGCAATTAAATTGCACTTGCTATGTGCCGCCCCTCTATATTGTGTTGAAAAGTGGTCGTGATCACGCACTTTATCAGATGGATCTAGAGGTTCATTACACAAATGGCAGGCAGTTGCAAGTTCGTGCTGCAGTTTTTGTAATTCGCTCATTTCAGCCATTGGTTTTTTGTTGGCAAAAAAACAGTCCATAAGCTCATTGGCGAGTCTGGCCAGAGTTTTTACCATGTTTTCAGCCGCATCTACACCGGTATATGTGATTACTTTATTGAAATTAGGGTGTTCTTTGTACAGATCTGTGGCGACATAGATGCCATAACTAAACATTTCATGTTTTTGGTAGGCCCGCAAATTATTTGTTTTCCATTCAGGCTGATTAGGGTCTATACGTTTAAGAATTGACTCTACATCCGCATATATAACCACGGGTAATTTAATCCTATATTGGAATTGCTTAAATTTAAGTTTTGCTTTGTCTCCTTCAGGCATAACAGTCCTTGATATTTCGTTGTTGGAATGGCAAAATGCTTTGTGTTTCTCCATTCTTTGTTCTTTTGTGCTTACTTGGCAATCGCCATAATCCTGGTAAAATGTAAAACACTTTTTGCATATTACAATAGGATTCTTATTTTTAGTTAGCTGGTTTTTAATTAGCTTTTCAAAATTTGTTATACGTATTACGTGTGGGGAATCCCTTTCACCGCCTATAAGAAGCAAATCTTTATGATCATCGCGCTCAACCTTGGATATACGTAACGGACATATTTTTGAGCCCAGCCCTATAGAGTATACGTTAATTGAGACCTGAGGGTTCTGTCGTTCGAATAGGTTAATCTGTGAAATGGGGGTGGGAAATGTTATTCCATCAAACACATAGTCTACCACAGAATTTAGTACTACAGCGTGATAAAAACATTTTTGATCTGAAGCAATGTCTCTAGAGTCAACTGCTGCTGTTTTTTTCAACCAATCTGGAACTGGTTCAAATGTACCTCCCACACTTAATGGGGCATACTTTGACAAACTTAGTACAATTCCACTCACCGAAACAAATGACCAACCTGAGCCTTTTTGCTGATGTTCATCAGCCTCAGAAAAAATTAGCTGGAAAATTGATTCTAGTTTTTCCACAATATCTGTTTCAGGGTAAATTGCTACACTTTTGTGGGAAAAAGTTCTTTCAGCCTCCTCTTTGGTTTTAGGATGCTCGTACAAGCAATTAACTGAAATACGAATTTTAACGGAGGACCACAGGTTTTTGTGTGAATTAATTTTCAAATATATTTGCCCCATATTTTGTTCCAGAAAATCGGATATTGTGAGACCCTGCTCCATATTTGCCAGGTAGTAACTTTTGAGGTTGTTATTAAAATGCGATTCGATAAGGGTAAAATCGTTACTGGTGTGATTCAAATTGTCAATTTTCGCCCCAAAATGTTCTCGATTTATTTGTTCGTCTCTCTCAGCTTCAGATGCACAGCGTTTTTCGTGAATTTCCTTCATAAATTTTGACATGCCTGGTTTTTTGCAAACTGAACACGCATATATCTTACACATTTTCTTGGCTGTATGCAAATTGCGGTATTTTACGTTTTTATAGGCTTTTCCACACACTAAACATTCGTGAAGAGTATTTTTGCCATTTTCACCTTCTATTTTAATTATTTTTCCGTATTGCATACCGTTGCAAATAACACTTGGCCTAGCATGAGGGGCACAGGTTTTTAGGTGTTTATAAAATTCTAGTGTGTTTCGAAATGATCTTTGACATACTGTACAAGTTTTTTGAACGCATATTCCGGAATTTATGTGCATGGCAATGATATTTCTATGTTCTGAGGCATAAAAACACTTGGAACAAGCATACTTGGAAGAATTTGAAGTGTTCGAAGAATTCATTTTGGTGGAACTGACTAAACAGTGGACTTTGTAGAATGAATCTCGATAGCGGTGACTCCCCTTTATATAGTACAACATCCCACCCCCCTTAGATTCCTTTTCCCCTACCTTACCAACAATGTTCATGTATATAAACTGGCCTTTTTCTGAGCTATAGTCACACTTCTGCCAACGGCACTACAAGCAACTTCACTACAATGTCTGGAAACATGTACGTTTTTAGACCCATTTACCTATTTGAATGTTTGTTTTGAAAAGTTAAAATTAAAACAACCATGTACAGTAAAATTTTTATTATAACATTAAATTATATTAGTAATTCGATTAAATTATATAGAATTTCTAGCTCGGATTCCACTTCTGAGATCCGCCGAACCATCCGACGTAGCTGTAAAAGAAAATAATAACAAAAAATTAAAATCAAAATAAATAAAATTCGATAAAATTGGGGTAATTTTGAGATTAAACTATTAAATGAATGAAGGAATAAAAATGGGTCAATAAAAATGAAATAAGGAAATTAAAATTGGGGTGCACTTGAAACCCAATTAGTATTTATAACCACCCTTACAATCATTTACACTTGGATTGTACCTTACAATCATTTACACTTGGATTGTATTTACAATACCTACATCTTCGTAGGAGGGTTGTGGCTCTCCTGTAGGGAGGGCTTGAGGGGGCTGAGGCGGTGGAAGGTTGAAGTCTGCAGTGGTGATATCCACCGCATCCGTCGGCTCCCACGTAATCGTGTGTGCCACATCGTTTGCTATAAACTAAAACAGAAATTTTGTTATAATTAGTTTACGTGTTGATGTTTTTATTTCCAGGCTGTCTGCACTTAACTCTACTACTCTCAAGGACGAGCTAAAACGACGTCCGATGAGAGAGCTCCCCCTTCAAACACCGTTTAAGGTGTTGAATATACAGTTCACGCAGCACCCATCATATGGGCAGTCAATCTTATTGACTGCTTACGACGACAATGAAAATACAGCGTTCAGAACGTACCTACCAAAAAGGTACTCCTGCGAATTAACGCCGGATGACTTCTCAGATTTCAACCCGACCGCCACACCATTATATTTCAAAGTTGTGGAAAGGGATGCAAGGACATCCTATTTAAAATTTGACAGTTGTGTGTCGGCTTTGATGCGGCCACCTTCAAGAGCCAGCATTGACTGAAGAGGGAAGAAACATCAAGCCAACTCCACAACAATTCTCTAGAACACAAGTACAAGTACACTGTACAATATTATTCTATCTATTTAAATTTATTTCTTTTTGGCATAATGTTTGGTCATGTTATTTGGCTACTAGTTCTCAAATACATTTTATGTTTATAGTGCTAATGACTGAATGAATGAATGAATGAGTGATAAGATACATAGCGATAAGATAATAGCTCATAGTGATAAAACAAGATGTAAAAACACCATATTTAAATTTCAACGGTGATGTAGCTAGTTTAATTATTTACATTTAAGTATATACATTAGGGCATTTGTAATTTTTATTATAATTTTATTACTTTAGCGTTTTGTATATTTTATTACTTATGTTTATAGTGCTAGTGACTGAATGAATGAATGAATAAATGAATGAATGAATGAGTGATAAGATACATAGCGATAAGATAATAGCTCATAGTGATAAAACAAGATGTAAAAACACCATATTTAAATTTCAACGGTGATGTAGCTAGTTTAATTATTTACATTTAAGTAAATACATTAGAGCATTTGTAATTTTTATTATAATTTTATTACTTTAGCGTTTTGTATATTTTATTACATCCAAATAAATTTATATTTTATGGAAATTTACTGACTTGTTTGCTGAAACAACCTATCCCAACAACTCAACTGCTGATATTTTATGAAGTTCCTTTCTGGGGATTATGGTTCGAAATTATTAGAGCAATGCCAGTAATTCTTTAATGTTTTGGTGTGTGATTTTGTTAAGCTCTCAAATATAATCCGTGGATTAACTTTGTACTCACAGTAATTGAGAAGGACATGTTGCTTGAGGTTTGTTGCTCTGCTTGCTGTTGGTGGTGTGGGTTAGGCTTTATATACTAACTTTAACAAGGTTTGGACCCCCAAAACGACATGATCGTGAATTAAGATGATGTATGTAAGTTGAAAGTTTCTTATTATACGATGCTTGCCTTGTCTTGACCTTTCGTTTTGAAAGCATCACGGTTCAACCAGGTCGACCGCCAAACTTTTTGCAAGGCCTCATCCGAGCGCGGTGTTGAGGAAAAAAAAAAAAAAAAAAAAAAACTTACGTGCAGAAATTGTGTGAGCCTTTATAAGATTTAGTGTACTTAATTGGTTATATTACTTACAGTAGTCGATTAGGTGTAGCAGCAGAAGGCGTTAAAGATTATGTGAGGTTGTGAGCTTCATAGCGATCAATCTACAGAATTCCGATAGAAAATAATATTTGTGAAATAATTACATGCGAATAATTACCTGGACTTACCTTGGGTAGGCTTTACGGCAATACACGAGTGTTATGCGTTTGTACGTTGGAGAGATAAAAAGGCACAAACCAACCCGTGTAAAATAAGTTGTGGTAATGTGAAGGCTTGAATATAGCCCCTAAAACCTCCTGTACAAAAATTTTTTCCACTCATGAATCACGTTGACTGCAAGGTCATCTTGGATCGAAAAAAAAGGTACAGGATTACCCTACTTAAGTGGGGGCTAGAGTTGCCATGGGACCAATTTTTCCACCAACATATTGCGAAAAGCGTTTCCACCAAATAGCCACTGCACCAGTCTTCTAACCAGAAAGCAAACCTCATAGTGATCTGACTGCAGCAAACTGAGAAATTAAGGTTAATTAAAGTAGGTAGTTTACGGTTAACGTTGATTTACTGATAACATCGCAATACGAGAGCGTGATATGCTTTGGACAAATTGTCTCCTTTTCAGAGGAAACAAGAAATCAAATTCATGTACACGATTTGGTATTACTTGTCTATAATGACGGAAAACAGGAGTAACCTGAATAGGGGTGTAAGTTGCGACACATGAAGTGGCAATGGCTTCCAGAGGAATTCGTCGACGCTAGGTAAACATGGTTCTGCATTATAAAAAGGCAGAATGAATGAAACCCAGATAGATAATAATATTATTATTGTTAACTAGCTGTCGGGCCCGTCGCTGACGGGCAGAACTCGGGGTGTGTCCATCTACCTCTGTTACTTGTCCCGGACGGGCAGAACTCGGGATGGATCCATCTGCCACTCCTACCTCTTTCCGGATTCTACCTCTTACATGTACCTTTACAAACCCTTATAATCTTAAATACCAAAAATAATATTCATCTGTCTCACGGGAAGGAAGAATTTAAAATTGTTATACTTCGACTTCCCCATAAACCCCCACCCCTATGCATCGGATCCGGAAGTGAACCCCCCCATGTCCTTCCCCGGTCACAGAAACATTTAAATACGGGAGAAAAGTTCGATCCATTGAGCCGTTTTCGAGAACTTGAGATGTTTATAGTTCGGCTTCCCTATATACCCCACCCCCTATACATCGAATCCAGGAGTGACCCCTCCTATGTCCTTCCCCGATAACGGAAACATCTCAATATGGGAAATGGAGACCCCAAATTCAAAATCGCCATGGTTCGACTCCATTTCATGCGAAACGAATAACTGTAGTAACATTTTGCGTAAATACCCAAGGAACACGAAAATGGTTTTCAAATTTAGTTATATAGATGGTTCTCTAGATGGCACAAGGTTCTTTGGATTTGAGAGAAGATTGAATGTTGTGCCTCCTTGAGTTGCGATTTTTCTATTCTCATAAAATCAAGAGTAATATGGTTTGTGAGATTCCTTATAAAATCGATTGAATTATGATTACTGTTCTTTCTATTCGTGTGATGTCGGGGGTGACAAAACCTAGGCAATGGGGAGGGGTGAAAAATAGTAATGACACCAAAAGCTCGATTAGAGTGGCTTAGTTCCCTATACAAATACTAGATAGAATTCGAAGTTCTGTGTTCGACCAGCAATTCTTTAACAATAAGGGCTCGAATTTTAAACAGAACCAACCAATTTTGAGGGAAGGTTAGGTTCATTTATTTATTTTATTTTATTTTTTGGCCCATTCCAAAGATTAATTGCTGAAAATAATAAACCATGAGAATCTATACAGATTGCCGAGACTCCGTCAAATTGCCAAGTGCAAAATACCTCCGTGAAATAACTGTATATGAGAACCCTTCAGGGCATTGCTTCTCCAAACTTCATGGAGACAACACATGATTAATCGAATAAACCCTTAAATATATAGTGATTCTATTACATTGGAATTCACCTAGATTGGATCTTGTAACATTCTAACCTGAAAGCACAACATTGGATATAGAAGACTCAGAAAGGTTATCTCAATCATGAAAGTGAGGTCTGTGGAAATAATGACCAACGAACACGTAGGCGGTAGATCGAGACGTGGCTTTAAGCGCAGATATGAGGTAAGTAGGTAGAATACTCTTATCGTATCATGGTAGACCGGTAGACGTCGAGGAACATGTTATGATAAACATGTAAACTGGCACTCAACTTCCCGGCGAATCTAACTGGACTCAACTTCCGAAACAAAACTTAACTGTACCGTTGCTCCCACAATTACCTTTAACATGCGTTGGGGGAGGGAGATGGGCATTTTAATGGGAAACAAAAATTATCGAGCTCGGTATAACGACCCCAGTTGCGCTGCACAGCTGACTATTACAGGAATAATTGGCGTATAGATCACTTCACGATTTCTTCGCCCGACTGGTTTGTGGAGATGGGGTTTCCTCCAGATTTGTTTTCTAGTATTACTCAGAATACCTGTACGAAATAATGATGAAAGATAAGAACATCCCACAACCACGCCGACGTTGTTTTCAAATTGTTACTCAACTACAGGGCCATGAATTACTCCATCAAAATCTATCAGCTATTCGGATCAGCCTTGGATTTCATGCTCTAGATCAAGAACTTCGAATTCCGTACTTTTAGTATTTGGACCTCAGTTTCAAGTTACTATGTTAGCAGTTTTGGCTGAAATAAGACGAATTAAAGGGACCACGCTCGGAGGGGCTTGAATTAATTGAAGAGTTGGTTGCTCTACTTAGGTTGTGAGTGATCGAAATACAAACGTGAGACACGTTTTATCAGGATCCAGGGAAGTGCATTTGTTCACGAAGCATACTTAAATTCAAATTAAAGATCCATGAAATAAATTATTGAATTACTTGAAATTTCCTTCACGCCAGTCATTGTGAGCATGTTTGAAAAATTGTATAGCCTTTGGAAAACTCGCACATTCCCTTTTATCCCTGAGCCAGAAAGGATCGTAGTGCCTTCTAGATGAACAAGAATCGAAATGGAAAGCGGTTTCGGACGGCTGAAGAAATAGGATAAAAAGAGTCTGAACGGACCGTACAATTCCCTGAAGTAATTTTCTGCGTGCTGCAGGCTGCTGAGCCTCAAACCGTCCTCATCAGTACAGGCTTGTAACGGATGTTCCTAACAAATCATTCACGGGCAGGTACCGGATGGAATGAAAGGGCACGAACGCAACGCGTTACCTTTTTCAAAAGACTTATTTGTACGTACGAGGACACGGTCAGTAGAGATAAGTCTGCGGACAATGTCGTGTCCTCAGGTGGACGGAAAGGTGTTATTGAGAACTCGGTGCCCTCCAGGGCCCACAGGCCATGTCTAATTCAAGAAACCAAGGCGAAGCTCGGCCGAAGATGATCCCAAGCGGCTGAGAAGGCTGTTCGGCGAGTTCACGAATATTTGTAGGAACTTGACCGGAACCTTATGAGAAGCGGTGGGAATCCTACGCGAGTCGTAAGTTTCTAGTTATGCCGACAAAGTTCGATCCACGGTTTCAAACGCAATACTACAACGAGAGTGCTAATATAGACAACATTGTATTATTTGTTTGACGATGGTTCGCATGGTTCTGGATGTCATACTAAACGACCCACAACACTTTGGAATAGCCGTTAAAGCATGATACGTTAGATGTTGGTTGTTCTTGCACACCGGAAGAAGGGGGTATAGGTTAAGACGGCGGATGAGATAGCGGTTGGCGGATCCGGGTTAGACCAGAAATTACGGCTGGAATTGTCTTGGGAGCCCGAGACCTGATGGTTATTGGGTTGGGTGAGTTCACGGAAAGTGATAAAGCGGGAAGGAGGTACAAGCTGGGGACGATGTTATCTGTATCAACCTCACTGAACCAGGCATTTATGGGATCTTAGTATGGAATTTAGAACAGTGAACTATGCTATTGGCTGATGTGTAATGAATTGTTATTATTCGCAGCGCCAGAGCGAAAATCAACACACGAGCAATACAACATAAATTTGAAAACAATCTTTGTTTTCATCTGGTGGACAGATTCAATTATAAAGCACTTGCTTACATTAATACGACTACATTAGACTACATTAATACTCGTACATTAGAATCATCAGTCAAGGATTTGTGTGCAAGGAACTAAAACACCATTTGTAAATAATTGAAATACGTTTCATATAAAACCGAGCCATTAGAAAGAATACATTTTCGAAGAACTTTAATAATGGCCAATTCTTATATACCTAATATGTAAGAATTGGCCATTATTTACACAATATTAGTCGAACTAAACCGATTTATTTTCACAATAATCGTATGTATTTGTACATAATATGCATACAAGAACATACGACTATTGTTGAAATAAATCGGTTTCAACATCCATGAGAGAAGCTCAATGAGAAACGGTATATAAAAGCAAAATAAAAAAATATAATATATTATAATCATATTATGATTATTTTGCAAGCATGTGGGATATTGTCGATGGATCGCGTTGTTGCACATGAAGATATCAATGAGGAGCCAATCACCAGGCCAATCACACAATAAAAGCTGTACGCATTTTACGGCCAGGGGGTTCTAGAAGGGGTAACATTAAACCTGCACCAGCTATGTGGGAAGTGCAAGACCTCTGAGACCGGATCCAGTTTCGACCGCTGGGGCGGATGCCGTGGTTTGGCCTTTGAGAATTATGAGAAGGCGGTTACCTCCCCGCTCTCATTCACTGTCGAGGGGCATTTTGTATGGAAGGCCCTTGAGGTCGAGATTTCCATGGTAAGACTGTCTTGGGCGAAGAGAGGGAATCCGAGGGTCCTCTTCAGGAAGCTTGTTTTTTTTTTTTTTTTATTGGGTACCTACTAGTTGACATATTTAGAGCGGAAATACTGTCCGTTGCGCACATGGAATCTCGAAGGAGGGATCATACAAAAGGGCTGAGGAAGAATGGAACAGGACACGTGATCTTTGATACGAAAGTTGATCAATAAAATTCCTTAAGTCGTGGAGAAATAATTCAACACTGAGAAGAAGTAGAGTGAGAAGACCGAGTCGTTATTTTGGTACGACTACACCTACAGCATTTACCTTCAAGTTAAACTTTCCGTCTATTGCTCTTATCACGGAGCAATAGTACCTAACCTGAGTAACTTGGAAACGAAATCAAACGTAATATTCTTGATCTGAAATCGCAATAGTACCTACCTGATGATTTCAAGATTTTGATTTACTGACCTGGATATGTTTTCCGGTGGGCAGGATGCAAACATTTTGCTGCATAGAAAGAAAAAATGTAACGCTGTACCAATCAACAGCAATGGGCTATTATACCGGCAACACTATGATATTCACTCTATGAAGCTGTAGTATGGTATGTAGCCTCCTTCACTTTAAGCAGAATAGGCCTAGGATCAGCTGAGTGGCACCTAAAGCTAATTTCGATACTATTCACTTTAAGAACCTGTAATTTGGTATGTAGCCTCCTTAGGACTTAGAGTTTAAGCAGAATAGGCCCAGGATCAGCTGAGTGGTTCCTAATGAAAAGTTCGATGCTATTCACTCTATGAAGCTTTAATTTGGCATGTAGCCTCCTTAGGACTTACACTTCAAGCAAAATATACCTAGGTTCAGCTGTTATCTGCATGTAGTGTGGATGATCAACATCAGTTTACTGTTTTCTTTATTTTCAAGAACCAAACAAGAAAAATAGTCCTTTCAATTTTATTGGTGGACCAATAAGAAACTCCCATCAAACGTTCTGGATGTTGAATGAACACAATGGCAGACAGATTTTTCTTTCAAAGTCAGAGGAAGGACCACACGGTAGTTCTGCAATAAATGGGAGTAGAAAATATCACGTTACATCACTGAATAGAGCAGACGCGGCATTGACACGAGACAAACGAACTACGAGCCTGAGCTGTACACAATCACAAACCGAGGACTGTTTTTTGAAGGGAGACAAAAACTAGAAGAAAACACATCGAATTCGGGAAAGAAAAAATAGAAGGACTAGAGCTTACCTTGACGATTGCTAAAGGAGGCGAGGCAGTGGACGGCACAACGTGATGGACCGTGCCTGTTTTGAGGCGCAGAACGACCCTAGTCTGATCTTCAACAGCTTCATACTTCACGGACACGAGAACTGGACCATGTGTGTCGTCCCATCCCGTCAAATTGACGTGTTCCTGTAAAATTGTTTCTCTCATTATTGATGTTTGACAGGGATGAAAACAGATAATAATATGCAGATCAACCGATTATTGACCTTGTACTAGGTTTGTCCAGATTCAGGCACCTTGCAATCTAAATATTATGGGTGTAGTACAGTCAATTTACTCAATTAACCCCAATCAACAAGCCAAGCTAACAACTGTCATCCACGCATTAGAGCAGATAGTCCAGCCGATCGAGCTACTCACTCCTGTCAGTTAACGCCTAGATGTACACATCGATGATCACGAATCAAAGGACGTGGGTCTTGAGTTACCCTGTCCTCGAGGGGATATAAAACGTCAGCAGAGGAATTAGATCTTTCGTTTAATGAACTGTTATTTTGAGCACATTAATTGATAAATATAAAGTGTAGCACAATATTTAATAACATAATATGTTGCTTCAAGCAGTTGTCATCCATGGTTACATGTTCAGTGGGACAAAATAACAGGGTCATGATGGAGTCCGCGGGTTATACCCGACAGTGACTTCGATTTTCCACACAGTCCTTAATGGTTCAGATGATTTCAAAACGAACAATTAAAAACACCAGGAGAGATAAAGGTGACATTTACTATCTTAATTGACAATATTAGGCCACAGTTCATGTCGAAAATTATCTGAACCTATTTGCATTGCTTCGTGACTTACCGCTCCAAAACCTTTCACGTATTTCACGTACAATAATGATTTATCTCTGCTTATCAGATCGCTCTTTCAATGAAAGGTCATAACATTCCAGTTCTTCACCCTACTCAATTAGATTTGGCTCCAAACCTTTTCTTGTTAAACGGTTAGAATTACGGAAGTAGCTATAAACTTATATTTACGAGGGATTGTTGCGAAATGTCCAAAAGACCTAGAAAACTGTCCTACACCGCTGAGGCTTCCTGTCCTTATCCTTTCGACTTTATTTTTAACAAATGATTGCACCTTATGCGGAGGCCTTTCTTTGAAGGAGCGATTTGGTAAATTAATATAATAACCATTAATTATAGATAATTAATAAATTGTATAATAGATTTCTAATTTAAACATATCAATCAATTTCTAAAAAGTATTCACATATTACCTTGGAAATAACAGATCGAAACTAGATACCTCTTGCTAGATCAGAGGAGGGAATTAAATATCACTGTTAAGTATACCTACAGGAATAATTACGAAAACAGTGATGATCTTTGAGCTTTTCTCAATCATGAATAGCTATGAAATCCCATAATATTTAATATTTGAAAACCATCAATGACTATTTCCACCGTCGATAAAACACCGAAATCCGTAATACGAAAGGTCCAGTTAGCACAAGTGACTTCATACACATTTGAACAAAGTTTGTTCTTTAAGGACCTATGTTGACCTTGGTTTAGACATTAGACATGGAGACTTGAATTAGATTTATGTAGTGCATAATGTATGTAATCTATAACGGTTTGGTAAATCTCTCGTCAAACCATAAATACAATTAGCATAGGCGTCATAAGTGGAAGGCGCTCGATTGCCAAGCCTTTCTGGATGTACTGAACGATAGGTTTGTAGGCCATTTCATTGCGTGCCGAACGAACTTCCACGCAGCTGTTCGCGTGACGTGGCGTAATCGCCGGCACCCTGTACGGAGAGGGGGTTATTACGATAGTAATTCAGAATAATTCAGGAGTCCTAGTGTTCGGAACCAGGGGGGGCAGTAAACTTCAATTTGGCGAATTCGTTATATCCACAAGCCATGGTCTCCTTTGGAATCGAGCTCAGACCAGGAGGCCCTGAAGATAGAAACGCTTCGCGGGCGGTTGGAAATTTATAGGGCGCAGGGCGGCCTCCTATTCCCCTCAGGTTGTCCCGATCTCCGCCGCTGAGGCTAATAAAGGTTTGAGAACTGCTCACTTCTACGGCAGCCTCTCGCCGTTAGATCCCATTATTGTTGTGGAAATCACATGGGAAACGTTATCAGGTACGTAATCGTTTCCCAGCGGGTAATGAACACGAAATGATCGAGGAGTGGGAACTTAGTACCTTCTCGGGGTCAACATCCGGCTTGGGTCTCGTGAAATGAGAAAAATATGAAAACAGTCACTGCAGCATCGAATAATATAGTTTCCACCAGAAATTGGAGTACAAATCACGACCTAATACCCCCAGAAAATGTAGGACGGACGGACATTGATTTGGATCCGAATCAATACTGAATTCACTTGTCTTAGTACCTCCCATGAATACATTTTGGTCGGTATGATTTAAAGAACCAAATTCGAACATACTTGAGTGAGAATGAGGTACTTGGCACACGGGTCCCGCCTTTTTTATGCTCTGACCTAATATCGAACGATCCAAGTTCTAAGGTCCTAAGGACAGGAAGGATTAAAATGGGAGACGTGTTCCAATGAATGCTTAATTTTTGTTTAGTTTAATAGAGTCTATACAAGACTGCTAGGCTGGTCGTGACACAAAATAAAGCGGATTTCAACACACTTCAGAGAGCGACAACCACGTGTACACACTCGTTCTAAAAATGTACCTACTTTGTATTCGAGGCTCATGAGTTTTCTTCCGTTTACTCGTGAGTAATTGGAGAATACAATTTGATTCTTCAACACAATTATTTTTGTGTATTAAAATGGGTAGATGATGATTTTGATGTTTTGTGATTATTGTACTTATTTTGTGGGACGCCTCGATAAGTCATAATTTTAGGTGAGTGGTGCCCCTTTGCGAGTTTCGTTCATTTTCACGGACGTATTCTCCTGGTGGTACTGAAATATACTCCCGATCAAAATCTATTCATGTTAGTAATAAAAACAATACCAATTTGATTGAAAATTGAATGAACTTGAAATTTATGAACGTTTTAATGGATCTTCCGGGGAAGATACCTTCTGTCGCAGAAAAATGAGGAGATATATCAAGGATTAAGAACAAGAGCGTCAATATTTTGAAAATCGATCCGTTCCGAACAGATTTGATTTACAAATTTGTTCATTAGTACTCGAGTGTTGATGTAGGTCACTTTCTTACTGTGGCAATGTCGATTTTTATCGAGCTTGCCCAGCTTGAAATCAGAATTACACAGTACGTTGGCACACAGCGCGAGGCTTACCTGTCCAAGAAAGTGATGTCTATAGGTTTTAGGCTGGTGATCATTGGAAGGGGGTAAGCTGAGATTAACTTCGCCACAGTCTGACCAATACCCGCCAACGGACGGCAATACGATCGTTGGATACGGACCCGGGCCTTCGAGGGTCTTCACCAGTAGTTGCTTGCCCCTTTCAGCATTTGTGTCTCGCCGCTCTTCCATCATCCCTCCTCGGCATGACTGAAACAGAATAGATGACGTTCGTTAGCATTATGATTAATCTACGCAACACACAAGGCAAACAAATGGTGTTCCTAATAATGTACCAAAAATGAATTGCAGCATACTGCTGCTGTCTGCCTACTACGTTTCACTGAGAAGAGTCGCAGTTGCGAACTTAGCGGTGCTCGCCTAGTGTAGGCCATTTTTAGGCAATTAACTGAGCGGTAAATGACGTACATCGAACCCGTGGGTTCGCCGGCTGGGCTCTCAAGGGCAACCGGCTGGGGCCGTCAGCCCAAAACAACTGATTATGTCATGATGATTCAGACTTTGTTTCCACAGTGAGTCAAACTATGCATAAGTTGGACGGGGAAGGAATAATGGAAAAACGCGGAAAAGGATCGCAGCCAAGGGCTCACATTTGTCAAGACCGACGGTCACCGCTATTCAGAAAGATTTGTGTGCGGATGTATCTATTGATCTCCGAAAACTAACGTAGCCTGTATTATCGAAGAATCAACTAATTCCACCATGGAATATTGCACAATACTCGATGCAACTGAATGTTAGTGAGTACGGTTTCTCTATGGTTATGAAACACTGAGTGAATTTGGACAAATGCTCATCACAAAATATTGAGCCCAAATGAATTTAGAAGCTTCACTTAAGCTCTGGAATTTCGTCTAGTGCTCTGTTCTTTTATTAATTATATTTTACTTTTTGTAAATCAATTTGACAGACCATACGTAAGTCATCGAATTGGGAGGGAGGATTGTTCTTCGTCGACTCCGAATGTTCATTAGGTACCTACTAAAACTTACAAACCAGAGCTTGCCGCATACTAATAGGTGGACTAAGGAGTTGAAACTGAAATTGGCCTTCACGAGGCTGACAACTCAGGAAAAATCAGTGCGCTAGTGTGGCAACTCAAAACGTCGTCTCTAACGACCCAACCCATGATATAGAGACGAAGAAATTATTTTACCAGTCGATATAGTACTATTAAATCTCATTATTATACACCACATAGTGGGTGTTCGCCTTCATTATGCAAACGAAGAATTCGATCACATCCAAAATATTTCCTGGAGGATTGGAAAGAGGGAAACCAATACCAACTTTGTGGGGTAGCTATGGACGATTGCATGAGAGAGAGAATGGGAGGAACTACGAGAAAAATGACACCTCGGCCGTCATGGAGCACACCAGCCTCATCTCATTTCAACCAGCCTTAGCTGAAAGTGAAGCGTACGGAGTCACGTTCATCTGTGGTTACCTCCTATAAGACGAGAAATCTATTGTTCTTTTTGAGCGACTCGAATTCTGGAGGGGCCTAATAAACATTTGGAGCAGACTCGTTGCGATGAAACAGCTAAGTATACCTCTAGGCATAATTCGCAAAACCACAGACAAAGGTTAATATCGTTCAATGATATCCAGAACGTGATGCCACTCGTGTCAGCAAGATCGTACAATAATGGACAATCAGTTCTTGTTTCGTTGCCCAATACGTTCTCTGCAGTTGGTTCTAAATTGTTCCTACGTCTGTATAGTGGAAGAACAAGGTCCTAGGTCCTTATACATGAACTGGGGTACAGAATTACACAAAATTGAAACACTGATGCTGATTGTTACCACAGCCATGACCTCGACTTTACACGATTGCACCGAAATCACTTCATCGTAGTAAGTACCTATATTAAGTCTCACACCATAACAATATTTATTTTAACAATAATTGTTGTAAAATAAAGGTTGAAATAAATGCATTTAAAAAAATAAATAAATATTGTTATGGTGTGAGACTTAATAAAGAATTATTCTTAAACAGTAAGTTACAATGCTACTCCTCCTCTTTAAGCATAGCTTGAGCTGAGGGAAGGAGTTGTTTATATATTTATAATTATTGTTTCTAGTTATCTTCTAACGATTTATAATTATGTTATATTTATGTGGCAATCAAAAGATTGTAAGTGCTTCCACAACACTATCTACACTAATATGATTTTTCCGTAAAATGGTGTTTCATACAATATTTGAACGCCTAGTTCTGTAAATAATTTCTCAGTTGAATATCTGATCGGTTTCCTAAGGAGTATTTTTATTAAGGATTTCTGTGTAATTAGGAGAGCTTCTAATTTGGTTTTGCATGCTATGCCCCATGCCGGTAGCGCGTATATGAGGAACGATTGAATCATGGTGTTGTAGAAGAGTTACTTCTCTTTAATTTAAATTATGTTGATCAGTAAGTGACAAATTTTTCTTTCTTTTCACATGTACCTATGTTGTATTATTTTTGTACTGAAGTATCAAATACTTCTTTTTTTGCATTCGTATTATATATTTTGTCAATAAATGGCATTTATGAAAACAAAACAAAAATGATCGAAACCTTCGACACCGCGAGTGCCACACTCAGATATTGTTAGGAACATGCTCGCGAACAACTGCTCGTGCGGTGGTGCTCAGCCGGTGTAACTGTTCGTGAACAGATGCTCGGTTGGAGTAAACGGGCCTTCGTAGAATCAAGGATTCCAATCTGCGAGTCATACGCACACTAGCCTGACATCATATTGACACTCGACACACCATTTCAGGATTTCGGTGAACATGCATTGGTTCCTCCGTATTATAGATATAAATATTTCTAGAACCCCCAGAAATTATTCAGTATTTTTTAGTCAGTCTTACAGCGATTGGAGAAAATCCATTGTGTATTAGGTTTGTCAAGTTGATACAGAATGGCCTGAGTAAATAAGTGAATTATTAGAGTGAACCAGATGAAAGCTAGCTTACCAAGAAAAACAGCCGCAGAAATTCCGTACGCTTCATCGTCTTCTCAATGAATAACATTTGGTCACATTGCTCTGAGAGCCTCAGAAAATCATCCCACCTTCTGCCGAAGATGTGTAATACTAGGGGGAAGACAGCAGCTTATAACAAAACTCGAGTATGGAATCATTGCAGTCTTTGTTCTCAGGAGAGGTTCTAAACACCTCCAGCGCGTGATCCCAACACATTTCTGCTCACAAAGTAAGATTGCATGTCCATAACGTTAAAAATTGCAACATTCGGTATTGCCACTAACGTTTGGGAAGTGCCGGACCCCGTACCATTCCTCATAATCTTCAATCTTGATTTTCGTAGTTGCGACACGTGAGAACATTCCCATGAGGGCAAAAGGCGGGATTTCCACAAAAACAATCGAGATGTCTCCTGTAACCCAGTTTACACGATAAAATGTTTTCTTGGAGAATTGCGCCTCATGACAGAATTTTCCCAAGCCTCTAAGTTTTTCCGAGGTCTCCATACGCACAAGGCTGGCAATGGTTGGGGCCATTAATTTGAAACCAAAGATTTGACCAAGTTGAACAAGTGGTGATAAGGAGAAACGACCTTTACATACACCTCCAATACAACTCCCACGCAACGAAAGAAACTCATTGGAGAGGCCAAGATGCAGAGCTGGTTATAACGACGAAGGATCCTTGGAATGATAATACCTTTGCACGAATCACAATAATTCATATCTTCTATAATAAGCTTCCTCATACGAATCCCTACCATGAAAAACCCACTAATCAAGAAGGCCGAATATAGATGTCATTCTCAGATGGAGTGGTACAGTGACCTACACTAACTATTCATCATCTGACTTTCATCACCCCTCAATGAATCCATCAAACTGAGATGATGAGTTGGAGCCACCTGCACCTGATTCCGCTCCTCTCCAACCGATGTAGTAATTAACAGGAGGTGTAACAGGAGGAGCAAGAGGCTCGGTGTACTTCATAATATTCACTGTAAGAGTACAAGTTACATATACATGAGTACATGAATACATATAAGAGTAATATTCACCAAGTATATAAGTACATGAAGTCCGAATTCGATGCAACTTTGATAGGACTACTCTCTAAAATACATCCAATTTTGATCACTACATCTGGAGTCGTGCGTTTAGCACGGATTCAACATGTGCGCTTGTGCAGTCGAATATTACCGTCTGATTTCGATTAAATTCGTACAGAACCAAATAAGGCCCAAATCGCAATGTCGTGTTTGTAAATAGAGAACGCATTAAAAGCTCCGTCGTTTCATGTTGATTCCTACCATATCTTCCTAAATGACCAGGAGGACCTGTCTTCTTTTCGATAACTCAGGTCTTGTGTCCTTCTCAAATTCAGCGTCGTGTCCTCGAGAATATGATATCCGTCGCTCCTTCCGCGACAGGCTGGAAGGACCTTCGTGGAAACCATACCTGAACACCAAGTATGTACTAGATGTAAACAAAGACTTATTTCAGAGAAAAAACAAATTCTTGAAAATCGTTTTAAAATGTGAACGGGGCATTATCAAGACCAAAACAACACCAGCCCTTGGTGTATCGGAGTTGAACCAACTCGGTGGCACTGCAGCTGAGAGACCGACGCCGTAGGGTTAGTAACCGGAAATTCGTTAGCACGTGAAAAGTCACTCGGGTGGGACGGATTACTTCCTGTCTCCCGCAGCAGTTGAAACAGAGTTTCCCCGGCCGTTCGATGGAGCTATTGTTGAATTATTCGAGAAAACCAGACCGGGCGGGGTCAAATGTGAATAGGTTTTCGAGGTCAATGGAGTGAAAGGTAAAGTGACTGGTAAGCCACACCAGATCAAATGGGTAGTCTAAAAAACCTAAAAGGGAGCAGAAGAAAAGAATCAGGTTGTCACTCCATTGCCAAACGTCAGCGGTGAATAACTATAGTTATGAGACTCCAATGAAACCTTAGCCACACTCAGGGAATTCTTCAGTTTCGATCATATTATTCAGTAATATTTGTTAAGGAAACAACAGGTTGATCAACCGAAACCAACTGAACAATGCCTCCAATCGAATCAAATCACCAGAATTTGAACCATCATGGAAACACTTTTTAATCATAAGGTTTAGAGGTGTCGTGGGGTATAATAAAACCAAGTTCCCAAGTGTCGAAGTTCAAATTCAAAAGTTCTGGTTGATTCAATTGGAGGCATTGTCCAGAAGGTGATAACACCGAGAAAACACTGCAGTGAAGTTGGAGCAGTCATAGTTTTGAGTATTACCCATTCAGAATGTAGCATGAGTAGATTGACGAGCCAATAAGAAATCAGTCATCCTAATCCTACCAATTGGATTACCTGTTGTCTACTGAGGAAACCGTACAACAAGATTCAAAATTGATTCTTCTTTCATTCCAAGGTACCTGTTTTCCCTCTAGTTAGTACTAATTTTGATCTTGCAAATGCTTCCCGCAGATTCAGATCCGCTTACCTTCTTTGGCAAAGCTTAGTGATACCTACTCAAAACGGTTTCAAATGTAATTTGGTCGTTTCTCCCTTGCCTTTTAGCCAGTGGAAAACGTGCAGAACATCGGAACACAAAAAGGAAATACAATTTTCTTTTGAACCCTTTTCCGATTATTTGTACCTTTGGTTGACCTTTTTGACGTAATGAAGTAATCATTAATGAAACATTGTAGGTTTGCCTGATTTACATTGTTTAATGTCTTCTAACAACTCTCGTATAGTTCGATCTGTTTTGATAATCAATATGAAAACAATATGATAAATTGATGTTATTCTAGTACACACGGTATCATAGTACCTAGTTGTAGTCTTTGCTTTTCACTCACCTCCTGCCGTGAAAAAATCATTTATACGAATCAATCATCTCCTCCCTCGTATTTTCAAGATCAAATGGGACTCAAAAACCATTTCATAAATCTGGTATTTCATAGATCGTGCGCATTGATCCACTAAATATCTGAGTAAGGAGAGCGCCTAGCAACCTCTACAGGTCTGCTGTACCTGTTTAACGGCCCGGGAAAAACCTGGTCTTGGCCCTAAACACGGCAGCGGTATTTCACTGGCGGTCGATTCTGAAGACGAATCGATGTAGGATGGAGCACAGGGAAGGTATCGCAGTTTGCCTCGTTAGTATTTTCGTTTACGTGTTGGCGGGGAAAAGGCGGAGGATAGGGCCAGGTCACACAATATGATAACACGAACCTTTTTGTGGGGCACGGAGGAATAAAGTAACGTTGATAAAATCCATGAATGAAAAGAAGAGACCCGCGAGGTGGTCGATCCGCGTATATTGTAGTTATTTATCATGTAGCATCATGATATGAACTAAATTAGAAAGAGTACGTACCTACCTACGGGGTATTGTTGATTAATGACGTTGAAAGATATATGTAAATGGATGGTGAGTTCATAACGAACCACACATGTTCAATTTAGGTTAGCACGTGTGTATTCAAGGGAATAAAAACCATTAGGTAGGTAAATAGATGGTTCGAATTTTGACAATGTTCTAATGAGAGAAAACTTGAAAATCACAAAAACTTTGTGTAGGTATGAACGTGGGTCTCGATTCCACATTGAGTAAAAATTAAGCTGAATACCACCAAAATCGAATCAAAGCCGACAATTTCCATCAAAAACAAAAATGTATCGAGAGAGTTGGTAAGTTGCTGATACAATTATTCGACTTAATTAACTGCATTTCTTGTACGCACATAACAGTAAACTACTCGACCGATGAGGAATACGGTTGCATTACAATCTTACGTATTACCGTCTTCTTGCTTTGGCCAGTTTGTCTTGTGAAATATAACAGCATAGTAAATCTGAACTTCTGACGAGGTCTGGTCTATCCAGGAATCTTCTCCAAAAGTCATTGAGGAAACGTGAAAAATCATTTGGAAATGCTGAGCGAAATCATTTTAGGTGCCGTGACTGCAACAGTGGTTGACTGTAAATCACTCACGATTGGAAAATTATTTTAATTTCCTCGGCAACCCTTCAGTTTGATCTGATTACGTAGATAAGAGCTGATTATTCGTGCCCCTACCTACGAAAATAGTTAGGTTCGCCATTTAACGAATGCAGACGTAATAAGGCAGGCAAATAGCCAATTAATCAAGCCTATCACACGTCGTGGACGAGGTCAAAAGAAATATAGTGTCACGCGTGAATGGAATGAAACTTGCTCAAGAGTTTAGCCTTACTTGGCAACGCACAGCTTATTCATGATTTCAATGATAAAGTCATTGAAGGTTCTTAAGGCAATAAAAAATATTGTCGTCGATAAATGCCTCAGGATTGAATTGACAATTTAACATAAGCAGGGGATGCGAATGTCCCTATGTGTTTGGTAAATATTTGGAGATCTATCAATGGGTTTACGGACCACTTCAGAATTTAGCAATAGTTTATTTTACCTGTGGAAGATCTGAATGCCACGGTGAAGCCCGCGGAGGGAATGTTTCATTTACCTTGACCTATTGCACCGTGCTAAAGCTTTCTACGGCTCGGTAAACGCGGCACAACACTTAAGCCTGATTTACACGAGTAGAGTAAACGGTAGAGTAGAGTCCTCTTCACTCTACCGACCACTCTACCACATACTCTACTATACCGCGTCCTCACCTTGGGTCGTTCACACGTCAGTAGAGTGCGAGTCGCCGAGAGCTGCGTAGAGGTAGTTTTTTCAACTCAATTCTGTCGTTATCTGGTCTTTGAAAGGAAAAATGGCGAACAGAAACAGGAACATCAGAAAAGTGAGGAAAAGTTTATTGAATGTGTCGGGTTTGTTGGTGGATGAGTTGGAAGAGATGTTGAGGGAGGAGGAAAGGAGAGAAAAAAGGGAGTGGGTGAGGAATTGGATCGGTCGGAGAGAAACCCACGGAGCATCAGCCACTCTGCTGAAAGAACACTTGTTTGAAGACCCACAGGAGTACACTCTTGCAATGAGGATGCCTCCCCAGGCTTTCAAACAGCTGCTGGAACTTGTTTCGCCCTTGATCCGACGTCAATGAGGGATGCTGTTAACAGGAGAGTCCAATTTCTGGTGGTGGGGGAGATGGTAGAGTAGAGTCACTCTACCACAGTGGTAGAGTACTCTACTCTACCGTTTACTAGTCAGTAGAGTGAACTCTACTCTACTGAAAACATTTACACGAGTAGAGTGCAAGTAGGACACTCTACTCTACCACTCTACTCTACCGTTTACTCTACTCGTGTAAATCAGCCTTAACTAAATGCCATGTCGAACGGGATAATAAACCTTCATACAACACCAGTGCCAGTTCATACCTACAACCTGATAACTGGGAGGGGAGTCCTTTTGATAATACCGGTATGGGATGAAAGAGTACCAATATTGCTGGTACCAATATGGATCAATCCCAATATGGGATTTACAAGATCTGATAGGTACTGAAACTGGATGAAATAATCAAAGTTATTGACAAAGTACATTTAATGAATATATAAAACCATAGTCATCTATCTACCATTGGATTTTACGTTCTGCAGATACTAGGTACCAACTAGTGAGAGACTCTCTTGTTGCGATGAAATTCGTACGGGAACTTTACATTTTAATGTTGAGAACGACAATAGATACCAGTGGTTATCAGGGAGTACTTAGTTCAAAAAAACCTTTTAATTTGTTTCCCACGCATTTTGTTTTCCTCTGAAAAAACAGTTTGTAGTGACAAACGCTGCTGAAAACACCAGTGTAGCAATTCGCACATAGTTTCCTTGCTTTATTAAAATTCGGTAAGAGCCCTCGTACTAATCTTTTGTTGGATATGCAAAAAACTGCACAAAACTCTCTTCATGATGAGAACGTAAAAAACTCTGCAAATTCTTGACACAACGGTTTATTATCTTCCTTGTGCAGATCACCCTTCTGTCTATACCAGACTGTGTTGCAAATCGGCACCATACCATATTCTCACCGTACTCATACCATTTCTTTCCTATCATACCGTACTGTACTATACTAAATCATACATACAATAATATACCATACCATAGTCATACCATGTCGTACCAAAATTCGTTTTGAACCCCTTCCCCTTGACGCTCGTGCGTCATAGCTTCTGACACACTAGTTGGTCTCCTGCCAGCCGTCTTACGTCATACGCTCGTGCGTCATAGGCTCTGACGTACTTGTTGGCCACCTGCCAGCCGTCTTACGTCATACGCTCGTGCGTCATAGGCTCTGACGCACTAGTTAGCCTCCTGCTAGCCGTCTTACGTCATACGCTCGTGCGTCATAGGCTCTGACGCACTAGTGGCCTCTTGCCAGCCGTCTTACGTCATACGCTCGTGCGTCATAGGCTCTGACGTACTTGTTGGCCTCCTGCCAGCCGTCTTACGTCATACGCTCGTGCGTCATAGGCTATGACGTACTTGTTGGCCTCCTGCCAGCCGTCTTACGTCATACGCTCGTGCGTCATAGGCTCTGACGTACTTGTTGGCCTCCTGCCAGCCGTCTTACGTCATACGCTCGTGCGTCATAGGCTCTGACGTACTAGTTAGCCTCCTGCCAGCCGTCTTACGTCATACGCTCGTGCGTCATAGGCTCTGACGTAATGGCCCGCCGGTCGCTTGTGTTCTGACGTGATCTGAGGGAAAGGGTGAATCAAGGGAACAAATTTTTCCCGTTTCAGTTCATGTGCCAAAGCAAAGACATGAAAATGTCAAAAAAATATGTAAATAGGTACCTAAGCCCAACTGTAATGTCAATGAGTTTTCGACTATTGTTTTCATACCTTTTTACTTAAGTACTTATTGCAATTTGAGACTGATAATGAGCTGTTTGCAAATAAAAAGTCTGATAACTACTTTATTACATCTTATTAATCTATTTTTAAGTTCCGATTCACAGTTGAATGTATTTTATTTAGATGTCGTAAAATTCGAAAACGATGGAATGACGAAACCTGTCGACTACTGACTCAAGTGACACTGTCGACTTCTAACACATGTAGGTCGACTACTAGTGCAAAACCATGTCGACTACTGAAGAAAATGTTGGTCACTGGTATCGACTACTACCTAGAGCATTGGGATTTTTTACAAAACTTGTTTTTCCCTTTTCAAACCATGTTGAATAATATTTCCCGCTGCCAGGTCTTTTAGGGAAGGATCTTGGGTACACAATGAACAGGTTTGCAATGAGAAATAGTTGATAATAATAATTAATCTAACATTTAGGATCTAGACATTTAGACCTAGTGATCTAGACAGAAGGGTGATCTGTGCAAAGAAGATAATGAACCGTTGTGTCAAGAATTTACAGATCACCCTTCTGTCTAGATCACTAGTTCTAAATGTCTAGATCCTAAAATTTAGATTAATTTAGATTAACATTCAATGTTAGATTAATTATTATTATGAATTATCACTAATTATTAATAAGTTTATCAAGTAGATACCTAGCAAAAATTATTATAATTTATTGTTAAATGTTAATAATTTGTATTTAATTAATACGATATAATTCTAGGGTTTTTAATACTTTTTAATTTTTCTATAAAAGAAGTATGTACCTACCTACCAACAAACATTCGAAATTACCTTCATTTCCGTAGCACGAAACGTACCTCAGAACAACAAACTCGACATCACTACAACCATATGATGTTCTAAACAGCTAGTTAGTATGAAAATCGAGTCGACCTGTATTTCAACCGTTTGATTCAAGATCGCGTCGACAGGCTCAACCTTTGAGCCGTCATTGTGAACGAACGGCTGGTCGTACAAAGCTGCGGATGGTCTTAAAAAATTCTACGGAACAAACTCTATCTAAATATGAAATAAACCTACTGAAAATTATTATAATTTATTGTTAGGTATTGATAATTCGTATTTATTATTAATAATAATTATTATTAATTATGATTAATTAATACGATATAATTCTGGGGTTTTTAATACTACGTCGGTAATAATTTTTCTATAAAAGAAGTACCTACCAACAAACATTCGAAATTACCTTCATTTCCGTAGCACGAAACGCACCTCAGAACAACAAACTCGACATCACTTAAGCCATATGATGTTCCAAAGAGCTTGTTAGTATGAAAATGGACCTGTATTTCAACAGTTTGATTCACGATCGGGTTGTGAGGCACAATCTTTGAGCCGTCATTGTGAACGAACGGCTGGTCGTACAAAGCTGCAGATGGTCTTCTACGGAACAAACTCTATCTAAATATGAAATAAAAAACATACCGTTTGATGGGAATTTTTCGAGATATGGAATTTTCAACATTTCAAAATTCGTTCTGAACCCCTTCCCCTTGACCTAGGGTTATGAAAAGTTTCGTGGATCATTGTGGGGCTGGTCCAAACCCAGAAACCAAATTTCGTAATTTTAACTCAACGCTAACTGGGCAAAGTGACTCGGACGGCGGACGGCGTACGGCGGACGGCGGACGGACGGATTTTTTTTTATTCGATTTTCTGAATCTACGCATCTTGAAACGTAAACCAACAAATTTTGAGGGGGGGTTAAAATTTTTTTTTCTTTGGGCGATTCCAATGGTTCATTATCGAAGATAATAAACCAAAACAGGGAGATTATGGTTCGGCTTATTGACTGCATTCTTTTCATGGCTAAACAGGAACTGCCTTTTAGGGGGCATGACGAGTCCTCTTCCTCTTGTCATAACAAAGGAAATTACCTCGAGTTATTAAATTTCCTAAAAGATTACGACCAGCCATTGGAAGATCATTTGAAAACGGCAACAATTTTTAAAGGGACCTCCCCTGCCATCCAGAATGATCTTATAAGTGCTAAAGCTAGTCATTGTAGATGACATTAAATCTGATCTAGCTAAGTCAGAATCTATCTCAATATTGTTAGATGAAACATCAGACGTTAGTCATCTGTGTGTGTGTGGGTCCCGGGGAGGGGCGTAGGGGGGGGGGGGGTGGATTTGAGTGCGGTACCCTATTGTCCAGAGCCACGCTACGCTCCTGATAGGTATCATAGTATCTTCAGCTTAGCAAAGGTGGACAACAACCTTCGTGGGGGTTATTGGGGTAGTGGTGGCCTGAGCCGTTTACCCCTTTGTATCATGGTGGCGAGATCGGGACAGCAGCTGAGGTCGGTTTTTCGAATCCCTGCGCTCCCTGTTTCCACCTAAAGCGGTAGTAGAGACAATGGGAAGCCTTGATCGAAACGATCAGGGCCGATTCTGGTCGTCCTGAGCACCGCAGGCAGTTGGGTGAAAAGGCCTATGCTGAACAGGCTGTACCCATGCCAACTTTCTGGATTGGTAAAATTCTGCACTAATTCATCAGAGGTGTACATTAGGTGAAGAATAAATAAGGTACATTAAGAAGAGTGGTTGTGAACAGAAATTGTGGATGGTAGTAACAGAATTGTATTATATTTTCAGTATTGGTGTGGGCAGGCGCCAAAGAGCCGACGATGCTCAACAATCTGTTTTATCACATACCATGACTGGTTTAAGGCGGTACAATCAGTATTACAGAATATTTAGCTGTTTACAGGTTTTTACGTTTGCCCATGCGCAGATTCTACGCATGATTCCATTGGATTATCTAGGGAAAACGCGAAAATCGGCCGAATATATAGTTGGGAGTTATCCTAGCTAATCTATGGAATGTGTCTGCACGCGGAAATTCTAATTTAGAAGTATTATCTTCTACTTGCAGATCACCTTTCTGACTAGCTCTGCAAATTCTTGACACAACGGTTCATTATAACCGTTGTGTCAAGAATGTGCAGAGTTTTTTTTTCTAAATAAAAATTCAAAACTGCGGTAAAGAGGGTGAGCAAAATAATAGAGTCTATAAAGACTCGAGAAACATATACGAGAAAATGAATAAGGAATGTACAATACTGCACTGAAATGACCAATCATAATAAATGTTATTAGGCCTTCAATCAGGCGATACGACACTGTACCATAGTTCTGGTCAGCTACATAGGCACGACAAGAGTAAACTTGCATCGGAGTTATTGACCATCCACGCGCGTTATGAAGTAAGTAGGTAGAGTAATCATGGGCTACAAAATTTAGAACGGAAATTATCTCAAGAACTCCTCAGTGGTCCGCGTAATCATTCCTTATCCGTTTCGCCATTTACATCATAGGTTCCTTAAAATTATTCTCAGAGTTCAGCTCGAAGAACTTTCTGGAAACTATTCATCATTTTCCATAGAACAGAGTTGGAAGAAAAGCCACGAGCCAAGACTGTGGACTTCTTCCGCATCACGAACTCCCGTTTTCTCGTACACATGAATCTGCCGCTAGAAGAAAGTTGAAAACTTTTCCCTTAAATGCGACATAATCAATTTTTGTTGTTTTACGATATCCTTATTTATTCAAGCTGAAACAACAAAACAACTTTTCGTATAATTTTATTCAGAAAATAACAAAAATTATTGACTGGCTGTCAAAAATTATTAAATCTCTGTCAATATGAAATCTCTTAAGTGAAAAAAATCGGTGCTATCGATGATTATTGTTTATTCATATTTATCGGTATTCTCAGAGCCAATGTCATTTTCCACCCTGAGCTTCCAAACATTTTAAGACTTCCATAGTAATCTGGTTCAAATAAATGTACTGCAAACATCGTCTGCAGCAAACATAAAATAAAATATATATAGGTAGGTACTGCATCTTACCGAACAATGACATTCAAATTTTGCAGCAATTTTCCTTCTTTTAAATGGCATCTTATAAAATTATAGCTGTGTAGAACGTAAAAATGCATTAGGTATAGTATTGATGAAAATAACGTTATACATATAATTTTAATAGGCAGTTGAGTTTCAACTTCGAAGTTATGCATAATAGCATTGAGCACTGAACATAGAGTTTGACGTTGGATGGGTTGGGGATATGTACTCGTTGAATAGATGGTTCGTACAGCCAAATGTTCGGGGCGTTTAAAAAGTTTGAATATACCTAATCGAAACACGGAGGTTTGATAAAAATCTAACAAATCGCCAACACTCTTGAGTGACGCAGGAACGATTGGAGATGCCATAAAGAGAATGACATGGAGAGATGCCATAATGGAGCTTAAGAACTTGAAGAAGTCCACAAAACGGTTTCAGAGCATGACAAACGTTCATTTTCGTAGTTAGGCGTATCTGAACGCGGTGCGGCGAGCGGGAGAGCAGCGAACCGAGTCTTGGTTACAATGAACCCCAAAGTATTCCCATGGATTACAGCAGCGCTACCACGACTGGCTGACTTCGTTTTTTTCTCTTCGACGTAAACGCAGAACCTACATTGATACATTTACACGAACCGGAAGTGTGGCCGGCAGGTGTGCAACAGGTTTGGTTTCTTTCTGGGGCCATCTTCAGAACTATTGTCGATATAACCCGAAAGGTTCCTATAAAAATTATAAAAATATTTGATAATCAGGGACCGATTCAGACTATGATGGTGTCATGAGGGTTAGGCAATCTCTGTCAATATGTGAATTCTAGTTGTTCACCTAATACCTAATATAATATTTTCAATTGCTGTCCATTTTTTTGGACGAATCTTTTACTTCATACACTGACCAGTGGTTGAAGCCTTCAAATTTTAAATTTTTTCTGTACTTCCACTAGTTTTTATGAGCCCACTTCATGACGATGCGAATGATGCTTTAGAAGCAGTGGTGTTGGCGTTGATTGAGGGAATTCGGGGCAATTTTCGGTAATCCAGTAGCTCAAATCTCTTTAATATACCTGTTTCGAGGTAGCTACTCGTATGCTACCAGTTGTATCAATAGAGAATCATTGACGAAGAAATTGTTGGCCTCGTACCTGTTTTTATAGAGTCATGTGCCAAAAGCAATAGATATTGTGGTCGATATCCCCCTCAACGTTCTCAATACAACTACGATGCTTGCTATTATAATAGGCCAAAACCATGCTCCAATTTATTTTGCTTCTAAATCAACCGTTTACTCTTATCAGAATCAAGGATCATTATGTGTAAGATAATGAGGGATGAAACACGATTCAAGTATTTCAATACGCGACAATTGAGAGAAATAAAATGTAAAAAATCTTTAGAACCGGTTGTCGTCCCAGGAGCACGTAACTATGATTTATAAAACGCTGTTATAAACCAGGTGCTCCGAGGAGCGCAAAACATTTCCCCAGATCCTGTATAACGAGTTTTAAATGGAGTAGAGCAGGGCATTCGAATGTGACACAACAAGTTAGTGTCAAAGCTTGTACAAAATATTCGTCGTAGACATCGACATGAAATCACTTTGGGCCTTTATTTTGGCTTGGAATGAAGATACCGAGGAAATAGAGTTCTACCCAAATTTCTAGTATAAGGAACGGCAGCAAGTAGCAACTGTCCAACTTACATTCACAGTCATAATGATTGCAACAACCAATCCAACAATAGGTTATGGAGATAACGTTATTAGGAGTATCGTTATTTGAATAAATAAATAAAAAATACATTCCGCACGCGAGCGCTCTCTACCGATCGACATACTCATTAAGTAGAAGAATTTGTCCTTGAAAGGCAGTTCCCCCTGAAAGCTGGTGGTATGAATACTCGGGCAACGCTATTATCTATAATGAATGGTTCGAATGAAAATAGCGGCTTATCGGTCGCCCACAATATGTAGCATCTACTACACCACTACCTACTACAAATGCTCTTATGTGAGTTATATTTTCGAATTGTATGAAAATCGTGTCCTATCCCAATTGTTAGCAACTTACAAACATATTCAAGAACAATGAAAATTGCATTCTAAATTATTGTGTATTTCCGATTCAATGTTTTAAGGAAACTGATGAAGGAACGTTTCTAAAATTTGCATAGAACGTCACCAAACACACGAAAAGTAACATTTCTGCTCAGTACTGGGACCTTGATAATTTCAAGGACATCACCAGTTAAAATCCCTTCATTTCTTGTAGAGTAAACCACTGTTGAAATTGAAATTTTCGAAAAGTCGTTTCAGTAGCATGTGAAGTGCAAGAGGAGATAGATGATAGATCTCAGTTCATGTATGAGAATATGCATTGAAGGTTCATTATGTTCATACGTTTTGTTCCAATTATACATGTGTTTGTTTGAATTACTACACAATGCTAATATACACAAGGCTACTTGGAAGAAAAATTTTCCAACGTGGACAATGGTGGATACTATGAAAAGCTACCACAATAGTACAAGGCCACGTTCCTCACGAACCAGAAAGCGATGCAAAGTCTTGTCGTTTCTACCCTTTCTCGCTCTCTCAGCTTCTTTTGAGAAATCTGAGGAACAGCATTCGCCACGCATGTGTCCAATAGGTAGACCATTCACTCGCAGGCTGGGGATAGGTGGCGAGGCGCAACCGCAATGGACCTCAGTAAGTAGCGGTTAATTGTGAGGAGAGCGCAATAGAGCACAGTTAGCGGAAAGAAGTGACGGCTGAAAACCGGGTCACCGTTCACTCTGGAACTGGAACGGCTCAAGAAGAGTGGTCTTCTTTGGAGGCGAGAGACTGTCATCAAGGCTTGCGGTTCTTTTTGTGAAGATACACCTTCTGTCGCCCATTGGGGACGGGCTTCCCTCCTTCTCTGAAGGAGAAATCCATTTTCAGACAGGACGTTTTCATAGATATTTTCATGACAGTAGCAGCATAAAACGCTATTAGGCTAGAGAATCGGAATAATGCTCTTCAGACCCGGATACGTCGCATGGGGAGAAACCGTAATCTGCAAATCATTTCTACGGAAGCAGGACAGTGAATTCGATCCACTCTGAGATACATTTCGAATTAGACAGATCTCTGTCGGGGTAAATCCGTTGGTGTTAACTCACTTTTTGTGAATATTGCGGGACCAAAAAAAAGTAGGACACCGCACACCTCCTGTGACTAAAAACTTCACTCCGTACAACTACTCACTATTCACCCAGTGGAGAGCATTCAGGTAGAACTTTGCTTGACTATCCTACGTCATTACGACTCACGCCTTTTTTACTGTTCACTCATTCCCTCACTCCCTCGAGAACAACGTGATACTCACCCAACTGAATGCACATAACCCAGGATTCCGGAGAATTGAAATATATGATGGGTTGCGTGTTAATAAGAATACTTCATACCTAAAACCTGTTGGATGCGAACGTCCTCATAAAATTTTGACAAATTGTAAACTCCGCTCCATTATTTCATCAGAACCTGTCGACCTTATGAATAGAAGGTTGTACTATCATATTAATTTTTTCTGCAAGAAATTAGTTTCAGTATTCTGTGCGGTTTACAATTAAAACTGCTCAATAGTCCACAATGAAGTCCATGCTGTTAGTTTAGGCTGGTGAATAAATTTAGCCAGTAATCGTTAGTATGAGGCTCTCGCATGGCATGATTAGCTTAACGATCTTCACTTTATGAGGAGACAGAGACGCCTCTCACTTAAACAATTCCTTCTCCTCGATGACTAGGCGCGCGATGTCACAGGCTACAGCTGTCTGTTAACTGCATATCATAGGGGTGAAACAACTTGAACAATCCATAGTAATCAGGTTCATGACTACCTACGTGTTGAATGGAAGCATTTGAGGAAAGAATACTATTCAATACAAGTATAGAAGTATAGTCAGGGCAGAATAACTGTATATAAAATTGTCCCAGTCAAGTTCACCAACACCCTCATCTACTCTTTCAATGGCCTAATTGAGGCTATTGCAATGGCGAATTCTCGTTGGAATGAAAAGGAGAGTTTTCATTGGGACAAAACAAAGATGATTTACGTATGTAGAATGGTTAATCGATTTTATGATCCCCCACCGCAGTAGCAGTACCTTGAGCAGTATCTGATAAGAGCATAAATATGATGAGGACAATAACTTAGACGTAATAACCTGTAATATTTCAAAGTGACTGGAGTATGGTGTTATTGTGAATTTGATCCAATGAGGGTGTGCCATGCACAACATATCCCAGAATCTTCCTGAGAAGGGGATGTTCTTTGCAACTGGGACAACAGGTTCATTATTTTTGTATCAAAGACTTCCTTTTAACGCGAAGTACTAACGGAAGTGGACATCCTAACGCCGGTTTATTCAGCACGTCTGAATGAAAAACTGCTCGATTAAATCCAAATAGAATGATCCTGGGGAACAAAGTGGGAGCGGACCTTGGAGCAGCCGAGCAACATCTGCTTCTTTCCTCTGCGCTGCCAGCTGTTCGCCACATCCGCCGATTCCCCGGCAAGATCTTGAGGTGAGATCCGGTCGCCGGGGAACAATCGAGAAAGTTGCCTACCGCACTCGGGGTTCTCTTTTGTACCAACTATTACCAACCACCTCGAAGCAAGCAGATATAAGCCAAAGTAATTCGATCCGAAGTGAAACCTGATGGGTGATATTGCGGAACTAACTGATCGTTCAGAGCAGAATGATACATAGAAATGATATAGAAAGTTATATTACCATGTCACGTCAATTCAAAATGGAAATTTCTTCAAGAGCTACGTTGTAGACCTAAAATATTATAGAGATTCCCGGCGTACAACATTTTCTTTGTGCAACTATTTACAAGCTGAATACACCGTTTCGACATGGATATGAGCTGGGGGTAATGGGTTTTTAAATTCAACCCAATTTTCAGATCAAATAATGTAACGCGAGACCGATAAACAAATTCAGTAACTAGACTGCAAGAATGAAATCAGAAATCATTAGAAATACCTACGTTTATTTATTCAGTTTATTTTTTCTCAACTTGCATCTAGTTTGAATGGTAAGACTCAATCCTGTTATATTATTCATATCGGTGTTAGACCTAATTGATCCGATGAAAATTCACTCAGCTAACTGACTATTTCTGTGAAACTCGATGCAGACATCGATTAAACATCTTTATTTATTTATTTATTTATAATACGGGTCGAGACCAATATAACATAGGGAAATATAGAATGAAACAAGTAGAAATAATGTGTAGCAAGGGAAAAAAATAATTGTGATGGAGTCATATGTTCAAGAGGCGCTGCAGGAGAAGGCCACACAGGCTGGACTTTACAGAATGGAGGGGCTGGTGGAACAAGTCGACGGCGGGGAAGTTTGATGCAAGGAAGTTTGCCAATCGAGGTAGACGAGAGAGTGGGCGATGTCGGAGGTAATTTGTGGCTAAGCAGGGTACGGCGAATGGCTCCAACCCTGACGTGGGGGGGGCGTAGGCCAATTTCGAGCAGGAAAAGGGGCGCATCCAGGCGACCAGACAAGAGACCATGGAGGACAGAGATGTCGGCGATGAAGGGCCGGTCCAAGGGCCGTAGGAGCTCTAACCAAGCACCCAGCCCCACATAATCGAGCTCATCTCATGGAACATGAAGTTTAAAGGCCAAAAAGCGTAGGAAGGCTCGATGCACACGCTCCAGTCGGTCGGAATGGCATTGGTTGAAGCGGCTCCAAAACTACGGACGAGAACTCTATGACTGGAAGCACGAGGGCCTTATAAAAGGTGATGATGGCAGGTACGCAGTCAAACTCACGGGCACAGCGCTTCAAAAAGCCGAGAGCACGAGATGCTCGCGCAGCAACCCCAGCTATGTGGTTGTTGAAGGTGAGTTGAGGATCCAAAAGGATACCGAGATCGCAAGCACCCTCAAATCGGTCCAGAAGCACGTCTCCAATGAAATGCTCATGATGATGAGGCGATAGGATGCGTGCAAAGGACATTGTGGAGCACTTTGATGGGTTCACCCCATGGCCGTTCCTGGCACACCACGCCAGCAAACGGTTTAGGCTCTCTTGAAGAAGTTGGCAGTCAGACAGAGATTCAATACGTCGAAATAATTTGAGGTCATCGGTAAAGATCTGAAAGTCGACATTTGAAAGAACTGACGAGACGCCGTTCATCTCAAGGAGGACAAGTAGTGGACCCAGATGGGAGCCCTGGGGGACACCTGATGTGGCCACAAAAGGCCATGACACAGCACCACCAACCCGCAAAACCCATTCCATTCTTAAAGGGCCTACTTATAAAACATTCCCAATCCCAGCAACAATCAGAAATAGTCTATTTTGGATTCAGTCATCGTTAAAAGCACGATTGAAATTTCAGGGACGGTATTCATCTAGGGAGAGCCGAAAATTAATTAACTCCGTGGAGAACGCTTACCCTTCGCGATTGAATAATTTATTACCTCGTGTACCGTTTCAATTATCCATACATTATCTGCAATTCATAATTCTATCTTAACCACGCCTAATGTGATTAGCTGGTGTAACGTAGCCGGATCAGCTGCCTGAGTTGGGAGAGCGATCCGGGCATGCCCCGCTGCTCACTATACCACTTTCGGTTTCCATTGATACAATCTAAGTTTCTATGACATGACTGCAATGAGTTGCAAAGGCCATCATCCCATATAACGTTTATGTCTGGTTAAAAGGTGAGACCAACAGTAAAAGTATCAACCAAATCATACCAAATTATCATTTAATAATTAAATTGGGATGGTAATTCATTCCACCAAGCGATGTATTGATAATCACCAGACTATGAACTTGATTGAAGAACATGTAGCCATGAACACACACGATGAGTCGGGATAAGTGAATCTTACCAATTACTTGTCAATATTTTACGCAGAGATGAGTAGAAACGTTCGAATACACACAATTGAGAAGAATACGAAACACGTAAGACGTTTCCACTCTCGACAGAAATGAGCTAGGAAATTAAATAGTAGCTCGAATGTTTTGTCATTCATGCAGTAAATGCATGGGGAGCGCTGGAGACGTTCCAGTTCTACAGACGAGAAACGTCGCGGCTCTCGGATATAGAGAACTTGCCCAAATCCCCTGAGTATAAATAGAAGCGGAAATCACTCGCGCGAGTCTTTTTCTAGGGGTCTTGGCTAAAGACCACCTGGAGATAAGAGAGAGGTTTTTGGGGGGGAAAGGAACACTTGCGATGAGATGTGGAAAGTGAAGGAGACTTTCTACGAGACGCGTTGCGGGGACCTCCATAAAACTCGTTTGTAAGAATCTGAATGAGTCCACTTTTCAAGTAAAATGACCCAATTTTCTAATACTAGTGTCCCAGTGAGCTGATGATATGCATGGAGATGCATGAAGGGATGAGTGTATGACTACTACCACTAATGGTTCTTGGACATCAGACGCACAATGAACACTTAGAAAGGATTCACAGTGAGCGATCCGTATGAACGCGATGTTGTTTGTTCTCACATTTCCAATTCCCACGTGTGGACACAAAAGGGGGACAGAGACTGGGCGACGACACGTGCTGATTGTGTCCCTCTTCTACACAATTAGCTTGTTTCCAAACCCTAATACAAGTTGAGCCAAAACAATCAGTGCAGTTTCAAAGTGCGATCAAAAAAAGTCGAAAACAAATATCCTCTAGATCCTGTTCTTCAGCTAACTGTTCCGATTCGGGTCAGAAAAATGTTTCTGACGTGGATAGATAACGCTGAGAGTTGATGGTAACAGTCTTCTAAAAAATATGCCCTAATCACCTCAAATGTTTAAATCACCAATAGCGGAAGCAAGATGTGCAAGAGAGCGGCTGAAAACTATAACATTTAATATAATAAACCGCATTTGTGTTGCATTAAAAAAGTTGTGCCTTTTTTTTAAAATCACCCTTAGAAACTCCACTGATTGTTTTAACTCATCTTGTATACCTAACACTCTTAGACAAGATCTTTAAAATTTCTTATCTTGAAAAAATTAAATTATTGCTTCTTTCTGAATTGGAATCCTCCTCAAGAAGGATTGGTTGTCTAAGTTGATACGAGAGTTAACACCGTGATATGAGAGTTAACACCGGTGACTCAAATGACCGAAATGTTGCGCAGAAAAGGCGGTGTTTTCTATCAGGTTCATTCGGGATAAGCGAGTGACCAGAGGATTGTCTAAATCAAAGGGGAAAAAACAGGTGGTGTTCTTCAAAAACACAAAAGGAACGCGCGGAGGAGAAAGGAAAGTGTTTCAGAAATGTGGAACGGCATGACTCCATCCCACGTCTTAGTGCGGGTGAAACTCGCCCTACAAAAACGTCCATCGCATTTGCCCGAGAGACCCGCACGAAGTGGATTTGGATGAAACAACAGATCTGAATCAGCTGGGGATCGCGGCGCGGGAAAAGACTCGAGGGAAGGTTTTGCAAAATGTCGTGACATGTGTGTTCTTCATGAGTGGATCCCTCCGTGCTATGCTTTAGTTCGACCGCGGGGTTGGTGCAGGAGAGGTTGAGTTCAATTTTCTCGTAACCCTTAAACCTTATTGTGGAATCATTCCATTTGCAAACTCCTCGTTTCATGTACAGGGCATTTGCGTGGAGCACAATTAATATATTTGATTTTACAGATTAGAATGTCTAAAATGTGATAGAGGGGGAGATGGGAAACATGAGTGGCTTAAGAGATTCTCGATGTGAGGTAGTGAACCATAATCTATACATTTCCAAACGCTTAAATACTCACATTAACATTTTTCAGTTAATGTGAAGAACGGACATCGGAGCTCTTTGGGAGAAGGCCGAGAATCCGGGTGGGAAAATCGTGAAAGGTATTATCGCCGTATTTAAAATTATATAACACATGATATAGATAGTATATATATTTTTTTTTGATCCGCAACAAACTATATATAGTTTGTTGCAGATCAAAAATTGAATATACCTTATTTGTATTATAAAAATTCAATATAATATTTAATATAATTTGATATAATTGATCCATTCATTTATCAATTAATAACGACAACAAATCTAAATAGGTATCACACTATCTTCGAGATGTGACATTCAAAAAGTGAAAATCAAGATGAGTAATTTAAAGATGATTCTCAGTCGGATTCCCATAGTAAATGTTGTACTACGATGAAGAACGTTAATGCTCAAATAGCTGTCCAATTACACCATGTGACACATGCCATCACCCTCGATCTATGGCAGGTAAGATTGAGGGGAACAATCATCCACCTGTCATGAACGGATTTTTCGGGAACTTTCAAGGGATCAAAAATGAATCTACCTTGACCTATTGCCACTTGACGACAAAGTTCAAGGATAGCTTTTTCAGCCGGGTGAGCTGCATGAACAACTTTTAAACATTACGACGAAAGATTTCATCTCGAAAATTTCTAGTGAAAGGTATTTGTATTTCGCCTGGACGTTGCGAAAGGGTTAAAAAAGTTTGCTATGTCAATTAGGGAAATAAATTGATAATCACCAGATCGTCATAAGTTGGAGAAGTACCAATCTATCCAAAAGATACCGGTTTTTACGAGTGCTATTCACTGTTTAGAAGAGATACGTGTACTTGATGGTTAGTACATTATTCAGCATATCCTGTAGATACCTGCAGAAACCCGCTGTTATGTAACGAAGGGCAAAACGATTGGGCTAAGAAGGTTCCAAGGGCTCACCGAAGGTAACGAGTACCAGAACGGAGAGTAATTAGAGTCCACTGTTTGTAAGGAGGAGTTACTAGGAATGAAATTGCCTAACATTACCTTGGATTCGTCTAAAGCCAACTTGCAGCCCGGAACGCCTTTTATACGCGAAATACCTACTTTGTGGGCGTATTTGTTGAAAAAAAAAAAAAAAACTCTTGAGCTTGATGATCTCATTACGAAGTTCCTAAGAGACTTTTCACGGTGTCTCCTTGAATTTTTTACAGCCAACTTTCTTGATTTTTCGCCATTGAATGGCGGCGTTTTTCCTACCATTATCTCGGCCTATCTTGGGTGTTTTCTCTTTTTTAGATGATTCCAGAATTAATCTTTTTTTTTTTCACTATTCCCAATCTCTTTCAACTCCTATCGCAAGATTGGAAGAGAAAAATGGCTCTTTCTTGAATTGAGAAGTGCTGTGGTACAAGTTTGGTAGAATGTGACATACCGATTTCAAACCAACAGATGCCCTTAACCCAGCAGGGTAAACACGTTTCATTTCGTGTACTTAGTCAGGGCTATGACAGGAAATACTTGAATATTCAATAACAGGAATTCCTTCTTAGCAAAGCGTCCATACAAGAGTTGTATCATGGTAAAAAGCACACTTGTAGGTATTGGGGTTTGAGGTAGTTTGTCGTGCAAATCTTATATAATTACGTTATAAGAAGCTGTTTCGTTATGAGGAACAGAGCTACGAGTACATGAATTTGATTGCCTCAGGTGATCACGCTCGTACTATAATAAGTAATATAAGTACCTAATAATCAATTATTGGTATAATGTCCAATGTATGAGGTGGTAATTGGCGGGAAGCCCGTTATGTTACCAGTTCACTGAATCGTGAAATTGAAATGAAACGTTTGCCATTAGCTACCTACTACTGACATTACATTTACTACATTAATTCCATGTTAACTAATTTTCCTCAACATCACCTGCCCAGTTCAACCACTGCCTACGTCTAGGAAATGAAATCTCGGAGGATCATACTGCGGTATGTATTATTATTAAATCATTCGGAGCTCTTTCATCCTAGCACGATTAAAACTGATTTGTGTTGGTTATGAAAGTCTATAGATGCCATAGGAGGGACCCATATGGAAACTTGCACAAACGACGATGAGATACTCGTAATTCCGATTCATGAAACTCCCTCCCAACTTGTTTGGCTTTCCATTTATTCTCCGACTTTATAATTGTACATTCGTTGAATGACTCTTCATTGGTGTTAGTTAGGGTTTGGTTTCTTCAACAACGGAAATTGACTGGCGATCTGGCGATATGGTGCTTTGAACGCACTGGCATGCTATGCAGTTTGAAGAGATTCAAGCAGAACAATTGACACTTCTATACGTCAGCCTTTCCGCCGTAAACACAACTGGAAAACGACAATAATGGCCGGAGACACAAACAAGCAACGGCGTAAACACAGCCGAGGAAGGCAGTCCTGCTAGCAAGGTAATGATAATATTTGAAGAGGGGAAGCGCAGAAGTATTCATTTGTGTCCCTTGCAAACAGACTCGTATAGAGAGGTGGGTTGCAAATCATTTCAATTTTTCAACTTGTCCCATCACTGAGGGTTTTCCAGAACTGCACAGTCAGTGAATGCTTGCAAAGAGGAGGATAAAATTAAAAAAGTCACTCCTTGTATTACCTGCAAAATAAAATAATTCCTCAACAGCCTGTCAAACATGGAGGAAGAATAAACTAATGAATGACTAATCCTCGAAACAGCAAGACTGTAAAATATCAGGGGTCATGTGGGGTCAAGTAATACAAAACCAAGCGTGCCAGAGGGACACCTTTACAACAATATCGACAGTCTCAAGAATAACAAATAATATTTATAATCTTTATCACAAACTGAATGGGATGAGAATAACTGATTTTCTTAATCTCCCAATGTAGCGCTTATATTACACTGATGACAATATTCTTTCCCCACTTGAACGGAACTCCAGGTTCTGAGAGAGGAGTTTATATGATTGCAAAATTTTAGATACAGATTGGTCTTGAAGGCAAACCTTGGGGCCTCCAAGGTCATATGAAACATTGGGAATTCATATAAAACTAATTTAGCTCCTAAGAACTTGATTAACAAATTTTTACTGAAGCACATACTTCGTATCCACTAATAAGTGGGCATTGCTGTGGTTGACCTTCACATGCTAGTTGATTTTATGGAGAAATTAATTATCATTACCCAATGGAGTATGAAATCATAATGCAATAATATATGACCTAAATGTATCATAATATGATACATAATATTATTATGATATGATACAATGATATAACACAGGTGTATGATATGATTCATGATATATATCAAATTATGTTTAGGTTTCCATAATTTAAGTAGGTAAAAGCATAATTATCAACAAATAGAAAATTGAATACATTCTACTATCACACGATTTAGAACACATAGGTAATACTTAGGTACATCATCTCAACGACAGTGGTAAATGTTTTGATGAGTTAATTCTCCATTGGTGACCTTCTAATCATGAAGCATATGAGAACGGCTTCAAAAACTATGGGGTCTCAAGATGTATTAAGGCTTGCCATCTTTATTAATGGAGTCTATTAAGAGAAATGAACTAGGACCGCCGAATCAACTAGCCGGCGAGCAAACGAATTTGTATCCATTTTAAACATGGTCCGTTAGTTGCTGTCAGCTCTGAAGAATGACACAAAAGCTATAAACAATCATCGAAAGCTCGCAGAGCCCAGTATTTTATTGGAATAAGACTGATCACGTTTGTCCTCTTCGAAGTTGTTACAGGGGATTTCATGGTGGCCGGTTGTACCTTGGTGAATGGGACGTGTTATGAAACGCTGACACGACTCATCAATGATCTCCGATGCTACAATAGATATTTTCCAAACAGGCCTGAATGGGTCTTTTTTTCAAACTTGAATGCAAAGTTATTTCACTTTCTTTTTGAAAGTATCTTTTTCCATTTCAGTATACGCAATTTCAACGAAAGATCGGACCTGAAGGCAAACCTATCAAGACTACCGGGAGCGCTGTGTAGAACTTTTTACAGAATAATGGCTCGGAAGTAAAACTGATAAAAATGACATTTTCAACATGAGCTTAGATCGAATGGTAAAACTAAGGGCCAACTTTCATACTAGGGAATATCTGATTCAAACCACACAAGGCTGTTCAAAATCGAGTTTCTTGTTCTGAGATTTCTTGGTGTCTTCGGGAAGAAAGTACCTAATGCAAACATAATATTTATTTATAGGTAATCTTTGATCTAAATGATTGCCAAGGTAGGCACGAGTAGAAACGTTTGTATTATCAATTCAAATACATTACTAATAATTCATAATGTAAATAGTAGGTATATTGCCCAGAATTTAGTTAGAAAATTGACGAGACTAGACTGCGAGTAGTATACGATTTGGAATCCACGTACCTGGTGAGATCAGGGTGATTGCAATGTTATCCTATTACCCTCATAGTTGGAAATCCTGAGGCTTGTTGATTTTGTTGATATGTCGGCTCTGCGTAAGATACGAGTGGGAAAGTGTTGCATCAATATGTAGGGAAGGTTGGGCGCTTAACAATGGCTTTATCGGAATTGTGAATCGTCGGACCTACCCATTTGTGTGGCCTTGGCACGAACGGCGTGGATTAGCCAAATCCAAATGAAGCATATTGGGAAGCGACGCTCAATATCGTGCCCGAACACGTCAGACAACAAAAGTTTAATGATGTTCAAGTCACTCTACACTGATGTCATAGTGCGAATAGTATTTAATTTTTTCACAGATTTATGTTTCAAGCGGTGCACCTAAGTGACACTTAACGAGCTCTAGTAGTTGCTCTCGCAAAGCTGACAAATGTGAAAATTTAGCTTCTCACATGTAACTCGTACCGTTATGATTGGAACACAAGGCAGTAATATATACCATGTGAAATGGCATTACAAAGCAAACCAGCGGTTTCAAACTTGATATTGAGCTTGAAAGGGATACCTGTGATGGTGGCCTCCCTCTCCCTTCTCGGCTTCAAGGTGCCCACAAGGACAGTCTTGATCAAAGCACAGAAACGTCTTTCTCATCACGAGAAAACCTAACGCTCGCTTGAATGGCCACTAGACTCAATAATTAGAATAATGGCATTAATGAATAGTCCATAAGTTTGAGTATATCAGGAAAAACCTGAAACTCGATGCAGTTCAAGGATAATAGTCTCAAACGATTATAATTAAACGCGAAATACGGTCATACCTATCTCTGAGATGGAATATTAATTTTTGAAGATTCCAAATTCTAATGATTCATTCTCCATTAATGACCCAAAATCGATAAAACCTTCCCAACTTGGGTGACACTACACAGGCAGAAACGGACAACGTGGTACGAAAGCCAATTTCAAATTATTTAGCAGGCCAAGAACGAAAGTAGGAGTTTCCGCTATTCTCCAGTGGTCTCTTCATCATCTGGGGTGAGTCATCCAGTAGCCTTGGTGATCTAGGTGAATATCCGGAGTTACAGCCAGAGGCTGACCCACAGGCAAGGGCTACCAGACTGTCTGGGACGGTGAGCGAGTCGATATAATTACGTATAATAAGGAGGTTGCTATAATACTCGGTCTATTAAATTGAATTCTTATCGACCTCCACAGTGTGCATATTAAATAAAAATATCGTAAGCCCACTTAGTAAATAGATACTACCAGTATTACTCTCTTAAAGTGAGGCATACCAAGTCACCACTTAAGTATGTCGCTATTCATTAGACATTAGTAGTTGAATGGGTATTTCGCCCATTAACCTATTGATGAAATTGAAATTAATCAAAATCAAAATCGAGGGGAATATTCGCTCTTTTTTTGACAACGGGACTCTAGATATGAACTACCAAAAGGCCACCTGAGGCTCCAAACCCAATATCAAATATCCATTGAAAAAGTCACGTGGGTGGAAAATTGACGTGGGTGGAATACAAAACCGTACATATTTGGTTATTGGACATTAAACGAAAACCATTCAATCAATTTTCGTAGAGCGAATTCGCACGATTGAATAGGTAATCGAAAAGGTGTGTTTCAATTCACAAGTTCAATTGATTGCAGTGTCTCTGTAGTCATCACTATCTGCGATTCAGCGATGTGAGCAGGGGTTAGCAAAGAGGTAATAGCAATGACTTTTATATTGACAACGCACCCAATTCAATCCAACAAGTAATCAACAGGAGTGCTCTCCCAGTGCTTGTGAAATTGAAGTTCTGTTTCAAGTAACTTCTACTGTATTGAAGCCAACTGACGTCAGCATCGAGAGAGATTTTGCAACATTAACTTGAGAAGGATTGCATTGAAGAGTTGAATAATATTCATAATATTATGAAAAGCAGGCCAGTAAATGTAACCATAAACAATTACCTCATAGAGAGAGAAAAAAAGCATACTTTGAAGAGATAAACAACTGCTTTCATTCTCAATAGGTTGAACAATCTTCTGCAGGTTCAGAACTATATTCAAGGTTAACTTAAGAAACCTCCAGCAAATTCTTCTTCTTGAAACGTAAACCGAGGGTCACTAGAAAGAACCGTCATTAGCGTCCCACTTAGGAGCGTTTACAATAAATGCAATCGAATTGTTCCCTGGTTCGTGTTTGCGGTAATTGAAGTTCTTTTCACACTTCAAGTCCCAATTCACAAAACACCTATGATTATATTTACGGTCCCGAATGGTTAAAAAAAATCGCATGCCTTTTGTATTCCCCACTCTTCTGCTCGAGTATTGAAGCTACGGGGTCATTTTTTCCCACTTCATCCCGGTTTACGCCATAATTATATCAGCGAACTACGGTTTTGAGGGCACTTGTGAAACCTGAGGAAGGAAGAGAAAAGCCTAGCGCTTAACGACCAAGTCGTGCTGAAGAGAAAAACAAAATTAGAGAGAACTTGCGGAGATGAAAATGACGCGAGGGTTCAAGTGATTTAGTTTCTACGAGATAGAGCAATTACCTATGTATTTTAGAGTGCCTCTCAAAAGCTGGACTCCTACATACTATAGACATGACGGAACGAAATAAGTCTGGGAGAAGAAGTTTCAAGTTGTTTGAAAAACAAGATGAAAATCAGTTTTTATGGTGAGGGTTAAATATTTCAGAATATTGTGGCCAACTGAGCCGAACGCAGATGCAACACAGACGCAGACATAATGAAATTTATTCCCATTCGAGTTCAACTTTGTTGTCAACTTTTACTATAAAATGTATAGTAAATAAAATAAATTTATTATTTTAAAGCTCGCGTGGTAACCATGTTCTTATCTCGGAAGAAAATGGTTTTTTATTATAATAAATGTATTAAATGAGGTGACTGAACCAATTTCCACTGGTATCACTGTTAATGTCGTGAAGTAGTGAAATTCTTGTCTTGCAGTGTGGTTAAATTTTGTACTGCCATTTGATCTTCACTAAGTCAGTCGTTATCTATTAATTTGTTAAACAACCATTTTCAAACGTGTGGGACGAAAAGAATATGATTATGGCTTAGAGCATAACTTCTAGTAGCAGCTATGGAAACGTTTTATTGGAAAACATCTGCGCGAATGGGGACCGAGGTCAAGTCCCCAGAAAGTCGATCCTTGAGAGGGAAAAACGAGGAGAAAGCGAACGAATGATTTGCGTTGGAGGGACCCCCTCAGTTGCAGGAACAGCAGAGCTTCTAATATGAAGATATGGGCGAAATAGAAAGCAGAGGAGCGGGCGTTTGTTGGGTGAAATAAATTACTTTCGTCGCAGAATTGAATATTCTGCCTTCCGTTCTAGACCAAGTTTTCAAGGGTGGTCCTGACCTAAAACAAACACGGTGTTAACGCCTATTACCTGTATTAACGCCAATGCACAACGACCGTGCTCCACAAATCCGCTCCAATGTGATTAATAGCTCTACCATCATTTTAATTATACGTGCAAATGAACGAGCGTATTACGTGCATGTTGGGAGGAGAATAGGCCTCTCAACTGACTGTTAATGCTATGTGGATGTACAGCGCTGTATAAGGTGTTTTATGGAGTCCTTTCCTCCAAAAACCGCCTACTAGGAATGTACTTGTGGGACCGTTCGATCATTAACGACATTGCAAGGGTACCGAAAGGAACCCAAATAAATTATCCCTAGTGGAACGATATTTCACTGATAACATGCCCTTGGCATTATCGAGTACAACAAGGGCGATAAATAAGATGCTATAATACCAATTCGGATATATTGAACCTACCAGGTAAGTGATGGTTATGGCTTGAAAATCATGACAATTCAGTAAGATACCTACCAAGATTTAATAGAAATGTAATTTATCGCTTTTGGTTTTACTAATTTAAATTTTTACACTTTTCACAAATATACCTTTAAAAAACAAGCTTGTTTCTAGAAACATACTGGTTCAACAAGCAGTTTTTTAAACAGTTTAAGGATGGTCGATCCAAAACATGTAGAGTAGGAACTAGTAGCGCCCACTTCGTAATTTTGAAAATTCGCCATGTTCGAGAAAAATAAATTGAAACTTTTTATAGAAGAAAAAAAGAAAACACTGCAAATTATTCCAAGATAGTTTACTGGTATTACCTATTTCGTGCCTGGATTACTATTCTGTATAGAACATCCTTGTGAGTCCTATAAACATACGAAGTAATAATGGAGTAATGAGCTTCAGGTGACCAGATAGATACCGGCTTTAAATTAAAATACAGCCTTGTTAGTCTTGGTTTACAAGCACAGGTATATATCTATTTACATTTTGTGAAAGTATTACATTGTATTCATGAAATTATAGGGAAATGTCAACTTCTGTAAGGAATTTAAAAATACACTTATACACTTGGTAGTCATTTGTTGTCATCAGAGTGTCGACGTTAAATGGGTGTATGGTGGAGCCACATATTTCCGCAAATAACACATTTCTTTCTGACGTGTAGTGAGGACATTCCAAAAGTGTGTGGTGTACCGACTCTGGTTGACGTGAACAGTGTGGGCAGTAGGGTGTCTCGATCAAATTTTTGTGATATTGAGATTCCTGTGTTTTACAATGACCACTTCTTATTCACGAAATGCTTCGATAAAATTCTTTGGTTCGCACTTCTGGAACATTGTAAAACCACGGTTTCGCATCAAGCTTTGGGAACAGGGATTTGTACCTATTTCCACCATGGTACGCAAAAAATTCCTCGTCCCAGGTTTTCCTAGTGGCCGTGGTTATTTTACATTTCAAGGCGGAATGGGGATTTATTGCTGTGGAGTTTTTGCTTGAACGTCGGACACGAAACGTACGAGAAAGTCGATATATGACAATGAGAAAGTCGATATCACTAAACCACGTGTGTTGTTAACAAGGTGTTTCCCAGTATGCAAATTGGTCTGAAGTTCCACAATTTGACACACGGTCAAGTTGGCGATTTTTTGTCGGTCCTTAGTAGCAAACGAACGGCTAGTACAATTGATTTTCTCAATTCGACTTTGGTAATCTACTTATTTTGAAACGTTGGAAATAGGGTTGGGAAAAATCTACTTATTTTGAAACGTTGAAAATAGGGTTGGGAAATTTTACTCATGGTCGATTCTAATGGTTCATTACTGAGAATAACGAAGCAAATGAGGCAAAAACGTATTTTAACTTCCAATATCTGCATGAGGTACGTTCTAGCGGAGTACCACCATCTGCCACCTACGTAATAGGAAGGAGCAGAATGGGTAGGTCTCCAAGAGATCCAACTTGAACCCACGATATTGAGTCACTGGTATTGTTTGCGTGCATGCAGAACGGCTGTTAATTTATTTTATTTTAAAATCCTCGGCCGTCCAGTTCTCGGGTAAACTAGGTGATAGAAAGACAACACACTCAATGACGCGTTCCATTAGCTCGGAGTTTCTTTCTTCATCACCAGCCGCCAACCACAATGTCGCTAGGATCCGACCAGGCGCTCACGCCTCTGCTATCCTCATCCTCCCTCCCACGTACTGGCGTTTGCAACATCGTAACATCCCTTTCCATTGTCTACAGTGAAATTCGTTAAGAGCTCCGCGTAGGCGGTTTTATTCCTTAACAGCGATGAAGTCAAAAAAGGAAGACATAATTACTCAAATGTAAAATACCCCCAACACAAAGAAAGCTTCTTCTGCTTGAGATATGGTGGAGATTGTTGAAACATCATGTGTAACTCTTTCGTGTTATTCGGTTGTTGGAGCCCTCGTTAATTTCATTGATTACACATTGATCAACCACGCTTTATATTCATCCATCAACTAAATTCGACGTATTAACTTGAAGTAGGTACCATCTTGAAAACCGACTTTAGGTAGGTAGGACGAGTGAACAGATACAAGAAGTTTTTTCTTCCAGTCAATACGACTCAACATCCTGTAGCAAAGACTCAACTCCAGACGGTTATGCTTAATCGTTCGAATTGCTTTATTCGTATCGCTGTATGAACGATCGTAGAAGAAGCTCGTGAATCATTCCAAATGTTCGAAAGAACATACTCTTCAAACTAACTCAAAATCACCAGTTATATCCAGTTGTAAATCACCAGTTTATAACTTCATTTAATGAATGATTCAATTCCAGAGTTTTTAACCTATAATACGTCTGAATTCAGTGCTGGTTGTGATTAATGGATGAAACCCTTCATGAATGAACAGTCAGATAGACGAAACGCCTACTGCGCGAAACGCCTTGCATATTTGATGCTAGTCTGGAGGCATTTCCGTCTTTCTATCATCTTTTGAAGGACTTGATCGACCAAACTCAAGTAACGACTCAACTCCAGCAACGACTTATACAATTGACATAATTCCGATGAATCGGGAAACGTAAAAAATGAGAAAAACATTGTCAATTAAATAGGTAACGTTGGATTCAATTGGAACTTGATGTTGGAATACGATAGTGTTATAGAGTAACATTGGAATATAAATAATTGCATATCTGGATTTATTCTTCATCAATGTGCTTTCGTGAATAACCAATATTCATGGGTAAAATCAATTTTGTTTCGAACAAGAATATTGATGTATTCACATAATGAAAGATTCCAAACCCGAAATGAATTTGTTATGCCTTAGGCAGCCAACAATGATTTATGAAGTAGTTTTTATTCCAAGTTTGATTATCTTGTGTCGTTAGTAACATTAGCATGTCCTGTGTTTCCATCAACGTGGGTGTAGAAGAAAAGGTCGCTCATAAATATAAAAAAAATACGAATTCTAATTTGGGTTTCAGATTATTCCGGCTCCTTTACCTCCAAAGAGCTGGGGAGCTCTACGGTGCATTCTCTAGTGAGGAATAAACTACTTCGTCTTGAATAATCAACGCTTAATAAAAATGAGTGAACTTGACATTTTGTGGTGTGTGAGTTGGGAACAAGATCACCCTCTCATATTGCGAAATGCCGTTTCGAAGGCAACGAATATGACCCACTTTATACAATTCTGAATACATCAAGCTCATGTAAACTGATGTGTCCTTAGCTTGACTCAAGATTAGGTTTCGAAAGTGGTCATCGCTGACAACATCAAACGTGGAAATACGTTTTGAACGAATCTAAGAATTTGAAGTAGTAAAATGTTCAATCTCTTTGGTGAATCAATCTCAATATCACAGTATCAGTGTTTTTCGATTTTGACGTAGTTTGGATATTATGTCTCTTCAACTACAATTATGAGAATCCTTTGACGGAAAACCGAAAAAAATCTACGGATCCGTAGATTATCGATATACCGGTTTTGGAAAAGGATGGTTTTTGCATTCGAGGGTTTCAAGTATTTAGCATTTAGCATTCACCAGCTGAGCGCTATTCTGTCGCATACGTCACTATTTCATCGATTTATTTTGAATAACCAGTGAATAACCGCCAAATGTGGTGTGTTGGAGGGACAGCCGCTTGTATATAATTCCAGTAATTCTTACGAGTACCACTTGGACTTTTCTGAAGCCCTGACATTTATCCGATTCTGAAAGAATGTTTTGAGGACCCTTGGAGAACATTCCGAAGTGGATTGAGAAGAAACTTGAGAAGAAGACTTTTTAAAACTTCCGATCAAAACTTTGATCAGGAAAATCGGTTTTTCGTATTTGCAAAGTAATTTTTGAATGGGGATATTAATACGCTGATGTCATCGTATTTATCACTCTATCAGATCGCTTACTATAGTAAGATAAAGACAAAATATTCATGCAATAACCAGTTGAGCGATGCAATGGTACTCACAATTGATTTCTTTAATTGCTTATTTAGAAATGCCACAAAGCGAGCTTTTCCCTAATCTTTTCGAGAATATTTAGTTTAAAACGTAGTAGAGGGCGCTAAATAATCAATGAACAAATCCAGTGTAGGCCATAACTTGATTTTGGAAAATCGGCCGCTTTCATAATAATATATTACAGCTATATTATAGCTGTCCAATTATGAAACAAAAATACACGGACGTCAACATGAAAAACATCGAACACACAACAGTTAACTGCATTACATCGTGAAAATATCAGCCTAATTACAGCTGTAGAAAAATCTAGTGAGTGTGAGAAGACGGCTTCAGAGTAGAAACTCGTAGAGAAAATTAGATATTCAGCTCCTTAAGATAGACGAGCTCATCAATGTGTCACCTGAAATACGTCGGCGTCGAAATGCGGTCAACGCCGCGCAAAAATATCTCACGCATACATGACACTCATATCGGCTGATGCTTGTGCACTTTCTCCAGCAGCTTTGAGATCTTTCCACTCTAAGCCATCATACGTGATTTGAGGTAGGAACTCGCCAGGATAACGTGTCAGACATCCTGTAGCTTCCCATTTTAGTGAGTCGTTTATATACAGGTCTGGCTAAAGAATTATTCATGCAGACACAAAAGTATCTTTGAATTGATATGTATAGTATCACAGTTATGACTCTAAAATACCCTTTGACCAACAACGTACCATTAAACTATCAGTTATGATTAAACAATCATCACTATGACGTGATCAAATGTAATATTTCTGTTTTTTCAACAGGGACGGATAAAAACCCACAGCAACCCAGACCCCTCACAACTCAAACCAATCTACCCAACATTATAATATAATTACATATTAAAAGTAATTTATGAGCGTATACCTATAAACAACATACATTACTATCAGTTCACTGACCCCGAATCCCAATCTATCCAGTAATAAAACACTCAATAATTGAGGGCAATATTGTAAGGCCCAACTTCACTGAAACTTTTTTGTCTTCATTTGTTGGATAGATTTGAATTTGGGGTCATTGAACTGGTAGTAATGTATTTGTTCTATAGGTAAACGATCAAAGATTATTTTAGTAGGTAAGACTGTACTTCACGTTTTGTGCTGCTTGAAGTGTTGACTAGAGAATTGATAAACCGGCCCTAAATGCTAATACTTCCAAAGCCCACAAGTAAGGACTAAGTGAGGAAGAATATGTTTTGGTAAACTTTGTCGTAGGAGACCCAAGGTCGAGGAAACCACCATAACCACCTTGTTAAAAAAGTACCTACATTGTCATGGTATCTACTAAAGACTGGTATTTTGTGATGAAACTCGACCGGAATGAATTCAAAAAGTAAATTCAACGCTAATGGAAAAAGAAGGAAATATGAATCGAATAGTAAGGGAAAAAACGAATAGTTTCTGTATTCCAGTGGTTGTCATGGCAATGCTATGCGTACGACTGGTGCCACCCTAATCTATATACGGCATTGAAAGAGTCACCACTTTTAGTTTACAGAGGCTGCAAAACCCAACAAACTTGGTTCAGTGTAACAGAACATGAAGGAGAAAGTCAGATAAATAGGACGAAGGAGTTGTTGAATCAGGTAGATCGAAGACGCAGAACCACCAGTGCCCGATTCAGTAGCTTTACCGGAATTTATGAGTTGGATTTAGCAACTAGGCCGACTGAAAGAAGACCGTACCTGATAGCTGAGCTGATGCTGCAAGTGCGGATGTTGGTGTTGTTGCTGATTCTGGGAAACAGACGAAGGTGCAGACTCCTGCGACGACTTCCTCCACTTGAGTACGCCCATAACGGAATGAACCCAACTATCACTGTCGCACTCCCTCATCTACATATATGAAGAAATTGATTTTTTTTTTTCAAAATCGAAAAGAACGGCGAGGAGCTAATGTACGGAACATGAGAACTGTTAACGGGTATAAATATTGACAAAAGGGTTTTCTCTAGATTGCTATGGGATACCCGTACGGGCGGACGACATCCCCAAACGCGGCAAGAAAGCACACTGACTCGGTTGAGGGCATAGCTCCCCCCCACCATGGGAGTTCGCGGTTCCCCAACCGCCTTCCCACAAGGTGAACGACGAGAGTGGAACAACTTTCCATACGACGGCAGTTCTGCTCAACCTGGATCGTGGATCCGGTGACAACTTACAACTGGGAAAACTAACAAAAAAATGTCATCCTTTAGAACCGAATCAAATAAAAAAATATATTCCGTTCATCGAGCTAGAACGGTAGAAGAAGACCACAAATCATGAGGATGTCACCAGAAAACCGCAGCTAAATTGGTTAACAGGTTCTCGGCTACTAGCTCTTCTACTCCTTCAGTAATAGCAGAATATGAAAACTGGATTCCAACGATGTGTAAATCAACAAACAATTTTGAAGTCACACCTCCTCCTTTAAAAAACCCCATCGTGTATGTCACTATGCGTCGACTTCATGGTCTGGAGGTGCGGAGACCGCGGCAATGACCTACTTCCCAAATCCCTCAGACTTTTACTAGGCACAACTACTTAACAACAAACGGAAGATCGCATAAAGACAGTTTTCTGATTAACAACAAATCCGACCTGGGCAAACACCAACAAGTTTTAATCGATCGATTACACGAAAAAAAAAAAAAAAAATCCTCAGTTTTCGAAGAAATGAATATTTTTATGGAAAATGTCTCCATTTTACTGTCATATAACAAATTTGGTTTCCAATTTTTTACCGAGTGACCCCCCTCCCTTAGCGTTTGTTTCAACGCTAAACATTATGGTGGAGTCAGAAGGTGAAGTCAGAATTGCGATATCTCATTCCGCTATCAGATTAGAGCAGATGAACCGTGAAGAACATCTCAAGTAAGAACCGCATTTCTTCATCTTCAAAGTGCTTCAGTTTGAGAACGGGCTAAGATATCGCAATTCTGACTTCACCATCGTGTTCAAAGGTGAGGGCGTGTATTCAGGGTGTTAGGGCGTTTCAGCTATCAGGTCTAGTTTCAGCGAATTTTCGAAGAATTTTGACATAATATAGTATATAGCTATTTGAGATAATATAGTATATTAGTATATTATATTACATTATTATTATAGTATAGTATAATATACTATAATATTATTATACTCGTATATCCAGCTTGTTTGTCCAGCTATGTATGAGGATTAAAAATAGCACTTCAAAAATCCCAATTATTATTTCACTTTCAACACGCTTTCCATCGAGTTTCGAAGACGGATTCTGCACCTCAAATATTTGAAAGTGAAAAATTCATTGAGATTTTTTAAAGTGGTCTTTTTAACATTCAGATGTAGTTGCAAAATAGGTATATCGTCCCTACAATTGCAAACTGTCGAATGTGAAAATAACTACTATTCAGGAGAGAAAAAACCCTTTTGACAGTAACTCCAAAATCAGCGCCATAACGAAAGGACAAGTTTTCATATGTCTCATGTGCATTTTTCAAAGCTTGTTAGAATGATATTAAGATTCATATCGTATCGTATCTTATGCAATAGCAAGGTATCGCGGTATTTAAGTTCACATTAAGTTAGACTTTATTTTTTAGAATTTTTTGAGATCATCCGCAGCTTTGTACGACCAGCCATTCGTTCACAATGAGGGCTCAAAGGTGGAGCCGATATAAACTTGTCAACACGATCTTGAATAAAACGGTTGAAATACAGGCCAGTGTTGATACTAAGAAACAGCTGTTTAGAACATCACATGGTTTTTATGAAGTAGATATTTATGTCCTGAGGTAATTTCGAATGTTTGTTGGTAGGTACTTCTTTTATAGAAATATTATTACCGACGTAGGTAGGTGGAATTAAAAACCCCAGAATTATATCATTAGCTCTATCATTTAGTTTCTGCACAAAGAAGATAATAAACCGTTGTGTCAAGAATGCCCTATATCTTGGAAACTCTGAATAGAAGAAAATTTGGAGTATTTCGAAAGACCATCCGGAGCAATGTAATCTAATTTCTTTTTGGAGGGTTGTAGGAGGTTTTATTCTGAATAAACTACTCGTCACTGACGAGTCGTCAGGTTTATTTTGTTTTGTTTTCGTTTCTTAAAATGTTTTTACAAGTTCGGACGAGGAATTATGTGTCCTGTATGTTTCCAAGACTAAAATACCAAGTCTAATAGGTATACCTACCATTGAAGGCCATAGACCTACCTACTCGTATGAACATTCTGACAATAGACAATTTCCATGGCAAAGCCGACTAAATAATTCAATAAAAAAATATAAAAAAACATGTCTGATGGCGAAATCACATTGGGCAGTTAGGTATGTGGGAATAAAATTTATTGCCACATAACTGCCCAATGAGCTTGGAAAGAGTTTTGATCTCCCCTGTAAAATTTGACAATCTGGAGTTCTGATTCTAATGGGTTCTAACAGCTTCTTAGCTGAGGCTTTCAGACATTTTTCGTCTTCGGAAAAATGGTTGTCAGATATGAAATATCGATGTATCGGAAATTTATTTATTATTATTTATTTATTTATTGGCATCCAAAATACAAGAAAAATTAAAAATTAAAAAACACACAAACATTACACTTCTGGTAAACCAAATAAAATTAAACGAACAGTTCGTATGATTTACTTATATGCTAAGAAAAAGAAAATATAACAAGAAACTGACGCCCACCAAAAAATAAGTTCCTAAGAACTTGTGCTATCTGGTGGAGAAGCTATGGCAGCAGTCAACATTACCTCCAAATATCAACAACCTCCAAAAATATTTCTATACCGATGTGAGAGACCTCAATTCAAGCCCCACTATATGGGTAGATTGTTTTTGATGCCCAGTCGTACTAAACCTCTGTTATTTTGTAGAATATTACTAATAATAACGTATGGTGACTAAATAGTAGTTTTGCCGTTTAAAACGTTTCGATTCTCACACGAATAACTAAGTTACTGCTCACTGGTTGACATACATTTCTAGGGATTGGTTCAAAATTGTTGACGATTGCAGAATGAAGTAGAGACACGTTGGTGTTTGTTTGAATCAACGAGTGTATTCAAGTTATTTGGTATCATTATTATTGGTATCATTATTATTTGGTACCTATTATCCGAATTCCTAGCAATCATTTGCGTACTCTACAAATAAATGATTTGATTTGAGTTGATTATATTCAAGTTCTCAGCAGTAGGGTATCCTTTTCAATAATCTCTAAAGGCTCGTCTACACGCTCAAATAATTTGCACAGCTGTCTTGGCAAGCTTGTGCAAGCCAAAAAGTTTGGCTTGAGTAAATCTGACCCAGAGAGATAATCGGCTTGAGGTTGGGTTGTGGCATGAGCGTTTGAACACCGTTCAAGCCACAGCTCCAATCTTGGGCATTGGGCATGAGCACCCACTTTCTCTACTCCCGTCGCCAAAAATCTCAGTGTAGCTGATAATTATCACTGATCATAATCATTTATTGGGGTGGTGGAGGGAGGGGGGGGGGATTGAGCGTCTCTTAACGGTGTCGGTTCTTGATATCATGAGTGTAATTAAATCAAGAAAATGGTGGTAAGTGGCTTCGTCAATTCGTACATAGTCTCGAAAATCGTCAGACTCACTGCGTAATTCAGCAATTAAATTTGTATGGGGAAACAAATTCCTCATGAGAAACCATCGTTTGCCTCATTTTTGTTTATCTTTCTTTGATCCATTTTACAATGTCATCAAGAGCAAATTAAAGCAAATTGCACTCAACTGCACAAAACTAATTGGAATCAAAGAAAACTAAAGGGAACTCAACTGCACAGTTGCACAAGCACAACTAAGCATAGGGATGTCAATCATAAATCGATGTTTTTGCGGGAAACATCGATGTTTTCTGTGTCGATGTTGTTGGAACATCGATGTCGGGGTTTCGATGCATCGGCACATCGATACATCGATGTTTCAATTTTTTTGCCATAGGCTGCTGAATGTTCTAAAGTTTTTCTCGCATACCTAGGAACATTATTTCTGAATTTTTATTTCCTTTAAATGTAAATGTCGAGGCGTGTTGGCTGAAAAGTATCGATACTTCCAATATTTCTTCCGAATAGTATCGATACGGATATCTCCGATGTATAATAACCTTCTTCTTCTCTTCTCTTTTCTTGTCCAGACGCTGTAGCCTTATAATAACCTTCCCGTCCCATCACATCTTATTGTCAAGGCATCGCATGGTTTCGCTTCCGTTTCGATTCCGTTTCCTACCCCGTACGTTCACGTTAGGTATACGATTTTTTTTCTTGAAACTGAATTATAATGGTAACAAATAAAATAAAACTGAAAATAAAAGTATTGTTCTTTTTCAGAGCTTATCATTTTTTCTTTCCGTCTTGCATGAAAAAAAAGAATAGAAAAAAAATTGATTGAAAACCATCGATACATCGATGTTTTTTTTAAAACATCGATGTTTTTTTTCCATTGATGTTTTTGGGGTCCGATGTTCTGGGAGCATCGATGCCGTCCTGTCGATGCATCGATACATCGATGTTTTCTTTTTTTGGCATACCTAAGTTAGGTAACCTAACTAAGCATGTAGACGGCAACCATTGTACAGTTCAAACTGGCTTGTGCAAATTATTTGAACGTGTAGACCCGCCCTAAGTTACGATGATTATAACCCATTATACCGAGTGCCCTCCTAATAATTCAAAGCAACTAACGATAGCTACCGGTCTAGCAATGAGAGCCGTAACCTTGGGGAGTTCTGTATCAACACAACTCTGACATCAACGACTTCCACCAGTAACGCGCGGGGGGTAGACGACCAACATTACGGTTTGCCAACAGCCACGCACTCTCCCGACAATCTTTCAAACTAAAACGAGCGGTGAGCCGGATCCAAGTTCTACAGTTCACCGCTAGGTAGCGTGCCAACCTTCTTCTGAGTCCGCGGTGAAACGCATGACAGAGGAGCCCACTTCTCATCCGTCCATAAGCATCTTTTTGATCTAAATGTACCCTAATTCACTTCATGACATTGTGAGCTTTGAGCTCCCACGCACAAAATCGAGAAATAATGAAGAACGGAGGGAAAACTGAGAGAAAACTTGAGAAATTAGTCCTTGTGTTGGAGGGAGATCTTTGGAAATCATAGAAATTTGGCTCATCTTCCAAAAGGAACTTACTTCAAGAGACCTGTTCAATGAAGCACACACGCCCTTGCTGTCTTCTACAATCTTTTTCTTCACATCCTGGAACTATTCAGAGGATTTTTCCTATTTTTCTGGATTTTATTCTATTCAAACTCACACAAATACTATGGAATTCACAATGAACTTGCTGTGTGAATGCTCACTGAATACTGACTGGTGGTACCTATATAGGTAGGTACTGTCTGGTGAATAAACGGAGACGAGTACGAACCAGGACGAATGCTAGTCATTTTTTTCAGCGAATTTTCGAAGAAAAGGAAGCTGTAGTTTTCGGTCCAAAATTTTTAAAACTCGAAATTACCGATTCAAAAAATTACTCGAAAAATAGTAGTAGCAGCAGCGTTATTATTATGGATAGAGAGAAGCAATAATTTTGGCGCGAACCACCATTTAGTGCGCGAATTGGATCTAGGAATTTTTGTAGATTTTTTTGAAGGGTTGAAGTTGAAATGCTAAAGGAATTAGAGGGACCGGTCATTTTGAGACAGCATGGATGTAAGACCGAATTTTCGAAGAAATAACCCTACTTAGCGCCTAAAACTTTCTGAAAATTCATTTTCGGCCAATGTCTTCCCAATTTGATACCATACAAAATTTCGGAAACAGACAATAATTATTGAAGTCTGTTGCAATCTTCTCCGTCACAACTTGTTCCTTCGTCCTATCCTTGCAATCATGGTGTTGGATTTCCCAAAGGATCGGATTGGATTCATGGAATCCTCATGTGTCCACTTTTCAATAATGAATATGGCCAATTACTCTCAAACTACTCGCAGAAAGACAAAACTGATTTGAATTGACGATAGCAGTTTACACTACCGTGGACGATGCAACACCCTCTCGGAGTGAACTCTCAGCGGACTTTACATTTACGAGTCTTGGTTCGAGAGTCCATTTGCCCCTCTCGAGAGGAAAAAACTCTCACGTCCACCTTCACAACGATGTTTTAGCGGGTAAGTACGTAATCAACTCAGTAATACTAACATTAGTGATATTAGATTTACAACAAGCGCGAGAACCACAACATCTATAATACTGATCATTATAATGTAATGAATGATTGATTGTTACCATGTAATGAATGGTTTGCTGAGGTCTCCCTGTAACCCGGGGAGGTTAGGCAATTATGCCCACCCAGAGGGTTATCCTGGTCTGCTTTCAAAGAGCAGGCAACCTCTAAACGGTGAAATCAAAAACACGGGAACCAAGAAGCAATCAGCAAACCATTACGATCCCACCTTCAAACTCAGAGGCAACATTCCTATAAACACACACCAAGATACAATCCAAGCAACATATAACTGACACAAACACCACTCCCTCCCCATATCAGCCTACCAGGCTATAGTGTGAATATACTGATTGACTGACCTTCAAACAACACCTGGTATGCCAGTTTGTTGTTGATATAAAAAAAGGGGACTGAAAGTAGTATGGAGTTCAAATCCAGGAATATCAACTGGAAAACTCCAAGGTATGGTTAACCTCCATCGTAATGGTACTACTGCAAATTTATTACTTGTGGAGAACTATGCTCCTACAAGCATGGATATTGGCAGGGGATAGAAATAAAGAAAATTGAAAATAGAAGATTACGCAGCATAGAAAATTCGAATGTAGAAAATTGGAAAAGAAAGAAATTTAATAATGCCAATATTAATGCTTATACGCAAAATGGTTTTGATCCCTACATAGGAGTCCCTTCTGGGAAAGCTCCTTAGAACTCCGTAGAGCTCCAAAAAAAATAGTGGAGGAGGTATCGAGGCAAAGCCAGCACATACATACCAACCACGCTCTGCTACCATGACATGGGAAAATCAGCAAACCATTCATTACATGGTAACAATCAATCATTCATTACCTGGTAACAATCAATCATTTATTACAATGTAATGAATGATTGATTGTTACCATGTAATGAATGGTTTGCTGAGGTTCCCTGTAACCCGGGGAGGTTAGGCAATCCCGCCCACCCAGAGGGCTATCCTGGTCTGCTTTCACAAAGCATGCAACCTCTAAACGGTTGAATAAAAAACACGGGAACCAAGAAGCAATCAGCAAACCATTACAATAATCTCACGTACTTATGTTTCAACACGATTCTCTTCATTACGTCACAATCATCATCATCACAATTCATAATAGGCTACTGACAATCAATAGCAATCCCTAGTCGAAAATCGAATCGGTGGATATTTTTGGAGTTGTTGTGCCCTATCATGCAATCTCGCATACTCGGAGCGCAAACCTGCATTTATTATTTACACATTAAATTGTACCTCTGCGATGAAATGAGCATAACTGTTTTTTACTGCGCGTAAGATTGCACAAGTATTTTGATGCACACGATTGAGTGCTGATTTTGGATTCGTGTGTAGGTGTTGCAACATGACATGTACACACTGTGTAGCTGATTTTCGTTTGCATGTCAACGAACTGAACAAGGGCACATATTTCTACTAGGTGAGTTTGAAACGAGGAAAATGGTGTTCAAGCTGAATCAATTTTGATTGTTTTATGGAAGTTTGATACTTTGACAAAACAACCACTTGTTTATCACGATTATTGAAACTTTTGAGACTTGAGCGGATATACGTGTGATTAATGAGATCACGAGCGAAAATTAGCGAGGTTACATGAGAGCAGGCTCGTACAAAATGTAAGGATACACAGAAAAAAGAGGAGGGTTAGGGGAGTTGACGAGGCTCACCAATTCACAGCATGCTGGAGTTTCGCCTCTCGCCCGTCACATGGGCCCGCGGAAAACATCAATACGAACGAGACAACTCCTCGGGACGGTTCGTACGGTTGAATCGACGAAAATCGGAACGGGCCTACGTGAGTTTTGAACGCGATAAACGTGAACACGGACTCGACTTATCAGGTTATCACTCGTTGTCGCCCAATGTGGGTGACTCCGTCGGGGAAAATAAAGGCTCGAGGCGGAGCCGCATGCGCCATGAACCAAAAGGGTGGGCCAAACACTCGGCCGATTCATTACCCCTGAACGATTACTTGGACCATATCTTGCGGAAGCGCTCGGAAAGGTGACCTTCCGTCTTGAAAATTCGGAACTCAACAATTACACTGTCCCACAAAGAAAGTGAAATACGCCTTTCTCCAATATAACATAATGATATTATTATATTATCCATAGTAATTTTGCCTCCTGAACACGAATTTGCTAACAGAATTTGGCTATCGCGTCACAGTTTTTTTTCTAAACTCAAAAACTCTGCAAATTCTTGACACAACGGTTTATTATCTTCTTTGTACAGATCACCCTTCTGTCTAGATCACTAGGTCTAAATGTCTAGATCCTAAATGTTAGATGAATTATTATTATCAATTATCACTAATTATTAACAATTTTATCAAGTACCTAGTGAAAATTATTATAATTTATTGTTAGGTATTAATAATTCGTATTTATTATTAATAATTATTATTATTATTAATACTACGTCGGTAATAATTTTTCTATAAAAGAAGTACCTACAACAAACATTCGAAATTACCTTCATTCCCGTAGCACGAAACGCACCTCAGAACAACAAACTCGACATCACTTAAGCCATATGATGTTCCAAAGAGCTTGTTAGTATGAAAATGGACCTGTATTTCAACAGTTTGATTCACGATCGTGTTGTGAGGCACAACCTTTGAGCCGTCATTGTGAACGAACGGCTGGTCGTACAAAGCTGCGGATGGTCTTAAAAAATTCTACGGAACAAACTCTATCTAAATATGAAATAAAAAACATACCGTTCTATATGAATTTTTCGAGATATGAGATTTTCAAATTTTCAAAATTCGTTTTGAACCCCTTCCCCTTGACCTAGGGTTATGAAAAGTTTCGAGGACCATTGTGGGGTTGGTCGAAACCCATAAAAAAAATTTCGTAATTTTAACTCAACGCTAACTGGGCAAAGTGGCGCGTACGGCGTACGGCGGACGGACGGATTTTTTTTTATTCGATTTTCTGAATCTACGTATCTTGAAACGTAAACCAACAAATTTTGAGGGGGGGTTAAAAAATGTTTTTCTTTGGGCGATTCCAATGGTTCATTATCGAAGATAATAAACCAAAATTGGTGAAACTGCATTTAACTTTAATCTACCGCTAGAACTGTGTCAGACCAAATTTGAAAATTCAATCCATTTGAGCCAAACTTGGTATAGAGGGGTTTTTTGAGTCGCTGATCACGAATCTGAAGTCAGATTTGTAAAATTCAAAATTATAGTTCCAATATGGCGAACAAAACTTTATTTATTTTTATTTTTTTAAAATAAGTAATTGATATATAGCTTTTCCAAGTCAAATTGAGAATTTTCCAAATCAATTCGAGAATTTTCCAAATCAAATTGAGAATTTTCCAAACCAAATTGAGAATTCCAAATAAAATAGGCACGAAAATAGTAAGAAGCTATACGTGAGAAACGTTCTCAGTGAGTCAGCGCAGAATCTCATTTTGAGCCCAAAGCATCCCTACCATTTCATCAGCTGATTGTACCAATTGGATGATGGACATGTTCGTACAGTTAACAAACGCAGCTGCTGGGAACCCACTACATTGATTATTCAAGTATACTAGCCTACGTAAATACCTACCTCATTTTACTCAAAATATGGAAAATTGATTTTTTTCTTTTTAAATAAAAAATGCGGATTTCTTTCTTTCAACTAGGTACCTATACCATGACTAAATGGTACCTTGTACCATTTTATTCATAATTAAAAGTTTTGATTTCATTTGAAAAATTCTCAATTTGATTTGGAAAATTCTCAATTTCATTTGGAAAATTCTCAAATTGATTTGGAAAATTCTCAATTTGATTTGGAAAATTCTCAATTTGATTTGGAAAATTCTCAAATTGATTTGGAAAATTCTCAATTTGACTTGAAAAATTCTCAATTTGACTTGGAAAAGCTATATATTTGGCATAATAACATAAGGGCCGCCGCAAATTGAACCCAGCCCACGTCGCGGCCAAACTGCGTTTAACAGAACCCCCCACGCGTGGGCTGGGTTCAATTTGCGGCGGGCCTAACTACTGAGCTTCAGCCCATCAAGTTAATTTCCTATAATATTATAAACTGTTAGTTGAGCTTTTAGCCCAGTGGTGAAACTCAGGAGAACACTCGAGTTCAATCACTAGGTACACTTGTCACATTGTCACATCACAAGAAGTCAATCGATTTGAGCCAAATTTGTGACAGAGAGTTTTTTTGGGTTTTGATCCGACATATTGGATCCGTCATCTTGAATTTGGCAAATCTGACTTTAGATTCGAGTTCAATGGCCCAAAAAAAACCTCAATACTAAATGTCGCTCAAATTGGTTGACTTTCGAAATTTTAGTACGCCATATTGGGTCCTCCACTTGAATTTTGCAAATCTGACCTCAGATTCGTGTTCAGCAACTCAATAATCCCCCCTATACCAAATTTGGCACAAATAAATTTAATTCTTATGAATCATGATATCTAGCTCCCTTTTGAGGTTAGACAAAAAGTAAAATAGGTAGTCTGAAACAATTCTACCTGTGGATTCAGTTGTATGGATCCGTATACACGTGAATGTGGATTCGGATATAAATATAAGATTTTTTTTTGGATTTTCAGGAGTGAATTTTCCTTGATTTTTACTTATTTTTACCTACTTCTTGAGGTTAAAAAAAAAACGGTGACGTGGTAGCCCAATCCTGATTGCAAATTCGTGTTCAGGAAGCGAAATTACTACGGATAACATAATATATTATATTGCAGAAAAGATTTTCGGGCTAGCGATGCCTGGCTCTATCGTTTTAGAAGGAAGGTTTGAGATTAGTTTACTTTACCGGAAGAAGAATCATCTAATGATGCGTTTTTGGATGTTGAAAATCCAAAAGAATTATTCTTCTGCCCGATATTATTTTTTCATTACCTACTCCCTCATTAATAACATTCAGCATTATTACATAATATGTATTCCTTCTGCATTCTATAATTATTAAACATTTTCATTATACAGACATGTACATGCAAGTTATAAGATCAATCCTCTTAATAAAATACGATTAATGAAAAAATAAAATACGATTAATAAAAAAACTTTACTCGTAGTAAAGTTGCTATTCTTGTTCCCGGCGGTTTCTAGGTCCCATATTTGTCGTAGGTATTATCAAGATTGTACTGCATATGATATAACCCAAGATCTAGGAATGAATTCAGGAAGCTCTGAAACGGCTCGTAATAGCAGTAGAAAATTCAGCGAATTTCCCCTAAGTCATCGTTTTGTGATCCCAACGATGTTCGGAGACGGCAGATTGAAGGTTCTACGTTAGCACGTTCTCGAACGTTTCCACCTCATTTATAATTTGTGATTCTACGATCTTTTCAAAGCTCGTTTCACCCAACATTTTTGCCATCCTCCCTCATCTGCACGGAAGCCATTTTGAATCTCAACGCAAAGTGATTCTTGAATGTGCGTTTTTGTAACCTGTAAAAATGTGAAGGTTCGCAACAACGCCATTAAAATGTCGTCAAAGCCGGATCATAAAGCTTTGAAGGTTTTTGCCTTTTATGCGGAGTTCCGTACAGGCTGAGGAGGAAGATTTCAAATTGCGAATGAAGTACATCTCAATTTTTGATGTCATCAATTTTGTAGGCTGAAGAACAAGGCTTTCCCGTGCACACTTAGTTGTGATGAAACAAAAATGCCAATTGAATCGAAAGTTCGGTTACGGGACATGCTGCATGACAGGTGGAGGGAGAAAATGGGGTCATGAGAACCAAGATTCAATTCCGTGATTACAATAGGTACTAGATTTAGATTGAAGATTGAGTGACGGGTGAAGGTTGCTTCCACTAAACCCGAAATTTTCCTATTGAGTCAGCATTAGAACGTCATCACCAACCTCGTTAACGGGGTATTTTATTTCACGAAGTATCTTTTTCAGAAAGATTTACAGGAGATTTGAAGAACGATAACGAAGGGTACCGTGGCCACATCCCATTCGGCGCTATCTGGAGAAGGAAAGGATGTTTCACGAATCTAAGTTGAGGGCCTAAGGCGCAACTATCCCGTAACTAATTTCATGGATCTCGGATCCGATGAATGGATTGGTAGCGATTCTCTGTTTTAAAAACCAACATCGCTATTACAGGAACGAAACTCCATTCCTCGGCATCGACTTAGCATCACAAAATATTCTACGGTTTTCGGTAACTGATTAGCCGGAATTGAATTCAACATTTCAACTGAACGAACCAATTCAATTGACGCCGCCTTCAGTTATCAATAATATATTATATTCCGTTGGCACATGGTTCAAGCACATGTGCAACCATCGAGATCATGACTAAACCAGGAATGATGTAATTTCCTATTGCGATCCCTACACGTGGGTGGAGTACAAGAGTCATTGAATAGTAAGTGATATAAATCATTGGATTCTGTAACCACCAGTATCAGACGAAGTTGACTCTCTTGTTAAAAATACCGTTAAATATTATTGAGATATTATCCTGCTTCGATGTATTAGCTTGAGCCCCATACAGTAAAGCGACATTCAGAAGAAATGAATAAAACATGACAGTATAAGAATAAGTATAGAAACGGAATAGTCGAGTACAATTATTAACATCTAGATTCAAGAAACGTCTTGGGTTTCTTTCAGGAGCGGATCCAGACTTTGATTTCTGAGGGGGGGGGGGGCATGAGGATCATAACCTTACCTAACTCAAGTTTTTAGCGCTTTAAATTAAAGCCTTTAATTATTTCTACTGCATATAGAGCGTATAAGGGATCATTCACAATAACCGAATTTCTACCTAACTCTTGCTTGTACATCAGTGACGTAGCCAAGAATTTCGTTTGGGGGGGGGGGGGGTTGCCCAAAGGAGGAGTGTCCCCTGGTAACCCCCCCCCCCCCCCCCTCATTAGGCTACGCCAGTTTTGCCCATGGTTTGAGCGATTTTGGTTTTTGCATTTTTTCATAAAACACTTTCGAAACCAAAGACGTCCATGTTCGAACTCAGCCTTAGTATGGACCTACTGAGCAATGGGCAATTCCATTGTGTCCGAAAATTTACAATAGGACAGTATTTTTCGGTCAAGGGACGTGTGAAGATTACGAAAATAGCATGAGTTGATCAGTTTTTTCGTTAAGTTTGGTAGGAAATGCAATCAAAACTAGTACTTGTTCGTACTACGCGCGCTCAAACCTTGACGTCATCGGACACCTCAAACGAGGATGGATAGTTAGTTTTAGTATCCACGATGTTTCAAGAAAAATGATCCATTCGCGTCACTCCATCTTTGCGTCACTCCAGCATTCTCTATTCTGCATTATCGCTTGATTATCGCCGTTCGCCATAACAAATTGATTTTCATATGGTGATTTTCATTTTCAATATGGAATCGAGCACGAAAAATAATATTTTAACCCCCCCTCAAAATTTGATGTTTTACGTTTCAGAGGACGTAGATCAAGAATATCGAATAAAATTTCATCCGTCCGTCCGCCGTACGCCGTCCGGGGCACTTTTGGTAGTAGACCTCAACCAAAAACTTACTTCAAAATGATCCTCACAGCAGTAAAGCGCAGATGTCAATGAGTGTTTTATTCCAGTCACGGCGAACCATTGCGTTCGTCTCTCCACATCCCTTGGAACAGAAATCATTATTTTGCCGTCCGCTTCTGTTGTTTCGCACTTGGGGAAGATGCACACCTTCTTCACCATTATAACGTGTAGAGAACGAAAAATGTTGAAGAAACCCAACAAGAAATCACGGATCACTCGATTTTGTACTTGTTAAAAACAATCTGCCGAATGAAAAAAAAAATAAAGCGTAGACAACCTTCGCTGGTAGGCGCTCTGGTAACAAGGATTGAACCTTCCGCACGCCACAGGAATCCGTGCTTCATAATCTAGTATCCATAATGGTGAAGTTTTTGACGTCACACCCCGGTCACTCGCCCGCCTGTTTTTCAAACTACCAATTTTCTTTTATTTTCCTAAATTTTTGTGAACAATTTCTTGGCAAATGGACCCGATTTTCGCTAACATTAGACAAGGTACTTTGGAAAAACAAAATAAAAAAAATTGACTGGAATTGCCCATTCCTCGACATTCGACAAGTTAGCGGTTCTCTGGTGGAGGGGGTGATGACCCCAAAATTGTCAATCTTCGGAGGATATTTGGGAATTGATCCGTGGCTGATAGGCCCTGTCGGGTCGTTTATGTTTGTCAAATTCGTCGTTTGTGAAATTATACAGGATTCTGACAGTCAGAACTTAGGTTGGACACGGTTTACGTCAGTATTAGGCCACCTCCACCTCGTAAAACAACGCCAATTTTTCTGGTGATCCAATACAGAAGACTAGTGTTCTTGAGCTTAGGAATGTGTATTACTACTACACAGGGGACGAACACTCCAGCAATTCGTCATTATTGTGGCATTTGAATCGAGATCAAGCTTGACAAGCCGATTTGAGTGAGTCACCTCCAATCAATTAGCCGCATTGTGTTACCTCATGTTGGACGGAGATGATCGGTCCCAAGGGACGTCCTGAAACGTTATTGCTACGCGGTTGAGACGCAGAGGCACTGTCTAATTCAAATTGTCTAGACCCAAGAGCACTGTCCTCTGGGGTCATTGTCAGGAGTGACGCTCCGTTTAGACTAATGGCACATACCTTTCTTCGCTTCTCACTGCTTCGCTAGTCTAATTGAGAACGAGAAAGTTTAAATGCAGGGCGGAGTGCATAGTTACCGCATCACTCACACAAATGGTTGCATTAGAGAACAAAGTGGACCCTTCCAACTCGTCCGTTTTCGTTCTTTCCGACGGAGACAATGCAGCCTCTGAAAATCCCTCGTTTTACTATTGAGCTTCATCCGTATAGTCAGCGGAAAGGAGGAATGAAAGGTTTCTGTACAGTTCCGAAAATGTTGGTCTCCATTGAGGAGTTCATACAAAGAAAATTTCATAAAAAGAAACTTACGAATCTTCATAATTTAATGATGAAGATTCGTAAGCTACAAGAGGTGATTACAGAACTCACTTGAGAGAAGTACGCAGGCAGGACACATCTCTGGTCGTCAAGACGGCTGGACTGGGCTCTTTCAAGAAGTTCAATGAGCTCATCTTGGAAAGATGTCTGAAAATGTGAAATAAAATAATGGTGAGAGTCAATAAAACGTCTGATACCATCAGCTGATTATCCAAGACACAAACGTGCGTACTGAATAAAAGGCGTTGGTCCCATAAAATTTAGTATTCATCAAACTCGATCAAGTGCATATTTGATTGTATATTCGCTCCCACTCTCAACGTGATTAAAGATTTTCGCAATTCTCCAGTCATTTCACCTCGGCTTTATGAATGAACCCACTTGTACGTATGTGAAGGAGGTTTATACAGCATTGTATAAACTACTAAATATATTTTAACTAAAACTCTCAATACCGAAGCAGATACTTCCTCCATACGAAACGAAAAACATATTTCATATCGAAGAGCCTATCGAAGCCTAAAATGCTCCCGCAAAAGTAAGTATTAGGGGTTGATAATGGTCTCGAAATTTGACCCTTTGCCAAGCAGACGTAGTAACATCAATATTCCAAAGAGCCCTCGCGAAGGCATCCGCATTTAAAATGAAATGGAATCTGGGACAGGTGCCCGGAGTCTCTGGAGAAGATTCCGATTGTTCATCGTCGTTAGCGTCAGACTGAACGTGCGTTCCGGGACGTTATTGCCGGGAGCTCCTTGCCGGACATGAAGGCCACTATTATGACGTCTAAGATGAGTTTATCATTCGATGAATCAGTAGCGGACTCTGCATACAGACTTAGTTAGATAAATGAGCGATTTCAGTTGCCGAAGCGAGGTCATTTGAAGAGGATTCTTCCAACTCTGGACTCCCATCGTGATTTAACTTCTACATGGATTTTTCTACACCGTGAATGATGGGAAGTTTGATTTTTCATCACAATCAAGGCACAATGGGACACAATACAATTGCAGTCGAACGAGGATTTTAAAAGGCTTTTTTCTCAAGGAAATTCCATGCATATTCCTTTTGCTTACCCACCTAAAATCACATCATACAAATAGCATGTTTTTAAACATGGCATTTTTTTATTTATCAATAGTGATTTTCAAACCAACTTTTTTACAACTGGAACCTTGCAGAGAATTATCAATCAATCAATCAATTTATTCCACAGTGTATACCTCAAGGGTGGGTTGTGGGGATCAAGGGGAAGTATGGTTATCTGTAATGATTATGGGTCGCTCCGTCTTGTTCAGGGTACTGTGGGGGATTTAGTCCTAGTCCAGCAGAGTGGGTGCGTTGTCCCTCAGGACTCTTCTCCTACGTTCACCATTCTACAGAGAATTGAATTCTACGTCTATTAAGCACCCCGATAATTGCTACCTGTGTTATTAGATACCTTTACCTGTGACATAATATGTCATTAGATATATTATAGCTAATCGTTACCACTAATCCAAAGGCGCCAGTCTGCTTTTTGGTCATTTTAGTGCACATTGAGTTCTACTGAGTTGGGCACATGCCACTTTCACGTATCTACAGAATCTACAGCATCTGATGCTGTTATCATGTTTTTCAAAGAGGGAAACTTGTAGGTCAACGCAATGGAAATAAGATCTGTGGACATTCCCAAAGTCGGTCTACTGCTGAGCACCCAACAAACGTTTCAATTTATCTATCTTTATCCCTGTTTCTGGATTTTAAACACACACGGGTGTGACCGAAGCTCTTGCTTTTGGTACAGGCTCAAGCCCATGTGGAAATAGCACCCAATCCATTTTCATGAATTAGTACTTCTACATCTTTCCGTGTAATCTCACCCGCAAGTTTTCAGTTCGACGATCCTTGCATTGCAAACGATAGAGATGATGTATAGTAACTGCAAAATACAGGGAAACCCGTAATATAACTATGCTATGGCGTCTTTCAATAAATAAGGTTTTCCTACGCTTAACAAAAGTGCAAATTATAGTCTGCAACCATGTTAATGAATTGGGACCCCTCCTGAATATCCTGCTCAACATGGAATATTGAGAAATATTGATAAATTAAGAAATGCAATATTGCAAGATTCACCACTTTCGAAGAACTAAGGTATTTCTTGGTTTGAAATATAACAGTGATTATATGAGTGGTTTAATTCAAAGAGTGGCTCTAACATTGACTCCTCTCTATTCTATCACATATTTTCTCATTTTGTGATGGCCCCTCCGGCAAGTTACATTCTCCAATATATCAATTACTTGCTGAAATAATTTAAACGCGACTTATTACTTGAGTGCTGAATGAATTAGGCAAATTATTCAACTGCTAGGCTATTTTTTTTTTCGTTTCCTCAACGATATAAAAAAAGGAGAGAAACATACAAGTGGTATGGTGATGGTGATGCTAGGGTACCAAGATCACAGTTTCCCTTCATATTTGTATAAATGAATAATGACTTGAAAGATCGATCATCCCTGTTAAGGTAATACTGAGGCGACTGCGGAGTGGTGGGTGTGTCCGGTGATGGAAACACTCGTAATTACACTCTCGTTTACCAAAATATACCATGTCAGCTTGGATTAATTCGTTGGATGTAACAGCGCATTTCGGTCGCGTGATATTGCTCCCGTTCTGCGTTTGTAATCATCACGTTCGGAAAGAGCACCTTCAACGAAAAATTATGCAACCTAAGATGGAAAATTATGCGTGTCCGACCCTGGTTTAGAAACGAGGAAACGACGAAATTTTGCGTCAGGCCGAAAATGGAGATTCATCACTTGCCCACTAAACCAATCTTAGGGAAAACCTGATGAAGAGTAACAAAATTTGGTTGATTTATTCGGGATAACACCATTCATGTCACTTGATCTGAAAACCTACTTTTATGTAATATTACCTATATATTCTGTTCAGGTACGTTGGTACGTTTGTCTGATTGAAAATTCAATAATCAAGACAAAAGACCCCAGTTTATAACCTATAAAGTTAAATACCAACATGACAGGCAATATTTCCACTTGTGTATAAATAACACCATACGCCACTAATCTGAAAAGGATTTATGGATTTTGGCATGAGGAACAATATAGCATCTGTTCTACCTTCACTGACAACAAAACTACTGTTCACATGGAGAAGATCAAACGTTTAACGTCTCCATGTAATATAATCCCTTCCCAGTGCATACACCAAAAATGTAAAATAACGAAGAGTACCATTTGGTGCAGAACGCAAAGGGACTAGAGAAATAACATTTTTGGTGTGTACAATTTGTTTTTTTGTTCTGTGGTGTGAATCTGATCAAACATTAAATTTTATAATAAATATTAAATATCAGTATTAAATATTGATTAAATTTTAATCAACTGTCGTCAAAAAACTGCCCAAAGTTATATATTGAAAATCCTTCTATGTAATTTTTGTTGTAGTGTTCAAAAATCCTTTCTGTTAATATCCAGCCTAGTCGCCGAATTCTTCGTTCCAAATGGCCCTCATACCTGAAATCCTCCTTCAACGGGAGACCCCGACGCAATATATCAAAAAATTAATACTCCTGAATTAATCAAAAAACGTTGGGCATAATCAGAAAAAGAAACGTCAGAAATAGTCATTCACGATAGTTTAACCGACAAATCATGAGCACAATCTATGAATGTTTAAAAAGGTGTAGGATATCCACGGACGGTAACCGTTTTTTTCCCAGATCTGAGTGTCTGGGAACGGTTCACATCGCATTCGATGATAAGATCATAGGAAACGGGACGAGCTCAAGTGTTTCAAGAGATTTATTGAGCTAATTTAATCCCAGTACGCGCTAGTCCGTTACCAATCGAGGTGCCGTCTGGAGATCCGATTGGAATCGCACCCCGTGTTCTGAAACCTTTCACCTATTGAGAGGGTTAATATACATAATCACATTCAAAGCCTGGGGTATCATATGATGGTGCATTAGTTCAGCAGAGAGGAAAAGGGATGCAGTGGTAGTTGATATTCGCATTTTCTGCTCATTTTGGATATTAGCTCATATTGTTTTAAAAAAAATTTATAGTAGTTACCAACTAGACAATACTCGCCACTATAATGAAGATTTAATACTACAGGTTTCATCAAAACATTCAAGGGGCTTGGCTTTCAGTTACTATATAAATTACCTCAAAACTGTAGATATTCTTTACTTTAATCTATACATACAAACAAACTGTTGAAAAGACATCTGGCAAAAGGCCTCTCCCTTAGATGGAGGAATAAGTTTATGGCATACCATTCAGGGAACAGGTACAAGCCATTGTTCCAATGAACAATACAAAACCTTGATTCAAGGATACTAACAATTATGTGCACAGAACATTTTATAAGGCTATTATGAGACTAAGGAGTGGACATTGCTGTGTGAATGCCCATCTCCACAGAATAAAATTTATTCTATACATTTAATGTAATCCAATCTCCACAGTGCAGATTCTGTGGAGCGGAAGTGGAAACTGCCCAGCACATCCTTCTGGAATGCAACCAACACCCAATCGCCAGAGAAGAACTACTGAGAGAAGTTTCGAAACGAGTAGAAACACCTTTTAACGTCGATACCGTACTGGCAACTTCAAACATCGAAGTGTATCAACTGTTATTTGAATTTCTGAAATCTATTAATGTTAATTTATGATATAAGTTTATATATTTTTATTTTCACTTCTTTGCTTTAAATATTACGTTTACTAAGTAAGTGATTTTTTATTTTCTAAACTAGTAACGGCTGTATTTTTTTAAGAAGCCAATAAAGGGAAAAAAACTGTTGAATAATATTTAATAATACATAATATGTATTAAAATTTTGAAATCATATTTCATAAAAGATATATTATATCTTTTTATGAAATATGATTTCAAAATTTTAAACTTTAAAAGCTGACTTACCAAGCGCAATGGAAGGATGGCAAAACTGTAGTGAGTAACCCTGCTTTCAAAGCTCCTTTGTAGTTCTTGTGTTTAGATGAAACTTATTCTGAATAACTCTGCTATCGCAATGAAAATACTGGCAAGTTAACTCATAATAATTGAAAAATAGCAAGAGGTGAAGTGACTTTCTATATAAAGGTATATTTTTATGCCAATGGAATTATGATTCCGAGGCTTAGTAACTTTCTTTTTTTCTGATACTGGGATTATGAATCCGTGGAGTTTCTCTAACTTTTCAAGCCTCAAGTTTTCTTTCCGTCCCTGAATATTCCTACTGTTTCATTTATTTTCCAGAATGATGCCATGGAAGATGTGACAGGAAGCGAAAATTATCAGAATAAACTTTGGAAAGAGTCCGCTCGTACAGAGGGCGCTTAGATGCCAGATGTGTCGAAAAAATGTCAAACAGCTTATGGTTTCATGTTTCTTGTTCCTTGTACTTTTCGAGTCAACAGAAAGAAGGACATAGCAGACATTTTTTGGTTGGTACTTCTTGACACTAATCATTGCCGTTGTTCGTGGGTCTGAGTAAAACCCAGAATATGCACAAAAATGTAAAATGTAAAATTTATTTAAATTAATTAATATCAAGAATTTAGTAGGATAATTGACGAGACCGCCCAATCGGTCACCTACTCGACTTACCATTGTGTACAGAGCGTTGATTTAGACAGAAGGGTGGTATAAAGGAAGAAAAAATAAGCCATTGGGGGAGACTTCGTTTTTTGTTTTTGTTTTAGCGAATTTTCGAAGAAAAGGAAGCTATTGGTCTCGGTCCAAAATTTTTAAAACTCGAAATTCCGCAAAATTTGTATACCAAAATCCGTTTCAGACCATCCTGAATTCACTGCCAAAAGACACAAAAAATCATATGTATATATTTATGTATTTATGTATGAAGAAACCTACAGCCACAACGTCATGAAATTGATGTAAGACATTTTCACTTCTACATGTAATCTCACATGAATAGGGCTTTGTTCCATTGCCGAAACGTCGTGAAAAAATAAACACGGAAAAAAGACTAGCTTGGTCATTTGAATACAACCTGCTTCTTCACACTAGTCAACCCCATCATCACAATTTACTTCAAGGGAAGACCACAATGCCCTTACTCAAAGAAATCGAAGAAACCTACAGCCACAACGTCATGAAATTGATGTAAGACATTTTCACTTCTACATGTAATCTCACATGAATAGGGCTTTGTTCCATTGCCGAAACGTCGTGAAAAAATAAACACGGAAAAAAGACTAGCTTGGTCATTTGAATACAACCTGTTTATGTATTTATGTATTTATGATGGATTGGTGAAACTAAAGACACTCGCGTGAAATATGAACTTGAATGCACGAACAGGGGGATGAAAATTATAGAAAATTATCATTTGGAAAAAGTGGAAATTTTCGCTGTACAGCATTTCTTCTCGGGCTGACGACGCTGTACAGCGAAAATTTCCACTTTTATGTATTTATGTATGTGTCATTCCAGACGATAACTTAAAAAGTTCAAATTTGCACACAAAATCTGTCTTGGCAATCGACAGGCTAAGTTCGAAGATGGGCAGAATCGGGCCACTCTAAGGGGGGTGTAGGGGAGTTTTAAGGGGGGGAAAATTACCCATGAAGTCCAAATTTGAAACAGTCTGACATGTGACACCTCATTTTAAAGGTTTTTTCATGCTGAACACGATGGTGAAGTCAGAATTGCGATATCTCCTTTCATTTCCAAACTGGAACATTTTGAAATGTTTCAAACATCACATTTTACATAAAAGCGGTTATTTCTTCGAAAATTCGCTCTTATAGCCATGCTGCATGACTGGAACTTTTTTTGTTTTCGAGTAATGGTCTCCTTACTACGACCGAAACACGTCCTTACTACATTCGATCCTTGGTGAACAAGAGCTTCGTTTTAATTAACTCATCCTCAGTGAGATAACTCACTTGATCAAGCTAACAGGCCGTACTTAATAAAATAATTCAGTAGGTAGGGGCATTAAGTAAAGGAGGTGGAAACCAAAACAAAGACCTGTCGGAGTCGATATCGCGATCCCCATGACAATGAAGCGTTGGAGCCCGAGGTTTAACAAATTGTGGGTACGCTCAGATGCTTCGATAAAACCTCGGGCCGGGGGACAAGTGAAAAATATGCACGCGAAGAAGGACCAGAAAAGGGGAAGGAGAGAATTTAAAAATAAATAAATAAAAACAAAAAAGGAAAAGAAAGAAGTGATAAAAAGGAAACAAAACGAAGAAGTGGAAGAAAACGCGAGGGGACGGCAAGGAAACGGAGATATCATCTTGGGAAGTCTTTCCCTTGGAGATTTATGTATCAATTAGTGATGCTGCCAGCGGTCCAAGCCAACCGATCACATGCGGCCAAAAGGGCACGACTGTGGGTACCAAACAATTGTTTCGTTTTGACGACTTTTTGTACACAATGGTGACTCAATGGTGTCGAGTTTTGGTGATCTGCTCGAAAACCCACCATCGGAGTTCAAATCGTAGTTTTTCGACCTACAAAAATAATTTCGAACATCAGTTCTATCCAGCCAAATATATTTACACGGATAGGAACGAGGCGTTAGCAGCATTTTGTTAAGCCTTTTTCCTGTAATATTGAGGCCTGTGATATCTCCAAGGCGCCATCATATCAAAATGTGATGTTCAATATAAACCTTCAAATGTTGCCATTTTCGATCAATAGGTAGGTACCTCTTGGAAACGGATATAATACTGCGAAACAGCAGATTCGATAAAAACTTGGTTGTGTGACATCATGAGTATACTCGTTCTGAGATACTTTCGAATAATTGTTCTTAAATTAATTAATATTAAATATAATATAATATTATAATATTAAATATTAAATAATATTATAATATAATATTAAATATACTATTAAATATTATAAATTATTGCCGGCGTAGGATGGATCAGGTATCTATCCAAGCAATCAGGTGTCTATCTACTCAAAACTCATTATATAACTGATTGTTATATTACCAGATAATATTTTAATTACTTCGTGATTAAAAATTAATTAAATGGTTATTAGTTAAATAACGTTTATTTTATAAAAATAAATTTTAAAAATGTAGGTATACAAAAATCATAGATAGGTAATTTTCCTCATAGACACCCATCTGCCTCATTAATTCATTCGAATAATTTCATCGCGTGTTTCCAAATAGGTGGATACAATATTATTTCCTCTACTCATCAAGAAAAGGAGAAAAATGGTTCCTAAATCACACTCAAATTCCTTTAAACCCGTTGTAGACCCCGTCATCTCAAATCGATTTGAATGATTTGATGGCTTAACAGTTGAATATAAACATTAAACAAATTTTGTTCACTGTTGAGTGAGATTCAAACAAATCAAACTTGTATCATGGGGAATCAATCAACTACAATCCATTTACATCAACATAACAAAAAAATTACTTTGCTCTTTTCTTGTCCCGTGTCCAGCGGTGCCCTGTTGTAGCAGTCGTCTGATACCTTCCGAACTCCTCTTTTCTTCACTCTACAACATTCAAAAATACAAAGATATCAACAGTATGTCATAGTATCCCTACTGAAAATAGTTTATTTTGGTTTATATTGCCTATAATGAACCACTGGAAATGACCTTAATATTAAACGTATAAATCTTAATGAATTGTAATTATTTTATTCATAATTTATTTAAATAAATTAATATTGGGTTGGCCTGGAACTCCGTTGCAAAACTAATGAAACCATTCCCGTCACTATCTGGTCACATTTTCGAACCAACACGAATTTCAGGTCCTTTTTTCCATTATTCGGTACACTCACGGGACTTGAAAGGATGTTGTATACAGAACAGTGTAAACTTTTGCGGAAAAAATTGCAGCGTTTTTTGTTTATCTACGAGCCTCTGGTATTACAACGCTTTGGTTGGTCTAAAAAAATATTCGGTGGACGAACGGATTTTGGTTTGTGATTTTAGTACAAGAACATCACATTGTTCAGGACATGACGAGTGGCGATGTGAACCAGCATTGTTTTCAGTCCTTCATTCCAATTACTGCACACTCCACACTCAAGGGTGGTAAGTTCCTCCAACAGATTTAGCAAGAATTGTCAGTAGGTTGATAATGAAAAAGAACCCAAGGCAAAAAGAACACAAGTTCCAGGATTTTCTCTTGCCGCAGAATTAGTTATTATCTTTGAATGTTTTCGCTCAACCAACATTATTTTTGACTTGAGCAACTTTATAAACTCACTCTCATCAGAATTCATTTCCTGGAGGTAGAGTATCTGCTATTCCGATTATTATAGAAGCTAATAATAGAATAGAATAGAAATACGTTTATTATTTTCATCTTGCATAAATATCCATAAGTATGCCCATAAACAATACAGCATGGCTGCATGCAGCCATCCGCCGGAGTTTGAGTGTATACAATAATAATTAGAAATAGTTTTAGGAAAATAAATACTTCAAAACCAAAATTCATACAAGAAAAATAAAAGAGACTCTTCTGGTCCAAATTTAGAAATTAAACTGCTGAACTAGATATGACCTGTACCTCTATGCAAGACGGTAGTATTGGGTCAGCCTGGGCCAGCCTATCCCACCATTGAGGATATGAAGTGCTTCCTCACGAGTGAGAATGGGATGTTCGAAGGCTTGAACCTGGAACTCTCTCAGAGCTGGGCAGATGCACAAAAACACTCCTCCCTTGTACTCAATCCGTATGGTTTGCCATTCAAATTTATGACTTCGGTCCTCAGTCTGAACAGCCACCGGGCAGCGTACAGGGGTATGTCAACCGGGTTGAAGAAACTGGCCACCCTTACATTAGGATCCAGCTCTCTGTACAGGGTGTAGTTGTCGGAATCCACAGCTCTCTGCCGAAAATACGCGCGTCTTTCGTCCCTGAAACCCTTGAGAAATCCGTCGGCTTCCAGGATAAGTTTTTTTGTGTCAAGTAGAGACAGCGAGTTTGGGAGATTATACTTTAAGGCCAAAGAGTTCCAGTGGTCCGCCCAATAAACTCCCGTCCTTATCACTTCGACAGCAACAATTCTCGGTAGACGGGATTCAGGCATTTTCGTGACTTTTGCCAAGTATTTAAAATGCAGTTGCAGGGTGAAGGCAGACAGAGTCTCAAGTTCTGTCTCCAAATAAATTAAGTAGCTGGGGGTCGACATAGGCAGGTGGAAGACTTTCTTGGCGAACATGAGCTGAACTGATTCCACAATTTTATATTCCAGGAATCCCCACACTTGTGCTGCATAGGTAAGTATTGCTCTGACCACGCCAAAGAAAACCTGCAGCTTGGCCCGTAGAGGGACCAATGTATTTGCTAGAACCCTGCCCCACACGTAATTTAAAGCAAATTTTGCCGACCTTGCTTTCCTCAGCAGATGTTTAGAGAAGGAGAGTCTCGGCGTAAGGGTAACTCCCAGACAGGTATACTCTGGCACTGTACTGACATCCTCCTGACTGAAGGTCCACTTTTCTGTTGCTCTTCGACGTCCGCCGTTTTGGAATATCATTATTTTGGATTTAGGGAAGTTGACACTGAGCCCCCACCTGTCACAGTAAGTCTTCAGTGCGTCTTAGAAGCTAATAATGAGTCGATACCACTATGTGCTGGAATTCGGTGTAGAAGCTTGTCTCAACGATCCGTGACCGTTATTTTCTTGAAGGATCACGATATTGATTGTTTTATTGATTACTAGTGTAATCCAGAAGGATTAATAGTAAGTTTGATATGTATACTTGTGCACCAAGATTAATGGTATCGAGCACCCCATAAACAGTAGTGTCCGCTCCCACTAAGTATCCCCTGCACACCTGGTACGATTAGGAGCCGTGTGTGATAAGTAAGTAGGTACATTTACCTTGTGAAAGCGTCGTGCTCTAGCCCATCGCCAAGAGGAGAGCGTAATAATATCTACTTATCTATTAGTGTTGACTTGGCCGCAATTACCGACACAGTTTATGTGTAACTAGGATTTTCGAGCTACCTCAACTTTCAAGAAAACGGTTGGGGAACGCCTTCGGAGGGAACTTGACAGTCCTGTTCTTTGTTGGTACGTACTCACGGCGGCCACGATTGCGAGTCTGTTGATCGTTATGAGAGCGGCACCGTGACCTCTCTGACCTCGACAGCTGCTCTGTGCCCGAGCTGCTTCACTCCTGACCTACTGTTGGTTGAAAAAGGTCTTTATTGTTGTTATTATTTTCCAACCCAGAAATTGAATTGATTTGGTTGTGTTTGAAAACGAGTGCAATAAGACCCTTCAAAGGTTCATCTTCACCAATCTGATTATTTCATGTGGTCGGATAAGTAAGAAAATTAACCCGAACAAACTCCCTTCGACTACAACTGACTTCCTGATCTCCAATCTCTACCGTAACTCTCGACATCACTTCAAAGAAGAAGCTGAACAAGTGATTCAGGGTGGATTAGGTCAAGAGGATTAGGGCTCACACAGCCCATGGCCATTTTACGTTCAGTGCGCGGTTTTACGCTCTATTTTACGTTTAGTGCGCGATAATACTACGGAAGAAACATCGTTGATACAATCAACATTAGCAGATATCATTTATTATCGCCTACGGTACGTCCCGGCACGGCGTGCGAAGGTCCTGCGTCGGCCACAGAACAAACCAGATACTGCGGGCTCCCGGCGTATTTGGTCATTTGTTCTTGTCTGTGACAATGATGACCAAAAACATCCATGAAATAGGCCGACGGAAGTAAAGTATTTAATGTCTTCGGGAGTTTAATTGGAAGAGTGGTCATTAAGACTTATCACTGACAGTGTTACTTCGACTCCAAAAATATATTGCTAGTTTTGTGTTTCTGTGAGTATAGCAATGCCAAGCTGTTGTGGTATGATTAAAAAGGGACATAGTTAAGGCACATCATCCCTTGATAATATAGTTTATAATAAAAATTGCGGACAAAGTTAAAAATAGACAAGGTACCTACCCATTTTGTTAGTTTATTGAGCTCAATAATATGCAGAACCCCAAAATCGAAATATAATTTATTCTTCCACAGCTGAGCTCATTGCCATATCGATGGCGCCAATGAGTGGATCTTTTCTACGCCAATCCCTGGAGGTGAATATCAATTGTATGAATGCGAAATGCAGGACCCGTTATCAACAAATGTTCAAACCAATTCCTAACAATCGATTACCTATTTTATCTACAATAATATTATGCGGCGCTTGAGGAAATGAAATGAATAATATTATTCATATATTATATATTTATATATTATATATTATATGGTGTGAGATATTTTATTTTGAGGTTCGGTCAGTGAAAACAATTTTTGGTTCCGACGTTTCGGCCGTTTATTCAGCCATCTTCAGGGAATTCTGTCGTACGGAATCAGGACATGGAGGTGATGCCCGGTTCATGAACAGCGCACAACAATTATATATTATAAATATATAGGTATTATAAATATATATAAATAGGTATTATAAATATATATTATATATTTATAATACCTGTGCAAAATGTATACTAGCCCACCTTTTAATGTCAACGATAAAGCAAACCAGTAAACTGATGTTTAGTACCTACACTACATGCAGATATATCGGTACATGGATATGTCTCATTTTCTCCCAGTAAAATATGTGTTTTGTGTCTCAAGTAAAAACCAGAATGCGTCATTACTAATTGCTTAGGATTGTTAACGAGAAATACGGCATAACTGCCTGTTGCTGTTTATCAATATCGCATTACTTTTTTTCGTGTATCAAAATTTCCATGTCCCCTAGCGGTAAGACATATCAATGTCAATAAATACAACTTAATGTTTTCTCTGTAAAGAGAAACATATGAAAACTTATATGAACCGATCTGATATGAATGCACCAGTAAAACATTAATAGTATACCTACCTAATTAAACCTAGCAAGACAAATTCTTTTGCGTTTTTGATTTCCCGGACTGAAGTTGGGAGCAATTTATTGAATGAAGACTTCGAAACTAGGAACCCGGTGGTCATTTCGAGCTGTGGATGGGTGAAAAGTTGTTCTCTTAGAATCTGTTTTATATCGTTCACCTCTATTAATCTTAAAAAGTTGAGAATGGTGGAGATTTTTGTGCAAGAACCTCGTGATATTATATAAATCTACGCACCTCCCAGACATACCAATAAATTCTGTTGGTACGTACCCTTCAAGTTGTAGACCCCACCAAAATGAAATAATCAATCTGAACCTTTGGAGAGATTGATGAAACAGATTTCGGGGGATGTAAGTATCATGTAGTACCGATTTATTCCTTTTCACGAGAGGCATAATCGCTAGTCAAATGAACTCAACCATTCAATTTGATCAATACACCACATGCCGGTGAACCACTCTGTGTGGTTCCATCGTATATTGAACAATCCACTTAATACTTTTAATTAAAGCCTGCATTTTTACTGAAACTCTGTAACGCAAACCCGTACATATTGCATGAATCCAATCTGAAACAAACGACTTCTCTAGAATTAAAAAAAAGGGGATCAGCATGTTTTATTGGTTCGCCTGAAAAAAGGTCGACAAGTCCTAATAGTATTGGTACAACCTGAGGGGGAAGTTGAGAGACAGGACAGTAAATAAAACGTCTCGTGGCTCGTTCAGTCAGTCGGGTCGCCGTTCAATAATATATCCCTTGTCGTGGCATTGACAAGTTTACAATTTCTTTGTGGCCAATTTCTCTCTTTTTTCTCGAAATTAATGTTTTCAAATCTACAAAAGTTGAAAGACTGTAGATTCAGCGACATTCCTACTCAGAAATCGAGAGAATGGCTGAAAATTATGAGCAATTCTAAAGGAATGGTTACCGCGAGTTATCCAAGATTCAATGTATAACAGAACCGTAACATAAGGAAGCTTTCGTGGGTCATATACTTGAATTCAGAAGAAGATGAATAAAATGGCAAAAGCTTCCACTGAAATTCCCCAATTAAGAATAAATTAAAAAGATGCTGATGTTAAATGTGGAAGTGGTAAATAAATGGGTAGCAAGTGCATGGCATATGCGATCAAAGGACTGTTGCTTTGGTGGCAAAGGCTAATAAATTAGCTGTTTCTTTCGTGTGGGTACACTTGATCTCGCGTATTGCCATCTTGCGAGCTTCAAAATGCAAGTATACATTATGCGATTAACATAATTTGTCGATCGCCGTTTTTCCGCTGTTACCCGCTCAATTACTTCAATTTCTTCCTTAAAAGTGCAGACCGGAATCCCTTAATGGGAAAATTTGATTGAGGGAGCTAAAACGGTTTTCTCGGGCATCTGTTCTTATTACAATCTAATTTGCAACAGGAAACTAAACCCGTTGATTATTTAGATTTTTCATCGCTCTATCCGGATGAAATTAGGTTTTACATTGAAGAGCGTTTGATGGTATGAAGGCTTTTTGTTCTAGGTAGAACAAAATAGAATCCGTTGCTGTTACTCAGCGTTGGGCATCAGTAAATGTTGACAATTGATTACGGATTAAGCCTAGGGCATAACTTGTCTTGATAATTATTATGAATTAATCCCGCTTTTGTAGATAATGAGATAATCCGAAAGACCGCACCTAAACAAGTTAAGACTATGTGATTCAAGACGCGATGAGTAATTACGAGAGTTTCAAGTTATTAAAATAGTCAGATCCCGACAATAGCGAGCGTGGTGAGAAACATCAAGCGCCCACGGTCCTACGATTTGTCTCTCTTATCTCGGAAACGGTTAACCCGTTTTTTTCTTCATAATGTTCTTCTGTGACAGGAAGTTTCGATAAATGCTCGTGTAAAACCAGTTTACTGCGCTGCTCAAGAAGACACCGAACAAAAACTCAGGCGTCATTAGGATCCTCTCGGAAGAGACGGATCTAAATGGGTTGTTGAAGACACGAGGCCGGGAATAAGCTTGAAGAAATTATAATTACGATTCGTCGCATAGGAAGTATCTGTAGGATTACTACAGATTATCGTCTTTCGTGATTGGTTCGATTGTCTATGGTGACTACCATATGCCGTCGATCATCTTCATAAATGTGCCCTTGTGTTAACTGCACGTGGATACCGCGGACCGTAATATTGCAGGTGTTCACCTGTTCGCGGCCGGTCTTTCAGTAGTGAGATCCTTATCATAATTATTCAAATTTCCGAGCGCAGCTGCACATTGGTCGGTCAATTGAGTTTCCTTTCTTTTCCAACTAATCGGTCGAAACAGATGACACAATCATTGAGGATCCTGAAAACGGCTCATGACTGGACTCGTGTCAATCAGGTAGTAATAAACTATTTCTTCGTTTGACATTGTGTCAATCCGCCCAAACGAGCGGGTGTGAATATCCAGTTCGCAAAACGAAGAAACCAGTACCTCAGTTACTAATTCCCCCCGCATTGCTGAAATCCAAGACTAGATCATGAAAGGGTTGTCATGCCAGCGCAGAAAGGTGAAATGTCGAGGTTGAACCATTTCATGACAACGAGAATGGAAGATACAATTGTTGAAAAGGACACTCAGGGATGATTCCTTGAGAACGAAAACATTGTACAATGGCATGTCCGCACCCAAAATTCTCAGTGAATCCCTCGTAATCCCCTGCGGGCATTATTACGTGTTGCATGCGATATCACCCTACATACCCACGTTCCGACTACCTCGCATCAAGGACTCTATGAATTCAAATCCTCCCAGCAACATTAACCAGAGCCACGCTCAACCGGCCTTCCTACACGTTGCGTCACTTGACCAAGTACGAGTAGGCGGCTTGTGCCCACTGGAGCATCCCCTTCCTCATAAGCAGAGGCTTCCGTAAGGTTCGTTACTGGGGAAGCCCCCATGAACCGTGAATGGAAGAAATTTTACTTTTCCACTCGGTTAGTCCTTTGGGAAGCTCACAGGGGGTTATAAATCTAGTGGTAAGGGGGCGTCTAGTGTTGTATAGTTGCATCACAAAAGTAGCTTTACATAGATTACCAGTAGCAAAGTGATAGCGTTCATATTATCAGCGTACTCCGGTGTAGAACTGAGACTCTTTGTGCCACGTCCTCCAACAATCTACCTCACGAATAGCGTTGAACCGCGATACGTCCGTCCAACACCGCAGTCCTAGTACAAAGATTTCCCGATTTATTTCAACTACATTACTGTACATTACTGTATGAAGCCTTCCGAATCAAAAGTTAAGTCCTACTCCATTTTTTCAAACACGATATTATTAAGTTATCTCCAGTTATAAGAAACCAAATTTCGTTTCAGGACCAAAATCCAACACTAACAGGGTCAAATGTAGCATTGAAGACCCCTTTTCAATATCAAACCCGGATAACAAATTCAATTATTTCAAAAATATCTCTAATCGCGAATGAAATATTAGGGTAGTTCGGTTGGAACAAATAACGGTTCATCCAATGAATGAAATCATGTTCAGTCAAAAATTCCCAATTTAGGACTATGGAAAGGGAAAAAAGTAAATAAAGATGACTTCAAAGTTCAAAAAAAAAGTCGTGGCGTGGTTAGCGCAAAATTCATAGGGTGGAATATGCCTCATTCTGAAACGTTGCCTGAAATTGCCCTGTGAATCATTTTATTGGAAGCAACTCTGGTACCTATAGACTCGGGAAAAATAGGTAAAATATAGGCCTCTCAAACTATTTTGATTTCAATAAAACTATAGTTTTATTATCAAAAATTATAATTTTGATTTCGTTACAGTCTACTAAACCAACTTAATCAAAATCTATCAAAACCAATTTAATACTCGAGTTATTCTCTAATTTCCCATCGGAGAGGGAAAAAGTATCGGATTGTAGAGAGGAAGCTCTCTTTCTGGGTCAGGTACCCTGAGACCGGTAAAACATGCAAGCCAATAAGGTCTTGGATGCGTCCGTTGTATTATTGCTCGTTCTGCAGATGCAGGGAATTACAATGGCGGTGTGCAATACAATGATTTCAATCAAATTGGCAAACCAAGGAAGGTACAATGCTGTTTCGTTGATTAGTCATTAGCCATTTGGTATGGGACCGATCTTGTTTCATCTAGAGCTTGATATTGAACGTTAATCTACATATACGATTAGATGGGCTGACTAATCAAGAGGAGGTATGAAAAGATCCCTTGCTCCATGAACAGGTGTACTTGTTGGCGAATACCGAAAGCGCCTACTTCGATATGTAGAAGGATGCATACAAATGAATGAGCTATTTAGTCCATGACCCGTACACAAAGCCAAAAGTGAAAGAGGCGCACGTATAAACTTACACGTAGTATTGATAAACTATATTGACAACATATAAACAATCTATGAGTGAGGAACTGATAAACTGAAAAAATTGAACGTTTAAATTGCCCCTTGATAGGCTTCAATATCCATACTCCAATTCATAATAACGTTGAATTCAGAAATCGGATGATCCAAAGCTTTAATGGATTTTCTCCTCAGTGCCACGAACGGTAAATATGGGGCGGAGATTGTGGTAGAAATACGATTTCCTTCCCTCCACCTCATTCCTTGACACCAATTAGAACACATTAAAAGTAAACAGAAAAAAAATTGACAAGGTAAGGGTAGCCGGTCGCAATTCTTACAGACCGTCGCGTAACTAGTAACAGTCAACTGACGGTTTTTAATTAGACGTCACAGAAAAGATCGTTAAATACGTAAAATGATAAAATAATGTTTATCATAGGAACTTCCAGAATCTCATGTAGCATTTCCATAGAGGAATAAACATAATTTTGTTATGGTGAATTTATTTAAACTTTTTAGCAATGGGGGTTGTTTGACGATTCACAATCATGTTGCGTACTACTTCATAATATTAAGAAAGGAACTTGAAGGCCAATACTGATCCATACTGTAAATATGGAGAAAACCTCCATCAAATATCAGAACTGACGACACAAAAACGCACTGCCAGTCGAGGGCTCAATTAGTGCTCAAACTTGAAACAGTGTCCATAGCGATTAGTAGGAAAGGCAGATCGGGAATATAGGAAACTTTCGGGAATATAGGACACCCGTATCGTAACTCTCGTCCCCACTGAACTTCAGGTATTTGTCCTCTTCGAAAGAAAGCCGATTAAGTAGTTGAATTTCTCTACTAACGAAAAGGTGTGATAAAATTAAGCTTTTCATTCAATAAATACATTCAAACGAAATTGTAGGGAAAGAAATTAAATAGTTTCATTCCATTCTGCAAAACCGATTCCACTCAAAGCACCATAAGTAGGCCTAGCCCGAGTTGTCAAAGAAATTGGACATCTTGGACCTATGCAACCTACTTTTCTAACGATTTAGCCGAAGAGATCATGAGTTGAACTATGACCGAACAAGAAAATGTTTAGAGAATTATCCGATTCATCATCCAAATGTTATTGGGTTCATAAGTACAACGAGTACCAAAACGTTTTAAGAAAAACATTTGTGAGCGCATACACAGGTGATAGAGTTCAAATAATAAACCATAATGAATTTAAAAAGTCCACAGTCATGTAACATGGCTATAAGAGCGAATTTTTGAAGAAATAACTGGTTTTATGTAAAACGTCTCCATTTTACTGGTTTTATAAAATATTTTGACTCCTTTTTTTGCCGAGTAACACCTCAATTTATGAATTTGTGAACGCTGAACACGATGCTGAAGTCAAAATTGCGATATCTCATTCCGTTATCAGATTAGAGCAAATGAACCGTGAAGAACATCTCAAGACTTGGTATCAACCACGTTTTACTTAGTATCAACCACGTTTTTTCACCTTCAAAATGCTCCAGTTTGAGAATGTAATAAGATATCACAAATCTAACTTCACCAACGTGTTCAGCGTAAAAAAAAAAAACTTTAAAATGAGGCGCCACTTGTCAGACTGTTCCATATTTGGAATTTATGGCTAATTTTTCCTCCCTTAAAACTCCCCTAAGCCCCCCTTATGATGAGCCTGATTCTGCCTATCTACAAACTTAGCCTTTCGATTTCCAAGACGCGTTTTTTTGTGTGCACATTTGAACTTTTCATCACAATTCTATCTACATGATTTTTGGTGTCTTTTGCCAGGGAATTCAGAGTGGTCTGATACGGATTTTGGTATACAAATCTTTCAAAAATACGAGTTTTACAATTTTCGGACCGAGAACAATAGCTTCCTTTTCTTCGAAAATTCGGTAAAAGGCGGCGACTCCAGCAGTCTACTTGCTGAATCGAATAACCCATCGAATACCTCGAACTCGTTATTCCTACACACGTTTTGTATAATTTTCATGTCATGGTTTTCTTCAGTTCTGTCGCGCAGTTTTCGGTCACCTCACGACCGGGGCGAGGGATATATGAGTGGAACGGAAATGGTTTCTCGACCCGTTGGAGCGAGCGAAATGGTCGGAAGAAAGTACATACGTCTATCGTCCATCCGTTTCGTAACCTTAGGGTAGCTGTGGTCGTGAGCACGCTCCACCAGCAAGTCCCAGCTGCGGACACACGAGGGGCGAATGAAGACGTTTCGAGCCTATCATTCGGTACTTGACTACCATAAAACGGCTTCAATCGATTTGCTTGAAGGAGTCGAGGAGCAAAACGCGGAGGGTCGCGGGGCAATTACGCTGTTCATCACTGTATTATGACATCCGAGAGGGCAAGTGATGGACGTTGTTGCGTTTTCAACGACTTTCCGTGACACTCGACCGTTGAATAAAGAGCATGAGAAATTAGATTGTATTTATTTAAGAGCTTCAGTATCGCACGAACAACATTATCTTCAATCTGGTATATTTTGTGTGAGGTGTCAGGTAGAACATAACGGAAATTCAAATTAATATCTCAATCTCCATTGTCAAAGCATCTCCAATAAAAATTCTCGACATGAAGAACATAACAACACCATCACACTCAATCACATATGGATCACATTGGATCATATTTTCGAAAATACAACTTCGTGTTTGACCAGGAGGAAAAAAAACCATCTCCCCACCCCATTTTCTCAAAATTTATTACTTTACATGTCAATACTTGATCCTCAGAATCCTAATTTTGGACCATATTTTCGATAGTACAACTTCGTGTTACACCAAGAGAAAAAAAACCCGCTCCCCACCCCATTTTCTCAAAATTTATTAGTTTACATTTTAATAATTGAATACTTTGACACCCAGAATCCAAAAATCGTTAATCCATTAATTGATTATTAATGAACAAATTCTCTACATGAAGAAAATAACAACACCTTCATACTCAATTACAAAACTAGTGATTGAGTACAGGGGATATTTTATTTTATTTTTTTCATGGTCGAACACGAAGTTGTATGATCGAAAATATGATCTAAAATTACATTTCAATACTTAATACTCAGAATCCAAAAATAATTAATTCGAACGTCTGCTGTGTACACGGTCTTCTACATAGCCTCACTAAATGTATTTAAAACATTTCAATTATCAATACATATCAAAACAGTACATAACACTACATCTAAATAGTACATATCAACACAACACTCAATATCATTCATTAATGAGGTTGAGCAGGTAGCGTGACACACTTGTTCACAGCTGTAAGCTCCTACTGGAAAGATTGCCATTTTAATCATTCGCTTTTGAAAACTCATGGCCAATTTATATTAATAAATTTAAATAAATATGATGATTCAGTATCATGGGATTGCAGAAATGTTTTGTAGATGTTCTTGAATGATTTAGGGTCTCTCATTAATAACATCCAAAGTAATTAGTTGGGAATGAAATGCCATCACTGAACTCATTCGAAGCTCACAAATCTCCACATTCAAATGGCGGAACAGGTTACGGATACACCTACAAATTAGTTTGGAGTCGAAGTCACTGAATGTTTTGTAAACAGTTGCGTGCTGACTGTGAGAACGTGATGATAATGAATCAACTGCGGGAGAACGGAAGTGAGAAATACCTGACAGAAACCAATTGGTTCAGAAGTATCGATCAAAATCCCGCCTACTCGTCCTATTTCCGGAGTCAAATGAGCGGTGAGAGCTTCCTCTCCAGCTGGTTACTGGGGCATACGAGGGTATTTCGGGCTACGACGCTACTTTATTTACTTGAAACCCGCTCAATCGGACCGTCGCGGTCATTCGGATGGAAAGGAAGGCCCGGGCGTTTCGTTAATATGATTCCGAAAGGGCAGGAAGTACCCACCTGTGGACAAACACTGGTGCTAATGACCTGATGGGGGGAGGTGTCACAAAAAAAGTTTTATCTTGGGTTGAATCGCCAAGTCCAATTTGTCTCGGCTTTTCGGACCCGCAGGTCCGTCCATATCCGCCAAATCAAAACCAGAGACAACAATTATTAGTCACGAATTTTTGAGCCATTCGAAAATTTGCATTGAGACTTCTAAATTTTTTGTTCAACGTATTATTCTCACCACCAAGTCAATATCTGAACCAAAACAACATTTTTCACATTTCAGGCGAAAAATAAAAACATCAAAACCTTTTTAATTCCGCTAAAAACAAAATTCACTTTTGTACCGTTACCATTATAACAGTGTAAGTGTTTTGTTACTTATTTCTAAAGTGCTCGAATTTCCGAAAATGTTTTCTAGGTATTTGCGTATTTATGTAAGTATGCGTCATTCCAGACGATAACGCTCGATAGAATCGAGACAAAAAGTTCAAATTTGCACAAAAATCTGTCTTGGCAATGAAAAAGCCAGGTTTGTAGATGGGCACAATCGGGGGAATAAATTCCAAAAATGAAACAGTCTGACAACTTACACCTCGTTCCAAATATATATATATATATATTTTTTAACGCTGAACACGATGGTGAAGTCGAAATTGCGATATCTTACTCCGTTCCTAAACCGGAGCACTGTGAAGATGAAGAAACGACGTTGTTACTTGAGATGTTCTTCACGATTCATCTGCTCTAATATGCTATCGGAATGAGTTATCGCAATTCTGACTTCACCAACGTGTTCAGCGTCGAATACTCTATAAACTAAGGTGTTACTCGGCAAAAAAGAAAACAAAATTTGTTAAAAACCAGTTATTTCTTCGAAAATTCGCTCTTATAGCCATTTTGCAGGGTTTTTTCTCTCCTCCAACACTGGATTGGTTTATAAACTCGATAAGATAGCAACGAAGAAATACTTTTATACGGTCACAGTATTAGGTGTTTAGTAGCAGTATGTATGAAGAGCATAAACGGGCACCCTCATCTTTGTATTCCAAAACTATACCAAAACACCGCAATATTAACGTAACATAACATATTAGCTGTATTGTTTCAGAAGGGAAATTAAATAATCCGTAGATGGAGGTTGCGTGAAGTCAGACAGGTCGTAGGAGCACGAGGAACAAGCACCATTTGGTTATTTCAGACGACATACGTTTCAATATAGAAAACTTACGTCATTGAACCCCACGTTTCGATATCGATTTCTAAAACCCCCACATACTACTCCATACTAAGATAAGAGGCTAAGATATATTATGGATAAATTAACACCACTACATTAACTGATGAAACGAAACACTCAAGGAAATTGAAAACGGACGCAGATGAAAAGTTGGGTGACGGAGTTACCGCTTTGTGAACAGGCACGGAAGTTTTAAACAATACCTGCTACAATCTTGAATATCCTCATCTAATACTGAAATTGAACGCACCGTATTTTACGTTATTATTCCAATTACTTTGTTCAGTGCAGGGACTTAGATGGATATTAAAGTCAGTATGTACTGTACAGTGAGCTACATGGGAGAGCGGTCTAAACAGAAAGCCGGCAATAAACTGCTGTGAAAATGTTTGAGCTATAAGCTTGCCAAAAAAACATTGTATGTATTTCGATAGTGATAATATTTTATTCTAGTTTCTCCGGTGGATTTTTCAGAACAAAAAATTGAATTAGTTGGGAATCATTATCTTGGCAAAGCGAGATTTTTTATTTTACCAAGAAACTGGGAACCAAAATGTGAGTGAGTTTCCTGTATTCGGTTGATGTCACCTTAATTGAACACGCACCACGAACCATTAGGGGAAAATTATGTCCCTGACTTTATTCGTTGTGACTCCACCGTTAGTAGATACGGACTCTATCAACGGCCGCTATGGATTCAGGAAACATTAGTAACTTCATCTTCAAACTCTTTGTACGTGTGGATGTGAAATCGATTAAATAGTCGATAGGAGGACTGGAATATTGAAAATCATTGAAATCCGGACACCTCACCGATGACTGTCGCTAAGGAGTTCCCCAAGGTTGGAGAGAACCGTTCAACATATGAAAATACCCGGAATGCTCTCTGGTGATTCACTTGCTCCACGAGTCAACAAATCTCGACTTGGTTCTGCAGTAACGATAATTTAGTTGAGTTTATAGTTGATATAGAAAACAATTGATTCAAAGCTCTTCTCATATTGTGTTGGTCAAAATAAAATCATCGAATTTCCGTAATAACCCGAAGTACTGGGGGACGCCTTAGTACACAGCGAAGTCTTTTCCAAATCGCTATTTCCAGCTTTCATCGCGATTTTGTCACTCATGTATTTGTAGGTCTTCTGTATAACCCAAGGCAAGAATAACAAGCTTTTGTTGCGAAGCTTAACGAGGGACGTCTTAAGGATCCACACTGCTACTATATTGACAATAGTTATAATTTATGTTGGCAATAAAAATGACCACATTCGGAGATAAACTCTTCCGGTCTGGTATTGATTGATTTTTAATTCAGTGATCCGAAAATACCTCCTCATAAATCCACATTGAGCTCGAAGAATTACGGTGTAATTATTCACCCGCGAATGAAATTTGAAATTGAGGGATTCCGGCGTGATCTCCTCGGGATATTTTTCTCGGGGTTATTTATGTTTCATTGCCCTACGTTCGTGACGTCTGGGAGAGCTTCGAAGCTTCGCCGTATTTCATGGCCCTTACTCAAATTCATACAGAATTCACTTCCATCGACCCAGAGGCTACCAAAAATACACAAGTAGGTTGGGGAAGCAACACGTAACCCCGAATTCCTCCTATCTGAGAGAGAATTATTCTTTCAGTTGTGGGGCATGAGGGAATTTTCGAAAAAGCACTTGTTTTTTTAATGTCCGTTCATAACAAATTGAAGATGAAGATCACTGAACATCGCTCAATTCCATTATGTAACAGGATAAAAAAAACTTCTTGCCAGCACGTACCAGTGGAAATTTTGTACACCAAAACTTAATGTTGAAGAATTATTTTGGGCGAATTCTAGTGTGATCTGAGCATGTCCCCAATCAGAAATGGGGATTGAAACATAATGTCTAGCGGGTAATCCAGCGGAAAGGTCCAACATTACCGGTCTGGTGAACACTTCCTCATCAACGCACTATTCTCAATTAGACAACTTAAAGTATTTAATCATTTAACCATCTCCTTAAATATATCGTACAAAACTGAAAGATTCACGTATGTTATTGTCCGCTGCGAATAATTCTCCTCGGGGTTTATGTCAGAGCCCCTTATATAAACATTTTATAGTCAATGGTATGGATATCGATAATCGTGTTTAATATGCGTACCAATATCCATACCACCGACTTTATTATACATGATGAAATATAATGAATTTGGTAAAAACAACAAAAGTAGAGATAGGAAGGAAAATACTTCGTTAATAGCAGTTGTTTGAATCATAAGAGTTTGGCAGAAGGAAAAGCGAAACCCGTTTAAAAGTACGTTATCGTAGTAGTTCGCATTACAATCTCTCAAAGTTCGCATGACTATTGCTTTACTCAGTTTAATGGAAATTATTTGCATTAATGTGAGAGTCATCCGGATTTTGGAAGGCTGTAGGACAATCTGCTATGAATAGATTTGAACTTTTCTGTAGGCCAAACCACGAGTAAAGTGATTTCTGCAACTGTTAATAACTGGAAAATGTACGAATTTCATTCCTTTGTTGTTGTTGATTTTACCTAACTGATTGAATTGATTTTTATTGAATTTCAGTGGTAGGGATAAGGAAGAAATATTTCGTTGTTCACACGGGTGACTGATGCTGGATATAAGGGTATGCGACGTGGAGGATTCCCATGACCTGTATGAATAGAAATTGGCCGATTTGTACTCACGTTTTATGGAAATGATTTGCATTAATACACTGTAGAAGTCATGCGAATTTTGGGAGATTTCAACAGGACCTACTACTATACTGTGAACTTTTCGGTTTGACAAACTACCTACTAGTATTTTGATTCAAACAATTGTGAATTTCATTCCATTAATTTTTTCATTGTACCCAATTGGTATTGCAGTTATTTTATATTGAATTTAGGGATATGATTATGGAGGAAATAATGATGTTGAGGGATGTCGAGGGTCGGCCAAATGAAAATTGATTTATGTGCCAACGTTTCGAAGAATATATTTCTTCATCTTCAGGGCAGTTTTTTAATGGAGTTAGACTCCAACATCCCTCAACATCATTCTTACTGACGGTCAAAATAAATCACACACACTCATTATGGCGGAGGAAATAATATTCAAAATCTTATTTGAACAGTGAATTGAAAATATTACTTATTTGATTGTTCACCAGTGCAGTTATACAATGTCATGCTGGATGTAAGAGTATGTGATTTAGAGAATTCATAGGACGATCATGAATAGAAATTTGCAGATTTCGAGCCGGTGTAATAAAATTCATGAAATTGTCGTATGGGATATTTTGTCGTTTTAGTGAATTTTCGAAGAAAATGTAGTATTGTTCTCGGTCCAAAATTTTTAGAACTCGAATTTTCAAAAACTATTCATACCAAAATCCGTTTCAGACCATCCCGAATCCACTGCCGAAAGACACCAAAAACTATATGAATATATATAATATAATAAATAAATATATAATTTGAAGTCTTTATCTCAATTCTATCGGGTATGTATGTATGTATGTGTAACTCCCGATAGAATTGAGATAAAGAGTTCAAATTTGCACAAAAAATCCGTCTTGGCAATCGACAGGCTAAGTTCGTAGATGGACATAATCGGACCATTCTAAGGGGAGGTTTTGGGGAGTTTTAGGGGGGGGGGGGATGTTCATAAATTCCTAAAATGGAACATTCTGACGAGTGACACCTCATTTTAAAGGTTTTTTATACTGAACACGATGGTGAAATCAGAATTGCGATATCATTCCGTTTTCAAACTGGAGTACTTTGAAGATGAAGAAACGTGGTTGATACTTTAGATATTCTTCATGGACATCATGTTCTTTAATGGAGACATTTTACATTAAACCAATTATTTCTTCGAAAATTCGCTCTTATAGCCATGCTGCATGACTGTGGATTTTTCAAATTTTTGGGAAAAAATCGTACTCACTCGTCACGTGATATGGTGTAGTTCTGTGAACGGACACCGGTGGTGAACTTCATAATGACGCCGCACAACACCGTTTTGGCTGCCACAGAAATCAGTTGTGGACGACTCAACGAGAGCTCACGAGAGACACGACCGGAGCCGAAGCTGAGACGGGACTGACGGAAAGGGCTCGAACGGCGGAGGGTGAAGCCGACTGCAACGCTCGGGGAGTGCAGGGGGGCAAGGCCCCCCCTCTCCGATCCCTAACCCGCGTTACTTTACCCCTCTCAATGAGTTGGTTCCATCTGTTTACCCCGAGCACTGATTACGTACATGCACCCCGCGGATACAATAGGGAACGGACCGGCTGACGAGGGGTGTCGTTTCTCCGGTATAGTTGACCATTGTAATTTTCACGCCTGATAATTTCGCGGTCACTCGAGGGATCACAAAGCTAAATTGTGGGAGGGGGGGAGGGGAGGACCAGAGAAACGTAATATATGAATACGAATCATCAATCCTATAAGTAGGTATTAGTCAACCACCTTAATAACCCCACAGTAAATGTAGAGGCCAAAACTTTGATGAATACTCATGATCTACTTGAGACCCTTGAAGGCTTTACCTACTACAATGACCTCAGTAATGACGCCTGACAACAAAACGATGAGTGTTATCATCTTGGTTTCATAAACCATTGAAAAACAATGCGGTTTTGTACATCTTATTTCTCTGTATTAATTTAATGATACTAACTAACACCCTTTCCATGAGTTGTTCGACTGTTTTGATTGAGGCTATTCCTGAAAACGCCCAGAATGACAGTTCTCGAGTTATAGCCAAGTCATTACTAAATCACTATTCATTGATGTGTACTAGGGAATTCAGATTATTATTTCGTCATGGATATCTTTTTTGTTCGATGAATGATTTGTTCGTAACTCCTCGTTATTAATATTAGGGAAGTTGAAAAAATCTTAATCAATTTTAACGGAAGTTGTACGGGTAAAATACAAATTTAAGCTAATTTGCAGCCTTAACGCCATAGGCCGAAATGGCCGTGGAAACTTCTGGATTATCTTGTTCCCGTTTCCTCTTAACGGTCACCCTACTCAAAACAGTACCTATGTTTCCTTACTGTAGCAGATGTCACTACGAACGAAAATATGAGACGGTACAATTTCGTCGTTATCTTGCAAAAGCTTCTTATTCGTGTAAAGGTTGGTGCTGCGACCTTGTGACTGGAAGTACACTTAACAATAGACGTATCCAAATATGACAATATGAGATTGGAAGTGCTGGGATTGGAGGGTTCTCTTCGTAATAGTTGACAATGCATTAGGAATGTTGATTGAGCATGGAATGATGAAGTGAAGATTTAATTTTAGCTTGAGCTGATAGGGTTTATTTGCAAGAACTTGAATTCAGCTTGTTATAATCACTGATACCTTCAGAATGGAAATTTCCCTCAACTTGCGGTCCAGATATCAAAAAGTATAATTTATCATGACCATGTCCCCTTATCATAGATAGCTTCAACGAGAATGTGCGATCCGCCAAAGGTGTAAATCTGTCACCCCGGTGAGTAAGTGGTCAAGTCCTATGTAATTACATAGGACTTGACCACTCATTCACCGGAGTGACAGAAATATAATAAATACCTCACGTTCTATGTGTCTAATAACTTTTGAATTAACTGGTGGCCATCGCTCAATGGTGTTTAATTGAAGCACATGCCATATTGGTAAGTCGGAACTTGTTAGTAGTTGCAAAATAGTTGTAATTTCGAAGCAAAAGAATGCAAGAATTATTATTGAAATCGCCGTTCTGGGATGGGGTATACCAGTAGCCTGTTATAACAGTAGCCCCAACAGTAGCACACGACAAGTCCATAGCCTTCTTTATCCGTGAGCTACAAGTTTGATGAGCGATCTCATGGCTTTATATAAGAGCTGACCTTGTGGCTCAACGTTTAGAGCATAAAACTAAATTTTGAGTCGCATAGCATGCAATGAAACACCATCACCACGTTATTATCCGTGGAACCCCATTAGTGGAAAGGCCTCTGGATCTTCCCGTCTTCCGTTCACACCTCAACGTATTTATGGTGATCGAATTCCGCTGAATCGCTCTAAATTGAATCCTACGTGACTTGGTAGTTGAGCGCGGGCCGGACAACTGAAGGGCGTAAGTCACTGATCGGATCGCCTTGCTTTCGCCCGATTCCGCGGCCTTGCCGAAAACCTGATTTTCCGGCCTGTTCCAAAGTTTAATCGAACACCAACAACAGGCGTGTATTTTTCGGTCAATCAAGAGAGTTCTTTTCCTTCACGGTTGGTGGAGGTTTTGCTTGAGAGAGTGAGTAATTCCGATAATTCCAGTGCCCTAGCAAAATACCAACTAAACGCAGAACTTGTAGATGGATTCCGTTTGGTGTATATAAGTATAAATACTTCTTATACACATGGTATCGATCTATATGTATATAATTATGAAAAGAATTACTCTGTAATGTGAAATCCCAAACTAACCGTGTGATTTTTGTATGAATAAGTTTTTATTAGTATTTGAGTAATAAAAACGTCTCACCATGGCGCCAAGGGGAGATTTCGAAAAGGGTACAGTGCTTTCGAAGAGGTCAGGACATCCCTTTAGTTGGAAGGAAAATGGCGGGAGGGGAAAGTGGATATCATAACTTTTTCCGGCTACTGTGGACTGATATTTGCGAGGCCTGATTTTTAGGGATTAACAGGGCGTGTTTTTTGGGGATAACATCTATTTGTTGTTGAAGTTTAAAAGACCTAAATAATTTCTTAATTAAAAAAGAATAAATAATTTCTTAATTATTAAGCAAATTAATAAAATTATAAATAATTATTTATTAATACATTTACAAATTATTTATGTATTTATTAATAGTGTTATAATTAATAAAATAAATAAATAAAGCAAGAATAAAGGAGAGGCCTAACTAACAGGAAAAACCCATGGTAAGGGTGAAGAACTGAGTTTTTGAAGTTATATAACACGGCTCCCTTTAATCCTAGCGACTTGAATCTTCTAAAAGGCACTTGCTAAAGTTGAAACGAAGCTTTGTGCAAAATTTCAAGTCAATAGGTGGAGGTGGAGATGCTGTAGCCTTGACCGTCTGAATTTTGAGGAAAAACGTGGTAAAGAGTTTTTGAAGTTATATAACTTGGCTCCCTTTGGACCAAGCGGCTTGAAATTTTCAGAGCTTTCTGTTATCCATACCAAGAAGAGCCACCCCAAATTTCATGTTGATCGGTCAAATAGGAGTCGAGATATGGATACCTGGAAAACGCGCTTCGTGGCGTCCCGCTACCGCGTTCCGAGATAAATGATCTACACAGCTTTCCAATGTTTGCCTAGGTTTCACCTGGAAGATAATTAATTAAATTGCTCATCAATATTGAATATAGCGTCGCTCGTGTAAATATTCAAGGACTCGAAATTAGGAACGCGCGTGATCAAACCGTATAAACGCTTTTTTCTATTACGATCGCGAATGATTTCTTCTGATAGCTAAACACATGCCGATTAGTGTTAGCAAGGTTTGTTTACACGTCTGCCTCAATGTTATCGGATGCGATGAGAAGATGAGCCGGAAATCGGAAAATCCGTTCAATTCGTCTTTCAATTGTTTATTTACCCCTCAGGAGCTGAGTTTCTTATGTTGTTTAGCCCACAGAGCCATTTGATCTTGTGACGCAAAGGCTCGAGCGTCATCAGTAATGGCGCATCGAATCAAGGCAGTACACTACACCTGACAATCCAACCTACCCAATGCCAATGCCATTCATCCTACAATTCAAACAAGAACTCTCGATCCTCCTAAAAAATAAAAAAGAATAAATAAAAATGCTTGATTGTTGGCGTTAGATTTGACGTGATTAGGTCCCAATTTAGTGTCTTCTTCTTCTTCTTGGAGTGCCGTATCCGAATTCGGACGTTGGCGACCTCTCACATATAATCCTGTGATGCACGTCTTCACAAGTTATATGAAGTTCATTTAAAATAATAGAAATAGTGTCTTCTATTTCTATTATTTTAAATGAACTTCATTCTGAAAGGTCGCTTTTAGTAAATTAGGGATTGCAATTAATGGTTATTGAAACACAAATTATCAAAGAATTACGTAAAAATAAACACGTTTTCCACGTTTCTTTCACATCGGTTTATTATCTTCAGAACAGATCACACCCTTCTGTCTAGAGCACTGCACTGTGTACAATTACCTTATGAGACCTGTAACTATACGGACTAAGTTGAGAAATGGGCTAAAATATTTTATCAAACAGGTGACAAAAAAACTTTTCATAACCCTAGGTCAAGGGGAAGGGGTTCAAAACAAATTTTGAAATTTTGAAAATTTCAATACTCGAAAAATTCTCAGCAAACGGTATGTTTTTTATTTCATATTTAGATAGAGTTTGTTCCGTAGCATTTTTTAAGACCATCCCCAGCTTTGTACGACCAGCCGTTCGTTCACAATGACGGCTAAAAGGTTGAGCCTGTCAACACGATCGTGAATCAAACGGTTGAAATACAGGTCAATTTTCATACTAACGAGCTGTTTGGAACATCATAATATGATGTTCGAAACAGCTCGTTATGGTTTTAGTGATGTCGAGTTTTATGTTCTGAGGTACGTTTCGTGCTACGGAAATGAAGGTAATTTCGAATGTTTGTTGGTAGGTACCTCTTTTATAGAAAAATGAAGGCGCGGAATTCCAGAGGCTTATTAAAACCCGATCACCTAGCCAGCCAGCCCTCTGACGTCATAGGCTCTTACGGCATAGGCTGTGACGTACTATTTGGCCTCCTGCCAGCTGTCTGACGCCATACGCTCGTGCGTCATAGGCTCTAACGTACTAGTTGGCATCCGGCCAGCTGTCTGACGCCATACGCTCGTGCGTCATAGGCTCTAACGTACTAGTTGGCATCCGGCCAGCCGTCTGACGTCATAGGCTCTTACGGCATAGGCTTTGACGTACAAGTTGACCTCCTGCCAGCCATCTGACGTCATACGCTCGTGCGTCATAGGTGCGTCTGACGTAGTGGCCCGCCTGTCGCTTGTGTTCTGACGTGATCTGAGGGAAAGGGTGAATCAAGGAAACAAATTTTTCCCGTTTCAGTTTATGTGCCAAAGCAAAGACATGAAAATGTCAAAAGAATCTCAACTCCATCCTGTTGTTGATACAGTCGAGAATTAAATGCTTGCATACGAGACTGCAACACATTGGGACATTTTATGTCTTTAAAGAAGTGATTCAAGAACCTTCGAACAATGCTACATCACCTACCCCAGTAGCGTAGTTGTTATACTTAATTGTAGGGTTCATCATAAATTATGAAGCTTGCATTCATATAGACAATATAAATTATTGAGAATGATCACCTGTGTGTAAACAATTATTTAAACAATCACGCTCATACCGCAGCTTGTCGGCCACACACTCCGCAGTGGTTAACGTAATATGGTTAGGTAAATCGAGAGCTATCCAACGAGTGGTGAACGATTTTTGTACGATGATAACTGGCGAAGATAAAGTTCCGTAGCAACGAATCGGTTGTAAGCGAAAATCATCAGAAATTTTCGTGACGATTTCGTGTGACGCTTTTGTGTAACGTTTTTCGAGTTATGTGCCAGAGTAAAGACATAAAATGTCAATAAGTGAGGGGGGTAACTAGTTCAGAATTTTTTTTAAAATTATTTATTTGTGGTACAACCGTATTACAACATCTAGCAATTGCTACGTTAACGTTATTCGAATATGTTAGAGCGTTTTTTGTGAGTCTTGACAAGGTCCATTGGTTTGGTCCTCCTCAGTCTCCGTATGTCTCCGCTGTTGTCCAGTAGGCTCAATACTTCAACGTTTGGAGATCAGCCCTTCGTACGAGTAGGTATGTATCAATGTGCCTCGACAATACACCGCAGGACTTGGTTTTGAACCGTTTGCGTAGGTTGTATAATGTTATTGCTTTTCTTTGTGCATCCCCACAATTGGTACCCGTAAGTCCAGATTGGTTTGATTACTTGCTGGTATTGAAGCAACTTATTGTAGGTTGATAGCTCAGAGTGTTTTCCTATCAACCAGTACATTTTCCTGTATCTTAAATTGAGCTCGTCCTTCTTTTTCTTAACGTGGGATTTCCAAATCAGCTTACAGTCGAAAGACATAAGGTATTGTTTGCGAGGTGATCTTAAACGAGATTACGTCTGTCTTCAGATTCGTGAAGTTTAATGGGTAGATTTCGTTTCATTCAACTTCATCCTCCATTGCTTCGTCCAGCTTAAGACATTGTTGACATCAGATTGTAGTTTACTGGTGGCTTCTACTGCGGAGTTTCTAACTGCAAGAATAGCAGTGCAAATGTTGCAGTAAGTGTGTCCACTGGTTGTGGTAGGTCTCTTGAGTACAGTAAACACAGTATGGGGCCAAAGACACTGCCATGTGGAACTCCCGCGTTCAATTTCCTCAGTTGAGAATACTCATCATTGTATTTTAATCTGAATAATCCATCTGCGAGGTATGACTTCAGAATTTGGAAGAATTGGGTCGGAAGATCCCTTTGCAGTTTTGTGAGTTATCCTTGATGCCATACTTTATCAAATGTTTGCGGGACGTTTATCTTGAAACGTAAACCCTCAAATTTTAAGGGGGGTTAAATTTTTTTTCCTTGGTTGATTCCAATTATTTTGTGTTTCCCTTGAAGTTGGTACAAGGAGAAATTTCTAGTATTGAAAAATTGAATTGAGCATTAAGCTTTCAACTGCTGGTGTATTTACCTCATGTTATAAATTCGTTATTCTTGAATAATGTATTCGTGTAGATGAATAATGTGACGTAGTGTTTGTGGCTGAAAATAACTGTGACTGTCGTTCCTATTTTTCCGAGGATCAATAAAGCTTTCAGAAAAGTACCAACTATTTAAAGAACTATGAGAGAAAAACTTCCGAAAGTAAATAAAGTTACGGGCAAATAGAAATGGAATAATAAATGGAAGATGGTCAACCTAAATAAATATCTTCACCCCCCGGACTCCACCTTGATACAAGACTTATAAAGTATATCTACTAAAAGGGTGGAAAGCTTCTTAGCGCAGAAAGGGTTGATGGCACAAAAATCCTCTTAGGCGCACCTACCTATAATGAGCTTTACGACTTCAGCTCAGTATATTGAACTGTCGTCGAGTCTAATAATATTATAATTGGTAGAAATGACGCTTGAAAGTGAATTTGCGAATATCATGAACATACCATTGTTATTACAATATTAGCCCTGTTGCTGGTTAGTTGATCAGGGAATTCCAATGTCAAGTAAACCCAAACCTTCAAGTCTTACATGCGAAGTGGTTCGATGCGCTGCATTATTGTAACATGTGGGTATATCTGTTCGGGTTATTATTGAGGATGTCAACCGTTTAAGTAGTTCAATACGAGCTCTTGAAAAGTTCTAATTACCCTTTCCAAATTACCCTTTCTAATTACCCTTACCAAACCAGAGGGGTGGGGAGAGTGAAAGTAGCTAACTATACCATCATCATCCGTCGGCCAAAACTTAACCCTTATCCTGGCAAGGTGCACTACAGTACACCTTTACTTTAGACAGTATTAAAAAGTCCTAGCTGGATTTATAACCTCCAAACCAGTGTTACCCTCTCTGGAGAATTCCTACTGATGTGTTGGTAACAATGTTGCGGCAAGAAACGTGGGAGAATATACATTTTATCAGAGGTATAAGTGCAAGGGTGGAAGAAGTGCACCACAGTACACTTTGCCTTGGTTCTTGTTGTAAGGTTTCCAATAAACCTATGTACCGTCTTTCAGTATAAAAATCTGCCCAAAAACACCTGACATCATTCTGGAGATGAAAAGAAGGGTTCCCTATCCAATGAAGTGTCATCTTGGCATTATCCCAAGCCTAAAAAATTTTGCACTGGCTATTTGAGCTATAGAATTGAATATCATGTTCATGAGTTCAGTTCATTTTGAGCAACATCTAACAAATGTTTTAATTTTTCATTTATTTATTTTCTTTTTTTTACAATACTTACCATCTTGTCTGAATTTTCAGGGCAGGTATTGGAAGTCCCGAGGGGAAAAATTGTTAGCCCTCATCCCAAAACCTGGGATTGACTCGGACGACGAGAGACTTGGAGCGGAGGACGAAGAAACTTTTGGACAAGTTGATTACGATCACTGGACTGAAGAGCAGTTTTTTGAAATTTCAAATAAATATTTTTTTCTAGCTATTTCATCTCATTTTAATTTCCTAATACTTAGAAACTAAAGAAATCAGTGGTTCTCTGGTAGGCGTCTTTAATCAATATATTATATATCCGTGATTACATAAACCAAATATTTGTGATATCCTTGAAATGGGGAAGTCATTATTTGTGCTCTCATTCTGTGTGGTTTGCGTTCCGGATTATTGTGCTGTGAGAACAAAGCACGGTACGTTGGAAATATGATGTTCTTACGCGATCGTTGTGAGGGGTAACCGGCGGGACAATATTCCTGCACGGGCGCACTTGCACAAAAACACTTCGTCCCGATCAAATATCATCGAATAGGTGGTGACAATGCTATGAAAAAAACATGCGACAATGATATACATAAAAGATTTCGTTCGGAACAAACGGAAATGGTAGCAACTCCTGGGGAGCATTGTGATGTCAATAGGAATTCTCTCGTGGGATAAGACACTGTTACCACCCATCACCGGGGGTCATTCATATGATAAGCGGAACTTCCGGACCCGCTGTCCCCCAAACGCATCTTCCACGAAGGGAACATTAGGGTTTTAATGGTTAGTTAAGGGAGAGCGGGGGGATGCTTTCGCCATTGGAAGGATAACGGCAAACCTGTTTTATATCAGTGCACGTGCATGCATCCGGACTGAGGCAGAAACCCAACTGGGTCACCTTCTCTTGTATCATAAATAATAAAAGGTAAAGGAAACCATTTTGTAACCGTCATTGTTCTGAGGATCCGTGAGACGAGAGGCTCGGACGGGTTAGTGGAAGCGTGAAATGAAAAGATTTATAAAGGGTTTGAAACAGATAAAGGTGGACCCAATCAACAGTAACTAATAACCTTGGTGGCATTATGGTACCCGTTTCTCTGCATTTATTGTTTCTATTCCATTCCTCTCGTGAATAAAACGTAGGTAGGCTCTGATACCGAGTCCTGTACTCCAGAATTAACTACAATAGCAAAATCGATTTCCCAAACTCGTTTACACATTTGACGTTTAACAGTCAAAAACGCAACAACAATAGTGCTGCAAGCTAAGGGTGATTAGGGTAGTTAGTTTTGAGATCCATTTTAATCATCTTGAAAAGTGTGTCCGATATCATCAAGCTGAGGTTAGTCGTTCAACGGGAGTCACGTCGAGTCGATATGAAGTCTACATTTTTTCGTTTTCTCAATGTATTTGAGTCGAGAATTGCTCTTCTTGAAGGTCCATTCGAACTCAAATAAACACCTCGAGTCGATATGAAGTCAACATTTTTTCGTTTTCTCAATGTATTTGAGTCGACAATTGCTCTTCTTGAAGGTCCATTCGAACTCAAATAAACACCTCGAGTCGATATGAAGTCTACATTTTTTCGTTTTCTCAATGTATTTGAGTCGACAATTGCTCCTCTTGAAGGTCCATTCGAACTCAAATAAACACCTCGAGTCGATATGAAGTCTACTTTTTTTCGTGTTCTCGATGTATTTGAGTCGACAATTGCTCCTCTTGAAGGTCCATTCGAACTCAAATAAACACCTCGAGTCGATATGAAGTCAACATTTTTTCGTTTTCTCAATGTATTTGAGTCGACAATTGCTCTTCTTGAAGGTCCATTCGAACTCAAATAAACACCTCGAGTCGATATGAAGTCTACTTTTTTTCGTGTTCTCGATGTATTTGAGTCGACAATTGCTCCTCTTGAAGGTCCATTCGAACTCAAATAAACACCTCGAGTCGATATGAAGTCTACATTTTTTCGTTTTCTCAATGTATTTGAGTCGACAATTGCTCCTCTTGAAGGTCCATTCGAACTCAAATAAACACCTCGAGTCGATATGAAGTCTACTTTTTTTCGTGTTCTCGATGTATTTGAGTCGACAATTGCTCCTCTTGAAGGTCCATTCGAACTCAAATAAACACCTCGAGTCGATATGAAGTCAACATTTTTTCGTTTTCTCAATGTATTTGAGTCGACAATTGCTCTTCTTGAAGGTCCATTCGAACTCAAATAAACACCTCGAGTCGATATGAAGTCTACTTTTTTTCGTGTTCTCGATGTATTTGAGTCGACAATTGCTCCTCTTGAAGGTCCATTCGAACTCAAATAAACACCTCGAGTCGATATGAAGTCTACTTTTTTTCGTTTTCACGATGTATTTGAGTCGACAATTGCTCTTCTTGAAGGTCCATTCGAACTCAAATAAACACCTCGAGTCGATATGAAGTCTACTTTTTTTCGTTGTCTCGACGTATTTTAGTCGACAATTGCTCTTCTTGAAGGTCCATTCGAACTCAAATAAACACCTCGAGTCGATATGAAGTCTACTTTTTTTCGTTTTCTCGACGTATTTGAGTCGACATTTGCTCTTCTTGAAGGTCCATTCGAACTCAAATAAACACGTCTAGTCGACATGAAGTCTACTTTTTTTCGTTTTCTCGACGTATTTTAGTCGACAATTGCTCTTCTTGAAGGTCCATTCGAACTCAAATAAACACCTCGAGTCGATATGAAGTCTACTTTTTTTCGTTTTCTCGACGTATTTGAGTCGACATTTGCTCTTCTTGAAGGTCCATTCGAACTCAAATAAACACGTCTAGTCGATATGAAGTCTACTTTTTTTCGTTTTCTCGACGTATTTGAGTCGACAATTGCTCTTCTTGAAGGTCCATTCGAACTCAAATAAACACGTCTAATCGATATGAAGTCTACTTTTTTTCGTTTTCTCGACGTATTTGAGTCGACATTTGCTCTTCTTGAAGGTCCATTCGAACTCAAATAAACACCTCGAGTCGATATGAAGTCTACTTTTTTTCGTTTTCTCGACGTATTTGAGTCGACATTTGCTCTTCTTGAAGGTCCATTCGAACTCAAATAAACACGTCTAGTCGATATGAAGTCTACTTTTTCCGTTTTCACGATGTATTTGAGTCGACAATTGCTCTTCTTAAAGGTCCATTCGAACTCAAATAAACACCTCGAGTCGATAAGAAGTCTACTTTTTTTCGTTTTCTCGACGTATTTGAGTCGACATTTGCTCTTCTTGAAGGTCCATTCGAACTCAAATAAACACGTCTAGTCGATATGAAGTCTACTTTTTTCGTTTTCACGATGTATTTGAGTCGACAATTGCTCTTCTTAAAGGTCCATTCGAACTCAAATAAACACCTCGAGTCGATAGGACTGCTACTACAGTAGTCGTAGGTCTGCTACTAAGGCAACACTCCGGGGAATCCTTCGCTCCAATTCCAGAGCAATCGTGCCCAATAATTGCTCTGGAACCTGCGGCAGGTTGTGAAGATGAATCTTGACACTCCTTGCGGAGGATCAGGAAGAGCCAACCATCTTCTCCCGAAGCCTGCCGCTGGTATTTTTCGCGGGCCCAAGACTCCAATCTGTGCTCTGTGTAAAGGTATTTTCCGTGCTGTAGGTATTCGGACGGTCCCGCCTTCCTCTGCTAGCTCGACGGTACTATATTTACTCCAAATGTCTCAACGGGAAGGGACCGATTTTTCTATTGCGGTGACTCCTTCTGATGCTGCTCTAGGGGAATAACATACGACCTGCTAGGAAACTCATTCTTTTCCAACATTCCAGTCATAGTATAATGCGTTTCCTTATGAGTTATATAGATCAACGGCACATAACACCAACTATACATACAAGCCCGGTATTTACAGGACCTAATTACTGCAGAACAAAAAATACTTCCCAGCTTTTTGTACTCATACTTAACTGAGTAATTTGTTGGAATTAAACCCCGTTGTGTTTCATCCAGTGATCTTTGTCCTGAAATCACCATCGATAACATAACGGAAAGGTTCAGTAGTTGCAACGAAAATATATCACTGGCTGAGGTAACATGGAGCCCCCGGTATTGGAGTTGAAACGGATAGTGTTTACGAGCAAACAAGTTTCTAAGCAAGTAAACATGGGGTCACTGGGGTTCACAATCATTGGAAGAATGGGTTTTGTGAACCCGACCTGTCCATCTTTGAACTGGTTCGTGAGGAGTGTGAATGAGTAGATCTGCGAGCGTCTTCTCATTCATAAAACACCTTAACCTGGTCAGTAACAGATTTCATATGGGGTGAACCGGATTGTTGTTGGCATTGGAATTGAAATGATCCGACCTGCCCAATTTCCCCCAAACGTCGTTACAAATGCCCACAGTTTTAAGGGTCTGCAGGACCTAGCTAGGTTGGAAGCGCCAAGCTATCCAATAAGAAATAAGAAAATCGAAAGAAAAAAAATCGAAATTTATTTGAGATCCTGATTGCTCATGTTACATGTTTTAACTACGATGGTTGCATTAAGCCTTCCAAAAATACCCCTTAATAAAAAAAGTTAACTAGGTACAATTTAAAAAATTTATTTTATGAATTTCAAAAATCGGACTATCGGAATATAGTGAATTTAGGAATTTATTTCACACGTCTAAGTCACTCACAGCCTGAGATATCCGTTAAAAACTTTCCAATCTAGGTCCTGCAGGCCCTTAATAGGCCAAAATCTTAAACTTCACTTGAATAGTGAATTCTCATTTGAGCGCAATCTGAATCTATCCCTGCTATCCCTGGAAGCTTAATATTCACGTATGGAGGGGAAAAAAATGAATTTTGTCCCAACTTTATTACTATTTTTAGAGGTCACATGGAAAGACTGTTTGCGAGAGAAACGAGTCATAGTTCTACAGCTTGTTCTGTCCAAAGAATATATTTCGATGTTCCGTACACACAAAGGGTTGAAGCAAGTGGAATAGCGTATGTAATACTCGTAATTTGTAGGGAGATGTTGTTAGATGCGTCTTAAGGCCCCAACACACGACCAAACATGTTTGACAAACATGGTTTGACAAACTTTTTCTTCAAACATGTTTGAAGGTTTGAAGTCGTATCCACACGTTCAAACCAACCTTCACATCTTCACCAATCAGTCGTTCAGTGTTCAGCCGTTCAGTCGTGTTGCTTTCTTTCTCTTCTTCTTTAAAAACGTTGTTCAGTTTGGATACGAGAATGGATATTAACCATTTAAGTTATTAAATAACTTTTATATTGCCTCATCCGGAGTGAAGCAGCAAAAACAGCGCGCACGAAAAAGAGGAGATCTTTGTGGGCGAAAGAGTGGCTGTTGGGAAGAGCAACTGTCAGCCACGTTAACCTCTTGGAAGAACTGAGAAAAAACGAAATTTGAGAAAAAGGACCATCTGGAAAAACTGTCAATTTTTGATCAATACCTAAATTTTGCGATTTTGGGGAGATATATCGGACTATCGATATGTTAGCCCTAAAATTTCGGTGTATCGATATATTCTGCGTCGATACCCATCCCTACACAGAACAGAAAATGGTTTGCATCACAGAAACTACTTCTCTGATTCACGGAAATGACCCCAACTACCACCGTTTTTCCTGCCGGATTGAAGGTTTGATGTTTGAAGCGCACCCACACGATCAAACTTGTTTGTCAAACCTCATGTTTGCCAACAAATTTTGTGACATTGACAGAAAACCTTCAAACGTTTTCTCAAACCTTCAAACATGACCCCCCCACACGGTCAAACATGTTTGACAAACGAGGTTGGCAAACCTTGTTTGTCAAACATGTTTGATCGCGAGTAGGGGCCTTAAGCGGCCAAGTTTCGAGGAAGCAAACAATGCATGCTACCGGTAATGTGGATAGATATCATATCAAAATATTACATTATAGAACATTGCATCATCTTACGTAGTTACTTGTGTATGACACTAACATATAATCTTACAGGCAGCGGTGCTCCTTCAAGATGCAATCTTTGAAACAATATTGATAGTTGAAGATCGTGATTTCTATCTCAGAAGCCCCAACAACAGTCGGTCCCTCTCATTCTACCACAATCATTTCGATAAGCCAGGCATTATGAAATGAAACACAAAGGTTATGGATGTGGGTGCTCTGTTAGATCGGATCTATTATAATTTTTTTCTTTAGGTAGAGAGACTCTGCTACACCGTTGCGTGCACGTGATCTTCCATTTTCATAAAACGATAGAAATAGTGGTTTTCTTTTTTCTTTTTTTTTTTTCTCAAACCTTTCATTTCGTTATCCTCTTTTTCCTGCATGGTCACATCAAGAGACGCTCCAATTCCGTGGATAAATGACCGATAATGCATCTACTTTTCGTGTGGGAGGCGTGAAGTAGAAGTAGCCCAGGCAGTTGGTTCTAATGACAGGGCTCACTGCTTCGAACCGTATTACATGTAGGTGAAGTGGGGAGACCTTCCTTGGGCGAGGGTCTCGACATTAAACTTCCTTGAAACCCCAGTTTGGGACTAAATTGAACAGTTAGCGTTTGGCTTGCAACGGGTTATGTCGGCCTCCGGATCGGGAGCGCCTTTTGTTCCTGGGGATCAACAAAAAATTTGCTTTTTTATATCGTTCTTTCCAGGAAGCGCAAGAGGTCAATAACCCACGATTGTAAAAAAAAGAGGGTACCTACTGTGCAATGCGCCGAATCGATCCGACATCTGCCGGTGGTGAGAAGAGTTTAACGATAAGATCAATTTCGCGGATCATCCAAAATTTACCATATTTTGGTTAACACATCGGTTTATTATACTTATTCAAAATTTGAATAAGTATAATAAACCGATGTGTTAACCAAAATATGGTAAATATAAAATATGGTATATTTAATATAAACGATGTTGAGGGATGTCGACGGTCGGTCAAATGTTGAGGGTATGTCAAACATTTGACCGACCCTCGACATCCCTCAACATCATTCTTACTGACTGTCAACAAATCACACACATCAAATATAAACCATTGGAATCGACAAAAAAATGTAACAACCTCCCCCTCGAAATTGGTGGAGAAAATCATCAAGTAAAATTATATAAATGGGAGTCGCGGAAGAAAAAAATCGACGTTTTTGTAACTTTTAAAGTTGAGACCCAAATCTGAATGAAATAATTTCATGAAATAATTTCATTCAGATTTGGGTCTCAACTTTAAAAGTTACAAAAACGTCGATTTTTTATTATTATTATTATTTTTATTATAATTATTATTAGTAGTTACGAATGAATCGATGACTTTAACTCAAAGTCTCTCTTCACTTTTAAAACCGCATAGAATCTGAAAGGCAATGAGCTTACATACATGTCTCAACTATTGTGGGACTTGAAAATTCATTGGAAATTGTTATTTAATCATAATTTTCCACCATTATAGAAGCGGAAACAACAAGGAAATGACAAACCCTAATGACGTAAAACAGGCCACACGTAGTTGAGAGTATCTATGAGAGCTGAGATAGTTTCTATCTAGGAACGCGGTAGCGTTCCGCCCCGCCAAGCAGACAAGTTGAGAAGAACGAACGGTATGTGTACGGGACGTTACGGAACGTTTTCGAGGTATCCATGTATCGACTCCTATTTGACCGATCAATTTGAAATTTGGTTTGGATCTTCTTTCGTGTCGTCAATAGATAGCCCTGAAAGTTTCAAATCGCTAGGTCTGAAGGGAGCCGAGTTATATAACTTCAAAACCTGTTCTTCGCCCTTACCATGTTCTTCTTCTTATTCAGTTAGATAAAGCTACAGCCTCTCCTTTATTCTTGCTTAATTAATTTATAACTTTTTTAATAAATAAATAAATGATTTCAGTAATGAATAATTAATTTATAATCTTATTAATTTGCTTAATTTATTCTTGCATATTGCCTCTACTGGTCTTCAACAAGAAAAATGCCTCAACTTCAACAAGAACAAAATTTGATATCCCCCAAAACACACTCCGTGTAAAAATCACCTCGCCTCGCATATATAATTCTACAGCAGCAGGAAAAAGGTATGATATCCACTTTCCCCGCCTGCCTGAAAGAGATGTCCTAATTACATCACAAGCACCGTACCCGTTTCCAAATCTCCCCATAGCGCCATTGCTTGACGTTTTTATTACTACACATCTATGTATTATGTTCATAGATGTGTATATTCCCAGATTAACTATTTACTTCGTTTTTTTATAGTTTAAATGCAAATTGGAACATATTTTGGTATTTTGGGTCTTACGAAATAGTATACTTCGAGACTACATGCAGACCACCGAGGTAACTTCTCGATGAAGAAACTATAACTTGAATAGTAGGTGATAAGTAGAAACCGTCAGGAGGGGTTTTAGCGAAGTTTATTGGTTTGTCAAGCAACTGTGAAGGAGGATACCATAGAGATTCCATGGTCGATGACACGCTAAATCGGAAAAAATCTCCGTTTAAAGCCAGAGAGGCCTATTCAATTAAGCATCTCCCGCTTACGGGCCAACGACCGCAACCCATTCATAGCCGCTCACAATGGTTTATTATCCACTCAATAACAGTTTCATTAGGTCTGGCCGCAGTCTTTGGAGACCTTAATGAGGTTCGGCCCATCGTCTTGGCTAACTAGTTCTGACGCACTTGAAATGAACCGTGTGTTGCAGATTATTTAAATACTTTGAAAATACCAGTAGAAACAACTAGTACCTATAGAGGGGTGTTACAATTCGTAATTTACTAATTGATTGTAGTAGCAGGCATAAAAAACTAGAAGGTCAATCGAACTAAAGGGCAATTACCTCGAGCACATAATTGCCAATACATCAAACTGATTCAATACGAAAAACAAACAAACAAAAAAATCGTCACGAAAATTGTTGACGAAAACTGTTGACGAAAAGTAACTTCCTCATTTTCCAACCCATGAAAATCGTTCACCACTCGTTGGAACGCCCTCAATTTATCGAATATTTCCATGCCCTGCACACGACCGTGGATGTACGGAAAGCTGAGTTAAACAGAAGACAATGATACTACAACCGAAACAGTTGTAGTATCACAACATGTGTGTTTAATGTACCATGGTTTATTAGGGTGTATATTAGGGTAATGAGGGAGGAAATGGGGGGGTGATGGTGACTAAAGACATAAAATGTCCCAATGTGTTGCAGACTCGTATGCAAGCGTTTATCTTAGATAGTACTAAACGTTATTTAAACAATTTTACAGATGTTTTATAAAAGAAGTACCTACCAACAAACATTCGAAATTACCTTCATTTCCGTAGCACGAAACGCACCTCAGAACAATAAACTCGACATCACTTAAGCCATATGATGTTCCAAAGAGCTTGTTAGTATGAAAATGGACCTGTTTTGTTGGTCGATTCCAATTCTTTATTATTGAAAATAATAAACCCAAATACGTAGTATAGTAGTATAGTAGTGTTTTCTGTGAACCCAAATGCAGGTACATCTAGGAGACTAGAGGTTAGGCCGGTCAAAACTAAGTTCACTATATGAGTTAAAATGAATTCACTAAATGAGTATGCGTTGAATTGGAATGATAAAATTGGGATAGAAATTCACAGGACGATTTTGATAGCAAACAAACACTATTTCGGATTCCTACCGCGTCTAACCAATCGGTCTGTACAAGACGGTAATCAGACCTCTACTCACCAATGGTTCTGAAAGCTGGACGTTGTCCAAAGCTCAGGAGAACGCACTCGTCTGTTTTGAACGGTTAGTGCTCAGACGGATCCTTGGAGAGATCATGGACCCCAAGAACGCTAAAGGCAAAAATGCCGGTCGGTTATAAATATATAGATTAAGCTGCAGTTCGCCTAATCAAAGTAGGTCAGCACCGCTGGGCATTGCACGGACGAGTGCCAACTTCGTACCGAGAAACTTCCACATAAAAAGAATGTGCTGTTTCCAGAGCTTGCTGGGATTCAGTGACTTGGGTGTCATTGGCACGGAACTGAGAAGACTACCGAAGGCCACTTCAGAAAGTCCTGCCCCCCTGTAGGAGATGTAAATGCTAAGGAAGAAGAAGGTGCGGCATAGAAAACATCATAAGAAAATGCATCAACACGTTGCGTTTCGGCGATAGCCATTCAACAAACGCACTCAACTATTACGCGAAGGTACCCCTCAACAGCCGAGGGCACGACAATACGGTCTGCCGGATCAACGGCCGATAAGCAATCGACGGAGGAAACGCAAAAATTGTTGGGCAAAGGAAGCTTTATCTATGACAGTGATAGCTGCAATCGAATTATTCCCTTTACAACACGATGGCTATCAAAGATCCTATTACGAGTATAATAATATGAGGAGAGTTGTAGATGATTAAGTGCCTTAAATTTTAGGTACGAAAATACGACTCCTGGAACTGGGGGAACAGTTTGAAATGATCTCAATCTTATAAACGGAGCATAAAATACTTTGTTCAGATTCTGGGAGACGTATGAGACTCTCACTGTGGATGCTAAATCTTGTAAAAGCTACGCTCTAACCAAAGTTAAATTTAGCTGATATTCTAAGAGTTAAGGCTCATTCCCCAAACAATAGGACCCACCTGTTTAGGCAAACGAGGCTGTGAAGTAACTACGAGTATGAATAATAATGGAAACACTTGCGCTGCATGAATTATCTACCGTTTTCATAATTACCATACAATGATTTTTTAATTAACGGCCATTTCTCTGTTGATCGACCGCAGCTGTCAGTTTTCAAGGTAAATGTTACCCTTTGCTTTTTATCGACAGCAAACAGTTACGATTACCGTGCTGTACTGTAGACCGTAAAAAGGTTAACACAACCCTACCCGTAGCATCATCGAATGACATTCAATATCATAGCAATCTGAGTGATAACAGTAAAAATTAGTTGAATGAATAGACAGTCCAATGTTTCGTTTTCATTTTGTTCGTATTTCAAGATGATAATATCATGTAGTTTGATTATGACGAAACTAGGCGAACGTAATTATATGTTTTGTGGTTATCTGTCATCACATAAAAAATTATTGCCCAGCTCACATCACACCATGGATTATATTGAGAAGTGTTCCTACTGGTTCACATTAAACCTTGTATAAATCGGATTAAAGGTTATTCGATCATGCTCTTGAGAAAGTTTCACGGCGTTATCGCTACACAAACTGAAGTTTGGTTCGTAAATCAGCCGAACCATCAGAATCTCAAGTTACTTAGAAGCCAGAAGCAGTTTTCGAAACAACTCCCGGTTAGAAACTAATATTTTTGTGAATGAAAGAATGGATATTAGCCTGAAGGAACTTTTTATCTCTTCTCTCCCATCTTAAACGGTATCTTCCTGAATAGTCTACTCACCTCCGCCGCCTCCGCTTCCGCGCGTAATACGTGAAATAATACCGCACAGTAAATGAAGTCTTCCGAGCCTTCCGCCTACACCGCAACAAGATATCCATCATACGCTATTGTGTCTCACTTGGGACTGAGGCGACTTATCTGAACACCATAATTGAGGCTGCGCTTCCGCTCTGTACTGCCCGACTTCCAGTTCCGATAAGATATTTTTTTACTTCATTAGACTCAGATTCAAGGAATAGCCCTGAGCGTGGGCGAGGTGGGAAGGGAAGTAGGCTGAAATCGACTGGTGTTCAATTATTCCCACCCCGAGGAAATGTATGCTCGAATAAAGATGGGTGACTTGTGCCGAGCTCCTCAAAAACGTTGAATTGCGAAAAATGTAATCAGTTCAAATTTCTTAGAAAGACTATTAATTGACAGATCACTACTGTAGGTAGATTACTGTTATTAAATAGTAATCGATTGAGTGGCTTAGAAGTATGTTGGAAATCTTGGAAATTGGGTTTTTGGGTTTCTGGAAGCCCAAAACCCCAATTTTGAACAGATTTTTGCCTACCAAACGTTTTCCTAAGAATCGATCATCTCATTCACTCACTGCCACTTTCTGCAAATAATGATTCCTTTTTCTCGTATACGCTCTTCAAAGATGGCAATATTTTGAGAACACGCCATGTTATACTCAATTTCAAGAAGAAATCATTTGTCTCCATTCTTGCAAATGCAGATTTCAAGTCAATATACCTAAATAAAATATAGATTTTTTGTTAACTTCGAATGAAACTTTGAAACTGAAAAGGCAAATCAGGAGTGTCTCAATTCTTGAGGATGAGGACAATAATATATTATAATAATATCGTCTGGAGCTGAGATCCTTTCCTCCAAGTATAGTTTACAATCAAATTTCATGTAGAATAGCGGTAAGATGCGAAGACCAACAAAAAAAATCACCAATGACCAAAGAGATGTGTCGGAAGGCAGCATATACAGTGGTTTAACATCGACCAAATCACTCAAATAAATATTATAAATGGAATTACTAGATGTTATGGGCCGGGGATGATTATTATCTCTATCCCCCAGTCATCAATACTATACGAGCACTTTTATTTGACTGATAAAAAATTGATAGGCATTAATTAGCTCAAGGCATTGATCAACAATCTACAAAAGTGATCACCACATTCAAGGTTGAATAAAATTCAACCTTAAATATGGTGATTCTATTATAATACATCTAGCTGTGTTATAATAACGTATGGTTCATTCATTAGATAACTAACAGAACTAACAAACTAAACCGTTATTCTGATCTAGAGGTAAAATACGTGGCTGGAAATTCAGAGAATGTGTTCTGTGAACCGACGTTACTATATGCCTTGAGTCACCCATCAAACTTTCACCTGTCAAACCACCATTAGGCAGCGACTAGACCCATCAATGCCTGTTCGCTATGTTGTGTTTGATAAGCTGGCCCTTTCGTTTTACCGATCACACGGAACAAATCCTAAAGATTCAGATCCCCAAGTGGAATTTAACTTGTTGAACTCTGATCCAAATTTTGGCTGCACGAATTACTCGTATTACAAGCCGTTCAGAACGCATAGTGTATTTCTAACAAACTATTACTAGGAATTCGAAAGTAATTTCGTCTACTTGTTCCATCTGAAACACTTTTTGACTGCCGATTTTTGGAATAGGAATTTTCGTAGAGCCCGGAAAAATAATTTGTTTCAGCATATTACCAAGGAAAACTCATGGAATTCACACCAAGGGTTTATTATGGTCCATTGCGTATTTGATTGGCTGAACCACATAGTTACTCTCTCTCGGCAAATATTACAAATCGAGAGGATCGATCGCAATCTCATCATCCGGTATCAGTCGAAATCCAACAACAACTGGCCTGGGTGATATTGGATGGAATCTTTTCCTTATTAAATGTCTCTAAGCTCCGAGGGTGAATTCTTGCTTCACAACAGTTCGAATGAAACCATCGTCATAGCCCTTTTCATTGAGAAGATAAAACTAATCGCTCCCTTCCATCGACGTTGCCCCCTTTTGTTTGGTATCTCAGCGCTTTTCATAATCTTGATAGAATCAAAATTGTTCTCTTAACAAACGTGTTCATCTCATCACAGTAAGTACTGAAAACAATGTACCAATCGTACGTAGTAGCAATCTAATTTCAAATAAACTGTTGACAATAAAGGAAGCATCCGATATGCTGCTATATAATAGACAATGTTTTTGTAATTATTACAAAAAATGATTTTAAAAAAGCAACAATTTTGATGTAGGGGTTATTGATATAATTTCTTAAGCTCCCGAGTGAATGCACAAAATTTGAAGATTTTAAGTATTTAAGATTTATATTAAAAGATTACATCGCTGCCCCGTAGTCAGATCCACAAAGGAGAAATGTGTATTTATCTGATCGATTACAATGAGTACTTTCCCCAAGGGTGTCAAGATCCGCTTGACCCACATCAGTGTGTTAGCCACGCGTGTTGAATATTATTACCTGAAGTGAGTGTAGATGATGCATATTGGATGTAGGTGTGCTAATCGTATGAAGGTACATACGAACCGGTAAATATTTTTTCTTACTACTTCTTCCTCGCGCCAAGGGATGCGTAATTGCGTACTAGTTGATAAGTAGCCCGTAGTGAGTTTTGCGCTGGATATTTTTCCTCTGGTACCTCCGAAGCGGGCGTGCTCAATGATGAAACGGCAAAGGGAAAAGGAGATTATGACAAGACCCCTCTATGTTCCACAAGGAGCACCGAAGGAACTTCTAGCGCCGCCTGGTTCTCCCAGTCGGTCTGGAGTTTAAGCTGCCGGGTAACGCACAGTGGAAACTCAGCATTAGTCCTAAACGTAAAATGGAAATCGCCGGGAATGAGGGCTTTTATAATCAGGACCCTTGCGGTCTCAAAATCAGCGGAAACAGTGAGGGAGGGGGAAACTGGTGACCTCAAACAATGGAATCTGAAAAACTGAGAACAACTCAAGGATGATGCATTATCCTGATCCTCAGGAACGCAACAGAAGATCTCTTGATGGGATGAAACTCAACTTCAGCATCCGTCACAAGTTCCTATAATAATTGTAGTTTCTAATTTCTGGTCACTTGCTTAGTTCATGTGCCCTCCATTTTCCCGTTTTTATGTAATCGCTAACAACTGAAAATATCGTGAGGTTAGACGACTAATTTTCTCTCAAATTTTCAATTCCTTTGAAGTCCTGACAAGCAATCAGCAGTCAATTCAATGTACTGCCAATCATGTAATGAATAACAAAGGGATCAAAGTGCTTACTAATGAATTTAAATGTCACTTCCAATACCTGCTTGTTGTAAACCAACAAGGCCATTCCATTGAATTAAGGGTCTTCTGTGGATGTTACACCAATAAAATATGAAATTGAAGGTTAACCGTACGAATGAAGATATTGTCTTCGTATTTCTTCAGAATGTAATACATAATACCGTTCTGAAATAATATACGAGTATGTTGGTACTGAACGTGATTAGAAGAGTGAATTGGATGTAAATTTGAACTCCACCTCCATCGAAGGAGTTCCGGGAGTTTCGTGCCTTATTGCGAGTCTAGACGGAGATTTGACGAGAAATACGACGAGAAAAGTTTCTCTCCTCTTTTCAATGTTCGTGTTTTACAATATTTTGAATCGTCCAGTGAAATTGAAACACTCGTGTGACGGATCCCCCTCAGACCGGAAAATGTTTCGGCCCACTCTGTAAATTCATCCACATGAATATTACATTCTTTCTAAATCACTGTTCTGTATGCAATATCCTCCGAACTCCATATGACCTCATCTCAATTTCATGTGTGAACAGGTTTTCCTTGAAATAGCTTCATTCAAATTTACTGGGCAGTTGGAAACTATATCACTGATGATCTACCAGCTCATGAATATCCCCACAACACTTGAAAACAAGCCATTTAATTCTTAGATTTTTTAATTATGGAAATAAACATTTATGTTTTTGCTTGGTACTGAGAAATAAGTACAACAAGATCTAAAATACCTCCGTAGTAACGAAACGTATGATAGTACAGGATACTGAACCTCACAAAACTACAAACGCCTTGAATTGTTCAATTCTACAAGAATTCGTATGAGAGGTTTGTTAATGATATTTTTTCGAGAGAACAATTTAATGGTTCCTTCCAGGAAGATAAAATTTTTGAATTAGGAATCATGAAAATGTATCATTAATAAGCAAAAGAATTGTCTGTATAATAGTTTTGCGAGTTTTTACTGGTACTATAGTCAAGCGAGCAGAACCTTGAAGTTGAGAGCGAATTAGAATACAATTGTTGAGTTAAGCAGAAGGAATTCCGTATTAGGTATACTACATGTATCATGTTTTGTTGTTTATTGTAATTAGCCTTCACGTAGGCTGTGACCTCAAGTGAACTGCTCAATACATTCAAATTTGCTGATCAGGTATTACTACTGAGTAAATCACATGTAAAACTGGCGGCCTTGCAGTAGGCTATAAATTTCACCTCGTGATTATCGCGGAAAAGATGGAGTATTGAAAAGGATAAATACTTACTCCCAACGTGAACCGTCGTCACCTGGGGCGGATGACTATGAAAAAGTTGGTAGCTGGATGAGATTGGCATCACGTACACCTGTGACACCTTCTAACTTGAAGTTTCATGACGTCCTTGATAAAATATCCGTTTTCTTTTGGATACAGAAGGATGTTTATATTTGCCGTGACCCATGAGTCAAACCATGTCCCTGCGCCTTCCCTGAACTGGTGAGAGAAGAGAAAATAAACGCGGGCCGCCGCGAGATAAACATTGAGCTTGTACTTTTGTCGGGTCGAGTTGAGAATTGACAGCACCATCGTTGTCTCAGGCGTCGATAAAAACGGTACCTACGCATCGACGGGTGTTAAGAACAAAACTTACGAACGAAACTTACGAACAGAACGGACTTCAACTTGGCCAAACTCCAAACTCAGCCTCTGCTAACTGCGTAGGTACCGCCATCAGAAATTATGAAATAAATCAAATATTTTTAGAAACGAAAAAAAACCGAACAAGGACCATTTGTCTCAATAAACATTACAGGAAAATAGGGCCGACACGTTCTTCAAAATCGCTTGATATCTTATGGTCAAGTGAGTTTGAACGTAATGTCGGCCCCAACAATCCTATTTGGCTATGTCCACACTCTACGAAGAAATTCACGCCTATGTTAGAAGAAAAAGTCCTAAAAGTCCTAAAAGAATAAGTCTAAAATCAGTGAGTCTGAAAGTGTCATCCTGTCCCTATCGTACGTCCTGCTAGCTATGCCGGAGTATCAATATTCATATAAGGATTCCGAGTATTTTGGGCCATGAAAATTTCATTCTAATTTAATTTTAACATTGAAAATTTAATATCCATTCTATCAATTGAAAAATGGTGGAAAGACCAGATGGAACGCTTTTATTTAATAATTTTATATCGGCATCCGTGCTGAAAACTGTAGGTGTACGTGCGTTGCGGACGGTGAGCTATGAATGGTAGCAACATATCGTTACCTCAATATTATTCGTATATATTGTTATGATTCCCATACATTGCCCAGTGTATAAACTGTACTTCCGAATTGTAGGACACTATGAGACATTCCTGAGCATGAACAACAATTATTTGAATTATGGATGAAGACAAACAAAACAATTTTTTTTAAATTCATTTATTTAATGGTTGCGCGTCTACTTAGCTGCATATATCAGTAGTATTTACAGTGCTGGTCTTTAACATAGCAAAAAAAACTTGAAGGATTAATTGAATTACATGATAGTATGATAATGATGATATGAATTACATGATGAGTTGAACGAACAAAATAATATCATATAATATTATATAATAATAATTTTTGCAGACCAATGGGACCCTAATTTCAACCTAATTTGTTCCGATCTCATTTCAAATTATTCAAAATTTCGAGTTCCGGCCATAGGAGACTTGATTATTAGAAATTGCAATAACAGAAACCAAATTACGCTGACAATCCTTGTCCACTTCAATCTACCCTAAAAATTAGTGAACTAATTAAATATGCGATTTTCATAATTATCAAGTAATTTTATTTGATGGGAAAAATTTGTAGGTAGATTTTCAATTATAAACCTTATCTCCAGCCTAAGAAAAGTAAATATTTCTATTTTTCTCCGTTCTTCGTTTTTCATCGTCACGCAGGAGGCTGTTCCGAGCAGACGCTTCAGCGCAGGACGAGCTTGTGCCTTGAGGGAATAATTACACAAGACCCTTCGAGAACACCAAAGTGCTTCTATACTTGACAGCGGATAATTCTACTCGCCTACATAAATCTCTAGTATGCATTCCTCTCAAGTAAAAATATATTGTACTTGTGTCAATAACTGATTTTGTATGGAACAAACATAATGTTCTCACCCTTAAAATTCGTGAACCCAACAAGATGGCCCGGGCACTTTTATAACTTGAAACGTCGAAATCCTCTCATTGACACACATTATACTGAAATACGAATTAAATTAACTATAAAAAGCACCCTCAGGCTATATAAATACTCAAACAACCTTCAACATACTCAAACTTGCTCCTTCAATTATGATAAGTGGCATGGAATGAATAAAATCACTCAACCGGTATGAAAAATAATCTTACAGGATATTTATTTTCTTCGCGCAACAAAATAAAATATTGAAACGAAAGAGCTTCGAGACGAAAATGATCGAAAGCAACTCAGATAGCAAATATTTTAGAGAAGGCATGGACACAAGCTGAAGAGAGTTTTATATTGTTGAGGGGGACGAAAATATATTCACGAGTATGAAGAGCGAATACTCTACTAAACTGTCGGCTTTGGCTATTCAAGACTTATCAAGTTTTCGATTTGGTAGATATTCATTTATATAAAAATGAAAACGTTCGTTTTCTTTAGGAAAAATATTCATCTAAATCACAGAAATAGCTTGACATAATTCAATGATGTGAAATGGATTGAATTAAGAATTTCGTACACCAGTCCAAAAAATACAAATACAAATAGTCAAAAAATACAAATTGCCCAAAATGTAGGGTTCTCTTACAATATATAATATATATTATCGTAGAATAGAGTTGTATTATTAGAATTTACACGACGACGTGATTATGTCAGAGAAAATTCTCTCATCGTAACATGATATTATTTGATTCCAGTTTGAACAGTAATACCCGTTACTACTCAATTTTAATTAATGGCTCAGATTAGAATCCCTAGTCTCGTAAATATGTAACAGATTTTTTATTGCAACAAAATAAATGTCCCAACAGTTTTAATTGTCGAGAAATAATAGACCATTGAACCCATCGCTTCGACTGAAACGAATGAATTCGACCACCTTATTAGTATTCTGGGCAGCGTATTGGATTTTGATTGAAGTTCAAATGCGGAGTTACAAGTGGAATTTAATTGAGCGCCCGAGCAGAGGAAAAAAATTGTAAAAAATTCAACTGTTTTAATTGACTCGTCACCGACCGTAGTGTGTCAACAAGCCCAATTGCTTCCTCCGAATTAGCGAAGGTAGGGCGGGAAGCGATGTGATCGCTCTGAAGGACAAACAAATTTAAGCGGCCCAAATCGATATTTCCTTACGCGGTAACATTTATATGACGAAGTCAATGATTAATTTTGGCCTCTACATGATTATATTTGGCCCGCACATATGAATCTATTTCGGGGAGTTGTGATAAAGTTGTGATGGACATTCATACAATTGTGCGTTTTATCTATATTTTGGAGACCTTACTCGATAGATAACGAGGAGATGATTCCTCAAACATTGCCCTCGGTTCTCCGCTATCGATTTTCGGCCTAGTCATCCTGGCCATAAGTACTCGAAATCAACATTAGTTAGGTAGGTACGTGTTAAGTGCCACGTGACACGTCACATATCATCTGCAAATCACGTGCATTGAATTGGCATACCATTACCTAGCTATAATTGATTCCGGTTTTATGGTCAAAGACCAGTTTGGTTCACGAAAATAATACACAGCCTACACGGACCATACATTAGATGCTTATAATATAATGTATTCGTATTTTTATAATTCCAGAACCTATTCAGAATCGGAGGGTAAGACGTTATTAAGGTAGAAGTTCAAGGCCGATTTTGTTATCTAGATAATTTCGGACAGCTCTTACTATAATAATATAAGTGTTTCAATAATGAACGAGGATTGATCAAAGACAATTTCCGTGACCCCCAACTTGAGAGTACTATATTACTTCACTGAGAGAATTACTGATAAGAAAGTTGCAGTAGAAATGAATTTGTTTGGGCCTGACCTCGGTACGCAGCGGAAAACATTGTAACAATGTTATTGCTAACCGCAGTGAGTTACCCTGCCCTCTTACTCATCTTCCTACCCGCAGTAAAACAATTAAATTATAAAGGTTTAATTACAGAGTCTAACCAACCGCTGGAGTGGTTGTAAAATAGAAACTGATGGTTGTGTGCTTCCCTCTGCGCTTGGCTCTAAAACTGATTTTTGCTAGTCAGCTCTTGTACTGGTGACAGAGGGGAAGGAAGGCTAATCATACACTTTTTTGTTGTTAGATACACCAGTCACTGTATAACTCATTTAACGGTTTTTCGGTTGAGTCTGTTTAGTTCTTGATCCCACGAACGGGTGACCCGTCACATGAAAAAGCAGTCGAAAACTTCGGGAATTTTCCTTGTGCGCCTTTATGAGTTTTAGGCGTGGGATGTATAGAGCACGGATGGGAAAATAACGGCCGAAAGTACTGATTGATTCTGGGGAAGTCGATCAGAGCTCCAAATTCACTTAATATGCTCGGATCATAAATATGAATTTTGAGTTTTTAAACAAGAAGAAAAATTTCTTCTTAAACTTTCCTTTGTTTTTACCACCAGACTTTTATTTATTTATTTAATAATAATACTACGATTTAAATAATCGTGTTATTTCCTGTGTGATTCTTATTCAATATTTAAGAATGTTTAATCCGTTTTCTTTCAGTTCGTTCATAAGGTATAGGTTTTTTTGGTGTTTATTTAACAGTTCGACTGAGAATAGAACAAATCACAGGTATGTATCCGGATTTATCATTTATAAGTGTTTGTGATGAGTTATTTGTCAGCTATCAGTTATTGTTCTACCTCAATCACCCTGTCGGTCCTGTTATCTAATACAACTGTTTAAGAAGGTGCTTGACACAAAATTCTGGGGAGTCACTCATTTGTCAATTACACAAACCGATTAACCTGGAACAAACCACGAGTGAAGCGAGTGGTTCAGTGGATTTGAACTGAAAATAATGCATATTTTAGTTCATATCTGCCCCCTGTAACTTTCTTGAGGGTTCTTAAAATTGTTTTTATTTATTTCAGATGTAGGACAAGGGATTTGGTGAGGTATCCGGAATCAGTATCTCATAATAATGATTGATCTCAATCAATCCTTGTACCTACGTACATTATGAAGCATTTCTCATCTTTCGGAGGAGGGTACGATGGTACGAACCGTAAACATTGAACCGGTAAATTCTATTACCTGATGGGTAACCAATGATTGGGGTTAGGAACAACAAAACATTTTGATGATTGGTGCTTACTCAGGCACCCTTGTCCCAAAATGGACAGTTTTCGCTCGGCAAAATGCTAGGACCGAGCTAACGAACTTCCTGTGCTGTTTAAAATGCAGACTTGTCAACAGACGGGTGAGATCATTGTTTACCACTATTTTTAGATTATACTGGTCAAGCCGCATTTTAAAGTCAACGGCACGACTGATCAAATGGGCATGCAGGTCATACTATCAGTGTCTAATCAAAAAGGTGTATTTAACGTGTTACGACGTCCGTGAAGATGATCAGGTAGCTACCGCTCAGAATCAATTATCGCTTCGTGATCGTGTTGGCGCGGGAGCCAAAGTGGATTAGCGGTCCGAGACTAGCGGGACTCCTCCGAAGCCAAAACGACAACCTGAGCCTGATTGCATGCAAAACCCACTAATTTTAGGAATCGTTCATGAATGGGTGAAAAAGACGAGGGTAAAAATATCGCTCATACCGTCAACAGTTTTGGATTAATTCCGCCCGGAGCACGTAGGTTCCGTTGCGACACAGGAATAACTTAACATACACTAACATAATGAAAAGCCAGAATAGCTATTTTTTCCGTCTCGAAGGAAGCAAACATGTAGAGCAAAAGGGCAGGATCGGCTGGTCATAACAACCGACCCAAGGAACCCAGGGAAAGATAAAAGAGGGACAGGATTGAATGTACGGCATCACTTGAGCCCTCTATAAATATTCACGAAGCAGCGAAAGACGCACGCACTCTCATGTCCGTGAAGAATAGTTGAGACAGCGTTAGGTGGTAAGGAGTGCATAACTCAAATCAAATATTAAATCCAGTAGGTAATTTGTTTTAAATGAATCGATGTAGTATGAAGCCGTTGACGAGATTTTAAACCGTATAATTTGGTGCATCCAGTTGTATCCGAAACGAGATTTTCCTTGGAATGCCAAATACAGTTCAACAGTGCTGTTTTGAAATGCTAAACCGGATAAATTAACAGCCACTAACTTTCCTAAGCCACGCTTTAGCGACCCAACTTTTGATTAATCATAATACCACTTCGGAAGCTAACACGCAGCTTTATGCATGGATTGTCATCATGAAGAGGGGAGCCTGAAGTCCATAATCACGGCCTGACCGTCATTCCTCGATTGTTCGATGACGTTTCAGCGACTTTGACGTAATCACTCATCACAATGATCTCATAAAGGAAAATTTAACTGTGCACAGCATATACCAAATTATTCTAGAAATTAGTAAACTCCTTAGAGTGAGTATGATACTGTACAGAATTCAATGCTCTGTAAATCTTTTACAATGTATAATAACAAACATGACTCAAACTAAAAAAATTCCTCCATACATGATGAGATTTACACCCGAAATAAAACGTTCTGATGTCTGGAGACTTCGAAAAAGTAGTCAAAATTTCGCCTGGCTTGGTCTTGAAACGGGTGGAAGGAGCAGGTGATATTGAAATTATTCAAGTGCAAAGGAATATTGATAATGACTTCCCCATTGAATACCTAATTTTCTTAGGCTTACAAAACTTAGTTATCAGGACGGCATTTTATGCAGGAGGGAATGTTTTCCTAACTATCCAAGAAACATTATTTGCCATTTGCGTAGGTACCAAAATTACTATTTGCGTTAATAAATTGACTCTATGGGATAAATTCCCACTAACAACTATTCCATCGGATTTGAAAACCCCTTCAGATATGGAAGACCGTTTGGAGTTAGGTTATTTTTAACCCTCATGCCTACCATTCGTACGATTAGTCTTGGGAGAAATTTGCGTGCACCGCCTTCTGTCGAGCAAATAACAATGTTGACAGGTGTAAACAATTTGAAGTATGACAAAGATATTGAAAGGCTATTGAAGATATACAGTCGAAAGATTTTCATTCGATTCAATTGTGCTATAACTGAGGATATAAAAGTGGCCCGAGGAATGACCTACCAAACTGATAATTTACTGCCGAAAGCGATAAAATTATCATCATGCGACTTCCTTTCGTTAGAACAAACAAGTCTTTACGTGAGCATTTGCCAAGTAAGCGTAAATACTGGACTGAAGTTCATTGTTTGACGACGGAGATGCGATAGGCGTGGAATTCAACCAACTTCTTGAGCCTTCAATGTGAAGGAAACTTCCTTAATGTTGGAACAGGCAGCCAGCCATTCTTACTATCTTTCCTTCGGGCTATGTAAATAAAGTAAAAAAAGAAAGTAGCTTATTCATTCAATTATTTCTTTTCAAAATGACGTACCTACATTGTGCTGCAGACAGTGAGTTGGAATAGAGAAATGTAGTGCAATAATTTCCATTGGTATAATACGTTTGGAAGATATGTGGTTTAAAAAATGGAAATAGACCTTTCATGAAGATAAACTTATAAGAGACAAAGATCTCATACATTATCTATATATTGCTTTCAAAGTTTTTAGTTTTTCCTATTTCATCTCCTATAATCCTTTCCACTTAGTCATGGTCTATCCATATGCTCGAAAACGAAAATGCTTGAACTCTCAGGGATTGAACGGTGTAGTTAATGATAGCCCAAAATTGCTCGTTGCCCCAAGTGAGCAGTAATGGCTTCTCCCACGTGACCATTATTACATGGTATAATTACGTATAAGCGTATAAATTACGAGCTCTATGAATTACCATAACGTTTACTTAACATTTTCAATTATATAAGTTTTTTGATCAAGGATGGAACGAACTATACAAACGGGATAGACTCTATTGCGTAAGAAGCTTCCTCTGCATGATCGTATCTAAAGGGAAAGAATGGTAGTGTTGCGGAACTAAGATAGATGTGATGCAGACCTCAACAGCTCTTGACAAAGTTCCAAGCTTTCGCCACACAAGAGCTTCGTTTATTAGCCCCGATCTCGAGAATTTGCGAGTAGCGGCAATTTTGTTTGAAACGCAAGAACGAGAATATTACTACTAGCCAGCCAATTTTATACCCGCTGCTCCAGTTAGGGTCTACATGATGTAGACGAGTCTATAAAATTAATAATCACTAACTCCAGGATTTCTAAGTATGAAATACGCACGTAATTCCGTTTTTTGATAGTAATTTTAATAGCTTTCCAATGCAGGTGTTGTAAACTAGTTTTTTTCCATTTAAGAGTGTTTTCATTACCATTGAGTCTTAAAAGGGGATATTGAGGTTTGAAAACCCCTTTGGTACAGAGACAAGGAGGAATAGTTTCTGAAAATGATTCAATAATGTAAGGGTCCGTGGGATTCTTAATACGGTTGCAACATTAATCATTGGTTGAACGTAAGGAACATGTTGAGGCTAGTCCAACTTGAAATATAAGACCATCAAAAGTTCGAAAATGTAGGAGAGACTAGTGGGGAAACTAATTTCAGTGAAAATCCTAGACTAGGAATTACATTAAATGTTATTGTAATGAATAGATTTCGGACTCCAGAGACAACCCATGACATGTATGACGGATTAAATCTTATTAGATCTATCTGAATTAGGTTTATAACGCCTAGTGCAAATCTCTATGCAGGCTAAGTGCAATAAAATTTAATACATAGGTGAATCCAGGTGACATGTATCTATCATTGTCAAAGATAAAATAATATAATTTCTTAAGGTGTCATATGTCCGGAGGCTGTCAACGAGAAGATGAATCATCGACGCGTTAGGTTATGAGGCAATAAGCATAATGAACATGGCCCGAATCGATATATCTCGGCGGCCCCATTAACTCGTATAACGTCCATTCGTCCGAATTATGACAGAGTTTCTCAGTATCGTGGGTAGAAAATTTCACTCGCCACTAACTATAAGGGTCCTCGGGAAAATTAATCGATTATCGGCTCTGTAGTAAAAGGGAAAGCAGGAGCTTTGTCACCAGTATCGGTGGGTATTTTTAGCGAATCGTTCAGGAAAACGTGTCGCTGTGTCTGCCAGACGGTATCTAGGGACGCGGGAGCGACCCGCCCGCCAAGAAAACCGAAGTAGTTCATATTTCTTTGGGAATTATGCAAATTATGCAAAAAGCTCCCGCCAACAGCATTGAAAGAAGCGAAAGCTTTCAGCAGGACCTGGTGCAACAGAGGAAACAGAGGAGGGTGAAAGGGGGTTTGTGGGAAGAAGACAGGGAACAGCAAAACATTGGTGATGGTGGTTAGGGGTTGGAGGATCAGGTTTCTATATGCTCACTCAACAGTGAGGTGCGAAGCACCGAGCATCCTATATACGTGGCTGGCAGGCAAAGTGGATATCATTCCTTTTTGCGGCTGTGGAGGTTTTACAACGGAGTTGTTTTTGGGGGGGATCTCTGGCTACATGATGAAAATCCAAAATTTAAACCTGAGTTCATAGACAAGCGATTTTTTATGACAAGAACTTGAACCCATTGTAATAACGTTTATAGTTTATATTTTACAAATTCGTGCGCCCACGTGAGAAAAATCACGATAAATTTTGGACCGAGAACAATAGATTCATTTTCTTCGAAAATTCGCTAAAAACCGTAAATTTGTTTTGTGATTCTGCCAATAAGCCGTGACAAGTTACCACAGAACCCATCACAATCAATGGGCTCAACCCCTCAGAGCACTGTAAGATACATAGAGATTTTTGGGATTCGTTCCACCAGTTATTGTGAAACAATCTGGTGACCAAAGCCGAGTTAACACCATTGACTCTAGTGAAAGAACCACTTCACGACACAATTTTAGTGGCTAGAGTCATAAAAAATGTATATATTCAACTAAGCAATTAAACGTGCCTAGCTCGAGCCCCCATGTAGATCAGTTGGCATTCAGATCAGCCAACATTATACAAGGTAGAAATTAGGCGAGAAGGTTGGAGCAGCGAGTGTTCAATTATTAATTCGGACATTAAGACATCAACTCACGACGAGACTTAGACGAGACATCAATCTGACAATGGAACTCCAACATTTCGAGGTCGTCTCCAATGCTATCTGTAACGAAAACTAGACTACCAGGGCATTATGTATTCAATTACGGTTGTATGAACTTTGTTGTGACAGATAGAGTGGTGATTTTCAAGTCAAAATATTTGGTCTAAGGGTTTTAGATACTGAAGTGGGAAATCTTGAAGGGGACTTACAATCTACATCTGCCCCATTCGGCACATGAAGACGGTATAGATCACATTTAAGTCGCCCTCGACTGCTACACATCAAGATCAAGACGTTAGTAGATAAGACATGTCACTGGCGACGATGTGTTTTGTGGGTCGTATTCACAGATGACGAATAGTGAGGATAACACGGGAGTGCTCCACGAAGCGGGAGAGATTCCTTCAAATCCCTTCAGGTTCCCTACAGTGAAAAGCTAATCGGCATTTAACGGCTTCACTTCACGAAGACTACAGCCGCGCCTACCGCTCTAAGCCGGAATCAGATTATGATATCACACCTTTCGACACCTGAATAACGAACTCGAAAGAAATCGACGAAACTAAATAAACTTAAGAGTGAAACCCCCTCACAAAAAAGCGAACAAAACCCCCCTGGAAGGAAATCCTCTGATCGAGTTTTGAAGCCCGACTACTCGTCAAGTGGACAGTAAAAGAACCGCCGGACGCCACTATGAAGAGCAAGAAACTCGGATTAGGAGCGTAAAACGAAACGTGGGTGAAATTCAAGGTGGAAGAACATTAGTCACCTAGAAGGAGGCGGTATGAGTTGTGTTATCAAAATCCAGTAATCTTTAGTGGGTACAGCGGTGTCACAATCTAATGTATTCTTTCGCATCACGGCCATCGGTCAGTATGGAGATATTATTGTACGTGTTGGTTGAATGTCGGATTAGATTTCCATTGATGGTATTCGCATTTGAATTAAGGACATTCGTTTCATTGGGGTGTCAATGCTTCCACGTGACTAAACCACCAGAGAAGAACTATATACTCGTAATATATACATTCATAGCAAATCCGATCAGTGCTCAATAGAATCGAACCAGCCATTGAATGGCCAATTCTGGTAATAAGTTATAGAATTTTAGGGTATCAATAGTTTTAAAAAAATAATATTTTACATTTGTAGTGCAACAACACCATACGGTGTGAGGCATCACAATACGCCTTCACCGTTATACTGTCGATAAGGTGGCTGGAACTCGTGCTATCGGTTATACTCGTATTGAAGAGGTTAAATTATAAATCTTATTGTGTGGTTTTTAAAAGGTTACTGAAATAATAAGAAAGTTATAAGAATATCATTTATATGAAGATGTAGATTGAATTAGTCGAATTAATTTAGTTTTCTTTGGATAACCTACAAATCGCACTTCGTTCCCTTGAAACCCCACTTATACCTACCCGAATTCACTCCGCCCTTTCTTACGGTCTTTAAGTTTTGAACTACTCTCGAGCGTTCGAACTTCAAGTTTTAAGAAGGTATTTATAAATTCCGACTAATTTACTAATAGTTGTGACGATGTCGACTACTAGTCCCTACCAAAATTCACGCTGTCCCAGTTCTCGACACCGGATACTTCCGATCATTTTTCACCAATTGAGTAGGTAATAAGTAATTACTCATATCATGCCTATATCATAACCGTCTGTCAAAACTGTAGTAGGTATTTGTTTCAATATTCTTAGAATCACGAAGTGTAATGCGCCTTTGCCCAGTAAATCATGACCCCTTCAAAGAAACCAACTTCCACAAAAGCTGTTTCAACCAAGCCCGGTCGGAAAAATCCTACCCGGAAAGGCATGAGAATTCTTCATTATATCGAACATGTAGCCTAACGTTTCCTCCTAGCACTTAGCTTGTGTTCCTCTTAAGAGAAATATTTTCTCAAAGATTTTTGTGATATACCAACTCAATCAAAGAATAAAAATAAGAATTTTCTCAAATATTGAAGTTTTTAAGTACGATTTTCCCAAGTTATTCTGACGGATCGAGTTATTGCAAAGTTACCAATCTGTCGACTGCCAATATGAGTTTTTGTTCTGGTCAACTACTGCCACTAACGGTTTTTGGAGTGTCGACTACTTGTGCGTGGGGGTTTTCAGAAAAGACACTTTTTGCGCTGGTTGCGCGGGTATGTCTTTGGCTTTTTTAGCCATCTGGCACGAAAGAGGGAGCGTCAGCTAGAAAAGGCATGAGATTTCTACCACAAATAATACTAAATGGAGAGAGACGTGAAGTTTGAATTTGCATAACGATTACGTTTACGACTTTGGAATTGACCAAATTCTAATTGACCAAAGAAAACCAAATTCTAATATGTACTCATATTTGGTGGTATCACGTTTCAAGATACGTCGATTCATAAAATCAAATAAATAACGAAAACATCCGTCCGTCCGCTGCACAGTATTGGTTGACCTAACAATTTGAAATTCGGGATGCGGGCTCGGACCAAGCCAAGATCCTTGAAACTGTTCATACCACCAAATCAACATGGATTTCAGTACAAATTTGAATACATCTTACTTCAGAGATTTTTTCAAGAACACCCAGGGACGGCCAGCACGACGCGTCGTTCACAATATGGAGTCGAAGGTAGAGCCGAGAAAAAATTGTCTTCTCGGAAGATTCCTAAAATTCATCCCTCAGAACAATCAGTCAAAAACAACTCGGCATTGTCTCTAATAAACCATAAAGTTTGTAATTATGTGTTGCCTGTTAATTTATATAAGTATTAATTACATACATATTGATAATATGGGACTTTAATGGGGATACAGTGGTGAATTTCAAATTCCGATTGGTAAATCATAATTCTTGGAACATAATTTTCCCTACTCGGAAAAAACCATCATGGATAAAACTATTTATGCCACTAGTTTAACAGCTGGAACATTGCCAATGTCGTTCTTGTCAATGATATTTTCTGCTGTGATTCGCTCACTAAAATTCAAGTACTACACTACAGCTCTAAATTTTACATTGAATTTTACATTGATCAGAATCGTTCACAACATCTGGCATCCAGTCAGCCTAAAAGAAAAGTTTTGATATTTTGCCTTATGAAAAAATGGCACGTTTGTATATTTTATCGCAACCATTTTTGGTGTCAAAAAAGCCGTGAATTTTTTGCTACGTCTCTCCATTTAAATTTAGCAACTTTAGTTTGTCTGTAAGATTATAAGACTATCGACTGTTTTTTCTAGTTGTTCTAGAATAATTCTAGGCGTTCGCTATATTCGCCATTACAGAAGAATTTGCTGCTGTATCGAAAATTGCTCATTGGCGAACTAATATCTCCAACGAGGATAAGGTTTCTGAGGAGTCGCTGCAACGATTAACGTTGAAACTATGAGAAAATTCCTGTTTACGTATGTCATTGCCATCTAGATATAATATATTATCAGCTTCGCGTAAAAACATTGAGTCACGTATATATTTTCAGAGTAGAGTTTCTCCAATTATGCTGAAATTCGGAGGCTCTGAGATGGCTCTGGATAAATCATGAATGGGAAGCTGATCACGAGGTGATTATGATAATAATCCGGCTAGCCACTATTTTGTAAGCCGTTTCTGGTCTTATTGACTTCTCTAGTCCAACCAAGATGAAATAGGGCCCTTGTTTTGAAAGACACCACGAGAGAAGCATCAAATTGCGTCGTTCCAAACATCTAGTTCGGTAGATCAGGAATCGGGGTGAGATAAGATGTGTGTTCTGAGTTGTCTACAACTTTGCCGGTTCTTTCCTCTCACTTTTTTTTCCTGTTCTGACGTCAAGGTGAAACATCGGAATAAAGTTTATCGGGAATACGAAAACAATTTATTATGACCGGATCGCCCGAATAAAAGTGTTATCGCGTTCGGTCTTGTGGTTTCATCACTTAGTGATCTGGGAATCACTGGTGTCCGGTATCGAAAATTGACAAAACATTGGTACTCATTACACGATTATTTACTGTATCATGGAAAGTGCTTCATGAGTTCAGATACACACAAACGATGGTATGACTACTGGTTTTCATGTAGAACACCAGCTCTTCTTCAGCGGGGAGTGATCATATGATGGCACATAATTATAAAACCTACTCAGTTAATCTACAATGATTATTCTAGGAGCACAATGTCATCATCAAACAGCCCCAATGATTATTTCAAGACTTGAAATAGTCCCAAATCTCGACCAGAGTGATCCAAATCTAACGTATGATGCTGAAGAATAGATTTTTTTGCGAATTGTCGAAGAAATGTTTTTCGAATTTTCGGAAAAAAGAAGGTATTTTCACGGTCAAAAATCTCGAATTTCCGAAATGTTTTTATTCCAAAATCCGTTTCACTGTATGTTATGTGTACTTATATGTGTATAAAGCTCAAATGTGCACAAAAAATCTGTCTTGGAATCGAAAGGCTAAGTTCGTAGATGGGCAGAATCGGGCCACTCGAAGGGGGGTTGTGGGGAGTTTTAGGGGGGAAATTACCCATAAATTCCCAAAATGAAATATTCGGACAAATGACACCTCATTTAAAGGTTTTTTAACGCTGAACATGATGGTGAAGTCAGAATGCGATGTCTTATCCAGTTCTCAAACTGGAGCTCTTTGAAGATGAAGAAACGTGGTTGTTACTTGAGATGTTCTTCACGGTTCATCGAAATTCTGACATCACCATCGTGTTTAGCGTCAAAAAATCCATAAACTGAGTTGTTGCTCGGCAAAAATGGAGAACAAATTTGTTATAAAACCGGTAAAATGAGGATATTTTACATAAAACCAGTTATTTCTTCGTAAATTTGCTCTTCTGAGGAAAAAACCACCCTACACTCACTATGTTATACCTGATTCACGAATGATTCGTGATACAACTGTGAGTGTGTTTTGAATCTCAATGATTCTGCAGATATTGATAATTAAATATAACATATAAGCATGATATACAAATAAAGGATCACAATCAATCAATAAATACCTTCTTGGCATTCTTGGCTGAGCATTCACAACAATAATATTATGAAGGTTGTTTGAATCAATTTAGTACATCGCATGCAGTCAGTCTATTTTCCGTATCTTCCTTCAAGACGTATACAAATTATGAATAATATTTAAAATTTCATAAAATCCAATCGTCAAAACCCAATCGTCTACCTAATGATCGAGTGGAATTAATTAACAGCGCCCCGTGACAACACGCGGGGATCGTTCGCCACCACCTCAGCTCAAGATAAACTCATATAAAAAATCAATAGTATTAGAATAGTACATACTGAACGTCTTCAATCGTCTCCAGCATCTGTAACAACAATCCCTTAATCCTCAACCTCGAAGGCACTAGCTCACTTCACCTAAGGACACAGACTGCCGGCTGGACGTGGGACGCTAGCGCGTCACGACGGCGGCCACGCGTACTAACTGGACTGGGAAGGGAAGGGGGGGGATAACTATTGGTAGCGGGCGCCCATAACACCTGATGAGCCTTCTTCTATTGCCCAAGGGGACTCACCATGTTGGGCCTCGGGATCAGGATGATTACTTCTGTTTTCGAAGAAGGATTTCAACTTTTTTAGACCATTGACCGCCAGTTCATAACACTCAGACTGAAAATGATATTTTGGAACGAGAGCATGGTATACTGTTGTTAACTTATATTACTCTGTTAATAAATGCGTTCCACTATGTGTGGACTAGACGTTTTTTCTTTACCCCCTGATCAAGGTGTATGGGTGATGTCAAAGTAATATAATATATTGTATCTGATTCTATCGAATATATTGTAGTTAGGTATTGCATGTGTGCGTGTGTGTGTGTGTGTGTGTGGTGACTAACTACAAATGGGGAACTGAATTAATCTGACTCCAAAAGATTTATTGTTAACTGAACTCACGAATACGAAAACGGTTTTTAGAACCAAACAATCGGAAGAACTCTTGAGAAAAAATTTGTTGCGACTCTCTGAATTTTTTAAATTGATCTCTGAACATATTTTTGGCAACGTATGATTGAAATAAAAATTTTGTCACCAAAAATAAACTGTAGTGTCGCTACAATATATAATATATTATAATACCTTATATACCTTATAATACAATACCTTATATTATAATATATTATATATTGTAGCGACACTACAGTTTATTTTTGGTGACAAAATTTTTATTTCAATCATACGTTACCAAAAATATGTTCAGAGATCAATTTCAAAAATTCAGAGAGTCGCAACAAATTTTTTCTCAAGAGTTCTTCCGATTGTTTGGTTCTAAAAACCGTTTTCGTATTCGTGAGTTCAGTTAATAATAAATCTTTTGGAGTCAGCTTAATTCAGTTCATCATTTGTAGTTAGTCACCACACACACACGCAATACCTAACTGCAATATATTCGATAGAATCAGAGGTTTGATTTCGACGGTATGGTAGGTACACTTATAGGGGGTCTGTGAGGGGGCCATGGGGGGGGGGGGTACCATACCTTATAGATTGGGGCACATCAGCGATGGTGCAGTAGGCTGACTGGGGGAGGGGTACCTGTCACTTTTGACAGGTGGAAAGCTTATCCTAGCTACTCATAAATCATAATAAAACGCTGAAATATCCAAATTCAGTTGATTTAGTCTTTTTCTCCGCGACATCTCCTACTGAACCGTTCATTCAAATCGGACAAAATTCCGGCATTAGTTAAGGGTTAAGGTTAAGGTTAAGGGTGTACCTATCTAAACCTATCATTAGGAACGGATTGCTGTCATTTCAACCTTTGGGCCCGAGTTTGGATTTTCTGGATAACCTGTAAGAAGAGGCTCATTGCCTTCAGTGCGTCAAAAACTCTGCAAATTGGTCCACAACAGTTTATTATTCTCTGTACAGATCAGGCTTTTGTTTAAATTGCTGTTCTCTATACAATAGGTAGTTTTGTAAGTCCTATAACTATAATGAATAATGAACCCTTTGCTATTTATGGGTACGAAGTTTTAAGACCTACTTCAGGCTCTTCCAAAACCGTATACCGAATCTGATAATTTTAGGACCACTGTAACAGGGCTAAGTGGCGAATCTACCTATCTTAAAAACGTAAAGTTTACGTCGTAAACCCTCCAATGTTGAGGGGGTTGAAATTCTGGGTTTTATTTGTCGATTCCAATGGTCCATTACTGAAGGCAATAAACCAAAATCGCACAGTAGTCATTGTACATAATAATATTATGTACTAAATGTACATATCATGTACTAAATATTATTTAGTCAAGGGCCTAATCGATGTTTTATGATATACCAATCCCAAGTATACGTATTCAATTAGACCTACATGCTTATTACACATGCAATCAGACCTCAAACTCATTAATTACCTACTAATCAGTAAGTTGAGCAACACATGTTTATGTATACAGCTGCTGGGTTTCGCATAATCATCCTAAGCCTTCTGGAGGAGTTGCTAATCAAATGTATTTGAGGTATTGATTCTCAGCTTCATCTCTTTAAATGACAGCAGGCAATAAGGTCAGGGTGACATTGTACGTTGTACATTGTAGGATGAATTCAAATTACCCGCCAAGCAAACAAGTAGTGGAAAACGAACTGCACCAAGTGTATGTTTACCGGAAGTCACCAAGCGCGTTTTTCAGGTATCCATATCTCAGCTTCTTTTTGACCGGTCAACTTGAAATTTGGTGTGGGTCTTCTAGGTGCGTATAATAGAAAGCCCCAATGTTTCAAGTCACTAGGTCTAAGGGGAACCGAGTTATATAACTTCAAAACCTCTTACCTTGTTTTTCTTCTCATTTAGTAAGGCAAGACAAAAGCCTCTCGAGAGTAAATTAAAGGATCCTTAATTCTTGATAATTTATTAATTTTATTAATTTATAATTTTATTAGTAAATAAACAAATAATTTATTAATAAATAATTAGTTTATAATTTTATTAATTTCCTTAATTTCTTAATGTAATTAATTGCTTTTATTCTTGCATATATTGTCTACAGGACTTTTCAACTTCAACAACAAAAACTCTGCAAATTCTTTACACAACGGTTTATTATCAGATAATAAGAAGATTCTTCTTTGTACGTACAGATATCATAAATTTATCTATTTATTTATTTATTTTATTTATAAGATCTGTACAGATCTCCCTTCTGCCTTGATCACTAAATAATGGATTTATTATTATGAAATCATTAATTTTTAACTACTATTATAAGCCAATGTAAATTATTATTAATTATTGGTAATGAATAATAATTATTGTTAGTTATTATTAATAATAATTTATTATTATTATTAATTAATTCGATATAAACCCTCAAGTTTTGACGGTGGTAATTTTGTTTTTGGGCGATTCCAATGGTTGATTATTGAAGATTCCCCAAATTACCCTCTGCGCTGGCTGTTCGCTAGACTGGACACTAGTCTTAAATGTCCCTACATTCATATTCCTTGCTCTACAAAGTTACCACAAATACGTCTGTGTCTCAAAGTTTCCGGCGGGAATTATTGAAGAACCTATTATAGAAGAATTTATTGAAGAATTATTGTGTTTAGTGGCAAATACGCAGGTTCTGATTTTATTCAGCCACTTACGTTAAATATCTTGAGGGGAAGATGGACACATTCAAAGCAGGAACCATCAAATCTGTATTTTATGCGTAGGTAGAGTAGGTACTACTCACTTTTAGAAAGCTTAACATTTCTGTCCGGTGAATGTTTATGCTCGTACCAACAACTCACGTTTTAGTGAATCCTGAAACTTCCAACAACTTCTCGTAACCTTAACTACTGTGACCAATCGAACGTGCCTCTGAGCTACCCCAGTTCACATCTTGCTCTGTGCTTATCTCGGCATTCAAGGTGCTGAAACACAATTGAAGAAACTGGAAAAAATGCAGCCACCTCTTTTCGCAAAAGAAACAATTTTTCGCAGCTTCCGTACCGCGCACATTCTATGCGTTGAAATAGTTCTACTGCGCAGCCTTTGTGATGTAACAGCATGCAAATCCTGATTGATAACGTATAACGGGTGGTTTACACCCCCACAAACAGACTTCCTGACTGCTGGCAAACTCGTACTTATTCTCAATCTTTCAACCGTCACAGAAATACTATTCCGGGTACCACGGATCAAAACCCCTGACAAACTTACGTATTAAAGCTTATATTAATGGAATGATTTCTAAATGACTCGTTCAAAATTTGTACCTGTATTTTGTGTTCAAGTTGTTGATAAATTACCACTATGGATTTGTAAAATCCTTTTGCGACTGGGTCTGGTTTGTGAAGAAGCTTTTATCGATTTGCATTGTTGTGTTTGAGTTGTACCTATTTTGTGATTCTGCGAATGAAATCGTGCAAATTTGTTTTTTTTGTTTTTTTTGGAAACGGCTGATTATAACCTAGTTATCTGAGAAGAAGAACTAAAACTTTTTAATCTTCCTGGGAGTATTTCCCTTTAGTGGGCATTCCTTACGCCTTGTAGAATTGTATGCCGGTTCTACATCTTGGGATGGAGATGTTGGAGATGGCTGAAACACTGCGGTATAGGTACCAGCTAATATGATGCTGAAATCACTCCTAGCATCAATATGAAATGACGAGTCTTAGCTATGTAATTAGTTGTGTGATAAAAATTAATTGACTGAATTTCATAGTGTTTTGGGTTTCTCTCAACCGTACGAAGAGAAACTGACATAGAAACTGATTTATTGTTGATTTCAAAGGGTCGCGAACAAATTTTATCAGTCCAATATATTGTATTATTCCATTACATTCGGAAACTTCGTAGGCTTAAAAGGAAACGGCAAATCCCGTGAACTAGAGTCAAAGTTGAGTGGATTAACTCGTTTGTGCAACTAATCAGATTTCCTTAAATTCAAAGGTCAAAGGCTCCATATCAACGCACATTCGCTTGGCAGATTTTTTGAAATGCAGAAGAAGGGGAGGTGTACCGTTAGGCCATTTAATGAAAACACACTGCAATGAAGAAAGAAGGATATAATATTATTATTGAGATGGGTTAAGCCATGCGCACCCGTAATAATAACAGATGGGTAGGAAACCCCATGGAGTTTAAAACATAGTTTCCTGTCTGGCAAGATAAGAAAAGGCCCCATAGTGTGAATATTATCGTTGTCCGAGATGAATTGGATATCACGAAATTTCTTCAAAACATCACTGTGAGGAAGTGAATTTTATAACGACTCGTCAAGTCCACAATATTTATCAAGGAATATTATCTCTTACTGAAGATTTCCCCTATCATGCTGCGTCAAACGTAAGCTGTATGAGAGCCCAATCGTCATCTTTCAAAAGGACCCTGGATTTCCTTGAGCTATTCCAGGGCATCTGCAATAATGCTCATAAATTATTAACAAACCGAAACTTAAAATTATTAAAATTTTCACGTACATGTTCTTGAAGTCGAATTGGCTTGAAACACCCATCCGCCCATCATAATGCGTGGAGTATAATCCGAAGCTGTCTGCGCACTGATTTTAAACTTCCTTTCTTGGTGGGACGGGGGGGGGGGTGGAGGGTGGCGTGTATTTGAAGTTGCAACTATTCATGAATAATAATTATTCATGAATAGTTGCAACGTGATGCATTATTGTTACCAATTATTGGTAACAATAATGCATCACGTTGAATGAACAGAGGAGAACCTCGGGGTATGAGTGCATTGAGCGGAATTATCCAGATGAGCGGCTCAGGCTAGTGACGAATGGTCTCTCTGACGAATGGTGATAATCTGATTCAACGAAGGAAAGTTACAATTCCAAAGTTCATCATTATCGGAAATGACGACGAGCTTGAAGTAAAAGTCCGCCGAGTAATCACCACGCATGCAGAAACGAAGCAAATTTTTCAACTACCGCTCATTATTTCTTATCTACAAGATCACTGTATTTTGCATACCATAATCCTCCGAGTTCCATAATATAAAAAGTAATTTGATTATTGATCTTTTTTTTTTTTTTTACAAAATCAGAAGAATAGAACATGGAGGTATGCAATATGGCACCTTTGGTCAAAAGCACCTTCTCGGTTTTTATGAAATTCGTGCCTATGGAACCATCTCGTGACTAATTCACATGATCTTCGAAATTTTCATTTCAATAAAAAGAGTTTGACAGGTTTAAGTAGTGACAGTTTGTGACGAGGATTTCATATTTGTGCATGTGAAGTTCTACGTCCAAGGTTTTATAAATCAAATCGAAACATTTTATTGTAGAATATCATACGATAACACGAGTATCTCGTAGTTACAATACTCGTATATTTCTCTGTCTATTACGAGGGAATACATATGTTTTACCATGATTTATATAGGGATTTTCTATGGGATTATGTCAATTTTGACAGTCACTATCCGAGTATATTATTGTTCAGTCAAGTTTCGTAAATATTTCGGTCACTATGAGTTCTGGGTATATCATATTTTAGGATAGTACTAACTGGAAGATATCAATATTTATGTGTGCAAGACCAAATAACATTCGCGTTTTTGTTTTCTAAATGATGATCTCATGTATGTTTAAATGATATGTCAATGTTTCAGAAGTTCTACACTACGTATTCATGGGACGAATTTGGAGGTGAAGGGCCACAAAGAACTCGGGGGTCTAACGGTAAAACCCCCTTGCCGTTCGACAGGCCTAGCGTGCGAATAACAGCACAAGAAGGATACTTCGCTCATTCATCAATCCCTGCTCATCAGCGTGACCGCCCATCTTGAGGTGAGCTCTGGACTTGCTAAAATGGGCTTAGGAGACGTTTACTACTTGAATTCACTGGGACCGCGGGTCCACTGGCCGGGTTCCAAGAGTCTGCTGCCTCGCCATTGAATGATGATATCCCCTCTTCCACTATCTAAGACTGCCGGGGAAACCAGTGATAAATTTGATTGCACGCTTTCAAAACAAGTGGATCGCTAATTACTGATTCATTTTCATTAATAAATTAAGGCGTTAAGCACTACTTAATCGTTGCACTTCAGGCTTCTATCTTTCAGCCCGAAAGGAAAAAGCCACACCTTGTAACGTGTAGGAGGAAGACCTTGGAGTCATTCAAATCGCGGTCACGGAACACGATTGGCTGAACCAGGCTCACTCGCGGCTCGCCTATCCGGTCGCCTCGTTCCCCGTTCCGCTATTTCGCTAGTTCGAAAAATCTCAACCCTCATTAAGTCTTCATTCTGTGAACTGATGGAATGATGACCGATTAATCCGCTCAGTGACACGTTGGTTCGTTCAAGTCACACACTAAATAAAGCCCTAGGGACTTGGCAAAAGGCATGATAGAATCATCTCGTTCATCAACCGTTAATCCCGGTCGTCATTGGCGATTACATTCAACATGTGCCACAAATTAAAGGCAAGTCAGGGAGGAGGAGGACGGGACAAGTCATCACAAGTAAACCAATAAGATGAACAGTAAAACTCAGTTCATTTTAGGGTTTCTGTACGACGTAAATTCCAATTACTATAACAAAAATCTCCAATCCATTAACTTTTCAAAGTATTAGGGATTTACATACAAATATTCCTCATCTATTTGTAAAAGATACCTAGTATTAGTAATTATGATTAATTCCGCACTTCGTCGTGAATCACGAAAGTAGTCCGTTCATTTTATTTGAAGACATTTAATTAAGATGATACCAAATGTTTCTTTGTCTGCCATTCTGTCGAAGGAAGTACAGTGGAACCTCGACTAACCGGGATAATGGTGGAGAGAACGGCCCCGGATATGAGAAATCACGGTTAATCCACTGGCAAAAAAAAAGAGGCTGAAATGCATGATTGAGTGAAATAAACCACCTTTTAATAGGTAGACAAGGCCTTATTTAAGTTTAAAGTACATTTTAAACTAATTTGTCATAACAAAGATTTAAAAGTACATTAGGTACGTTAATGTAACCAAAACATAAATCCCACCAAAAAACTTCTCGCTGATAAAAAAAAGTTGACCTCGGTTAATCAGTTCTCCGGTTAATCGAGGTTCTACTGTTCATCGAGACAAAACACCACCATCGGTGGGATAGTCCACCTTGAAACTCTTCGGCATTTCGGAAGGTATACTTCCGAATTATAATATAATATACAATATTATAATATTATACAATATATACAATATACAATGTTATTGGGAGGTAGGACTAGGATTATAGTGGAAGGAAAAGCTCAATTATAGTAATGTAAGTAACAAAATGGTGCTAGTAACACGAGTGTAAATACGAGTATCTCGAGGTAGAGGCTGATGGTCACGTAGCCTTCTGTGACCACAGGCAGAAATCACAAACCTCGTAATACGGTAAGGATGAGTTTATTAAACTTCTTTTTTTTTAAATTTGTCAAAGCGTGATTCATCCCTTCCGTGATCGCAATGACAATACTCAACGCATATATTATGCCTTATTGTGCATTCAAGTATCTACAAAAGAAAGTGATATTCTGACTTCGATGAAATTCATACGATGGCCATATACGTACCTGACCCGCATTTGATCAATGCAGACCTTGGACAAACTTATCAGCGGGAGGTCTGGTATCGTTATACAGATTTCAAAATAGGCCGAATAGGCGAATCTACTTCAGTGAGAGAATACATAGACTCTAAAGTAATAACATTTGCGTTTGCGTAAGTTGGTTGGAGTTTAAACCGTTCTGGTTCAAGAGTGGAATGCTTGGAGTCACACAGCGGAGTAGAACGAATATGAAAAAATATATATATGTAGGTAGATTTCGGGTAAGGATGACCAACACTAGTCGTTGTTATCATTCGGGTTTATTACGACGTTTCGATCGTGGTAATAAACCCGAATGATAACAACGACTAGTGTTGGTCATCCTTACCCGAAATCTACTGTTTCCTAGTCACAACAACCTCCACTATATGTAGGTATATAGTTATGATAGGAGGGAGAGAAAAGCCAAACTATGTTCGAAACTAAGGGCTGGTTGCTCATGAAACCATTGCCAACTCATCTGGCCCGAATCCAAAGGATCAAAGAGAGTGTTTGCCATGCTTTGTACATTATCTGTAGATAACTCCCAAAGGTCCGGTACGATTTAAAACTCCCAATTGTCATCGGCCAAGAAAAAAATGTACGGTAGGTTTACTCTTCATGATACGTAGTCCCTTCGTCCGCGGCACTTTACCTACTTTGCCATGAAATCGTGAAATTTGGGATATGGATTTGTGAGTCACAGGCTCATTACTCAGTTAGCTCTAATTACTTCCTTCGATCGCATATTATGATCATCCGTTTTTGAGACTTGAAACGATTTTTTTTACAGAACAGTGATCTATTCAGAAGGGTGATCTACACAGAAAATAATAAAACAGTTGTGAAAGAATTTGGAAGAGTGTTAACGTTTATTTCAGTTTAAAAAATCCAGGCCAAGAGATTCTGTCTAGTGACCATATGATTTAGAAAATCGACAGCTCTCCGTTCTGTACACAGTACCGGCTGAGAGACGGAGTTAATGTAGAAAGCGTAGCCAATCGATCGTGGTCATCTCAATTGCTCTCGTAGTCACTCTACTTTCTATAAGGTCAATTGAACCAGGCAAAATGTAGAACCCTCAGTTTACATTTGACATTGCCTCCTTGGCGTACAAACCAAAAACTGTCAAATTAAATTTCCATTCTCCTGTTTATTGATTGAAGAATTGAAGGAGTATAAACTTTTCAGTCTCAAAACCTTGTATCTCAGGAATTTAGTAAGTACTCGTAAGTGAGATCAGGAATGTAATGTAATTGTTGTCGGTAATGAAACAGGTCAATTGCTTAGTAGGTACTACTACTTAGCATTTTCAATGAACGCCTTGGGAAAACATACGATAAGAATAATTCAATTATTGAAGCTTCATGGAGTAGAAACTAGATTTGTCATAGAAAGAGAAGTGGTTTTAGGATAAACCTTGTGTCTACAAAAATATTGAAACAGAAGTGGTTTTAGGATAAACCTTGTGTCTACAAAAATATCAATTACCAACTCAATAACCTACTAAAGTACAAAATAAGGAAAATCGGGCTATAAAACGGAACGCAGATTCTTTTGTCTCAGTTACTCAACAAACCAGTGTTCATTTATGAAACTAAACGGACGAAGGTTCGAGGAATTTACAAACGTTATGTTTAGCGATTATTGGGGACAAAATTGACGGGAGTTGTGTAGTCATAGTAGATTTGATATCATCTACCACTCTGCCAAGAGCCTTAGAATATACGATTCTCTTGATGAAGTTCAAGATGCCTCCTTCACTCAACTCAACGCCGCAGCCCAATTCAGTGATGCTGGCAGACTTCAGCTGAGCCGAGCATGAGCCTGTAACGAAGAGAGAAATTCAAATGACGCAAAATGAACGATTGAAAGAAATCCTCGAGAAAAGCCCAAGTCAGTTTATTATTTTTAGCTTTATTGCTACCAGTTTAAAAATAAGGAACACTCGGTACCAACTACTACCTACTTATTCCTCACCATTTCCGGACGGATACAGATAGATATAAATATGAGCTATTTCCGACGATACATAGGTAGGTACCTATATCCGTAAAAATTGTTAACAAGAAATTTACCCGAAATAGGCTGGCTCATCGGTAACCCTGTTATATTCGGGTAATTGTAGCAACTAGAATTAAACTGTGGATGCATTTAAACGGATTCTGGATACAACTTACTCATGGAACCATGGAATAAAACTGAAATTTCAGTTTGAACCATCGTGCGATGTATATACGTAGGTACATCACTTGAAGTGCACCGTACTTACTTCAAAACTTACTGACGAAACGTGTATGAGAACGTAATAAGCGTATCCTACAATGAAAATCATTGATACCTCCATTTCTGCCTACTTTGTTTACGACCATATTTATCCTTCTTCAAAAATAATAAAGTTTGTGTTGGTTATTTTAACCCGTTAGTCATGTATTGGTTTGATGGAGTCAGAAAAATGGGTGTGTTCTACCATACATTTGTGTTCAAAATTCACAATATTACGTAATGGCAATAATTGAATTTTATCAGAACAGATTGGCCGCCACAACTTCGTACAGGAACTTAAGCCTAATGTCGTTCATCAACTTTATTGAGGGCAAACTACTCATCAGTTACCTATTACCCTGTCGAAGGCCGCCGAGACTAAAAAGTTGTTATTTGTTGATTGTTAGGTATTTATTTTCGATAGTTTAATTATTGAAAAAGTAGGAAAGTCTTTAACTTCTCAAGTACTTACCTTATTTAAATCTGTTATACGACCCCTTGAATACCATAGGCTTAAGAGAAAACCTTTTGTACGAAGGAAAAAATCCCATTATTTGTGTCAAGAATGGTTTCAGACGGTTTTTGTATTCTAACTGTACAGATAGGTAATTACATAATGCAGTCACTACTTACTTCCGCTCGTGATTAGGACTTCGACGTCGAAACGATTGGTGGGGCACTTCACGGTAAGGCCACCTCCGTACGAAAAGATGGACAATTTCGCGTTGACCGAGGAATACACCATTGCCAGGTCATTTAGCTTGAGTTTAGCCTTAAGGTTGACCTGCAGATCTCCTGAGACCGTTGTTTGTGCAATAGTTGCGTCAGAGACTCGTACTATGCTGCTGATATTTTTCAGAACTCCAGGGGCTTTGGAAACCACTTCGCCCTTCGTGTTCCAGAAAAAGATATTGATGGACTTGGTATAGTTGAGTTCAGTAGATTTAATTTCCATTTCGTCACCATGTTCAGCAATCAATTCGCTGTTGACAGACTTCAAAATGTCATCGAGTACCCAATTGAGGTTCTTGTTGGAGCCGGTGTCCCAAGGAAACCAAGATTGTAAGGGACTGGCACCAGCACTAGAGATGGCGATGGATGCCAACGCGAGCAAGCACAGACATTTCGGAATCATTTTGAAAGACTGAAACAGACATTTCAATAACTTCTTTTATATTTTAACTCTGTTATCTCGCGGACCACTCAGGGAACCACTCCAGTCCGGATTACAGTTCGCTCCAATAAGCGATATTTGAAACTTCTCAGCAGGATATGAATGTCGATTCGGTACATAGAATGAAATCACAATTTGCAGGTTTTACGAATTTTTTCAGTCGGAATAGATTCTATGTAATTGAGTTTTGACTTTGGCGCTTGCCTAACAGTACGTAATAGACAACTTTTCAAAACTTTTCTCATTGCGGAAAGAGCGTTAAATGACGTAACGTAAATTGGGTGTGGAAAAATAGTCGAAATTGAACTTCAAAAATAAAATACGAGATTCGATGACGAAAAAGTCTTTTTCCACAAAAATCAATTTCCGCAAGAAGTCTTTTTTTTTGTGTAAATAGACTTTTTCGTCTTTGAAACTCGTTTTTTTTATGATGAATGATTTATGATTTTATATTCTCGTCGTCGCCAATAATACAAGTGGGTCTTACCGATAATGTCGGCTGTAGGTACCTGATAAACTATAGGTTATCGAAATTCGTCAACAATATGATCGAAACGCATGGAATTGGAGGAATGACGGTAACAAGGGATGGACACAGGAGGGCTGGTTTAGGTCACACACGAGCTCCTACCCCTCCATCAGGACGTGGCGTGTCGTTTTGCACGCTCGGCTGGTCGCATGCACGCGTAAACCTGATTTTACAACGAGCAGGGGGGGGGGGGGGAAGACTCGTCTCGCAGAATGAAAATCCCTCACAGCACAGGTGTCTAAATTGTATAACGTATTTCAGAACCCGAAAGGGATCATCCCTAAAGGATTCATACCCTGAGTCTCATTCAACCGTGTGCTCGACTCAATGGGCTCGCGGCTGAGGGATGGCAAGAGATGAGAGGTGGATGACGAGTAAAATGAGACGTGACAAGAATAGGGCCAGGAAGGATATCATCGGATTTCCCGTTTTCATCAGTGGGTTAGTTTAGAGCCAGTTGTAATAATATACTAATACCTCAGTGAAGAGACGGTAATCCTGGCATTATTCGAGGTGGTTCTTCCCCACGGGGGTTGCGGCTTGATCAGGGAGCTCAATGGGTTGATCTGTACGGTTGATAAAATGAAAAAGGGGTTTATTGGGGGGTTATTGGGGGGTTATTGGGGTTTATTTCAAATATTCAATAAGAATAATAACTAATGGTTTATCTATCAGCAAAATACTCAGCGCTCTAAACAGTTGTTTTAAATCTACCAGTGGATTCGACCAGTCCAGCACAAACAATTAATTTAGTTCTTCACTAACCTACATAGTTTGCTGTTTTGTCCATTTCCTCCTTGGTTGAAAAACCTTTGTCTATTTGGAGGGTTGTAGGAGGTTGTAAAGAAAAGGAGAAGTTTTTCCGAGCTTTCGACTTTAATAAGCCATCTTCAGGGGTAGGTATTGTTTCCTCAACCCAGTATCAACTACTCGTTTAGTTTATTCAGAACGAAACAGACTGGGTTGAGGAAACAATACCTACCCCTGAAGATGGCTTATTAAAGCCGAAAGCTCGGAAAAACTTCTCCTTTTCTTTACAACCTCCTACAACCCTCCAAATAACCTACTTAGTGAAACCCGATGACGAATGGTAATGAACAATAGGAAAAAGTGTTGACTATTCATTGAAACTAAAATAAGAAGATTTCTCTAAATCGAACGATTTCAACCTTCAAACATGTGGCCCCTTGCCTTTGTACTCTATTTATTAGAATTTATTGAATAGGACAGTGTATGATATAGCTGCCAAGAGCTGTACCTAAATCGATCCTACCCGGCGGCTTCACAATAGAAATAATTTTATTAATTTAAAATCTTGGTCTTGATGACAATAGACTTATTATTGTTAATCAAATGTACTCTCAGATTTGAGTTTGTAGGTATAATGTATGTGTTGTTCACGACACCATCAGGTGAATCTATCAGCGAATTTTCGAAGGAAAGGAGGCTACTGTTCTCGGCTCAAAATTGTTAAAAGTCGAATTTGCGATAACACTTTGTACCATAATCTGTTTCAGACCATCCTGAATTCACTGCAGTTCAGAATTTGCACAAAAAATCTGTTTTGGTAATCGGAAGGCCAAGTTCGTAGATGGGCAGAATCGGGCCACTCTAAGGGGGGGGGGGGGTTTGGGGAGTTTTAGGGGGGGGGATTACCCATAAATTCAAAAAATGAAATAGTCTGACAAGTGACACCTCATTTTAAAGGCTTTTTTACGCCGAACACGAAGGTGAAGTCAGAATATCTTATTCCGATCTCAAACTGGAGCACTTTGAAGATGGAGAAACATGGTTGTTACCTACTTGAAATGTTCAACTGGTCTAATGTAATAAAGCAATGAGATTTCGACATACTGACGTCAGAATCATATCCAGCGTTGAAAAATCTATAAACTGAGGTGTTATTCGGCAAAAACGGAAACAAAATTTGTTATAAACAAGTGAAATGTAGGCATTTTACATAAAACCATTTATGTCTTTGAAAATCCGCTCTAATAGTAGTACACACATTGAGCCGTTTTGAATGCAATAACTGTCGAAATGTGCCTGTTTAATTGGACATTCGACATTTTTAATATCATTCTTGGTCTTTTTCATGTGAGGTTTTGCATTGAAAAGTTAATTAATCCCAATAATCCCAATTATTGTGAAATTGATTGTATTGACATTTTATGTCTTTGCTATGGCACACAAACAAAAAAATCGTCACGAAAACTGTTGACGAAAACTTCCTCATTTTCCAACCCATGAAAATCGTTCACCACTCGTTGGAAAGCCCTCAATTTATCGAATATTTCCATGCCCTGCACACGACCGTGGATGTACGGAAAGCTGAGTTAAACAGAAGACAATGTAGAAGACAATGATACTACAACCGAAACAGTTGTAATATCACAACATGTGTGTTTAATGTATCATGGTTTATTAGGGTGTATATATAGGAATGCTACGTGAAATTGTAGTTGGGTGTTAGAGGTGTTTTCGAGTTCATTTTGAAGTGAATTTTGAAAGTAAACCTTAATTCACAGGATAAAGACATAAAATGTCCCAATGTGTTGCAGACTCGTATGCAAGCGTTTAATGGAGTTTGGGAAGTTTGAGTAGGGAGGTGGCCATACTTGTTATTGTAGATTTGCTCTTTGAACTCCGCTATTATTCTTCCTAATTTAATATCTAAAAATATCTCTTCCATATCCAACGGGAGAGAAATTCACGAGACAAAATCCTTAAAACGGTTGGAGGAGCGCCAATATCCCAAAATGAGCATGAAATCCCCCCCTGGCAGATGGAGATGCGAATATAATAAAAAGCTGGTACCATTCCTAGTTATCGGGCCCCCGCCAAGTACTCGAAGGTGTGTCATATTTGACATCGTAATCCAGAGTAAATAAATTCTCTAATTCAATATTCCCGGCCACGTCATGATGTGGCCGGACAGATGACGTTCTTCCGGTGATTCAAAATGTTACGTTCGGTAATTGATTTACCCTCCTCGTCAGTCATTTTGTACACCCGAAATCAACCCGGCGATGGGGAGAAACAAGGAACAGATAACATGTCATCGTCATTCCTTCTTTGTGGCTGGGTTAACACGAGCATTCATTTAGGCGACTGGGAAGCCGCCACTAATTCGAGCTGAAAGGCGTTGAACTGATTTGCCGATTGTTTCGACACAAGTGTGGCTTCGTTGTGACGAGACAGCTGTCCATTCGTCCCCTCAGCAATCCCTCCAAACTATCTGCTCATAATGGAAGGGTCACTGTAAGTTCACCTCCCCTATTTCACCCACCGTCACTGTTAAATGCCCACCTACCGTGACGTTCGTCTAACAATGGTTACTCTTCCTACAAATATGGTGCATTCGTCTCGTCTCACTAAATTTGTATGAGTTTTTTATTCTTTTTTTTCGTATATATACATCTATACATACCCCTTTTTGACTGTTACTCTTTTTTATTTTTTATTTCATAGAGAGGGGAGTCAGATTCAGAGTCAGGGCACCGTCACCAAGAGCACTCGAAGTGTATTGACAGCTAAAGGGGGCCAACGCGAATGTCCATTATGACCTCTCCAGCACAGAAGCCCAATTCGAGGTGCAAGCTGCAACAAACAATACACGACCCTCTTCATCTCTCCCTCGTATCATGAAGATAAAGTTAGTATTTCAGTTGGGTGGACCAATCATTGGGGTGGTGCTGCTTTGCACCGAGAGGTGGATGAACTTGAACTTAAACGTGACTGGGAAACTTGTGTTTTAGTTTGTGTAGGGAGGGAAACAAGGTCATATAGTACTGCTACCCACGTACCTCCCTCAGCGAGACATTTGGAGCAGTGATACAATCCCACTAGCTGACTAAGTGGGGTATGCTGCAACACAGGGCAATTTCTGTATTTGCTCGCTTTATATCGCTTTTATTTTTTACGCCTCACTTCTTCTTTTCATAAGTAATATAATATATCGTAGCTTAAGAAGCAACACACCGTAACCCATTTTTCCAAACTTTTCAGAAAACACAAAAAACTGTTTTCCAAAACTACCAGTAATTTCTCACCAATGCTACTACTTTATGCTTAGTCTAGGCCAGGGTTGGCAATGTTTAAAACAAGTTTTTTAAACAACATCAAGTTAGAAAAAACCCTGTTTTATTTTCCAAGCTTCTTATATTTGCTGTCCCTTTCAAATGGAACCCTTTTAATTTTCGAAGATTAAGATTGAGTATTAGCTATTGACTAATTCTGAAAGTTGACGAATGGCCAGCCCTAACCCTAAGCGCCCGAGTTCGGAATACACTGGATGTACCTACATAGAGTACGTGGCTACTTCAAAATATTCAACTTAATCAAATGTTTTTTAATCGTTCGTAGATAGTGGGAAAATATAATATATTATGTCTTCTTTGACTCATTTCCCGTTTGTGTTTCACACAATCCAGATAAACAGTAACACAATTATATTCGTACTTTTCTCCTATTCCTACGCAGGCATTAGGTACACTTCTTTTTTTCCAATTTTGAATGGAATATCGATCTGTAAAATATCAATCTACATAGGTACTAGGTACCAACGTTTCAGTATTGTTTTATCGAAATAAAACAATATTTTTCCAATGACTGAGCCTCACTGTCGTCATCCTCATTGCTCATTTTCATTCCATGAACTTGATAGAAGAGGGAAACCAGAGTATTTGAAAAAATCGTCCATTTCCGCTGAAATATACGGATTCCATTATACCTAACTTCCTTCATTTCACAATAATGAAAATAACCCTAAACATGAAAACGTTGCCAATTTTGGTTTATTATCTTCGATAATGAACCATTGGAATCGCCCAAAGAAAAAAAAATTTTAACCCCCCCTCAAAATTTGTTGGTTTACGTTTCAAGATACGTAGATTCAGAAAATCGAATAAAAAAAAATCCGTCCGTCCGCCGTACGCCGTCCGCCGTCCGCCGTCCGCCGTCCGCCGTACGCCGTCCGCCGTCCGCCGTCCGCGCCACTTTGCCCAGTTAGCGTTGAGTTAAAATTACGAAATTTTTTTTATGGGTTTCGACCAACCCCACAATGGTCCTCGAAACTTTTCATAACCCTAGGTCAAGGGGAAGGGGTTCAAAACGAATTTTGAAAATTTGAAAATCTCATATCTCGAAAAATTCATATAGAACGGTATGTTTTTTATTTCATATTTAGATAGAGTTTGTTCCGTAGAATTTTTTAAGACCATCCGCAGCTTTGTACGACCAGCCGTTCGTTCACAATGAGGGCTCAAAGATTGTGCCTCACAACACGATCGTGTATCAAACTGTTGAAATACAGGTCCATTTTCATAATAACAAGCTCTTTGGAACATCATATGGCTTAAGTGATTCGAGTTTGTTATTCTGAGGTGCGTTTCGTGCTACGGAAATGAAGGTAATTTCGAATGTTTGTTGGTAGGTACTTCTTTTATAGAAAAATTATTACCGACGTAGTATTAAAAACCCCAGAATTATATAGTATTAATTAATCATAATTAATAATAATAATTATTAATAATAAATACGAATTATTAATACCTAACAATAAATTATAATAATTTTCACTAGGTACTTGATAAAATTGTTAATAATTAGTGATAATTGATAATAATAATTAATCTAACATTTAGGATCTAGACATTTAGACCTAGTGATCTAGACAGAAGGGTGATCTGTACAAAGAAGATAATGAACCGTTGTGTCAAGAATTTGCAGAGTTTTTGGTTTATTATCTTCGATAATGAACCATTGGAATCGCCCAAAGAAAAAAAAATTTTAACCCCCCCTCAAAATTTGTTGGTTTACGTTTCAAGATACGTAGATTCAGAAAATCGAATAAAAAAAAATCCGTCCGTCCGCCGTACGCCGTCCGCCGTCCGCCGTCCGCCGTCCGCGCCACTTTGCGCAGTTAACGTTGAGCTAAAATTACGAAATTTGGTTTCTGGGTTTGGACCAGCCCCACGATGATCCTCGAAACTTTTCATAACCCTAGGTCAAGGGGAAGGGGTTCAAAACGAATTTCGAAAATTTGAAAATCTCATATCTCGAAAAATTCATATAGAACGGTATGTTTTTTATTTCATATTTAGATAGAGTTTGTTCCGTAGAATTTTTGAAGACCATCCGCAGCTTTGTACGACCAGCCGTTCGTTCACAATGACGGCTCAAAGATTGTGCCTCACAACACGATCGTGACTCAAATTGTTGAAATACAGGTCCATTTTCATACTAACAAGCTCTTTGGAACATCATATGGCTTAAGTGATGTCGAGTTTGTTGTTCTGAGGTGCGTTTCGTGCTACGGAAATGAAGGTAATTTCGAATGTTTGTTGGTAGGTACTTCTTTTATAGAAAAATTATTACCGACGTAGTATTAAAAACCCCAGAATTATATCGTATTAATTAATCATAATTAATAATAATAATTATTAATAATAAATACAAATTATTAATACCTAACAATAAATTATAATAATTTTCACTAGGTACTTGATAAAATTGTTAATAATTAGTGATAATTGATAATAATAATTAATCTAACATTTACGATCTTGACATTTGGACCTAGTGATCTAGACAGAAGGGTGATCTGCACAAGGAAGATAATAAACCGTTGTGTCAAGAATTTGCAGAGTTTTAATGTACCTACTACGTTGGTTTTGCCTGATTTGGAAAACAAAAAATTCAAACAAGACCAAATCGTTTTAAACTGTTTAAAACTATTTTAAACATACAAATATTAGAAACTAATGGTTGTTTGATTAAATCGAAACAAAAAACTGTTTCAATCAAATGAAAATTTCTTTAAACATTATTTTTGCCAACCCTACCCAAAAGTATTCAACCATGATTTAATATGAGTCAGTGCTCCGAACGAAAATTCGTGAGGGTTATGTAATGTTAGCTGTATGTAATAGTGGGACCGGTGCTGTCGCTTCAGGAGTTTTTTTTTCAGAACGAGAAAAACAAGACGCTGTTAAGAACTAACATTCTCAAAATTTAGTAAAACAGATTAGGAATTCAAGGATTTAGCTGAGCCGAAATCCTAGGTAAAAGAAAGACTCAACTTCAATGTATCAGTCTTCGAAGTTAATTAGCAGTTCCTCACCACAATAAAATAGAACGTATACCTACACGCGCTTTTAACGGCCGATTTTTCGAAATTCTGACGACTTCAACCGATGCGGTGTGATATTTCAAATTAGAACGTGTGGGTTGCTTCTGTGTTGCTTCTTTAGCACCGATACGCACCGATCAACGGGACATTGAGACGTCCAGTGTCATATTGCGTGAATTCGACAACATTTGCCTCGAGGAGGAGTTCGTCAAATGCTGGGAAACAACCTATTAGATTATTGCAAGTATTGAGTAGATATTGTCACACCTTTGAGGTAGATTCGTCGAATAGCTTTCATTATTGTCGCATTCATACGCCTTATCATTCTGGAAAAGTCTGGCATCAACTCCCAATCCCTCCCTACTTGACCCTGGAGCTATCTCATGTTCAAAGTTATATTGACACAGTTTTTCAATTTTCGTTTTCAAGAGAGGAATCCTATCTTATCATTCAGACTTCGAGTTACCCTTCACCGAAAATGACTCACGTCTAATTTTGATTGAATAATCCCGATGGTGCAAGGAAAAAAGAATTACTTTCAGAAAAACAAACTCAAACTATGACTTTTGTAGAATTTGATAGAAAGAGATTTCCCCGATTCAAGGTCATGAATAGTAATAATTGTCATCACTGCTAGACGGTAGACCCGTCAAGATGACTCAGAACCTGAGATGATGAAAAATTGAGGGATATAATATGGAAAGCAATCGTCGCGAGGCGATTTGGTGTCATACGATAAAAAATAACTGGAAAATATTATCGAGCACTCCCAGCTATTGACATTAATATTTAACGTTAAAAATAGGACTATGAGAATTTTTTTAAACATGGAATTACATCATTGAAGCCCAAATGTACTGACGGAAGTTTGTATGTGGAAAATGTTTTTTCCAGGCGAAAAGGGACTCTAGAAAGGTCCTTAGTTACCTTTTTCCAGTGGTATGTCCAGAGACTGATTCCCAACTACCCGATTAGACCATCTTCCGATAGGTGAGAAACAAGTTTTGATATCATACTCGTAGTACCACATCTGTCAATAGTGCTCGTGTAATTGATATTGATCAGCTAACGCAATGATTTCGTCTGTTTAGTAATGAGGAGGTAAAACAGTTTTGTAGAAGTTTGCTTCCATTGCAGAAAATTGAAAAAGTATTATATTGTAGAACTGAGGGTTCGATCTGGTTATTCTTATAAGAACTAGTTGATTTACCTATAGATACAACAATATAAATATTATTGTTGTATCTATAGGTAAATCAACTAGTTCATCGTTCTTGTACGTTGTTGGGGAGATATAAATCAATTTATAGAAGGTAATCAAGAAGATATGTCGGGGGCTCGAGATGAATTAACAGCTTAGTTACTGATGGAGAAGTTACTGGGTAGTTATTCAAAAGTTACTGCTGTCAATAGTTACGCCTCTCAACGGTGATAAATGAAAACCATCAAAGTGGTCTCAAAGGAGTCTGGAAAGTCGGCCAAATGATGCTTCGGAATGGATGTTCTCGTAGTTTTCAAGGCCCTGCGATAAAGACCTTTTCCGAGCCAAACGGGGGTGATGCCTCGTACATTAAATCAACATCGCTTCTGGGCGGGCGGCAGATTAGCTTTTGTCATGCTAATACGAAGTTCTGCTCGTCCAGCTCGTCTCTTCCGTAGGTGAGAAAACGTGGGGAGCCGAAGCAGATGCTCCCCGGGCAACACCGAAATGAAACAATGATAGTGATTTAGAGGGAGAGAGGGTGATCATAAATTGTCGACAATGTAATGCTGCTTAAGTAAACATTAAGGGTGGCACGAGAGGGGCATTAAGGGGGCTGGTGTTTACCGTCTGCATTGAAAAATGAGAGTATAACTCTTTTTTTAATAAATAAAGCTACACAGTGAGTTGGGATTGAATGAGTAATAAGGGGAAGTTTGCACAGCTGCAAAAATTATTACCGATAATATTTGGATGTCAACATTTTGCAACAGACGAGTACTCCATGCGATACACGCAAAGAAAAAATGGAAAAAAGGGCAACATTCTCTTCAGAAACTACGGAAATTGATAAATCTGACGGATTCACTCGCTGACTGTTCAAATAATTTCTACCGTATAAACCTATAATGACGTGTTAGTATACTAGTACAACTAATACTGAGTCTTGGAACTTGAATGAATTGGACTCATTCACCGAAACTTACATTTCCCTTTCTTAAACCCTATAAAATCCAACAAATACCCTGAAAATTTTTGGACGTCATTAGAAGCCTCAAAAAATACTTGTCTGATCTTCATAGATTTTGATTTATCATTTTCAAAACGCGGTGAATTATTTCATTGCGGTTTATTATTGCCTGTATAGATCACCATTCTTTGTATATCACTGTTCTGTACATAATATCCTTGAAGGTCCCATCTCTATATAGGTAGCTTTTCAATATAGCAATAATTTATTGTTAAGGGTTTCGGATTGTGGCTCCCAGTATATGTCAGAAACCTTCCTGTTGACCACCAATAGTTTCGAATCACCTCATATTTTGTTCACACAATATTTAAACTTCACTTATTTCGTACAGGGATGAGACATACACGGATATTACATACTGAACACTCACCTAGACATTAGGGTGACCTATACACAAAATAATAATCCTTGCAGATGAATATGCAGCGTATTTCTGGTGTTACTAAATGCAGTTATTTTATGAGTAAACTCATCACTTCATTGGTCGTCCAGAAAAAGTGAGGATGATTAGGGTCACCAAACATACCATAGTTTGATTAGAAACAACTTATATTGATACATTTCATCATTTTATTGTATTATACACTATGCCATTATCATTAGCACACAAATTAATATGTAGGTATTGTTGAGAAATTTCAACAAAGTAAATGAAACCTAATACTATGAATACATTTTTGATGATTGGGGATTTAGCATAATTAACCTTCATGGATTTGTAAAAAAGTACCACTGGGCATAAACATACCTAATTCGATAAATATATACATAGGGATATCAAGTGCTTTCAATAAATTAGTGCACTCGGGGGTCGGGTGTTTGATTTTTCTAGTGCATTTTTATCCAACAACGGATTATTTACAATAGGAAGGTCAAATAAGTAGGGTGTCCTCCGTCAATGAACAATGTACCTACTTAATAAAGTGAAATTAGATGAGGGGTTTAATTAAGTGACGTGCGTCTGTGTGTGTTATTGATTGGTCATTTTTGTAGATGTTTATTTTAGCACCAACCCGGGTTTATTTCAATTAGTTTTCAGAATGGAAAATGAAACGCTGATTATGAAGCAAGTCGTCGCTTTTTGACTTCTCACTGATAACACTGCAGTAAGCCTTGTCGTGAGAGGATATGGGATGCACTGGAACGTTAATTGGACCGATGGCGTGAAATCGGAGTACGACGTGACGCTGAGGGTTTTTTCCATTTCGATTACCCTTGTAAGAAGACCGTACAACAACCTACATCTGAACGGTTTCTCACATATTGTTGTGGGAAAAATTCCCCGATGAGATAAAAAGTGGCATGACACCGAGACGGAATATCGGAGTTGGGTTTGACTGACCGAACATGAGTGTTTTCCCCAAGTTAAATTCTTCCTGTCGTGGTGTTCAGTAAAATACATCAATTATATACGTAAATACACTGATCATACCAGAATAAATTGATTCATTATCATCATTATCACAAATAATCTCCTGACTTGGACTGTTGGTGTATATCAATCATCACTGGATCATCTCCTCCCACCGATACTGCATTATTACTATAAACAATATCCGAATGATACATACGTAGTACATATAAGTGAAAATTTAAACTAATAATTTTTAAACAATTTGACTTAGAAAATAGCTCAAATGTATAGTTTTCATTCTTTGGTGATTAAAATGCAAAAACACCAGTTCTAAAAACATGTTTCAAGTCTTTTTGTGGATATTATTCAAAATAACGAGCTTTGCTTTTTACACGTTTTGGGAGCACTTTTGGAAATGTCCGAGTTTTGGGCACTCATCAAGGTTTGTACGTCATTCCAGAAGATTTAGAGTGCTGTTTGTCTTCCTCAGCTGGGCTCGCCAGGGGATGATGGGACCTTCCTCCTCTTTCTTGGATTCACCATTCGAGTCTTTTGTCTCTGGAGAACTATTTTCTTTGTTGTCCGGTTGAGGGGTTGACTTCTGATCTTGAATCTCTTCCGGTGTCGAAGGTGAGCCGGGGTTCCTGAAAAAGTGATAAATCCGGAGCAATCTCAGCTATTTTTATGGTGAACAATGGCCAATCACTTACTTCTAGATCAAAATTAACGTTTCTTCCATTTCATGTTTGGAATTTCCTATATTTCTATGGAAATTCAATACTCAAATGGTGGATTCTATAATTAACTACCTACCACCACCAGCTAAATTGGTAATTTTCAAGAATTTTCTTTACACAAATATCTATGACACCTCACTTAGTAAAATGTACATACAAAAAGTCGATTGACATAACTTTTTGGAAGTTTAAATGAAAACGAAACTGATTGAACGATTTATTCTAAATGAATAAGAATGATTACTAGACACCAAGAATTTTATTATTTGGAATGGAAGAGATATTAAACAAACAATATTTTCTTACAACAATCGCCAAGCATGCAATATAATTTGACAAAACAATTGACAAAGAAAACACCGGAAATGTGCCCAAGCGTCATATCTTTTTTTGTTGTAGATTGTAGTAATTATCTCAGAATTTCAAAAATCAAAGTTGGACTTGTATGAAAAAATGACAGGTGAATTTTGTAATCAGAGGAAGAAGATAGCGGCTTGCAATAAAGAATTGCATTTCAGCTTACTGACTTTAAGATTGCAGTATAGCGCTGTGGCAAAACCAAATACTCTTGAAGCCTTTGCAGGAAATGGACATGTTGGATGACGTTACCGGAAGGCGTCAAAGTGAATATATATTTTTTTAAAACCGTCTGCCAGTCTACAAATACATACGACTTGACAACCAATTGGGAAACAGGCCGAAGAATGAATTATTTTAGACGATTGAAACATTACTTGGTCGATTCTGCACGGCCTGTAAATGCTAATAATGATATCTGATGCCCCAATTCGGCGGGAGACTGCATTTAAATTCGACCATTGTTGCCCTGAATTCTGACTTATAGGTATCAAAATACATTCTGGCTTATGTATCAAAATATCCTTAATACATTCTGCTATTTTCTGAAATGTCTGCTAATTATATGAAATGAATATACTGACAAATGTAATACATAAATTTGGATGGAAGTGGACGAACAAACAACTTGAATTTATGCCAAGCCCACTTTTGCAGACTTTGTGAGTATAAATTTAGCACAGGATGGTAGGTAATGCTATTTTCAGCCATGAACCTATTTTTCAGATTTTGGGCCTGAGATTGAATGCAGATGAATCTGCTTCAAATATTACCTAATAGTCACATTAAACGGCAGATTTCCACATTAGCTTTCTAAAAGCTGTGTTTAATACAGTGCATAATAGGTATAATTGATTTATCGGTAAAATCTTGGATTTTATTATATTCATTTCTGAACGGCAAATAGGCGCATTCAGTATGGCCCCCATCGATCCCAAATCTCCATTTCCTGCTGGGCTTCTGGACTATCACAAGGACTATCATGAGACCAATCATAAGGTTTTAGTAGTCAAAGTGGGTTATGTTAGAGCAAACGAATTCGGGATGTTAGAAACACATAAGAACGTTTCGTAATGAGCTACATCCTACCGGAAAGAATAATCTTCGTGCAATGGGATTTGCGTGGTCACTTTTCACCGTCAGTTCTTAAAAAATAAATGACACAATCAGAAAATAGTTTAATAACAACAATCTTACACTGCTAATTTTATAGCAGTAATAGGGCCCAATGTATCCAATTTTGTTGATGCAATACAAAAATTCACCAGGGAGTGCTATTTAGTAATATACAGATATACGGCTGTTTTCAGCTGTTTGTGTCTATTTAAAAACAGATTGAGTAAAGTTGCCTACATGTTGCAGGCAATTTTTATACAAAACACATCGGCAACAAGAATTGTGTGCGAGAGGGTATCAGGGTGAAATGCGGGAAAGGTGTCATTCGGAAGGATTTCGAAAAAAATAACGAATTCGCTGTACAGTGACTCAACCTGCAGATTTCCCTATTCGCTCATCAAAAGTGAGTCGTGGCTCTTGATCCCAGTGGAACTCCTGGGAGCTCTCTTTAGCACTATCTACTGGCTTACTTTTTCTGAAGAAGATGCCTCTTCCACGCTGGGATGGACTGAAGTCTCTTCTGTTCTGCTTCGCGTGCCAGTTCCTCTTCTGCCTCTTTCCTCGCCTTCTCCGCAGCTTTCTTCGCCAACATCTGACGTTTCCAAGCTGGAATAGGATTGCCTGCGGCATCTTTGTCAGGCATCTACAAAACGAATCAATTCCAGGACTGATGTTTGCAACCTTATAACCGATAGTGGTCTAACGAAGAAGTTGGTCTCGAGACAACATGAGGGCCAAATGTCTGTACAACATGTGTATGTATACAACACAAGACAGTCAAAGATGAAATAGAATGAAAATGAATTTCTACGTTCCCATTATTACCAAGTTGCAATTTGTAGCTAAGGGAAAAAATGTCCATCAAGATGCGAAACATAGATTCCTTCTCAATTTCCTTAACACCATCATTTAATGATTTTGGAGACCCTCAAAGCTCCGAAACCGTTCATACACTGGATTTGTTTTGGAAAGGCCTTGGAAACTGTCAAGAAACGACGGATTCTTCCAAATGGATGTCATCAAAGTTTTAACTTGCTCAATGATGCACTTTCATATTTTATAAAGTAACATTGGTAAGGAATTTCCAAGTTTTTTAAACGTTTCAATGGATGCAAATTACATCATGGATCAACATTCGCACGGTTTGGGCTCTAATTTGTATGGGCCACCATCTCCAAGTATTTTGTATCACGTTACAAAATGAATGACCTCTAAAATGACCTCTTAATGGGTCGAAATATCCATTTATACCACTTGTTTGCAATATCATCAATCTCTAATGTTATATTTATTTTGGATAATAAATTTAGGTCCTGACAATATTCAATTGATGATGTTATGATAATGTAAGCGTATGGCAGGATGAAAAGTATGATCAGCAAGGTTTTTGAACGTCAAAGGTTGAGAGTGAACCAACCTAATTGAAACTCTGGTTTGTATTCTAATCAAAAACTCGTTTCTATTGATTAACTAGCCGTTCCCCGTGCGTTGCATTATCCAAATGCATTATCGCTCTTTCAGCTGATGCGACTTCTTTCCAATCACCCCCATGGTCTCAAGAAGCTCCTTAACAATTTTAAGCGCCCTAGGGTGAACAGGAGATAATTCAGCTGTATAGCTCACGAAGCCGATCTTACATCCTCACAATCACTCCCCCATGGTCTCATAAAGCTGCGTACCAAATTTCAGCGCTCTTAGATGACCGGGAGAGAACTCTGCTGTATCCTCAATAAGGAAAGCCTAGTTCACGATGTAGGAAGCGGGTAAGTGAAATTTATATCGACAGGAACCGTCCTTACAACTTTCTAATTACAATGGAGCAATCCCTATCAATACCGGTTATATACATGACAAACAGACAAACTTAGAGTTTTATATAATATATAAAATTATAAGATTAAGAGTCTTCCGGCTCTGAGGACATTCAAACTTCAATTAAGAAAACCGCCAAAATATCCGCCAACTCTCGTCTTTCTTTATTCTAAAATAGTAAGGATGGAATTGGCAGGTAACTAGTGTTGAGAAAAATTTCATAACTAAGCGCCACATCCCGCAAGTTATTTCTCATCCTCGTATTCCTGAAATAGTTGGCAAAACACGCTAAGAGTGTCGCGCTCGAATTAATCGCCGTTATACATCTACAGGTGTAGAACTTTTTAAAATATCCTCTGTAGTAACAAGATTGACGGGTGAGTGTTATTGTACACGAGGCCACCCCTTATTTCCACTCCGAAATTCTTTGGAAAGAATCCCAGAATATACGTATCCAGATATTTAAGTAGGTAACAGGTCCCTAAAATACTTTGTATGCAGATACACCCGATTGCTATGCCCATCATAATAAGCATTTTTAGTTCTTTGAAAGTAGAATTGTCTCTGTTCTTTCCTCAAAATTTCCTTAGAAAATTGTTTAGGCAATTTTTTTAATGACAATATGTCATGTTGTTACTATTATAAATTCACATGAATTCAAATGGCAGCCTATGCCGTTTCTTGTTGATTTGATTTGCACTAATGTATTACTGATGTTTGGCCAAGATATGAATGTATTTCGGGGTTTCAGCTTTAAATGGTATACAGTCGAACATTAATAATCCGGACGTTAAAAATTAGGACCTTCAATAATCCGGATTCACGTCCGGAAAAGAATAAAATTTCTTAAAACGCCTTAAAGACTTTTTTTTAAAAGCCCAGGTGTATATAGTTTGTAATATTCTTTAACTTCGTACTGTACAGCTTTTTTTTACTGTAGTGGACTTATTACTGTAGTTTTGTGCTGTATTGTATTATGTATTGTTTCAGTTTCATTAAAGTGCAGTACAACAGCTCTAACTGTATTTAAATACCTACTGTACTTGTTTACATACACACATAATATGTGTGTATGTAAACATAACAAGTACCTTGAGAATTCACTTAAATATTATTCAAGTGAATTCTCACGGTTTCAGTTGTTTTTCTATAATTTTAAAGTATAAAAACAGCATAATATGCTGTTTATATTATTTTCGAAAATCCGGATTTTTTGATAATCCGGATGAGGTCTGGTTCCAATCAATCCGGATTATCGACGCTTTACTGTAATTGAAACCGATTGAAAATTGATGAGATGTGCCATACGGGTTCAAGAGGCGGTGGTCATTTTCCGTTCTTCACATTTTACAGAGATCTGAGAGCATTGTTTATTGATTTTGCTGAAGAGGGCATTGGAAATTAGTTGAAGTGTGGATTCAATTATATTTTTTCGATATTTAGTATAATTCGACCAGCAAACAACGAAATTAATTTACAAGGAATTAATTGAATATTTGCAAAGCTACTGTCAACCGTTGCACAACCCTACAAATGAATACATTAGCTACATGATTACATGGGCTACATATCCGCACATTAATGTCGCTCAAGTGAAATACATACTTGGAAAATTCGTGTATATGCTGACTATTTAATAGTTGTATAAGCTGACTAATTTAGGTCTCATAGAATTGCAGCTGTCATAATTATTACGACTTGATTCGACGCTTTGAGTCTCCAAAACTGTAAAGCCATTTGGTGGTTCCATGACATAAAGACCGATTCAGAGAGTCTTTATTCGTGGAATCAAAAATGAAATAACGAGATTGGTTCCTTCCAGTAAGACTCACTGGCTTTCGTTCCGCTTATTCATGATGCGTGAACGACTGGAATTAATTGAACACAGAAGTTTCTACATTCTTCCTCCCAACATTCTCTTCCTTGGGCCACCTAATAGTTTCGTTGGTCTCCTATTTAGAGAAAAATACTAGAAGGGGACTTTCAAAAGAGACTGAAAACAAAAATGAACCTACCTTCTCAACGAACGAGTCGACGGTGTACTGTTTAGAGATGGTGGACGCAATTTCTTTCCCCTGCTTCTTCTCCATTTCGACCCTTTCAACCTTCAGCTTCTTGATCCCAGAAATATCCCTGGACATTTTCAGTTCAGCTATCAAGTTCTCCTTGGCACTCTGGAACGGTGGTTCTGTAATTGTACCTGTAACAAAATCAACGTAAACTGAAAAATTAGCTGCAATGCATGTCAGCCACAATTAAATTAGTTTTTATTTAGGTACAAATGCTATCTCAACATTTAAGGGTCGAGTGAAAATCTGTGAAGTGAATACCAAGCACACTCTTCAGTAATCAAAAAGCCTACAAGAAGTTTAGAAGTTCTTGCACTCATGAATAAAATAAGTAATGAAACTCAGCCTTAGTATGGTACATCTCAAATAGTGAAGTAGGTATATCTGTTGAGGTCTTGTTCGTGTTAACTAACAAACTGGGAGGCCTACCTCCTCACTTGACATTTTTCGTAAGCTCAAGCATAGCCCATATCTCATACATAATCTACAACATCAACGAATAGCATCAACAGTGCCTCCAGATGATGGATACCCTAATATTTCAAATTTCTCTGCTGCTGGTGTAAGAGCCTTGCAAATGGGCTCTTAGACATGAAATTTTACGGGTACCCATTATATCTCAACATTTGATTGACTATTTTTGGTGCCACTCTGTTAATTGACTTGGTGCCTGATCCTTACGAAAAATTTTAAAAATGTTAATTTTCAAAGTCCTTCCCTCACTACAACCCGGATTATGAATATGAAGTTTATGAACTACTGTTCGGATAGTTGAGAGTGGTAGATAAATAAGAAAGATAGATAGAATATAGATAGAAGAACAATATGTTTGAGTTGTTAATTTACGGTACCTTTATATTTACGGTACCTGTAAAAAGTCGCTTCAGTACTCTTCAATAAACATAATGAAAATCTGACGCGCTGCATTTAATTTAGATTCAATTGCATCAGATATTTTGAAGATATACTTTGTTGTGAAGATTTATAGTTGTGAAGTAACATTTTGAGAACATAAAATCGAACATCATGAGAATTGAAAGCAACATTGATAAATCAACGAGAACTTGAGATATAGGGTGGGGTAGTAGTGTTTAATACAATAATTGCCTCATTTTATATAGTACTCTCTACAAATAATTTTTTTAATAGGTACGTTGTAATAAGCGGTAACAAAATATTGTGAGATATCATCACAACTACGCAAATCCAATGACATCAAATGCTCAATTTCGGAACCTTCATCGCCGTAATCCCACTGCCTTCCGTTATACTCGTATGTAACGAATCTATATGAGACTCTCTGAATAGAAGCCACAATTTGTGGCTGTTCCACCGCAATCGAATAAATTAGCAAATGTTTACTCACGAGACGGAGAAGAGGAAAACCAACTAAACTCCTCCCGAGACACCTTCCTCAACGTCAAGTGAGACATCTGAAACCCAGTCGATCTCGTCTGAGGAGGATTGCCGGACGGTGTTTCAATGCCACAATACGAAATGGGAGAAGTAATATACACTTTGCGGGCTCTTTCGGTCCCCTACCAGACTTTCAATTTGGGGGGAAGCCAGGTCGGTATATCAGTGTATTTTTTTTTCTTCTCTTCACAACCGAAGGTTTTCGTGGTCCAAATAGATTGTATGAAATTGAATGGGTTTCCCTTTCCATCAAGGTAATCCACATGTTACATCCCACGCATAATAAGCGTTTACGTGAATACAATTTCATTCGACACACGCTACACCACCTCTACAGCTTAAAGATAGCCTAAAGGTATATAACCTCATTTCAAACATCAACAAGTAATTAGCATTTTACTCTTCAACGTTACTTAGCAATCTAAACGTTTTGGATAACGGTTTGGTAAAGGATTATTGTTAATTTGTACAGGGATGGAGTAAGAGAGGACCATCATGGTTCTATCCTTACCCTGTTTGTTTTAAATTAAAGCCGTCAATCAATCAATCAATCAACAGTTTATCTGAATTTGAAGAACTTTCATTCACTTGCAATGAACCAAAAGTTCAAACGCCATGAAATAAAATGCTCAGGTTATTTTTAAAATTTACAATAATCAATGAAAAGCAAATTATAAATAAATTGAACAAATTTTGGAACAATTTGCACCAAAATGTCTTGAAAAAACTGATATAGCAGTTTCCACTACTGCAATTACCCTTCTTAAAAAAAAATCCATAATTCTAAATAATCAGAATGATGAGTCATTTTCAATTAAACTTGGTTTGTATCCCTATTTTCAAATATTACGAAATTATTATCGTGAGCCATTTACAAAGAGAAATCTAGTCTTGTTTAGTCGCTAAAAAGCCAAACTAGAGACTATTTACTTCGACTTTTTGAGAGACTGCGAATTCTTCAGATATCAGTAGGCAATTTGAAAAACACACCGGGAACATGTTACCTACAGACTGTACCCTTCACTGTTGACAAGAATAGTTGTGGGTGGCAAGCGATCAACAGCTCAAACTAGTTTGAGTTCCAAACACTCCTTAATTACTGTACAATCTCTAAAAACTCATGTAGATGCTGTGCTGAACAGGTGTAGTTCACATCATTAAATATTATTCGGTTATTTAAACAGTAACATTCACCGTTGATTGAAACTAGTCCGATAGTATTGTCGAAGAAATAGGAGAATAGGAGCAGCCGCCCAACTGATGCACGTACAAGACTAATCAACACCAGCTGGAACGCTTCTCTATGCTACGGACACCTCATCTAACCCCTCTCACAACCACAGGAATCTCACCTTGGACTAAAATAAAGAGCGATTATTTCAGTACGGGATTTTTTACCTCAGAAACTTTATAAATAAGCCCATTTAATAACTGAGAAGCTGTCTAAAACAATTTAAAAACCAAGTTGGCTGACGTGTGACCTTTTTTCAGAGACTTTAATCAAACAAGTTAGTACCTACTCTGATTCTTGCCGGTCTCGAAACAACTTGCGTAGGCTATAGATATCCATCAATTAAGTTTGGTAAACAACGTAAATTTCAGAAGGCAGTTAATTATCTTAAAACTGAAATGTGTAGGTTTGTAGGTGATACATGTCGATGAGTCAGTGACGGTTTAGCATGAACTCCTGAAAACCCAACTTAAGGTCATGTGACGTTTAAATAGACGCTCTTGGTATGTAAAATCGAATAAGGACGAGGTATTTGTGGAGATGCATATACGGTAGGTATTTATCAGTTGAAAAATTACTCCGTAAATGAAAGAAAACAGGTGCAATGACGTTATCAAATAAGGGATTTTGTGGTGTTGTCTCAGTCATTTACTAGTGTTATTTTATTAAAGAAATTTCAAAATATAAAAAACTACTTAATCAAATCAATACTAGAATTGGAGCGGAGATGAACTCGACACTAATGCGAGGAGCCAGGGAAAGTGGAGGAAGTAGAGCGAAGAAATAACATTTTCGCCTGTGAACTGGATGCATGCATTTGGATTCATCTTTGTGAGATGCCAGATGCATTGTCAAACAATATTTTTGCTCAGCCATATTTCTGAAAAATTTTATCGTCAGGTAAATATTCTATCATCTGCCGCGAGAATACTTTGCATTTTCTCTTTACAGAGTATAAAATTTCAAAATGGTTTCTGAGGGTGACAAATTGATTCAATTATTTGAAATAAATCATTAGCATGAAGTTTAATCGCACACCAAAACATCCTTAATGCTTCATTTACTTCAACAAACCACTCGTATTCCAATATTCCTCTTTAAAGGGCCTAAAATGCAACTGTCCCGAAATCTAGGAGTGCTAAATGAGGAAATCTTGAATTATTAGTACGAATTTTAATTAGATGAGATATGGATTAGATTGATTTATGTACACATTCATTACGTAGTATAAATAATCTCGTCTGAGGAGAAGATATCATATTTAATAAATCATATATAATATATATGATTTATTAAATATGATATTAAATATGAGCTGGATCTTCAATTATATTCATATGTGATGAAATACCTATCCCAAGTATTTGAATAAATCACATGTTATGGTACCCATTTACCATAACTCCCACTTTCGTGAGGAGTTTGTACGTACTGTAACAGTAGTCTCAGCTCTCCGACACTCCCAGTAATCAGGCGTTTTGTTTTCTCGACCCTGATGAAGATGAGTTGAATTCAGCCGCCAGTTTTAATCGTGTCATATTCTCACCACTGAATGTGACCCCTCTCTTACAACCAATGGACCAGCACGTTATCCAGGCGATTAAAATGCACTACAAAAAGTGTTTATTTTACAATGTGTTGTCTAAGGACGAGAATGTGCTTCAATCCTTGAAACCTGAAACAAACCTGAAAGACCCGGTTTACTCACTCGCTAATGCTTGGAAATACCTCCACGAGAAAGTCACCATTTTCTCTTGGAAAACCTATGGCCGGACATGACACCACTGAATCACTGCAAAAAAAGATGAACCGAACCCGAAAGCCAGTGAAGAAAGTGAGATAAACCTGCTGCGAGACGCGGTTAACGAACAACTTGTGGATTCACCGGATCACCCATTGACAACTGATGACGTAGGCTTATGACAATTAATGAGTATTTTCAGCCGTCTACTTCCGAGGAATAACGTGAGTTAACTATGTATTATAGTTTTTCCTCGATATTTCCCAGCAATCCGGCATTTTCGATAATCCGGCGTCGCTCTGGTCCCATATCTGCCGGATTGCCGAGGGGCTACTGTATGTGTATATTCAGATGCAAAAGGATGTACTACCAGTAATTAACTGTTTTTGCTTGTAAAAGTACAACCTTTAGATTTTCCACTGTAGTCAGTCTTATCTCGAATAGCGTACACGGCATTCCAAAATCCATATGATCATTTACAAAAAGTATGAAATTCATTATGTATTTTATGTCTTCGGTGTTCCAATTTATCCTACGTACATACTTACCTGGGTTTTTTTAAAGCCTATTACCGAGGAACCCTAGGAATGCTAGAACTATTTTGGAACATCATAACATTCGTGACCGGTCTAATTACAGGTAATTTTCGTTGTTCTGTCCCGCCGTGGCAGTCACTTTCTCTTGTGGTTGGAAAAAGTACCTAATGTCACCTATCACTATCAAAACTACCACGAATTTCTTTAGATGCTCAATAACTAATAATGTTTTGGCGGTATTTGTCGTCGACTTTATCTCAGATAACTTTGTAATTTTGACCACTGACGCCTCGTCCGAGCCCTAGTGAAAGTTACTTCAGAAGCGCACTCGCCCATGGTTGGGTAGCGTCCCCACTTTCGGTGTAGATGAATTAACTGTATGAAACCTTCCGTAAACCAATTTCCTCTTTGCTTCGCCTTCTCTTCAAGGTTTTAACAAGCACGAAACGATCCCCATATTGAATTCCACAGGAGGTTAAAAAATCCTACGTTTACACAACTAATCGTTGTAATTTTCAAAACTCAAGCAAAAAGTCAATTTTTAGTGAATCCATGTTTAATGAAATCAAATCACTTATTCCATTTCCGTCATTTGAAGTCTGTGTAACTCTACAGTGCTTTCCTCCGGTTTCTTCGTACTTCGCGGCTACACGGAATTTAAATAAGAAGAAACTTTGGGAGTTAGTGAAGGGTAACCTAAGTCGACTTCTTGGACTTTTGGAAAGTGTTAAAAAACAGACCAGGCTTAGAGTTAAGGGCCAGATACTTATAAATGCAGAAATAGGGAATAGTGTAAGGATTGGGTGTACTTGAAACCTACTGCCAGATACTGGTGGATCAATACGATAATTTCTGGATAGACCGATTGATTGAGATGATCGATGTATTTGAATGATCGGTTTATTTATACTCAATAATATTCATTAAAATTGAACCATAAAGGTATTTATATAATCCGCATTTAAAAGTGGACCTTTCCCTCATCAATCACTGACAGTCTCAATCCTTCTAATGATTGGTCTAGGAAGGTGAAATATTGAGTGTTCGTTCGAGTGTGTCACCAGATAATCTCGGAATCGGGACCGTGACGGTCTCTTCAATTTTTTAACTCGATTCTGGGCCGACCTACATAAATGATGTAGTACAATCTCTTGCGCCGTCAATTTTGATGAAGAAGTACCAATCAACAAACATACGAAAAGTATTTTGGAAGAACGGTCAGAGTGGTCTTGGAGTATTATACTGAGTATTATGGTCATTGGAGTACAATTACGACTATAATAGTCAAACTCGGAAAATGTTCAGATTTGTTTAGAAACTGTAGCTTTCTATTTAAAGTTTTCGCCCTTAGGCGTTCAAATCCTGTTTTTGAATAATTTGAGCAATGAAGTAAAATATAGTAAAGTTGTTTTAAATTGTTTTTGTCTCCTAAATTGAAATCCATTAGGTTTCTCCTTATCTATTAATCTCACCACTCAGGGTTGACCAGAAAACGGAAGGGATTTAGGAATCTTTAGTCCCTACGGAGATCCAAGAAAATGCAATCAACAGAGAAGAAAACAAATCCTGTAACTTGGGTTCTTCATTATCGCACTCGCATACTGGTTTCGACATGCCCCCAGTACCTACTCGAAGAATTTTAAGGTTCTTATAGGTGGCCAACACATTGAAATAATTGCAAACGATTATAAAACAATGCTGGCGTCAAGGTGACTCAACCGTTCTATTTTGTCTTGTTTCCACCAGGAACAGGATTGGCAGTTTTTAAAAAGTGGTTGAACAACTCAATTCAAAACCACGGTTCATTATTTTCTGTTCATACCACTTTAGCTGGAATAAGAGCTGAGTAATGATAATAATATTTAATTGTTCGAATAGACCACTAGATGGTTATATCCGAATCATGGAGCGGAAGGGGGAAGTCGGTGGCTAGCTCATGCTCATAATTTATACTTATAATTTATTAAATACATTTAATGCAAATTTTGTATGTGTATAATTCAGGGACTTGTATGATTACCTACCCCGTTCAGCAATAATTTATGACAATGCCTAACAACAAATTTCCAAAACTACTTTCATTCTAGATACACCAAAAGTGTCCCGGAAGCACGATATCACAAAACCTTGTGTAGTTATAATCAAAACTTCTAGATAATGCGGGGAAGAGCACATGATTTTGTGATATTAAGTTTCTTTTTCTAAGATAATTTTCGTGGCTACGGAAGTAATTTCGGATATGTGATGGGGGATGTAAAATATTGCCGAAATTAGTACGAATAATTACCGATGAATTATACAGAGGTATTACGTCACTGAGCTAATTACGCTGGTTACTCAGCGAGAACCATCTGGTCACTCATTTTACCTCATTGCCGTTGTGTACGAATTTTTTGAATTCGTTTCTATCGTGTTCCTAGTGTTTGAAACGTTTTTAAGGAAAAAAACAGGAATCCGTCTAAATAATCTCACTCTTAAATAAGGGTCTCTTAAATAAAACTCCGCCCTCGAAACATTTGTAGATGAGGAAAAGGAACAGGGAAGTATTATAATAAAAAGAAAATTAGGGCGTCGTATTAGAAGAAAGAAATACGGAAAAGGGAATGAATTTCATTTGATTGGAAAATGTGAGGGGAGGGTTCGAATCAGAATCAATGAAATTGGATGCTGAAGGAACTTTCAAAGGGACCAATCGTAATAATTATTTTGGGACTTCGGGGTTAGTCGGAAAAGCGTTTTTGAATTAAACCGAGAACGGATCTTTTCTGGCACCCTCTAACAGAATTTGTCGCGTCCCCGTGCCATTGGTGCTATGAAAACAAAAAGCTCGGAGTAAGAACTACGATGTGAATGGACATTTAGGGTTTGACCTAATTCTTGACTCAGCCGATTATCAAGCCCGGTAGGGTTTTCATTGGAAGAAATGAATAACCATCGATGAATACTATTACAATGAGAGGGACGAGTCGGATAAATTTATTTCACAGACTACATGGCATGGGGTTTGTTGACTAAAACCGTATCCCACAAAAAAAGTGAAGTACGCATTTTCTGCAACATATTAAGCCATTTCGCCTCCTGAACCCAAATTTGCTAACAGAATTTGGTTATCACGCTTCGATCCGCCATACTGGATCCTCCATTTTTAATTTTGCAAATATGACTCGGATTCGTGAACAGCGACCCAAAAAACACAATTCTAGCCTAGATTCAAGTTGAATGGGTCCGTACACAAGTGAATATGGATTCGGATATAAAAATAATTTTTATTTGGATTTTCAGAAGTTAATTTTCCTCGATTTTTACTCATTCTTACCTATTTTTAGGTTAGATAAAATCTTTGAAGTGATGGCCAAATTCTGATCGCAAATTTGTGTTCAGGAGGCGAAATTACTACGGATAACATAATATGTTATATTATATTGCAGAAAAGGCGTATTATAATTGTTTCAGTTGTTGTAATTGTGATACGAATTTGTTATGAATGCTGCACACGTCGGTACTGAGGAAGGCGTTGTGTGAAACGAATTTTCCGATAAAGAACATGAATGCTAATACTCGACTGATCCTTCCACAAGAGTGATGATTCGACATGATCTCGATAACAAGAGAATTTTAAACATTAACTAGGTAGGTACTGAAATTAGAGCCTATGATTCATGACACTCGTAGTCTCAGAAACCGTAGTCGTTATTGTATATGCAAAACCCGCACTACAGATGTGTTCTGCTGGCCAGTAAACCTTTCGTAACAATCGGTAGCATCAACTACCATTTCATGGCATTTATTTGTCAATTATCTGAATGATATTCATCAGCCTCTCTTTCCAGTCTATTAGTTGTTCATATAAGTTGAAAATCAAGGGCATACGACTTTTGAACGACTTGAGTACTTAGTTGTAATAGACCGTGGATTACCCATCCAGGTATTATATTATAGTTTATTACATTTCTAAATCAAATGTAATATTTCTAAAATTGCATGATAATTAAATTTACTTAATTAATCCATACTGGGTTTTCGTTAATATCGTATTTATAAGTTGAATTCAATAATTGAGTAAATTCTAAAATTAACACTCACAACAATCTTGAATTCTACGTTTATATAATATATTATATAACATATTATGGCACATTTTGATTTCAGTTTCTGGATTGCAGTTGTAAAATTTCAAGTTCAGGACAAGGCCAATTAGTCGGACGCCTACAAATGAAATGAGAGCATTTTAGTTATTCTGCGACTCCTATACCTAACGATATTTATCCAGAATCCCGGCCGTAGAATCTCTGTATTTTTTCCCTCAATTTCATTGATGTCTCATTGTTTTTATTTGCAATCTTAGCAGTTTAAGTTATTCATTGTAAATTCATGTTTACGACCATGTTTTGTTGTGATTTGAAACAAAATTAAAAATTAAATACAAACTTTGCGATGTGAAGAATTACTCAAAATCCTCAGCACTACAGGAAATTACCAAAAAATGCCAATTCAAAGAGAAAGTCAGAATTGTTTGGAAGCAGCTTTCCGGCTCAGTTACTAACCTCTCTTCAACGCCCGCCCATGCCCGACGCATAAGCGTAAAATACTCTCACGAACTCATATAACAGCTTTCTTCCTTCTCCCCGAGTAAGAGTTTTCAAAATAAATCTATTCACAGTGGGATAAATTGGACTCAGTGGCCCGCTTTTCCTCGTTCAACTAGACCAACAACTTGCCTCGTTTCATTAAATAAACTAAATTTTACTTAATCAATTTCCCTTCTTCTATATCCAACATACCTACTAGTATTCGGGGTGTTGATTTGGTATTTAGAATCAAGCAGAGACATATCCCACTCAATGGATCAACATGACGATTGTAATGCATCGATTACCTTTTACTATTAAACTTTAAGGAATCATTTGATGGCGTTGCATCTATACAATTATTCTCTTTTTATATTGCTGTTGATTATTGACTCAAATCACGATTATAATTTAATGCTATCCAATTACCTCTATTTGAACCATTTGTACAATAGAAAGACATATTTTATAGCAAAACTTTTAATTGTGGTAATTTTTTTTTTTTTTTTTTTTTTCAAGAGGAATGGGTATTTATGAAGTACCTACTCATATGAATATGTGTTTCCAATCAATGCAACGTTTTAGATAATATCTAATATCATGTACTATACGATCTAACAAGTTGATATATGCGCAGGTGTGGTGTAAATGTGATAAATTATTTATGTGTTGCAGGTACTATAATAGTGCTGATTGAATCCTTTTGACTTACCTCGTTTTCCATCGACACACAAAAACAGAATGAATGCAATCAGGCTTAGAATTATTGTCAGCATCCTTTTCTACAAAAGTTGGCGCCTCCAGAAAGTTACACTTATTTCTACGTAATTTCTCTGATTGTATGATGCTACTGATTGTCCTTTAAATTCACTGAACTACTCAATGAGTATGGAGAGGTGAAGGTATGCGCTGAAAGGGCTAGATGTCTACTAACCGTTGAGAGAAGGATGAGGGCATGACATGGTTTTAGTGGCCGTCCTCTTCAGCTGTACACTTGTAATATCCTGGATGGATATGGTCGACAGCGGCTGGTGAGTCGGGGGTGGTGGTGGCGGGGGTGGGGGCCCCACTGGGGGTGGTGGGGGCCCTGGAGCTGGAGCCGCAGCCTGGCCCTCGTCCGTTGGAGGCGTTAGACTTGGGCCCGTCTTTCCTGTATAACAGATACATTTTATTACTCGATCGAAGATACAGCCCAAAAACCTTTCGAAATCTTTAAAGAACTATACCAAACTCCAATTTCTACTGAGGTGCTACAATGGGTCGTGGCGCAACAACTAAACAGCAAAATACTAAGGGACTTTCAACATTTCATCTGGCAACTAGGTTCAACTCGAAACTAAATTGAATTCTATGTTACGTGTTTCTGTATATGAAAACGAGATATGTTGATACTGTATTGAAAAAAAAAATCCATCAGGCCCTCGTCCGTTGGAGGCGTTAGACTTGAGGCCTGATGGAGGTTCTTTTTTCAAAAGGGCCCGTCTTTCCTGTATAACAGATACATTTTATTACTCGATCGAAGATACAGCCCAAAAACCTTTCGAAATCTTTATTTAAAGAACTATACCAAACTCCAATTTCTAGTAAGGTGCTACAATGGGTCGTGGCGCAAAAACGAAACAGCCAAATACTAAGGGACTTTCAACATTTCATCTGGCAACTAGGTTCAACTCGAAACTAAATTGAATTCTATGTTACGTGTTCCTGTATATGAAAACGAGATATGTTTATATACTGTATTGAAAAAAAAAACTTCCATCAGGCCCTCGCTAAGTATAAATCAGTGACTAACTACGAGTAGTTGAACCTGCTTGCAAGGGTAACAATTTACTTTCCCGTGAACGAAAATCAACTGAAAAGGTCTCCACCCGAAACTTCATCCACTCTCGTTTCACCTCGTTTCCCATCTAAACGATAAGTTTCAACTTTCAGGAATAATGTTCCTTCTGCCTCCACTTAAGGAAACCGGAGAATTATGGAAGAAACCATGCTGTGACCTAATACCGGATATGAAAAAGTGAGGGGAAAAGCTTTTTTCGCAGCCACATTTAAGCCTTAAATACGCTCACACTATAATATCATTATCCATACCTTAAGGTAGGTAAGTGATGGGGTCAAAAATGCGGCGAATCAAAAATTCTCCTTATTGAATACTTACACAAATGGAATACATTTCACAAATCTTCGATGAACAAGAGTGCTCTTGTAGTTGATTAATTTCAATAAAACAATCAGGAGAAAACAGAAAGTTCCAACTGCGATGTATTGGCAAACGTGAATAATCCGGATATAATATTAATATTAATCATTTTTTTCGTTTTTACCTTCAAAGCCCTTAAATGTGAAAAAAATCTTTTGGATAAAAACGATTGACAACATAGGTAACTACGTACAAGTTAACACCCACAAATAAATTGTAAATAATTCATAATAATTTTTCAATAAATTTATTTTTCGATCAATTAATTTTTTAATAAATAATTTTTTTAAATAAATAGGTAAGTTGTCAATTTTTCAAGTAAATTTCCGGACCCACTCAATAGTGATTTATTTATAGAAATTATAAATCGATTTGTTCTTCTAATAACTGGATTGAGTAGGTACACACTTGGTGAACATGCTTGGTTTTAGTGTTTGAGAGCGAACCAAAATTTGTTAAATACTATTTAATAGTATTTACTGAAGGTATTTATAAGATTATTCGTACGTGTAGGCCCTTCTATTGTTCTTACTGCGATGGAACTAATAAGAGACCCACTAATATACTCGTATAAAATATAATTACGGGTTCGTTTCTGCATGGGCAACAGCAGGTGAGAATACACTATTCAACGCATTTAGCTCACTGATTGGGGTAATTACCTGTTCCTTGGAGGCTTTTGAGATACTCGGAAGGCTTGATGAGAGCTTCAGGATCGTGGGCGTCCCCGAATTTAGGAGGAATAAATGGAAGTACCATCTGCTTGTTGACGAGATGACCCACTTGCCCTCCTCCATTGGCCAGACCCGGCGTTTCGTCTGAAACAGAACAGAGAAAATCAATTTACTCACTAATCATTACTATTGACGTCGACATAGTTTATATAAGTATTGAGCATTGATAGAAACCAAGTAATGGTCTGTTCACAGGCTAGTTGACGAACATGCAAAGAAAACAATCTTTTTTCGAAACATATTATTCCCTCAGAAACTCCGACTCGTAAGTAAGTATCTAGCATTTATAGCCTCACAAACTTTATGGAAGTTTAAGATCTACAGAATTATGAACGCCAAATTGAAGTCTCCTAAAAATTGCAATGAACCAACTATAAAATCGAGATTATTTCATGGATTGTTCGAGGAGGATGTGACATCATTGATAGTTTACAAAATAGCTTATACTATTGGAAATACATTTTCAAGCATTCGGGTGTTGTTAAGTTGTAGGGACCATTCAAGGAACATTCCAAGCCTTGTGGCATTGGGAAATCATGATATTACATACAGGATTGAGTAACGAACGAACGTTACTCAACCTTGACGAGTCTTGTATAGTTGATGGCCGAGCTGACAACAAAATAATGTGATATTGCACATGAAAGATGTTAGTGTATCGTGTCCTATTTGTTCTTAAATCAAGACTATATTCATTTTCATGCATTAGTTTACATTCGAACGCCATGTATGTACTGCAATTTGCTTTTTTTAAATGACAGTATTCGTAGAACTTAGAAGTTCGTCATGTGGGCTCCGACGTGGACGTGGATGAATCCGAAACTATTCATGCTCCAAGTGAATCGGAAAGAATGTATTATTTTTCAACAAATTTGAATGGACTTAGTAGTTAAAATGTCAAAGAAGCGGATTTTCAATTCAAATTAGCGATGTAGATAGGGGGTTTTCAATTGAAATTAGCGATGTAAATAGGGGGATTTAAATTTAAATTAGCGAGTTAGGTTTTGCAATCTACGAATGGTTGCAGATTAACAAGTCAGTGATAGGTACAAGTCGGTTCGAAGAAGGTTCATCTGGTGACCTACTCCATTAGCTACACCTCATTATGACCTACCCACAATCATTATCCTTATGACACAAATTCTCTTATATGGGTAAGGGCGTTTCAAGTAGATATGCTACGTACATAACAGCGATTGGTTCACAATGTTCAGCGTTGTTCAGCGTTGACAATTCCTGAAAGTACGTACTTCTTACAGGAGATTCTCTAGGGTCTTTTTTTCAAGTCGATATTCTATACTGTTTGGCATATTCATTATTATTTTCCTTATTGCTAACCTCTAGGGCAAAAAGGCACAATTTTCGTTCACGTTATTAAACAAAGAAACTCAGATGAAAAAAGTCTTAATAGGTACATAACTCAAAATGATACTATTAATATAATTTATCTTGTCAAATAAGTAAAGATATTACGCTTTTGAACATGCGAAAATCGGGGCGTGGCTAGTAAGAATCCATTTTGAAAAAGTAAGTTTGAAGCGAAATTTCATGAAACCGAGAAGTATAGGTCGAAGAACCTTGGTAAATACACTCGAATATTTTCGTTGTATGTTTTCACTCGCCTTTCCATTTTCCATCCAAGGAACATTCATATCGCACGAACGTCCCATTTATATACCGACACAATCATTCCCTGGTTTCTGCCTACTAGGGTGCTTAAAATATCAAATACATCGTAAATCATTCAAGCCAATATTGATTAATTTATAATGACTTCTGGTTGATATGATAGTCCCTCTGGAGTGTTGAATTACCCGTAATCCTACTACATGTGGAACTAATGTGGAAGTTACGGCAGCAACAAATAATACAATAATCGCTCACGTACCATTTCCTCATTTGTACTATACATACCTACATCTAAACTTTAATAAACATTCCTCGTTACCAATAATAATTATCCTGTATGCTCTCATCATTTCGTAGGGGCTAGGAAGTGATATTCACATGATCAGAACTTGAATAGCACTAACGCTCGAGACTGAGTGAAAAGTGACGCCCGGAAGTGTCAATACGGAGATCCGGTAACGGGGAGCGTAGGTGAGCAGCTTGGAATGAGTTGACCCACATGGGAGGCAAAATGGACTGTACCGTTGTAGAACAAATCACAACAAAATAGATGAATCATGAAGAGATCCACTTGAAATTTGGCGTGGATAGTAGAAAAAATCACTGGAAGTTTAAAGTTGGTAGGTCTAAAGGGAGCCGCATTATATAAATTCAAAACCATGTATACCACATCTAATACATAGATGTGTAGTAATAAAAACGTCTCTCCAAGGTGCCAATAAGAGATTTCGAAACGGTATGGTGCTTGTGAAGTGGTTAGGACATCTCTTTAATTGGAAGGAAAAGGGCGAGCGAGGAAAGTGGATATCATAACTTTTTCCGGCCGCTGTAAAATGATACGGTACTCGTATTTGCGATGCGGTGTGATTTTTAAAAGGAATGTTTTTTGGGGGGGGATTTGTATTATTGAAGTAATAATGGGTCATCGATATTCCAAATCAAATTTCATTTTTTGGACTAATATTGGTATATTCTCACCAGAACTCGAGTACAACATCTATGATTCGCGTGTATGACCATACAATATTAGATCCACAATCTTGTCTACGAATAACGCTTACAACTCCATTTACATGCCCCTCACGTATGATTAAACACTAAAACCCCACTTATATCGGACTCCGTTAGGATCAGAGCCATTCTTGGTTGTAATTGGGTAAGCCGTATAAACGTAGAATGTTCGGTTTAAACCCTAACTATACTAACTGTCGTTATCCCATCGAATAAACGGAACGTGCTTTAGGGATTTATTTAAGTAGGTACTCGTCTATACCAATTAATTAACATAAAACTAGCGGTTGTTGGAGGTTAATCAAAGACAAGTCTCGTTTTGAATTCAATTACGCAGTTATCCATGGAAGAATGTGCACATTCTTTTTCTTATGAATCAATAAGAATCGGACGTACTGTGGTACATTCCATGTCTTGTGTCCCCTGCAGACTTTCACTCTGGGCCTCTTCACGAACATACCACAGAATCGATAAAACCGTAAACATGCTGGAGAGTATTACGTACTTCTCACAGATCTTCTTCGCTGATTACAACGGGTCACTCAAGTAGTGATACTGCGTCGAAATGCTTTCACATTCTCAATTAACCAGTCAATTGCAATTGCAAAAACGCAATGAACATTTAATTCTCATCAGTATTAATAATGGCTCAAACACCTCGGGATGAAAGTTAATTGTTTTGGAAAGTGTTCGTAACGCAGGAGCGTGAATTTTTACGATTGGCTGAATATGGCGGCCACTTCGCTGGATAATCGAAATCGCTTCCTATGCGATCCGCAACTTGACTCACGTCCTCGTGATATATGGTTTCGTGGGTGTTCTCAGAACTTAACAAACGATCGAGGTTTCTCTCCTAAAAGGAGGAACTTGGAGTGAAAACTCATAATTGGATTTTGTCGTGGAAATTGGAAAGTGAAGTAGGTTGTTAGAATTAGCGCGATTTCGATTGACGATTGTCAAGTCATGTTTTGCTAATGAAATCCACACGTGTATATTTCCAGAACACTGTCATTGATACACACGAAAAGTTTCGTTCCACGTTTTTAGACTCCTTTCGATTGCTCACCCTTACAAACGAACATTCATAGCGTACCTTTAGTATGTATAATATTATATATAAGTCAAGACAATTATTCCCTATTTCGGTTGAATACGGTTGACAACGTAAAATCCTGTCTTCCTATAAAAATAAATAAAAATAAAACCGTATAGATTAGCAAAGCATGTCTTTTGCGTTAAGGAGCCTGTAGGTTTTGGGTAGGAATGTCTCAGTATTAGAGTTAGTTTTTGTTATTTCCATGTTGGGAAGCATTCAATGTTGAGGAAATTTCTCGCTGAATCGTGTACAAGGCAGATACGGATTTTGTGTATCATACAGGATACAGGAATAGGAGTAGGAATATAGGCCGAATCTGACAGGTAAGGCTAAACAAATTTATTTGTAATATTATCATAGGAAGAGGAAATAAATTCACTGTCAAGAGCCACTAACGGGATTTTCAATGGCAAGTATATTAAACCAAAAGTTTGTCATTCCAATATATTATCCTCAGATTCATATTTTAGTTTCCTTGGAATGGTGAAATGCTTTTTACCGGGAGTGAAGTCCATGTAACAATTGAAACAAGTAAAACAATAGAGAACAGCTAATTATAATCCAATAATAACCTGCAATACCAAATTATCGACTGTCCAAAACGGTTGATATTGCGAGTTTTTAAATTAGTACCTACCCTACTTTATTAAATGACTCACTTGCTTCTCTTGAGTCAGACAAATCACTGTAATCAACCGTAACGATTCTTAAAAATGTTTAATAATTTGAAACTCTTGAGCAGGAGTTTATCATCAAACGATAAACACTTTTCTTAATGATGCTATTTTCCAATTGCAAATGGATTTGTTTTTTGAACTATCCGTGAATTTTCCAATTATACAGTTCGATAAAACTTTAAACAGAGTACATTTCAGCTATTAACACCATTTACACTCCATGTATAATTAAAAATAAGCAACTAAGCACGAATATGCAATCCATAACATGCAAACTCAATTAAGTAACCGGGTTTCCTAATTTAAAAAAAAACATAATTTAATTATGTTCCACAATGCCACAATTTAGGCTTATAACTATGCAGGTCGTTTTTTGAGAATTTTTTGATGCTTCAGAGGACTTCATTAGGCGAAACTATTGGATGCTGAATTGAGATTAATTGATTAATATTGAGAAAAAAGAACTTCGCCCGTAGATGATCCAATATGTAATTTATAACAGTTACTGCTGCCGCTTCCTACGCACTAACGTATCATTCACCTATTTCATCATTCTGAAAGTTGACATCAGGCTTTAGCTGAGATATTTTAATAGGAATCGGTCAAATTTAAATGTTTGACACGTAAATTGCCTACAAAATTGCCGTCTTGCTCAATTCCGGCGACGACTGAGCGCTGGTCGAACGAGGTACTGCACTTGTTCAACAGTCATATCAATCGATCCATATTGTATAATTCATGGATTACTGGATCTGATGTGAGAGACACACTCATCCGGAAACACTATGCTTGCTTACTAAGTGATATCAAAAAGAGTACTCACTAGAACCATGAGGAGGGCCAGTAGTTGAAATCGTATGGGACGAGTTGTGTATACTATTGGCAGAAGCTGTCGTTGGGAGCGAGGAAAGGGCAGACAACGAAGACTCTTCGGATGGCGGCGGAGGTGGTGGTGGAGGTGGTGATACACCCAGAGGAACGGAGACAACCCTTTTCAGTGATCTCCTGAAACAGAAAATTGTGAAAATTGAGGTGGGCTTTTGAATTGTGCCCGTGTTGATGAATTTTGGTCGTCGAAAGTTTGAGCGCAACTATTTTTTTTTTTAAATTAAACCCTATTTATTACTCGTCTTTTCTGTTCACTGAGGTTCTGGAATCACCTACAGACCAAACATGTAATATTTCAAAATGATAGTAAGAGAACTCGTACCTGGTTAAAGTTTTATGCATTCCTCCTTAGCTTATCTGGCCGGCGGGTACTTATGAGGTTGTAGGAGGTTTAGTGACGTACAAAATAGAAAAGAACCTTCGTCCCGAGCTTTCGGCTTCATTAAGCCATCTTCAGGGATTATGAGTAGACTGTTTCTTCTCGTCCCAGTCTCTAAGCAGAGCCTAATAGCTTGATAAAGCCTACGAAGGTACCTCCGGACGAAGGTTTTTTTTCTATTTTTTATGCCACTAAACCTCCTACAAACCCACAAATACCCACCGGCGAGAACTCGTACGTCAATTCACCTACTCGGTGAACCGACTGATATTTTGATTTGTAATTCTAAGCAATGTTCCAACAACCAAAGTTAACCAAGTTTATTATTTTACCCACTCAATACAATCTTCCGGTGCAGATTTAAAGATATCTGCGTATTATGTAAAAATCAAACAAAGGGTAATTGGATCAGAAGGTTTATTGATTAAGAAGATAACAGTACTTCCTTATATTCTTCCTGGTGATTCACGTTATTTAATCTGGCTGGATGATGGTTGGATTTGCATGCAAATTGCAGGTAGTGGGCGCTTTTTGTTGGTCTCGAGCCATTAGCCAACAATTGTTGATTTAGGGAATAAACGTATTGTTGCACATCCCGAAATTTAACTCATGCTTTGCAAAGTTGAGATAATTCCGCCCCTTCAATGTTGGAATCCTGCTTTGAAAACAGCCAGGCTTGGAATAGTCTTCGGACCACTACGGACGTGACTTTGTCTTTCCTTTGGATCATTTCAAATTAAACAAAACGGAAATTAACAATTCATATTGATTGACATTTTAAAGTCAACGTTTACTGCACGTTCTCCAGTCTCTCTAACAATTTCATCTTGAATAAGGCTGTTAGAGCCAAGTGAGTATACTGACAGGATCATCATTATCTAAAAACACCATCCACTTAAAATGTCGTGTTACCCTAATAATACACTATGATTCACCAATGATAAATATGACTGGAGTTCCAATGCACACCTGTTATCTTTAACAGCCTGGTGAGGAAGAGAGTGACGTTGTTCCAGCTTGAGCTTATCATTTTCTTCGCTTTCTGATTTGTTTCCAAGCTCAGATGGCGACGGGCTTGAAACGCCGGATTCTGAAACAAAGGAAATTGATTATAAGGACTATATCCTACGAAAATATGAAGGATTATTGCCTTAAAAAACGGCGTAGGTGCAATGTTTTATTACCCCCTCGTTTATACTGCTGTGTCCCTTATCAATTCCAAAAGTCTAGTGAAAATTCGGTAAGCTGAAAGGCAAATACCGAACAGTTCTACTTCAATCATTATGTAAAACAACATGTTGTTGAATTTTATTGAAATAGCTGATATCAACTGAAACCTGTAGCGATTCATTTTCATCAATATTATACGATATAAACTCAAAAAACTATATAAACTCAAAAACGATATAAACTGGTGTTATGACCATAGCTCATTGCTCGTGGACTCACTCAATTCACTTAATTCCTTAGTAATACCAAAATTCTATTATAATTTTGAGGTTTGGGTATGTAAACTAAAATATTTTTTCAGTTGTCATACCGGTCTACCTTACAGAATAATTTTGCCTCAAGACTAAGGGCGTATTCCGAAGCTTCCCCACAGTTTTGACTGTTAATCCAACAGGTATGTAGGAGGAGAGGATGGGGGTCTATGTGATGAGCAGTGCGTTGCCAAGCACTCTTGATGCTCGCTCGCGCTCACATCACAAAATTTAAAAAACATCCCCCAAACCACAGATCACATACATATACATAAATTGGACAGAGATAACTCGCCATATACTTTCTGTCCAACTAATCTACATGTATGTGGTCTGTGGTTTTGGGGGTGTTTTTTATTTATTTATGAGATCCGGGCGCCAGCGAGCATCAAGATTGATTGGCAACGCACTGCTCAGCACATGGACCCCCATCCTCTCCTGTAAGTAGGGATATAGGTAGCTATGCAACGGTCATTGGAAATGACTCGATGCATTGTGTATTTGCTGAAATCAGTTGCGGGAGCTGATTATTTTCTGACAGCAGAACCCCAATTGAGAATATTCATTCCCTTGAGGTGTTAGAATTGCAAAATAGACGGATGAATTACCAGAAGAGTCGTTGTTTGAAGTGGCGACGACTATTTGTGATTCAGACTGAACGGAAGATATGGACGCGCTGCGAGAGTGCGATCCCGAATCGCGACCTCTGACGCTGTAGATCTCTTCGTAGTCGTGTTCCTCCAGAGGTGGTGTGCTACCCCGGCCTTCGTCCTCCAGTGATATGGGCGGTACTGGTGGTAGAGGACTCGGGTTCCTATGAATGGTACTATTACTGTGAACGGGGACATCGCGGAAAGTCTCCTTCGCCAGCGGTTCCCTCAGAGGAAGAGTGTTATGAACCGGAGATACCGGCGGGATTGGGGGCGGTGATGCTGATCTAATTGAGGTGGATTCGGAGGTCGTCGCTGCATGGATACTCGCAGTCGGAGCTTCAGTCGTTATGTCCGTTTCTGCGCTGGATGTACTATCATCGTCATTCTCTTCCCCACCACTACAATGCACTTCGACCCTCACTGCAACACAAAAAAAGAAAAACTGAACAAAAATCGACTAAAATGTAATCTGACTCTTGCACAGCAATAGCAACGTGCAATTTAGGTAGCATTGTCACTATCTGTTTTATTCCAAATTGTATCAAACTATCACATATCCTATGCTAGAGTGCAATTTTTGAATGGAACATGCAATTTCTTTCTGTTCATCTTCCCACTCCCCCTGAGTATCAATCTGCGAGGGAATACTGGAATGATATCGATAATTTATACTTAAGAATCAAGGCAGTCAAGTAAGGTCATTTCAAATACTTGAAACACAATCGACCACCATACAGCACAACAACAAAAAAAACTCAAAGACACATTTGCAATAATTGTTAATTATTAACATCATGCGGGATTATGTATTCCGGGATTCCTGGCGGATCCCGGAAAACTGTGCCCCGGGATTCGTCCTCTACCAATAAATCCCTAATATATTAATAGCACCCGTCTGATCTCATACTTTGGTACATCAAACGTTCCAGATCTTACATCGCACTTCAAGTAGTCACATAAGAAACAATAGCCACAGGTTTCTCAAACCTTAGATCACTTGGATTGTATTAGCCAAATCATCGTATAGGTACTGGTTTTATTCATAGAATTCTGGAATTTCACTTCACGTCAAAATTGAAGTGCTTAATCAACAGTAAATCTGCATAATATATATTATTACGTAGTTTACTTTTAATTATAAAAATAAATAAATCTCGTGATCTATCCACTGGCCCTCGAGGGACCATTACTATTACTATTTCCTGACATAACTGTTAATGAGTTTTATTCAGTTCTAATTTATTGTTCAACTAAACTGAAACACTTCAAAACCCACATTGTTAGTGCCTGGCTCTTATTTTATATCAAGGCTATGGAACAAATGAGATCACTTCTGAATGGGAAACCCACCAAAATCAAAAGTCCCACTCGCATTTTGCGTTTCATGCCTTTGTGAACAATAATATACCCACATGAATTATATGAAAATCAGCAAGGCACTTCAATCAGAGCATGCGCAAATTTAAAATCCATTTCATTTTCATATTTCCTGTTCTATCAGCTGATTGTGTGATTTTGTCACGTGAGCCAGGTTGGCAGTTCTCAAAGAATCTCATATACGTTCCACCTGAATTACATTTTGTACAACCGTCTGCGCATGCGTGAATGTGAAATCTACCACGTTCAAAACTCTTCAACCCATTTTTATTATGGGTTTTGTGGTTATTCAATATAAATGTATTCGAGATTGCAGTCAAAGCAGCTTTTCCGTAGAAAAATGTACCATACAAACAAGTTCTTATTTCATTCCAGTTTCTTCAAGTTCTAAAGCACTAATTGTTCAGGAGACGAAACAACGTCCTAAATCGTGTTCCTAGGCTCTAGGATTTCAGGTATGATACCGATCGAGGATCGAGGACGTTCGTTAAGTCCTATCCTACCCCAAAAAATGGAACCTTCGAGGTTGTGTTTCTGCTGCCATTTTCATATTTTAATTTACCGAGGGGAGACTTGCGAGCTTGTTACTGATACTATCGATAATTATGTTGAAGACACGATTCAAAATTAAAATTTCTCATTACACTTCCAAGGGCCTGCAAAACTGATGAACACCGGATGAAAAGTGGATATTGAATTGAAACAATACGATTTCTACTACAAGCACATGAATACAATTTAGCCTTGGACTATTTTTTTCTGAAGAATTTGTCGAGTACGTACAATATTTAGAGATAGCGACGACGATACGAGAGCCTCTTGTATATTCCCCACTCCACTCACGTGTCATGCAAGCGGTATGCACCAACAAAAATCCGAGAGTAGAAAGTTTCTTCAAACAACACACATTATCCATTGAGCAACAAACTTTTTAAAAGCCACTATGGAAAGGAAGAAGGGTAAATGGAAATTACGTTGTACTACTTACTTACGCCTTTTTTCAGTCGAGAAAACTTTGGTGAAAACTTGGGTCTAAATTTGTATAATTAATTAGAAAAGAGCCTCAACTTCTGCTTGTCTTGAACTTTTTTATATGGTATCCCGGTTGTTGAAAACTCGAGGAATTATCCAAAGATTGTTTATAATCGTCTTCATGTGAAAAGGGTACTTTAGCGTTTATATTCTGCTCAGTTGTGATCTGATCTAACCAGTTTTGTCTAATGATGGTGACTGGTTGTGGGATTCAATTATCGAGAGTACACGAGATTTTTTCAGTATAATATACTGAATTCAGTACAAAATATTATATTGTATTCGTGGTTTCTTCAACTTTCGTGAACTCCATTTGATTGAGGTATATATTGCCTCCGAAGAGCATTGCGATCTTCAAGCAACCATTATTGAATTTTCATGGATTTGTTTTATATATTGAAAACGGTCAAGTAAACAGAACAACGGCTCTTCACCTACCCACGGTAGTAATGGCCTGGATACGGGTCCAATAGAACGTACTCAAGACTTTTCCACAAGAAAAATTTAAACAAACATAAGGGAAATTTACAATATTTCCTCGTTGGGCTGAACAAAATCAACAGGAAGAAGAATTTAACGTAAAGATTCTAACAGTTGTCATCCGTAGTCTAACCAATCTTGATAACCATGCGGTGACGGAATGGAAGGCCTGGTGGAGCTCATCTCTGCAACTAAGCTAGCACGAGTAACTTCTCCTTGAAAAAAATAGTTCCATGGATGCAAAGAAAAATTAGCACAATCAGCTTCAAAACACCGATTAGGACGTGAGAATGACAGGGAACTCCCTCGCATTATATAAGCTCAATCACAAAACAACCCCCGTTTTCAAGTATAAGGGAAGGACTCACTCTTTGTTTTGTTAACTATTTCTCATTACCGGTGCGTTGGTTGTCGAATTCAACGTTGTCATAGCTCGGGACATCCTTCATAGTATTCGATTTCGACAGAACCATAGGCGTGGCAACTTCCGTCACCGTCTCCGTTTCAATAACAGTCTCAATTTGAATAGCGCGGTATACGGTCGGCTGTTTGGTCACAGTCCCGCTGACGATGATTTCTTCATAGTTGCTCACAACCTCGCCACTTGACTTTCTATCGGAAATTGTACCCGTTTCAACAGGTGAAGTGATGACCCCCGAACCCGTCTCCCCACAGCGGCAGCAGTTGAAGATGAACATTTCTCGACTGAACTTAATTCCCGTATTTCGTCAGCTACAAAAGGCCCTCTCCCGTTATCTTATCAGTGTTTTTACCTCCATTGTGCCATATAATCGCGTGATAAAAAAACACACTCGCATAATAGTTTTTTCCTCTTTCCAGGCGGGATCGAGATTTGTCGTTTAATGGTAGACAACGTCAATCGTAAGCTTATTGTAGCGATTGAGCAAGTTATGAACGAGAGCCTTCTGGGTATGGTATTCCAGGTGGAAGTACGTTGACCTTATCATTCCAGCCTAGGTATGACGTGAACATTTTATTGAACTTTTCTACCGCTCCATATCTGCACAATTATTGCCCCATCCCATTAAGAATATATCCATTGGTTCCACATTATTAGTCACTCTACCAAATCTGCATAATCCCATTAAAATATCAGCACAAGCCCGATTCTGCACTCCGCTCACTTGAATGTCTTCCGCTTCAATATGGCAAATCTATTTGAGGTAGGCTAAATTCGAATCCCACTTTGTTAGACGCAAATCCCGGATACGCACATTCAACGTGTCAGAGAAAGTATGAGATTTCGAACCCGATTATTGTTTTTATTTATTTAAACAATCGGTGTCATAAAAGAGGCGTTTCACGAAAGAGCTCTATTCGCTATTTGGATTTGGACACTCATGACTTTCTTTCCTGTCCCAGTCATGTTTATCATGAATAACAATCCTCAACTGGTCGTTTCCCATTTGTCGTGTTTGTAAACTATTAAATTACCTGTTGTTCTATTGCTTGTCGTATGCTGTTCCTGGACAGTTGGACAAATAGGCACGGGCGCGGGTGTCACTGGGAGATCAGGCGCTGCAGGCTTCAGCTCTTCAACAGGCAGCTCCTTCAAGCTGGCCAGGATGCCGTTTGAAGGCTGAAGAGTGGTGCTGCTGAACAACTCCTTCACCCTGTGGTACACATTACTCTCCCCGGGTTTATGAAGGAAAAATGGGTCCTGTCCAATACTTCCAATGGGTGTCATATAAGGGTTTTCCTTGCCAGTGTGGAGATAAAAGGGCTCATGAGGCGTCGCATAGTTGACGCAATCCGCATAGGAGCACTGAAAATTATAACAAAATTAATCCTTCGATTACATCATTTTAATCCCTTTAAAATTATGAATACTTGGATAATCAAACAAGCTGAATTGCTCAGCGGTAGAAATAATGGCTTGATTCCAAGGGGGCATAAAGATTCTTCACGTTTACTAGTTTTACACTGGCGTAGTTAGTTTCTGTAATCGCAAACCTTGAAGAGAGAAAAAAAGCACAATTTGATCGATATGTTTCTACAATTTGTACACAACTACACTCGTAAGATACAAGATGTCAAGGACTTCAAAGATCAATTTTATAACTAATTTGCAACAACAAGGGATTCGCATACTTTTTTCTTCCATCCACTCTAAATGCCTCTTTTCCATATTCCAGATTTGTTCGTGGTTTCCACCTTAATTCATTAAAATAGCCATAACTTCTTCAATTCGTCAAATAAATTCAAATGTAATTATACCATTGGAAAGAGCGTTAAATGTTCCATCACCTTGATGAACAATGAAAAATTGTTGAGTTGGTCTAATGCGCACAAAACGAGACCAAAGTGCGAATTTTGAGATTTTCCGAAAATTTGTCGTTTTTCTACCGGTTGTCTGTATTTTAGTAATTTTTCTCTCGGTGAGTCATCTATGGGAAAAGCTTGCTTGAAATCTCCGCTTCCCAACGGCGTACTCAAAATACATTAGCGACTGTGTTTAAGGGAGATAGGGACGTTTTAATGCAGAAAAAAAAACGGAGACACCCTCGTGAGTCTCGGACTTTGAAATGAAAATGTCTTTGCTTGACACGCTAGTTTTTGTGTAATTTTTTAAATTTTCCGCTTCTTTTGTTACAATATTTTATAGTTTTATAGATAACTTGAACCGCTCGTAGTTGTGCTGCTGACTATATCGTTTACCCTCATTTGTTCATCCTGTACAGCTCATCTGCTACTGAAGATATTGTCTGGTTAACATGAAACTATCCTATAAAATCTGAAGATTCCAACGAGCGGTGAACGATTACCGTGGGATGCACACAGACTGAGTTACAATTACTTAGTTATGGATTGGTTGGACGTGAAAATCATGCTAAAAGTGTCACAAAATCGCGGGGAGGCCAGAGCAAACACATTTTCATGACAAAAAGCGGGAAATCTTTCAGCAAAATCGATGTTTGCCATTAAGATAGATAGAAAAAACCTAGAGTAGAACAGGTGGTATTTAGAATGGATTAAAAGCTCAGCGCTGGGTTGTCTCCGGGTTGTCTCTACTTAAAGGCTGTCGGCTAAAATTATAAAAACCTGGAACATGCATGGATTTGTCACTCACGGTCGTGTTGATATCTTATTTCCAACTCACGATCATTCTTAGTAAACAAAAACTTGACACTTTGGGCCAGGTACGTGATGGCTAAAGCATGTTCCATGTTAAAAAAGTCTAAGAGACACTTTTTGTTGCAAATTAGTAGTAGAATTGACCCCTGAAGTCCCTCGGACTTAAGTTGAGACACATTTCATGAAAACATTTCATATTATGTAAACGACGCGTTCAAAACGCAAGCCAACAGATTTCCTAGTTACGGAAATCCTCGTTCCCTGCAAGGTTTTCTTTCATATTCGTCGATTCGAACCATTATGATCACCGTAAGGTACAGTGTCAATCATTGTCTCGAGTTGGGAAATCATAATTTATTTGAATACAACCATGTAAATCGAAACCCTTATCGGTTCCCGAAATATCAAATTTAAATATATCCACAGCAGTATGAGCACATCATAGATAAATAGACAAGAGCTCGGGGTGTCTTGTACGTTAGATACCTGTATCATCGTTGTTGAAAACCTTGCAAGCACTATCACTTCTGTCCTATGCATAGCGCGGATCGGAGAACAAAAAAAGTCTACATTCAAGGACACATCCAACCATAAAAGACGCAAATCGAAAATAGAAGAGCTTGAAACAGACTTCAATTTTCCGCGAACAAAAGGTATCTTCTTCGCGCGCGAACGCGACGGTAACTAAAGTTCGAGTGATCCAGGACGTCGACCCAAGACTGACCGACCTATTGTCTTCTGCCGGTCTTACCTCAGGGCGGAAAGGAAAGTTCGAGGAAGAATTCATAACGCGTACCTACACACAGTGTTGCTCCACTCCAGATCGACCGTTCTCTTCAGTTACAATTCGTAGGTAGAAGATATCGAGTGAGTATTTCAACTATAACCCAGAATCTCTGGGTGATTTTCAGGACCAACGTCCTCGAACAATATTTTTTACATTTTATGTCTTTACTATGGCACATAACTCAAAAAGTGTGACATTACGGTGTGACGAAGAAAGCGTTATGAAAAATTTCTAATGATTTTCACGTACAACCGATTCGTTGCTACGGAACTTTAACTTTGCCAGTTACCATCGTACAAAAATCGTTCACCACTCGTTGGATAGCTCTCGATTTACCTAACCATATTACGTTAACCACTGCGGTGTGCGTGGCCGACAAGCTGCGGTATGAGCGTGATTGTTTAAATAATTGTTTACACACAGGTATTAAATACCTATAAATTCATAAATTTTATGAAGTTCACCATATCATTATTGAAGTACGAGGTACGTGGTACGTGGTGTGGGTGTAGGAGGGGGCGCAAAGACATAAAATGTCCCTCGTGGTTGCGTACTTGTACGAAAGCTGTACCCACCGTTTTTGACATTTTATGTCTTTATTTATGGTTTAATGCTGAAAATAGGTGATATCTGGACGTGATTCCCCAAGCTTTGTGAGCGTACTCAGGAAATCAAGTGAAAATAGTACAGAGTAAACCTGCACAAAGTTTCAGAAGTCAATAATATTTGGCAATTCTACTTAACAGTCACCTAAAACAGTGTGAGACGAAAATCAGTTTTCAACTCTTTATCCCTCGTTGGTTTACAGAAAGCACTTCTTAGTGATTGCATTCATCACAACAGGCCTCTATGCAAAATTTAATATTTGTAGACCCAGCAGTTTGAGTTGTTCGTTTACATGAAATGTTAAAAATGTAGGTACATTTGGAGGTAATATCTATGTACCAATTTGTTTGCCATAAGGTAAACATCAATTTTTTTAGAGATTTTCTTGATATTTGAATCTTTACATTCACAGAAAACATTAGTTTCTATTCTACATTCTATTTTGCAACGTACAGTTCTATAAACCCCATAATTCATGAGCGAGTGTGGGGTAAGAAAACTCAACTTGTATGAGTTATATATATACCTATAAGTATTTTTATATATAAGTAATCATGAGTTTCACTGATGATTAAAATTGACTGCAAAAAATTTAATGCAAAATTAGTTCTTAGCACGTGAATTTACACAGAACGGAATTCGATCGTCGGTGCCCATCAGTTATTTTACTTTCTCACTAATCTTCCGGGTAAACAGTGAGCTCTTATACTTTGGCTGATCGTACTCCGTTTCGGAAAGAATAGTGCAATGCAGAAGATTGAAAATGCAAATGGTGCATCGAAAATGTCAATGGTTCAAGAAGAGTTGTCGAAGATCATGAACTCAAACTACTCGTCTAAAGTTTTGAAGCCACAAAAACCAAACAAGCCAGAAAACATGAAAACCTCGCAGTAAGTGCTCAGCTGGTGTGTATTTCATTGATAGTATTGGTGACTTCAAAGTAAATATAGATGGGGCCACAATCCTCAATTCGGATTTTGGTATAGCAAATGAAAAGAATAAATAAATAAAATGTTCGCTTGCAACTTGCCTTTCAATCAGTGTAGCCCACAAAATATCGGGAAACATTCATCTGATTTTGGTCCGATCTTGAGAATTAATTCCACACAATATCTCCAATCGACCAGCTGAAATTTGGAGCACAAATTGATGGCCTACTGTTTCGGGATTTGAAATTTGAAAATGGGAAAATCGCGTTTGTTGTTTAAAAAACGCCAGGAAACCGTTCGAGTGATAGACACCACACAGACATGATTGCCATTGTGTCTGATGTTATCACGGTATACATACGTACATCTAAGGAGGGTGAAATAACCCATATTCGAAGATGACATCTCTGGAACACTGGCTAACTATGTTATTGTGACTTCCTAGTGCTTCGGATGTACTTCCTCAGAGAGACGCAGCCTCGAGGCAGAAAGTGATTAGCATGTGGCGTGCGAACCCTCCGCCCATTGTCGGGAGAAGTCATGCTCAGCGGACTGGAGGCTTCATGAGCTCGTCGGCATCTGAAAAGGCTTTGTGTTATCATGTAGCTTAGATCGTTGTATAATACTTCTTTAGGGAGTGACCCGTTGAACCGTTTGGGTAATGCAACCACTTCACCCAAACTCTACGAATGCCATTCGCGGGCACTGGTAGTACATAATCAGAATTCAATAATACTTATCATCCCACTATGTGTAGCTATGAAATGATTACGTGGAAAGATATTTATTTGATTTGATTTAATTTTCCATAACGATGCATATCATTGTTACAAGTATAATTAGAAATGATAATCCCAACACACCCCACTCCCCTCCCCCTCAAACGCTTCATGGTTATTCATCAGATCCTTAAGGAATGTGAGGTCTAATGTTGAGTGCTTCGCAACATTGGCGACGAGAATCAGTGAAGTTCCAGGCTGTGCACGTGCTGACGATATAGAACCGTTAGTAGGAAGAACCCAGTAGTACAACTTGATCGTTAGGGGTTAGAGGCCTATAAATCAAATCCCCCTCATCGCACCAAAAAAGTTGGAGGTGATCGCTTGGCGGAAAATCAAGCATGAAAACTTGGGAGTGGATTTCTCAGAGAACGAAATTATATCCATCGAATACATTAGAGCTCCCATGAGTAATAGTGGCAAAATTAGGAACGAGCTGCAGAATTGCTGCAGAAATCCTACCTTTTTAAACTCTTAACGAGTCATTTTTGAAAATAGATGGGGCTAACAACTGGATCAGAGGATGTCCTCCATACCCCCAGTGTGAAGTTATAGGCCCGCTCAAAAGGACATCAAAAATCAAGTAGCTGAGGAAAGTAGCTGCTGTTAGGTAACTGTTGTTAAGCAGCGCCTTTGATCCTCAGCGCCTGGTATTTCAGTTTTGTTTTTTAGCCCGATCTATTCTCAAACAGTCATGCGGCATGGCTATAAGAGCGAATTTTCGACGAAATACTTGGTTTTATGTAAAATGTTTCCATTAAAGAACATGATGTCCATGAAGAATATCTCAAGTATCAACCATGTTTCTTCATCTTCAAAGTGCTCCAGTTTGAGAGCGGAATAAGATAATATCTATATTATAGCAATTCCGACTTCGCCATCTTATTCAGCGTGTAAACACCTTTAAAATGAGGTGTCACTAGTCAGACTTTCATTTTTTGAGTGACCCCCCCCCCCTTAATCACCTAAACCCCCCACAGCTTTTGGATATTTCAACTCTAAACACGACGGTGGAGTTCAATTTGCGATATCTCATTCCGTCATCAGATTAGAGCAGACTAACCATGAAGATCATATCAAGTAACAACCACGTTTCTTCATCTTCAAAGTGCTCCAGTTTGAGAACGGAATGAGATATCGCAATTCTGATTTCACCATCGTGTTCAGCATAAAATAACCTTTAAAATGAGGTGTCACTTGTCAGAATATTTCATTTTGGGATTTTTATGAGGAATTTCGCCCCCCTAAAACTCCCCAAACCCCCCCCCCCTTAGAGTGGTCCGTTTCTGCCCATCTTCGAACTTAGCCTTTCGATTGCCAAGATAGATTTTTTGGCGTCTTTTTAAATTTTTGGTGTCTTTTGGCAGAGGATTCAGGATGGTCTGAAACGGATTTTGGTATGAAAATTTTTCGAAAATTCGAGTTTTAAAAATTTTGGACCGAGAACAATAGCTACATTTTATTCGAAAATTTGCTAAAAGGTAGGATTTCTGCAGCAATTCTGCAGCTCGGTCCTAATTTGGCCACTATTACTCAGGGGGGCTCCAATGTATTCGATGGATACAATTTTGTTCTTTGAGAAGTCCATTTGGATAGGCCTTGAAGTTGGCCCCATGAAGGAAGTTAAAAGAGACACCTCTTTGGCTTCGCCCCATCACGGGAATAGTCCATTCTCGGTATCCTCAGAGAGCATAATATGAAGATGGGCCCGAGGAAACCTGAACAATCGACGTGACAGCATGGCAGGACAATGTGTGGCTGGGTAGAAGGCGTCTAGACACAATAGAGACGAGGATCCGAATAAATAATTACTCCGAGCATATTCGTAGAACAATCTCTGAAATCGGTTCGACCCTGCTGTGCTTCTTATTCAAATCCGATCCAATACAAAGTGTCGCCTAACTTGACTGGAGACTTCACAAAACTGGTAACTATGTCGTAAGCTCAATTTTTCTGTTACCAATCCGGCACGTCTGAGGCATAAAGAAAATACACGGCATTTATGTTTCGTTCACGTTAAACATTTCCTTCACCTCTAAGCTTGAAGCTGTTTTCGAAGTAGTTTCACGTACTTTGTTCAAGGGGTCAGCTATCCGACATGTACAACCGTGGAACCTCCCATATCGTCTCGCATCCTCACTATAATCTGGACTGGTACCGTGCTGTACCAACTCGTTCAAGCACTGCAAATAAGGAAATATTCATGTAAAATTAAAATAATTTTTTTTTTCAAAACTGTTGACAACAACAATACAAGAATGGTATTACTTTTGGACTAATAATTTTATTAGTACTTGCAATGTAATAATAGGTATAATTTTATAGTGGAAACGATAATTTTACATTCAAGTTATATAATATAATGAATGATTTTTTGGTTACCATTCAGGACTACCATTTCTTACTTTTTATTTCATTATCCTCTCTTCTTGCTTTGGTTATTTTAATTGGTTTGTAAAAGCTATGTTTGAGTTTTCGGCGATGATAGACAAGTTTCTCTTCTAAATGATAACTAGAAGTACTTAAAGGCTCGTAAAGAGGGGCTTGATCATTTGATCCTGGCAGCAGGCCCGCTCAGACCAAGAAATCTGTACAACCGTTTAAAGTAGAAATATTGGGAATGTGTGTGTTATTAAATTATCAGTATTTAATACTTCTTTTTTCTAGAACTAACAAATATCACTTCCTAATTTCAACAACTTGCATAAATTTTATGCAAGTTGTTGAAATTAGGAAGTGATTTAAATATTGATAAATGATAAACAAATATTGTTAGTTCTAGAAAAAAGAAGTATTAAATACTGATAATTTTATAAAATTTTTATAAAATTATCAGGACCTACTCAGTTTTTTTAAGACCATTGAAAATCGCCTTCATTAATTTTATATTTACCATGAGCGATTACAAAATCGTGTAATCCTCTAAGAATGAAAAACTAACGCCCTTATCCTGAAGGCACATTGCACGTAAGTCAGGTACCTATATATGAATTATCTTATCCCCCATTTTTCGTACGTGTGAATATTCAGAGAGGACAAAGCCATTGGGCTTACACTCCTGAACATGTTTCATGTTGTTATTTATACCGTTCTATTCACAACTGTAATGCTTATCTTCACGCAATAAAGTTATCTGGTTAAAGAAAATAAATAAAATAAATAAATAAAAAATAAATAAAAATATTCAGATTGGCAATAATAACATCCACCTCCTAATTTTGTTAAGTCAATGAATACCTGATTGGCTTTCCACTTGATAAGTAGATTAAATCGATTGAATTGACTCGATTCTCGTAAGAAATTCAAGTAACGAGCCCAATTATCTCACCTAATATTTAAACCGTAAACTTTTACTGTTATTTGGTGCCTTTCGAGTGGATATTCCAAACGATTTTGGTGAGTGAGTACTTACAGCCATTTGCTGGTTCTCAGCTGCATCGTTTATGGGACTCTTGCCGTAATTATCCTGAAGGAGGAGAGCACCGTGTCGGAGGAGCCAACGTACACAGTCGAGGTGTCCCCGCGACGCAGCAAAATGAAGTGGAGTCGCTCCGTCGCCATCCCTCAAATTTGGGTCGACCCCCTGCTCTTCAATCTGAAAGTTCGGCCTCGTACATTACAACCAGGGTTAATACAAGTTCTCGAATAAGTTAACATCAATTACGTTTGAATAGATGTTTAACAAAGTGTTAATAAGCATGGTTCCGTGAGGTCTACTTAGAATACTAGTAAAACAGATTGTATTGAATAATAAAATTAGCTCACGAAATTTTGGGTCGGTCTTAAATCCCGCCGGAGCTTGTCGATTTCTTACGTTTTTTGAGGTGCTGAATCCGAACCCGAGGTCCATTTTTTGAATTGGTTCGTGTTTTTTGTTTTTTGAGAATCGCTGGTTTTTAAGGGGTTTTTTTAACTTCATTATTTTCTAGTTATACCTCAATCCAACTCAAACTCCTTCCAAAGGTGCCTAACTTATGTAAAATTTATCGCTGATTCCGAACGTCACCTTATTTTTTCGATTGCACCACTTCCAACCCCCAAAAAAATCAAATCTTTGGGAACCAATGCACGCTATTTATACTCACACCATCTAAATAAATACCTAGTAGGAGCTCACTTTTATTCGATAAATTAGGGAGAATGTTCGATAAAGTTTGAATTGTTTTTATTTACATGTTTCTATGAACACAGATTTCTGGTTGAAAGCTCTTCAGTGCTGATTTAAGTTTACGCTGGTGATCCGGGCAAGGAAGGTCTGTTTGAAGGGTCCAGCAGTAATCACCCTCATGTGACAATCCCAATAACCTTGGTAGCAATCAGCATTGAAGAGCTTTCCACCTAAAACCTGTGTTTAAAACATTCTTCGACCATAGAAACGTATAGAGTTTTCGTCTGCAGGATTTCTACACACCTACATGCTCCCTTTCGAGGTTCAAAATACGAGTAGTTCTCCTTTCTCTAATTTATCGAATGGAAGTGAGCTCCTACTAGGTATTTATTGGGTTAAATACATAATAAAGTTTTTTGTGATACATTTTAAATATTAAGTGAGGCACCTTTGGAACGCGTGGATAACTAATAACTGGGCAAAGTGCCTCGGACGGCGGACGGCGTACGGCGGACGGACGGATTTTTTTTATTCGATTTTCTGAATCTACGTATCTTGAAACGTAAACCAACAAATTTTGAGGGGGGGTTAAAAAAAATTTTTCTTTGGGCGATTCCAATGGTTCATTATCGAAGATAATAAACCAAAAATAATTAAGCTAAAAATTTTTAAAAACCTTCAAAACCAGCGTTTTTTGTTTTTAAAAAACGAGCCAATCCGAAAAATAAAGCAGACAAAAAACGTAAGAAATTGACAAGCTCCAGTCAGATGCAAAACCAAACCAAAACTTTGTAAACTAGTGTACCTAATTACCTACTTTCGTACCAAATATTTCATTTGAGGAAGTTAGTTTTTTACTCCATGAGTTGAGGTATGCGCTCAACGAGTTGACAAAGGAGATGGTTTTCTTCTATTTAATAGTTACAACGATTACAAATTTTATAATAGTTATTTGAACCTTCTCGTTGTTTGCAAACGGCAACATCTTCAAAACCACTAATCAGGGTTAGAATCTAATGCTGCTAATTTGATGCAACTAATTGAATTTACATATTATAAAACAATTTTGCAATAACTATTACCATCCACTTTAGGCACGATAATGAATCCATTTGGGCAGCAGCGTGAACAGGTGCCATGCCATCTTTAGCTCTGATGTACAGCGATCCTCCTGCCTCTAAGACCAAAAACTTAAGGACGTCCAAATGGCCTTCTTGAGCTGCTAAGTATACGGGAGTTACATCATTTTCCATCTGCGTGTTAGCCCTGAAAAATCTTATATCATATAATATATGGTATATACACGAATCCAAAACGTTGTGGGACAAACAAATACAAACCAACCTGAATTTACATATACATACATCGAATAATTTGGTAGCATAGATAAAGTAACATAATTTGGTCACTTTCAGGTTTCAAAGCTTGCCAGTATTTTTTCATCAACGAAAATGAGCACTTACTTTCAAGATAGTTATAAAAGTTTCACTTCCCCATTCCTATGAAAATAAGTGTGGAAGATGTCTTACTACGCTATGGATAAATTACACCTTCATACCCATACTAAAAAAGTGGAAAGCTAGAATGTACGCGGAAAAAACCATCAGGCTCTCATCGGAATGATTAATGAGAACTTCACACACATGACGGGGAAGCGGCGACCTTTTGAAGTGGATAATTATGTCGTCAACAACGAGGTGATATTACTACGCCTTTATTAACCTCGCAAACGAGATATACGAGTAGCCCCTTTACCGTCTCCTAAATGTTTATGGGGTTGCGTTACCGTCAAATCCAAATACCGTATAAACCTTTGAAATTACTCTACCTACGGCTTTATTTGGGGTTATTTGGCTCGTGGGCACCGATTGGGCTGAAGATATGATCTTAGAAAATATTCATAGCTCCAAATAGATACGTACAAATCTGAATAGATTTCGGTTCAGAGTATTTTTTCAAAAACCACAGTTGACTTTTACATTGGATTCGAAAGTAGAACCGAAAGAATATCATCAACATGAACATGAATAAAAGGGTAAAGCTTTGTCATTTTTATACTGACGAAAAACTAAATCAAACATCACATGGTGAAGTGATGTCTTGTTCTGATAAATAGGTATTTAGGGTCTTTAGAAAGAAAGTAATTTCAGATAATAATTTGTCAGTAGGTACCTAATTCTAGATAGAGATCAAGTAAGAGCGGGTAGGTAGGAAACTACGTAGTCCATGAATTTTCTAGCTCGGCCGGAGACATAAGGAAAATATTTACGAGACCATAGTTACCGATTACTCGGAGAAGACCATAAGAAAAAACTCATGAGGACCTGTAAGGACCTACTCATATGGACGCATGATATATATATATCGCATGATATATATGAAGGCAGGATATATCCCTTCACTTCTCCAACTATTTTAAACATACCCACCTTCTTCCTCACTTCTGTTATCACCTAACCTGCTGTTGCTATTTACAACGTAGTTGAGCAAAGCATTGTTTAATACGTCCTCATGATTCCCACTGATTACGACGTGTACGATTTAACGTGTTTAACGTAGTTGGAAGAACCATGAATACCCCTACTATTACACAATAAATAAGGTTAGTAGTACGTGTTGCATGGGATCGGCCGAGAGTAGCATGTTTTTGAAAATAGGATGGCATCGCAATGCGTTTATACTTAAGGCTTCTATCTAGATCTTCGCGCAGTTCGTGCTGGAGTTGCCTTCCATACAGTAAACCCGACGATGAAACCCATCCATCAAAGCTTGTAGACCGTTGTGCGGTTGGCCTTCATTTCTGCGGTTCTCAAACCTCGACTTGAATACTGCTGGGCACAAGAAAGGATTATGGTATGGTAAAGGGGGAAGAGGATGTGACACTGTTACGAAGGACTGAAGAAAGGAAAAGTGGTCCTGAGGTATCTCATCCTAGCGGTCTGCCGGATCCCGTTCCCCCGCTGCCCTCCGTCCAAAAGATTCGAGTCCGACTTGAGTGCAGCTTCAACCTGTATGAAGTGCTGAGGCGGCGAGCACGCGGGCGTTCTACAGGTTCTAACTTTTACGACTGTAAAACTCAACCTTGTCTCACTGTCTTTTTGTTTTTATTTTATTTTTGTATAATCAATAATTAATCGGTAGGCGGTAGGGAGAATGTGTAGTTCAGCTTTAAATATTAAAACTGAAATATACACATTCTCCCTACCTATACAGGCCTACCAATCGACTTGATAGAATATAATTTCGTTCTATCGGAAAGGCAAAACGGTATTATTGTTCACAACTTTTAGCAGTGTAATCCTGGTGGGATCGGTTTTTTTAAATATAAATCACATAGAACAAATCAATTTAAATTGACCTTGCGGCCAGTATAATTCAGGCCAGTCGACGTAGTCACGTTTCACTCAAAGACGTATTCCCGAATAGTTATTAGATTGCAGGATCCAATATAGATCAACGGGAGCGATACGGAATGTGTTGGGTCATTTAGGTACAAAAGACGTATCGGTAGCTGTAATCCTCGTAACACAGTTTTCACGAATATCTCGATTACCCGTACCAAATGTTGTAGTATTGTTGGTTTTTCTGCCTGGGCTTATATATTTAGTGTTGCGTAAGGACAGATCAGTGCTGGCGCTAAGTGCAAGCAAGACTATGGCCCCCAACTGACAAACGTTGCCAACAAGTGTTTTTATCGTCGAACGGTTTTTGCCCGTACGCCTACTCGGTCACGTACTATACTTTTTCTTAAATACATACATAGAAAATACACTGGAGACCAAAAAAACCGGCGCAGTTGAATTGTTGTCGAAGAGTCAAGTTTAAATCGATAACAGTTGGGTTTGAGTCAATAGTAAGGTCAATAACAAGGTTAAGAGAGATTACGTGCAGAGGTCCATCCCTGTTTTTCCTTAACTATCCAGTTTTTTCCTGTAATGCTCTCTTGAATTCACGATAGAAGCCTACAGAAGTCTGCTGATGTTAATCTTCACTCCAGAGTCCGTGCTTTAGGTCCTCTACTCACCCCAGCACACCGAACGGCTCGTCTTCAATTTGCTTGAGATCACGCTGCTTGGACTGAGCTGCTTGGGTTTGCAGCAGGATCCGTCGCCCTTGGACGCCCTGATGCCGGCCATCTGGTGTAGCTACCAGTTTCACGGTTTCCTGTAGGCTTCTATCGTGAATTCATGAGAGCATTACAGGAAAAAACTGGATAATTAAGGAAAAACAGGGATGGACCTCGGCAAGTAATCTCTCTTAACCTTGTTATTGACCTTACTATTGACTCCAACCCAACTGTTATCGATTTAAACTTGACTCTTCGACAACAATTCAACTGCGCCGGTTTTTTTGGTCTCCAGTGTAGATCATTTCAGTGTGGTCCACTTGTTTCTTTTGATCTTTTCACTTGTTTATAGGTTAATTCAAAAAATCGCTCATTGAGTCATACGGCAAGATCTTCGATAAAGTACGCTATCACCTCCATCGTCTTTGCTTATAACTTATACGTAATTTCTAAATTTAAAATAACTGGTGCAATGGCATGGCACGAAAATGATCACCTCTTGACTACACTACATCCAGTGGTAATTTTCTTGATCGACATAAAACTCCAGAATCAATTCTGTAAGCTGTATAAATAAAATACGAGTACGTTACATACTCGTGTAATTGCGGGTTTGAAGGTGCAGGCAAGCTTCGAGTTCACGCCTCCGATTTCGGGGGTTTCCGGCCGGACAAAAGGGTGGGTAACCGAGAACAGCAATTATCTCATCTCTCAGAGGTATTTGCGTAACATTCGAATCTCATTTGAATACTGTGGTTGCAAAGGATGCTGCAGTGAGAGAAAAACTCACAAAACCTGTTAGCAGATGGCCGACCGTCACTTTCTACCGGATCGCATGCAACGGCGACAAGAAAGGATAGGACTTGCGGTTCAACCAACTTCAACACAAAATCTGAGGCTCCGCCTTTTTCTGCTGAATCTTATTCGCTTTCTCGAAGGACATGGTTTATGGGTACCTACATCAGGCGACCGTGTGACACGACATCTAAGCGCACCCAGTGATCTGCATCAACGGACTCGATATTTCCTTCTTGATCACCCGATTTTGTACCACTGGTTTGCTGCATCTAATGAACTATAAACTCAGCAGCAGCGCTAGATATTAAATGCCACTCTCATTTCCAAGCTTTCGGATCTATACATGTTTGGAGACCCTATAGCGTCTCTATAGATAGATTTTAATTCCTACACTTGCTACAGTATTGAGTCCACTCCCAGAACTTATATCCAAAAGCCAAATACTCGTGACATAAAGTGGTTTAAACGTTGACAAGCGATTGTGACTTCTAGTTATGCAATTCAAGATTAAACATCATAATAAATGAGAAATGTTCCAATGCAAACTAGTCTGCATCTAAAGAGCACGATAACTGAAACATTTTAATTAGTATGTAAAGGTCGAACGTTATGGCCGGTACTGACATTTGAAGGATGCAAAGATCCCCAAAATTTGAAAAAGGTCTGTATGCTCTATTCCCAGCTACATTTATGTACGACGCGGAAAAACTTAGACTTTCCTCTGATATATGGTAGGATTGAGCATGCCTAAACTATTACTACCTACTTTAATCTTCCAAAACTGAAGAATGTGATAGATAACAATTTTAATTGATGAGGTCTGTAATTCGTAACATCTCACAGTTCTGTAATTCGTAACATTTCACAGCTTCGTTCGTTCGTATATTTCAACGGCAGATCATCGCTTATGAACTTCCTGTACTTGAGCCCTTCCACGAATAATGTCGCTTCAATTGACCCGCATCTTATGGAAATCCGACCATGAATCCCTCACATATGTCTTCAATTATATAACAGTTATTAGGGCTTGAAACTTACGTAAGGCCGGTACTTGTATCGACTAGGAGTCTGGCGCAGTCGAGGCAGCCTCGCGCTGCTGCGTAGTGCAGCGCGAGGGCGCCATTGGGACTGGGTTCCAACGAAGGCATGTCTGCCTCCCAAAGTAGCCACCGTACTACCGATGCTACCCCCTCTCTGAAACATACCAACAATGGAAGGTCAGTTAAAACATATTTTTTAAATAGATCAAGACCAAATGGAAAATAAACAGTCATGCAGCATGACTATAAGAGCGAATTTTCGAAGGAATAATTGGTTTTATGTAAATGGTCTTCATTAAAGAACATGATGTCCATGAAGAACATCTCAAGTAACAACCACGTTTCTTCATCTTCAACGTGCTCCAGTTTGAGAGCGGAATAAGATATAGCAATTCCGACTTCCCCATCATATTCAGCGTGTAAAAACCTTGAAAATCCTTGACAACAGTTTTATTTTTGAAATTTATGGGTGAACCTCCCCCCCCCCCCCTCCGCCAACAGCCCCAAAACCCCCCTCAGCTTTTGGACATTACAACGCTGAACACGACGGAGCAGTCAGAATTGCGATGTCGCATTCCGTCATCAGATTAGACCAGACTAACCATTAAGAATATATCAAGGTTCAACCACGTTTCTTCATAATCAAAGTACTAAAATTTGAGAACGAAATAAGATATCGCAATAACTGGAATTATTCCGACTTCACGATCGTATTCAGCGTGTAAAAACCATTAAAATGAGGTGTCACTTGTCAGACTTTCATTTTTTGAGTGACTCCCCCCCCCCCCCCCCTTCGAGTTTTACAAATTTTGGACCGAGAACAATAGCTACATAGCTGATTTACCACAATCTAAATTGGTGTTCTCGCACCTGATAATCCATCCAACAATAACGAATGCTAAGATGGTCGATAACAATATTGAGCTTTCCTGGTTCGTGGGACTACACCTCTTTCAAAAGAACCATGCAATTTCCAATACCTCATCCGTAGGTCATAAATTCAAAGAATAATAACAAAGCTCTTCAGGTATTATTCATCAATATAACGGAAACTACGAGTAGTTGACAAGCTTTGAATAAATTCTTTGTACTGCGGTTGGGAGGGAGGCTGTAATATAATTAATTACCCTAAAATAAGTCAGTACCTCCTCTCACTGGCGTTAGCATACTTACATTTTATCAACCCGACACGAAGTGTCATTCCTACTCCTTCATGTTCCCTTCTTAGGTCCCTTCTATTAATAACATAAATTTACAATAAATTCACCTAATTAATATCAATAAATTCAAATTCCTTTGCACACGGGAAAACTCATGAAATTCTCAGGCCATTAATCTGTATTAGTCGCGTTTTAAATTCAGCCTAAAACATTATTTATAGGCGGCAGAGATGAATCTTGAAATTTTTTGGAAACATCACGTAAGTAAACGAACTCATCCCAACAGTTGGTACATCTACAACGCAGTTTTTAGTACAAAATTATGGCTTTAGCTGTATATTGAGTGCATTGTGAGTTACTAGTACTATGTAAAACTCATTTTTAGTAGGTACATACTATAAAAATATTTGGGTATTAATTATTAACGATAAAAAAATTAATTCACCGGTGGTGCTCAAGCTTTCTTTTTGAAGGAACTTTCTTCGCTTTCTCAATCTCAGTCGAGCGTACCTCGCACCTCTGACGGACGCCCGACTTGTTCTGGTGCGTGGAGTTTGCGCAGATCAACATGGATAACATTGTTATTATCAGAAATACAATATACTCATAAAGACAGAAACCACGGAATCATCATGCCATCATCTCTCGACCAGCATCAGCTGTTCTGTAGTAATCATTTCATATTCAACTGGTCGTGCAATCGTTTTGTAATGCGTGATTTGCATAATTTGCATATTATGATTGCTGTCCGTCCCTCTCCTTTAGTTGACAAGTGAATCATAATGTGACGCCCATTATTAAATATTAATAGTATTATTATTAATAGTAAATATTATTATTATTAGTAAATTTTACTCACGATCGTTTCAGGAATAAGACTTGTTGTAATCATACTTGTTGTTCACACATGATGAAGATTTTTCATTATTATTTCTTCAAAGCCCAAAGATCTATACAGGGTGTCTGTTAAGTGGTGGATCACCCTCGACATGGCCTCGACAAGATAATTTAGTTACCAAACCACCTGCCTAACAAGTTATCTAACTAAAACTAAACTGATCAAGAGCCAGAATAAGTGGGCCATTCTTAAAAAACGACCATGTTTTAGGCTGTTTTCTTGGGCAAATCTCGTCAAATAAAAAAAACTGATATCACCACGTGACTCAGCGTCGAAAAACGATGAAATTTCATGTGACACTCTCTGGGTTTCCGAAAATCAGATCTTTGCGCAATTCACGGTTGAGGCGTCAAATTTTCATGACATTTGGCGTAGAATCCGAATTTGCAATAAAAAAGGGGGTTCCCCTGTGAAAAAATGAAGTTAAAGTCAATTGCGCCCACTGAGGCGCAAAAGTATTTTTCCTGAATTCTACACAAAAAAGTATGAAGAATGGCGTTGGTCCCGTTTTTTGCATAGGTAGCTAAATAAGAAAATGAGAGAGGGTGATCCACCACTGAACAGACACTTTGTAGATCACATAATATATTAAAGGTATTGTGAATCGTGAATGACCACTCGTGGTGTTGAAATGAAATAGTCCTTCATTTTGTGGAAATACGAATTTGCAAGTGAATAAATAGCATCAGTTACTCTATTGTATAATTTACAATAAGGTAACTGATGCAATTGATTTCACTGAAATGCATTTGATCCGATAATCTCATGAACTTGTTTGTGGTTATGCGGGTCGACACCAATTCCTTTGATCTTTATAACTTTGAACCAGCGAAACGTCAGAATATTTGGCAATGCGGGATTTGGTTATGCAACGAACATTTCATGTGGTAATATAAGTAAGTGGGCAGTGAAACGTGAGCGATTCTCAAGCAGAGGTGGCGACAAGGAAAGAAGCTGCTATAAAACTCAAATTGGGGTCCAGTTTGAAGTTCGGGTAATTCTATCTAAGACTTTCCCTTGGTCAAAACATGACCCTGCGAAAGTGACCTTCGACACAAGAAAAAAAGGAAATGAAACTTGACTCCCGACTTCGTGAGGTAACGACTTTCATCGTTTGTATAAATGACCCTCGGTTTGTGCCTTCGCGATTATGAAGCTGTCTTTAGAAATCTCGGCATCCGGCACCTACCTACGCTCTTGAAGGCCCTATGTTATAGTGTTCAAAAGCGATAAGATTGGACATTACCATAATCGGTAGGTACGTAACAAGAAGCAGAGGGCATGGTGAGGACACAGCTAAGGGGTTCCTTCGAAATTCCATTATACTACATTGTATTCCGACGATGGAGGAAATGTTCATTTAATTTGACTCGATCGATCGGCATTGGGTTAAATTACCAAATTTTCGGCGATAGGATTCCACCTAGGAGAACATTCGATATATAAAGACCAAATTCGAGCCACAAAAGGAATAAAAACTCACCAGGGAATCCACAATACCTTCAATGTTTCAAATAACACATTTTTCAGTAGGCGAAGAGAACATGCCAAATCCAGTAAAACACCAGTTAGCTCGTCACAATTAATTTGTGGACGGACGGCACGCTCTGAAGCTCGGAATCATCTTAAAAGGGATTGACTAGCCATGAAGAACCGGTCAGGGGTTTCTCTGATGATCTAGCTTAGAGGTAAACCAGTTGTTTAGTTGGTGCCCGATACTTTCCCTGCGTCATCGCTGCCACCCAGTGAAAGTTGTGTGTCAAGTATCGTTTTTAAAGCACTATCAACCGAGATCCGATAATCTAACATAACCGGAGTGCGGACATCGCCTTATCCAACAATGAAAATCATTTCTAGTAGGTAATTCTCTCCAATCTAGGAGTAGTTGCTCTTACATTTCTAAATTAAAACATGAGCACCATAATTCTCCCCAGTTCCCAATGCACCTTCCAGGATGCACCTGCACCTCACAGGATGAACCTCTTTTAGGATGCGAAATATCAAAAGCCTGGTTGAACTGGGAGAAGCTGTGTTAGCAGTTTTAAGAAAGAGATTAGAAAAATGTGTCATTTATATCCCTCCCCCCCCCCCCGCCCATACACGTATGAGACCCTCGAGTTTAGCTGTGACGGGAGGTGTTTGTAAAATATTATAATCATGTCAATAAATTTAATCGTAACATAACTATTATATAACTTTCTTTTCTAGTGATTTCTAGTTTGCTGGATAATTCCTATGTCAAATTATGCTGAATTGTTTGGGTAAATCACAATAATTACGTATCAGCAGTAATTTGAATGGGAACTGTGTCACGACCAATTACGTATTTGTATTACTAATTAATAATGTTCTCTCTTTGTCGGAGGTTATCGATTGTTGTTTCGTAGTCTAATTTCCCCTGGTTTCATCAGTACAATTTTTTGAATTTGAAATATTTTCACATTTTTCGAAAAACAATGCACCATGTTATACAATCAAGCAGTATATTAATTTTCTGCATTATTACCAATACTATGTTTTTGTTGGTTCACTTCCTAGCGCACCCTACAATGTACGGTACAGTAGAATTTGAAAACTGATGTAAACATCGAAAAACCTTTTCATTTATTTTATATTTGTGCTTATATCGTCAATGATTTATACGAACTGGAGATGTAATTGAAATTTAAATTAATAATCCGGTTCCTCTGACTGATTTCACTTCCAGACAAAAATTGGTGTATCGAATACTTCAACTTCAACTGGTGCTTGAAGTGCGCTTGGGTAATCGAAGGGTTGTTACGAGCACGTAACCAGCTCGTCAAACGAGCTAGCCCAGAAAGCGGCATCGATGTATATAAAATCATATTAAATATGTGAAAGCTCTATACTTTAAAAATTGGCTTCAGTTACGCTGAATTGAACAAAGAAAAACTCTGCAAATTCTTGATACAACTGTTTATCTTCATTGTGCAGATCACCCTTCTGTCTAGATCACTAAATGATAGATTAATTATTGTTATGAATTATCATTACCTAATAATAATTATTCTTATTGTTAAAGATTGTTAATTATTGCTAGTTATTAATAAGTTACAAAAAAATAGTAATTATTAATAATTAACTTGATATCCGAAAACCATGAGCTGTTCGATTCAGCTGGGGCAGCATGAACAATGACCCGACAGGCTGCCGCATGTTTCGCCCTCATGTTGACGACTTTTGATCTGCTCCTCATCGTGAACTTTAAAAAATCTAAAATTAAACTCCATCTTAATGTTTACAAAAAAAACCGTTACATCCAAATTCTTCGAGATATGAATTTTTAAAAGTTTCAAAATGCATTTAATACATAATAAACCAACAGAGAAACTTGACATTTTCAAATCCGCTCTTATCCGGCGAAGGTACTCATTTTACTTTCTCATTATAAAGTAGGTCCAAGAAGTGACAGAGCTGTACAGCAAACTAGAACGTGGCGAACGTTTCAGGTTGGTTCGAATTTGGGATGATAAGCGCTATATCGAAAATATGGGAACGTATCTTACATGTATGTTACATCCAAAATGAATTACACTCTATTCAAGTCTACCAAATGGTTGATTATCGACTTACTGGTTAAAGCTCAGTTTACATTTTGTTTAATTTTTATACCACAAGTGGGTACAACTCTCACTGCGTCCCTGCAACCCTGGTCTACCCCCACCGGCGTCAATCGTTTTTGGATAGCAAATTTACACAGGACAAGACTCCAGAAGTGGGTCAAACTCCGGAGGAGGCTTGCCCTGACTCAACAGGTGGTACAAACGCATTCCTTTATACGTTCATTATACCTATTTTCATTATACCTATTATCATTATACTAGGTATATTTTCGATGCCAGAACGCATTTGTTTTTCATTTTAAACGGGCTATGGTACAATTCAGTGAAAATGTAATTTCCAATATTGTACAGTCGTGGTACGTAGCTAGTATATAATTTTATTGAGTAATGTGAAGAAGAAACTGCTCACAGGGAAGACATCTTTTGATTGAAAAATAAATATACAAATTGATTTCATTCTGATCTTGTTCCTCTGAATAAAATCAATTCGTAGGTTCCTATCTGCAACCAGTTGAGCCAGTTTTATTTCATATAATTCTGAAGCGACTGGTGAGTGTGTTAAATTATTTCAATTTCAAAGTTATATCATTTGATTTAGTATCCGTTTTTTATATTATTCATAAGTAATTATAATAAGCATGGGCAAAGGCGCGTGGAGCATATCTTTTTTCATTAAACTTTCTCCAGTCGAGTACTCGTCTACCTACAACTTACATTCATCTACATTGTGGTCTAAGGGAAGTGTCTTTCTGGGAAAGTCTATTCGTTATTTAAAACCCCAATCAATGAGCATATTACAACCGAATGAAGTTCTAGCGACTTGAGCAAGAAGATTTTTAATGTTGATTTCTTTGTGAAGATGATTATACGTGTTCTGAATGTCAACAGATCCAGATGATGAAATTGGGACAAGCAGTCTGAAGATTCTGACCGGTTTTATCCAACCTCATGTCCACATTCTGGGGTTATAAACATGTCAATCGAGGTTTTTAGAATGCCTGCATCTTGGCGCTTTTCTAAATCCTTGTAAAACACAATTTGATGTTTCGCGCCACCTCCTTGCGCACATTTCATCTGAACTACAGCCTCAGAAAATGTTGAGATATAATTGACAGAAGTGTCATTCGACGAAGATCATCTCAAGGAAACTTCATCAACCGAAGACTTGAAGGAATTCTGAATGCACGTTTCTTCATTTGACACAATTATAAAGGTGTTCATATTTCAACAAAAGGAGCAGCAACCGTCGAGTGAACCCTCAGTGAAGTTTGTGACTCGCAATTATACAGCGAGAAAATGATAAAACCGAGCTCCCAGCTCTCTAGAGAATGGGAGGAAACTGGCATGAAAAGGATGTATGAAACCCTGAGAGGATAGATATCAAATTCAGCTGCCGCCTGAGAGACTGGTAAGCACGTCATGAATACTCGTATTTGCCCGTCAAGTTGGCAGTTCAGAGACTGCGTGACCCCAAGAATAACTCAACAATTCACTTCAATTATTTATGACTGAGCCTTTCTGAAAACCATCCCTCGAATCATTTCTACTTTTTCATTTTTTTAACATATTTAGACTCTGAGAACGGCTTATTTGATGAATAGCTCTGCCCTGGATTGTGATTTTGAGGAGATGAGAACACAATGTCACATGATATTGTGTTCGGTGAAATGGTAGCGGTACGAAAGCGATAAGCAACATGTGATCAGTCATTTGAGTTTTAATAAACGAAATCAGCATTACCCTACCAACCGGCATTTTGACAACCACGGTTCCTTTTGAACTGGTGGTAGAGCGGGAGGAGTTATTGTTATGTATTCAGATAAAAATTATTACTTTTGGGATATAATCATTATTACTGAAACTACAAATATTGCACCCTTAAGTGTACAAAGTGTACATTTCATACTGACAAGTGTTGTATACGAAAGAGGAGGAATGAAACGCTGGTGTAGAGCGTTTTTGTGAAAACCAACTAACTTCGGTTACCGAGATTGAAAACTCATGATTCATTCTAATTTGACATATTGACTGCGTCTCTTATTGTAATGCGTTCAAATTTGAGCTCTAAATCGTTGTGGTCGAGTTTGACCGATTGGGAAATTTGGTGGCATTCGTTCAAGGGTTTCGGCGATGTTTTTTCCGGTTTATCAGTAATAAATAGTCTGAGTTACTGTGGCGATCAATCCAATTTGACAGCACAACATCCTGAGTAAAAGTTCAGTATCCCGCAACTTTGGGTAGGTATACAAATGGCCAACGGAAAACACTGTTTTGGTTTATTATCTTCAATAATGAACCATTGGAATCGACCAAAGAAAAATATTTTTAACCCCCCCCCCCCCTCAAAATTTGTTGGTTTACGTTTCAAGATAAGTACGTAGATTCAGAAAATCGAATTTAAAAAAATCCGTCCGCCCGCGGCACATTGCCCAGTTTGCGTTGAGCTAAAATTACGAAATTTTTTTTTACAGGTTCGGACTAAACCCACAATGATCCTTGAAGCTTTTCATAACCCCTAGGTCAAGGGGAAGGGGTTCAAAACGAATTTTGAAATTTCGAAAATTTCAAAACTCGAAAAATTCCAATGGAACGCTATAGTTCTTAGTTCAGATTTAGTTATTAGTGTTTATTTTTTAGAATTTTTGAAGACCATCCGCAGCTTTGTACGACCAGCCGTTCGTTCACAATGACGGCTCGAAGTTGGGGCAGATCAAAAGTCGTCAACATGAGGGTCAATTTTCATAGGAGCTCAGCTGATTCGAAAAGCACTTGGTTTTCAAATGTCGAGTTAATTAATAATAATTTATAAAAATTATTAATAACCTACAACAATTAATAATAATTTACACTACTTGATATTAATAATAAATAATAATTAATCTATCATTCAGTGATCTAGACAGGAGGGTGATCTGTACAAAGAAGATAATAAACCGTTGTGTCAAGAAATTGCAGAGTTTTTGGTTTGTGGGAATCGATGTACCTTAATCCCCTACGTGTTGCAGTTGCAGTATCAAGCAACTATGGCCGTATCCAAATCAAATGGTCTTAAATACGGTATATATCAAAGAATCACGATCGATGATTTCATAATTAGAGGCTACGAGCAGGCGATTGCTGAGGGTGGGAGTACCATAACAGATGATGAAGTACCTTTCGTCGTGTAATCCATATGGAGGGGGTAAACATGGTTCATCGTAGCCGCACATCCTATTCCTCCCCCACATCCAGGAACCCACAAGACACAATAATTGGAAATAGACATCGGCCAGACCTCCTAAAGGAGTGTCTGGTTGGCACCGCGAGTATGTCACTGGAAGTCAGTCACACGCGCGGGGATCACGTTAGCCTAAACAAAGGTACCAGCCCAAGGGAGCACAAGAGAGTTGGCGCGGGTGGGGAAACGCTCTTTCCGGCGTTCGCCGGTCCATGACATAACTGTGCGGTGGCAAACTTATCGTGACACTAATCACACAGTGTCAGGGATCTTGGCACCTTCTGAGGATCTCGGGTCCGTTACATATAAGAATTGTCAAAGGGAGGAGGATTTCAATTGTGATCTAGTGAAGGTCCAGACGATCTCAGCACCAATATAGAACAAGTTGATACATCGATAATACTCAAACCCGTTTCACTACTATCAGCTCTGACAATGAACTCTCCAAGTCATTGCTGTCCAGAGCATCAGGCTGGCTTGAAAAGGATCAGTTGAATATGTTACCTCTTGTAAACAGTCAGGACTTTGACTACCGAAGCAACTTAAAAGAGTGAACTCGCACAAATAATATTGTAAGTACATCAAAACCATACAAAGTGCAGAAGTAAGTCCTAACTAGACTCAGACATTTTACACGTGTTAACAACAAAGCGATACCATTTACCTGATTTATCGTCATAATTTTTCATGGCATTCAGGACAGAGGTAAATTCCTAGTTATACGTACTTTCGCAATGCTTCTTCATTTTCAACCAAATTCAAACATGGCTCTCCAGTTGAGCTCAAGGAATTTAATTGTGACAGATTCGAAGTGTAGGAGTGTGATGTAAAAACATCCCGGTAGGAAATGATATTTTTTATGACGAGATGTGTATCAACTTTTCGTTCAACTAATTTCGAGAAAATTCTCAAATGCTGCGTTTATTTGCGTAAATACCAGAATAACTTTCTAGGTGAATTTTGTAGTAGCTAAAGGTTTTGCGCTTCAAATTTTTCCTCAACGATTAATATTTTCTGTGTAGATTGACCTTCTGTCTAGATCACTTCCGTATACAATATCCTTGTGAATCCAATAATTAGGTATATGAAATTGGAGTGTAGGCTAAAAATGGTTTTCTTGGTAGATTCAGATGGTTCTTTATTGAAAATTATATACCGAAATGTGTTCCACAAAATGAGAATGCCACCTGGCATGTTGCGTTTCATACATCAAGGGTCAAATTCGGTTCAAATTAGTCATTATTTAAGATAATTTCTATCAGTCAGTATGTCTACTTGTAGTAAAATTCAGACGACTAGCTATCATAACGTTGATGGATTTCTGTGAGTTAAAACGTAACCTAATGATTCTTGTTGCTCTCCAAAACTGAGTGAATTTATGATAAAGTAGTGCGAAGAGTTCCATACACGTAAGATTGTTAATACGAGAAATTAGTGAAAAAACGGACATATACGTATCGAAACGATAAATTATCCCTCCTGAAGTCACTTGTACGCATTTAGTCGTAAACCCAACCGTTAGAATACCATGATTTACGGGCGGTGTAATATCGCATCTAGTCCGCGAATAAACGACCTACGATTTGGCGAAAGGACGAACGTTCGGCAAACAGCAAACTGGGGCACCTAGTCGCCCGGAATAATTGTCAATAAAGTTGGGTTTTGTATTCCGCGGAAAATGGGAGATTTGCTCAGAACGATCGAGGCTGGTGGAACTGATCGTTTCTAAGCCTGTTCAACAGCTTTCACTGTGTTGAAACGTGTGGAATTTTAGGCCTGGTTACTGGTGGAAATTTTATAATGTATTACTTTTCTCTAGTCCTTGGTACAGAACCTTTCAATACATTATAGTAAATTACTTCATTCCAATATTGACGAATTTTAAATAAACAATGGATTTATGACGTGTCGCATGATGACAAAAGCATCCTATTGCCAGTTGAGAGTGAATTAAATTAATTCTAGAGTAAACCGAACTTACCGAAATTACCAAAACAAAAGTAATAACACCAGTCCTAGAACTGGATGAATGGTGGAATCCGCTAATTACTATCGAAAAACCCAACGGATCATTATAGTACTTTGTCTTAATCCAAAGTATGTTAATTATTAACTTGGGGTGAGTTTCCAACCCCTAACTCAAGAAGAAAAATAATGAGCTGCTTGGTGACTTAGCATTAAATAAATTTTATATCGATGGACTTTTAACATCTGCAACAACTACCGAAGAATACGGCCGAATATTAAGGGACGTTTTAGAAAATGCAGTTAAGAATGGTATAACTTCCAATGCAAATAAATTCTGTTTTTGGTGTGAACGCCGAATTATGTTTCATGTCATATAGGTAATTTCAAGCGAAGATTTAGAAAAAGATTCTGATACAATTATTGTAATAACTGATATGTCGGAGCCAGGAGATTCGTGGGGACAATTGAATATGTAGTTATTCCTTATTTATCACAAGTAATTGGCTGTGTTTATGGAGGAACTTGAAACTATCGATGAATAGATGGTATCCTATCGACTGCCTGGTGGTGCTATTCGATATTGACAGGTCGAAAACGCTCGCCTCCAATGCTCGAATAAAAGTGAAAGGCTTCTGTTGAATGGTACAGATGGAGAGTAGTTCGAATTCGGCTACAGTGTCAACTGACCTGGAGTTACCGATGAGTGGGCCGACGATACATCTATGCTTTCCACTTGCATCGAGAACCATCCCAACTTGAAAGGCACTTGATCACCACTAACTGCAAGCGGGACCTGACCCAAGCACTTTCATCTCCCTCCTCGTGTCACCCGTCTGTACAGGGTTTCGAGGCAGGAAGCCTGCTGGACCAGCCTGAGATGTTCTTCTTACCGAACCGGGGTCAGGAAGTTGGTCAGGTTTCAATAGGTTACTTCCGATGATTTAACGTAAAACCCAGATCTTGGCCACATGCAGCGACACACTAACTGGTCGATATGGAGGTTCTCGCTTCCTTGTTACTAATGATGTGGGGTGAATTGATGATCGCAAACTTTGACACCACCACAATTTGAATGATAGGTACTACTCAACAATATGGAATAATTATTAACTTTAACCATTGATGTTCACTTATTATAAACCCCCCTCAATGTCAACAATCGGCTTCTGAAAACGTCGAGTTCGAGAGCACCGTGCTTTCCTTGTTGTCCTACAACTCCACCAATAATGAAAATTGTGCCATGTATTTAAGTCTTTAAGAAATATTCTTAATTCCCAACAACTTCGGAATGTGTACTTTGCCTTGGTACAGTCGCCACTGATTTATGCCATTGTGGCGTGGGGTGGCTCATCCAAACAAAACCTGAAACCTATCCAGTCGGCGCAAAAAAGCATCATAAGGTTAATGACTAGGAGTAGTTACGATGCCAGTACTAAAATACTATTTGCAAAACTGAACATCCTTCCAATCAGCAAACTATTCCTGCGCTCTGTCCTAACTTATGCGAAAGCCAAAGAAAATGTACTCAGTAGGATTGATCACGGCAAATTCACAAGAGCTGAGCTCAAAGGAGACTTTATAGTACCCAAAATGCGCACTGCCATGGGACAAAAAACTTGGCAGTTCCGTTCTCCAAAGATCCTCAATACAATCTCACCATTTAAAGAGGCGAAAACAAGTGGTATGCATTTCAAAAATTGGGTGAACAAAATGCTAAAAGATGATGAATTCTGTAAGAACCAAGAGGAGCATTTTTGAATAATGTGTAAATAGATTAAAATCGCTTCTTTTTTACCCTGATTTTTCTTACTTTTCTGATTTCTCTCATTTTCTTACTTTACTTATCAGATATGTTTATTTTCCAAAGTCAAGTTTATTTCCAAAAATTTTCGGTTAATAACCCAACTTTCCACCTGTAACAAATTGTATTTAGTTTTAAGCAAATCGTAACTACAGTATTTTTATTTTACCTATAAAAGTAGAGTAGGCTCGAGAGACTCCTCACCCCGCAACACGAGCTTGCTCATAGCGGGGGAGTATTATTTTGAGCATTTAGATTCATACATATACATACATAGAATATCTCTATTGGAAATTTTGTAAATATAAACAAGTGTAATTTGAAAAAAAAAATAAAAGCATATATAAAATAATAATAATTGTGCTACGTGTTCCGATCAGAAGCATTGAGATATGAAATCAAAAACTCAACTGTCGCATGCCGGAACGGCTGGTTTGCTGGTGACAGAGCGTACTTGGCGCCTTTTTCCTCTTTTTGTTAATCTCTTCCCATCGGGGACTACAACGATTTTCAGCGGCTGCCACTAAAATACGAGTAGACAGAACGGACGGTGACGGCAAGCGACAACGAAACGTGACTCGACTCTTTGATACCATTGTCTAACCCTCGTTGACTCTCTACGTCGGTCTGGCAGAAGAAAAATATAATGAAGAACACGGAAGGTTATTTTCAATTTCTCAATTGAATGATGGCGAGGAGTGGAAGCTCGGTAGCCGATAAGAGAAATCAACTAAAACGGGACTTGAAAACAAACTTCCCGCTGAAACACCTGTGCTTTTCCAAAAGAATCCCTGAGAGGACGTCACACGTGGTTCAAAACGTTTTATGAGCACAACTACTGAACTGAGCTTCAAGGTGAAATTTAGGGGTTTTGAAGTAGTGATCAGAAATTCTAAATTCTGGGTGTTTATTTGTAGGCTTCTTCAAGTACTTACACTTGCGATTAGTCCAAAGTCCTAATACGTGAAGCTCCTGGTCATTGACCCAAGTAGTGCGTAATTAGTAGACCAGGTAGTCGCCAGTTTACATGTGTCGAAAGCTGTGCAGAACGAGTCAACTCGTTGGATTTACTGGTTATTATACGGGTTATATCTCAGAAATGAGAAAACTTAGAGGGAAGCTGCTGACCATCAAATCGTGAGTTTCTTCCAAGTGTTCCGCCTGAACAGCTCGGAATCACCAGCAGCTACGCTTTCTCACGACTCGTTCAATTAATAACGCTAACATTTCTCTCGTTGAAGTTGTAAAGCGTCGGAAATTCTTACGCGCACCCTGGGAGCGTTGCGTAAACCCTCCGATTAATTTTGTAATGCTCCTGTGAACTACTGCTGTCGTTCGGTGATCCTCAATTTTGTTTTGCGAAATGGTCACACTTGTTAGTTGTATCAACGGTTAAAACTCATCTGCACTTTTGATGCTAAGCACTCGCTCGTTGCCCAATTTGTGTTGGATTCTGGAAAATTGTTTTTTCTCGGTCTATTCCAATGGTTAATTATTGAAAATAATAAACAAAACATGGAGAAAATAAGGTTTTATGAAATATGTTTTTGGGAAGGCCTTAGAAGCTCTTCAGAGAACCGCATAAAGGTGCTCCGAGGGTACCCAGGCGCTCATATTTCACAAAGAAAAATAACAAACGGTAAGTATCTAAACCTCGACAGGAATATCCCTGTAACACCGAAAGAAGTCCCATAAATCCACCTGTGGAAAAATGTTTCTCGAGTAAAAGGGGGAAGATCATAACAGGGCCGTGCGGCATCGCCTTTTGGAGTTTCTTTCTTTCGGGCGTTGAAGGCCCACTTTCTTCGGCCATTCCGCGAACCACGCAACTTACACGGATCGGTCGACGGGTCTGCCTTGGATTTCGGATACACGGTGTCGTGATTCCTTTATGAAGACGAGTCCTTGGGCGCCGGGAAGGAAATGTCACAATTATCGAATCCCCGGGTTTATCTCGTATTTTACATCCTTGTAACCAGGTGATATAACGCTGTGAAGGCTGGGTGGGTACGAATATTTAGTAGAAAACTTTTTAATGAGCTCATGACATGTGGTTGGTGAGTTCTTCAGGGCCGTGATAATGATACTGACATGGTTCCATAGACACAGGGCCCTACACAATTCGCACCATCCAATTAGGACGTGTTATCCCTCCCTCTCACCCACTATCCTTCTCTTGTTGTCATCTTTAAAATCATATCTATGATCGTTGGGAAAAATAAAAACGTCGGACTGAGGAGTCAATCAGAACTCCCATATTTCAGAAAAGAACCATAAATTACTCAACGTTGGTAGAAAAATGGAGAAAGTCATAGTCGCAGGTGTCGGATGGGCACGGGATAGAACCCAGTTATCAATAATGCGGTTGAAGGGAACGAGTGGCTACATCCGGAGCACAGGACTGGAAGATGGGACAGGCGTTGTCTCGACGGAAGATTGATGACTGAAGGTGGAAAAAATACCAAAAATTACAATATTGACGGAAGGTCAATTGAAAAGTGAAGATAATAGGGAAAGCTTTTCTTAGCACCTCAAGTAAAATGCTGGGTCAGTTGAAGATTTCCATTCAATAAAAAAATTTAAAATTAGATTAAAAAAAATAATAATAATTACTCTCAGAGAATTAATTCATGAGCGACAATTTTCAATGAAATGGTTTTGTGTAAAATGTCTCCATTTTACTAGTTTTATAACAAATATTGTCACCTTTTTTGCATAGTAACACCTCAGCTTATGAATTTATAAAACGCTGAACACAATGGTGGAGTCAGAATTGTGATATCTCATTCCGTTATCAGATTAGAGCAGATGAAACGTGAAGAGCATCTCAAGTAACAAGTCATCTTCAAAGTGCTCCAGTTTGAGAACGGAATAAGATACCTATCGCAATTCTGACTTTACCATCTTGACTGTTGTGAGAAACCCTTTGAAGCGAGGTACCACTCGTCAGACTGTCTAATTTTTGGGAATTTATGGGTAATTTTTCCCCCTTTGAAACTCCCCAAAATCCCCCTTAGACTGGCCAAACTCTGCCCATCTATGCCCATCTGCCTTTCGATTGCCGGGACAATCGACTTTCGGACATTCGATTTTTTGTACAAATTAGAACTTTTTATCGCAATTCTATCGAGAGTTATCGTCTGGAATGACATATACATAAATATATACCTATAGTAGTTTGCGGGTGAGGATGACCAACACTAGTCGTTGTTATCATTCGGTTTATTACGACGTTTCGATCGTGGAACACGATCCTAATCCTACAAAACAAAAATTTGGGAGAGTTATTATGTATGAATGGAATAAAGGGTTAAATAGAAATGGAAATAGAAACTTACATGATAATTGTCCGATTGCTTTACATTCTATCACGACACAGTAATGTTTGACAAGTAATAATTATTGACAAGTAATGCATGAGATGGATGGATGTTGTTGGGATGGATTGGATGAATTGGATTGTGAATGGGATGGTTCATTTTAAAAGTCTATGGTATGTTGTGGCTAATCTGTTGACGTCTCTTTTGTAGTTCATGGAGCTATGAGTTTTTAAGATATCTTTGATTTTTTTTTTTTTTTTTTTTTTTTGAAAAAAGAAAAATCAAAGAAATGGCGTATATCTTAAAAACTCATAACTCCATGAACTACAAAAGAGACGTCAACAGATTAGCCACAACATACCATAGACTTTTAAAATGAACCATCCCATTCACAATCCAATTCATCCTCCATTCTCAATAACACAAGTACCTATAAAAACCTCCACACCGTAACTTTATAATATCCATCCCTACAACATCCATCCATCTCATGCATTACTTGTCAATTACTTGTCAAACATTACTGCGTATTATTTTGCGTCTTTGCATTGACGTCACGTGTAGGAAGTTATTTATTTATTGCTGTGTATTCTCTTGTTTCTTCCATTTTCCACCAGTAAACTATTAATTTTTTAATTTTGTAATTTTTGTCACGTAGGTATTAGTGTGAACTCCGCCGAGGTGCACAAGTTTCCCGGAGCTTATACCTCGGTGGGTACCTAGTATTTATACAAGTTTCTATTTTAAATTTACATTTTACAATCAACTTGACGATTTGTACCTGCTTTTTTTAACATTTCCATTTATATCTGCCAATAAATCATAATCATATCACAACGACCTACTTTAGAGTATATTGTTGGAAATATACTGTAAAGGAAGAAATCTCTACCTATTAGAGATTTCTAATGAAGTAATCGAAACCATGGTAATCGCCTGAAGAAAGACCCAGGAGATTAAGCGCTCTAATTTCCTTAATATTATCAGTTGGAACTAAATTCGTTTAACGGTTCTAATTCGTTCATGATCAACCACGACAAGGAAACCAGCCATCCGCTTAATGCAATCGTAAACCAGATTCGATGAATCACTTTCTTTACAATTCTTCTCTTCTCTAGTTAGCCCTTCCATGACTTGCTGGATTCCATTAAAGTACAGGTATCTATGAATGAGTTTCTACAAAACATCATGTCTCTAATGTTTTATGAATCGTTTAGCATCACAGGATATTTTAAATGTGGCTATTTTAGCGTTGTGGTTTGATCGTGGTTTGAAAATTGGCGAGGAAAACGAGTCAAAGTTATGCGGTTTGTTCTTTTGTGCTTTGTTTTCTAAACCAAAATCAGGGAACATACAACTCATTCTCCAAGACTGATCATGCTACTGGATCTGGCCAATACGTAGTTCAGCTCATTGATTTACCCACCTTGTAACTAATGTTTGTTACCTACTGTATAATATACTATATTATTGAGGCCAACATGGAAATGAAGTGGGATGCGGGAGAGCACCGAAGAAAGTATCTATTGGACGGTTGAAACAAGAGAGTGGTTTCCTTTCCAGTGGTTTCTATGGACTTACAACTATTTCTTGTAGTTAGATGGTATCTCAGCCTATCTCGGCCCATAAAAGTACTCTTAGAAGGGACTAGGGACTTCCAGTAAATTTATTATGCATTCAGAAGGACGTGCAGGGAACAGCCTTCTGCACACTGTATCAGACTATCAATATTTTTGTGCCACAATAGAACACGATATTTGGGGGATTTGCGAAAGAACCGTCGAAGATCGGATGAGTGTGAATCGGAATGTTACTGACAAATTTTCTGAATTTTCATCTTGAACATGAACACGAATTGTCTTAACGTATTTAAACAGACTTCTCTTCAATAATTATTATATTTCATGACAGTCGAGTTTCGTGAAAGGTCGAGTTGATATTCACACTGACTGCTTTTCAGTTCGAGTATTTCTTAAACGGTGCAGCCCCGTGGTAGACACCTGGAGGGGAGAATCATCTTTCAGTTATTTTTTCTAATTAATTTTTTAGTTTAGTCAAGTACCACACCATAGAAATGCAGGCAAATATTGTATACAAGCTAAAAGTTGAAATCCGGGCTCCAATAAAAAATGAATTAGCCCTATCACTCTTGAAATGATCATGACTTACAAAACTGAAATGAAGGTTGGTTTGGTTGGGCAATAATCAAAAAGTGACTAAATGTAGTATTGAATTGTTTACACTTATTTTCCACGGATTTTCCTCAATTGGGTTTTCCTATCCCCTTCACACCCACTCCGGTCGGTACGTATGTAATATTGAGGTTTGACTCGTGCGTGACCTAACTTCCGTTCAAGTCCTTCCAAAAACATAACACGTAATCGGAGCACAAGGTAGACTTCCGAGTGGCTCAATGGATAACTCAGAATATATATATCTATAGATACTGTTAAATCGGGATATAGATCAAAATAAGTGAATGACAATCCATAATCTTAAGTAATGTAGAGGCTAATATTTTGACAGTCGTTGGGCAATAAGCTACCGGGTCATCCTAAACCAATACAGAAAATGAGTTTGTTCAATGCTACGTAGTTATAAGCAACACTTGTTTTTTAAATGAAAATTAACTTCTGTGAACGTTAAAATTGATGTGGGCATTCAACAGCAAGGCCATATCACAACTTTTCAAGAGACTCAGTACTTAATTTGTAAAACCGAGACAGCCAGCCACCAAGCAGCTATCTGCACCCTGTGAAACCCCTAATAAGGTATTTGGTAACTTTCAAATGAATACCTAAGCAGATAAGTGCGAAGAGGCTGATATGAGACCAAACTAAATCAAGAAACACTGAGAAGGATTTTAGCTTCAAAGAGTACATAACTGTTAGAAACCAAGTGACTTGTTTCAGGAATCTGTGCACATGAATTATATCATGTCAGATAAACTTAATGTTAGTATTCACATGAATTTAGCAATAGAACGAACCCATTTTAATTAATATGTACTGTTGAGGGGGTTATGAAGGTATACTCGGTAGAAAAATTTTATTCAGCAAAAAACCTGATTTGGTTCGGAATAGTGGAATTCAACACTGACCTAACTTCTTGTCCCCAGCGAAACCGAATTTACATAACAAGGGAAAGTATCATGCCGAGAACGAGAAAGCCAATCTGGTTTATTATAAAATTGGAATCCAGCTAGTGAACTCCTAATAATTTTTAGTTGATAAAAAATGTGTCAACAGTCGCCCCAATAACGCTACCGCAGAAGGAAGTTGTGAGTGAACGTACCCCATTCAAAAAAACGAAAGTTACGAACTTCCTCGACAGATCTGTTTAGTACGAGGACGTGATTCTACGAGAACTGGATTCTCCAAGTTGTAACGTTTCTGAAGCCTGTAGGTAGCTCACGGTTCATGCCGATTGGTATTAGAGTGAAACATAACTATTCAGAACAATTATTGTAATATACATTTCTACCAAAATATTAATTTATCAATTCATTCCGGGGCCTAAAATACTCCTCTGTCGGCATTTTCCAATAATATTACAATTAATTGGGAGATCAGTTCAACGATAAGTGGATGTTGACTGTTCCAAGTAAATATTATTCTACGAAGGGGTTATAAGATGTAGGAGCAGTATTCGTCTGTTGCAAATAAAACCGGCACTTTTAAGATTTTTCAAAGCTTTCTGATTTAAAGTTGGAATATGATGTGAGTTGGATGTGAGTTGTGGGGGTTTTTGATTGATTCTGGGAAGAAAAATATACTGAAGTTAGATAGGTGGATTTTCCAGGCCGCTTGGGTTAGAAAATCATCTCATCGGGCAGAAAAACTGTAGAAAAACAGAAGAACTGTACTGAAGAAAAACTTGGGTGGAACAATTACAATTCGTTCTTGAGCCACACATTTATCAACATTATTCGTACCAGCTTATTTTTTCTTCCACTAAGTTTCTAAGTTATTAAGGTTTTTCTTGACGAATTTGGAGGTTGAATCGAAAGAGTTTCCCATACAAACTAATATACACGTTGATTTGTTCCATCTGTCCGCACCGATGTTGTATAAGAACCAAACAAGAAATTTGCAACACTCAGTGAGACAATAGAGACATTATAAACTTCCTTTCTGCTACAGATTCGAATAAGAATTGGCTTCCTGAAGAATGGCGTGCATTTTGTGGTTTATGTACCCCCTACATCTTTTTACATGGCGTTTCGACTAATGACAGTTGTGGCTCCTGCGGCGTTTGCTACACAAAGGCTTTCCCCCAACAAGTGTTTTTTTCCGCAGTTGCATCGTGCTTTTCGGTGTGGAACACGATGTCCCCGACTCTACTTATCATGCGAGCCCGCCAGTTTCTACAGATGTAAAAGCTACGGTAACCCACATGGCAGTCGGGGCAGATCAGATTCGCCGAGCAAGTGCTAACAAATCAGTCTAAGCAATTGGAATTTTCAAGAGGTTTCACGCAGCTCTGCTTCCATGATAATCTTGACTAATTGGCCCAAGACTGGTACCAAACATATTTAAACCTTTGCACGGACGATTTCCAAGATTCACAGTTACATTTTAATTGAATAAAAGCTTGTATTTTTATTTATTTTCAGAGTTCCACGTGGGCGAATCGAAGAACTGGGCCTGGAAGCTTGAGGGGTCATCCGGCTCTCAGAGGGGAAATAAGGAAGTCCAGGGAGAGCAACAAGAGAAGCTCGTGGGCTCTCTTCCACAACAGGGATTGTGCCAGAGGTGAGTATCAGCGTAACATGCAATCTTTCATATGCAAGCCATATTGGATACGTTATGAATAGTAATGAATAGTAATTCGATGTTTCATTAAATTTTAAATATTGGTTACTTGTATAATTATACAGGGTGATCCGCTCGTAGATACAAAAAACGTTTGCTTGAAGCTAGGTAGGAACGTCAAGAATTGAGTGAAATTTCGCCAACCGCATATTTTTATCCCAATCCATTCTCAAAATATGATTTTTTAACGGTTTTTTTTTTTTTAAACTCAAATGTCTCCACTTTCCTTTATTCAATTTTAACTTTGGACAACATTATCGAATCGACAGTGAAAATTCTGTATTCCCTCCAATTTTGAGCGAAATTAAGCAAAAACCTATTCGAATGAGGGTAAGTGGTTTCGTGTGGAACCTAGAATACCTCTTGCCAATGTGTCCGTCTTTTGATCAGGTTCCACCGTGGTATGGTTCTATTTAGACACGGTCCCATCCTTCGTCATAAGAGGTCTTCGCTTTTTTTTTTGTGAAGGCCCTCCGATTCCCCACACCATTGTCCCCTAAGGCGAGATTGCCCCGGAGGATAGACGAAACGCTGGAGGATCACCCGCTTCCCAACTATACCAAGCCGTCCTTCCCAGGCTGGATGCCTGGAGCCCTCACGAGTCCTGAACGGTCTCTCCGAATGTAATGATAGTAATAAGGTCTGCGTCAAAATTGGACCTGCTAGTTCAAAATGAACCGATTACCGACCGTTTGGAAATCAACGGTGAATTAACTAAGGGAATGACCTGAAGAACTAATCAAGTATGACCTTTAACAAAGTGAGTTTACCGATGTTTCAGCTTTGATACCGATCTCTATCTTTGTCACTTCAGGTCAAAAACCTCGAAAAACTGAGAAAATACTCCTTAGAAAACTACCAATCCAACTTCTCATAAATGCAAGGTAATTTACCCTCCTGGTAATAAGGATAATTGAAACATTGTACGAATGAACATACTACAATAATAATCTTCTATAGTTATACATTCTATGTGAATCATATGGAGTTGTCACATCTCTCATAGGGACATGAAATGGAGCGACGTCGAATGATGGGATCAAGGCATATCAGAGTAAGCATCATGCATTTTCCGTTTGCTCACCCAGCTCATACAACACTCAAATTGATAATGTGCCTTTTACATATCAGTCACTAGCAATCCTCAACGTTATCGGGTTCCAAAGGTACATGTAGACAAGTCAAGAAATCCAATGAGAAATTCTGAAAATGGCGCAATTTCAAAATTGACCAATGTTCTGGACTCTCACAGCTACATAATTCTAAGTGAACTAACATTCATGATCCTCTCCAAAATATAAGGGTCTTCACTATAATAATTATAGTAGGTACCTATAATCAGACACGAATCATTCGTGATGAGATTTGAGCTTTTAGGATCGCGCACGCGTAGAACTGCAATCGTGATTGAAATCATATTTACCTATACCCGAGAATGGATCTTTACGTTTATGTACAAAAAACATTGATGGGCAGTATTGTATTTCATTATTATTGTATTACATACGCAGTTCTTAGGATCAGAGCTCATCTTTTTGGAACGAACGATGTCCCTTGGGGGTGTCAATCAACACTAGTGAAATATTCCAGCCTAGCCATATCCATAGACTCCTCATATATCCGATTCCCATCCATTTATACAATAATTCGTTTTGGTGTCGTATCAGCCTCAGAGCTGTTCTTGATCGGATGTAAACTTTCTCGTAGGCAGAACCATCTCCGTTGAATTGGCACATCACTCCTCGAAATACCCAACGCCGTTCTCATATGTCAGATACACTTTGGCGTTTCCTTCCTTCGCGTTCCCGTCTCTCCATTTTCAGGAACGTAAGGCATCTAACCCAAGGTACAGCATGTGGAATCCACATGACGTGGGAGCCGACAAGGCACCAACGCTCAACAATTCCATCTCATACTAGGTCGGCTACCTGTTGTCTCACATTTCTTCTAACTGTCAGAGAAAGATGGTTCTTGGTGAAAGTTAATACGTTCGGAGGAAAGATCCTTTTTCAGCATATCTAATGGAATCTGCGTAATCTCTGAAAACATAACTCATTATCTTCTATAAAGCCTACTCCGTTTGTTTTCGAATGCACTGGTTTTCACTCTTGTGACTCATAATCTATCTACATTCAATGTAGCGCTCGCTGGCTGCCTATATCCTAATTGAAACTAGATTTCGATTTACGCAGCAAAAAACCATACAAGACAAAATTAATGTGGCATGCTCAAAGGCAGAAGGCTCCAATTCTTCATCAAGTTTCCAATAATAAAGGCCTCCTCTATATTCACCCCATAAATACCCCTCAATCAATCTCGATGGAATTATGTCTGAAAATTTTTAAAAAAATTATGTTTGCATTTCCCCCAAAATAACCAAAGCCACCAATTTTAAGAGCAAATCTTCAGGTTTTCTAAGAACGATTTCTATCCCCAATTCTTGCCCTTCAGTTGTGCTCTCTGACCAAATCGCTGGGAAATTGCGTTAAAACTCCTTTCCGGTAGAGGTTTCAAAATTCTTAGGAGAAACTGTGAGTTTTTTTTTTTTTTTTAATAGCGTTTATTTGGCTTCAGTATACACTATTCAGCCTATCAAAATTTACTGCAATCTTTCTTGAAAAAAAATTAAGTATATCAGACTTGAAAAATATAAATAAATATGTGTACTGTTTAAATTAGACTATGTACTTCACGATATCAGAATAAGTTAAAGAAAAAAAAGTTTGAATAGGTATATGTATAAAATACAAAATTGGCTATTAAAATGTTCAGAAGATTAGGTTGGAGTCTTTGCAAAATTTCACAATAGCGTCGTAGTGCGAGACGTGTTGAAGTCGGAGGATGTGATCGAGATTGAAGGGTTGGGTAACGTTCTGAGAAATCTCCCTGAACATCAGATTCTGTTCCCGAGCAGATTTGAACCGTGGGCATTCCATCAATAAATGCTGTTCGTCCTCAGCAACAGAACAGAGCTCGCACAAATCGCTATTCGCTTTCCCAATTCGGAAGAGGTACCTACTTCTTGGTGCAGCAGTGACCTGTTCTTAAACGCGAAATTATTTTAAAGAATATTTTGGGCCTTAGCGGCATGTCGTTGAACCAACAGGCATGAAGACAACAGGCAGGGTGGAGGGAAGATTCTTACGTATCGAAGTCCTGCATGGTAGTTTTCATGTTCTGTCCTCCACAGATGCGTTACGTTAACTGTGAGTTCATAGAGTTGGAGAGTTTGTTAAAAGGCCAGAAAACTGTTATCGTAAATGTTAATTTCGTTACTATAGCATCTAGTATTTATATCTCAAAACCATGACCAATTACAATTATACTTTCACACATATTTTATATAGTTTCTGTTTCGATATCTATTCCAAATATTGCTACGAATGGATTTGTTTGTGGTATCACCCCAGAACGATTTTGTAAAGCAAGGATCAGATTAATTATGTTCATCAAGTATACATCAAGTATTGTTCAGCAATAATCCAACTCTAGAGCAAGAGCCTATTTGTGATGCGGTTGCGACTCAACATCTAGCGGTTCTGTAAAAGATGACCAATTACATAAGAGACGCTGGGTATCACCCTGAACTTAGCTGGACATACACACGCAATTAGAGGTAATAGCTGACTTTCCGTTTACCTTATAAGAATGTGTGCGAACCGCCGCACCATGGGAAATAAACTAGGGTTATGTCACATTATCCTTTCCTTCTAACCCAAAACAAAAGTCGGCGTATTCTCACGGGCTTGCGCTGTGTGTCATGTTACGCATTTGTGGATTAATAAAAGCATTGGGATGTGATTCGAGTGGGGACAATGTCACTCGAGCACCTGCCTAACATTTCCTCTTTCCCACTAACTCAAGCGGACTGCTCATCGAGTAGGCTGATATAGATCACGGTTCTACATCAACTTGAACATGACTTAACCAAAATGTTAAAGGTTCCAGAGAAGTTGAAAAAATTCCCAACAATACTTGTTGGCCAAATTCAAACATTCAACGCTACACTAAAATAAAACTATGTTGATAGCAATCCAACCTAGTTCATTGTTTCGGTTCAATTACACAGGGTATTTGTCGTTAGGTAGGTATTATTACAATGGTACTATTTTTATGCAACAATTCTATTCCTTGATTTGCTTCATTCATTGCTTCCTCGATTCGCTTCGTTCATTCATTGCTTCCTCATTGCTCTGTGAATTCAAGTTAAACTGCCCGTGACTTTTTCATCGTGTTTCTTCCAATGCGGTCCATCTAGATTGAGTGTTTGGAAACGGAGTGCTCACTTCCCGTAACAGGAAGTAAATTTTATATTTCGACGAACAAACGCATCGATAACACCGCCTTTCTTGTATCATACCACATTTTATCCAGAGTCAGACACAGAAACTAGGAAGTAAATTTGATCGAGTCACACCGAGAGACAACGAGATTGAACTGTCCAAATTGTTCCTAATTGTGATTTGGCTCATCTATCTTCCTACTCCGATAATTACCACTATCCTGGCCATTATTTCAGTTTACGAATTCTATCAAGTCCAATCCGTTTGAAATGGTCTTCCATATAAATCCTCGAGGCGTTCGTTCACCCTCCAATAGCCGGATTTCGACGAACCCGACGCATGGAAAGTTGCCCCTGGAAACTGGATAGATGTCTCATGTGAGACCACCGAACAAAAATATCAACGAACTTTTTAACTCATCTCCTTCGTTGAAGTACCTAATTATTCGTGTATCACCAGAGAGAAGGGTTCTAATGTCAATATTTGGTGGAGATGCGAGTGTTGTACCTACAGTCTGTAATCTCAATTTGTGCGGATATCATTGTTTTCAAGAGATCTTCCTGCATAAAAATATCTAATGTTTTGATGACAAACGTCAATTTACCCCATTTAAGTAGATTTACCAAATTGTAAAAATCATATGGCCCCTAATTAGATTCTGGGTGTTCCCTCAGACACCCTTATCTCTCTCTACGCTTTCGTACTTGTACATTTTGAACGAGTGAGTCTGATTGAAGCATTAAATAACCTGAACATTAATGAACGTTTTTACTCAACGTAAAAGGTCCCCCGGTCTGTTCGTTAGCCTTCTTCGGACACCTTTAAAGGTTCTGACCGTACGATTTCGAAACAACTTTCCAATACTGTTTGTATATGTTGACTTTTACGGGAAGACACTTCAACGGGTGAACATCTCCCATCAAGCGACACAATATGGTTTTGCAGATCAATCAATTGATTCATTTGTACTTAACTTAAAAAAACCTCCTGAACGACTTTCTTTATTCCTAGCAGAAATGCAGAAAAAGAAAGCACATAATGACGGCGACCCGTAGAACAGGTTTCACTGCAAAAGAAACAGCACTTGTGGCGGTTCATGACATATCAGTGAAAGGTAAAGTCATACTCGTACTCCCTTTTGTCCTACGATTGTGTAAGCCTCACTCAGACGAGAAACAACATTGGTGCCAACTTGAATTTTCGATATCCTTATACATTATTAAATAATCTATTATTAAATTATAATAAAATTTCGAAAGCCTGCGCATCAATTAAGCGGCCTTACGTGTTCCCGATTTTCCCAATTTTACTCAATCCACTCTTGATCCGTGGACTACGCACTCCTCCCATTTTCACCATCTTGAACACGATTTACCGCCAGATCAATTTCATCAAATCGAAAGTTAAGTTAGACATGAAAAGCGATTAAATTTTAAGTTAGACATGAAAAGCGATTAAATTTTCGGACAGGTATGGCTACTATATACGCTCTTTAACTAGACTAAATTCGCTACTAGGAATTTGAGACCGGAGCGAGCACTGTACGACCATTGGTTCCTATAAGCTTCTCAAAAACAGGCCTAATTTGCTTCTCAGTTTGGTTCGGCTTTTATTCCACATGGTCATCAAAAAGGAAAACCTTAATTAGTATTAGACCATCTATGTTATTGCACCTGGAATTATAGGCCCTATATTATGGACCTAACATCATTTTAGACTTTGTAATTTTCATTGCCTATTTCCTTTAGAAAAAAAAAATTTCCTACCGGAACCCACATATGACAGTTTTTTGTTATCTGCCGTTTTTGAGAGAACCGCTGTGCCAGCAGAAAGCTGTGTGGTCTCAAGTTAAAGCTACTTACTTTTACTGCAACGTTTCTGATATGACATATGACGTTGGATGCGTTTTTGGAAGATATTTCACAAAATAAGTGACAGTTTTTCACTTTTGGGAAAATCAGGCCTGTTTTTGAAGAACAGTATCTTGGGAATTAATAGTCGTACTGAGCTCGGTTAGTCTGGTTTCAAAGTGCATATGGTGATCATACCCATTACATTCTTTCTTTAATGAAATATCAAAAAAGTGCAAAGATTTAGTCGTTTTTGGCTATAACACCGGTCGCACAGTTCTTTGATAGCTGCTTTTCTCGTTTCATACTATTCATGTGGGTCGCAACAACATATTAAGAAATTCATAATGACCTGGCCTTTTGCAAGCACGGATGTACATCTTGACTGTACTAGAACTCAAAAGCGGTATTTTCAGATCCACTGGATCGATGAAGTCATGTATCAGAATACGATGTAGGTATCAACCCCGGACCCATTGAAATTTATCGGTTTGTGTTCCGAGATACGTAAAATCAAAATGATGAAATAAAAACGCTGCAACTTTTGATGTCTCAGCTATGCATTTAACAAAAACTCTACAAAATTGTCTATAACGGTCTATTATTTTCTATGATCGCCACATCCCTCCATTCCACTGCTTAGATCACTGATCTGTACTTATAGCACTATAGCTATTGATATAAATGTTTGCAGGCGTAGCTATAAGTAGTGCTAAAGCATTTTAGAGCTGGACCCTCAACGTTGAACTACCAGTCGTTTATTCGCAATAAGGGCACAAAGGTCTAACTAACATCATCAGCGTGGAAAATCGACGAGACCATCTCTGAGCTATCTCGGAGCTACTCCCCACCTAATCACCTGCCCAAACTAACTATAGGTATTTACTATAGGGTATTTCAAACCAAACTGTGATCTAGACAGAAAGGTCATCTGTACAGTAAATAAAAGAACTTTGTGAAAAGATTTGCAGACTTTTTGTTAAATGAAATATCTGAGGCACGAAACACCGTTTGTGCAGCTACAATTGTTTTAACCGCAGCTTGGTGTCCAATGTTGATTACAATTATCTATTATTCAACATCTGAGCAGGTTCAAGGATCTCCTAACGTACAAGAAGAAGGGACAAATGGAAGCTTTCTATAGTGCCCACTTGCCCAGGTCGGCTCTACCGATGAGAGGGATTCAGGACTGGAGAAATCTCGTTGAAGCAGGTGGCCGGCTTACTCCACTTCCATAAGCTTCATCACCAACGTGCCGTATCATCAATTGTACACCATAAGTAATCCACCCTATCCCATGGGTGGCTGCCTATAATTCGCTTTGGTTGTTGTTGCAATTGCATGATCAACAACTCGAGCTTCCAAAACGTGAGCCCTACTGTATTTCGAATACACCAAGAATTCATAACTTCCTCTGTATTTTATCCACACAATGACCTTTCGCATGATTGCTATTATTTTTACTTTTTTTAAAAGTTTATTCCCATGGTTATCCAGAAATCCGGGGGAATTAAAATATCAAGGGACAACATTGCTAAATTTGCAATCTCTATTGTACGGGTAAACTAACAATCTTGGGGTTAGTTACATTTGTACTCCAATTTGTCTTCAATTCTAGTATTGTCTAAATTTTGTATCTTAATCTTGTATTGTATGAATCCGATTAAAAACCTTTGTGTTGGAAAATTGTGAGAGTGAGGAAAATAATACAAAAAAAATGTTTTTATGGATCATTATTTCTTCAGTTGAATTTCGGTAGTAAATGTAAACATTGAAACGTAAGGTCAGTTGGCACGCAGTAAGAGTAGGGCTATACAACGTTACTATTAATACATTTTAAACAAATATCACCTACACAATTGTACTGGTAAAGGTCAAAACAGTGGTTTAGACCGAAGGACTATCTGAAGAAGGCAAAAACCTTTAAATTAGTAGATATATTATTGATTACACTAATAATACTACACACTATAACTGATTACACTATAATACACTAATTTAAAGGTTAATATACTAATTTAATAATACTAATTTAAATATATCTACTACCTAATTTAAATTTTGATCCCCATTGCAATCAAAACAATAAAGGTTACTTTGCTTGATTATTACCTTAATATCCATATTATCTATAATAAGCTTAAGATCATAAATTTAGTTCCTTAGCTAAAAAGGTTATCAATGCTGAAATGCTCTTCATAATCTACCAAATAATGTGATGAATCTTCCAAACAACCAAAATGATAAAGCGGTATTTTTATTATGTAATTGTACGTTGATGCATCGTCCATATAAGATGCAACTGCATCAGACGGAGAAAAGGCTACAGGCGTGCATTACCATACGAGCATCACTTGTTAGAAAGTTCCTGCCTCCATGGTAGGAAGGAATCGATGGTGCTGATAAGGTGGAGAGGAAGTTGAGTAAAGATGGATCAACTAGCGTTTAAACGCCACATCACCTGCACATCTGTATTCTTCAACCGGACTAGATAATAGAATGATACCTTAATGCTCCCTCGGAAGGAACCGGCTTCCTAATGGATAACTGTGGGAACAGGAATGCAATCGTAACTGCAGCGCAAAGTATGACAAAATCGAGGAGTCTATGAAGAAGATCACGCGTGATACAGATTTGAAAAGTCCTCAGAGAATCTGTAGAATTATTCTGCATATCTGTATAAACAATTTGAATGTTTTCGGGTTGCATTCACGTGTATGCGTGAAGTCTTATGGTTCCTACAATTTTTATTTTCAAATGTCAGGATCCGTATCGATGAGCAATGTAGGACAAAGGTGGTTATAATAATGAAAACAAATTCATAAATACCTTGGTAAATCGTATCCATCAAAGAATTGGTGAACTAAGCACGAGTATTACTAGCACGGTTGTGTGGAGCTGGCCAGCTTTCTTCTCGAGCCTCCAAGCATCCCCTCCTTATCCCGACATCTCTTACTTTCTTTCTGGAGAGGTAGGGGAGGCTGCTCCTCCACTGTCCGTCCAGAAAGGGAAACCGACTTAATGCCAGGTTTTTCCTCTAGGAAGCCCCCCGTGTTCACACTTGTAGATTAAACGAGTCGATACAACGGGCTTTAAACAGGCCTCAAGAATGAAGCCCACGCGTCCATCCAGACGTCGGACGGTATGGGGACAGCTGAATCGATTTCCGGTCTGTGGAGCATCGGCATCAATCACCTAGATCGCCGGAGATGAACGCCCCCGATGCGTCTGAAATTATTCGAATAGGTCAGCGGTGACTGGGTAATAGACCGGGCCCAGTTCTCAAACAATCCGAATAGGAAATTACTATGAAGTTCCACGTAAGGTCGATGGTGGATCTTCAGTTGCATATCATCATTCAGTTCCTAGTCGGGATTGTATAGACGGAAACACTGGCATGGAATGAGAGTAACCAAACCTCTTCTAGCATTCCTTCTTTCGCCTACTTGACTCAATTATCAACATAATTGGGCTTACTGTCTGGAATCAGTATTAAATGTAATAGGTAACTATCTTTTTTTACGCCAAACCAACTGAGCGCATTCGGAAAAAACGGCGATTCCACCCACTTTTTATCAAATTTGATGAAATTTGTGAAATTTCAAAAATTGAGCAAAGGTCCCTTCCTAGAGGAACTTGCTCCAAATCAGAGTCAATCATCAAATTTTATTGATGCGAATTTATCACACCACCGAAACCGGGTAATATGAGATCTGTATGTGTGGCAAGCGGGCAAAGTTTCTTTTATAAATTTGTACACAACTTTAAGGCAGTAAAAGAGGTCCCTGTATCCAAATGCTCAATCGGTGAATTGAAACTTTACGTCCTCCATTGAAACGAAGGCAATTTTTTGTTTTTTTAATTGAAAATAATTTTAGCATCACAATCTAGTTTACAGAACTAATGAGTGATTTTTATCTCTTAAATGTACAGCTTTGTTTGAATAATGGTATCGTGGTGTCTCTCTTTATCACTGGACACTAATCACAATTTTTCGCTACACTAATACATGTGGCTTGATCCTTTTTAGTGTTCTCTCTAGGTGATCAACGTCGAGTAGACGGACGGCCTCTTCATTGACGTGCCTTTGACGCCTCTGCTGATGGGCTGTTGCTAATCGTCGTATTTCGGCTTGAACCATTTCCACTCAAGATCTCTGCGGATGTACCAGCGAGCATTGACGACATTCCTGAGCACTTTGGTCTGACAGTTTTGTATAGTTTCTACTTTACTTTTGGCTGCACAGCCTCAGAGCTGACAGTCTTAAATCCATACAGGCCAGAGGACGTGTTTATAGAGCATAAGTTTGCTCTCAACTGGTAAAACTGAGTGACGTCCCATAAGCCATTATAATTTCCTGGATTTGAGACGTAATTCCTCGCTCTTTTTCTAGACATGTGCCTTCCATTGTAATATGGCATCTAGCGTCATTCCCAAGTAGTCTGCATATGGGATGATTTTGCCATCGAGAAAAGTCGGTGGTACCCACGGTTACTAAAGTAGACTACTTTAGTAACCGTGGTGGTACCTATGTATTGAAGCTTCCGATTTGTTAAGTCCATAAGTACTTGGTCTCATTCATTCTGATCCTCCATTGAGCAGTCCGTTGTCTTCACCAACGGCCAGGATTGTGGTGTCATCTTTAGGCCAAAATATTATTCACAAATGTTTATACGATGGTTATATTTAGACATTATATTTAGCCCCCACGTTGAATGACTTGATTGGCATTGGGCCGTTGACATAAATTTGATTCCTTGGATGAGATAGAGGACGTCATCGACACGTTCAATGGTCCTCTGGATTTCGATGTGGACGAACTATTATTTATGTATTCAACTTACTACTCATCTTCACTGCTACACTTCTTTGTGGTGTGAGATATTTTATTTTGAGGTTCGGTCAGTGAAAACAATTTTTGGTTCCGACGTTTCGGCCGTTTATTCAGCCATCTTCAGGGAATAAAGATGGCTGAAGATGGCTGAATAAACGGCCGAAACGTCGGAACCAAAAATTGTTTTCACTGACCGAACCTCAAAATAAAATATCTCACACCATATAGATACTACGGTCGAAAACCGGACGAAAATCCACTACAACTATACACTTCTTTGTATAGTTCCATTTACACAATATTCCTCCATTTTGATTTGTTTTAAATATTCTCTTGTGTTGGTGTTGTAATTTTTTTTCTTGCAATCAAACGATAAAACTTGATCACTCCAAAGGCAAATAGGTAGATTAAGTGTTTTTAATATTAATGTATTAAGTAATGATAGAATAAACAAAACATTTTAGTGTGATGTGGCGATAATGAATTAGGTACGCTAAGTGTATTGATTTTCAAGTTATTAGTCAGCTGTAGATATACTAAAATGTAATTGACGAATTGGCGGTTGGTGTGGTTTTCCACAACTTGTGCAGCATTCTTTGGTTTCGAAAAAACCTAATAAACGACAAAACGGCTTAATCGTTTGGTTCTTTTGGAGATTTGTTTCTTCAGCCGTCATTAACACACCAAAGTGCAGATTAATACAACTTTTAATAAAAAATCGCCAGAAACGATGCCCTCCAGACAAAACGTCCAAATCTTTCATGGCTATTTCCCAAAAAACTAAAACTGTCGGTATTTTATAGTTTTTCACTTCCGGACTTCTGAAATAGCCGATAGCAAATCAACTTAAGGAATCTATCGCATTTAGTAATGATGATTAACCTTCTAATGCACCATCGAGGAACCAAAAGTCCTGATTGTCACAACAAATCTCACCAGACCCCACTGCAAATAGAAAGGACATTTTAAAAACGGTTAGGGAAAATTATAGGCGCTTGTAATTAATGAATTCGCCCTAATTATCAGTGTTTCTCGCAATCTGGAAAACCACATCCTTCGGGTGCCTACCTACCGAGCCTTTTTTTGATGAAGCCAATTAGAGAAGACACCCGCACTTTCAGACCGGAACCTCATATGAAGAAGAGTAGATTTTATAATGTAGGGCACAGAAGAGGAATGCGACCGAGGAAGTTCTGCTCGCTGCGCTTCGAGTTTTTATTTAGCCGCTTATGAACAATTAGCTATTCTCTGCCCACCTAAATAAACGAAATGCCATCGATCTATTGTGACGAGGTGATTAGCGACTTCTAGATTAGTACCATATGGATTAGTTGAACATATAGATTAAGTAGACGTGGTTGCGGAATAAAAACATCCCCCAATCAACTGATTAGTACCATATAGATTAGTAGGACATATAGATCGAGTGGACGTGGTTGCGGAGTAAAAACATGTCTCCATGTGAACATATCTCGAGAAAGTCTGAAAAAACTCTACAAATTCTTAAGACAACGGTTTATTATCTTCTTTGTGCAGATCACCCTTCTGTCTAGAGCAATAAATGATAGATTGATTACAATTATGAAATATCATTAATTATTATCAAGTAGATAGAGTAAATTATTATTAATAATTGATGATGTTGAGGGATGTCGAGGGTCGGTCAAATGAAAATTGATTTATGTGCCAACTTTTCGAAGAATATATTTCTTCATCTAGAGGGCAGTTTATAAAATGGAGTTCTAACGGTCAAACTAAATCACACACACTCATAAATAATTGATTATTATTAATAATTATTAATGGTTAATAATTATTGTTAGTTATTACCTAATAAGTATCATTACTTATTATTAATAATTGTTAATAATTATTATTGCTATTAATTATTAACTCGATATCTGTAAACCATGTGCTGTTGCTAGAAATTACGAGATTGGGTTCACGGGTTCGGACCAACTCCACAATGATCATTGAAACTTTTCATAACCCTAGAAAATGGAGTTCAAAATGAATTTTGGAACTGAAAAATGCATATCTCGAAAAATTAAAATGGAACGGTATACGTTTTAGTTCAGATTTAAATAGAATTTAATTTTTAGAATATTTTAAGGCCATCCGGTAGTTTGTGCGACCAGAGGTCCGTTAACAATGAGGGCTGAAAGCTAGAGCAGATAACATGAGGGTGCATCATTCGGCAGCCCCTCAGGTCAATGTAAATAATTTACATTGACATAATTATTATAATTATTAAATAATTATGACATAATTATTAAATAATTTACATAATAATAATCATTATTATTAATTGTTGTCAGTTATTAATAATAATTATTAATTATTATCAATAATTGACAATACTTATTAATCATTAACAATAATTAATAATAATTTACAATACTTTATAACAATTATTAATAATTAATGATAATTCATAATAATAATTAATATATCATTTGTAAACTTGTAAATATACGCTTTAACTCTCTCACTCTCTCTTTCTATTTTAATATATAATTTCGTGATCTAGACTGAAGGATGATCTGCACAAAGAAAATCGTTGTGTAAAGAATTTGCAGAGTTTTCTTAATATCCACAAGTATAGCTCTTGTGGATATTAAGAAAACTCTCCACAAGAGCTATATTGTAATAGCGCTGGTAAAATAAAGTTGGGAAAAGTGAGTTAGACCTTGTCGAATATTCGATCACTAAAGCAATGAATCAAAAACGAAATACGTGGTAATACTTGGTTTGGTAATTGACGATTACATACTAAATTCCATTAGAAAGGTCCTATAGTTGAGTCATACAATTCATTTTTCAGTATTCACTCAATCAATGACGTACCTAAACAATTGACTTGGAGAAGTTAAGAAAACTGAAACCGTGGGGTAAACAGTTATATTCACAAAAATAAGTTACCTCATATAAATCTGTTATTTGTTCATTTATGCATTTCACTCACGTGTACAGTCTTAAAATGTCTAAAATTAGGTATATCCCGTCAAATATTAACCAAATCATGTACGAATTCTATTATTTTAACACCAGTCAAAAGATTATCCTCTTAGGATAATAGGATTTTAATCACCCTCTTGATAGGTGCAACCTAATCTAGTAAAAAGCTTTGATAGACATCGCTGACATGTATATTGTAATGCCATAACCAATGCCCCATGCAATAGCTCTGGCGGGTTGGGGAACGACGACAACGGCATACACGAGTGTATGAGCGATCCTTGCGAGGGTGTAGGACCTGAAGAGCGTGTTGGCCAACCAGGCGTTAGGTCCAGTCAAGACGTAAGCAAAGGCTGCTACGAAGAAAAACGTGATGTTCTCCAAGTCGTTCAAATGCGCCCTGAAAATGAAAAATTATCCATCAGATACAATTAGGAATACCATGAATTATGTAGAATAACACGACGTAATCAGGTAGAAGTGGATTTCACAAACAGGTTGCTCTGCAAAACAACAATTGTTACCCAATTGAACTAATTTAGAATGGGCATATTTATCTAACGCTCTTATTGAGCAAAATTTATTTAATAAACCAATGGCCGGTCGAAACCATTTGAAAATCGAAGTCGCACCTTAATGAATACACAGGTACATGAATTGCCTCCAGAACGCCTCGTACATGAACCATCTGCCAGTACAAACGGCCTTTCTGTTGACTTAAGACTAATGAAAAGTTGAGGGTCATCGCCGAACTTCAACTCATCTTCAGCTTATCACTAATGGCCAACTCAGCTTCACCAACAGAGGTCGATGGCCTGCCAACTTAATCTGCCATGTGCATTTGTGGCAGACTAAAGGAGTCCTTATGCCAACAAAACCTGAATTAAAGGTAGAAGAGTAAGAAAAAGATCTTGATTGACGGAATTCAATATCTATCTATTAACTACCATAATTTACTTCCAAAAATTCAGAATTTTAGGTTTCATTTATCCGGACCTCCGTACTCACTTCGGACTGATACGTGCAAATATGAGCCATTTACACATAATATAATATGCAGCCTGAAGTTAAAGTTTTAGATTTTAGATCCAATTTGAGATCCCACTAGACGTAGGTCGTAGGTACAGCCTACATGAGCCATTCTGCATTTCAATACTAGTCTTCCAATTGAAATGGCTAAAAAGGCCGCTACAACCCAAAATTTGGATTTTTTTACTAAACTTGATAAATTACGTCTAGGATGGACACCCTGAAGGATCTTTACTCCGAACAATGTTATATAAGTAACTTATATGACATAATATTCAGCTGGTCTTTTGAGTCTTCGGTCCGATTTCTAGGAGTTTAATTTTTGAGGGTTTTTTCACTAAGTAATGATCTATCTGAATCGACCAAGAATTTCAGGATAATGTTTGGCAGCCAGAGAGCAGCCATGCTGGGCTTAGTGTTGCCCTCTGTCGGCTCGCAAGTGCCTTACGTTAAGCCGACTGGTTGGAAGGAAAACCGCGTGGAAGCGCACCAAGTCTTTCGGCCAACAATTCCGAAAGGGTAGAGGGTCCATTAAAAACAAACTAACTGCAGGGTCACTGCATTTATTTAACAACGATAACTTTAGCGTTTAATTACGAGTTGAAAATTACTCGACTTGACAAACAGAACTCTGATCAAATTTCAACGAGAAATATCGAACTCCAATTTCGTCACGTTTAACATCATGAAGCAGCATGACACATCCCATTTTTTTCGTTTTTTGTGTTAAAACTTTTCTAAATTGAAAAAAGGCGCCGAATCGATTGGTGCAGTTAGTATTATAATCGTTAGTTGACCACTTGGACCCGTTTATATTGCCTATGCATGTTGTTACCATAGTACATCTGATATCATGGATCAGCATGAGTCGTACTGTATGACACAGCTCATAGCCATTCCATTGAATGAAGCTAATCTCCTACAAGAAGAAGAAATAGTGGCCAGTTACTCCTTCTTTTCTATTATTTTTGTCTCCAATGTATGCGCTATAATATTCAATAATATTATATTATATTATTATGATAATATTATGATAATATCATAATATAATATAATATTATTATAATATACTTAACATAATATAATATATAATATAATATTATTATCTCTGTTTCCAGTAGGTACACAAAATGGTTTCTATGAGGAATACGAACCCACTACAGACCCAATAAAATACAGTGGCGTTCTGTTTTGAGTTTTGCCAAGGGCAATACAATGTAGGTATATTCATCGATTCTTCGTTTCCACCGGTCTGAAACGACGGATGAATTGTATCGTATAATATATATTATATACTTATATATATACTTATGTAGATCTCTATTCTGTAATATGGAGCCCTTTTGGTATTACAGAATAGAGATCTACATAAGTAGGTGTTATTAGTTCTGAGTATTACATACCTTCTAACTCGTTCGACATCTTCATCTGTTCTTAAAGTTTTGGGTTTAGGTCCAAAAAGATAATCCTCAGGACTACAGAATACCTACAAAATCAAGATGGAATTGAGATAACACATTGAATCGTTGCGACGTTACAAAATATTGATAGTTGATGGGTGATCTTTTTTAAACACTACATTAAATAACGAGATTACTGTGTAGGGATGGATGCTGTGAAACGGCGGAGGCGTTTAATAGTAATAATAATTACTATTAATAATCAATAATATTAATCATTAATAACCATTTAATAAATGATTGCCGACGTAGGTGAGTGGAATTGAAAACTCCATCATTATAATAATATTATAATCCCAATCATTATAATATTATAATATAAACCCCATCATTATAATATAGATGAAACGATTGTAGATGAAATGATTATAGAGATGATGAATAAATTCCTACTAAGTTGTAATAATATTATCATCTCTATAACCATTTCATCTATAAGTAATCGTTTAAAGTGAATCGATGAATTCATCTGTAAATGCTGGTCCACTCTACTGTTAGAAACAATTTTTTCCCATGGTTTTTTTCTCTAATTTGTTTTCATTGTGGTTACGCGACGGAGTTCAAAATTTGAATACAACATTTGCCTTCACACAGAACTTCGTCATCTCTCCATCAGCCGTGTCATAACCAAGATCCATAGATGCTGCATCTGTCCATCTACTCAAAATACCACATCCCACGAAAGTATCGGATATTATCCTCCGTCACTATGAGCTTGAGCACTACATCTCAATCCAAGATCTACTTCTTAGTATTGAAGTGTGGAAAACAACAGTTGACAACTGACAACGCCCGCTACAGCAAGCATCGTTCGGCGACCACTCTCATATGTGGAATTGAGAAAACAGATTAATTCTTTGATAGAAATGGCTTTTCTATGTCATCCAGAGGAACAGGAAAGGGGCACCGAAGATCGTTGGGCACAAATAAAATTGGAGGATGCTGCCCATCACAAATGAAGGTTCAGGTAATGACAGATGACTCTGCCAGTGATGATGACGCAAACCATTGTCGGCCACTCATACTATGTCGGACGTCTCTCTTGGAAAGCGTCAATCATGCTTGCATTTCAGACTGGAAAGAATAAATTTACTCAACTGCAAGGTGGATAGACGTAGTAGTCCTCCTCTCCCCTGATGTGGCCGTTCGGGTATCAGCTGTTCATGTTGTTTTCCTAACCTTTAATTATTCGTAGTTAGTGATTTTGATTGTTCTGAGTGATTTATATAGCTAGAATCTTAGTAAATGTTTGATTTTCTAATAACTTACTGGTATTTTGCAACGACAGTTGTTTTTTTACCTTTCGTTAATTATTCGATTCTTATTCCTAAAAATCCAGTATATTTCGTACCTAACAACATTAAATGTTATAGAAATTTTCTATTAAGTAACTGATTTATGAGTAGGTACCCCTCAGTTTTTTTTTTGGCTTGTCATCCTTTTTTTTGTGGGCCAAGTCCTCAGTTACAAGAGAAATAATATGGTAAGCCTAATGATGCAAGTATAAAAGTAAATATAAGTAGGTAAGTATGATATACTTACTAATATAAGTAAATATAAGTAAGTATAACATACATATTATGTTGGACATTGAAAAGGTATAATATACCTTGAGTATATTATACAAGACAACAACTACCGTCGCAGGGGGCTACTTTGCTCCCTCAGGGGCAGCTTTGCTCCAAAAATCTGATAAGTTCAATTTCCATCCAGAGCAAGAGCTAATGTCCGATATGGTTCCCCCGGCAATTTATGCATAGAAGGGATGTTGACTCAACAACTCAAAGTCGAAAAAGTAGAATGGGAAGGTTACGGTATGGTTTCCAGCCTTGTTTCTGCCATGGTTGTGAGTAACAGGTGATTTTGCTCGTGGAAAAGTGCGGCCTAAAAGTTTCTTCTTTCCCTCAACCCGGTAAGTTTCAATACTATCTTGTTGGAAATTTAATGCTGATTCAGGTTTTTTATAGAAATCTCAATTATTTGGATTTTTGGGGTTTCAGTAAACGAAATTCGGCTTGGGGGTAACTTTACACCAGAAAGGGGGGAGTCTTTGCGCCAGAACGAAGTGGTATTTTCCTTGTTTCAGGGTGAGAAAATGCCGAAGAAATGGGCAGCACTGTGTTGTCCGTTATGATGGGTGCTTCTACCCAGGAATTATTGTGAGTTTCGACCAGGAAACTGCTAAGGTGTCAACCATGACGAAAGGACTAAAATCCTGGAAGTGGCCAGAAGAAGAGGACGTTTTGGATTACAAGTGGGAGGACGTGATTGGCAGCATCGAAGAGCCAAAATGCATTTCCAAAACAAGGCACCTGTTCAACGTCCCTGAGATGACCTTTTTCCAGTTTTTGGGGAGGGTTTCATATTTTATTTGGTATTAAACTGAACCGTGATTGATATTCCAGATGACTGATATCCTCATTTTTAAGTTTAAAAATGTTTTTTCCAAATTAGTCAAGCCAATCTAGTTTGTTGTGTTTTCAAAGTTTGTGTTCAAAGTTGTGTCATGGAATTTTAATATTTGTTTCATTAAAAACTTGGTTTTTAAAAAAATTTGATGGAAAAAATTCATTTTTTTCCATTTTTTTGTGAATTCTCTGTGTTTACGGTGGACCTACTTTGCCCCAAGAGTGAAAACAAGACATTTTCAGGGGGATTTCGATAATGGTGCAAAGTAGGTTTGAGCCAGGGGAACTTTGCTCCAAATTTAAAATTGAAAAAAATCGCGTTTGGAAGTATTCTATGGTATTGACACAAAATGTACAATAAGTATAATGTATCAACACAAGCCACACAAAAAATGAGCTTGATTGGAGATAATTAACTCACTGAAAACTGACATTTAAAAAAACCAGTCAAAAAAGCGGAGCAAAGTAGCCCCCTGTGACGGTAGCTCGCCATCTTTACTGTGACGTTAACGTCACTTTAGTTATGTTCACCTGTTTTGAAGTTAAGTATTCTCACTTTGAAGTTAAGTATTCACATTTCAAGCTCCAATAAAAGAAGTGAAACTGTACCTATTGCGTATATTATTTAACAGTATAAAATTCTTTTACGTTAACTTACCTTTTTAGAGAAACGAAGGCGCGCCGTTAAAGGTGCCATAAGCAACACTTTTAGAACGAGTATACAGCTGTAGAAGAGGTACGACTTGAAAACTGGGTTTTCCAGTGTCATTAGATTCATCAGTGACATGACTCTTCAGGTGAGATCTGAAAATGATTATTACTTGTGGTTATTTCATTACAATTGAAGTGCCATTTGAGTTACAGTACATACTGTACATTATTACAACTAAACTAGGTGAGTAGTAACTCTTGCCTTTCGATATACCTAGGGCAGATTTGTCTAATGAAATCAATGTGAGAGTTATAAGAGGGAGATAAGAATATTAAATTGGTTAGGTGATATCACTGAGATAGTGAAACTATAGGGGGGGGGGGGGTCTGTGTTATAATATAACAATTGAGTTATAACATAAATGTGGGCTTGAGTGCTAGTTCATAAGCGAACGAGCGTTGAAGTAACGTTGATAGTGCTTACCAACCTGTGACAAATTTCCGGTAAGAGAACTCCTCCGTGAAACGGTCGCACAAACACAAAACTCTTCGATGCGTTGTCACTCGTTCGTTGGGCTCGACTGGGGAGACCTTGGCAGTTTGGGAAGATGGAGGGTAGATATCGCTTGTATGTCCGGTTGCGCTGGAAGTTATTTCCCCTCCTCTTCATGGTGGGGTCAACCCATCAAATCTTCCCAAAATAACTTATTTCTTATTGACACGCCGAACCAAACGCGCTTTAATTAGTTTGTTTATAAAACTACGACTCACTGCACGACATTGAAATATTTGCTTTCTCGTGACCCCCGCCGTTCATTGAACATGCAATGTAACATCTTTCATTTCGATTGGTTATTACTCCCAAGAAAAGTCATATCAAGTTGAGTAGGTTTTTCGCCAACACTTACTATTAATATAACATTACAATCAGTGCGTTTCATTTCGCCAAGTTGGCTATAATGATCTTCTTTATTTTTACCATTATGATCGGCCAGCAGCACTACTCCTTGATCCCATCCAAGTTTTGATTACCTTGTCATATTCCTGCTCCAAGTTTCTCTCCCATTTTCCCAGAGGTCTCTTCCAGTACAATGCAACATTTTTAACTAATCAGTAGAACCCGGAAAAAATGCCCTTTTTTCCCTCAAAAAAAAAACAAAAAATTTGCACCCTCCCAAAATACTGCAACTTAACGACCAAATATCTCAATGATAACCTTGATTTATCTAATGTAGATAAAAGTAATAAATCAAATATTTTCCCTTTTTCCCGTAATTTATTTCTTTATTCAATAAAATCTAAATCATTATTCATCAACAAAGTTATTGTATTGTTGTACTACCAACGCTTTTTCCAAGTTTTCAACAGAATTAAAGTTAAAATTTGTAATCAGCATTAAATTAACGCGGAGAATTTGGAGACCTCTACCAAGGAGAATAAGGAAGGATTTCAAAGATCACCAAGGTTGCCAAGTGGATATGTTTATGATGATCAGAGGAGAGTCACGTTGCAATGAAGCGGCGCAATTAATGAGAACTGGTGGGAACGCCAAAAGGCTAATAAGTACATGTTCTTACACGGCGTAGCCTTCAAACCAAAACCTTATGTAACCAAAACCATAGCACCGAGCCTTTATTATTAGCTTAGGTAGGTATCCACACTTGGCGCTGGATCAATTGATCTATTGTTATAGATAAGTTTTATTCATTTATTCAGCATTCTTAGCACTCTAAGTTAGATTAGTTATTGTATTATGAGTTATTGTACTATTATATAGGTGATTGATAAAACTTGACCGAAAATTTATATCGCTATTCTACAAGCTTCAATTCAAAAACCAGCATGCTAGGACTAGAAAAACTGCAGCGTCCTTCTTGGGTCGGGTTTTCGCCAACACTATCGAAAATCGGTTCATAATTCGTTTCTTTCGTTTCTTATAAAGGCACTTTAATTAAAGGCATTATTTCTTATTAAAGGCAGTATTTCTTATAAAGGCACTTTAATTAATGGTATTAATTAATCCTTACTTGATCTGACTTCAATTATTATTTTTGCAATACCATGGTATGGGTTTATTTTCAGATATCGATTTAATTAATAATTATTAGATATCAATAACTAACAATAATTATTAATAATTTACACTACTTGATCCAAAATGTATCCATCATTAAATTCTTGACACAACGCTTTATTATCTTCTTTGTGCAGATCACCCTTCTCTCTTGAACACTAAAATTTAGTCATGAGAGAAGGGTGATCTGCACAAAGAAGATAATAAAGCGTTGTGTCAAAAATTTGCAGAGTTTTCTTATTATAGCTACGTACTGAATGGTTTAGCTGTTCGCAACACGAGTCATTTACGAGGCTTGACTAAATTTTTGCTCAGTACAATTCAGAACCTGTACAGCAGTGTAACTATCATTGATACAATGTTTATCCGAACGGTGAAGGCAGTACAAGTTTTAATAATAAATGTGCTCATTTTCCTCCCGTTTCTATACCATTGACGTGTACGTGCATAACCAATTCCACTTGTAAAAAATATGGTAAGTATTCCAAATTCCAATCATATGGTGAAAAGATTAGCTACTTACTTGATGCAACATCTCAAAGATTTATTCAAGTAAGTGAGGGTTGAAAGAATATTGCATTTAACTTATTTATAGCCTTTTTAATACAAAATTACAGCATTTACAGTCTTTCAATAGAGAGTGCGGATAGATACTACAGGCGTATATGTATGGTAATCACATACCTAATGCCCCACGATACCTTACAACCGTTGTACTAACCTTTAACCATTTTAATAAAAAAGTACAGAAAATAAAGTAACAGAGTTTTTCAATACCTATCAGTAGAGAGCACGGATTGATACCACAGACATATATATAGTAATCGCATACCCAATGCCCCACGAAATCGCTCGAGCTGGTTGGGGGATGACAACCACAGCGTATACGAACGTGTGGGCGATTCTAGCGAATGTGTAAGCCCTAAAAAGATTTATGGCGAGCCAGGGGCTGGGATTTGTGAGCATGTATGCGAATGCTGCGACGAAGAAGAACGGAATATTTTCCAAGTCATTCAAGTGAGCTCTGAAACAGAGTAAGTTGTAACTTACATTAGTTGGTGATTTTGGGGGCCAGAAAACCTGGTAGGTACATTTATAATTGATACAGATCAGTAAAATTGTTTTTCTAAGTAGGTAGATTAATGAACAAATACCTCAATGTGAAAACATCAATTTGAATAAGTTTAGGTACCGTGAATTCGAGGTTTTAACGGATTTAGTAGTGTGTACGAGTAATTCTGTAACGGATATTGCTATTAATGTTTCACTGTTATTAATGAAACAACACAAATACAAATTTCATAAGAGTCGGCAGATGAACAACCAACAGTACTCGATCGCCCATCCGAGTGCTAGTTACATCCCCTGGCTTATACATTTATAACAGGTACCTATCAATGCCAGTAATCACTAGAGCTTTGCAGCTGCAAGTAGTGCGATTATTTGTTAAATTTCGGTGAATTTGTACGATTTTGTAAATCATTCTCACCTTCGGGGTCGCTCAATATCAGGATCGTCGAATTTCACTTTGGCGTTTTTCAACAACAGGGTGTCTTCGGGAGATCGAAAAATCTGAAAAACCAAAGGGCGATGTGGATAAGCACGGTACGAACGATTTTGTATAAAGTTAATGATAGTATTAATAATAGCTCGTGATTATTTGATCGACTCGAGAAGTGGGTATTATATTCACGCACCATCTAGGTATCTCTCTTAAATCACTGATTTCTCTGCTCAATCTGAGCTTCGGAAACGGTACTTAAGTTCGCAATGTACTCCATCAAATGTCCTTTTATTACTCTCCCGGTGATATTTGATTCAGATTAGTCGCTTAGCACCCTTGGAAGAAACGTGCTTCAAGCTTGTACCTATTGTACAAAATTGTACCTACTTTCCAACTACCAAGATCACTCATCTTGTGAGGTTTGAGTCAAACTGAGAACACAAATTAATAAAAATGGACAGAAGTTGTTGTTACTAACCTTTTTAGCAAATCGTTGTCTCCCGATCAAACCAACAACGCCGAGAACTTTCAACACAAGAATGCAACAGTAGAACAAGTAAGCTTTGAAAACTGGATTATCCAGGGAAATCATTTTAGATAGATCCGAAGCCATGGTCGGTGGTCAACTAATAAAATGACGTTGAGTCGGCTCCTTGAACAGGTTTTTAGTTGAACGTTTCTCCTAAGGCACTTCAGAGAGAAATAATTCGAATGAGCTGAATTGAACACTTGGAAGATGATTATGTATAGTCACGGTGTTAACTTATTCTTATCTTAACTAGGTAAATAAATATGAATCCTATCAGTATCTAATCACAGAAATGGAAGTTACTAGCAAATATTCGAGGGGACGACTGATAGAAGTGGAGGCTACGTGTCTGTTATAAAAACAGAAAATCTGGTGGTGATGATGCTTGAGGGGGGGGGGGGTCGTCGACAGTGGAGGATGATGGCGGCCGAGTGACGTCACACAAGGTACCTTCTCCCAAGGACATCCCGGAGAACAGTTTTCAGGTTCATTGCTGAAGTACCTTACCACTCAACTGACTATCAAACGTATAAACATTTCAACCACGGAAGAAGGACAGCTTCATTCTTCCATGCATTTTAACTTACTGAACAGACCTGTAATAGGTAGGTAAGTGATAGAACCGATGGTGAGAAGTAATTGGTATGACTATGAAATCGATCTAGTTAACTAGGTAAAGAGCCGATCTTCAGTTCTTGGTTACTTGAAAATGATCCTAAACCACTCCTTGATGTTCGCAAGCCGCTTCAAACTGTTGACCGACTGAATTTCCGTTAAGTACATTATTTCAAGAACTAGAATCGAAGAGGTGGACAATCACAGCACTCGATCACTGGGTGGGCAGGAGTCAAGGGATGGTCTAGCGACAGTCCCCTGTAAATACCCAGACATGAACTTGTTTTATAAGTCTATTTTTTCGTGTTTCTTGTATTTTTTTGGTATTTTACGACGTACTTCCCAACATAAACCTCACATTTATCCATAATTGGTACAACTGTCATACTGGAATATAAATAATAAAATTCAAGTATATTCTGTCAATGTCTAGATCCAATCGCTAGGTCCCCCCCCCCCCCCTTTACAAATTTACTGTTTTCGAGGATTTCCCTTATTTCGACATGGATATATGCTAAAAAATGCTTTTAATAACAAAAATTAAGGAATAGAGTAGTGGGGTTCCCAGAGACCTCACTCGGTACTTGGTGTAATTTGTTTCACCGGTATTTAGAGGGTTAAAACGTTTTCCAGCTTTCCGGAAACATGTATGTCTTACAGACCACTAAATTAACAGACAAAAAGTGGCCCAATAAGAAACAATTTCCTGAAAGCTGAAAAACGTTTTAACCCCCTAAAGACCGGTGAAAAAATTACACCAAGTACCGAGTGGGGTCTCTGGGAACCCCACTACTCTATTGAATAGAGTAGTGGGGTTCCCAGAGAACTATTTCCTTAATTTTTGTTATTAAAATTATGAGGGCCAAAGATATAAGAAGGTAATTACTTGAGGCCCAACCTGATAATATTAACAATAAAAATAACAACTTTTTAGTAGGCTGATCTTAAGATAGTTTTTGTTAATAATGCAATACATGAGTGCATTGAATAAAGGAATGCAAGTTCAATAAATTTTAAAACTGAATTTATTAAAAATCTGCTCTAGAATCACAAAAAACCGATGAAACAAAAATTGTGTTTACACAGGTAAATCTGTGGGAAAAAAACGATGAAACAAAATGGTAGCTTACAGTAAGAGCAAAAACTAATAAATAAGACTAATAATTAGCAATTATTGCTTCCCGGTAACCACTAGGTATATTGAATTCCAGATGGATCCCGAGATCCCATGTGGACCCGAGAACCATGTGTTTTGATGAATAAAAAATCGTAAAAAATTTATTGTTATGTTGTAAAAATAGATAATCTCATCCAAGCAATGCAGATGGTCGTCGGATATACGACCCAGAGTTGCATGAGGAAAGAATTTGTTGAAAGAAAAACAAGATAGAGAGATTGGTATTTGGAGGGTTAATCTCTTTATTTGGTCCTAGAATGAACGTATTTGAGTTTGCGCCTTTGAGACCCTCGAATCTCGAGCTTCATAGGCGAAAAACCACGAAATTTTCAGACGTTTTTCAGTTTTTCGGTTGTACCTACTTTACTCGAAAACGGGTGATTTTTGGTACATGGCCATTCAGTGATACATTAAAGAGCAATTAATATTATTAAATTGTGTGTCGATTGCACTACCCAAACGTCCAATCGGTTAAGTTTGTGTTGCTGAAAAGTATTGAGAGAGGGGGGGGGGGGGGGCATATTGTTTGGCTCGAGCCCCTAGTAGTCGGCGGTGGTAAAAATCAACAATTTTTAGCATAATACGTAAAAATCGCTATGTTCAAACGTCCATAAATCAGAAACAGTTGAACATGACTGAAAGCCAAGAAAAACATGTTGGCATAACTTGAAACGCTGCACTTTGCCCAGTTAGCGTTGTGCTAAAATTACGAAATTTGGTTTACGGGTTCGGACTAACCCCAAAATGATCCTCGAAACCTTTCATGAACCTAGGTCAATGGGAAGGGGCTTAAAACGAATTTTGAAATGTTGAAAAATTAATACCTCGAAAAATTCTGAAAATTGTTTAAACTATTCTTATTTGTTTGAACAAATTAAATTTGGATGATGAGCTGGAGACTCGAAATTTCAAACATGGGTCAAACATGGATGTCAAGGAAATATTCAATAGGTTTCTTGTCTGTAAATTGTTTAAACAATTATTGGTTTAGTTAAATTTGGATGATGAGCTAGAGTTTCATCTATCATTTCGTGAATTAGATTAGGGTGATATGCTCAAAGAAGATAATAGACCTTTGTGTCAAGAATTTGCATAGTTTTTTAAATTAATATCTTTGGCAATAATGTTACTCTATACTATGTACCTATTATAAGTTACAACAGGAGGATGACATTCGCAATCGACAATTGACGCGAATTCCCCGTTGGTAGGTAATTAATCTCGGAAAACAATAAAGTTATTTGGCTTTTAACCTTGAGAAAATGTGTGATGGTAAAATTTATTGGTATCTACCTAACGAGTTCTTCAATACAGAAACAAGCTTCATTAATCATCAAATATAAAAGATTTCAATCAAAACTTCTCTAATGAGAAACCTGATTGTGTACCATGTGAAGATGCATTCGAATATTGTGCGTCAATAGAAATTGTTCCGAATTCGATGGATTCAAACTTGAAATTTTTAGATTACCTAGATTAGTAGAAATCATGTCCAGCAGATGCAAGACGATAAATTTAGCGCACATTACAGTGGACACTTTAAGGAAACGAGCTACCAAACTGCAACAAGTACCTAAAGCCTTGAAGCGCTCATCATACGACGAGTGTTTCATCCCAGAATATATTCCACCGCCACCTCGTGAAATCAGAGCAGCCAAAATTCAGGTATAGTCATTTGAGCCCCCTCCATCCTGGATCCGCTATCGATAGTCATCATTATTCTGCCCCAATCGGAAAAAAGTTTGGGAGTGGAGGTACTTAGTAGAAAGATAGACATTCAAGGACTTGTCGATCATTAGTGAATTATGAATATCTAGGGGGAAGTGGCAACGATACAACTCATTTTTTTGTCCAAATTGAGTTAGTGGTGGTTTTACATAGGAAATTTCTCGCCGAATCGATTGGCGACGATTGTTTTGGCGTTTCCTCGTCAAAAAAACGAAGGTAACGAGTTGTAACAACACTGCCGATCTCAAACGTGATATCAACTGTAACAGCTGTCCCCTAAGCTGATTCTTCTAGTAAATTGCAACCTGCTGGAGTGACTCACAAAAACGAGAAATCAGTTTTTTGTAAGTCCGGTAAAATATGGGTTCATGTTGCCACTCTACCCTCGATGTAATATAATATATTACATATTATTCGTAGTTATGTATTATTATTCGTAGTTATGTATACTCTCCATGAGAGTTGCTATGGAAAACGCTCTCTGGCGAGTTTTTGGGTTCACCTTCAGATATCCCTTACAGCCGCTAGAGATCAGAAGTTCGTCTCATGATAAAGTAGGTTAGTCAACGGAAGAGTAACATTCGTTTGGAAATGATCCACTATTTGTGGAATCAATCACTAAATAGGCCTCGAAATTCAGTTGCACAAGGTGTAATATACCCATATTAATTGTTACGAAAAGGTTTTTTATATTAAAATAGAGAGTATAATAAAAAACGTGAACGAGTTCATTCTGCCTTCTTTTCACATTTCTGATCATTTATTTTTCTCAACTGTATTCCTCCTGAAAGCCATGGTTTTTTTAGATTCATTATCTTGAAAGCTGTTTTGTTTCCTAACCACCTGAGAAAGGATTAAATCCTGCAGAATAGAAATTTTCCATTCTGCACATGCTCACCGCCCTGACGACTCTTTTTCCCATTTTTGACATTTTATGTCTTTACTTTGCTACATAAACTCGAAAATGCGAGAAGCGTCACGAAAATATTTCTGATGATTTTCGCTTACAACCGATTCGTTGCTACGGAACTTTATCTTCGCCAGTTATCAACGTACAAAAATCGTTCACCACTCGTTGGATAGCTCTCGATTTACCTAACCATATTACAGGAGGTTAGGAGTATCTTGACCGTTGTTTATAACGAATGTAGGAATTAGTTTTCTTGAGGTTCGGTCTGGTGAATAAAAAACGATTTCTTAGGCCGACGTTTCGTTGTATTTGTACAACATCTTCAGGGCTATTTAACAAAACAAGAAGAATCCACTGTGAATGATGATAAGTAAACTAAACTAAATGATCAATAGTTTATTGTTCATCAGCTGTTTATTGTTTTCATTATTGATCATTTAGTTTAGTTTACTTATTTACATTCACAGTGGATTCTTCTTGTTTTGTTAAATAGCCCTGAAGATGTTGTACAAATACAACGAAACGTCGGCCTAAGAAATCGTTTTTTATTCACCAGACCGAACCTCAAGAAAACTAATTCCTACATAACCATATTACGTTAACCACTGCGGAGTGCGTGGCCGACAAGCTGCGGTATGAGCGTGATTGTTTGAATAATTGTTTACACACAGGTGATCATTCTCAATAATTTATATTGTCAACACGAATGCAAGCTTCATATAAGTTTCTGATGGGAGGGTGCCCAAAGACATAAAATGTCCCTCGTGGTTGCGTACTTGTACGATAGCTGTACCCACCGTTTGTGTTCTTATTGTCTCCTTAATTCACCTCATCCACGGGCCTCTCAGATAATATGACGTCGCAACACAAGCGACCAACTACGTCAAATGATATGAAGTCAAACAGGTGCCGCCAAGAACACCTCACAGGATATGACGTACGAGGACCGGCAGGGGGTGGATGACGTAAGACAAGTGGCCGGCAAGAACACCTCACAGGATATGACGTACGTGGACCGGCAGGGGGTGGATGACGTCAGACATGTGGCCGGCAAGAACACCTCACAGGGTATGACGTACGAGGACCGGCAGGGGGTGGATGACGTCAGACAAGTGGCCGGCAAGAACACCTCACAGGATATGACGTACGAGGACCGGCAAGGGGTGGATGACGTCAGACATGTGGCCGGCAAGAGCATCTCACAGGATATGACGCACGTGGACCGGCAGAGGGTGGATGACGTCAGACAAGTGGCCGGCAAGAACACCTCACAGGATATGACGTACGAGGACCGGCAGGAGGTGGATGACGTAAGACAAGTGGCCGGCAAGAACACCTCACAGGATATGACGTACGTGGACCGGCAGGGGGTGGATGACGTCAGACATGTGGGCGGCAAGAACACCTCACAGGATATGACGTACGAGGACCGGCAGACCACTTCAAAGCAGACCACTTGTGTTGAGAACTTAGTTCTCATTTGCTCTTCTCCAATATTTACAAAGTTACGTCAATGCCAAAAGGAGAAAATTTCAAATCGGTTATCGAAGCATTGAGGGCCACAGGACCTAATTTGGAAGGGTTTTTAAGGATATCTCAAGCTGTGTTTGAGTTGACGTTTTGAAATGCGGTGGGGGGGGGGGGGGATGGGTTGTGTAGAAGACATCCAATAAAAAGAAGGTTGCGAGAAATTTATTGAAAAATCGAAATTTATTTGAGATCCTGCTTGCTCACGTCACATGGTCCAGGTATTAGCCTTCCAAAGATGCCCCCTAGTCTCGTTTTTAATAAAAGATTTTTAGCCACAATTAAAATGAATTATGAATTTCAAAAATCGGACGTCGAGGGGCTTTTTCTTATTAATATAGTGAATTTAGACATAAATGTAATAAAATTTATTTAATGTAAATGTAAATGTAAATTTAATGTAAATGTATATTGAAATAAATTTATTTCAATAGTCTAAGTCAATCAGTCTAAGTCTGAGATATCCTTCAAAAACTTTCCAACGTAGGCCCTTAAGTAAGTTTTTGACGAATGCTAAGGTCGCTTTGCTGTTTTTAGAATCTTGAAACCTGCTGAGGGGTCACATTTAAAATGGTATTTGTCAACAAAGGAATTATTTCCGTGGAAAACGTTTTATCCCGCCAAATTAATTAATAACTACTAAAACACGGACACAATTAGGTACTGTCAGTCATTTAGATGTTAATTTTTTTAATGTGTAAAAAGGGGTGGATGTTTCTTGGTTTTTTTCTCCTACAAGAAAGTCTCCTTGGGTAAGTGAGACGGTTGAAACAATGTCATATTTTTACAATTTTGGACTATACACTTCTGACGTTTCGACGTCTTGCAAGAATTGAAATCCTTTGTCAGGTAGTTAGGGAACAAAACAGCTTCCAACAAAGGTTACTGAAAATACCACATTAAATTTTTATGAGAAATCGCATTTGATTAGGCCCAGTCTGGATATCACCGTCTACTACTGGAAACGACACTTTCCTAACAGTTACTCAGGGTTTCTACTATTTTACCTATTTACCTATTTTTCGTGTTAAGGTATGCAGACCGAGACCTGTGGACTTCGTGTCACCGCCTGTACCCTGCATTTGTCCTCCGTGCCCGATATGTCCATCGAGGAGAGAACAACTCAGGAATCTGGCGAGGCTCACCTTTAAAATTGCCATTTTTTACTTCCTACTGGACGCGTCAACCAAGAAAAACCTATGGGGGACGCCCGATGGTACTACCCAGATGGTCACTAATTTCAGTAACGGCATCATGAGGTTATTCAAGAAGGACCGGAAAGACCCTGATATCTTTGGAGTAATCAATTTAAAATTAGTTCATTGAAGCTCTTCTAGCTTATTGAATCGCCTAACTCCAACTAATTAAATGCTAAGGGTTAACACGATCCACAATTCCATACGAGCTGTACGATATCGGTGGTTCTTATTACCACTCAAACTTGAAAATTAAATCGAACGAACCTCCATGTAGCAAAATGAGCTCAGCTAGGCGACAGCACGTTCTCCTGCTCTCGTATTACTGTTACACCATCCTCTGAGGTATAAGTAGGTAATGAGTCATTTCTCAAGTTCTCGAAGAAAGGAATTATAGTTCATTCAATTGTGATCCACTCTTCTGGAGTGCAGAGGCAGGCATGTCGAAATTCATTGTTGGCAGCCATCATAACTCAACTTCATATTTTTGCCAGAATGAAGAGATGTTTGATTCAGAATGAAAAGCGCTGCAAATTCTTCCACAATGGTTAATTATTTTGTGTTTATATCATGCAGTCTAGATCACTGTTCTGCTTGTACTATCCATGTGAACCTCAAACTACAAGAAAATATTGGTGAGATTCGGGCAATTCTGCAGGTAGATCAGGTGAACCTTCGAGTGCATGTTGTAGTCACTCGGGGAACAAGTCTTAGCAGTAAATCACAGATATTCATGGACTGCAGTAGACCAGATCCTACATCGTTGGTAATGAGATAAGAGTTAACGATACGTGTCACAGTAGGAAATAAAAACATACATAATAGGAAGCCTTTACGGTTTATAAATTGATTTTCCACTCTTTTTGCACGTATGATACCCAGTTCTGAGAAATTTGGTGGAACGATAGATTAAAACTCAATTTTCTATTCGATACCGATACACAACACATTAGTATAAGTATATTCTACAACTCCAGTAACCTAGCACACCTCTCCTTTTCCTCTCTTGAGTCCTCATGTATCTCCTGGTTCCTCATGTATACCACTATTCTCCCACTATTTTCTATGGAATTAACAGTATTCCACATCCAAACAAATCATCTTCAAATAAAGCACCTTTTTTCGCCTTCTGCTCCGGGACGATGTTGGATATTGAGGTATGTTCTCGTGTTGATGTTTGTGGGGATATTGGAGTGTCGAGGTATCCTTTCGGGTAGTTTTGAGCATCACAATGATACAGACCACAGCAGAACAGTGCATTCTGAACAGTGGTCCTGTGCACTCTTGATAGGAAGGTATCCCTGATCCCAAGTCTGATCCTCTAAACCCAAGTTCAGATTGTCCACTATTGGACCCCAGTTGTGCATAATGGAAGAGGGCTACCACAGTAAGTGATTATATCAATGACGTGACATCCACTACTTCATACAATCAACTTCTACCTCCTTTGACAGGGCGAACGCATCGGATTAATCGAACCAGATCGAATCCGATACAAGCTCGCTTCGCTCTGGGATAAAGCCATTGTCTTCGTGTTCACTTGGAGTATCGGCGTGCCTCTTCAGCTGGCCCATGACACATTCGAAAAGATCGAGACCGCCCTCATTGGAGTCGAAGATTCGCACAAGCACGATGACCAACACCATGAGGCAGCCGCTCATCCGCATGGTACAGCCGGACACAACAAGAAGGAAGCTGGAGACCAAGGCAAGGCCTCCTCCCCCTCAAAAGGAAGTGGGAAAGCTTGAAGGGACGAATTGTTTGATGTCGTGAGTGGTGAAATTATTTAATATGACAAATTCTGCCCAAGTCTTAATTTATTGATTATTATGAGCATAATTGCTTACTAAGCAAAAAAAAAAAAAGTTGTTTGGTGCAAAGGATATCAGTGTTGGTGTTAGCTTAATCCACATCTGAATCCCGTCTTTCGCTGTCACGTCTAGTTTTTGAGATATAGCCAATATGCCTGTTTTCTCGCTACGGTTGACTGTTAAAATAGCACTTGAAAATCCCTCCGTTTTCCGTAGAATGCATTCTATGGAAGAAAACTCTGCAAATTCTTGACACAACGGTTCATTATCTTCTTTGTACAGATCACCCTTCTGTCTAGATCACTAGGTCTAAATGTCTAGATCCTAAATGTTAGATTAATTATTATTATCAATTATCACTAATTATTAACAATTTTATCAAGTACCTAGTGAAAATTATTATAATTTATTGTTAGGTATTACTAATTTGTATTTATTATTAATAATAATTATTATTAATTATGATTAATTAATAAGATATAATTCTGGGGTTTTTAATACTACGTCGGTAATAATTTTTCTATAAAAAAGTACCTACCAACAAACATTCGAAATTACCTTCATTTCCGTAGCACGAAACGCACCTCAGAACAACAAACTCGACATCACTTAAGCCATATGATGTTCCAAAGAGCTTGTTAGTATGAAAATGGACCTGTATTTCAACAGTTTGAGTCACGATCGTGTTGTGAGGCACAATCTTTGAGCCGTCATTGTGAACGAACGGCTGGTCGTACAAAGCTGCGGATGGTCTTAAAAAATTCTACGGAACAAATTCTATCTAAATATGGAATAAAAAACATACCGTTCTATATGAATTTTTCGAGATATGAAATTTTCAAATTTTCAAAATTCGTTTTGAACCCCTTCCCCTTGACCTAGGGTTCTGAAAAGTTTCGAGGACCATTGTGGGGTTGGTCGAAACCCATAAAAAAAAATTTCGTAATTTTAACTCAACGCTAACTGGGCAAAGTGGCGCGGACGGCGGACGGCGTACGGCGGACGGCGTACGGCGGACGGACGGATTTTTTTTTATTCGATTTTCTGAATCTACGTATCTTGAAACGTAAACCAACAAATTTTGAGGGGGGGTTAAAAAAATTTTTTCTTTGGGCGATTCCAATGGTTCATTATCGAAGATAATAAACCAAAATAGCTAAAATCGGGTTTCAAATTCGGATTCTGCACCTCAAAATACTTAGAAAATCATGGAAATCGTTTTTGGAGTGCTATGTGTAGCAATTAATTAGAAAACTCTACGACTTCTTGACAACCGTTTATTATCTTCTTTGTGCACATCACCCTTCGGTCTAGATCTGTGAAATGATAATATCATTTAATAATCGATTAATAATATCTATAATTTAATAATCATTTAGTAAATCAATTAATAAGTATATAAAGATACTTATTAATTATTATTATGAATTAGGTATCATTAATTATTAATAATTATTATCAAGATGGTAGCGTAAATTATTATTAAATAGGTATTGTTAATGGTAATAATTTACATTGTGCTGTTCGAATCAGCTGGGCCAATTTGCACATAGACCGGAGAGCCTCCCGCATGATTCACCCTCATGTTTACGATTTTCGATCTGCTCCAACTTTGAGCCCTCATTGTGAACGAGAACGGCTGGTCGTACAAAGCTCCGGTCTTAAAAAATTCTAAAAATTAAACTCTATTAAAATGTCTACAATAAAAAATTACACCGTTCCATTCGAATATTTTGGCTTATAACGTTTTCAAAATTTGTTTTAAACCTCTTCCCATTGACCTAGGGTTATGAAAAGTTTCGAGGATCATTCTGGGGCTGTTCCGAACCAGTAGCCCAAATTTCGTAATTTTAGCACAACGCTTACTGGGCAAAGTGGCGCGTATGGCGGACGGACGGGTTTTGTTTATTCGATTTTTTGAATCTACGTATCTTGAAACTAAACCATTTAGAGGGGGTTAAAATTTTTTCCTTGGTCGATTCCAACGGTTCATTATCGAAGGTAATGAACCAAAATAGGTTTATGAACTACACCTCACCAACTAGACCTGATGGCTGAAAAACCCTAACCCTAACACCAACCCTAACCCTAAAAACCCTAACACCAACCTTCATCCCCCCTGCCCCAAACAACACCCGTTTTTGTTGGCCTTTGTTAGTTTTGGGAAGGGAGTACCTACTCGTACTGATTTAAACCAATATTCGAACATTTATTATTTATCTGTCATCAACATTAAAACCCAAATATGTTGATACTATCAAATTTGGCAGATTCTACCTACCTACTATAATCGCCCTGAAAATCAATTTCTGGGTCCCACTCAAACTGATCCATTACCTGTACGTTTCGGCCAGATGTTTATGAACAAGATTGCACCGTACAAGATTGCGACCTTGGCGAGCATTGCAAAAACCTCGGATCGGTCTCATTCACAAATGGAACCTTGTATTTAAAAGAAAAAAGAAAAAAAACAATTTCGACAGACCTGGTCGCCCGATGTTTTAATACACGTTCAGAAATTAATTACAAATAATAGCTTTAATTTAAAAACCACTCAATATCTATATTAATTAGACTTTTTGAGAATGTGAGAACATTCTACCATATAAATTAATACGGACAAGAAATGTTATGAGGTCTCGCAGGTTGTTTTTTCTTCTGTTTGTTACAACCATCATAGACGAATCAATTAACTGATTCTCGGGCGAAAATATTCATGAGGCCGTCAAGTGTCAAAGACTTTCGTAAAACTAGAACCCATGGCCCAGATACGCGGGCTTTAGCAAGCGAGACCCGGTGGGCAACCCTCTGCGCAGCTCCTCCGCGCAGCTCGGCCGAGGAGATAGGAATAGGTAAACTCAGTCAGGTGTTCGCTATCATGAGTGGTGTTTCGCGCTTATGGTAACTCTGGTTGATATACCTATCTCAGTTGACATATTTCTATTGGCCGCTCCAGTGAAATCGTTCTCCCATGTGAGTACCTACCTGTGGTTGTTTCTCAATATGGTTATATCGCTTCAAGGCGGAAGAAATCTGTGTTGATGTTCCCATAGTGGAGCTAAGAGACCCCTATGCCACCTGTTGCTTCCAGGAAGCTGCTCCTTCATCTTCTTTATGTGTATGCGGTAGGTTACAAGTTGTAACTTACAACAATGCAAAACCCGAATCTCGTGTAGTTTTGTATACATAGGTAATATTATGCATATCAATTTACACACACATGCATTAGGTAAATATATACAAACAAACAGTGAGCGCTATAAATATACGTACTTGTTCTGACTCAATTTTGATAGTGACAATTTCCGATCACATTTACGTAGCAACTTCTGGTAATAACAGAGGTGAAGGTGGCTAATTACAGTAGATGTTGATACCTTTAAGAGCGCAATCAGGCCTGCAGTACCGTTATCAACATTTTCCAACAACTGATAACAGCCTATTAGCGAATTTTCAAAGAAAAGGAAGCTATCATTCTTGTTCCAAAATGTTTAAAACTCGAATTTCCTAAAACATTTTGATACCAAAACCCGTTTCAGACTATCCTAAATTCACTGCCAAAAGACACCAAAAATCTCATGTATGTGTCATTCCAGACGGTAACTCTCGGTAGAATTGAGATAAATAGTTCTAATTCGCACAACAAATTTATCTTGGCAATCGAAAGGCTAAATTTTGTAGATGGGCGGAATCAGGCCGCTCTAAGGAGGGTTTTGGGGAATTTTAAAGGGGGAAAAATTACCCATAAATTCCAAATATGAAACAATCTGACAAGTGACTCCCCATTTTAATGTTTTTAACGCTGAATGTGGTGGTGAGGTCAGAATTGCGACACCATAGTCCGTTCAAGTTTGTAAAGCATTAGTGCAGAGTGTATTCCTCTTCGGATGGGGCTCGGCGTCGGATGCAGTCCTAAATCCGCTGCGTGTTATTCAGAAGTCGATAATATTATTAAAAGTCATATTAAAAGACTCCCCGATACTCGTCGTCAAATCTATTTAATAAGGCATTAGTTTTTTTCTATCGATCAGCTGCATATAAGGTCAACGCTTGCATTTTACCACAAACATCCAGACTACTTGCAGGTAATAAAACTTCAGCACCAGTACTCAGTCCGTTCTTCTACCCAGCAAATCATTCCTAGCACTACAACTCGCTTGATAAATACAAATCGGCACGTATTCTTCAGCCTTCCACTTCTGCTCCGAAATGTCACTCCTGAACTTCAACGGCCCTCGAACTATACCAGATCAGTGTATAAAAAACTCATATTCTCATGGTTGGTTGAGCAAGATCACTTAGAATGTAGAATGCTAATCAGAACTATTTACAGAACATGGTGTAAATGCGATTGAATAATAATTAAAATAACTCTGTATATATAGAAAATCTAAAATAATCAGTGAGTTACTATATAATCGTAAATGAACATTAACTAATCTAAACAGTCAATAAATCAAATAATTTGGAGTACTGAAGCAACTCCCCCACTCAACACCGAACTCAGTTCGATCGAGTGGGGTATGTTCCACAGCATGCTCCTTACTTTAATCAGGTTTTCGGATGTAAATTGTTTTTCTCCTTCCTTAATTTTGTATTACCATTGCTCCATGCTGAATAAAGTATTATTTCATTTCATTTCTCAAACTGGAGCGCTTTGAAGATGAAGACACGGAGTAGTTAGTAGAGATGTTTTTCATGGTTCATCTGCTCTAATCTGAAACGGAATGAGATATTGCAATTCTGACTTCACCATCTTGTTCAGCGTTGAATATTCTAACTCGAAATACTCAGCATTTGTTATAAAACCAGTAAAATGAAGCCTGTTACTGCTCAATGGTACAAATGAAAATTAATTTGCACTTAGCTTGAACAAAATAGTTTATTTTATTCGTTGAAAATATTTTATTCAAGTTGTTTAGTTTTAGTTCCAAACGGTTTGAAGACCACTTTCCGGTCATTATGATAATCGTTATGGTATCTTTCTCTAATTTGTTATAAATGGCTTTAAAAAGGCTAGTTAGAGACGTCCAAATCTGCCTATCTCTTCCGTATCCTGTTGACACTTCGAGGAGGAGGTTCGTATCTACCTATGTATACAGAAATACTACATTTAACTTGGGTCACTCACTCATTTTCAACAATATAATAATATTATATTATGCTTTCATTCATAATATGAATAATAATAGTAATGTTGTACGTTTCAGATTATTTCACGCAATTCACGATACCAGAATCTCTAAATACCTCGAAAAGAATTGGTGTTGATCCAAAAGAAATAATTAAGCAAGAGAATTCAAAATGGTTGGGACTGTGTATTAGTATAGGTACCTACTCGTTGAAAGACTTGGCAGCAACGGTATATTGAGTATTTCGAGCAAGAAGTAGGTATATCGGGATGTAACAGCCTTCATGTACGAAGCTGAAATCAATAATGGCATAGTAACGCCATGCTTAGTCACCTGCACCTGCTAACTCCTGACTTGTGACAGGGGCATGTTTAATTCCAGAATACCATAACGTACGGTTTTTTAATGATATCTATTCAAAATGGGACTTATCCTAGATTATTCGCTTACCCATAACTATTATAATTATTTCTGTACTATACTTACTCGAAGATTCAGCTGTGTGATATATTTCAAGGCAGTACTAGAAGAGAATATTATATCTAATATTGTAATGGATTTCAAAATCTGAAACATACTTGTACTATTTCATGTTAGTTTGGTTGTTTATCTGTTACAGCCACACGCATTTTGCGTTTGACCTTTCCGAACAAATCTCTTTTGGTGTCTGTCCGCAGACTTATGCGGCTTGGACCCAAGATTATTTTCTAATAATCGATGTATATAATCATCCGTGTATAAAGGAGGTATAGTAAAGGCCCGAGTACGCTTCCTTGGGGGATACCTTCCCTTATTTTCTTGAGACTGCAGTGCTCTCCTTCGTATTTCACTCTGAAACATCTATAAGTGAGATAAGGTTTCAAAATTTGAGAAAATAGCTTCGGTAAGTCTCATTCAAGTTTGCACTCCAGCCCTTGATGCCAGACTTTGTCAAATGCTTGGGAAACATCCAGGAACACACCTGCACAAACCTGTTTGTTTTCCGGACAATGCTCTATTGCATCAGTAACTGTTATGCGATGCACTTGTTCTATGATAGTGTTTTTCTCTGAACCCAAACTGGTGGTCGGGGATTAGCTCTTTCTCATGAACGATTGGTTGTAATCTTTGTTTCAGTAATTTCTCAAAGAGCTAAGAATATAACTTATGATTAGTAGTAGTAATATCGGACGATAAGACTCTTTGTTCTTGGATTCTTTCTCAGATTATGTTAACTTCTGCCACTTTCCAGCAGCGGGGTACATATTTGTATTTTAGCCTATGCCGCGTTTATAAGATACAAGAGCATTCGCATGCCTCCTGGTAGTTGCTTAATTATATTTCCTGTAATGAGATCATATCCAGAAGCTTCACTACTTTTGAGATTGCGAATTTCATGTTTCAGCTCACTTAGCGTCATGCGCCCTAGATGGTCCAATTTTAATTTAAACGAAAATCGGTCTTACAGGACTTAACCCAGTTCTATTAATTCAAAATTGATTTAATTTCTCGGGGTTACTGGGGTTGGTAGCTGGATGGTTCCTCCTGAATTTCACCCGAATCGCAGTCATATTTTCATCGAATGCATAAAAAATAAATCTTTACCATCGTTCATAGCACTTAACCAATCAAATGGTACTGAATGATTGTTATGCTTTCGGGGATATATATGTATTATTGTCACTGGTATTATACAAGTATAATAGTATGAGTATATCAATTTTTAGCTATCTGTATTTTAGGGTCACATTCGTATCAAATGAATTAAATCGGGCTCATTTTTTGAGAAAAATAATTAAACCATTTGATTGATTAAGCAGCTGTGTGAATTATGTGAACATTGAGACTATTTCCTCGTACGTTTACATCCCTACGCCTTGTCTGCATACCACCATCCGCAGTGCAGCTGACTGGAAAAATTCCTTCTAACCATAACACGCTTCATATTACTATGAGATGATATGCAACCTAGAACTTGATCGCTCACGCGTGATTCAACTCGTAAAATGAACGATCGCGTCTCGCAAATATATTTCTTCTGCATTAGTTGCTTATATAAGATCATGCTGTAATCGACATTCCTACAGTCCGTCGAGTTGTTTTATTCAGAGGAAAGCGAGAACCTGTCGCTACCTCTTTAGATATGTTGACGCCAACAAACTGACACATAGGTGTGGATCCATCATTGTGAAGGTGTTTTGTCATTTTATCTCCCAACTGATTATTGTTGGGAACACTATTAGTCACATCCACTCTTGAGCTCAAATACGTGACTAAATCCTTCCACGTGACTGATAGCGTCTCTCGCCGTACTTACGTAAATTATGGGCGTACTAAATTTTGTTTTATTGGTAAGAAACCAATAGTAGCTTTCTAGTGCCGTATTCATGGTTTAAAATTGATAATTGAATCATCAGAAAGTAGGATATCATTCGTAAAAGATCTACAAACTCTATAAAAATACGAGGGCATTTTGAAATTTTCTTCTGAAGCAATGAATTCGATGTGGTACTTATCATGGGCTGAACTCCAACCAGGCAGGTGCCCTAAAATGAAAATATATATGAGAGTAATATATCGTATGACCATTGATGAAGAGTTTATTTATTTATTAAATATTCAGGTGTGTGTGTGGTAGGGTTAGGTGATCGATGAAGGGAATGCCAGGTAATTCCTGCTACACATATATACTCCGAAATACAAATTTATGGTAATGTAATTAGGCCATGTAGATTGTTGAAGTGGAAATTGCTGGAAATATGTCATATTGGCAAAATCGCCAAAACTGCTTTCATTGTATCCCAGGCTGGAATGGATTTACGGAGCAAGTGCCAGAATATAATTAAAGTTGTGTTGGTCCCAATTATCCATGCTCCCCCAACTGATTACGACGCCGTTTTAATAGGTACCAACTTGGTGTAATACTACTAAAACATGTCCTAACAACATAATAAAAAAGCAGGTTCCTGCAATTCGTTTGGACCCTTGATTCGGTCTCCACGAATATTCTTGGATATTTTAAATCATTCTCCCACAATAGATGTATAATTATTTTGAATTTGGGTAAATCATATCAGTGACTGACCTCCAAAATTAGGGAAGAGCCAATTTCAAGTAGATACACCTAGCTAAATTTTGCTCTTGCTGTACGTTGGCAAAACTTCATCCCAAGGCACTCCTCGATTCTACCTCATACATGGATACTGGGTCTAAAATTCCAGAGTAGAAGTTATAAAATTAGGAAAATAACTTCCCAGTATCATTTACCGATCCCTATATCCAGGCCGAACGGTTCTCTGGATATTGTTTATTATGAACTCAGTCCAACGTGCGAGTGTTTTTTTCCATCTAAGCCCGGGCCAGTCTGCTGTAGCGGTTAGTGGTTCTTGTTCCCGGCCAATTTGAATCACTTTTTGATGGAGTAAGAGAGGAAAAAAAGTTAGCCGATTTTCAAAGAAGCAGTTTGACCACACTCGCTACAAACCTGCCCACGAGTGATTACCCGTCCAACGGGAACCACCCGGAACGAGCACATCGTTTTGCCGAAACTCCCATCCCCTCATCTTGCGGACTTCCCTTGAAACTCTCATGCTGATGATCCGTACCTGATACAATTTACTATGAAATAGATCCGCCCTCCTGCTCGTTTGCATTGCCCTTGTTCTACGTGGTCAAACGTTGAAGCAGACAAATATCGTTTGTAGTTAGGTTCTTTGTTGGTAATCAGCTCATGCTAAAGAATAATTTGGTAATTCCAGAATTCTAAGAATAAAATGAATATTAGTCCTATACATCATTTGGGAATAGCCATGCATTCTTTCTACTAATTGTTGGATAACCCGTGTGTTGCTTAGGAAAATCATAGTCAAGTTTATATCGATCAAGTACAAAGGAAAGTTATGGTTTTGGCTGGTTATTTTCTACAGCCTTGGAATTGTATACGAATTCATAATCGAAACTGCCTGAGCGCCACTTCACATAGAATCTAGTCTCGTGTATTACATGAAGAAATAATAATGATTATAATATTATTATAATCATGATATCAAATATTATTATCCTTATTGATGGGTTGTCAAGTAGCACCCAGCAAGAATAGAACCGCAAGTTTCAGGGACAGGCGAGACGATATTTTTCTACGGAGCAACAATGTCAGGGGACTATCGCTTTCTAATATCATCACTTTATCTACGGTTTGTTGAGCACAACCCTCCCGGTTGGTTTCCCCCTTTTCATGCCGGTATCGGTGAGATCCCGGACGTTCCCGCAGTCTCATGGACCTCCCTCGAGACAGGCACCTACTAGCACCATAAACACGATACTAAATTTTTTCGGTCGTAATGCTTATAGCGAATTTCGAAAAAAAGGAAGCTATTGTGCTCGGTCTGAAATTTTTAAAACTTGAATTTCCGAAAACTTTTAATAGCGAAATCTGTTTCAGACCATTCTGAATTCACTGCCACAAGAGACCAAAAATCATAGGTATGTATAAAATTGAGATAAAAATTTCAAATTTACACACAAAAAAATCTGTCAATTGTTCATAAATTCCAAAAATCCACAGTCACGCATCATCGCTATAAAACCGAATTTTCGAAGAAATTACTGGTTTTATGTAAAATGTCTCCATTTTACTGGTTGTATAACATTTTACTGGTTTTATAAAATATTTTGTCTCCATTTTGTGCCGAGTAACATCTCAGTTTACTCGTTTATGGGGAAGTCAGGATTGCGATATCTCATTCCTTATGTACCTATGTATTGGATCCAGTAACCAATTATGTTATTGTATTGGATCTGGGGGTTATTAAGTAATCACGCTGTTTTACTAAGAAAAACAGAGTTTATTTATTGTTCTTGCACAATGTAAACTTATAAAGGAAATAAACGATAAAAAAAAAGTTTTAATTTCGGCATAAAATGCCGCCCGCGACCGCTCGAGGGAGTAAAAATTGAGTTTTAATTTCGGCATAAAATGCCGCCCGCGACCGCTCGAGGGAGTAAAAATTGAGTTTTAATTTCGGCATAAAATGCCGCCCGCGACCGCTCGAGGGACTAAAAATTGAGTTTTAATTTCGGCATAAAATGCCGCCCGCGACCGCTCGAGGGAGTAAAAATTGAGTTTTAATTTCGGCATAAAATGCCGCCCGCGACCGCTCGAGGGAGTAAAAATTGAGTTTTAATTTCGGCATAAAATGCCGCCCGCGACCGCTCGAGGGACTAAAAATTGAGTTTTAATTTCGGCATAAAATGCCGCCCGCGACCGCTCGAGGGAGTAAAAATTGAGTTTTAATTTCGGCATAAAATGCCGCCCGCGACCGCTCGAGGGAGTAAAAATTGAGTTTTAATTTCGGCATAAAATGCCGCCCGCGACCGCTCGAGGGAAATAAAATTGAGTTTTAATTTCGGCATAAAATGCCGCCCGCGACCGCTCGAGGGAGTAAAAATTGAGTTTTAATTTCGGCATAAAATGCCGCCCGCGACCGCTCGAGGGAGTAAAAATTGAGTTTTAATTTCGGCATAAAATGCCGCCCGCGACCGCTCGAGGGAGTAAAAATTGAGTTTTAATTTCGGCATAAAATGCCGCCCGCGACCGCTTGAGGGAGTAAAAATTGAGTTTTAATTTCGGCATAAAATGCCGCCCGCGACCGCTCGAGGGAGTAAAAATTGAGTTTTAATTTCGGCATAAAATGCCGCCCGCGACCGCTCGAGGGAGTAAAAATTGAGTTTTAATTTCGGCATAAAATGCCGCCCGCGACCGCTCGAGGGAGTAAAAATTGAGTTTTAATTTCGGCATAAAATGCCGCCCGCGACCGCTCGAGGGAGTAAAAATTGAGTTTTAATTTCGGCATAAAATGCCGCCCGCGACCGCTCGAGGGAGTAAAAATTGAGTTTTAATTTCGGCATAAAATGCCGCCCGCGACCGCTCGAGGGAGTAAAAATTGAATTTTTAATTTCGGCATAAAATGCCGCCCGCGACCGCTCGAGGGAGTAAAAATTGAGTTTTAATTTCGGCATAAAATGCCGCCCGCGACCGCTCGAGGGAGTAAAAATTGAGTTTTAATTTCGGCATAAAATGCCGCCCGCGACCGCTCGAGGGAGTAAAAATTGAGTTTTAATTTCGGCATAAAATGCCGCCCGCGACCGCTCGAGGGAGTAAAAATTGAGTTTTAATTTCGGCATAAAATGCCGCCCGCGACCGCTCGAGGGAGTAAAAATTGAGTTTTAATTTCGGCATAAAATGCCGCCCGCGACCGCTCGAGGGAGTAAAAATTGAGTTTTAATTTCGGCATAAAATGCCGCCCGCGACCGCTCGAGGGAGTAAAAATTGAGTTTTAATTTCGGCATAAAATGCCGCCCGCGACCGCTCGAGGGAGTAAAAATTGAGTTTTAATTTCGGCATAAAATGCCGCCCGCGACCGCTCGAGGGAGTAAAAATTGAGTTTTAATTTCGGCATAAAATGCCGCCCGCGACCGCTCGAGGGAGTAAAAATTGAGTTTCAATTTCGGCATAAAATGCCGCCCGCGACCGCTCGAGGGAGTAAAAATTGAGTTTTAATTTCGGCATAAAATGCCGCCCGCGACCGCTTGAGGGAGTAAAAATTGAGTTTTAATTTCGGCATAAAATGCCGCCCGCGACCGCTCGAGGGAGTAAAAATTGAGTTTTAATTTCGGCATAAAATGCCGCCCGCGACCGCTCGAGGGAGTAAAAATTGAGTTTTAATTTCGGCATAAAATGCCGCCCGCGACCGCTCGAGGGAGTAAAAATTGAGTTTTAATTTCGGCATAAAATGCCGCCCGCGACCGCTCGAGGGAGTAAAAATTGAGTTTTAATTTCGGCATAAAATGCCGCCCGCGACCGCTCGAGGGAGTAAAAATTGAGTTTTAATTTCGGTATAAAATGCCGCCCGCGACCGCTCGAGGGAGTAAAAATTGAGTTTTAATTTCGGCATAAAATGCCGCCCGCGACCGCTCGAGGGAGTAAAAATTGAGTTTTAATTTCGGCATAAAATGCCGCCCGCGACCGCTCGAGGGACTAAAAATTGAGTTTTAATTTCGGCATAAAATGCCGCCCGCGACCGCTCGAGGGACTAAATATTGAGTTTTAATTTCGGCATAAAATGCCGCCCGCGACCGCTCGAGGGAGTAAAAATTGAGTTTTAATTTCGGCATAAAATGCCGCCCGCGACCGCTCGAGGGAGTAAAAATTGAGTTTTAATTTCGGCATAAAATGCCGCCCGCGACCGCTCGAGGGAGTAAAAATTGAGTTTTAATTTCGGCATAAAATGCCGCCCGCGACCGCTCGAGGGAGTAAAAATTGAGTTTTAATTTCGGCATAAAATGCCGCCCGCGACCGCTCGAGGGAGTAAAAATTGAGTTTTAATTTCGGCATAAAATGCCGCCCGCGACCGCTCGAGGGAGTAAAAATTGAGTTTTAATTTCGGCATAAAATGCCGCCCGCGACCGCTCGAGGGAGTAAAAATTGAGTTTTAATTTCGGCATAAAATGCCGCCCGCGACCGCTCGAGGGAGTAAAAATTGAGTTTTAATTTCGGCATAAAATGCCGCCCGCGACCGCTCGAGGGAGTAAAAATTGAGTTTTAATTTCGGCATAAAATGCCGCCCGCGACCGCTCGAGGGAGTAAAAATTGAGTTTTAATTTCGGCATAAAATGCCGCCCGCGACCGCTCGAGGGAGTAAAAATTGAGTTTTAATTTCGGCATAAAATGCCGCCCGCGACCGCTCGAGGGAGTAAAAATTGAGTTATTATGTTTATACTCGATCCAAAACTGATCTTAAGAATAAGAATAATTTATTGGCAAAAAAACTGAACAACCACTTCGTACAATGAAAAAACAGAAATCTTATTTATACTAAAATAATAATCTTATTATGATCAAATCAAAGAACAAGAAAAAGAAAATGCACAGTTTTTCACCCACCGAGAGAATAAGTCGAAGACTTGTGGCCTCCGGCGGAGTCTAAAAGCTCAACCTGATCATGTACAAGAAAACGTAAGATGATCAAGTGCCTAGTAAAATAATAGAACTCTTTCTCTGGTGCTGCCCCTCGTTCGTACTACTTTTGCACAAAACTCATATTCATATAGGGGAACAACAATATTTAATTCATTCAACTATAATCTTAAGTCTGAGTTGTTAAAATCGAAAAATATGTATAAAACATTAAAAAAATATTATCTAAGCTGCTTAAATGATAGGAATACATAATTCTATGGATTATAAAATTAGTCTAGAGTTACAAATTATTAATAAAACACTTAATGTCGAACCATTCTAAGATTAGGTAGATAAAAGACTCGTCTCCTAACACGGGCATTAGCCCATATTGGAGACTAATGCCGGTAGATTAAAATTGGAATTGTCTGTAATTATTATAATGATAATTTAATCTTGTAATAATTACAAGATTAAATTATCATTATCATTTCGTATTTGTTTAATGAAAATTTCAAAAATGAACGGTAAGATCGAATAGTGAAATTCTACAATTTTATTGGAAAGGGTATGAACAAGCTAAAAAAAGTTACAGTCATGCAGCATCATCGTATGAGCGAATTTTATAGGTATTTGTTCGAATAAGTCTTATTTTTATAGGTATTCTATAGGTATTTGTACGAATAAGTCCTATTCGTACAAATACCTATAAAATTCGCTCATACGATGATGCTGCATGACAGTAACTTTTTTTAGCTTGTGCATACCCTTTCCAATAAAATTGTAGAATTTCACTATTCGATCTTACCGTTCATTTTTGAAATTTTCATTAAAAAAATACGAAAGCGGAAAGTACGAAGTACAAGTCTTGATTTTCTGATTGTACCTCCTGATGTTTGACAACGTGCCGGAAAAAAAAGGATGAAGCTGCTAGCACGAGGAACCTAGATGAAGCTCTGTAGATACTCGTACCTTCTGGCACGAAGGACGTTCACTACTACCACAAGTTGTTTTTTCATCCCTGACATTCTCTGACTTGGCCTTGTGAGGACCCTAAAAAGCTGCTAATGTGTTCAGCTAAAATAATGAACTCCCGAGTCATCCTCATGTAGCCGTATTGCATTTCTAGTTTTTAATTCGTATCTTTACTTGCAAAAACGAACACCCCTCGGCTAATTCATTATAACGATATACTTGCCAACATTGGCGGGTTTTTGATGGTTAGGCCATCTATCAGTTGGTTTCGACTCGGGTCGTAGCTGGGATACTCGACGATGTGTTGTGAAAACTGACGTTGCCATAAAACCGGTTATATTGTGCAATTGCCTTTCCGTTTTTATTGTCGAGTTGCAAGTATGACTCAAATTCATCTGACTGCGAATTCCTGAATGAGTTTTGAGAAATGGTTAATTGTTTCTTCTCATTCCATCCCACCTGAAGAGATAATTTTCCCAGACCAAAACCCAGATTTCTCCACCCCCAACCCTCCCCCAAAAAAAAACGTATACCTTAAAGAAATTTTAACATGAATACCTACATGTTGACCACTTGATTCTTAAATTTACCTACAAATTCGCTTTAGTACAGAGTAAACCTCGATTTGAGCTAAATTGAAAAGTTCACTCCGTTACTAATGGCCATCCGACCATTTCACGGTTTATAATTTTCTAGTTTTTGAGAGTAATGCGCGAAAGTAACGACCAATCTTACTGAGAGATGACCACCTAGGAATCAGGGCCACGTTGGTTTCGACCTTAAGGAAGGCACTGAATAAAAAAGTTAGTAGCTGTGTTGGTCACTCCACGGTCACTATTACGTGTGTAGGATTACGGGGATGATGCCGAGCGTGACTTGTGTTACGGTTCTCCAGGTTTGGGGAAAGGCATCGGCAATGAATATGGCCAGAGAGCTTTCACGAGTTGAGAAATATTTGGGGAGGCGCCGACGGACCATTTCATAAAGTGAAAACGGCAAGAGAAACTGGGAGGTATTTGCCCTTGAGCCCTTTGTAAACTAGGAAGGATGAAGCCATAGTGATTCATAAATCCAACAATTGACTCCAACTATCCAAGGCATTCTGTCCTCATAATTGCTCTAATGGCAGCTAAATAAATCCACCAGTCAATTCCCATTACTGGGAGAATGGGTGGAATGAAATCCCATCCGTGGGTAGGGATGGCAAAAAAATGAAAACATCGATGTATCGATGCATCGATACATCGACAGGCCGGCATCGATGCTCCAAAAACATCGGACCCCAAAAACATCGATGGGGAAAAAACATCGATGTTTTTAAAAAAACATCGATGTATCGATGGTTTTCAATCAATTTTTTATTTTATTTAATTTATAAGCTATAAATTTATTTTATTTGTTTGGAGGGTTGTCGGAGGCGGTAAGAAAAGAAGAAGTTTTTTCGAGCTTTCGGCTTTAATAAGCCATCTTCAGGGGTATGTAGGTATTGTTTCCTCAACTCGGTCTCTTTCGTTCAGTTTATTCTGAACGAAAGAGACCGAGTTGAGGAAACAATACCTACATACCCCTGAAGATGGCTTATTAAAGCCGAAAGCTCGAAAAAACTTCTTCTTTTCTTACCGCCTCCGACAACCCTCCAAACTGACAAAGGTTTTTCAACCAAAGGAGATTATGAACAATACAGAAAATTTATTTTATTTGTTACCATTATAATTCAGTTCCAAGAAAAAAAATCGTATAAACGAAGGCTTGGCTATCACCCAGTATTTGGCAGGTAGTCCATTCAAGAAAAGTAATTTTGAAAGCAATTTGCCCCCCAGGCGATTTCTCTGCTGCGTAAGAGCTGCACCAGCCTTGGAGAATAATCTTTCTGCCGGTACAGAGGTGGCTACCCTCCCCAAGTATTCTCTTGATAACGTGTACAGCTTGGGTTAGACTGTCTTTCCCTAAATTCAAGGGGATTTGAACGTATGTTTGATGCCACTGGAGTTGAGAGATACATCGATATCTCCGTGTCCAAGTTCACCGATAAGCTCTGAAAAGATGACATTTTCTTGTTGGTTTTGAACGCCAACGATTTATCCCATATGTCAACGGGACATCCACGGTCCGATTCTGAAGATGACTGAGATGACGGGGAATTAGAAGTATCAACAGACGCCACCAGTTTTTTAATTTGAGTGAGGGCTTTTGACGATGCGATGGAATCGGAAAAGTGAATATTTTTGAAACGGGGTCCAAAAATATGGGTAGGGTCAAAGTGACAGTTTTCCCGCCCCTTAAATCTCGAGTGAAATCCTGACATTAGAGCCTGTTTTAGCTGCTTTCCCACAGGCGAAATATTGGAAGTATCGATACTTTTCAGCCAACACGCCTCGATATTTTCATTTAAAGGAAATAAAAATTCAGAAATAATATTCCTAGGTATGTGAGAAAAACGTTAGAATAAAACATTCAGCAGCCTATGGCAAAAAAAATTGAAACATCGATGTATCGATGTGCCGATGCATCGAAACCCCGACATCGATGTTCCAAAAACATCGACACAGAAAACATCGATGGAAAAACATCGATGTGTCCCGCGAAAACATCGATGTTTCAAAAACATCGATGTATGATTGCCATCCCTATCCGTGGGTGGGACCATTGAAGTGAATTACTTACCAAATACGGATAGAAATGCTTGCAACTATCGAAGTAAGATCTTGTGCGATAGTCACATTACATATACGGATTCTATAGTTCTATAAATAAGAATTTTAGGTGTTTTTCTATAATTTGTTGAGTCATGATGAAGTATAGTGTTGTATTAGCTTTATATTGTTTGTCATGCCCTATGAGAAATGGTCAAATTTTTTGAACTTCGTCGGCCGCTCGTTTTTATGGCATCGCGCTTCAGAATGTAAGCCGGAAGTCTTCCGCGATTAAACTAGTAAAATATTAATTTGAGATCGCCAAGCATGAAAATAATAACTAACCTCCCTTTACGAAACTGCCCCCCCCCCCCCACCATCCCACCCACGAATCCTGGATAATAAATGTTTTCCCGGCATTTAGATGTTGTAAGTTGTTTGTTTTTTCCGAGGACTGTTTGATGTTGGTCCGCCATAATTACGTTCATCCGCTTGTCCCGATTAGAAAGATGTTTATTTCTTGGCGATAGGTGATCAAACGCTCTGTACAGGGAACATGATATCATTACAATCCATCCACGTCGATCCACCATACAGTTCTACTCATGACTATTAATAGTTTTTTAAAATAAACCTAAACCTTTGGAACTGAGCAAGAAAAATTTGATTGGATCCCACCTTCATATTTGTTGACTTGCCTACTTTTCAAAGTACCTATTGATAATGCAAAAATCGAGTTATATATCCATTCGTCCGTTGTGTACATTAAACATCCGTTGTGTCCTCTTAAAATTTACTTGTCATTTTGGAAGTAATATCAATGGTGATCGGCTATGTTCCCGTACTTAGTTACTTGGGTAATTCCTATGGGCACCAAGTACATATAAACCGGTACTTGTATAAAAACACAATTGAACAAGCGCAGATTAAACTTACAGTTGGATTTTGATGAAACTTAGTACATACGAGTTACTTGAACATGCTTACAACTATTACGACTATTCTTTAGAGTAGCTATGAACGTCTGTAGGATATTTCTCATTGATACAGGGGTCTTCAATACGGAGAATAGCTAACTTTTTCCCTGCTGATAGGTCAAGAGTCCTAAAATTGCTATGAACTGTTCTATGTGGCAAACGTCTTGGAGGACAGCATTCAGCAGTAGTTATCCCTGGTTTTATGACTTATTGAAGAGCTCATTCTTAGTGAATTCTACACAGTTTTTGAACCTCTCAAATAATGAGGCTATCGGAAACAAAATCGCAAACACTATGTGGTTTTCAGTTCCTAGAATCACTGAAGGACAAGTTTAGAGTACCATCAGCACGGTACCTCAACGAATTGGTGTAAAACAGGTTCTACTTCAAGGCCAATTTTTCGGTGGATTTTTAGTGCCCTTCATATTTATGAGTAAAAACGTATGTGAAAACTCATATCAGAGTTTCACTTGTTCGCCCGTTTTCAAGGGAGGAAAGTGAAGAAACTGATTTTACGGTTGTAGTGAAGATCTAACCGATTTCACGGCGGCAGTAAAGATCTAACGACGCCAATATCATCATATCGAAAAAACTTGGACAAGAAAATCTGTAGGCTACAACTATAATAGGAGCCGTCGACGCGAGGAAGGCAAACCGCCTCCTTTTGAGATAGTGCTTGGAGGACAATTAGGCAGAATATGAGAAGTTCAGATATGACCTCATCGTTTTGGTTATTACCACATTCTATTTACTTCGGTCAGGAAAGGGAACGAGAACTACTTTCGATTAAATAAAATAATATACACACGAATTAACTTTCCACATTTGAAATTACGTGACTTTATTCAAGAACTGCATTATGGAACAAGGCGGTAGTGTATGGATATACGAATTTAGAATTCGAAGTAGTGTTAGTGTATTTTATCATTACCTAATAAATAATAAATAAATAATATAAATAATATTATTTGAATATTAAACTACTAAAAGAACGACAATTGTTTTGCCAGGAATTACTACAGGGACTGAGTGGATTTGAAATCCATTCCAATAATTAGTGTTGAAGTGAGGATTTTTTGACATTTTCATGCCTTTCATATGGCACATAATTCAAAAACTGTTATCGAAAATTGACTACGAAAATTGTCCCAAATGAGTTTCTGACGATTTCCGCGTACAACCGAGTCGTTGCTAGGGGAATAGAACTAGAATACATTCCTCTCACTCTGTTGGCGCCCCTCGAAAAGCTGAGATATGCGCATGACTATCAAGTGCGTATCAACGAAGTTTGTTTGTACACAACATTAAATAACTCACTGGATGTATCAACAACTCGCAATATGACTTGCGTTGATGGAGTATTTAAACGGAACGTTTCTAATATAAAGACACTGGCATACACTTGATACTTTTCACATCACCGCCCATTACTCAGTTTTACTGCAGAAGAAATTGAACCGATGGAAGAATAAAACAATTTTATTTTTGTAAAAATAAAAAATTATAAAATTTAAAAAAAAAATTTAATTGTTATTTAATAACAATTTTGATTTTATTTTTGTTTTCTGTGAAACGGCGACATTTTCCTGGGGGGGGGGGGGGGATGACATGAAAATGTCTCAATGTGTGCAAGCGTTTATTTATTTATTTTTATTTTTTGCTCCATACGTCCCAATTTGTTTGAAATCAGGGAAATCATGAATGCCGGTTATTTCCGTTTCATCCAATAATTCTTGTCGATAACTAGAATCAGCACGCGGATCTAGACGCAATGAAGGCTTGAGGGCAGTAGTCATGACCCTGTTCGGAAGGGGTGCCATTGGGAGTCAGTTGGCGTGCGGCCGCCCCCTTTTGGTTCCTGCGGAATCGTAACCCAGTTTCTCACTCTCATTCATGTCTCTTGCCATTTTTTCTCTAGTCCCCACGTCATCCAATTCTTCTCAAGTTTTTCCCTGTTATTTGTTCTCCGCAACATTTCCCAGTGCTTCAGGACATTTAAACAATAGTCGATAGATACTCGTATAAAGCAGGCTAAACATTCGTTAGCTATCTTCATACCTTTCCTATGCAACATGGCCTGATGAGCGATTTTAGAAGGTACGCTTCTACTTGTACTACCGTCAAAATACCAATTAGCGCTATTCGTTGAATAGTATCACATTTTTTGAACAATAAAAATCCAAATTGGAACCACTTTTTGTTCCCATAACCACCCTTCATTTTTTAAATTGTTTTTTATTTTATTTATTTATATATAGACTGCGGAGCGACCAAAATAATTGTAAGTACAGAGTATTCGAATATGAAATTGAGGTCTGAGGATTCGGTCAACCACATCGACGGATGCCCTAAGGCGGTAGCGTGAAAGATTCACAATTAGTACAACAACAATCTCATAGTAAGGCTTAGCCTTGATTTACATGTTGCTTGAAATTAGGTACGATCCATTGATCGTCCTACAACCAGAGATTAATATTAACAAAACAATTGAAAAAGAAAATATAAATAATCAATTTGGTAAAACAATCTAGAATTTCATGGTCTGTGATGGTGATTTTAGAATATGAGGGTAACAATATTAAATATTATTTAAAATTCACATTGTGGGTATTTTACCGGTTCGGATCTGGTGTAATTAATAAATCTTGAGGTCGTTTTTACTTTAGCCTCCTTTCGCGAATCATGGCGTTTGGGTGGTTCAGCATGGACGTGTTTAGACGTTTATATGAGTCTTTGATAACTTCGGAAACTATGGCGAGATTCACATCAGAGTGCAGTATACATGTACTGAGTTTCACACAAACCATGGAGCTCCGGTACTCAGTCGCAGTATTCTGTTGTGTACCTATTGTTTGCACTTTCTGTACATGGTTTTTGGCTGCTGAACCCCATATCCCGCGAGCGTACTGCCGTATTGGTCGAATTCGCATGGTGTAGAGCGTGTTGAATCGGCTGATGGGTTTTCAGTGCGTGTTGCATCGGCGGTGACAATTATATTGTCTAGCGTTAGGGTCCCAGATCAGCTGAGTGGCTTCTAAAGCTAATTTCTCTGCTATTCATACAATGCAGCGGTGATTTGGTATGTAGCCTCCTTAGGACTTAAACTTTGAGCAGCATATGCCCAGGATCAGCTGAGTGGCTCCTACAAATAATTTCTATGCTGATTGTGGCTAAAACAGTTCCAGTTTGTACAAGAAATGTTTATAAGCGAAGTAGGCTATGTATGTGTGTGGTGGGGTGGGGCTTTGGAAAACCTACTGCTGTAACAAAACAGTTTTGATAAGCTTTGTGACGTCAGTGTTCTTAGTGTCACTCGAGCTTCATTATAAGACAGGTGCCTCGAAAGTCGGACCAGCCGGTGTGAGAACTGAGTTGCGGTGATAACGGGGTCGGCTTTGGGAGAAAGCATGTGTGCCCGATGAGGAATCGGATGTGATGTAGGTGTTTCTGAAGTCTAACGCTGCGGTCCTGGGTGACTCGATTGAGGTAGCGGGAAACCCCTGACGAAGCGGGTGGGGCAAACCATCTTCTCATCTCGTGGATCGGTTGCTGCATTCAAGCGGTTCCTTCGTCCCGGCTTCATGAGCAATGGGTCGTCCCCCGTCGTCGGAACCCGGATCAAAGATTCCGAAGGCGTCCGGCAAATCGAAAGCTCTAAAAATTGTCGTCGACCTTACAGGCACCTGGTTTTAATTATTGTCATTTGATGTAATTTGAAGACGCGTAATACCGTCTCATATCATCGTTACAACCACGCCAAACGTACCAATCCGGTTTTTTGGTCATTTTTGTCTTAGTGCACCTCTAAATTCCATTAGGTGGGTACTACTGAGTTAGGCACACCATGCCAGAGTCGACATAATTAATTCTCTTCGGAGGTTTTGAAAAATAAGAAATTCGTTTCGCGTATCTGTAGATGAACAAAACTGAAAATAACTAAAGAAGCAGAATGGCGCTTTGGCGTGGTGGTAACGATATAATCTCTCAAGTAGGCATAATTAATCTCAAATTCAAATCCATTTACCCATTCCATCTGACCGCTCTGTTTTTTTAATTTGGATATCTGATTGAGCCGCAGATCATTCAAAAATCGGCCACGACAAGATTTTCTCAGTAGGTACTAAGGATTCTATGATGCAGAATCTGAGAAAATATCTGATATCTGTCGGATGAGTAACCTCAGAGGTTCTCAACGAAATGTTCACATGGGCTCCCAGAAGGAGAGATAGAATGAGAGAAATGATTTTATTGTCAAATAATGATAATGATATTAATAATGAATGAGCTTTAGCAATCTAATACATCAATATAGGTAACAAATGTGGAGGTATATTCTCGAACAGATTATTCCATCTTAACAATCGATGACATAATTTCATACGATTCGGGTGAAGGTATCTTGCAACTCACTCTTGTGTTTCTCTTGTGGATGGTGTAACTCCAGGCTTCTATGAACCGTCCGTTCAGCTAAAGGCTTTCAAGTCGAAGATTACTCGACATCACGGCGCAACATGAGGAGGTACTCATTGCTAGCAAACGCGTTCTTTGGGATGGATGATGTCATGCTGTATTCCCTATCGTTGTTCTTGATAATGAAGACTCTTGCGATACCTCCCAATGCCTTGGACCTCAATAGTTGGCTATGACTTACAATACTGCTGCAAGAATCACATTACCCGTTTCCCATACAATGATATTCAAGTAGGTATATTCGAAGGACTATTTCACATCGCCGTATACCTATTCTGTCCCAGTGAAAATGCTGGAGTTAGATAAGGCTTGAAAAATCACGGTATCTTTCACGTTTTTGCAACATTATGTGTACTTCAATGGGACCAAGTGATTCAGGAAAATGCATTGACTAGTTCTTAAAGGTCAAGACACATTTTTGAGCCTGCAATGTAAAATTTAAATTTCAATAGGGCCACGTTACTGACTGTAGTTGCACGTGACTGACTAATATAAGGTTTGGAGATTTATAAAAGAAGGACAGAATCAAAACTTGCATGTCTATTTTTGTTAAAATAGTAAAAAAGTAAATCTTTGTTTGTCTGAACTTACTGACAAAATGTAACTACGAAGCCATTTAGGTACCTACGATATTGAATTATTATTAGGTAGGTACCACAATAGTTGAGTGATCAGGCTTCTGACGTAAAACAAATCACAGCTTGATATTAAATTTACAATAGGTAGGTAAGCATAATATGACCTAAATATAATCTTACTTCAATATCAATACTAAATAGAGAACCAATATCAAAGAATGCATAAACAACGAAAAATGTTCTCAAATATTAACTAGAAATGAATAGTCAAAATAAAATGAAGACTGAAAAGCGAGGGAACAGCTCAACCTGTCAGAGATAAAAAATAACGGTGTTCAAGGAACTCTTATGTATTTATAGTCTTCAATTTTCATGAGGCGGCTAGACTGAGACTACTTTCGGAAGTCAAGTACGGTTTTTACTTTAGGCAGGACTATGAATTCCGCCCTACGAGGGCCAGGATTCACCCGTTTCATGAAAATTGCCCTTTTCCTGAGAATCACCCTTATAATGGTGACACCAATACAGAAACGTCAACCTACGAAATCATGGTGGGGGAACCAAGACTCTGCAAATGCATATTTCCAAATGCTAATTGGGTAGGTTTACTATTAGTTAGTCTCCAAATTTTCCGGTGTATACCCTTCATAACACTCTTGGAAGACTTCCTCGAATTCGGTACCGGTAATAGAATACCAGCGGTGTCTCGCCATCATCCATCTCTGGGCAGCAGCCCGGCTCTGTGGATGCAGCTTTCACTGTTCTGATAATTCCGCGGCCCTAGGGGTCTTAACCTCCTTGAGTGGTTGACCTTGTGTAAACCGCCGTGCGCAACTCCATGTAACCCCCTCCCGAAATGACGCAATGTCCCGGAATGGAAAGGGCAACTTATGAGTTCCCTTTCCCTCCTGACAACCTGCTAGGTGTTGTATGTTTGTATTTTGTTCTTATCCGCCTTCAGTGCCATCAAAATGATTATTGTGCTAAGATCAACTCACTAGTGAAAATAGGTATAGAATCTATTCCTAGAGTCTATACCTATTACCCCGACAGAAACGACAAGTACTGCCACCTGTCATGAAAACCGTAATACTACACTTTTTCTAAAATACCGTTAAAGCGCAAAAATCACCCCGCATACCGAACTGTACGTACTCTATGGAGCCGAAGTCATCCAACAGTCATAAGAACCTTCACAACAAAATAACACAAACCAGCTAATAACTCGCCTAGTGAACAATCCACCGGAACCAAGCCCCAGAAGACAACTCAAGAGACGGAGACCCCAAGTCTTCTTATCACCACCCAGCGTCACATGAAACCGTAGAAAAACCCTTCTTCAAGACGCGAGAGGCCAGTTAATGAACTGTAACCACTCATCATGTTTTGTCAATTAGACGACTCCAACTTACAGCTTTACCTTGTTTTAATTGAAAGGTTTGTCTAAGGAGCAGTCCTGAATAGTGTTGGTTACATACAGCCAGCAGCCGACTCTTGAATTCCATTAATCAGGTGGAATCCGACTCCACCCCATCTGAACACAAACAGCCCTTTACTCAAAGCCCAATAATAATAATTATTGTTTATTCATTGACGCGAGACGTTTAAGGCTGAGTGACAGTCGAATATATGTTTTATGTAATGACTATTGCCTACTGACTTGTATTTGATCAAGATGACGTAAAATCATTTTATTGATTGAGTGGAATTGTAAATTTACCGTTCAATCGCTTAGGGAGTAGGTACAGAAAGTTTATTGTATTCCTTCCTTGCATACATTTCCACCGAGTAGATTAAAGCGATTTTCATATCGATTAAAATGGCCCTTGTAAATATTTACTAGACTGCACGGCAACGCAAAGTACTCGTCCAGTTGTCACCAGTCGCGGCTCGAAGAAGAACAATTTGCTTTCACTTGACGACGTCTTCAAAAGCTTTCTTTTCTTTTTTATGAATTTTCGTGGTAAGAAGCGTTTCGACGATAGAACCCAGCTCTGGCCTTGATGAAAATCGCACAACTTACTCAGCTAAATGAGCCACGAAGTCAAACCGACAGGATAGAGAAGTCGGCATTTTAGGAGTGTTGGAAAACTTCGTCATAACCTTTTCAGTGAATAGGCACGAATAACGGTTCAAATTTCTGCGCTACCAATAGTAACTATTCTAGCCTGCGCTTAGGCTTGGTCACTATGATTGCATGTTTCGTGATGAAAATTGGATGTATAATGTGTCTAATTTAAAATAGTAGGTACAGTAGAGTACGCAAAATATATGAAATTCCAATGCACTAATCGTTTTTTCTTATTCTCGTTACAGAATGAACGAAAGAGGAATTTCAAGTAAAAACTGAGTCTCCAGCTCAACCATCAGGTACGTCGATCCTAAAATCTCTGTAATTTATTTCGCAAATTTATTCTAAAATACATTCATAATATTTCATTCATAGATTTGTACATTTTACATTTACATATTCGCGATAAATCCTCGTATGGAAGTGCAATCATTGACAATGTCGACTATTACCCAATTATAGGTACATGTATGTCTTCTACTTTATGCTAAGGTTGGCTTGAATAATTGTTTTGGTATTCAGATTGTTCACACAATTTTACTGGTTATAATGGAATTCACGTTATAACCGAATTATTCGCACGGCACTCGTAGAATTCGTAATTCTATCAAAGTGATTTTTGTACTTTGGTGAGAATATCTCCGATTGAATCGGCATATTGCGGTCAGAAGAATATCATTATCTATCCACAGTAAGGCTCCTTTCATGATAAGTGTTCACGATGTTCTATTCGAAGAAAGCTATCTTTCATGTCGCTTGTCTCAGCCTTCTTTATTCATCCCAGTTTGTCCTTGTCATAACTTGTTGTAGATAGACGCATCTGTAACTTATTTCCTAGGCGTTTTCTTCGTTATTGCTGCATAGCGTTTGGTTATCAGTTTGTTATTAAAAGTGAATTGAGTTGTTTCCTTATTTTTCATCATCTATGTATTGGCCAAAGAACATGTAATGGACTTTCTAAAAGGTGACATGAAAATGCATGTCGCTGAGTGATCCTACTCTGATAGCGGCCCATCGAGTCAGTCTTCATCTAGCTGTTAATGCCGCCACCCGTCAACCCGCTTGCTTAATCAAAGTTGTTAATTTCAAGTTCAATTCATTCGAGTAGAATCGGTAGAACCCCCGAGTTGAATTTGTGTCGAGTCCTTAGATTCATCAAAGTCGTGAAAACCGCAAAACCCTCCTTATCCTACAAAAATTCCCATTTTCTCCCTTCACCGCCTCACCATCTGCAGCCTTCGACACTTCGCCGCCTTCGTTCCCCGGCCGGGGGTAAGTACATCTGGCCTCGAGACTTCGGTGAGTTTTTCATCCCCTTTCAACCTAATCTACAACCTTTTCACACTTTTCTACCATCAGTTCCTTCACCCAAAAAGTACGATTGTTAAATACTACCCCGGTGGATCCGAGCGATTAATAACCAGCGACCTTAGTACTATTTCGTATGAGAATAATTCACAAGTAAACCCGCTGTCGAACCGCAATTCTCATATCATCAAAACCAATTAAAATACAGTCCACTACGAAGTTAATTTACACATAAATATCATACAATTTCTTGGTCTCGTTTCGAGCCGGATCCGCCATTTGTAACAGTATCTCATTTGTACATACGTCACACCTTTATTTCGATTTCATTGGTTGTTAGGTTTTGGTGTTTGCTCATCTTAGTTCTGGTTGGCTGCCTTCTTGTATCCTCACTCGCAAAGCATCATGGATAGCGACGACTCACAAAAAATATCGCCGGCCGTTGCTGTGCAATTCGATTTCCTTCGAATGAAACGGGAGCAACTGTTTGCCGAAGTTCAAACAATATACGATATTTCAACAAAAGTAGCACCGGGAACTGTCTCTTCCTTTATTACTCGTTGTAATGAATTATCGCGATTGAGGGATAAATTTGAAGTCATCCAGGATAAAATCATGCAGCTGAACTTGGAAGTGGATAAATCATTGTGGATGGAGGTTGATCAAGTCACTACTTCGTTCAACGATTTATACTATAAAATCAAAGTCATTGAACGGGAGGTTTTAGGTCATATGCATCCCGTGGCACCTCCAAAAACGGAAATGAGTCTCCCGAAAATTGAAGTTCCTGTGTGGGATGGTGATTTGGAAACGTTTCACAATTTTTGGAGTATGTTCAATACTATTGTTCACGAGGGAAGGTACTCCGATGTAATTAAGATGGCATACCTCAAGCGCTCCCTACGTGGTTCACCGCTGAAATTGATTCAGAATCTTTCTAATACTAGTTACTCCGTCGCGTATAATCTGATCAGCCAACGGTATGGGAATTTGCGCAATCTAGCCTCATTTTATGTTGATAAAATGTTGAATTTTTCTCCACTCTCCGGCACTTCGTTAAAGGAGCTTCAATCATTTCTCGATGTTTTCAGCACTACTTCTACCGCCTATAATAATCTTGACCTAAATGACCATAAAGATTTTGTTTTGTTTCAATGTGCATTCAGGGCCCTACCATCGCAAATGCGGACGTTATTTGAACGTTCCCTTCCACCAGGCGATGAGGTTCCCATGTTCCAGGATTTAGTTGATTTTATTGAACAGCAGTGTAAGATAGAAGAGTTGAGTCGGCGTTCGAATTCCTTAAAACCCCTTGTTACGTCTTATAAAGCGCCTTCAAAACAGAGTCGGAACCCGCAAAGCTTGTTGGTGACTCCGGAAGTAAATGAAAGGGTTTCTGATTCTCCCTCATGTACTCCCACTACTCTTCCCTTCAATACTTCCCCACCTCAATGCTCATTCTGCGGTCTCTCTCACACCTTGTATGGCTGTGAGCGATTTAATAAAATATCTGTACATGATAAGTACGAGTGGTTGCGAAAACATAACAGATGTTTCCGTTGTTTGGGATCGCACAATCGGCTTCGTTGTGCTTCTAAAGGGAAATGCACACATTGTAAGAGCGCTTCTCATCACACCTCGTTGCATCGTAGTGAACAAAATAATAAGTCAAGGTCATATACTGGTTCGTCTGATAAGTTACGTGATGCAGACAGTTCGCATTCCTCAAATGTAAACAGCGGAATCGAATGTTCTAATGCCCAAGCACCTGGGTCACAAACGTTGTTGATGGGTTCATCTGTTACTCGTACAATCAATAATATTGTTTTATTGGGAACCGCTCAGGCACTAATTCGCAACAATTTTGGTAAATTTGAACCAGTTCGAATGGTAATAGATGGCGGAAGTCAAATATGTTTGATTACAGCGGAATGTGTTCAAAGGCTTTCTCTTCCTGTGTTTCGTAAAGAAACAAATATCGACGGTGCACTCTCCTCTAATTTGGGTACTTCTAAAGGAGTAGTGTCGTGTACACTCACTCCACATGGTAATAGCACGTCTATTTCTCTCTCAACAGAAGCTGTTGTTGTTCGTCGAGTGTGCTCTGACCTACCCACAGTTCCTTTGTCTCCTGAAGTGTACAACCGCTTTTCTCATCTAAATCTCGCTGATAGATCGTTTTGTGACCCCGGTCGAGTTGACTTTTTACTTGGGGCCTCTTTGTTTACACAAATATTCAACGGCGATAGATCTTCTATCATTCAAGGTAAACCCGCAGCCTTTGATACCATCTTTGGTTGGGTGATTATGGGCGATGTCCACGACCCTCCACCCCCCGTAGAACCTCCTCACGTCTCCTTACTAACGTGTGAATCCAATCTGGATCAAACATTGCAATGTTTTTGGAGATCAGAAGAAGTCCACTCTCCGTCTCACACTCTGGACGACCCGTTACACCGCTACGCTGAGGATCATTTTGTTTCTACGCACTCGAGGCGCCCTGACGGTTCATACCAAGTCCGCTTGCCCTTTAATCCTGATGGGGAACATAATCTGTTTGATTCAGATGTGGTTGCTAAACGCCGTTGGGTCAACTTAGAAAAACGACTTGAGAAAAATAGTAAACTCAACTTATTGTATCGATCGTTCATGCACGATTATAGAGAATTGGGTCATATGATTCCAGCTACTTCTCCTGGAAGTTATTATATACCGCATTTTGGAATTTTAAAGGATTCTCCGACTTCTCCTCTCCGCGTAGTTTTCGACGCATCGTGTTGTGAATCTTCGGGTAAAAGCCTGAACGATTATCTTCTTGCAGGCCCCCCTTTGCAAAAGGATATAGGTGAACTCGTAACGATGTTTCGGCTCAATCCTGTAGCACTCATCACAGACATCAAAATGATGTATCGTAAAATCTGGATTCATCCTCAAGATACGCCATACCAGCATATATGGTATCGGGAGAGTAGAGAATCTGATATTATCGATTTTGAACTTCTAACGTTGACTTATGGGCTCAAGTCCGCTCCGTTCTTAGCGCAACGTACCTTAAAGCAACTTGTGCTCGATGAAGGAGACCGTTTCCCTTTAGCTTCAAAGGCCATATTAGAAAATTGTTATATGGATGATTTATGCGTCTCGGTGTCTACCGAGAACGAAGCTAAGCAACTCAAAAACGAATTAATAACACTGATGGGTCTGGGTGGTTTCCAACTTCGCAAATGGGCAACCAACTCTTCCCTTCTTCTCAGGGAAATTCCTAAGGAACATCAGCTCCCTTCGCTCTCACTTGAGTCTCGAGAAACCTCCTCTCTTCATGTTTTGGGACTCCGATGGGAACCCAACAAGGATGTATTCACCTACAATGTCAAAACGCTCGGTGATGCGCTCACAAAACGTGAAGTTCTTTCGAGGATAGCCTCTCTGTATGATCCACTAGGGTGGCTCGGACCAGTAATATTCAGAGCTAAGCTGTTTCTTAGAGAAATTTGGGAACGATCATTGGACTGGGATACACGCCTCCCCCCGGATTTGAGTGCACGATGGAAGGAGTTTAGTTCGGAGTTCTCTGAACTAAATAAACTGAAAATCCCGCGACTCATCACTAGACCAGATATGCCGAATTTTCAGATTATCGGGTTCTGTGATGCATCCATGCTTGGTTATGCTGCTGCTCTGTACCTCCGCTGTTTTTCGAATGATGAATCCTCCGTTGATGTCAACTTGTTATCTTCTAAAACCCGTGTTGCTCCGCTGAAGGTGGTCACAGTTCCTCGCTTAGAGCTGAATGGTGCCCTCTTGCTGTCACAATCGCTCAAAGCCATTCATCCTTGGGTGCGCCATTTATCTATAACAAGTATTATGTTGTTTACGGACTCTACTGTGGTTCTTGGTTGGCTCAATACGCCTCCGCATCGCCTCCAGACTTACGTCGCCAACCGAGTCGTCAACATCTTGGATTGTTCGGAAATCGCTCAGTGGCATCATGTTCCAACCGCTCTCAACGTCGCCGATATGGCTTCTCGCGGGCTCCTTCCTACCGAAATTCTCGACACTTCCTCATGGTGGGCGGGGCCCAAGTTCCTCTATACTCCGGTCTCCACTTGGAGTCTGGATCGGATACCACTCAGCACCGAACTCCCAGAACTAAAAAATAGAATTGTTGCGATGCAGGTTGTAGATACAACCCCTCCGTTTTTTGTTTCATTCATCAAGCGCTTCTCTTCGTTGGCCAAGGTTAAGCGAGTTGTAGCATGGATGTTGCGATTCATAAAAAATGCTAGGCACCGGGACAGGCGTAGGTATGGACCTCTGCAGCCTTCGGAGCTACAAGATGGACTTCTGCTGTGTATAAGTGTTACACAACGTCATCATCTCTCGTCTATACGCGTAGCTATGGAGAAGGGGAACCAACTGCCGCCACGTATACGTCGCTTGACTCCCTTTGTTCAAAACGGGATTATTAGAGTAGGAGGACGTTTAAAGCACTCCTTGTTACCCGAATCGGCGAAACACCCTTATCTCCTCCCCAAAGATGCGCATCTTTCTCTCCTAATCTGCGACGCGTATCACCAACGTCTGATGCATGCCGGTCCTCAAGCAACACAAGCTTTGATTTGTCAGGAGTTTTGGATTCTGTCCTTGAGGAACTTGTTACGCCAACGTATACACAAGTGCATGATTTGTTATCGCCACAAAGTCAAAGAGTCCCACCCGCTGATGGCTGATCTGCCTTCGTCGCGCATCACTCCCTGTTCACCGTTTGCACGCTCTGCAGTAGATTTCGCTGGACCTCTCCTAATCAAGCAGAGTACTCGACGTAATGCTCCTGTTGTCAAATCCTATATATGTCTCTTCGTATGTATGGTGACAAAAGCCATACATCTTGAATTAGCAGGAGATCTCTCTACCGAATGTTTCATTGGGGCTCTGAACCGATTCGTTTCACGAAGAGGTTTATGTCATGAAGTCTTCTGCGACAACGGTACTAATTTTCATGGAGCTGCGAATGAACTGAGTCAGATTTTCCAGGCATTGAGTGGTTCTTCCCATTCGATTGTTGACTGTCTTGCTGAGCAAAACGTCACGTTTCATTTCAACCCCCCGGACTCTCCGTGGATGGGTGGTCTTGCCGAGGCTGCTGTAAAGGCTGTTAAGCGTCATATTCGTCATGTTTCCACAAGCTCATTGACGTACGAGGAGATGGCGACTGTTCTCGCCAAAGTCGAGGCCATTGTTAACAGTAGACCTCTCTGCCCTGTTGGGGACTCTCCAGATACGCTCTTCCTCTCTCCAGCGCATTTTCTCGTCGGTCGTCCGCTAGTCTCGCCGTTGGAATACGACTTCACTTCTGAGCCCGTGTCTCACTTGTCCAGATGGCAACGGGTCCAGCATGTCTCTCAACTGTTCTGGAAGCGATGGAGCACAAACTACCTGCACACTTTGATCGAACGACAGAAGTGGACCAAAGCCAAGCCTCCTCTGAAAAAAGGAGACGTTGTGATTGTGCTGCGAGGACAATCCAAGCCCTTGGATTGGCCCTTGGGAAGAATTGAAACACTCCACATAGGAGCTGATAACATTGCTCGTTCAGCCACAGTACGCACAGCCAAAGGTACCTTGACGAGACCTATCGCTAAGCTCGCTCCCTTACCTAACATTCCCGATGATTAGGGTAATGATTAAGATGAGCCAACACCTGTTTTTTTTTTTTTTTTTTTTTTTTCGTGTTATATTCTTCTGATATTTATTATTGCATTCTATTAACAATTAATATTTGTGACTTGTTGTATGTTTTCTTGAGATTTAGTTTGTTTGTAAAAAAAAAATATATATATATATATATATAGGTATTTGTATTGTTTGAGTTGTTGCAAAAAATGTCAAAATTTCAAAAAAAAATTCTCAATTTTGGGTGGGCGGTGTATTGGCCAAAGAACATGTAATGGACTTTCTAAAAGGTGACATGAAAATGCATGTCGCTGAGTGATCCTACTCTGATAGCGGCCCATCGAGTCAGTCTTCATCTAGCTGTTAATGCCGCCACCCGTCAACCCGCTTGCTTAATCAAAGTTGTTAATTTCAAGTTCAATTCATTCGAGTAGAATCGGTAGAACCCCCGAGTTGAATTTGTGTCGAGTCCTTAGATTCATCAAAGTCGTGAAAACCGCAAAACCCTCCTTATCCTACAAAAATTCCCATTTTCTCCCTTCACCGCCTCACCATCTGCAGCCTTCGACACTTCGCCGCCTTCGTTCCCCGGCCGGGGGTAAGTACATCTGGCCTCGAGACTTCGGTGAGTTTTTCATCCCCTTTCAACCTAATCTACAACCTTTTCACACTTTTCTACCATCAGTTCCTTCACCCAAAAAGTACGATTGTTAAATACTACCCCGGTGGATCCGAGCGATTAATAACCAGCGACCTTAGTACTATTTCGTATGAGAATAATTCACAAGTAAACCCGCTGTCGAACCGCAATTCTCATATCATCAAAACCAATTAAAATACAGTCCACTACGAAGTTAATTTACACATAAATATCATACAATCTAGTTTAAGCTGTATAATGGCTAGGCATGATAGTAGGGGGTAGTCGTCTTGACTGCACAACCACTTATGTAGGTACATGTTATCGTGAAGGATCTTGTATGAGTTAACGACCAATTTAGAAAGGAAGTTGGTATAGAAGGTACATGTTTCTTGCTTCCTTCTGTTCATTTTTGAACATTTCCTATTTCGTCAGTAACATTAACTCCTACCATTTGCTAGTGATTGATAACATATTGCATGGGAATAGTCGTGCTAAGGTATCAAGGCCAGAGGAAGTGTAAACCACGCAACACCAAATAGTCTACTGCTCCTCCTCAGATGGCGACGGCGCTGACCTAAGATCTGACCTTATTCCCCTTTTTTAGATGCGAAAAAATAGCTTCATAATTCAGTTCCGTTAACCACAAGGTCCTTTTGAAGCTCGCGCACCTCGGCTGTTCCCTGCACGTGTGGTAGGTAAACCTAAATACTTACTTGGTGTTCCAGTTTCGAACTGCCGCGAGACCTCATGGTTCTTTGACGTATGAAATAGGGCACTGTTTAGACTCGGTCTCTCACTTGGAATTTATTCATTTCCAACCGGTGTACCTTACTGTTCGGCCATTTCCAAGGCTATATATATCGCTGCTCCGGAAAAAAACTGTTACAACTCAAAATGTGACATTTCTCAGGGTTTTTGAAATTTCAACTAAGTTCGAAAGTTAAAATAACCTTTAACTACGTGTATTTCATATTTAATTTTTTTTAAATCTCCCCTAGAACTATCTTTTATGAGTGGATTATCACTGAATCCGTGTGTAATTAGAGATACCCATCCAAATAATCGTTTTTTAACATTTTTCGACTTGGGACACTCTTCTCTGATTCATCTAACCATTTTTGGAAAATTCCTTGTTAGGTCCTTTGAAATAGTGGATAGAAAGTTCTATCTCTAAAGTGAACGGTCTTGCATAATGGCAATTCATGAATAATGCAACAATAATTATTATTGTTTCCATACCTTTACAGGAAGACCACCACATTTTGAGTTGTGACGTTTTTGCTCTGAGGCAGCTTCCACGCTCGAATCAGTCAGCAGCGTACTTTGGAGTTAGAACATTTAGAACAGAACTGTCTTAAACTGAGATGTGCCCATCTTGCTCCCTCTTACCTTACCCTTGCTTGACTTAGGAAAAAAATCGATTGTGCTTACAAGCGTTTGAGGCTGTATTCTCCCGTAAAACTTGGAGGAATTCAGAGTTAATTATGTTGAAAACTGAAAAATATAATTTTTAAAGTTGTCATTCTTCTTACGGATATGGAGGCGATATAGAAGTGAACTGCATGATGATGTAACTACCAACCGAACAGTTTGAAGTATGTTATGTTATGAAATTCAAAAATCAATTCATCAATAAAAATAAGAAATGTAATTTTTAGGCATCAACACTGAAGCAGTTGTGATACTATCATGTTTGCGACAATGAACACGTATAATTGAGAACGTTTATAGAACCTAACTATTTGGTCAATTATCTTGAACAAAAATTCTACTAGAAAATAAATACATACATACATAACGTAATAAATAGAAATTCTCATATTGCCATCCAACCGAAAGCATCGTTCACGTTGGTAGGTCGGGACCCATAATTTCCACAACGTCCCCTTGAAAAGGTCGAACCTGGCTTAGTGCTCAAGTGACCTCCTTGATCTGTCTAGGGATAACGTGGAGTAACAACCGTCTCCGAATCGAGCAATTGGAGCGAGCGAGTTTGCGTAATAACCATTGTACAAGATTAAATAATAGTCGTGAACTTGCATTTCCAGTAAACTTGCTTTTTCAGTTATGTCTTTCTTATTAGACTACTATTGTTAAGTTCTATAACGTCGGCTAACGTTTAATTATTAGATCCTATTGTTTAGGGATCGCATGCCTTCATGTATTTTCCTCAATATCTTATCCAAATATCAATACTTAAGTTTCGATATTAGTTATATTAGTTCGATATTAGTGAATGAATTTTTATTTTTCGTGACATTGGAAACAAAAATACCTATGAATTTAAGTTTTCTGACTCCAAAAAAGTACCCATTTGTGAGAAATATAGAAAAATGCACATATTATAATCGCTTAAGAAGTACAAATATTATATAATATATAATATTATCGTCGCTTTTCTGGGGAGACAAAAAACTGTTTTATTACCAAACTACCACTATATCATACTAAAATTCTTACTTCACGCTTACTGTAGGCCCCCAAAAGTTTCCTACCACGGTTTAAAAGGAATTAATCCGATCTAAAAATCGTGAGGGTAATTTGATTTCAGTAACTGTTCAAGAAGGTCAAGAGTTTTTTCTTCATCTAAAATTTACTTGTTCAAATTATACATTTTCAGAGTTTCATTACCAGTGCAGGTACCAACTTGAAACATTCTTGTAGGAAATACTGCAAAAATGTTACATTGGACCAAAACCATCTCATTAATGAACAAGAAATATAAGAAGTTATTAAGAACATAGTTTTGGAAGATCGAATATAGATTTGGAATTTAAGGGTTTTAAGGCAGCCGAAATTCTAGGTAAACAACTAAATTTGGTCTACGGTGACAGGGACCTGGAAAATGAATAAATCCACTAGGTATTTGAAAAAAAGACCATTTGTTTTAATTCATGAGGTAGGTAAAATTTACATTTATTTATAATATATTATTTAATAATATCCCCCCAAAAAACACTCCGTGTAAAAATCACCCCGCCTCGCAAATATCATTCTTCAGAGGCCGGAAAAAGTTATGATATCCACTTTCCCCGCCCGCCCTTTTCCTCATTAAGGAGCTAAGTATAATGAAAAGCTTAACCACTTCACAAGCACCGTACCCCTTTCGAAATCTCCCCTTGGCGCTATTGCGAGACGTTTTTATTACTTCCACAAGCAACTAATACTTGTATAAAACGTTAACCACCATCAAGTATTAGTTGCTTGTGGAAGTAATAAAAACGTCTCGCAATAGCGCGAAGGGGAGATTTCGAAAGGGGTACGGTGCTTGTGAAGTGGTTAAGCTTTTCATTATACTTAGCTCCTTAATGAGGAAAAGGGCGGGCGGGGAAAGTGGATATCATAACTTTTTCCGGCCTCTGAAGAATGATATTTACACGGAGTGTTTTTTGGGGGGATATCACATCTTTTTGTTGTTAAAGTGGGTCATTTTATAAAGAAGGTCTATGCAAAATTTCAAGTCGATTGGTCCTTTTACCCAGGCTGTAGACTCGTCAAAGTGGACAGAATTTTCCGAAGGTTTCTGTTTTTTTTGTTTCTAAAACTTTTTTGGGTTGAGATAATGGGTTAAATCTTATATAAGGCTCTGTCTCAAGGTTAAATGAAGCTCTGTGCAAAATTTCAAGTCAATCGGTCAACGTGGAGAGGCTCCAGCCTTGCCTGTCTGAACAAGGAGAAGAAGGAGAAGAAGAAGGAGAAGAACAATCTAAGGCCGAAAAACCGGGTTTTTGAAGTTGTGTAGCTCGGCTCCCTTTAGACCTATCGATTTGAAACTTTCAGGGCTTTCTAATATACACTCAAAGAAGACCCATACTAATTTTAAAGTTGATCGGTCAAATAGGAGCCGAGATATGGATACCTCGAAAACGCGTTTCGTGACGTCCGGTAAACATACACTCGGCATCGTTCGTTTTCTCAACTTCTTTGCTTGGCGGAGCGGAACGCTACCGCGTTCCTAGATCAATCTATTGGTGTACCAGGGGAACAGCATAGTGTAAGAGGACTAGGTAAACCGGTAACACACATTACAATAGGTCATCAACCGCCCAGATTTCTAAATTAATGCGTATTAAATCCTGGTAAACTTGATAAACTTGATAAAGAGAAACTTGATAACAAAAAAAGGAATGTGTACAGGTGGGTTAGGTTGTGTTGGCCAGCTGATCAAAAACAGTCGTAATTAGGCGGTGTTGACATTTTCGCGCTTTAAGTGGCCGTTTTTTGAAATTCTGATGACGCCACGCTCACTGGCGTGATATTTACAATAAGAAAGTGTCCTCAATTCATTTTTTCCAAATTGTGGGTTAGGCTGTGTTGCTTCTTAACCGACTATACACGAGTACAAGAGTTATACGAGTGAGTACAATATGTATCAACAAATCCCCTTGCAACTGACAGCGTTTCCTTCATTCGCCCCTCGATCCTCCCCTCGTCACATGATAATTGGAACATTACTAAAGCTGTATATTGATACAGAATCTTTGTGTCGTTTCGATTGTTCCTGATTTCTACTAAACGACGAAGTTGTCTCCTGTACATAATAATCACGCTCAGATATTTCAGTCACGCTCTAGTTTTGTACAAATAATTTAGGAACCAAATTCAATCAATTTCAAAAATAATGATTTGGGAAATCATCGTGAATATTTTTCTCGGGTATATACGTATATATCCTGGCATTTTCGCCGTTGGAGGTTATTTTGAGTTTATTTGCAACCCTTTGTATGTTCATAAGAAACAATAGAAATCCTCATTGTAAGATAAGAAGTGAGTTCTAACCGTTTCATTATCTGGTGTCACAATTTACTGCCTCGATAACCAGAGCAATCGACATTTTTATACGTCCCATCTACCTCTCTCTCTCTGGGAACTTCGTTCAAATTGATTTTGGTGAGGCATCTTGTGCACTCAAGTCTGCTCCCTAAAAAATTCGTGCTTCCAACAATTCCAGTTAATATTGACGTGTAAGTACATACATAATTATACCACAATTATTGAGCTATCCCTGCGCATTCTTGATCTTTATTTTTCATGTTACTTTTCTGTTTACTTTCTCCAATCTTCACAAGCTAGCAATAGTAATTTATAAGTCGTTATATTTCAATCGGCCCGGAATTCAGCTTAGGAAAATCAACAAGCTCATCACTGAGCTAGTTACCTACACCCCCCACCTTACAAGTAGAGGACCAACAAACAATATTTAACAACTTCCAACTATTCTGTATACTGTGGGACTCACAAGGATATCTTATCATTTTCACGCACAAACTCCATTGTCTGAACAACCCAGCGGGTCTAAAAAATCATTATCAATTCGAAGGATTCAACGAAATACACATCCTTCCCGGTGCACATTTACTTTCCTGCCATGTTCTTTGAGTGTTTGGATTCCTGCACGTCTTCCTGAAGACCGCGTCTCCCATGCCTAAGCCTGAATACAGAAAACCTATCGCGGCCTCACACTACTATATGGCCAAGTGTTTATTACGCAGACAGAATCGACACAGCGCCTCGACACACTTAGTACGACCCATGGCTCCGCTCTACCCGTTCCGCTATGGCTTCGTACGCGCTTCTTGAATCTTGAACATAACTGGCTTACCTAAGCAGAACAATGGAATTCTCTTTTCCTTCTTGGAGATCGATAAAAATATTAAACTCTCTCGATTTCTAATATATGCAGCTGTGCTTGTTAGCTTTGTAGGTACCGTTTGTCCAAATCAAAACGGCTCTTTATATTTTATTTTTTTACATTCACTTCTACTGCAAAGCATCCTGGTTTATCATTTTCCATTCATCCATAGAAAACCACTTAGAGATCTCAGGAGACCCATGCGACGGTTGGAACGAAAACGATCAACGGACTTTCTACACCAATTAAGTGGTAACGAAAAAAAAGTAATCAAGCGGACCATCACTGGATGACCCCTCAGACATAACCCGAGTTATTATAATACGAGTACATGTGTATAATCTATATTCTTTCGTATAGTTATGGGACTCACAAGGAGGGTTATTTGAAGTGCACTGCCCAAGCTTGTGAATCATCCTGTTGGCATAGAAGTTCGATTTTACCGATAAGGACAATTCGGTCGTGGTCATTCCTAAGATTATTATATCTGGACATCACAGTCAACTTTGTGCAATTCGGACTCCTCTATGAACTTGTTCGTACTCGATTTATTGTTCACACCAAGTACATTTCCCTTCTCTTCAATTACCCACGGGACTTTGCATATTGCCATTTATCCAAAACTATAATATATTATTGTCTAAACAAGTGGGCCAAAATGTTGAGAGAAAAACGTCTGCCAAGGGTTTGGGCAATATAGCTACCTGATATTTAATCATATCATTAAATGTCAGGTACTTTAAAAAGGTGCCAATTGAGGTATCTAATAATAATAATATATTGGGGAATAATAATATATTTAAACCAGTTGAATAAAATTGGAGATAATGAGCGTTACAAAGGTTTCAATTTATTGCGCATAATTTTATTCCGATTCCATTGATATTCACCATTCTCCCTATTTATGCCCAACTCAGTATATTAATGTTAATAAACGGTATGCAAGTCTGAAGAATATTCTCGTGGAATATGTTTTTGGTTAACAGAAGGTAATTCGACATCACTAATAATCTCTGAAGTTATGAGCTCCACCACCCATTGCAACCTCTCCCTTGTTTGTGTTTATTTGGCAGGCCTTGGTGTGTCGAACGTGCCATCATTATTCAAGAGCCGTTTCGTGAAAATACCGTCGGATTCGTTGTTTTTTCCTGGTAACTAGACCCGAGGACATCCAATGTGTAATTCCTAAAACATCTTCGAAGCGGGCTAAACAGGTTGTCAGTACAGCCTCCTCATTCTCTCGCCTCACAAGTGTTTACAAGAGACAGCACAACAGGAGTACCGACGTCGCCACTTTGCAACGCGTTGGGGCCTCTCAGTGGCATATCGCTTTTATTTTTCGATCAGCAGGAAGAATGAGAGAGAGCACTGGAAACAGTCATTATCCGATCCAGTCAATAAGCAAGAGACAATGGTTTGCAGCAACGCTGGTTTTGAAATAGTCCAATTCGTGCGAATCCGGACCTAATTGGTCAACGGATGTCTCCATATGGTTGACTTCATTTCAACCCCAAACTTCCTCAAAATAGAGGACGGGGGAATAGATTTAGCTTTACCATTCTATTGAGAGTACAGAATGGATTTCACTTGAAGAGGGACATCAGTTACTCCATAATAGTACGTTATCTGATTTAAAGTGCATGGTGTATACCTACTCAATTTATTTAAAGGCTGCTTATATTACACTGTTATCATAACGTCGTTTTTTCTTTTTGTTTATATTTCGATGGTTTATATGATGGGTAAAATAAAACTCACTGTTACCAAAAAGTGCAAAATTTTAATGAGGATTTCTTGCCAGGCCTGTTTACATCAGTCGTAATCGGCAAATGATAGGTGCAGGAACATCGCAGTTATACAAAAAAATACGTAGCGGGTATTCGCATTCCACATTTCCGCTTTAGGTAGATGACGCGGCTCTTAAGGTAAAACTTTCTCCTTTGCAAAAGCTATAATTTTATCACCTACTCCGGAAATCATTTGATTGCGTGCAGTGAATGTTAGACAACGTTGTAAATTGGTCGAGTAATGAGCATCAGAGTATCAGAGTTTCGGACCTCAGAAGCGCATTAATTTGCATGAGTGATGAGCAGCTATAAGTTGTGTCTATTTATCATCCTTGGCCTACTGAATTATACTACGGTCTGTGAACGACGTCCGTATACGGCATAGCCGTTTTATTATAGTTTAGTAGACTAGGATCTGTCTGGTCATATCTTCAACACCTTTTTACACATCTGTGTATTGGTAGTTCAACATTGAAACTAGCAATGAATTTTCAATGCGATTTACTTTAGAGGAATGATAAACCGTCCAAACATGATGTGAGAGTGGTTTGTGACATTTTTACCTGAACGAGTGTGCGAAGGGCGCCCATTTCGACTTGGTTCCATTATTATTGACAATTGGGGGTGGAAAAAATCGAATAGGCGATTTAATACAACTGATACGAAAGCAAATGCTGTGGTGGATCGAATGAGATGAAAGATTTTCTATCGTCGTGAACATCTTCAGCCTGAAAGTCGTAATATCATATAATGGTATTGTTTGAGTTCCCACATTACCATCTTCCTTTTCGTATTTCAAAGCTTTCATCTCCTAATGAAGGAAAGGCTTTTACTGTTTCGTGTTCTCTTGGATTCGCCTCAGTCCAGCAGTTCTATAGTATTCCGTTTACAACCCAATGAGACAAAAATCCGTGTTATCGTGGGACCTGCTTGAGATGAATATTATTCAGCCACAAAGGAATTGTGTGATTGAATAATGTACCTACACGTTTCTCCATTTTTGCCAATCCATTTTGGAATTGAACTAGGAATCTTCAGCTCACCCTTGAAATGTTTTTCAATGTGAAAATGATCCCTAGTTTTACTCGTGAGAATATTTCCTAGCTGCAAGGGAAATGCCTGGATTTTGTCTGCCTGGAGGTTGTAATTGTCGCTATTTTCTGTTCGTAAATTTTGCATTTGAAACTTCCGATAGAACCCACCGTTGATCTTCTCACAAGTATTTCGTTATGTTTACAATAATAATCTTTAGGTATCATACACAAAAGGCCTGTCATTATCAGATATCTTTAAAGTCTCTTCAAAAACTAATAATTATTCGGTCAGAATACAACTATACAACAAGGAATATCAAAACCAACTGGTGGCCTGGTCCCCACATCAGTTTTATATGGAAACGGTGTTTTCCACAACCGTTTTTTATGCAATCATCATGGCAATGTCCACGTTTCATTCAATCGGCTTTCTACATATAATAATAAGTTGACAACCATATAATGTAAGATTGTATACTACACGTCGTTTAATATAATATATCATATTATGATAACGTATGTTATACTTTTTGATGTTTTGTATAACTAGGTAGGTACCAGTATATTATTGAGTTGGTAACCAAAATCCTTCTCAAATAAATCAGTTAATAAATGGTGCAAACTACGTTCAACCGGTCATTTCCCTTAATTTTCTACGTGGCATCAGAACCCAGAGCGAAGTACCTATTTCTTGGATTATTGCGAAATTTTATTTTCTTGTATGTTGAATTCCAAGTTGGAAATACCATTTGATCGTGTTTGTACATAGTTAATGAATTTGTTGGGGTAAAAATTGAATTTTTCTCACCAATACAACTGTGCATATTTATTATTATGAATTGCTCAATGATTCCCATAGAAATTCCAAAAACAGCGTCACTGGATTTGTATGAAATCGTACATTTTTTCTTCCCTTGAAAGTATTATAATTTTCAAACTTAATTACTGCCTGGGGCTGTTATTGCACATGAAAAATATCAATTAAACGTTGTGTAAGAATTCACCGTGTCATATCCTACTTCTCGCGCTTTCTCTCATTCGATTTCTCGTTCATATTTCGAAAATCACTGCACCCCTCAGGCAAAACTTTCTGCGGATGGCTGATATTTGCGTGAGGATTATTGAGGACGTTCTGAGAACTTGTGTGACCTCGCCAAGGACTTAGCTCAAGGGTGGGGGGGGGGGGGGCTGAACAAATTAAATAAATATGGTTAAGGCAGATGATTGTAACTGTGTCGTATCCTTGGCTCGCCCTCTGCCCGTAAACCGGTTCGCAAATGTTTTCAACTAGGGAGTTCCAAGTCCGACCGGCCTTGGAAGGCCCACTCTCCTGTCTTCCCACCAGAACACCTCGTGGTTCCAAATTCTGTCGTAGTACCCACACCCCCAAAATATTATTTGTCATTTCTTTCTCTAGAATCAGAGATCTCGTTGCGATTTTCGAGAATGAAAAAGAAGAAATTACACACTTGGAAATCACTGTAATTTCGATCCACTTGGCGGACTTGGTCTTCTTCGTTCTTATTCTTTTCATAATGTACACAACTACTGTATCCCGCCTAATTCATATCGTCCGAATCCAACGACTGGGTTGAAGGATGCCGTTTCCGCGGTGGATGAATATTGCAGTTCTGTCAACCAAATTGAAAATTATTCATTAACAAATTTGACCTTGACAATATAAAACCACTATTCATGCGAACTTTGAACTATGTCATCATCAGGACGACATCGATGTAGTCTTCGTGCAGTCCGCTTATCAAAAAGTGTTTTGATGTTTTGAGTTGGTGACAATCTTGTTCGAACATCCCCACTATTCGATGAAATAGTACTGGTTTTCCAGTGTTACTCTTGTTAGGTACCTACTGATCTACATGTACCTACCACGAGTCTGAGTTCAAAATCTCATTTACTTTTGATGTTGGCAGGCTTGTGATGGAAGGCCTAGAGGAAAGAGACAGAGAGCTTGAAGATTACTGGAATGAATTCAGAATCCTTCAAGAACTCCGACCTCCCTCAAGGGAAGGCGAGGAGGACCAGCCATCCCCACCTGGCGACGGTAAGCTTCTCATTTTATTATACTCTTCTAATGTAATATAGATAATCAATCAAAACTGACAGACATTAACATGTTGCCTAGGAGTACCGCTAATAATCAGGAATAATCGTTGTGACCTGGGGTTTTTAAGGCGAGGAAAATATTTGCGCCGTCAATGCAGCCTTGATCCAGTGACAGCGTGTTAAAGCTACTTGAACAGTTCATTTTTATTGAGATAATACTACTTGATAAATTGTAATTTGGTTTGGTCAGCCGTGGTTTACATGTACTGGATATTCACATAGGTACATCAACGCTGTATAGGAGTGTATGGACCTTTTCTAGAGCCCTCGAATCACTAATGTGCGAGCCCTAGAGTAGAATTCATTGCTTCGTCATTCGTTAAAGCAAGAAATTCGTTCTGTTTCTACGTATATTATGACGTCACACTGATTCAGACCATTATCCTGTAGGTGTACTAATGTGAAATTGATGTTTATCGAGTTACTTATAGATGTGCGAACTGTCCAGGTTTTATCTTTACATCGTTGACTCACACTGTAGTCGACACCTGCGCTTAAAAGTAGTCTAATCAGGTAGGTAGGTTTCCTAATTAAGAAAATGAGTTCGATTAGATGTACCTACTTACAGTTCAATGTTCGTGCTTACTGTTAGTTGAATGTGCTACTTAGTTACCTCCCTACACCCCTTTGAATGATCCCCTGTCCACATAGTTTGGATACCTATACTATCATCATCATTGTGCTACACTTTCTCCCAAACCATTATCACAATCGAGCCTGGCGTCCCAGCGACGCCGGCGGGTCCAGCTTTTCGGGTCGGAATGTCTGCGGTTACATCCACTTTCCCGAAGGCCGATCCAGGAACGACCGGGGAGGCATCTTTCCTTCCCCCCTTCCCAATATCATCCCTCCATTCACATCGGCCCATCAGGAAGGTTCCACCACTTCCGATACAGATCGGCAGAGACATCTAGAGGGATATATCGTGAACTAAACGTGGGCGCCACCAGATGAGGAGGTGGTAGCATTGATGACGCCAAGACCCTTCCTTCAAACTCTCCTAAGTTAGTGATCTAAATGTGCCTGATACAGTCGTGTTTCGTCTATGAGTTTTACCCGGAGCCGACTTTCTTCCCAGGTCCGCCTTGACCCTTACTTCATCGTCACCATTGCTTCACGAATCACTAACTCAGACCCTAACAATATCGATAACTTTCCAAACTAATTGCATTTAGCGTTACTTTTAACCTTTTCACCACTCAGTTGAACAAAATTACCTTATCAGTGACGAGCTGTTACAAAAACAAAAACTAGATATGAAACAAACCACACTTACGACCAGTAATAGCAACACCAGAACGTCGGTGGCCTGTAATAAGCCTCCACTGTGTTCTCCAAAATGAACACTAGGTAAGGTGTAATTTCGATCTTTGGAATAGTGAAATAATGAATGATGTATCCATGAACGGTAATATTTCATTGGAAATAAGCTTGCAACAACAACAAAATAGAAAGCAACTCCACCAACCATCGATTGTTCAATTCTTCATTACTAAAAGCTGCGGTTTTCCCAAGAAAGCTAGATGCGAATATGCAAAATCCAACAATATTACAAGTTTGCATCGAAACTTGTCGGGGATCACCGTGAATGACTCCTCTTTAGACGTAGTGATGCAGCCAAAACTTCCTTGCAGTTGGAGACTGACTTAAATACAAAACAACCTATCTTAGGATGGTTTACCTGTGCCAAGTTCAGCCCCACTTCATCTAAATTAGACCTATTTATAATCGGTTGTTTTGCTTTAGAGTGTGGTCATTCTTTATCTGACTAAAGGTTACCTAAGAGTGAGTGATAGTTTGTTAAATTTCACCTTCCGCTCGGTCTGTATGTATTCGAACTTATTGCGAGACAATCATCTGGTCGAGGATGATAATAACTAAGGTAATAACAAGGATTGTGGAATATCAGCCAGAAAGCTAAACTCCATTGATTAAACGCTTCGTATGAACAAAAGACGAGGTTCAGGTGTAGGCTTGGAACTACGGAATGTTCTATTAAATAGAAAATTTTTCTCTATACCATTGACTTTATTTTATTGAATCAGTCACACCATGGAAACACAGAAACTATGGAGAAAAAGAAGACGGTTGCCTTGCACAAAATTAGATATACGAGTACAAATTATGAGTGCTAAATTCTTCAAACAAAATAATTGTCCTATATTAGCTTGTAGAATGCTCATAATTGAGACTATATCTCCATAAATGTGGATGGTTTCATCTTCAATGTTTGGAACTTTTGTAAACAATCCTTTAACAGGTTATTCGACATTTTTGAGCAGGATCTTTTTGTCACTCAGTAGATACGAGGTGGTAGAACCTACATCTTTCGTAATATCACTATGGGTGTATCAACGTGTAATCGCGAGTCAATTTTGAGCCTTTCACTTCAAACATCACTCATGTGCAAATGAGCATGCCCGTGACATTTGGCACCGCCCGCCCCATGCAAATGATCATCTCTCATTGTCATTAATTATGAGGACACCTCTCCGTCCCATCTTTCATCTTAATTGTCCTCCCACGTTCTTCTTATGAAGAAGTTTCCTACTGCCTACACGATTTGTAGTATTGCTTATACATTGCCACTTGGACCAGGTATGTATGTAACAGTCCTGGTTGTGAAGGTAATGGGTTTCAAAACCGCCCGAAAATATTTCAATAACCTCAAGTTTCAAACAATCGGTCCTGGTATCTACGTGTTGTGATGGGGCCCTTGCTCAACTTTAGGAGAGAACCTTGGTATTTTACGGAGATTATTTGGTACTCCCATCACAATTCTTCAAAACTTCAATATTTGATTTGATAGTTAGGTCTTCCTATACACTTCAGTTATACCAACTATAATCGAAATTGATAGCTGTAAGAATTTGTGCACAACGAATGAATTCTCTAAATTAATATTCTCCCTTCAAGGAAGTGTTATCCTGAACTGGAAATCCGGTTTACCATTGGAATCGTCCAAGAACCCCCCTCAAAATTTGTGGGTTTACGTTTCAAGATACGTAGATTCAGAAAATCGAATTTAAAAAAATCCGTCCGTCAGCACCACATTGCCCACTTAGCGTTTTGATAAAATAAAGGAACCCCACTCCTACTGCACATTATATAAGTCTTGTACCAGTCAGATAAGCGTCGCATTTCACGTCATATTTTGTTTACCTGCATTCAACTGAATCTAGCAGCTCACTTTTATTCGAATCCCACAATCTATATTCTCACCTACTCATATTTGAAATTCTTGTTTTTTCCTCAGTCACTAACTTACAAGTACGACTCGTAACAAGAGCTTACACGTTCGAGGTGTCACTGAAACGTCTAGCCGTTGGTGAATCAACTTAGCTCAGTACAGTTGGTTGAGTTTGTACAATTTACCAGCTCCTAATGGGTTGAATATGGCCAAAAGCTCCCTCACAATTTTCAAAATAACTGCATTAAAATGAATTGAGGACATACATTGTTGAACTTGCACATAAACAGAGTCCTGTTGTGGTCATTGTTTCCAAGCCGTACTACAATCGTAAACCCACAGTCAAATCGTCCTTGACCTAACATGGGCCGGTGATCTGTCATCTCGCTTTTGTCAATATTCATTGTGAAGATGGTCGGCAAAGAGACTTCAACTCAGCGTTATTCACTGTGAGTAACAAGCGTTGGTGGATGACGCACGTCGTTCAATATTGACAGTGCCTTGGCGTTTATTTTTCCGCAGTTTTCCCCAGATATTTATTCAGAAGTGGTCATGGGAATGGTACATTCTAATACATCAAATTAAACAGTTGTTTTTTGACCTACCATAGCAGTTTAGTAAATCTAAAACTTGAGTAGGTACTTATTACTTTTCAAATTAGATCGTTATCATATTTCGTTTTACCACGATCCTAAAAACTAGACAACGTTGGTAAAGATGACGTACGACGACGGTGTAGGTACATACCTACTAGATTTGGTCTTATACATATTACGTAATTTATTGCATTGTTCTATGATTTCTAGATAATTTTCGAATCCGATAAAATCAGTCGTGAGTTAGTCTCTTCTCTGTCTGGGATGAAAACAGAAGCCTGTGTCCGTACAAAAATAGAGAGGTCAAACCTAAGACCCGTCGAAGGCGGCAGTTCTGTTTTACTCTTAATTTACGAAGTGTTATGGCGCCTGGTTGCCTGTGTTACACAGTTTACTTTTTGCTTCCGTTGGAGAGAGTTTTGAATAATTTTCATGGGCGTTTTACGATCACTGTGGTTTCCACACTGCCCGTGTGAAATCTTGATAATCATTCGATGTGAAATCATTCGATCTCGAAGCGGCGTCACAGAACGAGGTCACTTGATATCAATTTAGAGCCGAAAAATTTGGATACAAATCTGAGTTTTTTTATGTTCATTTAGCGAATTTTCGAAGAAAAGGAAGCTATTGTTCTCGGTCCAAAATTTTTAAAACTCGAATTTCCGAAAAAACTTTAGACCAAAATCCGTTCTAGACCATGCTAACTCTCGACAGAATTGATATAAAAGTTCAAATTAGCACAAAAAATCTGTCTTGGCAATCGAAAGGCCAAATTCGTAGATGGGCAGAATCGAGAATGGGTTTTAGGGGAAATTACCCATAAATTCCAAAAATGAAACAGTCTGACAAGTGACACCTCGTTTTAAAGGCTTTTATACGCTGAACGTCAGAATTGCGATACCTATCTCATGCGGTTTTCAAACTTGAGCACTTTCAAGATGACGTGGTTGTTACCTGAGATGACACCTTATAATAATATCTTGGGATAATAGCATTACTATTCTTTTCGGTTCATCTGCTTTAATCTGATAACGGAATGAGATATCGCAATTCTGACTTCACCTCTCTATTGAAAAATCTATTAATTGAGGTATTACTTGGCAAAAAATGGAGACAAAATTTGTTGTACAACTCTTCTGGTATTCAAAACATTTTTCCTTTCCCCATTCCACCCCAAATTTTACTTTGTGAAAAATGTATCCTGTTTTACTTAGGTATTTGTACGAATACCTACTGGTTCGAAAATTTGCTCATACAATCATGATACTTCACTGGAACTTTTTTACCATAATATTAAAAAAGTATAATATTGATAATAATTCCCTTTGTTTGTGGCATATAGGCATCGATAATGTGAACAATGTTTTCTTTTCTTCCATCAAATCGTTTGGTGACGAGAGCTAAGTTTCAGTTGACAAAATGCTCCATGAACAGAACAATGTGTTTTTATTACTTGTAGATATTTTGAAGCCGATAAATCGCCAAGTGTGAACTTTCATTCGCTAGTTAGCAACGTCGGAACTCTGCAGTTCTTCATTAGATTATTGCCCTTCACTCTCGTTGGGAGACGGTATACTCAGGACTGTTCTAAAATTAGGGGTTGCGAAGGGGCAAGCCCCTTCTGTTAGTCGCTCCGTCACCGAACAGTACGCTTAGGTGCGTTCTGTATCTGTCTATGTCTAATCTGGTATTCTGACTGTGGTAAATTCGTTTCTACTGTGACCAGTAATTTAGAACATCAATTTGGTGTTGTTGTTGATTTATTTGCTCTCACTCATATTACAGTACCTAACAAACTCTTCCGTTCCCTCTTTACAATTATTTACTTACCACTATAGAGCTACTGCCTAGTGAATCTAAATGAATATTAAAAACGCTAGGTACTGACAATGGTGTGGGCTAAATTTTCGGGCTAAAACTTTCGTCGACGATTACGGTTCTCATACACGATCTCACTGAACGGACAGTAGCTCTATTATAGACCTAAATGAAAATGTTGGTTTCTCAATACCAATCAAAGACCTCATAATCATTACCCACACCATTGTCAGTACCTAGCGTATTTAATATTCATTTAGATTCACTAGGAAGTATCTCTATAGTGGTATGTAAATAATTATAAAGAGGGAACGGAAGAGTTTGTAAGGTACTGTAATATGAGTGAGAGCAAATAAATCAACAACAACACCAAATTGATATTCTGAATTACCATGAATATGGTACATACCTTCGAAAGGTTTTTGTCATAGTCCAAATAGGGTTTGAAAACCTGATCGATCGCAATGACTTCCCGAATTACTATGACACTTATCAATGTAATCACCATTTCTATCCTTGTTATTGCTATCTTGTTATTCCATAGATTATTACAAAATTTTGGTATTATTTCTTAATCCATAAATATCAAATCGGCCTATGATTGTTGCGATATAATCGAATGAACGTGTGGAAAAATCTGCTCTTGATGAGTTAACATCTTTGTAAGATTGCCCGTTCTATTATACCAATAATTGAACGAAGAATTCATAATGATCAACAAATTTACGAGCATATTTCGGAATGGACAATGACTCTACGCAGGACATTTTGTTCCAAAAACACGTAAGATGAAGGCGGAAAATAAACTGGTATACTATTTATGAAATCATTTATCTTCAGGTATTCTCACAGTGCTGCGAATATAGTTACATACCTGTTATTGCAGAACTGTATCTGATATGTTCAAGGTTGAAGAAAAAATTGATATCAGAAAAACGTGAGGGGGCATTATCGATGGCAAAATACCAATTAACGTTAAAAAAAAAAAGTTGTGTATTTCTCATTATTGATTGCAACTTACTGACTCTGACGAAGAATAAGAGAAAGACGAAGACGATTATATTATTCGTTTAAGCACACCCAATGTTTGTGTATTACCTTGTAATTCAAACCTTCTTACTCAGCCTTTATGATAGCGCGCGTAGATCTGACGTCACGACCATTGAATAACGCTTCACCCAATTATTTTTCCTGCTCGAAACAAAAAAAAACCATCGCTTGGCCGTCTTTTCCGCGGGGCCCCTCCCCACTCGCAGTCGCTGTCGTCAGCAGTTTTCAGTCCGCCGGTTCCAAAGTGCAGTTCTTGTCCGTCCGCCGAGTGCGCAACATTTTGACTCATCCCGTGCATCTGTTTTTAGTTTATGGTTGGGTGTTTCAATCAATGCGCTGTAGACCCCCGCCTCAGTATGCTAATTTACGGTAATAGTATTTATTACGTTTTCTGTCCTAAGCGTAAGCTCCACAGCCCAATCTCATTCTCTAATAAATAATACAATGTCATTTCGACTCTAATTATTATTTCCAAAGTTACTAATCCAATACTGGGAAGAGCAGACAACAGTAAATGGGCCGATAAGGGGATTGATAGAGCGCTTCATACTCAATAGGGGTGTACTCCCCCTCAATATTCCATGTTTCGAGTCAGTTTCAAATTCAAACAAAGGGGTATTTTTCTGTTTTCTGTTCGCTTTTCAACAAGTTGATCATCTTGATATAATTCTTCTTAAATTCACGTTGGTTCAACAGTTGGTGAACAATAAATTGACAGCTAGATATTTCGTTTCGTCGAAATCGAATGAGAAATTATTTTGCCACCCTCTTATAACGTTTGAGTTGAGATTGTATGAGTTTGAGTTTAGAGCGCTTGAATAATATTATAATATAATATAAGAATATTTTGTATTGCTTCCTTGATATCTTTGTGGACTGGGCTCCTCCAATTTCTCCTTGACATTTGCTATCAATTTCTTTACGTTTAAACTTACTTCTGGAGGTCCTTTTGGCTAATATTTGTTTGGAGTTGAATATACGAGTAATTTCAATCCTGGTGAATTGACCAACCTCCAACATGTGGTTTATATTAATGATAAAACATACCTATCTTGGAGGTAAAGGCAATGGGTAGGAGTCTATGTTTGGGGCATAACAGTAGGTGCATAGTTGGGTAATAAACCGATTGGTCCGATCGTAGTGAGAAGGCAAAACACGGGATTCAAAATATACACACACGGGTTCTCTGCAGATAATCATGTTGGACGACGTACCAGTCGCAATAATATGAAAAACGGTACGGAATTGAAGAAAAATCTAACTTTTTGGATCAATAAAATCAAACTTATTCTGCGGTGCGAATTAATGCTAATGCCGAGTGTTACCTCCCTGGGACAGAATATTATTCTTGACGGCTGCTGTGTTACAACAACAACACCATTGCGATGATTCCTTCATGAAATTCAAACTACCGATTCTAGCTCATTGAATTATTCGGCGTTAGCCCTAAGCAGGTCGTAACCATTCAATCGCTTTTCCTGGGTATATAAAGGAGTTGCGAAGCTTCTTTTGACTACTCACCATGATACCGTGGACTGCTACATCCGCCTTCCCTTGTAAGTCGATTTGATAGCCCTGGTTTTTCTTCCTCAGTCTCAAGTTACTCCCACTGTTTGTTGGTTGATTACGCTTCTTTTTTTCTACATAATCTACAGATGAGTTATATACGCACCCGTTCCCAAATTTTGAACTGTAAACGTGCCTAATTTGTATATCGGTTAGAAGCCACACAGAGTTGGTAATACGTGTACAAAAGCATCGGAGAGTTTTCGTGGAAACTTTATTCCTTATATTACGTTAGTAAAATGATTAAGTCTAAGCGACTCGAGGTAGTGGCGCCGCTATTTTTCTAACTAAACCCTCGTTTGATACGATAGATCAAATATGCAGGTGAAAATCGAATGAAGCGACTTGTTCAGCTCGCCCATTTCTGATTGCTAGTTTTGCGTATTATCGTTATTTCGCGGGATAAGTCTCATTAGTTGATTACTCAATTGATCAACATTCTGCGAGGAATACCAATAACGAACGACACGACGGTTCATCATGTATACAATTCAGATAGAGTACAGAAAACTCATTACTACATAACTAATAACGGTTAGCGAGACGTATATGTACGGATATATCCACTTCCTACGGCTTTCAATGCCTTAAAAACCCATTTGAATACTACAGTCCTCCTCAGTAGTATAAATTATTATAGGACCCTAGATGGAACCCTTTATATATAAATATATAATTAGACCTTCCGAATTCATTTTTATTTCCAAATTTCTTTGTTTATTTGTTTCCACCCTCTTTCTCCTCTATTAAATAATGTGCTGATAATTTACTTACAACGCAACCCGTTATTCATAAACTGTTTAAGTATTTAATTTTGAGGTGTGCTTTTCAATTCTCTTCCTACGTTTGTTTTTTTGTGTGTTAATTTACTTTGGGCGTACGTTATCCAAGATTTATTGTCCTGAGTTTAGCAATCATAATTTACTTAAAATTCTAGGTACCTATCAGCGTTCGTTATACTTATACCTATGAGTTATTATTATTTTTATTTGTTTATTTATTTTTATTCATTTATTTTTCCAGAGGGGGAGTGCAGCGACGAGAGAGAGTGGCTGGAAGCCGTAGGATTAAGTGAAGTCACAGAGCCGGCATTTCTGTCCGGCCGGGAAGTACCAGAAGCTGAGTTGCAGACTGCACTCCGCCTTTTGACTGGCGAACAGGCGGCCGCCGTCCGTCGTCGAGTGGACTCTCTCAACAAGACCGTCCGCCAGCGAGTCGGCCGCCACCGCCAGCGCAAAGACATCCGTCAAGTTTTTGCCGATTTAGAGGTACTTGAAACATCAGTAATGTGGAATACGAAAAATGGTTACTTTGTTGTTTTGTCAATTTCCTCCTTTGTCTATTTGGAGGGTTGTAGGAGGTTGTAAAGAAAAGGAGACGTTTTTTCGAGCTTTCGGCTTTAATAAGCCATCTTCAGGGGTAGGTATTGTTTCCTCAACCCAGTCTGTTTCGTTCTGAATAAACTACTCGTTTAGTTTATTCAGAACGAAACAGACTGGGTCGAGGAAACAATACCTACCCCTGAAGATGGCTTAAGCCGAAAGGTCGGAAAAACTTCTCCTTTTCTTTACAACCTCCTACAACCCTCCAAATAGAAAAATGGTTACGAAAGGCCAGGATTGGCAGTGAGCCGCTGATGCGTCGTCGACAGCAGCTCGTTTAGTACAAAAATATAAAGGGTAATGCCACGCGATCCCCACACATCTTTCTCAATTGAAAAATGTTTTCTGCAACCAACCACAAGTATATTTTAACATATTTTCAATGTAGGAGAATACAATGTGGACAGACGATGCTTGACCTTGGCAATTTGATGAAAACCACAGTTTTCATCAAAATCGCAGAAATTATTAGGTAAATAAAAAATGATTCAAATTGGCGTTTTGAGTTTAAAAAAATGTACATTTTTCGGTAGCTCCACAGAGACCATACGACTGGGTCTTGAGACATTTTTTTCAATAGTGGTGAACTGGATGAATGTATGAGACAGGTAATAGAGCAACATCAGCAACACCCATTCAGTATGAGCTAAGCAAAGATGGAGTTTCTAATCTAGTTATTAATTCCCATCTCAAGGAAGACAAAAAAAAAGATCAAATGCCTATAATAACACATAAATAACAAATAACAACGTATAAATAACTCATGCCTTTTACCTACTGTGGAACTGGAAATGTCATTTGAATTCGTCGTGGTTCCACGTTATTCCTTTGGGATAGTCATTTCAGGGGCTTCCATGCTGACTGTCCGAAAGCAAGTTTTAAGATAATGGGATTTTCTCCGTGACATGTTGGTAGTTAGGTATTGTTTCTCCGTGGAAGGTGTCAAGTTTCATTCCACTTAGAACCGTCCCGAAGTAGGTGAGTAAACAAGACGCGAACGCCTTGGAACTAGAAAATGTTAAGAGTGACAAGGTAGCATAGTATCTGCCAGTATATGTCAACATTTACAGTTACACTTCAAGTTAGAATTGATTCAACACGACACAAAACCCGTTGTTTATGCAAGAAGCGAATATAACGTTTTTGAAAAATTCGTATACTTGCCTTAACCGGACTTTTATTTTCTTTCTCTATTCCTTGAGTAACTGCGAGCAATCTGACACTAATCCGTTTTAGTGTGTTGTCACTTAAACCTAAACCTTATTCTATTAACCTTACGATTAGTGTAATTAGTAGGCTTATATTGAACTGAAGGACGGTTCTTTCGATTGGGTTACGCCAGACAAACGCCGCGACAATCAAAACGATAGAAACACCATAACGTTTCATAATATAATTTTTTTGTTCCATGGTATTTAGTATTCATGCGAATCGACTTGGCTGCCGTCCAATCGTGCCCTGCTGGAATCTGCGCACTTCCTCTCATTTAGGTTTTATACTGTTGAGACAGTTATCTTGAATCGACGCTATTCACATTATTTGATACGTTTACGCACATGGAATTCGAGCCACTTCTTAATTGGTTTTTAATGGAATACTCGTTCAGGTCCCGCTGACTATACATATTTTATGAATAGCCTGTTTAAAAATATTGGACCGAGAACAACTCCTTTGCTTCGAAAATTCGCTGATTGGACATTTGTGTTGGGTGTAACTTAGTGCTACGTATGTACATTCTTCACATATCGCCTTCTTCCATGGAACAACGTTCTACAGGTATAATATTAAATAAATTTTATATTATTGAAATAAGGCCTTATAGAACCTTGATCCAATCTATATCACTCCAAGGAGTTATTAGTGCGTATCCAGGCTGCCATCATAGATCGATAGCGCTCAAACTTCCATTCACGCAAAACCCCGATTAATAGTGAAAATGTCAATTAGACGCCTCTTCCACTATCAATTGTATTTACTTGAAGGTTTAACGAATTATGTAGATATTAAATTCAACTCATGAACATCATTTGGGATTCGTATGATTCTATTCCATTTTTTCCAGCAGAATTCACTTCACACCTCGAGTGCAGTGTGAAGTTTCCTCGTCATGTTTCTGACGACTATTCATCCGTTCTAAGTCGGGACCGAGACAGAAATATTTGCCGGGTCTTGCGGCAATGACGGCTAGGAGGGATATTGGACTTACAAAATCTCTACCCCCTAACGAAGCTTTGAACTTCACTTTGACATCGTTCAGACAAGATTACTATTTTCAAAACTCATTTCAGGCAGATGCAACAGTGCCTATATCAGGATTGCCGTACGAATGACAAAAACCAACTTGTGAGAATTAGTGGGTGATGAGGGAGAAACGAGTGACAATGTAAAATATCAGCATGTGCCTTATCTTTGAAGGGAAATCGGAAAATGTAGGCGATCCTGACCTCATTCAAAGCATCGCAGAACCCCGCGTCTGTTGTCTTAGTGGGCTGAGATAATACTCTTTACTTTACAGCTTCGTTGTGAACTGTTTGGGCGACTGAGTTAAGGGTCTAGAAGTTTAAAGACCTTAGCATTTAGCATTTAAACGTTAAATTAACTTGATATAGTTGTGAGCTTTTGTGAAAATCAACGGTGACGTCAAGTCAAAGCCACTAGAACTAAGGCCATAACTGAGGATGTGGGACGGAGGTGGTGGGTGTCCGCGGCGCCCACAAGTGGAAGACCCCTCGAGCACGCAGATGTATCTAGACCGAGTGCTCGCGAAGGTGCCAACTCGTTCGCGGAGGTTCAGAAAGTTCCGAAGGGTAGGTAAGCTGATGTCATGTACATGATATTGAGGGCAATTCCTCGATCCAAACCACTATGTCACAGATGTGTATAAAATGGTCAAAATTTAACATTTAATGATAGGTAACTTTGTTCTCTTAACCCTATATTTAACCCTATATTAAATATAACCCTATATTTAACAAGTACAAATCGTAAAACTTTAATGCACCTTACAACGACCACACACCTTACAACTCGCATATAATGAGGTAACGACCCTATAACCACCGATTTCCAATACTGTTGTATGTTGTCAAACTCAAGTGTTATGTAGGTATATTGCCAGTATTACCGTCTTTCATCCAGGAAAAGGTCCACTCATGCACCATGACCTGAGGAGCGAAATCGAAAGAAAAGATACGTCGAGAGTTCACGAAACTTTTTCCGATAACCTTAGAAATTGGCATGCGAGCTCGGACCATACCGAGGATGATCCTTGAAACTCTTTATAACCCTAGAACAATGGGGTGGGATGCAAAATAGGGGTTGACGTTTTGAAAACGCCATGTCTAGGAAACTTGAAATAGAACGGTACAATTTGTTAATACAATAATTTGAGTAGATTCTGGTTCAACCCTATTTTAAGACCACCCAGAGCGTTGTATGGCACAATCGTACGATTGTAATTTCTATTTCTCATTCATTTTGTTATGAATTTTATTTGAACAGTAACATTCTGGCTGAGTATAGACTTTTGGACGCTTGAAGTCTTCGCAACCGTGTTATAGTTGGAATCTTGAAGCCAACTTCCTCCAAAGGCTTCGAGGGCAAGTTAAATCCAATATGTCTTCCAATATGTCTTTGTTGTAATTCTTCTGTAATAGTCCTTGCAATCAGTCTGAAAGCTTTTCTTTCTTTTTCTTCTGAGAATGTCGCAAATTCGGTGTCAACTTCAGTAGATACGATTTCCCATAAATTTTGGTCTTCTAATTCCAGTCTCAGATTGAATGACCAAGTTTTATAATTTTTTCGGTTCAACTTCACAATTCCACTTATCTTTACCTTGTTATTTTCTTCTTCTTCTATTTTTTAGCAGAGTAACCCTGAGCCCATAACCTTTGTTATGAATTTTATTTGAACAGTAAATAAATTGTTATTAGTTCGGGCCTGAATTCAGATGGGCAGCTGAAGAGACTAAAACTGAGCAAGTTACCTCCCCACCCCTCTATGCACGCGGAAATGACCATCTGGTCATCAAATGAACACACTATATTTTAGCTCATTACGCCAACTATTGAACGTTAATTTTTCACTACAAACTCTAATAATATGGCCAGGTTTTTGTTCTCCAAAATATCAGATCTTTGAACACTTATTTTGTAGTTACTGTCATTTTGGTTCAAGTAAGGTCAAGTATTGTATGGAACTATGCATAACTATACCTAGTGTATTCAAAATACCCCAAAACGTATTTGTATCGGATACATTTTTTTTTCTTTATTAATGTTCCATAAGTGTTGTTAACACCCCGAAACTTGTTTTTGGTATTAGGTGCATGGCTCACATTCATCTAATACATGGACGAAATCATGTGCTTCGTAGACGTCGGCCCAGGTGTAAATTTTGCTTATCCGCAAGGCCGGGTTCAGCTACGAAAAATTGGAATTCTTGATTCCATAGCTTATCTAGGCATTCACTAATGTACACATTCGCGAAAAGCGGTATCTTCAGTGACTCACAATCCAAGAATCCAACCTGTGAGCTGGAACAGCGTTGAGTGGTTTTCTAGGTTTGGCTTTGACGTTACCTATACGTCGGCATCTGCGTTCTAGAAGTCTCACTTGTAATTCACTTGGTGTGTATTCCTGATAGCTGGCCTTGATGAGTCTCATATCCTTTCTTACGAAATGCACCTTCGCGTGGTAGGTTCACTCCTAACCATTCAAGTCGCGCCATTTGGTCTGCGATGGGGAGGGTGTTTAAAACAGGAGCAGAAACAGTAGTCGTTTGTGCGGACTGCTTTCAATTTCCGTTGATGAATGGAGTTTCCCGATCGCTGCGTCAAATTGCACTATTTCGCCTTAGTGTTGTTCCAACTTTTATTAATGTTGAGTTTACTATCGTTTTGTATTAATTTAGCTCTCTTCTGTAGATGGTTTTCATTCAACAATTTTGGTTTGTTTTTCGTTGCAGCGAGTTAGCAATGACTCCCGATCGAGAAGCGCCACCCCAGATTCCCTCGACTCCGGCCCGCCAAGCCCTTCGAGGGAACAGTTCTCGGGGTCCCCATCGCCACCGAGGACTAACCAACTCGACTATAGGTGAATTGCATCCCTTTTAATACCAATTCTATCTTCAACTATTCATTACATTCATAACCAAATTATGCAATTTTGTTTTCTTCAGTCGGCTGATGCCAGTGCCTTACAGACATGAACCGAAAAAACGTGGACCACACAGTCCTACATGCCCGCCGGTCATATCCCATCAATCCTTGTTCAGGAGAACCAACCGTTCTGGTGGGGATGTCGCCTCAGAAACAGGTAAGTCATTTCAGCATAGTAGAACAAGCCTCCGAGCAAAGTAGACTTATTTCAGTCAAAATCATGAACTTTGTTAATCAATTGTACTCGATATATATTATACACTTTCTAGCTAGTTTATCAGTAATGTACAATAAAGTATAATAAAAAATGGCGTAACTCAGGTCGAAATACGTATACTATACGTAGGTCTGTCTACCTTATCATCACGGAGATTTCAAGCAAAAAAATGGACTGGCTTAATGTGACCTTGATTGTGGTCGGGTGTAATGTAGACAGGTAGTAATTTAACCTAATTTGTTCACTCAATTCAATCACAAGTCAAATTAAATCGAACATCATCCACCAGCGTATGGGAAGCGAGCAAAAACAAAACGAAGGTCCATCAAAGTTACTTTACTACTAACCACATTCCTATCTCATGTAGGTATTGGTACCAACTTACATTTCCCCTTGAGACCTGACAAATTGGTTCGAGATTATTCCTAATGTAATCTTCAGTATTGTTGAGTCTTAGCTTCTGTTTGGTACCTAACGGAATCTTGTTAAGGGAAGTATTTGTTATTTCAGCCGAAGGGATCCGCATGACTGGTTATGCAAGAATCGGCAGTGTACGAGTTCGTTGCGGCAGTGATCCCATCAACATAGCGAACTTGGGTGACTCTCAAACAACCAACCGAAACCAACAGTATGCACATATATTTGTACCTAATACCAAATAGTTTACCAAATTTTACCGAGCTTACCAAGGTTACCAAATATTCCTACACTATACACCATCGTGTAAGGGCGAATTGTGATGGTAAAAATATCATAAATTTTCGTCAGGCTGTCACGTGCAACTCAGACCAATCCATCGGAAGTTAATAAGAAATTTTTTCATCAGCTCGCACCACTATAGGGGCAAATTTACATTGAAACATTCGTGCGATTTAAAATTTGAAAACGGCAACGTAGGATTGATGATGCAATCCAGTTTTAAATTTGAATTCAATTTTTCAATTTTAATTTTTTTTCAATTCATTTTAAAATACTTTCAACAACTTTTAAGCTATTGTTCGATGTCCAAAATTTATTAAACTCGAATTCCCGAAAATATTTTATACGGAGAAAAAAATTCCGTTAAATCAGTCGGACAAGTGACACCTCGTTTTAAAGCTTTTTATACGCTGAACACGGTGGTGAAGTCAGAATCAGGATATCTTATTCCGTCCTCAAACTGAAGCATTTTGAAGATGAAGAAACGTGTTTGTTACTTTAGATGTTCTGCATGGTTCATCTGCTCTAATCTCATAACGAAATGAGATACCAGGGAAAATGTTTTGAAAAAACCTCATTTTTCGAATAAATCTTTTTTGAAACTCACGATTTTTAAATACCTATTACTTAATATTCCCCCCCCCCCCATCCACAGATCCAATACAATCACATAGTTGGTTGATCGAAGTGAGCCCTACGCTGGATGACATATTGATCGTATAACCGCATCAATACATAATAAATATAAAAGAATTGATTTGATCATCATCAATATCGTTTGTTCCCACTGTTGTTACAGTACTGTCGTGTGTGTAAGCCACAGTGACGAAGGCGTGTTTAGTGACAACGGCCGAAGAGATAGCGGTGGAAGTTCACACTCGGACACCCTTGGATTTGAAGAACTCCTCGCCAGTGACAGACTTTGTTCTAGTCTCAACGTAAGTTACCAAACAGCTGACTTGCAGTAATATCACATATGAGCACGTTTTGAGGATCTGTTAGGGACCCCCCCCCCCCTTCCAACAACCTGTTTTATGTAAAATTTTCAAAGTTTTCAACATTCTTCGACCTGCACTTCAAGATAAAACCTGTTCGTTGGAAGAATAATCAAAAATGAATCGGGATTTCCGAAGGTTTGTGTCCGCTGGGTCCCGCGCCAAACACAAGATTTGCTTTAGAAATTCAATTGGGACCTTTCCCCTCCATATTCTCCCGATCTCACACCCAGTGATTTCTTCCTTTTCCTGAAGCTAAAGGGTCATCTGGGCGGCCAGAAATTCGTTAAGGAGGCGGAGCTCACAACTGAGGTTCAGAAGTACCTGCGGGATGTGAGCACGCCAGCGTCCAAGGCTTGTCGGAAAAACTGTTGGTGCGATACCAAAAATGCATTGAAAGAAATGGTGATTAGAAATTAGAAATTCTTTCTTATCAGTTTATTATTTTCTCTACAGATTACTTCTGTCTATATAGATTAGCACTGATCTGGAACAAAATTGGAGTTGCGTTAACATATTAACCGTTCGTTAAGAGTAGGTAAATAGGTGGTTCACTCTGAGTTGGGGGTAGTCAGAAACTAGCTTGGCGATGGTCTAATCGATGATTGAACTCACACATAATATACTTCACTCATTATAACTTGTACCTGCCTACGTCATCGAGTATTCAAGCAAAGTATGTCAGAGCAAGAAATTCGATATCACAAAATCACGAGTGTTTTGAATCAGCACTTTCCCAGCACTGGCCGTTTTGACCGTTTGACCGTTTTGTACGCGCCGATTTGAATTGTTTTAATGTGAACGTTTGGTTGGTCTTGGAACAAATCTAAACAGAAACCGTTCAGATTGGTATGTACTTATTTTTTCGAACTCCAGCTATAATTCATCTCTTTCTATTGATCGAGGACATGAACAGTATTTAGGATCCTCCTCGGAATTTTAAAGTTCTTTGTTGATTTTAAAAGCACTTTTTAATTTTTTTCTCGTTGTAATTTGTGCTGGGGCTTCCTCAGACATTATTCAAAAGTCACCACTTATCACTCTGTCCTCTACTTATGTAAATCACAGGTACTCCGATTTGTAATGCACCTTTTTGAAGTCAACTAATTCTTGTTTGCAGGACAGCCTGTCCGGTTCTTGGGAGGAAAATGGGGGTCGTACATGGGTCGACTTTCTGGCAGAAGAAGACCTACAAACGCTCCACCCCATTGTATTTTTGGAGTTGACGGCAATCATGGACAACTCGGGTCTCCGAGTGGGGAAAAGTAAACCTTACAAAAGGAAAAGAAAGGAAGGTGAGTTGGATGTGAGCTAAGGAAATATCACAATCTTGATCTACACAACGAGCCGTAGGCCTAATTGTTCCAATACATTGAACATTCTTGTTTTTTTCATTTCAATAGATGGCAATCTTTTTGGAGTGTCTCTTTCTACTCTCCTAGAAAGGGATAGACAGCTAGTCTCAGAAGTTCACAGGGTGCCTCTAGTCTTCCAAAAAGTAGGCAATTTGCTTTATTTATAAGTTCATACTCATCGTTTATTACTAAAGTATGGTAGATAGTTCCGATTTTTTAATGGCTTATGGTATATCCAGGTACTTGGTGAGCTAGAAAGAAGATGTTTGTGGGAAGAAGGCCTTCTGAGATTGGCAGGTAATCGGCAAAGAGTCGAATCTTTGTGTGCCAAACTGGAGCGGGAGTTCTACAGCCGTCCAGAAGTAGCGGACCATTTGATAGCCACAGCGGCTCCTCACGACCTGGCTACCCTTCTGAAGAAACTCCTTCGACAATTGCCCCAGCCTCTTTTGACCAATCAGCTCATCAACACCTTCTATCAGGCTCATGGTAAATGATAATACCCCTTATTTCTCCCTAGATTTGATACTAGCACCACACGAAATCCCATAGCTGTGTACTTTATTAGTGCGGTAGAACATTTGAATCGCTGAGCTGGTCATGAGACATTTCATAAAATCACTATATTCTTGCAGATATTCCCGAATGCGTTCGCGCATTGAACCTACTCGTTCTACTTCTACCCGCCGAACATCGCGCAACACTCCATGCCCTCCTGATGTTCCTTTCTAGTGTCATGAACAACAGCGTACACAATAAAATGTCGGCACAGAATGTGGCAATGATTATGGCACCGTCGTTATTCCCCCCTGAGTGAGTTATCGGAATTCCATAGACTAGAATTTATTGTTTAGTAGTTTGTTGTACTATTACTTTGTGGTTTGAACAAAGTTGGGAAATTGTCAAATGCAACTGTTTTGTTGTTCTTCTACATAGAATCCTGGTAGAAAAAGGAGGCCTCAAAGCTGAACTTGGTCTTGCTGTCCACTGCTGTTCCTTGACAGAGCTTATGATTCGAACTTGGGACAGACTTTGGCTGGTACCTGATAACTTAGTTTCACAACTAAGACGGATAAACGACCATAAGGAAAACAAGCCTGTAAGCAAAGCTCAAAGGCGTTTTGTCACCACATTATTACTTTAATATGTTCTATATCTGTAAAAGTTTATCTTTTTGTTGCTATTTCAATTTTATCTTAACCGAAGTTTGATATTTTATTTGCAGATATCACGATTGTTGGGTAGAAAGGGGCAAGTAGTTTCGCATAGCGTAGTGAGCGAATGCGACTCCATGGTCGGATGCGTGATTCACATCGAAGCTCCCCAATTCCTGTTTTCATCTTTACCTATTGCCCTCGATAAACGCACAACGGCTGCATTGGTCATCCTCAGGTGATTTGAATTAATCTACTACTCTCACCTTGATGCTGAGTATGTTATTACTCGTATCAACCTACGAGTACCTCACTGTCGTCTTTGGATCATTTCATGTAATTTCGATTTAACTTGTTGTTGTGATATAGGGCTGTGGAGTTGGCCAAAGATTGTCCGAGAAACACCAAAAGCACAAGGAGAGACGCAAAATCTAGAGCGCTGTCCGAACTGGCACCAAACGGAAATCTGTCCTGCCTTCTGAGTACGGGAGACTCGGATACAGCACTCAAAACTCATTTTCTCTACGAAATCGGAGGAAATATAGGTAAGTAAACGTGCAGTTCCGCTGGCGCGAGTGGCGACTGCATGGGTTCCATTCCTTAATGACTCAGAATGCCGTTTTAATCCCTCAAGGACCAAATTTGGCCCATAATAGTATTTGTCTTCTTCATGATGTTTGTAGTGAAAGAAATTTCTTTTGATTTCTCTTCAAATGGGCCTAGAAGAGAATGTACCATTATTTCATTTGTCGCACAATTAAATTTAGGTAAATTCTTTGTGTTAATATAATTTCGTTATTGTACAAAAAGCCAGCACAAACCCAGTAAAGTTCCAGCACTTTGTACAATTAAAGCTCTGTTTTATTGTTAATATGTAAGGAATATTCAATTGTTTTTCGACTAAACCTGGCTTTAAAAAACCGCGCTTGCCCAAAAATCTGCTCTTATGCCCCCCCGTGAAAATCCTGAATCCGCCTTTGCAGACAAGCCGCCATAATATGTAATATGTTATATTAAGATAAAATAATTGTTTTTTGACTTCTACTCCCCGGGAAATACCTGTCAGAGGGGAAGAACCCAGAGACACCTCAGGGCTAGTGTGGAATGCAACAGTACAGAAGCTCTGTTTTTTAGGAGATGTGTTACAGTTGCCCTGTTACAGTTGCAGTTACCCTGCGGAATGCATGTGATAGTGGGGTAGGAACGTTAGGGCCAAACGATGTTGGAGTGAGGAGAGATTTTTTTAAATGTTTTGAATTAATCAATAACTTCAAGGAAACACCCAAAAATGATGTTGAAATTGTTTGGGATAATTTTAACGGCTTAATTTCAATCATTTATTAAAAGGAACATCAGTAAAAGTCAAATTTATTACCCAGAGCGGCGTGGTCCCATAAACAGCTTGCCACGAGTCGCATTAGTGGAACCGGGTACATTTCAAATGCAATGAAAGAAGATGATATTGATAGAGCAGCCCATTTAATGTTTTGTTTCTGTTATTATTCACTCACAGGACAGAGAAGATTAGAACCCGCCGCTCAGCTATGGGCCGTCTATCAGAGCAATCCCCGGGCCAAGTGGGTGATCCGCTGTGATCATCGCAACGGTGGAAGCCATAGACTCCTCTACCGTCAATGAGAACGCTTCAAAATTACGTCCTGGTTACCATAACATTGTAAACGATACCCAACTGAACTCAGTGACTACCAAATGGGTAAATGAACGAACTTGTTAATCGCGTCCAACGAACGGAGAAATTCCTAGGTACCTCCTTTGTCCGCCCACTCAAAACCGTTTTCTTTCCCTCATTTCCCTGTGAAGAAAAATAATTTTTCTCCCTCCTACTTTTCGCTTATTTGAAAGGACGTAACAAATTTTAATTAGAACGAAAGCCTGAATAGGTAGCAGTTACTTTCCACGAGCAATGAAATCATTTTGTAAGTTCCATTTTTGTGCGAGGTAGACGTCATCAAATGACGTTTGGATCTTGTAATAGGTATTCTATGAGTGAAATTTTCACTCTAAATGTCTACTATCGAAAATTGAGTAGACAATTTTTTTTCCAAGGTTGTGGAATTTAGTTGTATAGATTTTGAATAATAGTACTCATATTATGAGTAAATAGATAGTTCTTACCATCTATGGTTACTAGAAGAGTGGCTGTGGTTAGAAGAAACTTTATTGACGTTTCTGTCTACTACCTTGCAATCATGAAGCTTCACTGAAAGAAAATCAAACTGTCAAATGATTATTATTTATAATAGTGTGTATAGGTACCTAGTGAACGAATGTACATAGAACAATGTTTGTGTAAATTATTCTAGAAGTTAATTGTCTATTAAGTTAAGACCCACCAACTTATTTGTCATATTTTCCAATAAAATACTGCAAATTGATAATGATTATTGACTGTCTGACCCTTATAAGATTGATAATTCACGTAGATAGTTTCGTTGAGCCCTGTCAGTCAATTGAGCTTCAAGGTGCAACTTTCTCTCCAAAGACACAGTGCTACGAAGATGAATTATATGTTCTAATAAAATTAACTCTATGATGATTGCGTATGGTTATGGGACTAACAAGGATATGCAACAGTGGTCAAGACAGAAGGGACCGGGACAGGAATCTATACAGAAAATAATTGACCGTTGTGAAATATTTGCAGCGTTTTTTCGACAACTTCACCAAATTGAGATTCGGCGTCGGAAAAATGCCTCATCCCGGAGACCTGGTGAGTATTTCTTGTTTTTTGAATGATACCGTCTTACAATGATTTTAATACCATAGCGTTGCGATATATTCCCATTTTTAGGTATCCTTGGACCACTGAAGGTCAAACATCACGGAACATAAATATTTAGAAGAATACGTAGTTCTTCAGAAAATCACCAGCCAAGACAATTAGAGAAGGTATTTACCGATAAACATGATAGGTACCTAATGAACTAGTGGCTGAATGCTGAAGGGATTCAATTCAGTACAATCTTGTCAAGCTACAAGGCATCCCCTGCTCTGAACTCTCCAAGTTGAGGGCATATATCGCGATGAAGTAAACCCTATCTTCCAGCTGCCCCTCCTCTTACGTCGTCCTATTATCCTAAGGCTTATAGTTTAGATGCTATCGCCCAACAGCTGGATAGGTTCTTGAGCTGGGAGGGATGACCAACGCCTTCGTCACTCAAACTTGATCAGTGAATTCTGGTTTATTGCAGTTCCAGAAAGAATTTGATTTTCGATAGCTCTTCTCATTGACATAACATGGAAAGTGGTCCATCATTCAAAGCTAAACTGCTGGATGCCCAGAAGACACATTCTCGAGGAAGTGTTACGCTGAGGAAGTGTATCAACGCAGATAGAGATACGAATCCGTTAAAAACTCCCAAGTTCATCATGATGATGGAATCGATCGAAATGGCGATACGAGCTCTCATACAATACAATGAAAGGTTCAGCCTAATCCAAGTGTAAGCAAGCTCCACAATTAATTTTGAGCATGTACTTTTTTTTTAGTAGAACTCGACCTCCCAATAAGCACGTAAGAAATTAATTTAATGATGAAATGATAAATACGGAGAATATGAACCGTTGTACTAAATACTAGCGACAGTAGAAATTAACTAGGTAATGTTTCTCTACGAATTCCTCTTTCATCCAGTTTAATCACGATTAAAGCAGCATGCCTAGTGGTCTCCAGGTATTTATCTCAGGCAGGTCATGGCAAATCTAATACTGGAGTCTCTCTTGAAGAGAAGACATCAGAAGATTTAGTTCTCCACTGTCTCAAAGCAAGCGGCCTTGTATGTTATGCCTACAGCTCCACAAGCAAGAAAGTTTTACAGGTACAGCATCATTCGGATATTTAATCTGACCGTTTTAGTATACTGTAGCATATTTGTTGAGACAACCAGAACTGACCCAGAAGCCTTCAAGAAAGAACGTGTCAGCTGAATCATAACATTCTTCTTCAGTGATCTGAGGGTCACTGAACTAAAGTTATAAATGGGATAGAGGCTTCGGATTCATAGACATACCTGTAGAACTTGATACAGTGAATATGGATTGGTGTACTTTCAGTTATGTGACGATCATGCAAGTGACGAACGGTACTTGGTTGCATTCAACCCAATGGAGGGAAGCAGGCATACTCTTGTGACGGGATTCATATTCTCAGTTTACAGGCATGTCTTACATGTTAATGTTTCCATATTAACATATTGTAGAGATGCTAAGAAATGTTCTATCGCCAGTTCTACAACTTTTCAGGCAAAGCGAAATTACCCAAAGAAGTCACTTCAAACCAGGGAATGAGATAATAATAGCTGGTTTTGTCGTGTTTGGGGCGGCTTGCGAGTTATTCATTTCAACGGGAGGAAACAGTTTACAGGAATTCATATATGATGAAGTAAATGCGGTTTCTAAGGCAATATTTCATTAGGAGAGAAAACCGTTAGTGGTGTAAATAGCTACTGAACCAATCAATCCAATTTGGTTGGTTATTCCACACCATGTTGTAAATTATTTTGGGAGTAACAAATATTGGTGGGACTGACATACTGTTCAGAGGTAGGTGACCTACCGTAGGTCAGACGTTATTGACAAAAAGATATTATTCTCGTCGCCCATTTAGGTGATAGGTGAATTTATAGCTCAAGATTTAGAAGCCAAAATCCCTGTCAAAGGCAAATTCTATAGCATTGACGAAGCGCAGAGCGAGATGTGGGATCAGCCTACTTTCGAGTTCGTCACGTCCAAGAAAAATCCCAAGGTCAGTTACTGACCGTCAGTACTTACCACTTCTACTTATTCCTACCGTTAAAAAATTGAAACATAAAGCGATATTACTCAATAAAGAATATGATGCAATGAGCTGATAAGTAGGATATTCAATGACATTTTTTCAGATCGGGCCACCGAAACAGTACAAGTGTACAGGGAGTTTGTGTACGGATATGTATGCCTGTCTGAAAGAAGGGGGAATTCTAATGTACCCCAAAACACTACAAAATCCCACTGGAACTGTGAGTTCATTGACTAACAGCTATATTTTTAATAATAACAATTTGTTATTGTTTATAAAGAAGTGTAAATGTGAGAGTTTCTGGACCTAATTGATTCGAAATTAGGAAACGTGATGACAAGGTCGTGTATCAGTGGAAAGTTGATATCAAATAATCTACCCTCGCCACGATCACCAGTCAAAAAGGTGGATTTCAGCTTCCGAAAATTCCAAGATGTTGGCGAGCAGCCTCCTCAATCGTATTAAGTATCTAACTAGAGTATTTAGCACTACAACTCCTACTATTTATGAGCAGGTTAAATTGCTGTTTGAAGCAAATCCGTTGGCGTACATTGCGAGGGCCGCAGGCGGATTGGCTACCACAGGCTACGCGAGCCCACTTGACATAGTGCCAGAATCCCTACACCAGACCGTGCCTCTCTACATGGGCGCTCGGGAGGAAGTCGTTGACCTTTTGGAAAATGTCACAATTAGAATAGCCACCAATTAATAAACTGTATACCATTTCGCAAGGATATAATTCATGACAATAGTTGAACTCTACCAAAAAGGACGTAGACAAGGGAGTTAGTTAACGATTAATCTTCTTGCACGATTCTTATTTAATAAGGAGAAATATGTTGGACTAGGCTCGGTATCTTTACACAACTCCGCCAGAAATCTCATCAAGTTATTAGATCAACCGGATCGTAAACAATCTCCTTTAATAACAGGTAGTCTCGAAGGCCTGATGGGAAGAGGGACAACCAATCACCACAGAAATGATTACTAATGAGCCTGCAATGGTTGTAGAAACCTTATAATCAGGTTTGAGCTCTCAAATGTTAGGGACGTTTCTCAGAACACAAGCAACGAGGATAAAATTATATCTCAGAAGGAATTTAGAAGGTCCTAAACGAATAAGACCGCATTCGGTAGCAGTGATTGCCTCTGTGGATAAAAATTCTGCACGTATCCATAACTCGCATTCAATTAAAAAGTTGCACTTCGTAGAAGGTGCCAAATGAGGATTGACAATTTCAAAACTCTGAAACTAAGAGAACGGTATAGTTTTTTTAATGAAGATTTGAATGGATTCTGTATGACTAGTAAGAGTCATAAATCGTAATCGAAACAAAAGTGTCGTGTCCAAATTTGAAATCCTGTAAACAGAATTGCAATACGTTTAGTTTCATTTCTCTTCGCAGGTCAGTGGGCTTTTTACCACTCATATAATTGAAATGAAATAAACCTCTACTACGAATTCCATATTTGCACACAGATATAGATACTTTGCAATATTCAATCATATTCCAATATATATAGCCACCAAATGTTTAGTCCCTATTATATTGTTTGATCTCTCACCGATTAAATTATTAAAAGTTGGATACAATTGAATACCTACTGTGTATCTGTTTACGAGGAATTAACAGAGCAGTGTTATTCAGAATTGCGATATCTTATTTCATTCTCAAACTGGAGGACTTAAGACACGTGGTTGTTACTTGAGATGTTCTTCAAGGTTCATCTGCTCTAATCTGATAACGGAATGAGATACTTATCGCAATTCTTCCTTTACCATCGTGTTCAGCGGTGAAAAATCTATAAACAGAGGTGTTACTCGGCAAAAATGGAGACAAAATTTGTTACGTATCCAATACTCTTCTGGTATTCAAAACATAAATCAAATTTTGATTACCTCCTTTTCACCCCAAATTTTATTTGGCGTAAAACTTCTCTAACGACATTTTATCAAATGGGTTCAAAGCCATCCAGAAAACAATAAGAAACATCGTGCCATTATAACCCGTAATAAATTAACCACTTTTTATTAGAAAACATAAATAAATATCGACAATTACATGTCTAATAGCATGTCGTACGGGGGATTATACGATCGTATATCTTATATTTCATAACTTATTGCACAATACATTCCCTCGAGTCAGTGGTCTGATATTATTGATAACACAGCGCTACGACTAGAAGTTATATGCTTTGTGTGACAATTTTTACGTTGTTTACCAAGATGAGCTTCAGGATATGAGGCCATAATACACACTCTTCAGTTCAGAGTAAAGGGTCAATGAAACAATAATTTTGTTTCAAAACCAAAGGGCTTCCGGTAGTCGTTAACATAAATAAATCCTAAAGCTGATGGGGGATTTGTAGTGATGACATATTGATAAAATTAACTGATGAAGCTATTTGCGATAAATAAATAAAAAAAAGTCATGAGTGCCATCAAGTTAATGTTTCAACTCGATAGAAATGTTCTGAGTATGATGTAGTCTGATGCAAACTTTAGGCTCACTAAATACCGCTAACCGTTCTTAGGCCACATCTTGCACATCGAATTCCATCGGGGGCATCTGCTTCCATGTATGAAGTCCTTGCGAAGAACACTGAACACTCATCTTGTATTGACCAGGATTAAAAAACACGGTGCAACATTCCATCACAGCTGATCCCAATTCCTCCACCTAGGAAAATGCAAAAGTTTTAGCAAGTTTTAGTTATATAAGATCAATTACTAGTTGTGCATCAAGACAAGGAAATTCTTTTTTTACGTTCTACAAAAACGGGTAGATTCAATGTGATTTTAAATTTCAAATTCTCGACCTGAACAAATTGGAAAGCAGGTATTTCAACTTATTCATTTTTAGATTTCAACACTTGATGAATGATCTTACGTCTAATTTTGGCTATATGATAAATAATTCGCGAATTTCGTAAAAACATGTGCAGGTTATCACTAAAGAAAAAATAAACAAAACCCCGAAAATCACCAAAACTGGTATAAATGGTGAGCTGGAAGTAGACATTTTAGGGGAATAAAAGAAAATAAGTTGCAATGTTATACGTGAATATGAACGACGGAACCGTTTGGAAGGCTGGAAATTGCAAAAGATGTTTGAAGGGTTCAAATTTGTAGTTCTAGTATGTAAGTGGAATTTAGTTCAATTATGTTGGAACGAAAATTCGCTCATCAGGTCATGGTGCAGATTGGATCACTAGTTTGTTCTGTTAAATGATTGAATTAATCTTACCACAGGAAGGTGTATGTATGAAGGGCCCGAAGTTGCTAGCCTCGATTCCAAGTTATAATTGCAAGTTCCATTCTGGTAGTCTTGGAAAAACTGTAAGGAGAGGGACAGATCAGTAAGCGGTCGGGAAAGTGAATTGTTGGCAATTACCCTGATCTGTATGCACTCTCCAATGCTAACAACATGGGGTGTTGTTCCGTTTGCCTCAAGGTCGTTCACCCAAATTTCTGAAACACATATTAACATTGTGCTTGAAGGTTCTAGAAGTGAAAAAGCTATAGTTCGTTACACATATTATATCACTCATTAGAGTTTAGAAATTCTAGAGTCTAGAAATTTAGAAATTAGAGTTTAGAAATTCTAGAGTCTAGAAATTAGAGTTTAGAAATTTGGCATTCATTCATGTAATAGTTGAAATTTTGATGGCCGAATAGGTACAAAATCGTTTCTTAACTGACTTGTGGCTCAGGAGACGGAGCACCTCAGCCAGCTACTTACCATGGGTAAGGGTTCAATCCTCAAGTATGATGCTCAATTTTAACATACCACAATAAAATTTCGTGTGCACACTTCTGGAATAAAAGCACATACCCCAGTTGATGGGTGACATTCTAACAATGTCGAGCATGTGTGAGGACAGCGTGATTCCCTTTAGAGATGCTTTTCCTTTCCTTTCGCCCATTTCCCACTGCACCTCGACCAAAGAAGCGATATGGTCGCTGCATGTTACATTGAGATCAACAACTTCCTTTATCGAATCTTCACTTTGAAAAAACTGAAACATAAATAAAATATCAAATAGGGCAGAGAATAAAGCACACAACTATTTCAATTCCAAAGTGATAGTTAACTCAGAAATATATCAAATTAATCGAAAAATAAAACCTACTTTTCCAATTTTTGAAAGAGGGCATCTTTCGACGGGTATGGGAACACGACAAGACTCTCCTTCCTCAATGAGTAAACTTTTACTAGCCGTGTATTTCACCTCAACCTCCTGGTTTGTCATGTTCATTACATCCAGCACCATGTAGAACTGAGAGCTCCTAATGTAAAGGCAAAATTGTACAAAATCTCAATTAGAAAAGGCAAAACCCTGCTGGATTTGAATTTAGGACTCCAAGAAATACTCACGTTTCAGCAGGCATCACGTCCCAATTGGATATGAGTATGGAATTTGATATGTCAACGTTAAGGACAACATAAGCCATACGACAATATCCAAAATCAATTCCAGGCTTTCCGGAATACTTTACTTTCAAACGACACTCGACCAAGCCCTGGAAACAGAGAGGCATCATATTGTACGCTCAAGGACAGATTGGTAAATGAAAACAAATATCAAATTACAAACCTTAGACGCATGATCCAGTTTCAACTGAGTCATTTGGGATGTAAGAGAATTGAGACTGCTAGGGCCGGACCTAAATAAAGAATTTCAGCCATTTAAAATGCAATACATACATGAAATTAGGAATATTAAGATACTAGTTTTTCTTGGACGCTGCAGATTGAGTATACAGCTTCTGAAAATAACGATGATGTAAGAAGTACCGGAATGATGGAGTTGGGGTCGTCAGGGTATCGTACTGTCCTGGTTTTAAACTTGACAGCGAAGGAAAAGAATTCGTACCAGACACGAAACTGCTTTTCACGCTAGCTGCATCTGAAAATTTACAGGATAAATTATGTTTTCAACCATCTAGCTTTTATGAACATACTCGTGGTTGCAACATAAATATTTTCATTCAGGCAATAATCAAAATCAGGTCATTCAGGTAATGTGGAGAGTTTGAAGAGCTTCCGAAAAATGTATGTAATTTCCAAACGTAGTTCAATGGAAACACCTTGGTAATTACCTGCAGGATAGGTGTTAACAAAGTTTCCAGCAGCAAAGACCGTCAAAGGAATGCTTATCTTCTCCCCTTCTGCCATGGGTAGTTGGGACTGCAAGTTTGACAGGTCATACGACAGCATTGATGGGTCGCAATCTGAACTAATTTCTATCAACTCCACAGGGCCTTTACCCAAATTTTCCAAGACAAGCTGGCAGTCGGCACTAAAAATTATTATTAAAATGGTGAAATTCCCACATAGAGGAGAAAAATTGTCCCTCTACTAGGTCACAAAGCTTGACAACAATGGATGCAATATACCCAAAAGCATAAGCCTGCACTCACAGCCGTTCCTACAAAAACAGTTTGAAACAGAATCGTACCATTCTCCAGCGTATAGTGCAATTGTCGAGCCATTCTGATCTTTAGTCGAGTCTATGTTCAAGGTAGCCTGAAATTGAATAAAAGCTGATTGAAAAATTGGGATGAGAAACCAGTTCCATTTTTGGTGAGAAAAGCCGTTGCTAGTAAAGCGGTGATTAAAAATATATCAAAGAAGGAACTTTTTAGAAACAAACCACTAGGTACGGAAGCGCAGGAACTACTTCGATTGTAAACTGAGAATGAGATATTTTAGGGAGACATTCCAGGCGGCAATTACTTTTAACACCAAGAGTGTGAGTCGAATAACCTGTGAAGTTCAAATGTATGAAGGAATACATCAAATACATATAATTTATCACTCACAGTCAGCACAAATGACTTGCATTTGATAGACTTAACACAGACCTGTGATTTCCAGTTCTCCCACTTCTTTCGGCGTCCCAGTTAGAGTGACAGGATATTTATGAACCTCTGGAGGCAGAGTGACGGTGAGCGGAAGTGTTTCAAACACAACTCCAGCCGTAAGGAGTCTCTATAAAAATCGTAAGAGATCAGTGAGAAGGGGAGTTATGAATGAGGCGTATTGGCGCGCTTGTCCTATTATAGATAATTTGAAACTCATAGTTGAAGGTCGAATTCGGAAAGACGCATCAAAGAGAAGAATTACTCGAAAGAAGTAACACATTGGGATCAATTGAAGGCTTTCCTGTTCGGGAACCAACCTTATAGTTCCTAGTCCCTAAATATTCCAGTATTCAGACCAGGCCAGTTGTATTTTTTTGCTTACCATGTTAGAAACTTCGAGTTCAAATTGGAGAGGGTTTGTAAGTTCGATTTTAACTTCACACTCTTCTTCAGCAACCCAAAGATAGTCTGTAACAAGACATCGACAAAATTGGCACATGCTTAATGCAGATTCTTCATATTTCAATATTACCCATAGATGTAGCGTGATATCCAACGTAAACAGTTTTTTTTTTTTTAACATGGTCGTAATTTATATAATCAGGATGGCTAATTGTCTACATGCAATTTTTTTTCTAAGACACCTAATGGAAATAATATTATACCTGTTGCAAAACATCAATATCAACATCAATAGTTGGCATCATTGAAAATTCAGTTTTATGACATTTAAATGCGTATGCCTAACATATAAATAATAATTATTTATTGTGTTTACAATTTTATTGAACTTTTGTAGTCTTGTACAGGCGTCTATTCACCAATGTTGGGCACATATTTATTTTCCTACATACTTTTCAACGCGATGGTGGGTATGTTGGCATAAACAAAACGAGCAGTAGGTATATCTCGTCCAACAACGTCAGACTGTTTCTTGTTTTGCCCATTCAGTGGAAAACAAGACATGTTTCAGCAGGCTCAATCGAAACAAAAACATGTTTTCCTTCTCTAATATTTGTGGTTTGTCGGTCCTCATTCGAATAAATCAATTTCTATTTTTATAAGCGTATCACAAGACTACTAAAACCGATTCCAAAGGCGGTCCAGAGATGTAGGATCACCAGCCCACAAAAAGACTCCAGTTGAAAAGCCCCTTTACCAAGCAATATTTTCAGACCATCTAAAATTACGCCACCAGCTATTTCTTATGTGTTCCATGAAAATGTCAAAGCTTTATTCACTTAGTTTGTCTTTGGACGTCGTGGTCCTCTCTAACGATCCAAACTTGAATGGTGTGAACAGAAACGGACCATAATCTTCTTTGATTTTGTCTAGCTTCAGGGGTTGGAACTGGGGTTTCAATTTATGAACCACAAAGCTCCTGAAACAACAAGAACAATAAATCCAAATCGAACGTCTCCCGGAGGAACGAATAATGATTTTTAAGAATGGTGGACTCATACATACTCTGCTGTTGGGATGTGTATGAGATTCGCTGGAGGGATTACGAACCCACTATCCAAAATTAATGGAATGGGAGAGCCCTCACATTGAGCGGCTATTACTTGGAGCTGCTGTGCCGACTCGTGGCGCTCTTTAGGCGACAGCTCTGACCACAATACTTGAAGGAGGAGAGTCATGTGACGAGTGGCTAGAGAACTATGGCCCACTCTTTTAGCAGCATTTACCACCTCTTGCAAAACTTGTTTCTGAAGTCTACCCCAACCGTTGTTTCCGCCTGGTTAAGAGTAATGAAATACATTTTCAAGCAGCTCGTATTTATGGGTATGTGGATGTTGTTCATGATTTCGAAGTCACAAGAAAGTTATTATACACGAACTGTGCTACAATGTGGAAATTTACCCGCTGGATAATCTGAGGGGTCTAAACTGAGCCGGTGACCAGATAAAGATTTAATCATAAGATTGTAGCACTGATCCCAGTTAGTTTGTGGATTCCTGGCAGAGACATACTTGTTTGCAGCTTGTCTCTGGTAAAAAGATGCCTTCCTATGGAACCCAATCTTGGCATAGAGTTCAGACAACGTCATCAGCTTCTTTATCTGTGAAAATTTGTTAATAAACGCATCACTTCTATAACATATTATGTGAGCACGAAAATTAACGTCAAATAAATCAAGATAAAAATATCACGTACCTTTTCTTCTTCAGGAAGTGTCAGATTTATGAAGACGATGTTCTGTAGAAAAGAAGCCGCTTTGAGAGCAATGTTGAGCTCAATTGCGACTCTAGCAGCTTTGAAACAGACCTCGACCTCAATTACTCCTGCATGCTGGTACTGCAATAGATACAATCACTTCTCGTGCGATTACACTCAAATGATTTTGTTGTACAAGTATGAATTCTTCAATGAACTTAGTAAATAGGTATACCTTGCTGTAATGCAATATTGACTCCCAGTAGCTCTTACAAATATCTTCGTTTGAGAGCACGTTGTTGGGTAATGATGGAAGTTGCAGGCTCGTTGGTTCTAAAACGTCCGACCCTGAGGAGTTGGCTTTGAGCGTTCTAAAATATGATATATGATCGGAAGGCTTAATTAAAACTTGTTTGATTTACTAATCAGATGACTGGTGATTTACCGGCACATTCACTCACTTTGTTTTGTTAGTTTCTTGCAGAGAAGTATTTTTTTGAACAGCTTGACTCTTCTGCACATTGGCGAATCGTAAGCACATTGAGGCAGCACTCAAGCCTTCACAAGCACCTACGGGTAAGAATTTTAAGTTACTCGTTAGTATATAATATACTATATTTTTATATATTTTTTTTTTTTTAATAGAAAAAGGATGAAGAACACTAGCTCACTTCCTAGCCACAGGAGGTCATTTATGGATCTTAAAGTTTCAGCAGCAGCTTGGTAATGATCGAGTGCGTCTGCCACGAGGCCAGCTTGCAGAGACAGATCACCCAAATGTTTGGTCATACGGCCGACACACCTCTTTTTGTTGCTTCTTGATTCCATATCCAAGCCAACAAAATCTTTTTTTTCGAATGGAGCCAGCAATAAGGAAACTTTATCAATCTGAAATCATAGGGTTTCTCTGTAGATAGTACCGGTTAGGAAATTGAATAAATCAAAAGCTCAAAATTGAGCAAGTTGAAGCAGATACCTTTTCGCTGTTTCTCTCAAGACGTTTGGATTCCAAAACCCAAAACAAAAACAAAAGGTACTCGGAAATATGGTCCTCGAGCGCTGCACTTTCGTCTCCGTCTGAAGCGAAATAAAGAGCTCGACTTTTGAAATTGGATGGTGGCGTATAAGAGGGCGTATCATCACCATCATTCACACCTAATATAATGCATCTCGAGTCGTAGAGAGTGGAATTATAGCGGACTTTGAGACTCTCGTGCCTGCGGCACAATTCATCCATGACAACTTGAGTCTTACATTTACCTGAAACGTAAAAGTCAGTAAATGATAATTACTATTGGTAAATGATAATTACTATCATACATGCCAGTCCCCTTTTGGATTATACATAATACCTATACCTGTGGCATATTATACTACACATATTACATGTGTCAAATATACTACACATACAATACCATATACGCCACGAGAGGCCAAGGGAGGGGTGTAGGGGTGGAGGATCCGCTCGGGGAATACAAAATACATGGGAGAGACTGGGATGATAAAACACTTCTTTGGTGGACTCTTCAAAGTAATAAGAAACCCTATTGACGGAGCCGTCAAGAATGTAGCCCTCTATCGCGTGCAGTGGCAGTTCGAGAACAATACGAAGAGGGCGCAACCTGCCTATTTTCCATTAGAGTTCCAGCGGACGGACAGGGCTCCAAATCGAATCACGCCCGTAAAAATATGTTCCATGTTAAAAAATAACTAATTTAGTATCATGGACATGAAACGTAACAGCGATGAGGGGATCGCCATTTACTCCGGTTATGGGGATGATATCTATTTTATTCAATTTATAAGGAATTTGGATTGACAATACTTACCAACAGTTATGAGACCCAAGAGCCTTCTATGAGTTTGAAAGTCACCCCAGTCATTATTTCCAACAGGATAGTCTTTGATGTACCGAGCACAAATATTTCGAGGAACTCCCCCACTTTCAGGGATTTTAACGTGGTTGACGCGATTTATTCGGTCGAATATTTTGTTGAAGCTTTGGGTGCTGAGCTCATCCCCTGCTCAAAACCAGAAACACATAACATAAATAACTATTTGTTCTTATCATCAACATCATTCGCTCACACAAATATCACTACCTATACCAATTTTGAGGAGTACATACTGACCAAACTCCATACACTTTAATGATATCGATGATTAGTGGACATGCTCACCTAAATGCTTAACTAGGATGAGTAATGTAGCATGGTGATGGTAGGTTTGCTCGTAATCAGGATGAGACATGTTGGGGTTGGGTAAGGGACTTGACAGAATAACGCTCACTGCAGATCTCATTTGTCCTAGTGCTCAACAAACTGCGACAAAAATCGTGAAAATTTTCTCTTGAAATACACACATCAATCAATATATATGATGAACGAAAAGAGTATACGCTAATAGCTTAGTTTAGCATCTTCCACCAAACAAGTTTACAGCACAAATGGAATGGATACAGAAATAGAGGCGTTTGCCCATACTTCAAGTCCACAGGTGGGTCAACCGTGTAGACCATAAGAAAGGTTATAGAAGTGTTAGGAAGGTTATTCCAGGTTATCAGAGGAGGGAAGACAAGCTGCTCCTGTCCATCTCCTGAAACAAGGTGGGGCTGTTCATGTAGGGGGGCAAGTTTTGTGACAGCTTGAACACCGGTCCACCAAGCAGGTTATGTGGAAGCTGGTATGCCACCCTTTCAGAACGACAGGATTTGGTAAGAACCGGTTAAGTACAGTAGATTAATTTGGTTACTCCCCACCCCTAATTTGCTTACCTGTACCTCCTTTTAGCTAGACAATATCAAGTAGACTGAGGGTTACCATTCCTTTATTCCAGATAGCAGTGCCACATACATTGCAAAATGTTATTACATTAGAGACTTTCTTAGTTTCAAACCCCACCAAAAGATTGGCCATGCGAGGATGGTATTCGTACACTTACAGTTTCCAGTGCTTTCACAAGGACGAATCCTTTCGCTTTGGGAGGCAGATAAAAAAGGAATTATTTCTTCTGTTCAATTAACTTGCAAGAAGCAAACCGTTTATACCTGTGAATTGACAGGGAATTTATTCTATTTCCTGGTGAAAAGATCAATTTATCATCAATCAATCAATACCTAACTACTAAACCCTTCATCTCCGTAATGTCAGTTTATTCAATCTCATGAGTGGACCCAAGTACATTTATACCATTCTATAATAGAATACGTACCAAGCATTGAACTTAGAAAAATGTCACTACCATTCACTCTAATAACATCTTTGGAGATGATGTTACACATGAAATATTCGATCCAGAAGATAGATTGTAACAAAGAACGAATTTGGAAATCAGATGACAACAATGTCAGATGGAGTAATATTGGTATGAGGGCAAGTAAGTGCATCTTGAGGTGTCCACCTGATCGGCAATTGATGACTCTCATTGACGACTTCTATGTAGATTGATTCTATCGTACCGACAGTGACGTACGTGAGAACTTGGTAGCACATAGTGGGTGGGAGTACCTACCAATCATGATAGTGAACCATTGGGAGATGACAATAGTTACCAGTGCACAGGTCGTTAGTCCATCTTCTAAATTCGCTGATATCTCGACTTGGTAAACTTCACACGTATTCCTCAAGATAATCTTAAAGCCGAACGGACAGATCTATGTATTGTTCACTGGGTTTGTGAACCAATGTAGTATCTCAGAACCAATCAATTTACCGTTCCTCGGATGGTATCGCTATCACTGGTTACATATCGATGACTTCCTTCAAATGATCGATATTCATGGCTATCGATCTTTGTTATTCGGTACATCCATTTTTTGTATTTTCCACCTTTTCTTTATTACTCCAATCAAAAACCTAATGGTTTTTAAATTAAATTAAAACATTAAATTACTAATCATAACTTATGATTGACTACTGCGATTGTATTCGGGAAAGACCATGTAAAATCTCTTCCTCCATGTCTGGACCTTACATGACTCTTGCCGAAGGCAGCATATTTTAGAAACACACTACACACGCGAGATATTTTATTTGTTTGTGCCATGGAATAAGCATACCATGCTCGATGTTGGTGCTCCTTACTCGTTTCAAGCTTCGGATTTGATTAATTCTGTGACTTTGATTAATTTTGAGACTGTTGCTTACCGCCCACGATTCTGGAAATGACGCTGACAAACCCTTTAATACATTTTCCCGAGTACGACTCGTTACCAGAGGAAGAAGAATGGTGAGAGTTTCACACATTATCAATTTACTCACCCATTACCGTATCGCCGAGTAACCAGAGGGTGGTAATATCTATAGGACCTAGTTAATAACATAGTAATATTATGAACATATTATGTTCTCTGTGAAAGTGATCAATTCAACGCCTGAGATCAATTCAAGGAGTTCTTGGATGGTATTTATTTCTTATTTAAAAGAAACAGTCCTTGTGGATTTCCTGACCCCTCTTGTTTTCGGTCAATTCCCCGCCACCCGTGTTTTTAATATCAAAATTATGTCTATCGTGCCTAGAAAGGGGAATACGTGTCTTGAAGGTCCAAATAATGATCTTGAATTGTAGCCTCTTTTGGTTCAACACATGAATTCAGCAATATGATATCCAGATTTTGATTTACAGTTCCCCTGCGTATGATCCACGGTTGAGCGTATTAAACCTGCTCATCATATATCGAGGTCAACTCAATTATGTAGAAATTGAAGTACTAAATATCATGTACTTACAGAAAGTGCAACTTGATTACTACCGACTATGCACAGATTTGCTTCAGGGTAAAGAGGAGTAACAGTTTGGAGTCCTAGCTTAGTCCTTACAACTATTATCCTGTTCTTTTCTTTCCCGCTGCCAACCAATTCTGCCTACAGTTGTTATTGCACCCCCTACCTTAGAAGGCAGGGGGAAACATCATAATTCACAAACCGGATTGATGATTAATGTACTGACGGGGGTCAGGAAGCTCACAAGTATCAACAAAACTTCAAAAATGGCTTTTGGCGATGTCGACGCCTTTGTAAAATCAATGTTTGTCTTGGTGAAAATTTGCTAAGAGTTCACATCGCACGTTGGGAGCAATACTGGTATAAGCCCGAAATCGTCGATTTCCATCGGATTGGGCTCGGCGAGCTGTAAGGGTTTTATGATAGTTCAAAAAAGAGGCCTCGTTGAAAGATTAGAATCGCAAAATACCATCTCAACCATGAGCAACCATTTCCAAAACCTTCCGTAAAGTTCTGCTTTTATACTTATACCTGTATTACTCCAAACAATCTTATTTTTGTACCAGTATTGCTCCCAGCGTGCGATATAATTAGCCAGTCTCTGGTTATTTATTTGGGGAGGCCTTAGCAGACCTAAGAGATTCATTATCGTGTTGCATTCTCAATAATACAAAATTAATCTGAACATGATCGGATTTACTGTTCTTCTTTTTCAAATAGAGAACTGACGATTGATTACCGTGTTTTATAAGTTGCTCATGAAATGTTGCCTATGTGATTACTTTATAGTCAGTTACCCGAGAAGGAAGAAGTCAAGGTGGAAACAAAGAACAGGACCAATCCTTTGTTAGCATTCCCTGAGTATGAAAAGGAGGCACACGTTGAGAATCGAAGCAAGACGAATGCGGAAAAACGAACTGTCAATCATCGGCAAGGCATGAATTCCTCCCTAAAGCGACAGATTACTAAGAGACCCGCATTTAATTCTGACAACGAAATAAAATCGGGGGAAAATATGAAAGGTAAGGTGGACCTTTGAATATTTATTGAAAATCACAATGAAACATTCTGAAGTTTTATCTGTTCATATGATTATATGAAATTCAGGTAAGCGTCAAAGGGGCGGTATTAAAGTCAAAGTGGACGGTGTCTGGGAGAGGGTCTGATGTTTTAGATTATTGCACAATCAGTTCCCATGCCGTCTCTTATTCCCACGCCTGTCCAAATATGACCAAGCGACTGACAAAATGCCAACTATTCCGTATCTATTCTTGCTAATCAATTAGTATTATGATATCATTCCACAGTTGTAATAACTTTTGACCACCTCATTTATTAATTATGCATTCTCTTCCTCAGGCAGGACTAAACCAGAAAGGAAGAAAAAGGAGAGCAAACCACCCCACACCGTTCAAAATGGCGTGACTGTCTCAGGGAAGACTTGGGGAGTCCCGTTATTGCATACCACTTCTATGATGCCGACCCAACCGTGTGCACTGTCTTTGGAAGGAGTTGGTGGTTTTGATTGGAATGCTACAGCTAAGGATTTGGCCAGTGCCGTGTCCAATGTCGTCAAAAACGACTCTGAAACTGAGGTATCTTGCGGAATCTTAATAATAATATCATAATATAATTATATTATGATTATTATAATTATTAAGATATCATATTATGTATGCCCTCATTGAAATTTGATTTTTACCTTTTTTTATGAAGCAGATAGATTGGAATCTGGTCGATTTCCAGTTTTCTTTCTTCAATGCTCTGGTCTCGATTTTTTCAAAGGCCGCCTCAGCATGCATTTTTCATTTATATGGGGTTAATGTGCAAGCAGGTCTGATTTTTCACTTTATTAACTTAGTGTTGAATTTAGACCTATTGGTCAAGTCATAGATGGCGTTCAGATCGAGCGTTTGTTGATATCGTAAAAGTCAGTGAAGGCGGTAGGTAAGCCATATAAGGTGTTACACAACCTCAGAGAAGGCAATTGGAAATCCATTACGTATTTATTTGGCGTCAGATATGAACTGCTTACCATTTGATGCACAAAAAATATAGATGGGTAGATAGGGTCTCATTAGCCTCGGTTGCACATTTTTGACTGTTGTTTTGAGAGAATACCCTCAAGATACTGAATAAGTTCGGTGAAACGTGGTCCTAAAATACTGTATTTTTTTCACATAGAAATTGAGCATTTACGCCATATTCCTATTTGAGTACATCTAATCAAAATGAAAGTGCTAGACGTCAAAAGTGCTCATTTATTTGAATAAAAAATAATTATTTTTTGGAGCCTTTTTTGACAATGTTCATTCTTTTAGAAGTACTCGTCAATTCATTCATCCATAATTGATCCTTTTTTAACCTATCTAAAACCAAATTGTTTTGACTACCTACTCGTATTTCATTTTGGCAGGAATCAGATGAAGAAATTCCATTGAAAAAGAAAAAATTGACACCAGCTGAAAAACGTGCGAAGGCGTTACAAGAAGAGAAAATTATGAAGAAGAAAGAAAAAGAGCTTCTCAAAGCAGAGGAGGATCCCCAGTCTCCCGATCATTTTGAACGTCTATTAATTGGTAGCCCAAACTCAGCTGAACTTTGGATTAAATATATGGGCTACCATGCCGTTGTACGTATCATTATTTTAATTTGTATTATCAACACTGATGAATGAATGATAACATGTTTTTATTAGAACAGAAGTATATACATGAATGTTTTAGCAACATGGTAGGCTATTGGTATAATATACCGTCAGCCGGAGTTCACCCGTTTTTCTCTGTAACATTACATTAGGTAATGTTTAGTTTACTACTATAGTTACATTATCTGTTATGTTAAAAAATTTGTTCAGTAGGCCTATTACTTATTTGTTGATTTATTAATTTTACTTCATAGCATACAGCCAAGTGTTCATGGTTTTAAATTTGATTTTTCTCTTATATTGGTCCTTATCGCTCATTACATCAAACTGACCGTAATAGTCCTTGTCCTATGCCACTAGTCAACTAGTTATAATTAAACTCGTTCACAAGTAGTCGCCGGTATGCCCACGCTAGTCTAACGTATTTATAACAATTGTTCCAGTCTCGCCCGTTCAGTATTTCAATGAGCTCCGTTCTGCTTATTTCAGGGACTCCAAAACAACAGCTCCGGGCTCCTCCCAAGATTGGGCATTTTGCTAGGAAATGCTCTGCATCCTCGTTTGTATGCATGTTGCAGAGGGAGCAATTCACAGCGGCACTTCATAATCCAAGCCGCCTTTTCCTGGTCCATTCCATGTGCTAGGATGTTAATGTCGTGCCTCAATTCCCTGTACAGTCCATGGAACTGGCCTCCTTCACAAAGTTGTAGCAAGTGTTGCTTGGCGTCCCTTGCGATTCCTTCAAGCACATTCGGCAATAAGCTCCTCAATCCATCGGCCCTTTCCCAATCCAATGTCCTTCCACTTCCATATTTTTCGGCATATCCTTCCCATACTTTCACCCAATCTGTCCCTCTGCTGACAGCGTATTCGTCCGATGCTCTAGCAAATTCTGTAGGGGCAGCTTTCCGTTTTTTCGCAATGAATTCCGCGTTCAGTTTGATCAGAGTGCCATGCATTTGTTCAAAACCACTTTCAAGGAACAGGGTATAGTTAGGTGTATTCATGGGGAGGCCAAAGATCTTTTTAATGAAGAAGCGTATAACTTTTTCTACCTGGTCATACTTGTGGTACCCCCAGACCTGACAGCCGTAGCATACTATGGATTGCACAACTGCTTTGAAGACCGCAATCTTTGTGGCAAGTGGAACTTCCTTCGCTAAAAACAACCTATTCAAGACCATATTGACGCTCGTCTTAGCCAGAGTTTCCCTTTCGTGGAGGTGCTTCTGAAGGGAGAGGTCTCAAGAGAACCACATTCCCAAGTACTTATAGTCACGGGCTATCACAATGTTCTGTCCGTCGAATCCCCATTTCTCGTTTCTTCTACGTCTCTCCCGTCTACAATTATTATTATATCGCCGGCAAACATCAAGCAATTTATTGTTCTATCGCCCCCTCTGACACCTCCTCCAATAAATTCTGGCAAATCGTTCAGAAAAAGGGCAAACAAAATAGGGCTGGCCGGACAACCCTGTTTCAGGCCACCAGTTGATAGAAATCGTTCAGAAACAATGCCATTCACCAACATTCTGTTGTATCTGCGCTTGTATAGGTTTTGCAAAGCCATTTTAAGTTTTGTAGGCATCCCCACACATGTCAGCTTATAGAATAGTGCCAAAGGCTGACTTCAAATCGTCGAAGCAGCAGTAGGTATGTTTTTGTTTCTGGTTTTCGATGAACCTCCCCTCTATGATATTTCTGAGCGTGAAGATATGGTCCAGGGTTGAGTAACCTTTTCGAAACCCAGCTTGGTTCTCCACCAGAACTGCGCCTTCCTCCGCCCAGCAGCCTATCCTGTTCTCTATAAGACCAACATATAATTTCACCATTGCATCTATGCAAAATAGCCCTCGGTAACTTCCAGGGTCCTCCCTGTCCCCTCTCTTGTAAATTGGGAACACCAGCGACTCCGAAAACGACACGTCCAGTGTTGAAATACTTGTTGTGTACATCGAGCAGTAGGTCAGAAATCTATCTGGGGCGTTTTGATAGAACTCATAAGGGATGCGGTCTTCCCCCGGGGCTTTCCCCCTCTTTGTAGCACTTATAACAGTTTCAACACTGTTGTATAACATACAAGGTTAACTTAACTGAATATCCCAATCTTACAACTTAAGGGAGTTTCACATGTAGTATCCCTAGTGATAAGTGGAAATGGGTTCTGCTAAGAGAGGAAAGTGGTCCTGGATAGGGCGCAAAAGACTTTGAGAACCTGCGTTAGCACCACTAGGCATCAAATTGATAATAATTATCAATTTGATGCCTAGTGCTGCCAATTATTTCATTGCTCCACACTTGTTAACAAGATTTCTGTCCATGTTTTCTCAACAGCTTTGAGTTTTCTCTCCTTCGCGAGCCGAAATAGGTGGTCTTTTTTAAACTCCTTGAAGTGGCCATGTTGAGACCTATTGAAACCATTGTTTTTTATTGTTACTTCGAGTTTTTTCATAACCTGTCAGGCTTAGAAACGAGTAGAGTAATGGCCCTTCGAATATAATCACCCATAAAAGAACTTCACGAATTACTTTGTCAATTATTATTCTCAATTCTCTTGGATGGTGTAGACAGTTTGGTTCTACATTGAAGAATGATTGCTGGGGATGTCCGAGTAATTGATACTTCTATGTAATGATTTACATGACTCCCTTTCCAGAATGCTGACATAGACAAAGCTCGTGCTATCGCAAGAAGAGGGTTAAAAAGGATTGACCCTCAACTGACTTCGTCGAAACTCGATGTTTGGATTGCATTACTAAACTTGGAACACACTTTCAGCCCTCCGGCAAGTATCAAGTTTTCAACATTACCGTTTAACAACTATTCAAAAGTAAATCATTTAATTGAGCTTTTTAGATAACAATTTATTTAAGTTTGGAGGGTTGTAGGAGGCGCCTCCTACAACCCTCCAAACTGACAAAGGTTTTTCAACCAAAGGAGATTATGAACAATACAGAAAACAATTTATTTAATATCTTCTTTTTTTTTTCAGGAAACATTCAAAGAAACATTTACCGAAGCTCTGAAATGTAATGATGACTATGCAATAAACTCTAGAGTACTGAGTTTGTTCACAGATTCAAAAAATGTCACGGTAAGTCATTGCTCAATGAAATATTAGATAGACATTTTTGTTTGGTATCTCAATCCATTTTTCCACGCTCCCGTTCTGTTTCAGGAAGTGGATCAACTCACAAACATAATGATAAAAAAGTACAAAAACAATGTTGAAAACTGGTTGCAATGCCAGAACGCGCTCATGACTGTTGGTCTTATTGACAAGGCGAGGAACCTTCTACAAAAAGCTCTATCAGTTCTGACAAAAAAAGAACGTGAGTACCTTAAATGTACAATCTTTCACTGGGAATTATAACTATTTTATCTTTCCTGTTCACTAGTAATTTGTGAATCAGCAGCTGGGGCAACCACGTGTAGAAACCACACTTTCACGTGCTTTCTTTTAATTATTGGCAGGAGTGAGGGAAGGCCAACTACAGTTTTACTATGCGTTCGCCCTGACATAGTCTTTTCCCATTCAAGCGTAGATTGGTGCAGTAGCAGTTTACATCTTGACGTGTTCATACTATACACTTCTTCATGTTCGTCGAAAGTAACCATTAAATGTTTTACTGATTTTTAGATGTCACTCTGTTATCTCGATTTGCCCTTTTGGAAAACAAACATGGGTTCCCTGAGCAAGGGCAAGCTCTCTTTGAGAATCTTCTAACATCTTTTCCCCAAAGGATTGATCTTCTTTCAGTTTATGTAGCCATGCTGATAAAGTCTGGATCCATCACTTTGGCAAGGTAGTTTTTTGTTTTTCAAATCTTTTCTTTTTTTTAAGTTATTTTCATAATTTCCAATGGTAGGTACCTAAGTAAAACTTGGTTCTTCTCATTCTTCCTTTCCAGGAGTGTCTTGGAGAGGGCTGCTAGTAATTCTTTGCCAGTTAGGAAAATGAGGTCTATCTATATGAAGTGGATAGCTTTTGAAGAAGCCCACGGAAATGCAAAAGATCTCGCTACAGTTGAAGAAGCTGCGAAAAAATACGTTTCCAACATTCTGCGACCTCACAAAGTTGAAAACACCCAAGAGTATTTACAGAACCGTGACGCCGATCATATTAAACGGGAGGAGGATATTGAGGAAATGAATTCAACTAAAATCGAAAATGGAGGGACTGAATCTTCGAATGACGATGAAATTGTTTCCGGAAGCGACGAATATGATTAGTGAATATTTCAATAAAGTTATTTTTTCATTCAACTTTTTGTGGCTACTGCATTCCTCGCATGTGTATATAGGCTTTCCATCAGCCCAAAGTATTTAAAGCGCTGCAAAAACAGGCCATTTAAACATTATGTAAATAAATAAAATTTAATAAAAATAAAATTTAAATCGGACAAATATTTTCGGATTTAAGGCGAAAAACTCTGCAAATTCTTGACACAAGGGTTTATCATCTTCTTTATGCAGATCACCCTTCTGTCTATTGCACTTTTTAGATGAAATGGCATGTTTTTGCAGAGTTCTCGGGTTCTACATGGAGTACTACTACCACTGAAATTCTAGGGAATTTTATATACTTTAAAACGGAACCAATAACTTGCGTAACTGCTTTTTTGGCCAAATACTAAATCTAGTGCAGACATTTCGCTGTTTTCCGAGCATCACGAAGTTGGCAAATGGTTTTAAGGGTTGCAAATTTAACCGAAATTGTCCGGGGATAGGTAAGATATTAACCGTTTATCCGGCGGGTATTCGTAGGGTTATTAAGCCATCTTCGGGGATTATGAGTATACTGATTCTCCTCGTCTTCATAAGCCTTGAAGATGGCTTAATCAAGCCAAAAGAACGCCTCCTACAACCCGACAAATACCCGCCGGCCAGATATGCCTAGGAGAAATGGACAAAACGTTAACCAGGTATGTAAATATCGCATGAAGCCCAGGGAAATTGATCCTAGAAATCCTGAAACGCCTGTGGTCCTAAAACACAAGTGGAAGAGTACAGAAATTAAACCGGTTTATATTAAATTCAGAAACATTACAATAGAAACCACTGGGATCATTTTAAAATCAAGAAATTCGCATTTATCAAGAAGACAATACGACTACGTAATGAAAATTCTTGACACGACGGTTTATTATCTTCTTTGTGCAGAAACTAAATGATAGAGATGAAGACTTAATTACAAATAAAATGTACCGGTATAATTTTGGGGATTTTAATTCTACCTACCTACGTCGGCAATAATTTTTTTTTTTATAAAAGAAGTACTTACCAGAAAACATTCGAAATTGCCTTCTTTCAATAGGACGAAAAATACCTCAGAACAAAATACTCTACTTCACAAAACCCATGTGATGTTCCTAGCAGCTGTTCGTTAGTATGAACATTGGCCTGTATTTCAACCGTTTGATTCACGATCGTGTTGACAATTTCATATCGGCTCCACCCTTGAGCCCTCATTGTGAACGAACGGCTGGTCTCAAAAAATAAACCCTAACTAAATGTGAACTAAAAACTTAGGCCTTTTGAAAAGCTTAGAGGATCATTGTGGGGTTGATCCGTAAACCAAATTTCGTAATTTTAGCACAACGCTAACTTGAAATTTTTTTTTTCTTTGGTCAATTCCAATGGTTCAATCGAAGATATGACAATAAACCAATATAGAATGGAAAACCAATAACAACTAACTGAATAACAACAATAATAATAACTGAACCATGGAATAAAGATTCCTTCTTCCATGTAACTGAACGAGAGATGAGGAATATACAACCACTGCCCCGAAACAGTGAAGAAGACGAGGGAAGGGGATCGAATTCCAAAACATCGATTACGTTTATCAAATATTTAATCGATTCACCGAAGAAGTGGGATGAGAAAAACAAAAACAGCACCCAAAATCTGGCATTTTATATTTCAAAGGTAGGTAAGCCACATAAAAAGGAAAAAAAAGTGTGAAGTGGGGCAGCGTTTTGACACCATATGATTAACAGGTTGATGAAGATGATCTTTGATAAGAGCAAATCGAATTATTGATAAGAGCACATCGACTTTACCGGTTAATCGATACCTATCGAAATTCTACTTTCTCTATAAAACTACTTCTACTTTCTCAGAGAAAGTTTCTCTATATAAACGGAGAACCATGGGTGAAAGGTGTCACTTTATTTACGGTGCTTCATTCAGTGTTTAGTTTACGAATTGTTTATCCACACTTTCGGATGGGTGCTGGTAAGTAAGCACTAACGCGTAATTCAGTTAAAAATGGTAAAACTCGTCACAGAAACTCGAAACCGATCACTTGATTCTCATCAGGGTGGCAATACATAACAAATAGAAAAGTATTGACAGATCCTACAATTCCTAATATTTCAAATATTTTTAAAATATCAGCCGTCGGACATAAATCAAGAACAGTTACGGCCCCTGATTTTGTTCAGCTTGAGCATACGGCTGTTATACGCAGTTGTGGGTAATTCATTTTCCTGGCAGTTTGAGAGCCGTGACGATAATATATTAATATATTATAATATATATTAATATATTATCGCCTTAGAAAGTAATATCTAAAATAACACTACAAATCGAACTGCATCAGCCAAACTTTGATTCAGCGTGATAATGTACATAGATACCAGTAAGCTAGCAATTCCTCTTTTTTGCATTTGTACGCTGATTTCTTCTCTATTAACTCATAGAAAACCAATATGAAAATATCCACCAGAAAAAAAGTCAACTGACAGTAGGTAATTGAGTTTGAGTAGTTTATTACCTTTATTACCTGTATGTACTCTTTACATTCAATTGTGGGTGTTGAAATTAAAAGATCAACGCTAACGCGTTCAATCAAACTGTTATTTTTGTCGTAGATTCTTCTATGTACTGCAAACTGAGTTTACGCCGAGGAATGGCACGAAGGTGCATTGGGCTTTGAGTGGATGCACATTACCCGGTGCATTGGGCTTTGAGTGGAATGAGCCGCACGATTTCTGAGAAATCGTTTTTTCAGGTAATGTTACTGCTTGAAATTTCAGGTAATATTACTTCAAATGTGCTGCTTGTTTGATCCCTCGATACCTTGGTTTCTGCCCAAATCAGGTTCTTTACCGGCGAATTTGTTTTTATCCTGATTAACCTAGGTAAATTTCACTGAACAGTTTGGGATAATTCATACTGTACAAAAAAAAACCGGCCGTCTTGAGCCTGGAGGCAATGAGGAACGACGTTTTATCGTTAATGTGGACCTACGATCAACGTAGTTACTATAAGTCACCTTAATTATACCCTACTGGATGCTTCTACACTTTGTAAACAAAACCTTTGTTTTTCTTGCGCTTATCTATCTAGATATTTCGTTCACAATTTAAGACTTTTGCGGTGCGAGCCCATTAACTTGAACTGCACGTCACTCATTGTCAGCACAGAAGTTCCAGGGGCTTGGTTCTCTTCAGGCGTCGAATTGGTTGAGAGTTGTCAAGTAGCGGGATAGCAGCTGGTTTGGATATTTAAGAAGCCTGCACTCATATCTCTTAGCTAGTTTTTTTATGACATCGATGACTGTCTCCACTTTGAGGTCTTTGTGGAGGGCATCACTCCTTACATACCAAGGAGCGTTTACTTATATTTGTTTAATTATGTTTGTATAATTTTGATATTCGTCTTAACTGTGCAACCCCACAGCTGGATGCCATAGGAACGTAGCTACGGTTGTTTCTTTCGTTATTGGCAAAAGTGGAGTGCTTGCCTCTGAATCCAAATTGGTATCAGGTTTTTGTCTTCGATGATTTCATTTAGTCTTTTCTTGAGCAGCTTTTCAAGTAGTTTGGAAATTACTGGGAACAGTGAAAAAGGTCTAAACGACCTTACATTGGTTGGCTCTTTCGCGGTTTTCGTAATAATCTCTGATACCTTCCACGATGTAAACAAAACATGAGAGTTGTCATGCCCACAGCTCTGCTACTCGTACACTCACTGAGTTATGATCGCTAAATAGAGAGCTTTCCAAAGAGTGATGGCCAATTTTTTGGATTGAAAAGAGGAGGTCAACAAACGTAACGGAATTGTTGTAAGCGATCAGAAAATTGTGGTGGTTTCGTTGTCGTTTTTTGGCAAATAGGTCTCCGTAAAAACGTATTCTACGTTAAAACTGCTTGGTTCACTCATTGCTGCACTCATTTCCATATTCTCATGAAACTTCATGGCACTGTCTTAAACTTCGGTATCTGACTTGTTCCAGTTTCTGATCAGTTGAGAACATATACCGAGAAGATGTCATCATTGTGGGCCTACCGCGCGAAGAACGTTACTAAGGAGAATCGCAAACCTTTCTCTGGTGAGAATATTTTGTATTAGTTCTGTGGTATATTTTTGTTACCTCCAACTTCTTCACAACATACGAAAATGACTCTTCCTCTTAATAGTTTCCTGGATCACTTAGTCCACTCACCCCGGTTCCGTAATTACGTAGCTGATTATTCAACAAACATTGTCGAATGTTACAGCTTCCAAAGAAGATGTCGGCGAAATTTTGCAGAATCTGACTACCTTGTCTGGTATTCCCGAAGCTAGAAGAGTTGGTTATCTAAATGCATTTGTCAAAATCATCAAGAATGAGCCAAATACAGAGGCGCTGGGGTTTACTGTAGAAGAAATTCTTTACTGGTGAGTTAATTTATGTACGTACAACTAAACAGAGCTATTGAAACAATGATCATTTTAGCTGAAACCAAAAAAAGCTGTATTTAGTGTTTCATTTAGTCATTTTACAGACTTGTTGTGTGACTATATATCTGTAATTATTGTTATTGACTTGTCCTAAAAATGGTCATTCAGTAAGAAATGAAACTCTTTTTTTCCAGTTTGAGACCACTTTGTTTTTTGGATTCGACTAAAATAAAGAATGCCACGTTCCGTGCAGTGCGGCATCTTCTGCGAAATGAGGAGCATGTCCTCGTCTATAACAGCCTGAAATATGATTATTTAGTTGCCAGGTTAATTACGACTTCTTCTTACTCCTATTTGTAGACTTTATGTTTCTTCAATATTTGGAAGGAGGTGTGTTGCAATCTCCAAGTACTTGTTGTTTGTTACAGGGAAGTGACAGGCGGCGGAATACAGTTATGTCGAAAAATTCTTATTCTGGCCCCACACCACATAACACATGCCCCTGTTCGAGGGATTGTTTCATTCGTGCATCCCAACCATACAGATCAACTTCAGGCGCCAGCGCTAGCTTTTCTCGCAGAACTCGGTTAGTAGTTTTCAATCTACATCATATCGTTAAGACCGCGCCAAACGGGCCTATCTGCTTCTTTGTTCATTTTCGTTTTAGCGCTCTTTTGGGTACCTACCCTGAGTTGGGCACACCATGTCAGAGCCCACAGACGTAATTCCAAGTGAAAGTTTTGAAGAATAGGAAATTATTTTCTCGTCTCTGTAGATCCACTAAAACGGAAATGACCAAAAAAGCAGATTGGCGCTCTTGGCATGGAATCGATATTAACTTTTCATTTCTTTCAACTTTTGTTTCAAAAATTATTACCGTCTCAACATGCTGTTTGTATTATAAACTTTCTTTATATGAAATTTTGTCTACACCCCCAGTTGATACAAGATTGCCAACCGTTGATTAATTTTGTTGATTAAACCATTTTTTCAACACAGCCCTCATGAACCCTGACGTTTTCATTGCTTGTGGCGGAGTGAGTGCGATTATCCGGAATATACCCTGTCTCAAATCGGATAGCATGACTGAGGCCCTGATTGGAGCGCTCCTGTTCCTCACGAATCGACCAGAAACCAGAGTGAAAGCGGCTATAAACCTCCACTGTCTCACTGGCTCTGTTTATATGGATAGAGCATTGAATTCCAAGTGAGTTTCATTCGGATTTTCCTTGAGTCGGATTTTTACAACGCCTATCATGATTTTTTTAATTTATTTTTTTTTTTGGATCAGGGATATGAATAATATGGATTCGACTGTGAGATGGTGTACTATGGCTATGACATGCCTTTTGAAGTCATGGACAGGTATTCTGCACCTTTGTCAAGGTCATTTATCGGCCATATTCGCAATCGTTGACAGCCTGTACGTCAGCCACCTTCAGGTAAGCTCTCATTGCCCAATCATCGGCTGTTGAATAAAGGTCTTCCTTTTTCGTGATATTTCGTGCTTTACCTTTGTCATTGAATAATACGAGGCCTGTGAAACGTATCCGACCTGCTTTCATATCTCCGCATTGGTGCTATTCTTCGTCATCCGGGCCGTGGCATCCTTTCTATTGAACCACATGCTTAAACATCTTTAGGAGTCCTCGAACGCAGATTTTGGAATAGCCTTCAGTTCGCGCGTCGCGTTACTCTGAATCGTCTCGATGTCCTCGGACTGCTTTCCATTGAGCGCCATTTTCAAGCCCTAATGTCCTTAAAAAGGTTATTACTGGTGGTTAGGTTTACGGTTACGATTCAGGAACTAAACAACAATCTTCACAGTGGAAGCATCCAGAAGAGCCACGGCCAAAAACAGCACGTCAAAGTTGTGAAGACAATAGGTATTGATTTTTTTTTTCTCGAGAGGGTGTTGTGCACTGCAAATTTCCACCAAGAGGTCAGAAGACCAACAAAGAATATTATGTTGAAGTTCCGAAAAGATTGAGTGATGCCGTGAGCAGAAAACTACCGCGTCAAGCGGTGACTGGTTTCATCACCACAATAACGCGCCAGCGCATTCATCGAACCGTGTGCAGCAATTTTTGGCGAAACACAAAATTTACATCTTCTCGAGCCTCCGTTTGGATGTTCCCAAAACTGAAATTGGCGCACAAAGGAAAGCGGTACGACGACTTCTTTAAAGGCCGGTCCATACGCTCCGTTTGCACAACGTTTTAAGTTTGCGTAGTCTTAAGACGGAATTAAAACGTTGCAATATTGAGCTTCCACACGGTGCAGATAATATCTGCATTATTATATTATATCCGTACATTTCGCTCGGTTTTGTGTGATGTCGCCACCGAGGAGGTTCTCCTGTGGTCAATTTTCGCGTGCTGTATTGTAAAAAAAAAAAAAAAAAAAAGCAACACATCAGAGGAACCAAAGGTTCAAAATGGTCACGGAAATGGCAGGTTACGGTTTTCAGAGCTCACGAGCTCAGTCATCGCTGCCACTGTGCAGTCTTCGCTCCGTCTTCAAAACTGCGCGTTTTTCCAGTCCACACACAACGTTTTGTCTGTGCAGGCAAAACGTGCAAAACGGAGCGTGTGGACCGGCCTTTAGACGTGGAAGCACCGCTGGGAGCGTGTGGTTCCATAGATGGGGGACTACTTCGAAAGATTCCGCGGCCCGGATGACGAAGAGTAGCACCAATGCGGTGATATGAACGCAGGTCGGATACTTTTTAGACAGGCACATGCATATGATGTCGCATTTTAAAAATTACTTTCAAAATTTAATCTTAATTTCCAGAAACCTATTTTGGAAGTACTTTTCAAGCTATTTGATTTCAAACAACCAGAATGGACTGATGAGATGTCTGTGGCTCTTGAAGCTGTGAATCCTTCACGGTGGCAAGATAGCTACAGAATAGCTGACGGTTTCGTGGCTGCTGAAGTCCAAGTGCTTTTCCCTCACATAGCGAAATCCAGGTAGAAACATAAGAGCAGTCTAGTACCGGTCCGGTACTTTCAGTTTCTTTGAGCTAATGATATGGAAGTTATCATATGCACTTTAGGAGTTATCACTTAGTTAGTTATATCTACTTTAGTAGTTATCAATATGGAACTTGGCCATTTTTGATCGTACAAAAATCGTAACTCACTCGTTGGAAAGCTCTCGATTTAACGAACGGTAGAAACTTGAAATTTGGCATGTTGCCTCCTTAGGACTTACACTTTAATCAGCGTAGGGCCGGGATCAGCTGAGTGGCTCCTAAAGCTAATTTCTATGCTGTTCACATTATGAAGGTGTAATTTGGTATGTAGCTCTCCCTACACTTGACGTTGCCCATGCCCCGGATCAGCTGAGTGACTAAAACTTGATCCATGCTTATACAAATTTAGCCTTAAGTCTCAAAACGTAGGGAGGGAGGGGGGCAGCCCCCCTTTGGCGAGGCCCCCAGGGCTCAGTTTTGTTGTTTCATATTATACATAATGATTGAAGGGTGCACATTTATCCCATTTCAGGGTGGATTTACTACAGGTGCATCGTGCAGTGGTTCTATACCTATTCTTGAACGCCAACATTCTGGAAGCTGTGATTCACGTGATTGTGTCAGAGGACACATTTCTTTCGGTGTATGCAACCATACTTCTTGGTATGTCTAAACCATCGGGTTAGAATTGTGATTGTATTACATTATGGAGTGTTACGCCCACGGATTCGTCTATTTGACTCATAGTCTTCTTTATTGTTCACAGGAGAGTTACTGCATCTAGTTCACACAATCTTACCTCCTGAGCTACTTAGTAGCGTGGCGCCTGGGCTCCCTGACCTTATGTCGTATGCTGTGAAAGGACATCCGGTAAATATTGGTCCCATTAACAAGACTGCCGATGAGCCACGTCAAACCAGGACGTGGTATGAGCTGTTTGGTAACAGCAACTCCCGTGACAAGTTGAGGTATCAATCGAACTTCTGTGGTTTGTGAAATGAAAATAGTTAGGTTGAGCTTTTTTGGTCAATTTTGGAAGTAACTTAATCCCTACCTTCTACTATTTATTGCAGTTTTTCTCGATTTTCGACCATTAAAACAAATATTATGTGATTGTGGGACTAAAAGCTAAAGTTAAAGTTTAACTATAACTTCCTTCCTAGCTTATCTTCGCTCTGAAGTGACTGGAGAATCAACTTTCAATTAGGCTTCTACCTAAGTAGTTCTACCCACAAAACCTGATTCATGAAGCGCTCCGTTCTCGTGCAGATAATTTCATACAGCTTACCCACCTGTGGAAGCCTAATTCTGTGCAATTCACTTTATGGTGCCAGTAGTAACTTAAGACCATTTGTTTGGGTTGTTTCCTGTGGAATCAACAACATAATTTACAGTTTCCGGGTATTTTTCAAACAATTAAAACCCATTCCACACTTTTCATTCGTATTTCCTATCAAATACTTAATAATTGACTCTTATTTAGTTAAATTTGGACTAATTCAAGTTTGTGATGTTGCAGGTTAACTCATAGCGACCTTGAGCAAAGTAAAGAAGCTCAAGATAGAGCTTTGAGGGCTGCTTGCTCTATTGCTAGGTTACACATGAAGCCTTCCTCCCCGAGTTTGTACCTCCGCCATCTTGTCAGTTGGATCAAATCTCCCTTATCCTCTGATCAATCTGCCTTCAAAACCCCTCCTATTTCCAAATTATATGTAAGTTGCATGCGGTGTATGTCTGGGAATTTCTAGACCTAATGAACAATAATTGTTCATTAAAGCTAGAAATTCCCAGACAATATTAATTATTCTTTAAAATATAATTATTATTGAGTATGGAGTTGTCTAATAATCCGCTCATGAATTTTCTGTAGGCACTCAATAGTTGTGAAGAAGGTATCAAAGAGTCGGGCGTCCTAACAGAGAAAGACCCATTCACCTGGGATTGGGAAGTGATAAGAGCAGTTCTGAAGGTATGAAAGTCCCATTTTGATTGGCTACCTATAAATTATCACCTACCAGAAATTGCGTTGCAATTCTAGTTGATTCTGATTCCATTTCTAAATTTTCAGAAACATGATGAGAATTTGAGGAAAACTACCGATTCCAATAAAAAGCTTTTCATCCATCGTATTTGCGAGTTCATAACTCCTGCATGTGGTCAGTATGGGCGTACTGAACTAGGCTCGGATCGAAAATTCAGCAGTCGTATGACACTAGCAGGCCTCGATTTAATATCAGTTCTCATTAAAGCCCCAGAAGAGGTAAGTTGAAGGACGATTTGGTCGTAGAGACAATCTTCTGAATTAACTTAGTTGAAATGCTTTGTTCAGTTGAGAGATTGTGGAGCCTTTTTTGAGACGAAATATGCAATGAATACCCTATCTACAGAGCGAGTTCGGTGAGGCCCTTAAAGGCCTTCTGCAGGCTGTCGCTTTCCAACTACAGGACCTCAAACAAGCTCATTCAGCTCATGATTCGCACCTCAGTCCGACCAACATTGCAAACTCTCTCTGTCAGGACTATTTCTTGATGATCGGTCACCTTTCCACGTCTGAGAAGGGTCAAAAAGTTCTCCAGGCTGCCAACATTTATGAACAGTACGCCTGTTTTCCTTCTAATCGTTATGCATTTATCACTATTGTGGTCAAATTTTCATATCATATTTGTTTTCCTTGCTAGGTTGATGTTGCTGGCTGCTAACACAAACCAGGATTGCTATGTGAAACTAATTGTATCCACGTTAGATTTCTCCAAGGACACAATGGCTCGGTAAGTGTCTCACAGTGTGTACGTCTGTTGTAGATTGCCTTCTCAATCTTGTTTAAAACCTATTATTGCCTTGATATCGCCTTCTCCTGTTGAAAAAATATATTATAACTCCCACCTTCACGTGATTCCTAAATCGAATCCAGAGCATTTACAATTGTGCACTTTTATGCCACGTATCTATTTTAATGTCATCTGTACTCCTAGGAATATTTTAAAGAAAATCTTCGAGTCAAAGACAGTGTCTTGCAGAATGTATGCTACTAAAGCTCTGCATGCCATGTTGAGGGTTGGTGTAGGCCATGATAAGAGTTTGATGACTTTTCTGATTGGCCTTATTGTCGACCAATTGTCCGATGAAGATCGCAATGTTGCTGCTTTGGCTCTGAGTGCTCTTCAAGAAGCTTCATATTGCAAGGTAATTTTATTTTCATCTTTCTATGCAGGTTTTTTTTTTTTTTTTTTTTTTTTACGAAAGCATACGCAAGGCTGAGTTGTTTATTTGATATCTAACCTTTTAATGGCTATATAACTCCAATCATCAACTAATGTCTAGCATCATTGTTAAGGAGTACATAGAAGCCATCGTTGAGCAGCATCCTTGCCTCATGAGACATGGTGATAATGGACTCTTGGTACTTGTGCGCTGTTTGTCCACAGTCGAAGGATTCAGGAGACTCAACCAAGCTAATTTTGTGCACTCCCAACTTGACAAATGGGGGAAACACTATAATTACAGGTAAACGGAATTTTCTGGCGAATACGATTATTAATGCCTGTTAACAGCAGTTGATGTATATAATTTTTCTTATTGCTAGGTTCGTCAATATTGTTGAAAGTCTTTTGACATCGGAAAACGAAGACACTAAAGAAGTCTTCCTTCCGCCTCATCTTTATCAGCAACTAGCTTCCCACAAGCAAGGCTTAGAGATGATTTTATCTGACGTACATGTCTTACGGTTGTTAGAAGTGAGTCATAGCTATTACAATCTGATCTGCATCCGTGTTCTGTTAGCTGTGAGATCGGATTTGATTAGACATGGCAATCGTGTAAGAGGATTAGTAATTACAATGATTGCATTTTAGATACTGAATCAAGGAAAATGCTCGACGGATGCTGATATTCTGGATCTTAAGGCAGCTCTGTATGCTATTTCTGGAGTAGCAGCTGTGATGGATGGGAATGTAATATCAGCAATGATCCGCATTGCTACGCAGAGTCAGGTCTATTCTGTTCGAGCCGTTGCTATCATGGCTTTGTGTAACGTTTCAACTTCTGCCGAGGGAATTGACAAGCTGAGAAATTCAGGTAAAGCCAACAGTTTCATGCAATTTTTTCTGTATATATTCATTGTTATGCAGTATTTCTCCTAATGAATTTGGAATAGTTCTTGATCAAGTGTGTGTTTAAATAGATTGGTTCGCAGTAAAACATAACAGACATGAAAGGTGGCCCATCGTTATTCCTCCCGATGATGCGCAAGAATTCATTCCCATGGATAGAGACTTGAGCCCCTTGGATGTAAGTTGATTTATCTTGTTGGAAATCAATCTCTTGCTTTCTCTAATGGACAATTATTGAGCATTGATTTAAATTGTTCATTAAATCTAAATCTTGAGATTGAGCAAGTTGACTTAGTATTATTAATCAAAAATAAATTGATGACTTATTGAGCCTTGGTCTATTATTGGTCAAGAGGAGGTAGCATTAATTTGGCTCTTAACTACTATTTTCAAACATTTAAAATTCTATAATAGGTACCTATCTGTATGTTGGTGGCAGCTTTTTTTCAATTTTGAGTAATCCGCCTCCATTATGTTCAATTAATCATTACTACATCTTTGTGATAGAATGATAAAAGTCCTTTGTTTGACCTACCTGAGGAGGAAGAGGAAGGCGAAGAGAGTTTTTGGGCAGTTCCTGGTGAGTACCTATGGTAATCTTTGTAATCTTTGCTAATTTTTTAGTTCGCCACTGTGTTTAACGATTATTTTAATGTTGTATTTTTGCAATGTTTATTTTAGGTTGGTGTTTGTTTGGATGTATCAAACCGCTCCTGCGTTGGGCGAGGGCTATTTTGTTGAAAAAAGAGAGATTCAGAACAATGAATTTTTCAACTCATTAGAGTATTCAAACACCAGCGCATACAATATTCGAACTGTTGAACCTCGACACCTGGAATGACACTTGTTCAAACTTGTCTCTGCTTACCTCGATTAGGTAGTCACGAAGAAAATGCGAGAGAACCTTTGCTGCTGTTTTCAAAACCGAAATGATCCTAGTTCCGCTAGAACCGTGTAATCCCTTTCAAAAGCCACACGTGTGCTTAGAATAATCTTGTCCTGAGGTTATTGTGTCAATGATATCAGAAGTTATGGGTTAACTACGATGTTTCAGTTAGTCGTGCCCAAAGTTCATTAATGAAAATAGTGGTGAATACACTCGAGATAATACCTTCAAAGAAGGAGGCAATTCCCTGTGTTCTCGCTTTCGGTGTTGCATCATGGCTCGAAATTGTATCAAATCAAGCTAACTGAAGTAGTTTGTGATCCTGTAATTCATCACGTTTTGTTTCCCCCTTTGTCTTCACTTCCTCTCACCTCTTCCTATGTTGTTGATACGTAGGTGGATGCACTCAGAGAGTGCGTGACAGGAGGTCTGCCACCTTACCACACTCTTCGGGAGCGCCTTCATTTTACCATAATCGAAGCTACAGTGAAAGTAAAGCTGAACAAAGTGACACTCCGGATTTTGTTGGGTACGTTTATCGACACATGATCGTAACCCCCTATTGAAAACTGATTATAAGGTTAAATTACCTTTATCAATTGTCAGGAGGTGAGAAAGTTTCATCTCTATGACATTGAATTTACGAACTGTTGAACGGGGTTTGAATGTACAGGCATGCAACCTCATGTTTCACTGGCTGTTCCAACACACTCAAGCCCGTTGTAATGACACCGAGGTTATAGCATATGTCACTCCTGCTGTCCACCCCTATCGTATTGTGGTATTCTGTTTTTGGTCATGTTGAGCAATAATGAACTGACGGTTTGTTCCAGGGAACAAGTGGCACAGCTGCGCTATGACACTGGAAGAAAAAGTAGATCTAATAGCTACACAGACAGTAGCACAAGTGGTGAATCGTCGACGTATGGTACTCGCCATTACAGTGGCTGGTAAGAAAACTTTTTTTTTTTAATCAACACGATTACTGCGGATTATTTGTGTTGAAACCTTTCAGTATTGTTTCAATAGTAATAATAATTATTACTGTAGTAATCATAATTATTATGACGCACACAAATTACCCAAAACCTAGAATTGAAAACGTAGGTACGCCTACCAATTTCGAGGGTGGTCAAATTGTTTTTTTTTTTTTTTTTTTTCTTGGTCAACGATTCCAATGGTCCATATTTGAAAATAATAATTCATTATACATTTGGAAGAGGTTTCCGAAATTGAAGATTATGTTTGTCCTCATGCATTGTTCAATAAGATCCTCCCAATTGGTGAGATGTTGATCATGATGGCAGTTAATGAATAAGGACACAACACGACATAGATGTAATTCCGAAATCGTTTTAAAAGTTTGTCATTGATAGATATGTGCTTTATATTTGCAGCGAGCGCCTGCCCACTCTCAGTCCTATCCCAAGCACTAGTTCCTTGGGGACATTCCATAACACCAGTATACGCCGCCATAACAGTTTATCTCATTCCTCAAAAAGTTAGTGCTTCATCTCTATACATTACTATAACTCCAAATTCAGCTTTTAAAATTATTACTTGGAAGTTACGCACTGGATGTAATTATTATAGCTGCAGATGCGTTGCGTGAAAGCAGACGCCACGTTTTAAAAGAACTGGAACAGTCCAACAAAAGTTTCCCGTTCGATTTCCTCATAAAAAGTTCGAAAAAAAGCCCCATGAAGTCTTCAGGACCTAGGTGAGTCTGCTTAAAATATTAAATTGATTCAGAATCAGTAAATGGTCCAAGTCACATACATGATTCTATCAAGATTGATTATGATTACATTCGAGGATTGAAAAGTCCTTTTCAACATGGTGTACTCAACTACTAATATTATAAGTCAAATGCATAGTAGGTTAAAGTTTCTATAATATTTGCCTAGAATCTTTATTTTCATTTTCTTCTCGCCGTTGTGTGTACCTTTTTAGGGATAACTGGCCGGAGCCCGAAAAACTACCCGAACCTGATTTTTCTATTGTTGATCCTGCGCTCCTAGATACTTCGTCAGAAGAAAACGCCGATTTACCGGGTGAATATTAGACTTGTCAACATGAACCATTTCTTGTTATACCCACTGGCTGGAACCATACGGATGTTACATATTTATGCCAACAGGTGTAGTCGGGCATGTTTGTCTAAAGCTAATTTTAAACCGAGATTTTTTAACGGTTCCAAAACAAAATACTGCACCAGGCATCACCATTGAACTCTCTATTTTTTGAAATGTTTGGCAAATGCAAGCGGTTTTATCAATTTTTCAATGATAAATGTTGAAGTTTGCATTGATTTTGAACCTCTAACCCTGTTGTAAATTAATAACAACCGTTTACTACTTTGTTGCTCATAGAGGATGGAGTTCCTGTCCCTTTGTATATGGGTATCTGCCTACCTCTCGACATCCAATGCATTTTTCCTTCTGAGGATAAAAACATGGTGAACAAACATGTAATGTTCGTTTCAAACAAACTTAGAGATCAAGGTAAGCCTTTCCATACATTTCATTAGTTTGGCTTCTTATTACATAATTAAATTAGACTTCTTACTATTTAACCAATATCTTTGTGCTTGCTGATGAGTATTGGTGTTCAGGACTAGAAGACCTCAAGAACCCTGCATTTCACCGAGAGATTTGCATTTTAGGACCTAAGGGATCTCATAACATTATGGTCAACACCTCAGGTAGTTTGAAAATGTGTAAAACTATTTTTTTTTTTTTTTTAAATGAAAAACTTGTGTGTTTTAATTAATTTGTAACTCGCTTACGTAACCCACATCCTATGTGAATATTACAGAATGTGAATCCGACATCCAACCAGATGGGCAATGGGATTTGGAGAAGGAAGCTCTAGAAAACGATAGTATCGATTCTTCTATTACTGATGTTGCCAGTGAGTTCCTCAGATTCTCCTACATATCCATTATCACAAGAAAATTGTCCAAATGCTAGAAGATAATCATCGATTTTGTTTTTAATAATATTTATAATATATTATAATTTAATATAGGTAATATAATATATCAGGCGATATTATTGCCCCAATAAAGTTGCAGAAGGCGACGGTCGGTATTGCCTGGCCGACCTATTGTAGATCGTGTCGAAAATTGGCTCATTCGTTTACAGCAGCTCTATAATAGATGAGTTTGTCACACGAGTTTATGGAAAGTCAAATAAGTTACGCTGGTCTGTCAAGAAGGAAATGGAAAGTTTGATTTTTAGGAATTAGGGTTTGGTATTTAGTTGGTACCTTTCGTAGTTCTGTACATCAAAACATTCTTTTTTTAGGCTACACTGAGCCGCTGCCTTTCCTTATGAGAGGACGGACAATCATAAGGAATGAACTGAACAGGATGGTTGAGCAACTATCCAACCCAATTTTGCACAAAACCTGCAAAACATCTCTTTTACAGTAAGTAACAATATTCGAATGTGTGTCACGATTTTCCTAGGACTAACAGTAGGTATGCTTTAAAGCGTCAGGTTACCGTACCCATCTTGGAGAGTATTATGGAGAAATCCACCTAATTTACGCATCAGGGAATAACCTAAATTCAAGACAGAATGAACAAGGGCGAAGTCACTGTATTCCATTGAATCTGGTCATTATATTTTTCTTCTTTTTTTTTCGCGATGTTCCAATTCAGTTATCCAAAGGAAAAACTCCAGGATGGGAGATTTCCATGAGTGATTCAATTGCACTATTACCAGTTTGAGCTAGATGAGGAAAGTGTTCAATTTCTCTATTTTATTGTGCGGATAATCATGTTTCAGGATCAAGCAAGCTCACGAAGACCTGTTTTCCGATGTCTGCGTGTTCAGTGATGTGTCGCATATCTTATCCACTTGTCAGGTTCGGATTGACTCGCGGAATTTTGTTCATGAACTTTTCGATTCTCCGTTCGTCGAAGTTTGGGACGATGCTGCAGCTTTCTTTACTAAGAAATACAAGCCCGCCTCCTCAATAATTCCTAATGGTGAAAACGGAATGTAGTCATTGTCGCTGCCATTTGAGTAACTCGTCGAGTCAAGTGCCTTCACCACACGGAGACTCTGTAACGTACTTGGATGTGTTAAATATTGAGTTGGTCGGATTTGAGATTCAGTGGTGTGGAGAACGAGTTCTAGTGAATCCGAAAATCCTACGGGGGAACGATTCAATACTGTCGAAATTCTCAAGAAGAATCTTAAGTTTAACTCCCAGCATCATTGTATTATAAAAGGAGCTGCACAGAAGATCCGCTTTGTCTCTAAAACGAATTTTAGTGTGGGATTTGAAAGTAGGGACCTGATGTCAGAATCAATACTTCATTTAAACGATCATTTGAAGAAAGCCATTGCTACTCACAGAAAATAATAGAAGGGTTGTATACTGCCGTCCTAAGTTAAACCGTCCTATCTACAGTAAAATTTCACTGTAGATAGGACGTTTTAACTTAGGACGGCAGTATAAGAGGGGGTCCATCCATCCAGCAACCCTGGCCGTTGCTTCATATCACTGAGTGTTCTACTTCCTACATTGTACTTGTCTTATTAAATAAGACAAGTACAAATTTGGCATGTATAATATTGCTGGGGTAAAATCCCAGAAAGGAAATTGATAATAAATAATCAAAAAATCACTGACCATTTTAAAGAATATTGTTTGCTGTATATCTTATTTTCTTTTTATTCAACAAAATATTATTTTATGTGATTTTTAACGGGAAGTGAAAGGTGTATTAAATACTTATGGGCATTATGGTAGTCATGTCATTATTTGACACTTATATTTTCGTATTCCAACGTATGATTTAATTGAAAAATCTTGATGATTCACGAAGAAGTTTCCACCAGCTCCGATCATTCAGGTTGGTTTTCCCTTGAAGTTTTATTTCATGTGGTATATTCCCCTAAACTCATTAAAATGGGGCGGTCATCGAACATGAACATAGATATGCAATAGCTTGAACAAAGATAAGCGACAAATTGGTGGTTGTTTGGCTTTTGCGTAACTAGCTTTTAGCACTTTTTGGTTTTGCAGAGCTATTAAGCGACAAAACCGGTAGATTTTTGGATTTTGTTGTTTCGACGCCATCAGCACAGCAAAGTTTACGTTTCTACGAAGTTACGTTAAAATCGGCCGAAAACAACGCCCTCCAGACGTAACGGTCTAAATCTTTATTCGCGATTTACCAAAAAAAGCTTTGTGTCGCTTAAGAGGTTCCTATTTGCATAACGCGGTCCATTAATTTATCATCTCCATCCTTTAGTTTCTGCACAAAGAAGATAATAAACCGTTGTGTCAAGAATTTGCAGAGTTTTTCTATTATAGGGTAAACCATACAGTAATGGACCGGTTAAGGACTTTCATATTTTTCAAATGCATTACGTAAGTGGTTTTAAACTTTTTAAGGGTTCTGTATATTCCAAGATATTCCCCAGGATCTCCTCTAAACAATCAACTATGATTTTTTTCATTTCCAACATTTCATATACTTCATATCTATATATCACTGTGAAAATTCGAAAAACATACAGGATTCGTGCCAATTTTCAATTTCCCTGACTTTTCCCTGATTTCCAGACCAAAAATTTCGATTTTTCCCTGACTTTTCACAACGTTTCAGGATCCTTTAAACAGTAACGTTTTGCATGAATCGAAAATTTTAGATGCGCAAATGAAGAAAAACAATATAAGGAACAAGTTTTTTTATTCATAAAAAAACGAAGTTTACTTAAAACAAAGTAAGAGATAGAATCACAAGATAAAACATTTAAAAGTTTTGAGTACGTGGTTTACATAAACCATACCTTACAAAGGTAAAGGGGTTTTCGACGCGTATCATGGATTTTTCGCAATTCTGCACCCGATTTGAGATTTTTCCCTGACCAAAATCCAATATCCCTGACTTTTCCATGACTTCCAGTGCCCATTTATATTTCCCTGACCGGCACGAACCCTGAACATAGTAATGGGACACACCATTCTGTAATGAGACATTTGAATTCAGTTATGGGACACCTCGAAATAAGTCACATTTGTGTTGAAAAATAATGTCTCAGCACCGCTTTGCCCTATCAATAAAAAAAAAATAACTATTGAAGAATTTTCTGTATTGTTCATTACCTCCTTTGGTTGAAAAACTTTTGTCTGTTTGGAGGGTTGTAGGAGGTGGTAAGAAAAAAAGAAGTTTTTCCGAGCTTTCGGCTTTAATAAGCCATCTTCAGGGGTAGGTACGAAACAGACTGGGTTGAGGAAACAATGCCTACCTACCCCTGAAGATGGCTTATTAAAGCCGAAAGCTCGGAAAAACTTCTTCTTTTCTTACCACCTCCTACAACCCTCCAAACAGACAAAACTATTGAAGAATAAATGTGGTCTCGGATAACGGTAAAAATATTTTATTCACAAAATTTCAATCTAAAACATCAAACTTCAGCTTCCCCTATTGCACTCTAACTTTTCATTTTGGAAGAACAGGCATTCAAAATGTCTTCCATTGACATAATGTCACAACTTGTGTCACTATCAGACGAAATGTCCAAACTATAATTGTCTTCGTCACTCCCTGCTTCTTTATAGCAGTGTTTATCTTCTACTGATAAGATAGGTGAAGGGCCAAAAGTCCTTTTAGCAGGTGGATATTTCAAATGGCGCGAGAGTGTAGCCCTGGGAACGCCATACGCCTTTTCCGCAGCACGCAGAGAAACTTTGCCTTCTTTGAACGCTTCCATTGCCTTCAACAAAGAGTCTTCAGAGTATTGGGGGGGGGGGGGGGGGGGGGGCTTCGGCATTTCTGTACGGTAAAAAATATGAAAAATAAGGTGGAATAGGCAGAATTGGTATAGTGGGACAGTACCAAATACAGTAATGAGACACCTACGTCCATTACTGTGTAGACTCATTTTATACTCAAGTTCCTTATACGAGTACACACAATCTTATAATCAATAGTACTCTCCAGTGACTCATTATAACCGGAAAATTGAATAAAAGAAATTGAAAGCGGGCAGGTTAGTCTCATTCACATGACTGTTCTGCACGTCATTTGAAGTAGGTACGTGTATATTGGGAATTTGCCCAGTGAGGCCCATGGATTCGTGATTGTTATCAAGCTTCGTTTTTGTATTTCTCGTTTATATATCATCTGTATTCATGAGTGTGAATCTGGATTACGTACGTTCTAGGAGGACGAAAACCCACGAGGTTTTCAGGCAAGTTTTCAAGGTATTGTGTTGACACTTGTGAAAGACTATATTTACAAATAAATCTTGCGAAATCATATTTTTATTTACATGTTAATCCTTCCAACTTATCAAGAGCTTCTGTTTCGGTTTTCTTCGTATGATTATACTGCTCAACAGTAGTCTGAAATAAATTTTCCTCCTTACTGCTGCCTTTTTTGGTCAAAACCTTTTCTGTTTCTTTCTTTGGAGCCTGTCTCACCAAATCTTCCAGCGCTGACAACTGATCGTTGGTAGCTTTAACTTTGTCCGACACAACTGCTTTCAACTGAAAATGCATGGGTGAATGAAACATTATGAATCATCATTTGTATAGACTTGAAAGAGACAAGAGCAGACAATCATCTGAGAACTAGCTTGTTGGAACCTATTCTCTAAATTTCAGCTCTTTCTCAAACAATATTTTGCGTAGATGTTTGCAAACAATCACATTTCAATATCTTCAACGAGAAGTTGACGCACACTTGACGAGAACCTGAGTTCGAAAAAGGAAAATTGCTATATATATATAAGCTCATTATGCAGTAGAAAGCATTAACTATGTATGTCAAATTCAATCCATCTGCCTATCTTTTGGAATTTCCCGGTAGAATGTATTAGAATTATTTCAACAGTCATTGATACGAGCATTAACATAAGAACTATCTCTTTACCAAAAAATTTCAGGTTATGAACTTCATTGCCTCACCCCACATCAATTTGTGTATCCCCATGTACCTGAAAGAGCTACGTGAGATTAGAATAATTCATAGAAAAAGTGGCAAATCGAAGAACCAAGCCATGTAATGAATCATACACTTTTCTTGATGTTCGGCAGATGTTATAGCAAAGTTATATTGGGCTGCCAGAAGTTTAATGGGTGAAGAGCCGTATACATCCTCGGCTCTTAGGGGGAAAAAAACTTCTCTTGACTCTGACCGAAATGCTCTTGGGGAGGTCTTGACTCTGACCGAAATGCTTCGGGACCAGCGTGATAGTGAATGGACCTTTTCATTTTTCAAACTACCCAAGTAATTACTGCTTGAGGATACTCACTTGTCTCAAGTGGCCAGTATATTGCTTTGCCTTTGCCTTCATTTTGATGCTCCGGACATGATCAACCTTGAAAGGGTTCTTTTTCTGTGATTTTTTCATCTTGCAAATTGTGTTTAGGGCCCTGAAAAGTGAACTACCAAAGGATTAGGTAGGTACTTAATTGGTTGGAAACCGACATTACATTACAAACAATAAATAAGTGTAACAATAATATAACAATGATATTATCACCATAAAGCGCAGAGACCCCTATCTTTAGAAAGCGGATTACTAGCGATTTGTCAGTTACCTGGCAAGGTTACAACAGTTCTATGGGGCTTAAAATGAGATAATACCTCCGAAACGTCCATACAATTATGAATTAATCTGAACTGAATCTTTCCTTGTGAAGACCAGCTACCGAATCGAAAAGGAGTTCCTCTGCTTGTTTCTGAAAACTGACCTTATCCATTACTTACTTAATATGGAGCAGTTGTGCTCCAAGCAGATCCTTCAAGAATCAAAATCAAGCAGATCCTTCAAGAATCAAAATCAACCAACTAGGTAAAGTTCCGGAGTTGTCATGAAACATGTGGATAGACGGATTACATGCAAACCTTGATTATCCATTACTTACTTAGTAGTATACTGCGACTGTTGGATTATAAAGACTGAGATTTCCAAGGAACCACTATTGATGTAATACAATTAATATGGCCTATGTATATGAGATAATATCGCACTTCTGCTTGACTACATCGATGGTTCTGTATCGACGCTACTGTTCTATCGATGGTTGGTGTCGATATATCCATTTTTGCTATAGGATGTACAAGGATTGTGTTTTATTGAATTCGAAAACAATTTGTTAGAAATAATTAACAAACTTCCACTGATTTTTTTTAATTATTAACAAAACCTGTGAAAGTGTGTTTCGGTATTACAATTCTGTAGATGGTTCGGAATCGAAGATCAGCCCATTCGATGAATCGTATCGATGTAATAACCTTGACTTATAACCTACCTACCCTGCTATCCTCACGTGTTTTCTGAAGCTTCGTTCACAGTGGGCATTCAGCAATTCTTGTCAGTTATGTAAGATTTATATAAAGGTACCTACCACTAGTTCGGGATGGGACATCTAGGTTTTTGAAACATCGATGTTTTAAGTTCGATGTTCAACATCGATGTTGAGAATAGTCGATACTATCGAACATCGATGTTATTCCTCGCAACATCGATTTTTATCGTTACTGAAGAGAGAAGAACAAATTTTCGCTCTGAGTGCGAAGGAAGCCGTGAATCAAGGTGGGTGTATGCATAGGGATGGTAAAAAAAAGAAAACATCGATGCATCGGCAGGCCGGCATCGATGCTCCAAAAACATCGGACCCCAAAAAAAATCGATGGAAAAAAACATCGATGTTTAAAAAAAACATCGATGTATCGATGGTTTTCAATCAATTTTTTATTTTATTTCTATTCTTTTTTTTCATGCAAGACGGAAAGAAAAAATGATAAGCTCTGAAAAATAACAATACTTTTATTTTCAGTTTTATGAAATTTGTTACCATTATAAAAATAAAATAAAACTGAAAATAAAAGTATTGTTATTTTTCAGAGCTTATCAGAAACTGAATTATTCAGTTTCAAGAAAAAAATCGTATACCTAACGTGAAAGTATGGGGTAGGAAACGGAAATGAAGCCAGAAACGCGAAGGAGAAGCGAAAGCGAAACCATGCAATGCCTTGACAATAAAAGTGGAAAAAGAAGATGTGATGGGAAGGGAAGGTTATTACATGGCTACAGCGTCTGGAGAAGAGAAGAAGAAGGTTATACGAGACTTCCGATACATCGGAGATATCCGTATCGATAGGTACTATTCGGAAGAAATATTGGAAGTATCGATACTTTTCAGCCAACACGCCTCGACATAAGCAAAATAAAAATTCCGAAATTAGGTATGTGAGAAAAACGTTAGAACATTCAGCAGCCTATGGCAAAAAAATTGAAACATCGATGTGCCGATGTGCCGATGCGTCGAAACCCCGACATCGATGTTCCAAAAACATCGACACAGAAAACATCGATGGAAAAACATCAATGTTTCCCGCAAAAACATCGATGTATGATTGCCATCCCCATAATCAATGTTTGCATAATCAATTTGCATAATCATTGTTTGCAAGTAATGTTTTCGATAATCGAGTGCCACGTTCGATTATTCATTCGGATGACCATTGGTAGATGTCAACATATCGATATATTGACAGTATCGGAGGTAAAGTATCGATGACGATATTTATCGTATAGCACAGTATCGATACCTTTTGTAGTCGATAGTATCGATCAAAAACATCAATATTTATAAAATATCGATTGAAAAAACATTCAATCAAGAAACTACCAATGTAAATAGGTACTTACCCAACCTAACTGTAATGTAAATTCTCTGGTAATGTGTTTTCGACTATAGAATAGCTCTACTAGTTCACCCACAACACAAAACTCAGGTATTTTCATAGGATAAAACAGAAAATATCGTCAGAAACTATTGGTTACTCATGTATCGATACTAATATATTATAAGGATATAATCATCTTGGATACCTTTTTTTTCTTGTAATTTTCGAGGTACAATGTTTTCATGTGATGATGGTGCAACTTATCAAGCCGGAATTAAGTGCCACGGATACTATAGAAATAAAACCTAGGATAGGACATACTCCTTCATCCACGGAGCATGTCGTTCAAACCCAAACCTGAAGGAAGAAGGGAAATTCTTCCATGGCCAAACCGCCAACAACAACCCAACACCAACGTAACTGTCGTTTTGCTTACAAATTCAAAATTGGTGATTGGTGTGAACAGTTTCTCGTGTTTATACAATCCTTGATCCCTCTCGTTTCAAAATATAAGTAACAGTTTCATCATAACAGTTCACAGTTTAACAGTATGTCGTGTTTGATAAAGTGAAAAGGAAGGACACACCTAAACGAGTAAGTGTGTAGGGATGGTATTTATACATACCTACGTATAATTTCTGACCGCCTATCTAACTTTCAAGTTTCTATCTTTATTATAAGTGACAGGTTTTCTCATATATACACCTACAACATAATATATATTGAATACATGATCTACTTTGTTGTTTTCACGCCATAAAAATACTACTAGTGCCCTGTAAACCACTATCTTGAACTGCATGGTAATGTGAACCCATAAAGATGAACCCATAAACCCTTGTTTTTAGTGCTTGTTATGAACAAAACCGTGGCATTCAACCCATACGTGTAGGTGAAACCCTCAATTGATAAGCTAACAAACAGAATGAACTGAAAATAACAAACAGAATGAACTGATAGTACGGTTACTTATCGGAAGGACGAGGGCGTTGCGGTTCATCCTGGTTATCTATGTATTCAGTACGCCGGGGTAGATGTTCTTCATAAAATAATGAGATAAAACCAGTGTTCCGTCTGTATTGAGCCATTACCGCTTTACATTGACACCTACGTTCATATTATGTATAAATGTGTGCAATTAGAATAGACAAGAGGGAAACATGAAGTGGGAGAGGCTTAATTTAGCTTCTTCTGTAGTACCTACTCTTATTGCTGATTGGAAGAGGTTTTTGGACCGAGGACAATAGCTTCCTTTTCTTCGAAATTTCGCTAATTTGTATTGCTTTACAATATAAAGTTTATATTATTGACAAATTCCTTAATATATTATGGTTGTGCATATCTTCAATTAAAATTGCAAGCATTGACAAAATACGTACTTAATACGTACAAAATACGTCAGTAGGTATGTCAGTAGGAAAATTTACTCATAAGGCATGACTGGAGCTATATTCCTCTGAAAATAATATTATTAGAATTTATTACCTTCTAATATTTGACCCAGACTTTATGGTTCATTTCCAGGGAAAGATGGGAGCGAACCCCGTATCATATGAGACTCTTCTCCGGAAGACAAATCAGGATGATCTCCTGAAAAACTGGGGTCTAACGCTAAGTATTTATTTGGATGACTTCATGACCCATCTTCAAGACCGAAACGATCATACGAACTTTTCCGAGGCTGCTGTGCTGCTGCAGAATTCTACTACGTTTTATTGCAAACGAGTTGATGTAGTCCATAAAATTATTCAGGAATTAGTGGTCGATTTTTGCAATAATAGAGCAAGTGATGAAACTGAAGACTCGAAAAAGCAAGGGCCAACAGGAAGAAAGAAGAATGCTGCTAAATCACTTGAAATGGACGGTCTTCAACTTTTAGATTTCGTTGCATCTGAGCGTTCAATTGATGTTCCTTTAGAGAAAATAACTAAGAGTGTTCATAAACAAATTTTGTTGTGTACATCAATGAAATCTCTGAGAAAAGGAAAAACTTCGATTATAGTATACCAATCAACAGGGAACATATTAGGGTGTAAAGAGGAGTTTAGGATCTATGGCAAATTGTACTTCGATGGGACTATTAATGACGATTTCAATGATAATTGTGAAAGAGTAATTGAACGTGTTGAGGAATGTCAAGAGGAAAATGACCACGATGATATACGTGACGATTCGATGTGTATGGACATTGACGAAATGATCCCAGATGCCAATCCACCTGAATCTCATCCGGAGCTTAGCACCCACATTCCCGAAAAATCAATCCTTCCGAATTCCCCCACTTTACCAATCACACAGAAATACCCTATAGTACCCAGTAAAGCCAGAAATAGAAGAAAATTCGAATGGGAACCAATTCCCCATGAGTTTAAAATGTTCCTTAAACCTTGCAAGGTCATCAGCCGTTCGGAAGTGCCTAAAAAACTTGATTCTGATGACACGATCAAGGAATCTGAAAGGTTGGATAGGGGTAGAAAGAGGAAAAGACGACGAAATGGAGATGACCAAGACTTAATACAATTAATGTGGATTGACATTGGAGTACGGGATAAATCAGCTAATAATTGCCAAATTGCGCTTGAAATAGAATCTAGAAAGGCATTATGGAAATCCCACATACAAAAAACCCAACATGGTGCATTCGTGGAACCCGACGACGCCATGGGCGCTGTAGATGATGATGAGCCAGATGATTTTGAAGCATTGGTGGATGATTATGACGTAGCACTTCGTTCAGCTCCACTTAACACAGTGGACAATCTTTTTGAAGAAACCCCTAACATCTACGTAGAGGACGCTTTGAAAGCCGTAGAAGCGTTCAAGGTAAATAGGAGGGAAAATGCGTGGAAAGCTACAGAACTGGCCAAGAAAGTTGCTGCATGGCACGAATCCATCATGCCTTTACTGGAAATAGCCGAATTTAGGAGTAAATTTGATGTCCACGAGTACGGCTCGCAGATCCTCCAAAAATTCTCTGATGATGACCACGAAACATTCAGATCCTTCGATGAATTGGTTGTCGATCAACCTAAAAATGAAATCAGCCGCTACTTCTTGCTAACCTTGATGCTGGCCAATACCTATAATTTGGAGATTAGGCAAACCGACCCTCTGGTTAAAGACTGTTTGGCGCTCCGTCTTATCACCAAAGTAAGGCATCATGAGGAAATGGACGAAGCTCTTCGAGTGGCGTCAGAAGACTGTGGTACTTAGCCAGTGACACATCACTCACAAGGGAGACTACTCGTATCATGGTAATATTGTAAGTACCTACATATTTCATTGTAAAAAGTTCATTTTAAAGAGTACATATTCCATTGTAAAAAAAAAAAAAAGTCGATTGTATATATTTGTAATGGTTGAAAACCTACAACTGATTTTATTCCTACAAATTCTATTCTTGGTTTGTCGATGAGATTCCAGTAAAATGTAAAGAACTTTTTATTCCACTTCTGAGCATTTTATTTACATACAGCAAACTGTATTTTAATTGCAATTTCGTTCATTTTATTTGTTCTTTACCTGCTCCTTGTAGATTGTTATTTACCGACTGAATTTTGGCATGGAAATTGGATGAGTGCAATCAACATACCTTCTGGAAGAATTGAGAATTCAGAGATGAGACCATCACTGAATGGTTCTTTCAAGTAACCATTTTCTAAATTAACTGATTACCAAAACGTTTGACGTTCTCTCTGAACGTAGCATTCCTACCTCCCTCCATATTATAATTCGATAATTGGTATTTTACTTTTAATTTCATGTTTAATTTTACGTTTAATTTCTAAACCATAATATGGCTTTATGTCAGAAGGTTAGGTAGTGATTTTCCATTGAATAGTAGCCTAGTGTCTGAAGCTATTCGATTCTTCAAACATTGTCGTATTCTAGTCTCGAGGGAGCTTTGTGTTACCTACATTTGACATCATAATGAAATATATTTTTTTAAATCTATTTACAAACCCCGTTTTCGTAGTTTTTAGGACGAGGAAAATAAGGACTCCCAACTGGTTACCGTGTACAAAATAACAGAACCCAGAAGAGAGTGAACTGATGGTGTCTGGGTATCGAATGCGCTTGCCTCCAGTACTCGAGTTGCTAGTGGCGACTGATATGCCCCAAAAGATAAAATTATGTTTCTTCCTCCAAGGAAGCACGATTCCTTCGCAGAACGTGGGCCTGTTCATTTCCCGTAGGATAGTTTCTCCTACTATAAAATCTCATTGAAAAACAAATAATAATTTATTTTCTATTTGAAAATCATCACAGGTTTTTGTTGATGAATAACACGTGTTCAAACTATTGGTAATTGGAAATCTGTTTGCCATTAGAGTTGGCAACCAATAAAATTTAAATAAACTCATGTTAAAACAGGAATAGACAAATGGATATACCAACGGGAATATACAAATAATAAACGAGTTTATTAAGCTAATGTTTATTACAATAAAATGAAAGTGGTTAAACGAATTGTGTAAAATATTAAATTCTCACCGAAATAATTCACATTTAATTGAATAAATAAATGACATCAAAAGAAGGAAGCATATCCAAAAAGTAGATCAAAATCGAAAATATCACAGGGGAAATATCAATCGAAACATAAATGCTACCTGGATCACAATCCTTGTTATTGGAATTAATCATTAAAATGCACCAACTTTATTTATTGTTTATAACGACAAACAAGTTAGGAGAGGTTATCGACTAATTACATGGTTGAAGTGCATAGTAAGTCATAAATAAACCTAATAGATTTGGGCGCTTCACGTATTGAGGAACCTAATCGATCTATTCTGACTCCACCTTTGGAAAACGAGTGTTGTTCAGTGGAAATCAGGTGTAGAGAAGGGAATTTCTGCTCGTTAATAAATTGAATTCAACCCCAAAACGCCAACAATAAAGAACGTCATTTTTCAACAAAATTGACGTATTTATAGTAAAATGTTCTGTGTTTAATGTGTTTCTCTGCGTTTTGCTAAGGGGATTGACGTCATTTTTCTTCTAGGCTGCCATTCAAGATTAACAGAATGATCTTATTCGTACAAAATCCTTAACCTAACATTGGATGGCTAGGGTGAATTTCCCACCTTTCCACCAACCAAAGTCTGAAACATTAGTTTCCTCTCGGACCCTTGGGAATCCACGGTAGTGGGTCACCGGTTTCAACCAATTGTTTCCTGTAGAATCTACTTCCTGAAATCGGAAACAACCGATCAATCAATTTTTGATTCCTTTTAGTGCCTACGTGGAGTGTATACTTCGGTTCTTGATTTTTCGCACGATCACTTCCATTTTACCCAAAGGCTCACGGAGAGTTCGATTTCTTACTAAATAATCCCATGTTGATGGTGTCGAGTTTCATCGAATTACATTTTACAATGTACAAATGACAATAATTGTCATAATTATTTGTAATAATTATTATTACAAACTGAAATCAATTGGGAAAAACCTATAAATCTATTTAAACCATGGGTGATAAACATGGAAACTGCTGAGTGTAACGGTAATGTATCTGAGGACGTTGCTGTTGATGAGACGAAGAACTTCTGAATTAGTGGAAGTGAAGCTGCGGTTGGTGTAATGCTGCTTAAAATTCAATACCTTCATTAGAATGACGTTCACCACTCTGTTGTCAAACAATGTAAATGTCCTATTCTGTGAGATAGTACCAATGCCATTTCCTAGGAAAAATTACCCTCATATTATAGATCACACAGACGTAGCTAGGATGGACGCCTTCGGGGGGGGGGGGGGGGGGGGGGGGCTGAAATTGTTTTCATTTTTTATGGTCCAAAATAGAATTTTTGATATTACTTTTGCAACCAAGAAGCGCTATCCAAAAACCAACGAAAAATATTTAAAATTCCACTCCACTAATAAATTTACAGTTATCACGAGGATTTATAGTCTGTTTTAAATTGCTTCAGTATTGGCATAACGAGCGGGCAATTCAATTTTCAATTGAATGTTTTACTGTTGTTTAAAATTTAAACAACAGTATTTAATATTCTGTTATTCTTATTACATTTTTTCATCATTCAACTTCTACCTACACTCTTCATTTCTTGTGGGGAAGAGCCGCTCCACCTGACGCTAAGCTCCTGCCTACCAGGCTCACAGAGGTGCAAACAGGCCGAAGAACGCAAAGGGGAAAGTGGGCTGAGCCCATAAAGATCAACAATTGATAATCAAGAATTATTGGAAGATGTGCTCCCAACACGTCATCTTCGAATGAACGGCAAATTTGGCTCGTTGAATGTGTTCTCAAGGAAAAAAGTGCTTTATCTTCATAAAAAGTTGCAGCCTCCATTTTTGCCAGTTCTTTACGTTGTCTACAATCATCCGTGAGCAACAGTTACAGTGTCTCCCGGATGATTGTAGACAACGTAAAGAACTGACAAAAATGGAGGCTGCAACTTTTTATGAAGATAAAGCACTTTTTTCCGTAAGAAGATGGGCACATTCATTTTAACGACTTGCTACAAGGGGGCCATGCAATACACAAGTGACCAATGAAAGGCTTTACACCGCTATTTACTGCATTTTACAGCAGTTGGAGAAGTGGGAGTAAATAGGCCTTATTCTTTTGAAACCACAATGAAACCGATGTTAACATTTGATTCCAACCAGATGGGGCTACATCCCATACCGCCAGGCAGTCATTGGAAATCGACAGAATTTCATGAGTAACGTTGGTAGAAGACGTGCAGGAAAATAGACGTGTACCACCTTTGTAACATTTTTTCCGGATTTTAAATATTTGGTGAGTACCAATCAATATCATTTTTGACTATTTTTTAGCAGACTACTGATCGTTTAAAAACGTCCATTTCCTCAAATTCACCCTGTATAACCGAAAAATGTACATGAATTTATTATTTATCCCATGGGTATACTGATGAAAGCAGTAACTACACTGGTTCCATATAGGTACACCTAGTTGAAATTACAGAAACAATTTGGTTGAAATTGGTGACCGACTGGCTATGGTCCTCTTGTTAGTAATAAACGTGATGTTAGCTACGGGTTTCTACGTTTTAGCGTTCTTCAGCAGAAGTACAGTATTGGGCGTACTACAGTGTTGTTGACGTTACTGCTCTGATGCCATGGACCAGAAGGGTTGGTCTGAGGTTAGCCGTCAGGTCGGAGAGCGTACTGAGATAAGGCAGATACAGATCTTGATCTTCCGGAGGCGGATCCAGATAGAGAAAAGTGATAGCAGTATCCTTGGAATTGTTGGCTATTAATCGATTAACACTGTAAAACAGAACAAATAACGAGCTCAGTGATCCATGGACTGAAAGATTCAGTCAAGAAGGTGCGTTTTATGGCTTCAAATTGGATACAGATACCATCTGAACAAATAGATAAGGAAAGGTTACAACCACTATTCAATATAAAATTGATAAGAAACGGATCCCACGTTGATATAAGAATGAGATATTTGAACTGATTGACGGAACTTACTTAGCCAAGTAGTTTCTAGAACTTTCACTGTTGGCATCAAAACAAATCTGATCACTACGTAAAGAAGCTCTTAGTCTCGACCAGTCATCCACCTAGAAATGATTCAAAACATTTATTTAAGGATTAGGGCTTTTGAACATTCGGAATATAAACATCATGCGCGTTCAATCGATCACACGCTCAATAGCATCAAAAGGTTAGCAGAAGTAATTATAATGTGCTCCATTTTTCGAATTCCCAAAGTGAACAGTTTTAGTCAAGTAGCATAAGTTAATGAGCGAACTTACAAAGTAACATTAATCAATCTACCCTTCAATTCTGTAAATCACCAAATATTGTCCACGGTTATCAACGTGTAAAATACTAATACTTATTGTTATGATTGTTAAATATTTGCAATTGGACCAATGATTCATGGAAATGGAAGGAAATCCGATTGGGCAAGTGATGAAGGGAACAGGGTGGAGGTACATGAAGGAAAAAGCTACAATCGATCTCTAAATTGAGATTATAGTTGTGATTCCTAACAGTGATAGTGATCCTAGCAATGATAAAAAACTAGATTCCATAAATTTGAATTTAATGTAGTTGAAGGTATGATCTCACCAGTTCAACAGTTGCTTTGATTCTCAGTCTGTCCAGCATTTGACGAACCCTGACATTTGCACGTTCTGCACTGCCCGAAAACTCAGTTATGTCATTCATTGAAGCCTGTCCTTCGCATAACAGCACTCTCACTCTCAAATGTTTCCAGCCACTTACCTGTTCAACATTCATGAAAAACATGTGAGAAATTAAATGTGCACATTATAAAGATTCTATAGTAGAATGTGAATAAGGTTAGGAGCAACATGTAGTATCATGAATGTTTGAGGTACTTACCTAATACAAAACTTACCATATTGATAATGCAGGAAAGTTGAAGCATAAAAAGGCTTGTGGTGTCAAATGGATCATTACTCGATGGTTTGAAGAAATTAACTGGCCACACATCAATATACTTGAAAGACCCAGTCCTAAAACACACAAGCATATTTGAAAACCACTTCATGAGAAACTACCAGGGGCAAAGTTACTCGTACAATGTACGAGTAACATGTCATGTTAACTGTAAATTATTCTAATGAACACATTGAATGAGGGTGACATCTGGCGAATTCTCGTTTTCACTCAGTTCTGCGTAGAATCCTCTAAATTCGTTCATGCTCCACGGTAAGTAGATATGTGATCGGTATCTGTTTTTTTGCCACATCCACAGCAATGCTTTTAGATAAATTAAAATAGAATAGCTGGAAAAATCAGGTAACGCTGAAATAATTATACTTTTTATATGAGACAGAGGTGGCAACCTGGATATTTAAATATTCATGGATGCAAGATGGGGAAACTGGGTGACGGTTTCAAGTTCATCATACTTACTTTATTAGCGCTTTACTGAAGATTTGAAAATGTCGAGCAATCACCATATTTTTTTGCATTCTCAGAATATCAGCCATCAAACAAACATACTCATGAGAATCTACTTGATGTTCTTCAGTGCGGAGTTCAAATCGCTTGCCATCGCGATCAAATTTATCAGTCATGTAATCAGATCCAATTCTGAAATGGAGAGTGTAGGATGTTAATAGCTTGAAGATTGAATGGGAGTTACTGCCATACCGAGTACTCGTTGAACTACTAACGTTTGGAAGAAATCAATTGGTTCATGATCATCACGGAAACCAAGAACAATCGTGTTGGGTTTCATCGCCCCCAAACCGGCAAGGTGCCCAAGATGATTGAGTCCTTCTCTTAGGCTCCGAGCCACTGTGAGTTCGATGAAAGCTTTCACCTGGAATGGCATACGAATAGAAATGTAAAAAATACAAGTACAGTGATGGCTTCGTCAATTTTCCACCTAAATTCAATCCAGATCAACTCATGGGTTAGATAGACCCTTGCCAACTAATATCCAAAATTACTTTCTTCCCGCAGATACGAAGAATATAATTACACTCTGTCAATTAATCATTAACTACCAGTGGGTTCGGGAAAAAGGGGTTTTGATGAACTATCCATGGACCAGAGACGATTTCTAAGAAAGTTTTATTCAAATTATTCGACCACTAGTGCTTTTTAAATTTATTTTTGAATATAAACAATTGATACTTCATAATGCAGAAGCAGCAAAATACTAGCTAAGTACACCATCGGATGTCTGTACAGTTGGACACGAAACCAACCTTGGTTCTTGATCGATTTCCCAGTTTTGGCGAGAGGAAGCGAGATTATGTTAACGCGTAATTACAATAAGTAGACAATCCGCATGGTTTTCCAATAGAGGAAGTGATTCACTGAAAGAGAGACATTTGTTGAGAATAGCACTCATAATTCATGACATAGATGAAAAGGAGACCTTGAGGTGATCGATGAGCGACAGCCATGTAGTATTTAGCTGCACAGTGGGATCTGAAGAAAGTTGGGAGAATTCTCGTCCAATTATGACGTGACCCAGCACGTACAATCCAGATTTCTTCATGTCATTGACGAAATGAACAAGCGGTGTGCAGCCTCGTGGGTTGCTCACCATCAAAAGAACTTGAGGCCGCCAGAATTTGACGTGGTCCTTACGGGAATCGAGCAGTAAAAGGTACTTCCGCACCTGAAATGTGATTTTGGAAGTAACAAATAGATGATAACCTTCAAACTCCATTCAATATATTTCGTAAACCAAAACAAATTTATTTCAATGCCTGGCACAATTATTCACCTGGTGGAAAATTAGAGCCTGCGTGAGTGACCCCCAACCAGCAGTTTGGGCTGAAGGGGAGAACAAGTGAAGGAGAACGACTAGGAGAAAACACAAGACGATGGATGATATTGCGTATAATGGATTGATAACAAACATCATGATCACAGTTCCAAGAAGACCAGTTAGGGCGGTGGACCATGAGAAATACTTGAATGACGGCCTGTTCAACAGATAAAAGCCAAATTTCAACAAGATAGGAATAGGAGAGAACTAACGCGTGATTATGTTAAAAACACAAGCTATGATACTGGAAGAGATACCTGTGATATTCCCAAATTGAGAGAATTTACCTGAAGTTTGGCGCTGAGGTGAGATCAAGTCCGAGACACGCGAGGTTGGTGGCAAAATAAGAGAGAAGGAAAAGGACGGAGTTGATTTGTGCGATTACGTTGAGAGAATCAACAAAAAGCATGAGCTGAACCAGACACCACGAGGTGAGCACAGCAGAAACAGGATTTCCATTGTAGACACCGCGAGTAATCCATTTCAATATGCGACCTGGAAAACGGTTTTGAGACAAATTAAGGTAGTTCATGATTACGAACACCAGCGAACTGAGCCTGGTTGATGAAGTGGAATAGTCAATTTTGCATCCAATTCATGGCGTTTTGCAATTAACCTTGGGAGTTTGACTATACGACTTCATATTTAAGAACGGACCCCATAACATTGTTTGTCCTCTATCTTATTCTCAGACTTGAAATTAGGATTTGTTCGTAGAGGTAAGTCGTTGTCGTTGAAATGCGCATCAGCTTATTTGTCCTAACTAAACAGTAGGACAATATGTGGAAGATTTATTCCACATGATCAAAGGTGGTATTATACAACCAAAATTACACTACAGATATAAACTAGTAGATTTATGCAATGGTAGGAAGGGTCAAGTATGGCTGGATTATCAGGAAACTACCATCATACTTCATCTGGCAGGATCCGTGTCGACGTATAGGTCTCTGCTTCCTGCACCCTATTCCCGTTATGACCATTGGTCATTCCTAGGCAGAGTGTAAAACATAGATGAAAAAATAATATCAACGAAAATGGCTTATCAATGACGACTCCGTTGTTTTTTTTTTTTTTTTTTTTTTAATACAGATAACATGTACAAAACCATGGCGTGTAAGGGGAGGGGGGGGGGAGATAGAGAAGAAAGCTGTAGTGGAGGGAGGTGAGAACATCAAGGCATTTAAAAGGAAATTTAGTGCTAAAAGAGCATTGATGTGGTTTGCGTGATGCAAGTAAGAAAATCACTCCTTCTTATATCAAATTACTTAATTTTTCCTCCTACTGGGAAAAACATCTGTGCATGGGAGTAAGGGAGAAATTAACTGTAAGTCCAAATTACAGCTTCATAGTGCGAATGGCATAGAAATTAACTAAGCCCGGCCCTATGCTGCTTAACACATGTACCGACCCGGATCAGCCGGCCGAGAGGACACGTATGGCAGCCGTGCCGATGGCAACACTGCGCGGATCCGCGGCCCAGCTGACATTATCAAGGTTTGATAAGAGATACCAACACGATGAAATTCCGGTGCTGACGGTACATTTGGCGTGTCACGGTTGCAACACTCGTGACCTATTTCCGGGGACTGGACGGCGATTTTACGTGGAACTGCAGTCATTCGATTCCCCTATTCCGATTTGAGAGTACCTAGCGAGACGTGTGCTTGGCGAGTTAGGTTCTTTACAATATATGTTATATTCTTGTGGAATCAATTAGTTCTCATTCCTTACTACCGAGAGTACACCGTTAGTCGGTAGTGTGGTATTTACGTCCTTTCTCCCCTTCGGGGAGAAAGTGCGTAAATACCACACGGTAGTGAAGTAGGTACTAACACGTGGAAGAATGTAGTATTCGTGTGCTATCTCCTGCACATGAATACTACACAAGTTAGTACACACACACCAAATTTTAAGTCTCTACCACCACGGGAATAGCGCCAAAAAACGTCACATTTTGGTTTATCACGCAAATTTTGGAATGACCCCCAGAAGAAATTTCCATGTCAAAAAAAGGCACGTACCGTAGATGTTGTCTTTTGCCAAAGCCTCTAATATGCGGGACGAGCCAATGAGATTGCTCAAAGAAGCAGAAAATGTTGCAGTGAAGACACCGATGCTAATGAAGGCAGGAACTACATTGATGGGCATCATGTACATGAAATCGTTAGTGAGAAGCGTTCTAGTACAGGAGGCTGCAGTGAGGAACGCTACAGTCATGTAGCTAATGAGGGTGAACAAAACGGCAGACACAGTTCCCCACGGAATACTCTTTCCGGGGTCTTTGAGCTCCCCTAAAAAAACAAAAACAATCTCTGTAACTTGAAGTAGAAGAGAAAGATTTCGAAAAATCGCGTTTAACACGAGAAAAATAGTTTTAGCGAATTATCGAAGAATATATAGCTATTGTTCTCGGTCCAAAATTTTTGAAGGTCGAATTTTCGAAAGAATGTCATACCAAAATCCGTTTCAGACCATCCTGAATCCACCGCCGAAGACACCAAAAATTATAGGTAGGTATCTATATTTAACCATTAAGGTCGTACCACCGGCCAGGGATCGATTCTACAACTAATTTCTGATGAAAAGTGCCTTATAAATTTTTTTTTATACCATGTGAAATCCAACTTTTTTCACATTAAAGATTTTTTTCGTATTTTCGACCTTAAGTCACTACAATGACCATAAGTCCCTTATTTTACAGTCAAAATTGAAATGTGATTAGGTATACCGTTGGAAAGAACGTTAAATTCCCTATCTCCCGAGTGCTAAATGAAACTTTTAGAAGAAGATTCAGATATCGAAAAATGAGCCCGAATAGGAAAGTCTCAAAAATTTCGGAAATGTACAGTTTTTTTAAACGTTTGTAAGCCTAACTTAATCCGCCGGTTACTTGCATACTGTAACCCCAAAAGTTGGCCCAAAAGCTCAGTTTTCCAACGGTATGATCAAAAAATTGTTTACAGTGGACCCTTGGCGTAAAATCCTCGTTCCCGTGCCAAAAAACGTGAATCTTTCAGTAAAAATCAACAAGTAAAATATTTCGCGAAACCGACCTTTTTACCGTAAAATGAGTTAGGCAGCAATCTTGTTCGCAATCTTTGTCTCGCTGAGTCAAATGATGACACAAGACTTCTCGAATAAGCAGTCACTGATATCTTGAGTCACTGATATCTTGTTGATATCTATTTCCCTCGGTATAAAAATTTTTTATAGGACACTTTTCATCAGAAATTAGTTGTAGAATCGATCCCTGGCCGGTCGTACGACAGGTTACACCCTGTATATTTACGCATGTGTCGTTCCAGACGGTAACTCTCGATAGAATTGAGATAAAAAGTTCAAATTTGCACAAAGAATCTGTCTTGACAATCGAAAGGCCAAGTTCGTAGATGGGCCACTCTAAGGGGGGGGGGGAGTTTTAGGGGGGAAAATTCCTCATAAATTCCCAAAATGAAACATTCTGAATGTGTGACCTCATTTTAAAGATTTTTTTAAATGCTGAACAGGATGGTGAAATCAGAATTGCGATATCTCATTCCGTTCTCAAACTGGAGCACTTTGAAGATGAAGAAACGTGTACTCGTATACGATATGTTCTTCATGGTTAGTCTGCTCTAATCTGATAACGGAATGAGATATCGCAATTTTGACTTCACCGTCAAGGGTTGAAATGTCCAAAAGCAGAGGGAGGTTTCGGGGAGTTGGGGGGGGGGGGGGGGGGCAAAAACTGAAACTCTGACAAGTGACACCTCATTTTAAAGGTTTTTACACTCTGAATACAATCGTGACGTGAGAATGGCGATAACTTAATTCGGTCTTAAATTCGAGTACCTACTTTGAAGATGAAGATACGTGGTTGATCCTTAATGATATTATATTCTAATTAATATATTATATTATTCATGGTTAGTATGCTCTAATCTGATGACGGAATGCTATATCGCAATTCTGACTTCACCGTCGTGTTCAGCGTTGAAATGTCTAAAAGCTGAGGGGGGGGGGGGGGGGTCACCCATAAATTCCAAAAATGAAACGGTCTGTCAAGTGACACCTCATTTTGAAGGTTTTTACACGCTGAATATTGCTATATCCTATTCCGCTCTCAAACTGGAGCACTTTGAAGATGAAGAAATTTGGATGATACTTGAGATGTTCTTCGTGGACATCATGTTCTTTAATGGAGATATTCTACACCAAACCAATTATTTCTTCGAAAATTCGCTCTTATAGTCATGCTGCATGGCTGGATTTTTTTTTTTTTTTTTGTGTGATTTAGATGCATAAATGATGAAGAAAAATACAACTTGGGTTGCCTCACGTACCTGACATGTTGGCACCAGCCATGATTCCTGTTACACCAGAAAAAAGGACGCCAAAAACTGTGGCAAAATCTGTCATAGTATTCTCAGATGTGTAGTCCTCGGTGTAGCCTTGGTAGAAATTTCCACTAAGAGTAGACCAACTTAAACCAGTGTATGATGCATTGACGTGGTATGTGCTGTTTTGGATTATTTTGTTCTCATCGGGGAGTGGTATCTGAAAACACATTAAAAAAATACTTAGGTACAATGAATGACGTAGTTAGGGTAATTGAACTTTGGTGAGTGACTACAGTCACTAAAGGTAGTCAGGTTAATATTGTATACTTGTGTGAATGATCAACAATTGAATTGTGTGCAACTACAATATTAACTATTATACTCGAAGAAATAGAGAAAGACTTGCCTCCAATGGTCCTTGAAGGAAGAATGATGCAATAACAGAAGAAAGGGAACAGCAAACTATGATGAAGATGACGACACTTATTTTGGCAAACATACCAGCACCTATCAGGCTAACGATTAAATTCAGCAGATTAAGCATGGAGGAATACGTGAATCGCCACCATCTATCATTCGGAAGTCCTTGTCCTCCCACTACGAAATAACCTTGAAAATTTGTGAAATGAAGGATTAACATTTTTGTAAATACCAATAACAACTAATAATAATTAGTGACAAATGGTAATAACCTAAATGTAGGAAATAAGAAACATCTACCTACTTCTAAACTTCTTGGTGAAGAACAAGGGTTGCGAACCTTAATTGAACTTCTACCAAATAAAGATAAAGTAATGCTATTCGGTTAGTACCAACTTGTTGGGCATTGACGACCCCTACACACCCCACATCGTAGTAATCAAAGTAGATGTTTCAACTTACCTTTGGGACCGAAATTTTGGAGAAATCCTTCAGTGCAACCAACTATGTATAAAGCACTACTGACTACATTGGCCAAGAAGAACAACGTGCCAATGGACCCTCCAAACTCAGGGCCGAGGGTTCGACTTATCATGACTGAATCGTTGGGTTAAGGAATTACATCTAAAACCATTATCCAGAGTTTCGAGAAGGTAAGTTTCCTAGAGTAGGTAATCGAGTTTTAAAAATTTTGGACCGAGAACCATTTTCTTCGAAAATTCGCTAAAAATGAATTGAAATCAATGGCGATTATGTTGTAACCTTGCATTCTTCTGCTTATACGTTATAATAATAATTGTTAAATTACAGCAACTGATCAATTTACGTGTTCTACATTATAAGTTATTCATTTATTTTCATCTGTCTAGCAATACATAGAATATTTCCGGAATGTGGGATCAATTTCCCACATTTGGTAAGTTTTCTTCAAGAGTGTCCTTGCAGGAGAGAAAGGACTCCTTCACTGCGCTCTCATTCTTTCTCGAAATTCTTATCCCCCTGGGGACACCCATTTTCCTGTGTTTTACTGTTTGGAATTCATGATTATTGTAAAATTTATGTGAAGGAAAACGTGCAATGGAAAATTACATGTCCTTATCACATTAATATCAGTTGTTGTTGGAATAAAGTTATTCGTAGTGAATGAATAATGTAGGTAATACTTTACTGTACTTGTCATCTATTTACAAAGGATACAGTACGCCCCTCCTCCTTCTACCGCACCGTTCGTGGATATAGCACAAATGGATGTGACGGTGAAAAACAGAATTAAATAGGCGATGAGGAACTGAAGGACAGTCACAATGATACCAGCATTTCCCACAATGTAGCCTGAAAAATAGAATAGATTAGAGTTGAAGTAGGTACCTATACACAATATCATGACGTTACGTGTGTAAAGACGCACAAAAACCATAGAACGAATAAGGTGATTAAATTGGAGCGGTTTTCGACACGACATTATCACTAGGCATGGGGGCCCCAATTATCGCACCATCAGTTCAACAGGTCTACAACTTTTTTTCCCCAAGATTTTCAGGACGAGCGTTTGGAGGGTCGGAACGTTGGGAAAAAAATGAAAATATAGTTCTAGAACTATATAGAAAGATAGAAAAACTAATAGCATTCAGAACTTACCCGTTCCAGATCTATATTTTCAATTTTTTCCCCACTTTCTGACCCTTCAAACGTTCGTCATGAAAATGTTCAGAAAAATAAAGCAGTGGCCCTGTTGCGCTGTAGGTGCGTTATAGCCTCTTCAAATTCATTGATGTTCCACGAGTCAAAAACAATCTTACTTGCGTCCTGGAAACACGGTCTTTAGTTTTACTTCCCATGTCGATAATTATCATCATTAGTTTCTCAAACTCCCTAGTTCTCAACGGAGGCGAGTGGTAATTCTATGCTCGTGTGTTGTAGAGATGTATGACGGGTTAGCTTGCATGGAAAGAGAGGAGCCATAAGGTACTACATAAAAATATAAGAGCAAAGTATAATAGGCCCTTAATTATTTAAACTAATATTAGGTACCATTGAGAGGGCTATCTATAGTTTAGAACAATTTAGGGTCTGTTATACTTTGCTCTATAGATTGTCGGCAGTTCGATTACTAACCTACCTATTAAGTGCTGGTCATTAATTTTGGGAACTCTTGGTTTTCAAAACGCGTTTTGGTTGAACAATGACCAAATTTGAATGGGCCAACTTGAATTACACCAAAAAAAATTAACTTACCAACGCGTAGGAATAAGAGGGCACTAAACATCGAAAGGGCGACGGGACTAAATACACCGGCAAAAGTGCCAAGAGTTCGACCCCCTGATACTTCTGACTCAGTTTGACCGAACTCTACGTAGCCTTCTTCATTTTGCTTGGCTGATGAACAACATGATGATCCGAAAAAGCTGGTTATCCTCCTGTAGGCGATAGAGGGCATGCTCATGGGCCCGCTAACTCGGGCCCTGGAATCGTTTACACTGGCACTGTCCATGATGATAGCCTCAACGTTTGATACCATCTAAATGGAAACTTCCTAGAGATTTTCAGAAAAAACACACCATTGTTGAATGTCAATGATAAACAATGATGCACAATCGGAGTGGGAGGAACATTATATCACAAACCACTTTCCATCGAGGAGGGGGAATCGGATGTTATTCACATCATTAAATACAGGAACACGAAGTAACTAGAGCTTTTGAGATGGAAATGGACTTATTAGTCATAAAGAACGAGAGATGAGAACAACTGATTGAAACCTTCAAGATTGAAAGAGAAATGAAACGTCAAGAGGCTGATAACCTATTATCAAATCCCAACAGTGCTACCTCGACTTGTTGACTTTTCAAGCCCATGAATCTGACGCCATCGGAGCGGCAGCTTGAACTGGAATTAGCCAAATATATTGCTAAACCCCAGCCAAATATTTTTCTTAACCCCAGCCTTCTGCTTTAAATCTAGAAAGTAAATATACTTGTAAAATACACAAATATCTAGAGCTCGCAGTGACGTTAGTTCACATTTCCACCGCACCCATGGAAGATTCCTTCTTCCATGCACCGCACCCATATCCTCCAGCGGCCAATCAAACTCTGGGCCCATGGAAGAAGAAAGTCTTCCGTGGCTCTGGGCCATTATCAGATCTTATCATTCCTTATCAATAACATGGAAGTAGTTTGACCTTTAAGAGCATGGATCGATCGAATGTTTTGTTGTGAAGGATTCCTTCAAAACAAAACATTCCTTCAGAAGGAATCTCATCACTGCAAAATAAGTTTGTAGATAGGCAGAATCGAGCCACTCTAAGGGGAGTTCGAGGGGGAAACATTACCCATAAATTACCAAACAGAAACATTCTGACAAGTGACACCTACCTCATTTCAAAGTTTTTCTTAATGCTGAACACGATGGTGAATATGGGTATAACTAAGTAATCCTGATATTATTAAACAAATTTTAATGTAAATTGGATTACATACAAAAATGCAAAGATTTTATCACTGATAATCTGATATTAGTCATATAGTAAGTGGATACGTCAATAAAGGAGGGTTCTCATGAAGCGGAAAGTCCGGATTCCGTATCGCTCTGCGATTGGTCAGCGTTGAAGGTTGGGAGTGTACTTCCACGGCATTGATCAATCACAGAGCAATACGCAAACCGCAATCCGGACTTTCCACTCCAATGTGAACCCGCCTTAACAATTATTTCAGTACGTGCAATTATTTCTCTTAACAATTATTTCTTTCATAGACAGGTTATTTAAATATAGGTACGGAAAGTGCTGCCAAAACTAACATAAATTAAAAATGAATTAAAAAGCAGAAAATTTCATCATTAGTTTAACAAATTTAGTTATGCAGAAGACAAAGCTGTTGTTTATAATGGAATGACCTCAACGTTTTGAGACCTCCCAACAACAACAACAAAATTTGTTGTTATGCCACGTCCACAGAGCAGAACGGAATGTATAAACACAACACTAGGCCAGCGCACAACAGCTCAACTGTTACCATGATAACTTTACATTTAAAGTTATTTTTTAAAATAATTTAATAATGATTCTGATTACAACTCTCCTGTTGTAACGATTCTAGGAACATACCCGAAGTACGAGGTCCTGACATCATGGATGCTTGTGGAATCCATGCTTTTCAGGGTTATCGAGAGCCGCAATCTTGTGTAGTGTTAATTCGTAACGTAACGGAATTTTATTCATGAACTAGTTTTACGATAAAACTTTTATCGTCTGGTTTGTAGCCGTGATATAAGATTAGATCGATGGTGGGTTTAGTGGGTTGGTAACATTGGAATCTCCACATTCGTCTCCTCGACACTCTTCCTTCTCTCAATCCCTCTCGCTCTCACATTCAGCGGGTGAATTTCAGCCTCCCTCTCGCTCCTTCGCCCAGTCGTCATTCTCGTTTCATCGTATCGTAGTCTTGTATTCACATCCTCCTCGGTCGGTCTTTCCGCATATTTGCGGTCCTGTTCATTTGTTGAAGTTGGAAACAAGCATTCCCTAATTTATCAAGTTTTACGTTTTATCGATAAGTCGATTTCAATGTAATCGTACAGATTTGTTCCCTTTACCGTCGCATATCGGGTGCTGTCTGTGTGGTGATTTTCACCCTTGATTGGAAGAAGTTGGTGATTTCGTGTCCCGGAGTGATAACTGGTGAATTGTATTTGTTCCCTACATTGCACCGATCTACTCAATTACAGGTATGTTCACTATTATTTCGTATTACCTGTTGATCGTGTCAGTTTTCCTGTTATACGACGGGTTCTAACCGTATTTTTGCTACCTTTACGATGATCACTTCCCTGTACCGTCGTTTGAGGGGACTTGGTATTCACCCTCCCTTTTTCCTGTCAATGTTTTTGAATCTCTTTTCTCATCCCTAATTGAACGAATTCACTCTTGAAAGCCAAACTGTGCTTCCTCGATTTTTATGTAATCGATCTTGGAACGTGATCCTCCGAGGAGCTGAGCGATGTGTGTAGGTAATTACTTTGAGGCCGTGACCTGTCGGCTTTGTTTTGCTACCATTCCTTGGTTTTTAACTTTATTCAAAATTATCTTTAATTCCAACTTTTATATCTTGTACCTCCACCTAGTTCCAGCGTAGTAAAATTGACGCGTGTGATAAAATATATTGCTAAATAGGTACTTGAAACAAGGAGAAAACATGTTGAACTAGAAATATTATTCAGCGTTCACTTCTTTTAGTACATTGAAAGTATTATTATTTGCTAGATATGATCTGAGAAGGTAGTAAGATGGATCGTGTCCATAAGCGAACTGGCATTACTAATTCCCTATAAATTTCTGAATCCGATAGGAATTTCTGAGTAGTGTAGGAGTAAGTAAGTATTAATAAGGTCATGAATACTCTTCATAATATTATGAATAATATTATTTCAACTTCATAATAACATTATGAAGGATGTTCATGACCTTATCAATACTTACGATAATATGAATACTTACGATAATATGAATCTTTTCATCACCATGTCAGCCTAGAGTTCAGGTTAAGACGCTAAAATTTAGTAGGTATTTAATACGAGCATACTGTTATCATATTGACGATGTGTGATCTACATACCTACATACTAAGATATACCTGCATAAATATTTCTGATTGAATTTTGGGATTATTGTAAGACGTAAAATGAGTTTAGAGTAGCACTCAACGTTTAGGGTGGTGTGCCTCAACTTTCTTATGTCCTTACTTGATATACTCACAGGGGCTCTAGGTTGAACTGCATAACTAGATTGATTCTGAAACTGCCATCTTCCTAAGTTGAAACGAGAATCAAGAGTTTATGGTCGATAAGGGTCCTTCATAATGCGTTCATCGGAGCTGCTATGAGCCTAGCAGGAAGATTTTTATGTTTATACCGAAGGAACTTCTCTGTGGAACTGTCCACGAACCGGTTAAGTTAATCCTGTAAAGTTTGCTGAATTTAGACAGTACCTACCTAATTTGAGAACATTGAACTTGACATTAGCACATCCGCTGCTGAAACCATCTATGCGATTTTGATGTACCATATCGATATAATATATTATGGGGCCTTCTGGCCATACCTTTCTGAAGTTGAGCTCATTACGATAATTATTTCGTACCCTCGTAAGGATTTGGGGCTACAAATAGGTTCAAAAAGGTCAAAAAAGCGCGGGGAAATTTTGATTTTGGAGGACGAAAATTCTTCTCTTCCCGAATGATCTTTCCCAATTAGGAAGCAATGTTCCCAATTCTTACAATTTCACCCTAGTTGCTATGGAAATATTATCTTGAGTGGTATAAAAGCTCATCAGTTGGTCTAGTTGCAGTTGCTTCTCAGTATTCTGTACCGGTGGGACCCCAGTTGGTTTACGCCTGAAAAATAATTAGATTTCGCCAGCTCTTTGCCCGCTACATAATTCTGTTAGTGTCTGAGTTTGTTGCTTGTAGCGGTTCAATTTTGGAGCGTCGATGGTTAATGTGCGTACAGCGTATTTCCCTTTCCTGGAAACTTCGTTTACTAATCACTGTGTGCAATGTTACGTCGGAAACTCTTTAGTGGATAAAATTGTACAATCAATGTTCTACTCCAGGGCTTCCATCAACAGAGATAAAACTTCAGAACGTAACTCCTGTAACCGTGAAAGTGCTTTCCCACGAGACAACCACCTCACTTCTGTGTGGAATTGTGAAGGCTTCCCATATCATCACATAGTTATACAAAAAGTCTTGACTTTTTTATACCTAAAAGTTTCTTGAAAGAGGCGGGCATTTGTTTCATCGCTAAAGCATGTCTATGAAAAACAAAATGACCGCTACTGCAATTTTTAGATTTTTCTTTTGTCCTCGTAATCGTTCCAACCGCTAAGCCAGTCATTTTTTTGCGCCAGCTCTGCACATGTCAATGCAGCGACGTCTGTAGATTCGTCGATTTGGAGAGAAAATGACAAGACTAGTGTTTGATGCGAGAAACCAGTGATTCCTTCACATTACTTGATAAAGCAAGTATCCTCCTTTTTACAGTGATGTTTGACAACGGCACTGATGTCACAAGTTTAACTGCTTTATCGTCAAGCATGCAAGAGACAATATCACCAACTCACGGTTTTATGAGGGTTTCGGCGATGGAATACGATGGAATTCCATACCCATACCTGCCTGAGCAGTTTTGATTAAGGTTTGAGAAGCGGCCAGGTCTGTGAATGCTGGAACTTGCATTAACTGAAGATTCATTGGGCGTGTCTGTAACGTTCTCGACGGAAACTTGTTGTGCAGGTTATGGAGAAACTGCTTCCTCAGAGATCCCGACTTTAGCCACTCAGAGTAAATAAATAATTAATAAAGAGACTTTGAATAGGTAGAATACTTGCGAAAGAAGCTTGACTGGTATTCTCAAGAAACAATTGCTTTGTTATACAGTTTTAATAGGTACCTAATTAAAAACTTGAAAATTCATTTTACTGCAAAAAAAAAGAAGAAAAAAAGTATTTATTTACCTACTCTACGTTTATTTTTGTAGGAAATATATGAATTTTTCTCGAAGTTCCCGCGGACCCCCTAGTTAGGGGAAGCCCTGTTCTACTCAATTGTCTGCTTGAGAGAGGAATGACGATGTATGTTTAGTACCTGCGATTTTGTATAGGTAAATCCTATGGTTTTTTTCATACTTGAATATTGAAATTGAACGCATTTTTGTAGAGTTTTTTTTTAAACGTTTTTGCATTTAGATAGGTCATTCCGGTTTCAACACTGTTGTATACATGTACATTCATAAGCTATGTGTCATATCATGAAGAACCAACGAGGAGTGCCATTGGGGAAGTGAACTGGAGTAGGTAGGGCATCATTAGTGGCATAGCCATACTCATCATCTGACGAGTGCACTTGTGCGAATAAAAATGTCTTTCCTTCCAGTTCTGTGGAGGTTTCTGTTCATTCTGATGGAAATACGTCTGAGTTTACTACATTCGTCGAACACCTTTAATACTTATCGAATGGTTCTTTTCTATAAGGTAACTACCGGAGCATCATATTTTGAGCGACGCTCCGATTTTAATTATTTCGAATTCAGCCAGCTAGACAAACCTTCCTGCTGCGCAGTGACCTTTTTTATCGTTGAAAACTTTTTGACTCGCTCTGGAAGTCGCCGTTTTGAGAAGTCCCTGAGGATGATATGCGGTTTTTGCACAAAATTGCTAGGAGTATGTATTGATTGGTGGAGTATTGATTGGTGTACTCTGCAACCTGAACTAAATTAGTCGAGAATGACTGGTCAGCAGTAATGGGGGCCATCCAGGAGTGGAAGTTAGCGGAGTTTGCATAAACGTTAGTGAAATATATTTAGTTCTCGAGTTTTATAGGCATTTGAATCGAATCAAATCCTTTAATCACATCTTTAGATTTCATAACGTACCTGTAGGGGCCGCTCCTCCAAGTTATGTGGGACTGAACATCACCATCTTTCCCTTGTAGGGATCTGTTTAACGGCTAAGTTTCCAGGCTACCAGCTAGGGTCGACTTTTAACCAAGCTTTCTGTACCAGCACAGTTGGTGAATAGAACTGAGCCGATTTTTTACTGATCTTATCGCAGGATATTGAATTTTATTACCGACCCATGTTGATTGATAAGCCCTTCAAGATCATTCATAAACTGTTTCCCCGGTTTCCCATAGGTAAACCTCTTTCTGAAATAAAAAGATTGTCCTAGTTATTTAGATGTTAACTTTCAGCAACTAACTACCTTTGCACTAACTGACAGTACGAATGCGATTCAATATAAATGGTATTTTCATTTTATGTAAAAATTTCATATTATTCGTTACGGAATTTTATAATTCGATATGTTATAATATTGTTTCGGTTCACTCCAATCCCACAATATCTAAGATAACTCATTCAACCTTCCTACATTATCCTACACAGCTTAACAGTAGAATGTGCTAAAAACTTATTCAATTGTAAATGTGAACAAAGAAATGAAAAATGCTAATAAGATTGGAATTTAAAAACAAACTAATAATAATCAGGGTGTTTCCCAACTGCCCAGTGGGCATGCACGCCTACCCCTCTCGTACGTTGGTTACTCTTGAGGGAAACCCTGAACTTCCGGACGTCATTGTCACGAGGGACGTCTAGTGAGCACATGCTACGCCTATCGAATCTGGACGCGTGGTGTCTGCCTCATTTTGTCGGGCTCCAACTATTTTTAGTCTGTTACTTTCATCAAGGCTTTGGGCCCCTCTCTGAAAGTGACCAAACTCGAATTATGCCTTCCAATACTCGCCCCTGTATGACTGTCATTATGATCTGAAGTCATGAAACCTCATACGAGAGTCAAATTGATGACCACAATCCTCATGGGGTTTCGATGTCAGAATATATACCTACAACTGAATCTTTCTTCCTACTAACCAGTATCCTTCGCTTGCTACACGCGAGACATCCTGCAGGTCTCAACAGGTCCTGCAGTTGTATCATAATATGATACATATTATGTAACGTCTGGATGGGATTGTTCTTCTCTCGTACAAGTTGCACCCCACTCATAATAATATTATACCAAAAGATTTCTGTCAAATAATGTCTTCGTTGGACGAAAACATTGCATTGGTGAAACATTCTACGTACATTCACTGAATTGTGTGCAATTTGGCCTCACTAATATTCACAATAAGAATAGGTACTCAATGTTGATGGTAATGGTAAACGAAGCCCAGAATGCCCTAAGCCCGCAGCTCAACCTTCTTTTTATACATAGTATGTATGAAAAGAATTATGTATAATAGGAATCATGTATAATTATATAATTTGCTACAGTGCATGGGAGACACAAATGTTTCAAAATAATGAGGGGAATAATATTCTGCTTTCATATTATGCAAAATCAGATGATGAGCATACGAGAAGAAGTGGCTCAGAGCAACGGTATGGTTGTTCATCGAACATCTGATGCAAAGCAATCCATGGGTTACTTGGCCCTCATCGTGTACGAATGGAAACTTGTGATTTGTCATTATACGTAGCTATATCTTTGGTAATTAATGGTACTCAAGGTATTTCAAGGGAAACTCGTTGACCCATGCGCACTTAAAGGTTTACCGTAATAGATGAAATCGTACGAGACCATCCATGTGACAACCCCAATTTCAGCTCTTTTATCTAGATCACTGTTTTGTAACTGATGCAGTCAAGTAGGTACGATATAAATTATAAATTGTGATAATAAATCACAAAGTACCTAATGCTACAGATGATTGCATTATTTATTTATCTACCCACTTGCGATGCGTAGTGCGTACGTAACGAGGTACGTAACGTTCAATACGTTTAAAATAAGGTCTGCTGTCACATTTCTCTGTGGTTCCTTACCTCTCATGTAATAGAAGATAGCTCAACGTGACATGATGAAATGCAACGCGGTTCTGATTATTAAACGCAGCTCCCAATAACCATCTCCATCTCGATCCCCCGCCCGACTCTTCTCTCTTTATTTCCGACCGATCGTCGATGGTTTCTCGAGCTTCATTGTGGCACGTAACGAAGCCTCCACTTCTCTTCCACATCCATTATATTTAAAAAAAAAAAGTAATTAGAGACGGGATTGTAGTATTGTGTTGTAGCCTGAGGGAGACCGGGTATAATCTCATTGTCCATTGTCGCCAATCGATTCGGATGCTGGTGGTCGAACTGCCGCCAGCTTGCCTTCTATTCGTTGATCACAGAGGTGGGAACTTGAAAAAGGGGGGAGTTTTCCCATTTCAATTTCCCGTCCTTCCTGTTTCAGTGGTTTAGCTGTTCTACCCAAGTTCTTTCGCATTCTTGTCAAGGAATTTTGGTTCTTTAGTATTCAAACATCTCCTGTCCGTATTTTGTTGAGTGGGGAAGTTCTCTATTCATAATGAAATGTATATTACATTCCAGTGTATCACTGCTCATCCTTTGTTAGGAGAAAACAGTTACCACCAGTCAAATTAGGATTTCACATCGAAATGGCTAGGAAACTGGTTTTATTGTAAGAGGCCGTTTTATTGTGCTAAGAGGGGGTTTTATTGTTGGCGCCCGCCTTAGAACATTGGACTTGGTTGAATAATTGAAACCCCACAGCGGTGTAGCTCAAATTGAAGCTTATTAAATGAATGAGATTAACAATTCTCATTGTGCTGACTGCCATTCCTATTGAGAAGCGCCTAACCGACTTTTCTCTGGTTATAAATTACGCTAGCTCATTATTCATTGACGCTCCCGCGAGTGTATTATAGTGATTTGTTTCCATTTGCAAAAACCCTGCACATTATTCTACAGTGGTTTTTTATTTTCTGTATACATCGTTTTATAATAACCTTAATACTTCCATATCATCGAAAATACCTGTTGGTCATTAAAAGTAATAATTCATAGTACTCTATAACTACACGAAATACTTGTAGTAATGAGATAAAATATTACGAATGGCTTTTCGTACAACGCTCCGAGTAGTTAGAAAAAACTCAGCAAACTCTTGACAAAACGGTTTAATAAATATTATAATATAATATTATCTTCTTGTTGCAGATCACCCTTCTGTCTAGATCACTAAATGGTAGATTAATTGTTACCAAATTTTTATTGATTATTATTAATTACTGTTATTAATAATTAATAATTATTATTACTATTCATTATTAATTATTATTGTCAACTCGATATCTCAAAATCATGTGCTGTTCGAATCAGCTGGGCCAGTATTATAATTGAACTTGGTATGAAAACAGACCCACATCATTTCTATTTGTTTCCTAGTTTTCAAGCAATGGCGATTAAAAGACTTTCCCTCATATTTTTCACCTCTTTCTATTCATCTAGGCCCTAGATTCCATGGTTATGAAAGATTTCGAGTATGAGTGCATACAGCGGACGGACAGATTTTAAAAGAAATTCGATATTTATATAGGTATATTAAATAACATAATATGTTGGGATTTAACATAAATAACATAAAAAGTGTAAAAAATGCATCCACTTCCCTGCTAAATTCACTAAATATACAATGCGAATTTGGGTTTATTTTTAACGCGACATTCAATTTACTGTTTTGGCCCAACGTCATTCCATGTTATTCTGCCTCATAGGCGTAGGAATTATGGTAAGTGGGTTTGTAGTTGATTCTGAGATAAACCGTCGCAGGAGAAATTGACTCATCCATCAGCAAGTTTAATTGCCCAATCTCCCTAATTCATAACAGAACAGCTATGTGGATGATAATGTAATTCGGTGCGTGTTGATGGTATAGATGGAAATATACGCGTGTAATGTTCAAACCCAGATATATTTATCTTTGGATTTATCTTTATATATTTACGTTGGAGCAGATATGTCGTACCTCCTGAGGAAACAATAAATTATGATATAAGTACTCGAGGGTGTAGTCCAACAGTCAGCTCGTATATTGCACGCCTAAGACTGTGCTTAATACAAGATTATTGTGTCTAATTTAAGTTTTGTTTTGTTTGACGGGTTTACGTAGCTTATTTACTCTATATCTTTTGATATTATATTATTCAAAAGTATGAATGACATTTGAAACGATATGAGTAATAATGACCAGATGCTTTGTTGAACGAATGCTCGAAGCGCACCACAGTGAACTATTCTCTACAATCTCCTCCCTCCCAGTGCGGAGTGTAAATCTGTTCCAAGCTGATTTATGTTCCTAATGTTCACGTGGCTCCCGTTGATACCGCTCAAAGTCATAATATGTGGTTATCTCGTTTATTATTGGAGATAGAAAATACCAACCTCTCAGCTCCACTTGTTCTCTCCTGTGTACAGTTAAGTACGTCTTGGCAATGTTATGGAAGAATCCCTGTTATTCAAATTTTAAGCAAATTTTTCAATTTAGGTCGAGATGGACGCGGAATTCCCTTCGAGATGCCTGTATTCTGAATACTATTATGGAGATTATGGAGATCAAATAGGAATAGGAACCATGGAGATCAAATAGGAATAGGGACCATGGAGATTAAAATAGGAATGTTCTACTTCATAATTCACTGTCATATTTACTCTATTCGTCCTTTTAGCATACCTCCTTTAAAAAGATCATGAATTTTGGGGAACTGGCCAAATAAGCTTAGATAGATAGGTAGTGAATTTAAAAAAACCCGGGATTTTTAGACTTTGTACTCAATTACCTTGTCGGAGACAAGTGGTTAGTTTACAAAACCAATGATACTTATATTAATTTTGGAGCAGCTACAAATTTTTCAACGCAAGGGTTCAAATTTCAGTTTTAACTTCTTGAACCTTTACAAAATTCGAAACATTGATATGATTCTTCTTTAATTATAGTGCAGTGGTCGTGCGAAGTTTCCTGCATAATATTATTAGAAAACTGTTCATAATCTTGGGACCTAGTGTAGTGGTGGTGGGGAGGATCGCTGCCTCTACTCAAGACAAGGGTACCAGAGATATAATTTCTTAATAAACTATAAAAAATTATTTCTGCGAAAGTCCAATTATTCTCAATTCCATTATTGTTCTCAATTCCTACTTATACTGGGCTTATATTTTATTTCATATTTCAAACATCTTCTATATACTACGCTGTACTGTTAGGTTCTGTCGTATTGTCAACGCCTCCCTACTCCCTTGCAGTTAAGTGGTTAAATGCTGATAGGCGGCTTCCTACTTACACCCGTAAAGGCCACAGTTTATTTGTCTTTACAACCACCGGTGTGGTCAGAAAAGGAGTTGTACGGTATTCATGATTGTATTTAAGCCCTCTCTGATTTGTAATCCCGGCATCTATTCCTGAAATTCTCATAAGCTCGCCTTCCCGTAAAAAGCAGTTTCTTGTGAGTTCCCTTCCGTTACTCCGCACCTTTATTAGACACCTAGTTGAATGGGTTTTGGTGCGTGAAATCAGGCGACTGCCGCGAGTGGGTCGCCGGTGGCGTAGTGTAAACTGGATAAACCGTGAATAAAGCGAGTAGCTGAAACATCAAAAGACCCGTTTTCATCTACCGTTAGTTAAGACAGGTACGTTTTGGAACGTGTTCTCGTGTTCAGAACATAAGGGTTTTTCTCTCTGGTTTTTCATTCCGACATATATTATGATAGTGTCTATTATAATAATAGTGTATCTCCAATAATAAGTAGGGTTTCTTTCGAAGTAGAAAAATTTGTACTTATCCGAAGTTGTGAAGTTGTATCAATGAATCCCTCGGATGATGGAAACTCATGTTTCTTAGCCTCTTAACAGATGATCGCGAACGAATGTTATCACTGGATGAGTTTCATCTGCAGGTGATTATCCATAATTTGATCGATCAATAATTAAAATATTTTAAATGGATGGATGGGATTGCGTATGTCGATGGCTAAGGTTTATGTGGTGTGAACTTTTCTTCAAATTTATGACGTTATTATTTTGAGCAATGAAATCCACATCAATAGAAATAATATTTCTATAACGTCATAAGTTTGGAGAAATCTTTGTATAGCAGTGACAGGAAATTCCGCACAATTCCTCGCCATTTTCATACTCCTCTTATGTTTCCTAATATCCACAGTCAAATGGTCAGTAGGAAGTTTTCCAATATCTGTCCCATGTAGGCAACCATATAGATAGTACAGTAGCCTTTTTACCAATATAATTTGTTTAACGTTGCTCTCCTGAAAAGTCCTAATGTCGTTCTTAAAATTAAAATATCCGTTTGAAAGGGCTTTTGATTATTCTCTCTATAACCATTTTGAGTGACGTGCTTGCACAATCAGAGTTTGACGGCACGTGTAGATCTACCTCATGCAGTGGGCAACTATTTTGTTATAACGAAGTAGTTATATACCTATTCGTATTTGGTACATTGAGAAAACTCTCTCATCAGATTTTTGAATCCGGTCAATTTGCTCAAAGCAAACCCTGTGGCTGTATTTGCATGTGCAATACCAAGGGTTATAGCATATGAATATTCATATTATATCAACTGAGTATTAAACTGAAAAATGTAAACTCCTTGACAAAAGTAGTTACCTACTTCAATGTAATTGAACATTGTTTTTATTTGTGTACCCGTGCGGTCCAAAGCTTTTCATTTCAATTCTTTAGTAGGTGAGTTCAGATTTCATGTTTTGTTATCAGTTGATTTGATAATTTTTTAGTTTCGTTTTAATCCTCCTTTAGTTATAAATCAACCAAGAAACTGTTTTAAAATAAAAAGACCCAGACCTCAAGTAACATGATAATAATATTATCATGTTATCAGGATGTTATATTATCATGTTATTGGATGTTAGTAATATGGAACAATCTATGAACATAAGATTCAGCTTATCCCTCGTCCCTGTTTAGATATCGGGATATTGGAAGCTTACGGCGTTAAAAGTGGTTTGTGGATCTGAATTGTGGAATACAGCCAATCCACCAAGCCTACTAATTCCAGACTACCAAATTATTGTTTTTTGGAAACTCTGCATGGCTACAGGATTTTCGTCTTCGCTTGTATCCCTTTCTCCATACCCAAGTGTTTCACAATTGAAATATAATCTTCAGCGAGTAGTTTTGTAACTCTAGTTGTTTTTTCGGTTCTTGTTGTGGAAGTTATGGATGTGCTCACGTCTTCGCATTTCAAATAGGTACATAATTAAGGAGCAGTCAGAGTTTCAGTCTGAGTTTTTAGTTAGTTACATTCCCGAGTTACATCAAGAACCTTCTGTCGTCTGCATATTTTATCGATCTGGCTGTCATTTTTCAATTACCAAATGCTATTTCTCGGTACCCAGTAGGAACTTCGCTTTTTAGTTGACCCCGATAAATCAAGACTAAATTATTTGGTTCGCTTCTTTGTACGCTCTTCGATCAAAAACCGAATTTAAGTACCTAGGTACATCCAACTAAAACACATGTCGACTGAAAATCGGTAGGGTTGGCTTTATTCAATAGTTTGAATAACTGTATAGTAAGTATGAGGCCTACCTGTCGAAGTATTAATGTAAAATGTAATAAGGTGACTCCACAAGCAGGCCCAATTACCATTCAGACAATACCTATGCCAAATGGAAAATTCACGTAAATTTCGTGATTCTGAGTATTCACAACTGGGGCTGCGTTTTCTTCAGTAAGATGTTGAATCTACTTTTAGTTTTTCAGCCAGTTGAAGGATCAGCCTAAGTTTAAAATCAATTTACTTGTAAAAGCTCTGCGTGGTCGATGATTAGATTAGAAGTACTTAAAATAGAGCGCCAGATCCCTCTTCAATCGGATTTTTAGTAGAGAGGAACAACAAACCCCGTTGATACACAAGATGTTGAGAAGAGAACTGTTTGGCGGCTCGAGGAAAACTGAAGAAAAAGAGTGAATCTTTATTAATAGGCACCGGGAGCCTCTCGGAAATCACATCGTAATGCAGAAAAGAGCTTGTTTGTTAGCGAAGATGGAAAGCCGGGCGGTGTGCTGATGATAAGCAGTTCCCTTCGTGGGGGTCGGAATATCCCGCGGCCTTGTTGGCGGGTGGGCCACTAGATTCACAACCCTCGTAGAGCTCTATTCACGAAACACGTTAAATCTTCGGACTTCTGAATCGTTTCTGAATCTCTCCTGTCAAAACGGATATGGAGGGTCCGTCATGGAGGCCCATAGCTGCTGCTTTTCTACGATTTACCGGTCCGTCAACTATCAACTCGCAATCAAAACTGCTTACAAAATTATTTTTCTAGTCGTCTCACAGGTTATGATTTTGTAGGGTAGGCGATGGGACATCATCCGGTGTTACGAGTTTTAAAAATTTTGGACCGAGAACAATAGCTTTATTTTCATGAGAAATGAAACTTGAACCCTCAAATTTTGAGGGGGTTATAATTTGTTTTCCTTGGTCGATTTAATGGTTCAATTGTCGGAAATAATAAACCAAAAGCGTGAGTGTGTCAGAAAGTCCCGAAATTGAAATACGCTTCGGTGAATTTCTCTCAGTTATTCAATGTAAGATCCATTTTGTTTTCATTTAAAATTTTGTTCTTAAATGTACACTACTAGAGTGTCTTTCGAGTCTAATACAAAATTACTCTTCGGAATTTTTTCTGCCAATATCCTCCTTAACATACAAAATATACGTAAACATATGCATAAACAACATATTACAAATCTAGAGCTAAGCTAAAAACCGCCAATTTTAAAGCCGGTGCAGTAGTGCATTTTTCAATCTCAAATCTGCTGAAATGTACAATTCTCTTGATTGATTTGGCACTTCCCTGCCTCCCTTGGCACTTCCTTGCCCTGGCCTTCTTTAGGGTTTTTCTTTCCTTCTTTCGTTCTATATCTGTTGCCCTTTTTCACGCTTCTTCTGAAATACTCTTCTTCTGTTTGTACAGTTCAGACGTACCAACAGTCCAGGTGCTAACTCTTTGGTAACAGCTGTTCCCCTTCATCTTGTCTCAACTAAGATAAGTAATCATTTGTCGCCGTCCCATCTCCTGGGCCTGGGTCAGAAACAAATGGATTTTTGTCGTTGTAGTAATGGAAAATGAAGAAAACACGTTCAGTTTCACGGATTATGTGAAAAATTACGTAAATTCTCGTACAATGACGAGAACGTCGATGATTTGACCATTAATGACAATAATCTATATTTCTCGAAAAAAATCGAGTATTTGGCAACTTATCCCTACCGTTCAGAATGATAATGAGTATCAGTTTTTAAACTATTTGGTCTCGCCCCAGATTTATCGGGATCGACGTCCTTTTCGGTTAGTTCGTTATCAGAGCCGGTTTCTTCCGGGAATAGGGCGCGCGTCAATAGGTTCTGTTTTGAATCTTGGGTTCTACTGAAAGTTGGGGGCGTTCTTTTTTTCAACTCGATCAGTTTCTCTATCCAATAATGTTCGGCTTTTGGTCAGAACCACGCGATGCGAGGTTATTTCTCTGTTTGTGCTCAACTACACAACTTGTGAGGGTAGGAGACTAGTTAATAACTAACCTCAAGCCAAATTTTGTCCTACGTATGCATTACATTGGCATTTTCTCTCCTTATAAATTCCTATCTACGTAGCTTCTAGATGTTGAGTAGGTTCCTCTATTTGTTATTACTAATACCTATCAGAAGAACATTTTAAAGACGGAACATTTTCTATACATCTTACGTTGAAACAATTTTAAAAATGTCAAAAATGAAGAATGTTTTCAAGAATGTTTTCACACATTGAGAACTTAATTCAGATGGAATATGTCAAGGAATTATAGTGACAACCCGCGAACAAAAAATGACTACGTTGTGCAATGAACTCGAAGCAAATCCCACTCTTTCAATAGGAATGTGCTACCTGAAAAGGGCCTGAGGGCCCTGGAAGTTGCTAGCTTGTGGGGAGAGTATAGATAATGTGGTACAAAAAGCCCACCTGATTCCTTGCATTCAAGTTTTGTGTGATTCGATCTGAAGCAGTGTTCTCACGGTTCATCTCGGTAACATCAACGGGGCGAGCTGAATGTACCATTTCTTTGTAACTCACTTGTCTGAATCTTCGTTGAATGCATGGCACATGAAACGTGTGTGTTGAATCGCCTATTCAACCGAAATCAATGTCATTTCGTCTGAAAATCACTTTTAGTCCAGTGATGAGTGCTCGGCAACCAGATGGAACGAACTATGCAAAAGGGTAATGAACTTGTTACCTAATTGAAATATAAGGGCTCCGTTTCTATGTATTTTACAGAGGATTCAATTAATTAGTGGCTTAACGACCAACCGTACGGGTGATGTATTGGTCAATTGTAAGTTGAAATGTTCAGTGACACGTCAACTTGATGTATTTTTATGATTATTTTATATTTGTAATGAATATTTTGTCTTTTAATTTTGTTTCTCCCTTTCGGGAATCTCAACACTAACGGGGTTACTTACATGCTTACTTCGTGATTGACTTCTTGGTTGGTCATCCATGGAATACACTGTTAACAGAGTACACTGATTACGGTGTACACTTCTGGTTATTGTGTTATTATTAAAATGTTCGTATAGTCCATAAGTGACTTGACTTAATTGAACACCATGTTTTATCACATCATCACCACGCGGTCCATTGTCGAATGACTTGAAGATAAACCCCCAGTTTCAGCATGATGTATCAAAAAAACTCTCTACGCGTTAATTTATTAATCGTATCACTGACCGAGAGATTATAATACAATTCTGATCGATGTGGTCGGACAAGCTAATTCTAGATACTATTTGTATTTTTTTTAAATTATTAGTATTATAATTTTTATTTGTTTATTTATTTTTTCCATTTTCATCTAATGTTTGAAATCAAAATTGCTGCAAATATTTTAATTATTATGATGTTCTTGACCATATCCAAACCTTTCTGCGTCATATTATTGCTGATTGCAAATGGTTGAGGCAGTTGACTGAAAGAGTTTGTTAGTGATTCATCTGTTAGTCTCTATACTGCTGAGTCCGTATTCGTTGTTGTTCTCCGGGCTCAATCTAATCCCCCCATCAAAATTGCCTTTTCAATGTTTACTGGTTCCTCTTGAACATTTACTGGGTTTCTGATGGTTTTTCAATTTTATCTCTTCATTGCTATTCATACATTTATAATAGAAGTTTTCCTCAGCAGTGTAAAGAACATTACTCTTCATGTTGGGGAATAAGACAAACTAGTTTTTTAATTGAATAAAATGTGTTATAACACACCCCTTCAATCCTCATATACCTTTAATGGCCGTCGGTTGACGATCAAAGGCTTCCCACTTCTTTCTCGCTATCATCAAAGTTTTTATGACTCATCCATTCACTCTCTCAGCCAATACAAGGGAAATACACCCACCCGCATGGCGGAGGACGTACCAACTGCGGATGGACCCCTCTTGCCACTGAAGACCAACAGTGACGTCATCGACAGTCGGCCTTGTCGCTCTGGCGCTTCTTTAGAATCAAGTGACTAGGGATGAGTCGTTTCCGTTGGTTTGGCACTAAGGCTTCGATGATGAGTAACCTACGTATCGCCTTCCAAATTTTAAAGTGACTTCGTTGATTGTGATTGGTGCTATCCAGAGGTAGGCGCTCCACCAGACTAAAATATCGAATATATATATTATATAATAATAGTAATGATATACCGTTATAGGTCTAAATTGTTGTTGTTTACGCAAGCATTCGTTGGCGGCGATTACGAAAGTAATAAATTACTATTTTATCCCTCGTAGAGTAGGTACATTTGTATTCGAATACTTACTTATCCATGCAAATCCTCCCCTAAAAACAGTGTTGAGGGGACTACCGTAGGTGGACTCGGAGCGTGTTACATAGAGCATTCGATGTCCTACATTTTACGGATTCGTGAATAAATTTTAGTATCAGTATAACAAGGTGTTCGTAATCAACAAATCTGATTTCTCGACCAAAAATACCTAATCTCGTTTACTCAGGTTAGTTGGGCTCCCTAAGATCGTACCTACCCTTGAAACACCGATGTTATTAATCAGAAAGCGTCCCTTCTCTAATTATTAATTTGGATCTACCGTTTGGTGGTTTTCTCTTTTCCAAGTTAGAAAAGAAATCTCAGTTTACCACAATCAGTTCCTTCGGTTTTAAATCACTGGAATTACACGGTTTACAATGGCCTGGATATTTAATTATCAGATTTTTGTACGATGTTGTTAGTCGTGAAATCTCTTATAGCGATTTTTGGAAGTTTAGATACGTTCTCAAAAGGTACTTATAATTTTTGGAGCATTCTGAATCCCGTAGGTAATTTATACTTTTGACTTTGATGTAGGCATACATTTATACATGCTTGTGTGTATCACTGCTGACAATATCCGTCTGTAGCTCCACGCCTTTATGCCAAAAATTCGTCAAAATGCTTGAAATTACATAGTATAGGTTGAATTTACTGAATAGGTAGTTTTAACGCCTGAGGTGGAACAATGGCGCAACAATTACTATTGAGTCTTACAAATTTGAATGTTTTAGACTTATACATAAGTAGGAATATAAAGCGATTTTAATGTAGGTATTTGGTATACGAGTACTCCGTTCTCCCTATAAATCCTACAAAACTCGACAACGTTAGGCGCCATTTTGGGAAAACACCTGTTCTATTTGCTGGATTTTATAGTGCTAAATGGATTTTCGAATCAGACTTCGAGTAAATGTGAGTATAGATAATATCTACTAGATCTAGTCGGAATACGAAAAAGCACACGTATCTATACGTAATTCCAGCGATAGGTAGGTATGTGAGTCCTATTCAAGATATCCGTTTCAGTACTTCTATTTTTTCCTCATTATTTCATTGACATAGTGTATATACCTACATCATTTAAATGCTCATCATCTACCAATCCACTAACAATTCCTATAGATCCCAATATTTCCTTAGCTCTATACCTACTATCATTATTTGATTTCTCTCCTTGTCTGCCCTGGACTCCAAGACGGGACATCATGGGGTTCGATCCAGAACTTCGGTTATTATACCCTTCGCGGAAAAAACCGGATTATGTGGTATGTCCGTCCCGTCATCTTATCTTCCTCGACACGCACGTTGATTACTCACGGTCTGTTTGGGCCGGTCGAGGCAGGCGGCGATGACCAATTTACATGAGCGGGCTTTTCAGAGAATTGTTGTCCTCATGTATTCTCTTTCTCGTATGATGTGATTCAAAGCGCGCCAGTCACACATCCGTCAGTCCTCGAGTTAACGTGGTAATATTTCCCTTCATGTTCTGGTACGTGTCGCTATAGTTCATGTACGTCATTCGCTTGCTCTGTTGTCCCATTCTGCTAGTGTTTTGTGAACAAGCAGTTTTCGTGCATCAACCCCAAAATTTCTAATTGTTTAACATGTCTGAAATTGAGTGGAAAGTATTAGGAAACTAGAAATTTGGGTTTATCCCCATTTTTGCCATTTCGAGAAAATATAAATATATAAAAAACTGGTTTTATGTAAAATGTCTCCACTTTACTGGTTTTATGACAAATTTTGTCTCCAGTTTTTGCCGAGTAACACCTCAGTGTATAGATTTTTCAACGCTGAACACGATGATGAAGTCAGAATTGTGATACCTCATTCCTTTATCAGATTAGAGCAGATGAAACATGAAGATCACCTCAAGTAACAATCACGTTTCTTCACCTTCAAAGTGTTCCATTTCGATGACGGAATAAGATATCGCAATTCTGACTTCACCATCGTTTTCAGCATTAGAGAATCTTTAAAATGAGGTGTCATTAATTTGATTTTTGGAATTGATGGGTAATCCCCCCTCCCCCCTTAAAACTCCCGTAAACCAATTGTAATCTCAATTGTATCGAGAGTTATCGGCTGGAATGACACATGCATACACATATTATATATTATATATATCGCTCATTGGATGCAATATCTCCAAATTTGATGCTTCGGGGTAACCGAAAAAAAAAACCACTTCAATTGAAATCTTTTTTTTTTTTTCGATTACCCCGAAGCATCAAATTTGGAGATATTGCATCCAATGAGCGATACATATAATATATGTATCGCTCATTGGATGCAATATTATATTCGATTTTTGGTGTCTTTTGACATGAATTCAGGATGATCTGAAAAGGATTTTGGTATACAAAGTTTTCGGAAATTCGAGTTTTAAAATGTTGGTTCTTCGAAAATTCGCTAATGTAATATATTATATGTATTATATTATAATGAGTGGGTTTGAGATTGGAGTTGGTTTTATTGAAAAATCAGATCATGGAGCAAATGATTAATTCGTCTGTGCCTTGAATTAACACAATGTCATTTCTGATTCAAGCGTTTCATCGAGTAAACACTACAATCCCATGGCTGGAGCTTAGGTATTCGAGGCCACAATTTAAATTAAAGGAGGAAAAAAGTTTATGACAACTAGCTTCATCAACTAACATGTTGGTACTTGGATTGTAACAAATGGCACTATAAGTGTCGGAAATATTGATTCTTGAGTCCCATAACATAACACGAGTCTTATCAAGATGTTGACGAACACGCAGAAAACGAATTCCCGGCCAACAGGTCACGTTTGAATCACTTTTGAATAAGTTTTACATTTGGTTACACAATGTGAATAATAGTTCGGCCAACCAATGCATAAAACTGCCGACGATGGTGCCAAGTTAGGTACGTGTTTTAAACAACTCTATGTATGTACTAGTAGTATAGTATACATAACATAATACGCCAATCATTGCCATACAGGCAGGAACCTGTTGGTCATAGGTGAGTAGATGATGTTTCCAGAAAGTATGCACCTACTCGTATATTGAACCCTTCGAATGAATGAATCGAAGTGAATCCACCTTGAACAAAGTAGGTAAATACAATCGCACACGGTTTTATACTTGGATTACCTAATTTGAAACCTTCCATCCCTCACATACCTACGCAGGAAATAATGTAGTGGAAAAGACGAGAAGACCTGGGCTTGTCTACGTCGCGTACCTCCAGAATTGAAAAAGGTTTTATCCTCCTCGAAAGCTCCTGTAGAAGGCTGATTTTTGGAAAACCCAACCTTCAAATTCCCCTTCCCTTCTATACCGATTCTAACGATGTAAAGCATAGGTGTGGAACGTTTGTTTTCAAGTAGTTTGTGAGTATATAATTACTGTCATGTATTAAGAATATTTTGATTATAGAAACTTCAGGGGAACTAGAAAAATCCCTTGGAAAAAATTCCTCTAATTTATATCCTATTGCACTATATCCTAAAACTTCGTCGTTCAAAGCACGAGTTTACTTAGAGGTAATCAAACCAATATTGGAGTTGTTGATGTTGGAAAGTGGATAACATCTCTGGAGTTTGTCAGAGAGCTGAAAAACAAAGTAAACAGTGTTTTCTTAGTGAGACCTCGTAATCTGACCTACCTCTTGCTTCACTGGGATTTGTTTTGATACTTGATCTGGCTTCTTTGGAGAAAGTGTTCCTACTGTTAATCTTTATATATAATTTCTCCACGTTTCTCAATTTGATAAGTACCTCATTCAGTATTGGTTCACTTGATGACAACCTCATAAATATGACACCTAAATTCGGGAAGACGATCCTGAAAAAGGTATATGAGTGGTTCTTCGAAACTTTTCATATTCTTCTCCGGGTCTCGTTTCGGCTCATAAAAATTATATTTTCATTTATTTATTCATTCTAATTTCATTTTTTTTTTCATCCATGATATAATTTTGGTCTTACAGTTAATATATCTTAAAACATCTTCCCAATCCCCAATCGTGTGGTTTATCGTTTTACACTCCTTTCAAAATTTCGTAATCTCAGTCCCTCACATGTACCAGAAAGGAGGTTGCTGGGTTCGACAAGCTGTGGCTAGAAGCCGCCAACTCCTGTATACTCGCAGTTGAGATTTACGTCATTGTGTCATATGAGCTCTAGTTTGAGTGGGATGTGGCAATTTCATGTAACTAGATGTGAACGTTTAAAAATGATTATAATACCTTTGTTCCAAGAAAGTTACCCCCAACAAACGTGAAACTTGGCGGAAACATACTCGTACCTTGCTGATAATTATGACATGGAAAGGACTTTTAAAATATTTCAAAGATAATAATTATCTTGTAATTATTACAATACGTCTTTTCAGTAGAAACTACAGTCATTAGAACATTGAGACAGGAGTTATTTAATTTTACATAGATAATATAAATAATTTATTCAAATAATTATAAATAATAATAAATTTATTTATTATTATCAGGAAACCGAATTTGTACATGAGAAAAACATAAAATAAGAAAACTACGAGTATTTGTATGCTTGAAGTTGTTCCAATAACAGTGAAACATTTTTTGTGAATAAATTGAAGGTTTTCTTGGCGGACGGGACGCTCCCGCGTCCCTAGATTTGCGTAATATATATATTTCAGGAGTATATTTCACTGCTTTATAATGAATATCAAACCAATAAATTTGCACCTTGAAACCAGTGGCGGCTCGTCCATAAGGCCACCTTGGCCCTCGCCCCACCCAAAAATTTGCAAAGGAAAACAGAAAAAACATAGAACAAGGAGAAAAAAATCTTACCTACTACTACCCACCATAAAAGAAGGGAGATCTCCCTTCCTCCATGACTACCCACTTCCACTGAGTCGCATTTTGTTTCGATTTATCGATTAAAAAAGTCGATTATCGGATCGACCAGAAGTGCCCCAGTCTCAATGTTGAAGGTATAGGCGCTTCCTGGGGTGGGGGAAGGCACTCTGTGTTGCGAGATAGGAGGCGTTCCGGGCGGTGGCCAAAATATCGTATCAAGTTGAACGCCGAAAACAATCGATCGTTGAATCGTTCCTTGTCAAGGAAGAACGAGTTTCATTCCTCCATGCTTTCTTCCATGTTCGATAAGAATGGTATCAAAACGTTGCCTGACGTTATCATATATTATTTTGAATGCATTGACTGGTGGTTTTTAGCTTCGTATTTACTCATCATAGTAAAAGTGAATTATTGTCTCCATAATATTAATCAACTAAACATTGAAATTTAATACCTCACGTGCAACGCGTGAACGCTTTGCTAGTCGTCAAGACTGAAGTGGATCCACAGAAAACCCTACTATACTACGTGGATCACTATTCGCCCAAAAGAATCTCATTTGTTGATTTCTACATTCTGTAAGTTAATAACCGTTAATAACAGTAATATACATAATATTATTATGTAGCTCAGCCAACCGTTGAGAATACTGTTTTATTTGTTATCCCTGAAACTGATGGTGACTTCGTTGACTCGAGCTTTGTTTGAGCTAACCAACGAACTCTAAAAGCTAGTTGAAATCAATCTTGCTGTTCTGTGATCGCTCAAAATGTTTTGATACGATTGGATAAGAAAACGTATGTGCAATCTGGGCATAAGAGGACATTTTTAGAGGGGGTTTTCAAGGTACCACTCGGCTAGGAAGCAGATGGTCGCGATTGCTAATTTTTAAAAACCCCAGTAATAGAAACTCCAATAATATAATTTTTTGACTACCTTTATAATGTACTCTTTGAATAGTACTCGTACAGTCACAATTTCTCTTTTATTCTTCCTATAATTTTGAAGATAATTATTTTGGTGGGTAGGTGGGATTGCCTTGCAGCCACCTCCTCGTCGGTAATCCTGGATACTGGTCAGTAACCTTCCCTCTCCTCAAGAGAACTCTTTGGAGAACGATGTTTCCTGACTTGCTAAGAGCTGCATACCATTAATTATGAAGCAGTTTAGCTGTAAGGGTAGTTTGAGTTTAGTTCCAATAGTGAGTACCTAATAGGTAGGTATGCACCTAAATATTGCCCTGGTGCCCCACCAGTTTCTGAGCCCACGAGCCGCCCCTGCTTGAAACAGAAAAATTCGTACATGAAAATGAATTTTTCTGTTAATGACTTGAATGAAGTTTCAGAGAACCAAAACTTACCGTGGGGGGCTCGGCGGGGCGAACCGGTGGGGTGTTAGGTTGGGAGTTAAATTGAAAACCTGCTAAGATATAATAATAATTATTATCCATTATTGATCCTTAGTGTTGATCTTCAACATCAATCTCGTCTGGTGTTCAACACTCACTTCTCATTTCGTATGTTAATCTCACCCATATCATACCATGTCAACTGAAGCCATTCAGTTCGTATACTCTGGGTATTGAATCCTCAGTGTATGTTTCAATATGGTCCACACTTGTTTAGGGACAGAGATTGGTAAATGAGTTGAGAGGAAACAACGTTGTAAACAGAGATTAATCTTTTCTCCCAGTTTTTCCTCATCTCAGAGCACCTGCATAAATCACTGGAATAGGCTTTCGCGACATAAGTTCACCTTAATGAAACCCGCTGTACGTAATGTGACCCTGAAATGTAAGTACTTATCTGTCCAAGGCACATTGATCGAATTTCGCGTGTAGGTCGAGCAGCATTTCCTATAATTTGATATTATGGATAATAATATCACTGAAAAATATGTTTTCAACAGTTAATTATGTATCTTTAAAAAAAGATGAACCCACAAGGGTTTTTTTTTTCATTTTTGAAGGGAGTGACTTATTCTACTTTATAACTCGATATTTCAAGGAGATGTAAAAATAGCTTATTGACTGCTCAGTACCAGGCTGTGAACCTTACCGAACGTCTGATTCCTTATCGATCCGAATTCTTTCCCTCAAAATTTGTAGGTATTTCATACAAACCTAACGTATGATTAATTTTTTACAGGTCTTACAATGCCACGACGCTGTGCTGTTAAGCCGACCTAATGCTGATGGTGAGTCTAATTATACCAGCCTTTCATTTGAATGCCTGACCAAAATATTCTCTGATTTTCAAAACGTCCCATCGTTTCTTGAGCTAAATGTTTCTTCCCTAAATCTCGAAACCTACTTCATGAACCCCTATCCAGATAAAATAGAACCGCAAGTTCTCATCCAAAGTTGGAAGATGGCAGCATTTTTAATGGTTATGTGGTGGGTAGTGTCTTGAATAAATTGAAGGTTCGCCGTAGACTGTATAAGTATAAATTTGGTAGAACATTTGAGTACTACTGCTAATTGATTTCATAAACTGTGTCCGTGACACGCCGTAGCGCAGTCGTGTCTCATATTCCAGTCTCAATAAAACAAATAATTTGTTTATAAAAATGTTTTAAAATAATAAATTATTTTCATGACCAACTGATCCATCAAGAAATCTGTGAATGAGTATTAAAAGTTGCATGCAATGAAGGATATGTCTAAGACTTTGATTTGTCCTCATTTTTCCTATCTGCACGAATTTATTGTAAGTGTTACACTATTATTAGCTTAGGAGGCTTCGCTGTTTGGAAGACCAACTTATTGGAGAGCTTCTAACGAAAAATCCATTCGTGAAAGAACGTACTCTGTCCGGTTGACGGGAATGATTTACGATGGCTTGTCGATGAGGTCACCCAGCTTCCTGCTTGCGTGAGGGTGTGAAGCAACTCCCACCAGCTCAACTCGTGCCTGTTGATTTCAGCACTCATTGTTTTGATATTTCTTCTCTTCTTCTGGCACAGATAGTGATGATTCATCATCGCCTATTTCTTTCCATTTATAAAATAATTTTTTGCCTTCACCCCACAATCACTTTAGTGGAGGTTTTTGGCTGTCAGTAGAAGCCAAACTTGATCTGATTCTATCGCCATAAAAGAACTGTTCCTAATCGTAGAATATGGAATTTCTTCTTATGGATCCGTCGACTCATTGTTGACCTTATTGTCGACGGTACCCTGAAAATTGTACCGAAATATGTTTTTGATAACAGTTATCAAAAACATATTTCGGTATACACTTTTCAGTAAAAATGACCTACTGTTATTAGTTACTAATAACAGTAGCTCATTTTCATTGATAACCCCTTCAGCAAGATTATACACGTATAGGACCCAAATTTCCGAAAATTGCTAAGGGACGTAATTATATAATTAAGATATTATCTTCAACTCGGTTGAAAATAATTTATGTATATTTAGTAACCGAACCTTAATCTGTGTACATTATCTCCGCCCCCACGTTTCTTCTCGATATTCATATTCACTCTTCTGATCGCCTTCGTTGCCACTTCTTGCTTCTCTTCACTATTTTCTTTGTTGTATTTCTTTCTCCTTCTCCCGAATAGGAATTTCCTTCCTCTTTTTTTCTGCTGTGGTTTATTTCTCTCACTCACGTCTTCCGCCTCACGCTTGTTTGATTTCAGACGATCATCCGCTCTTCTTGAGAGGATTTTGTCTTCAGCCAAATACCTTAAGAAGGTCTTATGGAACTCATTCCACACTTTGTATAGACGATCGTCGTCCAACGTGAACTCAGGTCGTTCCGTACAACCAGAAGTTTTCATATCCCCTCTTCTAGGGCCTTTGAATCGTTTCATTTCACGTTTTCGGTATTGATATTCATAATCCTTTCCGTCTTCGGATCCAAATTTTCTGATTTCTTCAATTGTCCGATCTCGGGTTCTTGGTGAACGGCTGTTTTGCTCGAATTTCAATGTGTAATGAGGATCTTGTGTCACATAGTAATTTTGGTGGTGCTTCATCTCCTTCGGCAGTTCAGAGTTTAGAGTTATTTTTTGAAAGGCGATGTTGTAATTTCTAAAAGCTTGTCTACTGTTCCTTCCACGTTTTTTCCTCCCCGCAGAACGTGAAGGTGCTCTCTGTGTACCATGGAACAACACAATTAAGCAATAAATTGCTACCTCTACTGCCACCATCGTATTTCGGGACAGGTAGCATAAGCAGACTATATGTGAATTTATATTCTGTTTTCAATTCAGAATGAGTGAGGAACGAAGGTAGTGTAATGATAAACTAGACTAGAGCACTTTTTCTGAAGACCACAATGTCAGAAATAGCGATCTAATTTAGATTAGAAGTTTGTGATGATGTACTGCATGCTTTCAAAAGTACAAAAAGAGTTTTAGGTGGACATTCTTATTCCCTGTAATGCCTGCAAAGGCCTGCAATCATGTTTGTCTTCTGGAAAGTATTAAAAATCGTCAGTCAATCATTCAAACGAAATGTTGCCAAACGATCGCATTTTTAGTTTTTAAGAGTTCCCACCAGGTTATGATGAAACTACGATATACAACTCTTCCAGCACTGCCAAACCCTAGTAATTCCTCGACTTTTTCTCCCCACTCTTTTCACCCTTCCCAAGAGTAAGACCACATATATTTGCCTGCTGACAGTTCTCGTAGCCCGTGAAACGGTCTCCCTCAAATTATTGACTTTTGGCTCTCTGACGTTACTCTTCTAAATTATTACAACCTATACCGCAAATCCAGCTTCGTATGATTACTAGCAGATACTTCTTGGCCATTTAGAACGTCATTGACAAACCCATCGGCGGATAACCACCCCTATTTCTCAGCACATAGCTTAGCTTTCTTTAGCTGATTGTGTGGCTGCCAATTGCTGTTAACTGCTGAGACTATGGGCCTAGCTAGAGATCTAGCACATCCAGTGGAGTCGTTGATTTAACTCATCTCGTTTTCTGTAAGGCTGGATCCCACCTGATGAAACACGCGCTGTTCCCTTTGAGCCCCCCTTCGCTAACTCGATTACGCCTCGAAGTATCAACCAATTGGAAACCTAGTGGTTTTGAAATATCATCTACTTCTATGATCCTTACCTATTTTGACAAACGCATTTATTTGCTATGGAAAGTACCCTCTCTTCCCTTCAGTCCCCCACGTTTAAATTTACCTTCCTCGAGGTAAATCTACATTTCCTTCCTCGAGATCTTAGACCACCGAGGTAAAGAGGCCCTCACACTGGCTAAAGTTTTGCGCAATACTTTGGAGACGTCTGCGCAAAAATATTCAGGAGGCGAGAGGAATGGGAGGAGAAATATTGTGCAAAAAAAGGCATTCAATATTTTGTGGGGCGTACCTATGTATAATGTCGGGCAATATCTTTCGGGAAAATTCGTAATTTTTGCGGACCCATCGCGAGTTGAATAGGCACCTAAACAATATTGAGCAATTGTGCAATATTTTTGTGTAGTCTGAGGGCTCCTGACTATTCAATGTTTTGTACGATATTTGTGCTCAAAATATTGAACGAATTTTTTCGCCTGAGGCCCGACTACGTCACAGGTGATTTTTTCTCAATCCGCCTTTTTTGGGCAATAGAGACTTTTTGGAGAATAGAGATGCGAGTGCTAGTATGCATCCACACGTCTAATAATATTATGTGCAGAATAAGTTAATTCCGTTAAAATTTAGTATAGGTAGTTACATTGATATTTGGCGTTTTCACCTGGTTGGCTCAAAGGAAGAACTAATTTCTAAACGAGTGAAAATATGTGGATATTTTCATAACTAGTCTCTTTGATAACTATTTTGATAACTAGTCTTGCTTTTTTACCCTTGGAGGAGGAGGAGTGCTGTAAAATGAATCAGGGGTTGATTCTCTTCGTGGAGGTGACGGTGACGGTGATGGTTCAGGTGATTCTGACATACCGTCTCTCAAATCACATCGACAGTATTCTCTTGTCTCCCACATGTCCACATCGGCCGAAATAGTGATTTCCGTCTGGACGTTTTGCTCTTTCACTATCTGCGTTCTTGGAGACGGATATGGGGATTTCTTCACCCTTCGTTTCTCCCTGTACCCTATGTGCAAGTTGCTTTTTTCGCACCATCGTTTGTTTCTTACTCGTGCCGGTGGACACAATGATGAATACTGAGCATTCCTTCTCACATATAGACGCAAGGCTCCTGTCCTTTCATCCAGCGAACAGCGGGAGATGCGTCCGTTTTCAAGAATACTATCAATGCGGGAGCTCCTTGTTGAACCATCCAAACTCGAGCGTCGCATGAACCTTCATTTGACAAACCTTCTTCTATCCTGAGGTTATTGAGTTAAGAGATATAATTAGTCTTGAACCTTCTAGTCCGTGGAGTGTAAAATGTATTTGATTCTAAAAGCACTCATCGCTTCAAGCGTTGTTATCCTTGGCAAATAACGTTGGAAATTTGATATTGTAGTCTACTATTTGACTATAAATACGTTCAGTACTAAGTTGAAGGGGGCAAGGACAACTAAAAATATTTTAATGGTAATTTGGACAAAGCTATTATTCACAGAACAGAGATCCAGACTAAAGAGTGATCTATACATGGCCTATACATGCCGATTTTCTCACTCAGATCTTCTTATACAAATATTTATATGGACATTTACCAGAAACATTTAAATTATTCCAGAGATATGGCCCTCTATTTTTCACCTCTTCCTGTTAGACGATCGAGCCCGAACCAAAGTGCCTCAGGCGGCGTTCAGATCGATTTATTTTAGTCTTATTTTCGGATTGTAATACAGAGAAACTTCTGACGTAGGTATTTGATTCTCTACTAATACAGTCGAAATGAAAATTGCTCAATTATGTAAGGACTCGAAGCAGGTACCTACCAACTAAAATAATAGTTTCACACCTCGAAGTTTCAATACCCCAAAATTTCGTTTGAGCAGTCGCCTGATCAAAGCTCATGTTTTCAATAAGAAGCCAACATTCACGTATTTACAAAGTCATCTCACAACTTACGGGTGTTTGATCAGAGGCCCGTTGAAACCATTCTGAGAATTTCCGCTTGTTTAAGGCCAGTGCAATACTTCCTGGAATTAGCTATCGATGTTACCGGACCAACCCAATACTCAACTTGTATCGCTTCATGTCTACAGGAAAGGCTGCTGAAGGCTTAGCTCCGTGTAAAAAAACAGGTTGAGTTGATTGAATGAGACTTAGTTCTGTAAAAGGAATTGCTGAGTTGAAACTCAACTACAATTAAGTGCTTGTTATCATCCAATTTGTATGAAATCGATAATTGTAATTAATGTTCCCGCTCAACTTTGCGGATTTCAATCAAAGTTATATAACATAGTATTTATGCATTCAAATCTAAGCACTGAAAATGTTCTGAAAATGCACTGAATACATTTGTCATTGGGCTAAATCCAATTTAGCGAATTTCGAGAAATCGGTTTGTCATGTAAAGTCTTATCTCATGTCCTTTAGACGGGAACAGTTATGCAGATGGCTGGAAATCATTGTCGAGGATAACTCCATAGAATGCGACGCATGCATAGATGAGCATTCAAATAATCGTGGCCGGTGATGCAGTTTTGATGTTTTGATCAATTATAGGCATCCTTGAGAGACAAATTTCAGCGAGATCACTGACTATAGCTATCGGCAGGAGGGAAACAGTGGAAAACAGTTTCAGCTCAAGTGAGCGCGTTCCACCAGACCTCCCTCGCCACGTGTCGGCTGCCTTCAGATCGATTTATCATCATCGTAGGGTGTTGTTGTCATAAAAGTTGTTATTCGCATTGATATGCATTACGGCTAGTCGATGGCATAAGGTTAACAATAATAATTATTGTTAACCCTATGCCATCGACTAACCGTAATGCATATCTATATTATTATTATATTTTTGTTGATTTGCCTTTAAATGCATCTCTGTTATTTTCATTCATACTTCATTCTTGGTGGGTGGTTGTTCATATTTATAATAGATCATCAATATTATTGCAAGGTGGTGTTGGTAATAAGTGATTTTATAAGTAATTTCTACTCCTGTAAAACTCGGAAAATTAATTTAATTAACCTTTTTCCTCTCCATTGCAGAGGAGTACTCTGGTACTCAATGGCAACGTTTAATCACCGTAGTAGAGGTAAATTCGTACCCGAATAATAATTTAATCTTACTGGAGCACTTGGAAGAATACTCACATTAGTTACATACATGAGTCTGAAAGTCGAATTTTTGCCGTATCCAATTACGCTTTAATAACTTATTATGGCCACGTCTCGTAATACTTCCAAAAATCTCACCCTTCGCGCCGTCGAGACACCTGAGACTAAAAGCGGGACCGGAGAAAATAACCATAGTTCTGACTCTTCAAAACGCGTTTACAAAATGAAATTTCGTAGTGATTTCGTTCGTCCGTTCGTCACCGTGGAAGAGAGCCAATCCGCCAAGACCTTGCACATATATGTCAGGCCGCAGACGCCCGAGCCAGAAGGTAAAACCGGACAAAGAGTCAAAGAGAAGAAAACTGTAGAAATGCGTGTTCCAGTTGTTAAGAAAGAGGATAGGGTGAAGAAGAATTCACAGACACAGACGAACATCTCCATATCGCGACGGGAACCTTCTACTCGCACATAACGTTACCAGCAAACTACGAGTAAAATAAAAATTACCCTGACTCATCGATACTGGTTTTGTTAGTTTGATTTTAAATCTTAGATACGTACCGCTGATGCATTCTGAACCTCTCAACTCATAGTTACTTTTGGAGCTGCTGATATTTCCAGTGGGTGAACTTAGTGCTAAAACTTTAGAACTCAATGTTCCCCTTTAGAGCTGCTTTTTACAAAGGTTCACGGTTTGATTTTATTCTACTTTCATTTCATCAAGCTCAGACCTTTTTTTCCTATGATGGTATCCTTTAATAGTTTCAACAAAGCTATTGTAAAATGACTCGGATGCTGAAAGAGAGCAGCCAGTTTCTTTTTTGCCTTTTTAATATTTTTTTTCATTTTTGTCAAGCAACCTCATTTGTGGACAACTTGTCGGAGGGTTGGAAGCCGGGGTAATATTGAAGGGTCTAGTTTTCTATTTATTACTTTCAATAATGACCCGTTGGAATAGACCATGACAAAAAAAAAATAATTATACTCGCGTTATTGTTCTGTGTACAATATTTTGTCTAAGTTCATTTAATACATGAATTGGAGTAATGAGCTAAAATATTGTGTGTTCGAGAGGTGACCGATTGTTCGTCTCCTAGTTGATGGGAGATAGTCGGGAGATACTCAGTGATGGTCTTTTCAGAGGTCTTCATTTATGCCTGCGGTAAACTGCTGTCTATACCGAAAATAATGAAATGTATTTTAGCGTTATTCATTGTTTTACTTTGTCATTTCTACGGTGCAGCAATAAGGAAGCTTATGTTTTTCTTGCTTGCCTAAGCACCTACGAGATCTTTTGAGTAAATAATTCGTTCATCATCATGCACGCCATCTACCGATGAGAATCTTCATCACGTCTAAGCCCAGTCAATAAAGACTTTGCATATGCGAATGTATCTACGATTTAAGGAGAATATGTTGTTAGGATTCCTACGGGTAGTTTGTACCTAAATTTGCAACCCTGAAAACCGTGTGATAACTTCGTGGTGCTCGGAAACAGCGAAATGTTTGACAAGAAAACAAAAAAACAAAAAGTTAGGCAGCCTACGCAGCCTCTTACAAAAGAAGTTATCCCGTCCTTTTTTAAATCCTTTTTAAATTTTTATAATTCCGATCCAAAATTCTTTTGCCAACTAAAAGCTGGTTGGATTTACTGTCAGTTTCCATATAAGAATTTCGAATTAATCCCGGTAAACACGCGAAATGTGTATATTTTGGCAAGATATGACGATTTTGACATGTTTAGTGGACTGGCGTTGGTATTTGGCCGGTACGAGGCTAGCAAAACATAAAATTTTTAGATAAATGGCCTGGTTTTGCAAAGCTCTATCTCGGGTTCTACTTGATCTACGGAGTTCTACTACCACTGAAATTGTAGGGAATTTTATATACTTTAAAAAGGACGGGATAACATTTTTCGCCAAGAGCTTTTAGGTAACTGCTTTTTTGGCCAAAAACTTAAATTAGTGCAAACATTTCGCTGTTACCTGTAGGGAGCCTAACAACATATGAAAAAAATCGTACATACATGCGCACAATATGCATATTATGCAAAATTTGCTTTTTTGTGTCTATATTGACTGGGATAGTTTTACCTAATATTTTTTTAACCACTGTTCCCACAACTAAATAGTGTGCCACCATTCTGATACAGAACTCGAGGGTTTACGTTGGACCAGTCTCACCCTCCACATCTCTAGTCGTTTCAATTTGATTTAAATATCCGTTGGCGATGCAACTCCCGCTGCTTTTAAAATTCGTTTTACGAGTATCTTCTAGGCCTGCACGAGGCGTTGAACTCCACATCCCCATCCAACCACGGTAATCGATTGGCAGATCCGCAAGTGTGTGAATAGACGACTTCTATTTAGCAAACAGGGCAATCGTGTGCTTATACTACGCAGAGCCGGACCTCGCCGTCCAATCATTCGAAACCTCAGAGTAAATAACGTTTAATTTGTTCCCTCGTGGTACCCAAACCGCTGAATAGGTTTAAGGCCGGTTGTTGACCAGCCACTTCCTCGGTGATCGTGACACGTGCTTATTTTTTCACATTTTTTCCCTATATCAATAAAGTCTACCCTGCGATTTAGTTCTTATGTGACCTCTTCTCCCTTACACCCTGACGACATCGGGGATTAGATGTCCACAATAATTGTGGAAATAATTATAATGTCCACGATAATTATTGTCCAAGCTTTTCTCTTTCTCACCTTACGCCAGTCATAAATGTCCCATACTTCTCTATACCATGCTGATTGTCCACTTACTCAGCGCTTACGCGACACTATGAGATGAGGGCCAAGGGGTCGTCCACCTCATGCGACTTCGCGCTTCACAGTTTTGCGTTCAACCGTTAGTTTTGTGTTCGCATCCGTGCTATTTAGTTGCTGATGAAATTTGAGAAGCCGGGCATGCAGCCACAGTTTCTATACAAATTTGAATAGATTTCGATTCGGGAAATTTATGAAGACCATCCGGAGAGTTGTTCGACCAGTTGTCCGTTCACAATGAGAGCTCGAAGGTAGAACATGAGCGTAAATCAAGCGTTGGAACTACTGGGCTCATACTGGGAAACAGCTGGTTCAACTACAAACGGTTTTGTCACATAGAGTTTCTTGTTCTGTGATACTTTTCGTGTCTGCGGAAAGTACGTAATTTAGGACCAACAAATTTTGTTGGTCGGTACTTCTTGACATAAATAATTTATTATTATTATTACATAATCATTATTATTGCTACGTAGGTAGCAAAACTTTTAATTAAATAATTTTACTTGAAATAAACTTCCAATGCCTTCTGTCCCACTGGCACACCTCGGAATTTTTACCGATATTCCGTTAAAAACGTGGCAATACTCTTTTTATGCACTGCTAATTATATCGCAACATCATTCGTTTTCTCTCACGAAGATTCATTCGATTGAAAAGAATCCTTATTCTTCCTTCCCGGGACTCCATTGGCATCTCAGAAATGTGTGATAAGTGGCACTTACGTCAGCAATAACTCAATGGTGAATAGAGCCTTGACAGAACCTTGCAAGATGTAGTAATTTCATCCACATATTCTTAGAATAAGACCACCAATCTTGTTAAATTGGTGCATGGGTACATAATATGATAGCGCTATATTCCTCACTCTGCTTCACCTGTTATTTAACCGGCATTAATGAACTCTAGTCTATCTACTCATTAATCATGATAGTACAATCTTATGTTTCTACTCCGTCGTGAGATTGTAGAAAACGGTGGCACCATTATTTAAATTTTTCTCTGTCTGTTTTTATAATGTCTGTCGCCCATAACGGCTACTGTGTGTAACACGAATCATAGGAATTAAATAAAATTCGAAGGATGTCAAGAATTTTGAGGTCATTGAGGTATGGAAAATTAGATCGGGCGAAAATGCGGTATTGGAAACATGGAGGACACTGGTGGATTGTTTTTTTTCGAATGCAATTTCGAGAACTGTCTACTACTGACTTTTACCCACCATGAAACCCCAAATGACATATCCACAGTTTAAAAAAAGTTATTATAGTTTTTCATTATAGAAATAATTATAAATTAATATTATACTCTATTTTGTTGCTTTCGTGGATTTATTCCTATTATTAGCAATTTTTTAGCTCAATTTCGCAATTCCTTCTTTAATCTTGATACAATAACTTTTTTTGCTTGGTTTTGTTTCAGTTATAAATTGATTAGCGAGCTCGCGCGCCCGTCTTTCGCCATGGAGGACAATCAGATCAGGCGACAAGCAACAAGGTAATATCAATATGGACATCCGATTTGCGTCCATCTATCACAAATTGGAATACGAATCGAAAAACTTTAGAAAACTGAACAGTATAAAACTGTGTTTGGATTAGCATCTTAGTTTTCATTATTAAGGAAGGTAGCGTTCGCAGTGGATGGGTCCCATAACCTTCGTATTTGAACCATCCCCACCCTCACCAGTATTCAGTTCGTTGGTTTCAACACTGGTGAACTGTTCGTAAAACGCCCCATCTGCCCTTTTGTCTATAGAATATTTTTCGTAATGTCTCAAATTCGGTGAGAGAGTTCAGGTTGGAACTCAGATGGTTCCTCTGTAACGACGATTGCCACTTTCTTATTTATTCAACAGCTCTTCCCTTAGAGCAACCTCATATTTATTCAACCCCAAATTTTAGAGCATAGCTTTCACGTAAATTTCAAAATAGGTACCTTCACTAGACCTGATATTTTAGAAATGTATTAAAAATACAAAAAAAAAAAAAAACTGATAAGATTTGAGTTGTAAAAATTCAAAAAATTATCCACAATCTATAAACTCCAGTTGAAAAATCTCTGGTGGTGCTGAATGTTGTAATTGAATCCTACCATTTTTATAAATTTATTGGTTTTATTTCAGAGTTTTCAAGAAGAGTTCACCCAATGGAAAGGTAAGTAGTCGTTTTTCAAAAATCGTATACTTAATAAATATAAAACTTTGTTAGATGAATGATTGTCAAGTAGATGATAACGTGGCGATTGGAAGCCCTGAATAAGTCTTAAGTACTTGCCGAGTTAACAATCAGTGAAATCATTATGAAATTCCCCGATCAAAACCATCCTAATTACCAGCTTTTACCCGATCAAAATTATAATTATTCACCTCATTACCCGCACTATAAAAAGGCTTTTTAAATAACAATTAACTTCTTTTTTTTATGTAAAAAGTATAACTTGAAAAGAAATACTTTTAAACCCCGTTTCATGTTTGATACCTAAGAAAGCCATAAGTCAATTATTAAACTCGATAGCTTAAACATTCGATTTCGATGTATCGAGAATCGTTATCTGGAAATATAATATATTTCCATATAACATATTAATATAACATATTATGCACTTTTTCAACTTCGATTATCGAAATGACAAAAATTAAATTTTACGAGCACTATCTCTTAATTTTAATTCATTTAATAATCAGTTGTGGTTTAGGAATAAGGTTCCAAATAAATACCAATGCAATTGAGTATACATACATTTATTTGTATGAAATTAATTCGGATACCTATTTTTGTAGAATACTACGTACAAAATCTTAGGAAAATATACATAACTTATTAGGAACAACATCATAAAACATTTATATTTTCAAAATGCAATGTTGTTTTGAAAAAGTAAGAATAAAATATTCCAGTCTCTTTTCCCAGAATATTTCCTTTTTTCCCACTGTAGAAAAGTCGAGACTCCACTAGTTTTCATGGTGTTTTCCTCTTACTTATACCTACTATTCTTGGCGGCTAAATCACCCAATCACTCATTGTCATGGAGGCCGGTCTCGAATATTCTAGTCTCTTACCCCAGAAAATTTCCTCTTTCCCCATTGTAGAAAATTGTAGAGTTCCTACTGTGCTTATGTTAAACTACTTTTGGCGGCCAATTCCCCCAACCACCCTCTGGTCAGGAGTCAGGACCGATATTTTTGGTGGCAAATTCAAAATTAGCAAACCGAAGTAAAATTCCACATAATCATATAATTTGTGAAATCACCTGAAAATTACCCGATATTTGCATTACCCGGTCCATTACCCACCGTGGCCTCGATTACCCGCTAATCGGCAACACTGGTAACAATAGCCTTTCTGGGTTTGGTGGGTTACTCAACTTCCAACAACATCTTGTTGTTCGAAACCTGCTAACTCTTGAGTTGTTCTACTTCTTTGACTCCATCTCTTTGTCAAATGTTACCCCTGTTTCTACTAATAACGAGAAATCTTTTCTTTGTTTCCATTTTATGGAAAATTCACCGCTCGGTTATTGAATGGTATAACTAATAGCTTATCCTTATCCTTAGGTTTTGATTAACATGCCTTCGTTACTAGTGAGAATTCGAGTACTCTTTCGGCGGACTGAAGTTGATGTCCTTACATCGAATGGCTAATAATATTATCTTTTAATTGTCAAGTTTCGTGTGATCATGTTTATACTATTCGTTTATTGATATATGATGTACCTATGCATCTATTAGGTATTCATATCTTCCGATTTGCAACGATGGGAATAAACGTATGGACTATTTTTCTTACTACTCGTATTATTCAATTCCAGTCTGTTTTTCTTTGGAAGTTTATTGGTATACAATCCCATCTTTTTTTTTTTTTTTTTTTTTTTTTTGAACCTAATTGTTATATTGGTATTTTGAATTCATTATAAAATGTATGAGTAATTTTTTACATCGCTCGATTGAAAGTCTTGTTTGAATTTTCAGATTACCGTCTATCTCGGTAAAAGGGACTTCGTTGATCACATTACCCATGTGGACCCTATCGGTAAGCAATAGTAACGTAGCGAATCTACGGATGATGTGGGAATTATTTGTACTTGTCATTGAAGAGCTACGCCCGAATAGGGATACGATAACTCCCACGTCATAAGCGTAGTGGTATGTAAGCCATCATTTTTTCACCACCGAACTGCTTTACGGATATGAAATATGCTTATAGTTTCTTTATATTATACAGGGTGTTACGCGAGGGGTGTCCAACACCTCTCCTACGTGTTCTAAATTTAATTTACGTCCAAAAGTGTGTCTTAGCTTTTTTTAAATCCACTCATACCCCGACGTTTTCCACGAAAACCGATTGGAAAGAGCGTCAAGTTTCCTGCCTGTTAATGCCTAACAAAGTTTTTTAGGTGGAACTGAGGTGTGAAAATGGAGTTGCCATCATCTCAAAATCGCCTGTTTTTTAAGCGCTTGGTAAAAAATTCGCCATCAAAGAGAAAATGAGGTTTGAATGCGAAAAAGTCATGTTTTTTTGGGCTAAATCTTGAGTTTTTCATGAAAAATGTAGCCTAAGTGAACTAGTGAGTTTTGAATCATCTTTGTGGTAATTTTTCACGGACGAACGGGCCTTTGCAATCGACAAAACGGAGGACATTTTGAGCACCTTGCCAACTAAATTTAGTAATGGTCGAAAAAAAATCCATTGTTAAATTATTCTTTTTAATTATTCATTCATCCAATCATCATAGTCAGCTGTCAGTGCTATGTTGAGGAGCTCAGTCAGCAAACGGGCTTCTCGTTAAGATGTCATTATAGAGGCATCCTTACTGAAATTGATCGTCAAGAAATCATCTGGTTGGCGGTGCTTTTAAAAGTACGGAAATGCGATACTTGGCTCAATTTTATCATCAAGTTCGAAACTTGTAGGAATCGGTCTAGCCTCGAATTAACTCATCATTCTAAGGCCGGCCACTTGGATATTGAGACTTCCATTGCCCCTAATCTCCCTTCCACACATCTATTCTGCCTTCTTGTAGCAGAATCAAACCATGGCACAACAGATGTGTAGGTGTTTCGTATTGTTTTTTTTTTTTTTTTTTGAACGGGGAATCTGCGTCCCCCGTTTCGAATATCATCCTCCTATTGTAGAGTACTGTCTTTTTTAAATGCGACTAGCTTCTCCAAATTCCCTACATTTTTGGGAAGACTTTTCAGGCAGCTGTCCATCATTTCGATATTCTCTTCCAGTTCTATTTTTTACCAAACAAACAAAAATAATTATGATAAATTCAAAAATTGACGCAAAAGCCCCATTCAAGTTACTTACTCAACTAATTCTGGTAGTCAAACTCGAGAAAGTATTCTAAAGGTTAATCTATTGATCGTTGTGTTTTTATTACACTTTGTTGCACATTCATTGCTCAACAATTATTCGTTAACGTATAACAAAGAACTCAACTTGAATCTTGAAATAATATTGCGTGTGATGCTTGAACCCAGTGGGAAGCCAAAATCCCGTTTCATTACTTTCATCTGATGATTTAATTTACAGATGGCGTCGTCTTGATAGACCCTGACTACGTAAAAGAGAGGAAAGTCTATGGCCACGTTTTGGCGGCCTTCAGATACGGCCGCGAGGACCTGGACGTTTTGGGCCTCACGTTCAGGAAAGACCTCTACCTCGCCCACGAACAAATTTACCCACCAGTAGAAGGCAGACCTAAACATTCCATCACCAGGCTTCAAGTACGTTTAAATCGACATTCATTCCAACCGTTTTTTCCCTGCTTCTTCTATGCTCTAAAATACCTACTCGCGAGTGGTCTCTGCCAAAACTGAGATTTTTGTGAATTACGAGAATCAATACCGTTGGCGAAGGCCCGAAACGGATGAGACCAGTAGTGAGCTAGTTACCGACTTGTCCCCTCACTAGAAGATGAACATAATATTTAATATTATTAAATATGAAGTAAGCCAATTATGCTTCAACAAATCATCAAATTAGTTCGTATAGTCATGGACTCTCAAGCACATTACATACAGAACAGTGTTATTCAATTCGCTTTGACTGATTTGTCGCCCTTTTAACGATATTTTGGGGCTTAAATATGGAAAAAAAGTTTTTGTGAAATGTTGTTAGTACCTGATAGCAAAACCATTAAACCCATTTTTGCAATAACGTTCCGTGGTTTGGAAACTAATTCAAAAAAGTTTGCGTCGTAAACCGCAAATAGCAAATAGTAAACGGACTTAACTCAGTACCAGTGGGGTGCATCAGTAATTGGCTCAATGAGTTGAGTAAGGATAATGTGCAGAGAGGGTTTTTGATATTAAATATGAGGGACGTCCAGCAAGTAAGGTTACAACATGTGTTTAAAATTGAACAATGAATAGGATCTATGAATCTATATTTAAATTTGATTTACAAGACAAGACTTAGTGTCAAAACATGTCATTACTTCTTTACATAATCGCCATTGAGGGCAATACTTTTTTAAAGCCTTGGGACCAGTTTTGGTATACCGTCGTCGTATACCTTCTCCACCTCCCGAAGCCTTCTTCGACAGCATCCTGGACCTCCTCGTCATTCACAAATCTTTGTCCACCCAAAAACTCCTTCAATTGCTTGAAAAGGTGATAATCCGATAGTGCTAGCTTCGGGGAGTCACAATATCCCACCCAAATGTGTGAGTGAGACGGGCGGTAGGAGGTCTACCGTTGTCACGAAGAAGTGACTGACACACCACGAGTCATCATTCCTCTTCTTTTGTGCTTGATTATTTTCTTCAACTTCTTGAGTGTCTCACAGTATCCAGCTGCATTTATGGTGGTTCCTTTAGGCATAAAATCCACCAATAATATCCCTTTCCGGTCCCAAAAGACAGATGCCATGATCTTCCTCTCTGAAAATTGGACTTCCAATATTTTGTTTGAGGGTGAATGGGTATGGTGCCACTATATAGACTGCCTTTTTGACTCAGGAGTATAGTGACACACCCACGTTTCGTCGCCAGTCACAATTGAGTCAAGAAAAGCCTCGCTTTCATACCGTTCAAGAAATTCGCGTGAACACTGCGGAGGTGGAGCGCCGGACTGCTTGACGAGTTTGGCTGCTGTGACGACATTTCGTAACGGACTGAGGCGTTTGATGATTTGTTTTGTGTCTACCTACCTGTGGTGACAACTCTGAAAAATTAAGATCCCGCGCTCCTAAACAGCCCTTGTAACCTTACTTTCTGCACGTCCCTCATATAATCCCTATGTTGAGGATATTTCAAACGAGGGGAGTGGTGATAATAAAGGGGAAGGAGGGGATCGAGAAGAAAGGTATTGAGGTACGTGTACTTATACATAGATATGTATGTCAACATAAGTGTACTATTCCAAAACCCGTATTTTTCCACATTTTGAGAAATTTTACTTTTTTGACCGCCCGTATCTTGGTTATTATTCCTCGTATTCGGAAACTCAGTAAACTTACCCCCTCTCTTCCCCAAACAACTCCTCAAATTTTCATTAACTTTGGAATTGAGTCCACCTTACCCCGATTTTGTGTACAAGGCTCCTGGACTATTATTTGCTGCTTCATTTTTGGTTAATTTGTATTATTTACGCTAAACTCTGTTGTTCAGGAACGGTTAATGAAGAAACTTGGACCAAATGCCTACCCATTCTATTTTGAATTGCCGCCTCATTGCCCAGCCTCCGTCACGTTACAGCCAGCTCCTGGTGATACGGGTAAACCTTGTGGTGTGGACTACGAACTTAAGGCTTATGTTGCTGAGAACCAAGACGACAAACCACACAAACGGTACAAAACCTACCATAGAATCAATATAATATATTGATAAAGAGATATATTATATTACTTTCAGTTTTCAAGTATTATTTCCTTTGGTTGCTTCAATCTTGTAATGGGGTTAGTTCATCTTGTGAGATGGACAGAACAGCCAGAGTTAATTATTTCATGTTGTCATCCTTACTAATGGTTTTCCTTCAGAGAATTTTAGAGGTAAAGGTCTAGATGGGCTGTATGGCTCTGTTGGTATTTTATTATTTTATAAATAAAGAATTTAGAGAAAAAACATTTTGAGCTAACCAATCTAACTAGCCCCATTCCTCACAATTTATGCCTACTTTTTTTCAGGAATTCAGTTCGCTTGGCAATAAGGAAAATCATGTATGCACCTAGCAAGCAAGGCGAGCAGCCGTCTGTTGAAGTCAGTAAAGAATTTATGATGAGTCCGAATAAATTGCATTTAGAGGCCTCCTTAGACAAAGAGGTGATCATTTAATTTTATTTACAATTTCTTCCTACGTTTAAATTTTGGATTTGATGGCTTACCTAATTTCAGTTCAATTTCACAGTACGAATTATATTTTCAGCTGTATTACCACGGCGAGAGCATTGCTGTTAACGTTCACATCGCTAATAACTCAAATAGAACGGTCAAGAAGATTAAGGTTACTGGTGAGTTTGAGTGTATTCAGTTGCAATATTGTATTTAATAGCTAAAGCCGCTAAGGAAGTGTGTTTGTTGGCACGAAATGTCTGAAGTCATTTCCCTCTTTCAAGTATAGGAAACCTGGAGTTGCTGTGGTAGCTCTGAGCATCCCCAGCCGTTATCGGCTCCTTTTCTAATGAAAAGTGGTCCTTTTCAGCTTCATTATGGCCGATAGTGTTTGTCTGGTTATATTAAATTGGTATCTCGGGTTTTTAAATGTAACAAGAGGCAGGTACTCAAAATATCTGCACTAATTGTAAAAAGTTGGATAAAGTTTTCATCGTAAGGTCTAGAAAATCATATTGGCCAAGTGCCGCCCCCCATTGTCGATACACTGGGTGAATCGAATTCTGGTGTCCCTCATCACCCTCATCAACATGTCGGTCGACAGGTACTGCCAGTAAATGCGCTGTTATTATTTGAATGTGTATTATTGGTAAACCTCACTTGAATGGGACAGTAACTGTTGTAAGGATCGGCAATAGCCTCCATTTATATCGTACCCAAAGGCTCTCTGCAGTATGTCAGTAGGCTTGTGTATTATGTCATACTACAGAGTGCCCTTGGGTACGATATACATGGAGGGTATTGCCGATCCTTGACCAAATTTCAAACTTGCAGCCAAATAGTTCTTGGCATTCTGTAACAGCATTAAATGTTACGAATTTTGTAACATTTGGCATTGTAACAGACATTTCCATATTTTGTTCCTGTTCAAGTTCGAATTGAACTAAAGTGCTATGTGGTCGTTTCTTCGTAAGCAACTCCGCATTTAGGAATCTGTCTTTGAATATTGATCACATTTTTCCACTAAGTATGTCTAACTTTCCCCGTTATTCTGCTCAAGCTGTATAGGAATTCTTTGGGAAGAAGGGCAAGAATCTGTGGCGTCATTTATTTCAGTTTTAGAATCAGAATCCAGTTACTCAATATTCCAAATTATTAATCACCTGCAATTATTCCCTCACCTGTTGATGTTGGCATGTTTAGGAAAATATAATTATTCTTGGTTCTGCGATTGAAGAAGTCTCGTCTTAAAATATTTAACTACAAATATTATAAAGATACACACTAAAAATCCTTTAGGCGATTCAGAAGTAGGGTACTAGAAATCGCCCATTTACCATGGATGATTCATCGAGATTAAAAATAGAATTTCGAGGAATGTCTTAGATGGGGTATGCGCATGAAAAATGAAAATTGAAAAAAACCTACCGTCGTTAAGTTGAAACTGGGTCGTAAAATGGCGCGGTTGTGATTTCACCCACCATCGGCTCCCCAAGGCCATATCACAAGTTTCAGGAAGGGTGGCTACCGTTTTTGGTTATCAAAACAAATTCTTTATTATTTTTTAAAATTTCACATTTTCTCACTTCTCTGATACAATTTCTTTCTGTTAATAAATTCTTTTTTCTTTCCAGTTCGGCAGTTTGCGGATATTTGTCTATTTTCGACGGCCCAATATAAGTGTACCGTTGCTGAAGCAGAGAGCGAGTAAGTTCCGACCGAATTAAATCCTCATTAGTGACTGAATTTTCTTGTTACATTATTTCTATAGTTTTGGTATGGATACGCCTCTCTTTCTCAAATTGTTAAATTGTTTTTCTTAAAACTCGGAATTTGTCGTGATTCGCATTACAGCCACTCATTGTAACAAAGTTTACTGTTTACAAAGAACCAGGACAAGATTATATATTGGTCATGGATGTTTACGAAATGTTATGGTATGCCCTAACAACGTTCCTGTTATGAGGTGTGAACAGCGATGTTTTCATGGCTTTTGCGACACAAATAGTATTATTTAAAAGGCTCTCTGTCTCTACAATCATTTCTTTGTCGATTGATATCTAATGTTGAACTGGCAACAGCCATGGTTCCGTTATTCACCGACCCAATATCTGATTGAGGATCCGAAAAAGTCGAAAAACAAGTTTTCATAACTTTGTGGCCTCCTCTTGCCGATTTCCAAATCAAAAATCCTTTAGTGTACTGTGGGAGCGGCAGAAGTGGCTTATCAGGTGGTTTCTCGTTCAATGGCAATTGTGTTTGGTTTGATTTTCGTATTACTCCTAGGTGTAACCATTCTTAAGAAACCACTTAACAGTGGTCAGCTGACGCCGACAGACTCCTGTGGCTGGGGGTGTTAGATCAATATAAGCGCCCCTCCAATCAGAGCGGTTAATTAAATGGATGCCATTTGACAAATAACCCCTCACAGTAACTCACCTTCGAGGTTTCTTAACTCGCACGTCTTCTTGCTGGGTGTCAATTTCAAGAGTCTGATGATGATGTGCTTTATAACAATTTACAAATTAGAGGCAATTGATAATATGAGGAGGTTTTGGTGATTTGAGTGACGACCTCACAACAGACGTCAACGGCCACTTGCCAGATTTCTAGCCAAGCGGAGTTACCATGACCTATTTTAGATTACTATAATACTAAGTGGTAATTCTAAAAAAAAAAAAAAAAAAAAAAAAAAAAAAAAACACGAGTGGGCCTTGAGGCTTTTAGTGTATACTCATATGACACTCGAAATCATACATTTAAAAAAAAAAATCACTTACGCCATGTTGTACAGCACCATTTGAGGTAGGCCATGTTGTTCAGCCCCTCTTGAGGTAGGCCTTATTGCCACTTCACCCTCGAAATATAGCTTGTTGGGCTCTGATGGCCCCGTGGCATGGTAATAACCGCGCATGTTGAATATATTCAGCAATATAGATACTTATGGGGTATAATCTGTAAACTACAATATTGGCGCCACAAGGGCTTCAGCGGTGAAGCTTTACAAGAAAAATTCTCAGTTGTGTTTTTCTTGGAGTCCGTTATGCTAACTTAGTTTCTGAACTTTATATAAAAAAAATTCGTGGTTGGTATCTTTGTGTACAGTTTTTGGCATTCATCTTCAGTCAAGTATCTGTACACTGATTTAGTCATGATGCCTGTTGACTTTTCTTCTAGCGTTGTATTTTCATATACCTACGTACCAAAAAAATAATGATTGATTTTTTCTTGAGATATTAATAACTCTAAAGAAAATGATGTAGAGACTAGAATGCTTGACATGAAAACAGTTGCTGCCGACGTTGATTTTACTGATGAGTGCGAGTGGGCCGACAGAGGAGGAGTCGGCCCGGGTTTCACCATGTCCAAGGTATTGACTGTGATGCCGAGTCTCCAGAAGAACAAGGACAAGAGGGGCCTCGCCCTTGACGGACAGTTGAAACACGAGGACACCAACCTGGCATCCACAACTATGTGAGTCCCGCCCCCGTCAAAAACCCAAGGAACCAACAACTCCAACTAGAGTATGAGGGAAAGCAACTCAATGGGGCTGCTCGTCATCGGTTATGGGACTCGTTTTGCAAACTTTGTTAATAGTTTTGGTAAATGGTATTTCCCTTTTTTATTGAATTGATGAAGCATCGACCAGAGCAAACATTGTAGACTAGATACATTAAGACCCCTCAACTTAATATCTGCTTTGAGTTCTTTGAGGCTGACTGAATTTGGAATGCTGTAACCCCGTCCGAAAGCTATATAAGAGTATCAGGACAACCTTATTTTCTCAACACTGCACATGTTGTGATTGTGTAGTTGTCATCCGTATTTTCTGTAATGGCAGTTTCCTTATTTTGTGCTCTGGTTGTTGTATGCTTCTCCTCCAATGATTTCAAACCCTATACCATTACCTATATTTCAAATCATAGTTCCCTTCGTAGTTATTATTATACAACACGTGGATACAATCTCTTCCAAGACTCGAGACCCTCTAGAAGCAGTCCCATTAGTTTCTTTGTTTCATACTTTGTCTGACGGGGGTAGGCATGAAAGTGCATGCGTGGGCTCAGTTTATGCGGTTTTCTTTTGTATTATACTATTTGGAATTGGGAGCCGTAGGTTGACATATTCTCTTCTCTTAGATACCACCATTTCAATTTATTAAATTACCGTTGAGCAGGGCGGGAAGTACGGACAGCAGAAGTGACTATGGTACGAGTAGGAAACCGCAGACAGAAAGGATACGGCACTTGGCATAGCTCTTGCACCACAAACTCCGAACGTCTTCAAGAGAACAATTACCTCTGGCCATTCCCGTCAAAATGAAAAACTTCGTAGTATGTACTGTCGATCAGTAGCTGTGTCTGTATCCTTGAGTCATACTTGAACAATTTACTCATGATTCTTAGTGCTCATTACTGATTTGGGTCGGCGGATGAATTGCTCTGGTGGTACAATAGTTTGAGAAATGTCAACCTATGAGTTTTTCGCAACCTGTGAACGTATTGTTATGTCTTTCCAACGGCTTTTGTTGCTAATGTTAGGAGTAGAGATAACTTCTAGTTTTTTTTTTTTTTTTGGTGATGGTTGTGATTTAGGGAAGGGTGCCCGATCGGACCTGGGTTCACTCTATCCAAAGTGTTCTCACTGACTCCGCTATTGGCCAACAATAAGGACAAATGGGGTCTGGCACTGGACGGCCAGCTCAAGCATGAAGATACAAACTTGGCGTCTTCCACTTTGTGAGTAAAGCACTGCTTAAACACTCACCTCCTTTCTTGAACAGAATCGGTGGAAAGTTTTCCTGTCTGCAACAATTTTTTTTGGGATGAAAACTCTTGTCGTAATTGAAGCGGGCTAGCATGAGGAACATCACACGTTTTTACATGTACGTCGACTACAGCTTGTTTCTTTGTGGTGAATTCTTGGGTTGTGATGGACAGCTAATGGGAACATGAATTGTTTGCAAATCTTCCAATGGTCCTTAATAACTATGGGATGACTTTGGGTAAGTTAAAAGCCAAACCACGTTTTCGAAAGTTTTACATTTTCGTTAAAACTAATAATAATGAGCTCATCGAATGTGTTTCATTAACTACATAGAAGTAGAATTTCAATGGAAATGGAAGGTTTTAATTTATTATTATAACTTGTTTCGCTTGCTTTCTTTTATATTTGAATTCCTTCCAAGGTTTCTGGGGCCTTGAGATCAATCACTATTTTGAGCTAAAGATCGGTTTCCTCTATTGTCCAACTCAAAAGAACTGTGTCCACGCAAATCCTAGTTATGCGCTTTTCTTTTAGGTACCTATTCAATGCCATTTACATTTTGAGAAGTGTTTTAGAGCCTCGTTTTCGTTACATTTGAATCATTCTTCTTCAAGCTTCACGTTAATAGTGAAATCCTGTAGGAACTGTCGTGTTCCAGTGTTTCGAAGCTAGTGTTCACATCGAAGCTGCTGTAATGTGTCATCCCACACACCTCCGTTTTACAAACTATGATTTTTTATTGTCTTGTCATCAGTAGATCATCGATTTTAATTCAACAGAAAAATAGATTGTGAGGTTACGCTGTGGAATTGTAGTAAAATTGTTATGGGAATTGTAGTAAAAGTTTCACTGTTGATAAATTTAAATTTTTTCGAGTAATTGCTCGCTGGAGAATGTGGGGAAACCTTTGGCAACCAGCCGTATTGGAAATCAACTGGGCACCACCGGAGATTGGCTTCCAATGCTCCTCCACACGAGTGTTCTGTCCTAGTCTGCTTTCAAATAGAGAACTGTGGTTCTCTAAGCGGTTTCGTGAATAGGCCTGCAGCCATCTCTTCAGTGGGCCGATAAAGCACTTAGTGCTCTTTTGTACCAATACGCTTCGTTTTTTATTGACCGCAGAGCTTTAGCCCCATTCACTGGCTTGTCTTTTTTTTCTACTCTCGTATAGTTTTGTTTAGAACCTCCAGTCCCTTTGGGGTTTTCATTAAGACAACTATTTAAATGTGCTGTTGGCTCAATCGGAGTTTAACTTCGGCAGCTAGACTGAGCAATTTCGTTTTTATCACAGGAAATAAGGTTTCTGAGAGTTCTACAACCGAACGATGTGAAAAACCCTTGGGCAACCAGACGGGCTGTGAGGACAGGATGAAGTATCTCTTTCAATGTCATCCTGCATCCAATTAAGTTTTGGTTGGGGGGGGGGGGGGGGAGAGAGAGAAAGTCTGCGATTTTCCATGTACCATTAAATGGTCAAGTGGTCAAGTAACAAATTTTGTTACATGAAGCCTCATTTCTGCTTTTATAGCATCTTTCCTCACGTCCCAATTTTCTTCTACTTCATCACATGGTTCTTAATATGAGTAGATCGCTGCGCGATCCTGTTTGTGAACGCCTACGCTGGTAAGTCCTGTATTCTATCTGGTAAACGCCTTTATTTTAAAGTTCTAACAAGCTTCTGTGATGTCTTGTTATCTGCAGTAGATTCCTCAGGATTATCTTCACATGGTGGACTCAGGATTTTGATATGTACTTTCTTCGTTTTTTGTTGTTGGTTCTTGGTTCTTGGGTTTCTTGAGTCCGACTGTCATTGTGTATCATTACTCGAGTATATTCCTTTCTTTCGAGTAGTGAGGTTCGTTGATGATCTTGACATCATGAAATATGATAATATTCAGTACGAATCCATATTCTCAGAATACTACACATACGCATCCTGTGGTTGTAACTGCAAATATTCCTGTGTTGATTTTGTTTTATATTCCAAAAATGTGAAATTGATGGTCTGATGGTCAGGAGAGCTGTGTCCGGACTTTGATTTTGCTGTTTGCATTTTTTTTTTTTATAAAAGAATTTTTTGTACGGCGAAGACGTCCATTTCGAACTCGGTCTTAGTACTGACCTATTGAGTAACCCCTCAAAATTTGGTAGGCATCTGTTAAGATTGAGTAGGGGTGTTCGCTAAAAGGATTTTAAACACCAATTAACTTCAATCTATGACGGATTTATTCAAAATAAAATTAAATGAATAAATAAATGGGATCGTTTCTATTAAAAAAATAACCTAGAGGAGCTCCTTTATCGAAAAGAAAGAATAATCTTTAAAAATGAACAGAATAACTAAACAGGGGTCTTCTTGAGAAACAAACTCAATACTATATTATAGTTAAAAACAATTTAACCGTCTGACCGTATTATCCGGATTGAATGTCGCCGACGCAGAACAGTCACTCACGTAAACCGAAAAGCGATGTGTGCTGAGGGTAGAATGTGTGCTGAGGGTAGAATGTGTGCTGAGGGTAGAATGTGTGGTGCTGCTTTCTGAAGGGGGAAGCTGCAAAAAAGAACAAAAGGGACATGTGATGAGCAACGTGGTGGGTCTGCTTGGTTCTCCGAGACCAAATCGACATGATGGCTTGAATAAACTCACATCAATCGACGATCAGACGAAAAAATGCCGTGCTTCGATTTTGTCAAGTGACAATGTCGGATGTGTGGAATTCTGATGATCCACTGATGCTCCCAACTGAATCCAGTGGAAGGAAAATGGCGATGGGATGAGTACCAGTCTTTCACAGCCGTTCACAAGGGCACGGGGCAACATGAAAAGAGGAACTGGCGGACGAAACTGAGGCTCAGAAAGTCTCCCCTCCCGAGGATGGCGTTCTCGCGGTCGTGGATTAGAGTTCACAGTTTACACCACGCACATCACTGTATTCACATTGTAGTCGGTTTTTTTTTGTTGGGATAAAAGTAAACATGACCGGAACGGCCGAGAAAAAAAGAACAAGAACAAATGACCTAGGCGTTCATCAGTTGCCTTAACATAAACCGCCCGCCAAATTTGGGCATTTTCAAATTTGAGATTCTCTAGGATAGGAAGGGGAGGATAGAGGAAGTAATGGAACCAATTTGACCACAGGGCGCTTGTATTTGGACGAAGTTGTTTGAACGGTGACCACACGTACCACGCCGTCTTGTCCAGGATGAGTGGCCACAATCCTTGCGAGGGGCCAGTGTAGAATGGGCGTGTTGGGATCCTTCAACAGCACTAGTTGACCAATTTCCAGATTGGGTGTGGACTTAGTCCATTTTACCCGGGTTTGCAGTGTAGACAAGTACTCGACGCGCCATCTTTCCCAGAACTGCTGGGCCATGCGAGTCACTAACTGCCATCGATCCAATAAATTCAGTTTTACGTCGAGCAGGGTGGGTTCTGGGTGAGCCAGGATGCGAGTTCCAATCAAGAAATGTCCTGGGGACAAATAATCGCATTCGGTAGGATCCGAAGATAATGGACATAAAGGACGTGAATTTAAAACTGCTTCACATTTGGCAAATAACGTGCACAATTCCTCATACGTCAATGGTGTATCTCCAGCTGCTCGTCGTATGAGCCTTTTGGCCGACTTCACTCCGGCCTCCCATATACCTCCGAAGTGAGGTGCAGCAGGAGGATTGAAGTGCCAATGAATACCCTTAGTTATTGAAAAGTCGGATAATTCTTGTTGAGTATGGGTGTCTTGGAACCACTTCCACAGGGATTTTAAATGAGAACATGCTGATATAAAATTGGTACCACAATCTGAGACGATTTCTGATGGAAGACCTCTCCTTGATGAAAATCTCTCAAAGCTGGCCATGAAAGCTTTGGTAGACAGACTGGTGACGGGCTCTAGATGGATAGCTTTGGTGCTCAAACATATGAACAGGCACATGTAAACCTTGGATGTGATTGCCTTACGCCGAAGTGACTCTCGGAGGACGAATGGACCGGCAAAATCCGTACCTACAGCCAGAAAAGCACGTTCCCCTTTGAGACGAAAGGTTGGCAAATTCGCCATTTGAGGCGTGATAAATTGAGCCTTTAGCTTATAACATTTGATACATTGGAAAGTGCGATGTTGAGCTAGTCTCCGTAAAGAAGGTATCCAGAATCGGGTTTGTACGAGAGCCTGCAATAAAGATGGCCCCGGGTGTAGATATACCCTATGATAGTAGTCCAGAATCAAGATTGAGAGATGACACTCGTTGGGAAGCAGAATAGGATGTTTTTGATTATATGGAAGGTGTACCGTGAAAACCTGTGTGGTTTTCAAATATTGCCGCTACTTCGGTGAACAGCACGTTCAGCCTTTCAAGGACTCGCCGATCATGCGCAGAAGATTCACCGGCGTCGCAATTTTCTTTGTTCGCCAACGTGGTTTTTTTTCTCCACTTCTCGTTCTACCGGCATATGTACCGTACCTGCTACCTTTCTATTTTCTTCTCGAGACGTTAATTTCACCGGATTCTGTTCGTCGACGATTTGGAATTTACGACAAGACTTGAGGATCTCGACGTATATTCGTATTGGATTTTTCTACCGGTATGTATTGCGTCATTCACCGGTACTTGCCAACGCGTGACTCTACTATTTTCTCGAACGAATGTTCAAATCAGGATTTTCCCTTTTTCCAGTTTTCTTTCGGAAATCATCAAAGACCGGAAGAAATCTATACCCGTGTACTCGTACATCCCTCTACCGGTATGTATAACGCCTTGACAGGGTTTCACCAAACTCCCGTTGCAGTGACATATATATTAATTATATAATGTTCATTGCAGTTTCAAGTTACGGTTCGGGATTCACCAAGGAAAGTACAGGCTGCTAAGTACCGTTCTGCGTTTCTGCATCTCATCGCATCTCATCGCATCACATCATCCAGATAAGATCTTCCAATTCTATTTCCTTCCCGTAAAAACCACCTGAAGATTCCCTCACTTTTCTAAATCCCTTTTCATTTATTTAGGCAAAGATTAGGCCTCTTGATTTGCTATTTTCGTACCGCATATATATGCCTATTTGTGGGTAGGTAGTAGTGATACCATATCTTGGGTTGCGGGTTCGTCCCCACCAGAACACATTTTATTTCCTTTTCAAATTTATTTATTTTCCATGAAGGATATGTACCTAATTGATTTATTTTAACCCTTTTGAATTTGTAAATACAATTTATCTCGAATTCATTGAGTTTCCGTTTTCTTTTCGTTTTACCCCACAAATAGTTAAGTTTTTGCATATATATAAATGGCGCCCAACGTAAAGTAAAATTCCCGAAATTAATTTAGTCGTACATATACGTAGTTCTGATTGCTTCAGGTGGTTTCCATAGGGTTAGGAAACGTCGTAGGTATCTGGCCTAACGTCAGTACTTATCTGTGTGTATCATTTTAAATTGACGTAAGTTCTACTTAGAACATTTCCCTTCAATCATGACCGATCCCAAAACTATTGCGGAAGATACTGAGCTTACTCTCGCTCATAATTCGCTATCGAGTGAGCGAGAAATACTTTACGCTTCGTTGCAGCAAATTTATGATAAATCGCAAAAACTGTCAGTTAAAAATGTTGCGTCATTTGTAGCCTCCTATGATAGATTAGCTGTAATAGAAAATAAGCTGGAGGATATAACTACTAGGATGCGAGAATTCAACGCTCGTTTATCTGATAGAAATCGCAAACAATTATCACTCGATGCTACGAAATTTTATTGCAATGTTGTGGAACTGATAGATGTAACTCGTTCCAATTATGTTAATCTAACTAAGTCGAGTATGGCCTCAGAAAGTAGGGTATCAGAAACACCTTCTGTTGTAAATGCTTCCTCTTCCTCTCACCTTCCTCGAATCTCTCTCCCTACCTTTTCCGGTAAAATCGAGGAATGGATAGAATTTCGTTCTCTCTTTAATTCTCTTGTCCATACAGAACCTTCACTTGCTGGGAACGATGTAAAAAAATTCCAGTACCTTCGTTCTAGTTTGAAGGGTGATGCATTCGCAGTCATATCGAGTTTTCCCCTCAATGCTGAAAGCTATTCACTTGCGTTAGCGGCATTAGAATCCAGATATCAGAATAGGCGTCGACTTGCTTCACATTTCATGAACCAAATTCTGGAATTCAAAACTCTTCTCAATCCAACCCATGCCGATTTTCAACAATTCTTGAATGTACATGAAAATAGTTGGAATTATCTTTCGACTTTGGATAATCTAGACCTACTAGACTTCGTCAAACTTCATCTTGCACTCAATAAACTTGATCCCGTTACCAGAAGAGCTTTTGAGGAAGAATTCACGTCTCACAATATTCCTACTCATCAGAATTTGATTAATTTTATTACTGAGCTCAGTCGTAGAGAAGAATTGATGAAACCAATTACTTCTAATCGCTCCTCACGTTTAAAGGAATCAAAGGCTATTCCGAATTCTAATTCATCTTCAAAATTTACAGTAATGAATTCCGACAAAACTTGTGTTTATCAGGTTTCTCATAAGGACACTGTCTCGGACAATAGAGAGTATAAACCTGTAAAACCTACCGTACCCAAAGCCAATTCTTCTAATCCTCATCACGGATCTGTTACCTGTATGGCGAGGGATACAAATGCTGTTAGTTGTGCAGAAGTAGTTTGCTGGAATTGTAATGCTACCTCACATCGTTATGGTACTTGCCCTGAGCCTAGAAAACGGTTTTGTTATCGTTGTGGACTCACAGGTGTGACAGTCAAAACCTGTCCCTCTTGTACTCCGGAAAACAACAAAGGGAGCCGTTCGTAAAGGTCCGGTCGACTCCTGCTCTTGAAGACCTTTCTTCTTCTAATACTTCCTTATCTACTGACGAATTCCCGTTACCGCAAGCTTCTTCTAAGGAGGAGAACATACGTCTATCTACTATTTCTTCATATTGTTCACAATCTTATTCATCTGTTCGAACATACCCATTGTTTTTGAACAACATTCCGTCTCGTCCCGAATTGTTGACACTTCCCGTAACATTTCTCCGATGTGAACATGATTCTACAATGCCGAAATCAATATGTATTTTCTCTCTCTATGATACTGGTTCATCCCTATCCTTCATAGGGGAACAGGGTCTACAGCGTCTGGGACTCACTGAAGCCGATCTGAATCGCTCTCCTCGCTCTATTGTTGCTCAGATGGCGAATGGTACCCAAACTGCAATTTTCAAATCCTATGCAACGAAATGTTATCTCGGTCCACAAGAGATAGAATTTGAATTTTTGTACCTGAATACATTGTCTTTCCCTATAGTCTTGGGGTTAGACTTTATTAGGAAAACTGGTATCGTTACTGATGCTAGTAATAATACTTGGTCTCTTCCTACCTTGCCTAATCAGGAATTCCAGTTTTCGGGGTCTCATACCTACTGCCCGAATGTGGATCCTTCATCAATTGCGAATTGTTGTGGCATCAAGGAGCTTACCGACAAGCAACGTGATATTTTGAACCTTGTAGTTACCGAAGGATTATCTAAGCTGGAGAAATCCCCTGGCATTACTTCTAGGATTACCCACCAGATTGATGTTGGTTCCTCTGCACCCATAAAACAGCGAGCCTACAATTACTCCCCTAAGGTGTTGGAAGCAATGCAGAAAGAATTAGATTGTATGCTCGAGTGTGGTATTGTGGAGCCCAGTCACTCTCCTTGGAGCTCTCCAGTGGTTATGGTGCGTAAGGGTGATTCCTACCGGTTTTGTATCGATTTTCGTAAAGTTAATTCTGTTACCAAGAAGGATTCGTATCCAATGCCCAACATGAACACTTTACTCGACAGTCTCCGGCAGGCAGCATACCTCTCTAAACTTGATTTGAAGCAAGCGTTTCTTCAGGTTCCTCTAGCTGATGAAACCAGTCGGGATATTACCTCCTTCATAGTACCCGGAAGGGGACTGTTTCGTTTCCGATTTATGCCTTTCGGTTGCACGAATTCGCCAGCAACGTTCCAGCGGCTAGCGGATTCCATATTTCTGGATTTGTATCCTCAGGTTGTGGTCTTCCTAGACGATATTCTGATATGTACACCAGATTTCTCGCAGCATTGTGAATTACTCAAGGAAGTTTTTCGCAGACTTTCAGCATCCGGTCTCAGGATCAATCCGGATAAATGCGAATTCGGCTGTGACGAAGTTCGATACTTGGGTTACAGAGTGAATATCGACGGCATAAGTGTGGATCCAGGAAAGGTCGAAGCCGTGACAAATTATCCAACTCCATCCAACATTGTAGAGCTTCGTCGATTTTTGGGTATGGCTGGTTGGTATCGAAGGTTCATTCCCAATTTCTCTACTATCATTGCTCCGTTAACTTCTCTCCTCAGCAAAAAGAAAACCTGGATTTGGTCTGCTGATCAAAACACCGCTTTTGAGTCTCTTAAAACGTCTTTAACTTCCGCTCCGATTTTGGCTAGACCAAATTTCGATCTTCCCTTTATTTTACAAACTGACGCTAGTCACTATGGGATTGGTTCCGCACTTGTACAATTTCAAGATGGTGTCGAGCGAGTCATAACGTACACATCTCGTGCTCTAACAGCACCAGAGCGTAATTATTCTGTCACTGAAAAGGAATGTTTGGCGGTGATCTGTGGCATTGAGAAGAACCGTCAATATCTTGAAGGTAGTCAATTCACCGTGATCACCGACCATTCTTGCTTGAAGTGGCTTCTTGAATTGAAAAACCCATCAGGACGTCTCGCTAGATGGACTCTTCGGTTACAACCTTATAACTATAAGGTTGAGTACCGGAAGGGGAAACTAAATTGCGTCGCAGATGCTCTCTCAAGAATATCTACGCATGCTAACCTCAATGCTGTAACTTCCACTTCTGATTCTCCTGGTACTCCCGCTGCAAACTGTTCAAGGGATGAGTGGTATAACCAAAAAAAGTACAGAGTGAAGACCAACCCAGAGAATCATCCTGAGTGGAAAGTTGACGGTGACAACCTGTTTTATTACCGCAAATCTTTCCTAAAAGCTGAACTTGATGACCCCAGCGAGGACTGGAAATTGGTTATTCCCTGGAATCAGCGTTCATCAATCTTGGCTGAGTGCCATAACGAGCCGCAATCCGGACACCTGGGAATTGCTAAGACCCATTGGAGGGTTGGACGATTGTATTACTGGCCTGGCATGTACCAAGATATTATTCGCTACATTCGCAGGTGCAATTTATGTCAACGTGTAAAACCATCCAATGTACCGCCTCGTGGACTAATGTATCCCCGTTACCTCACACATCCATGGCACACTGTGTCTGCTGACATCATGGGACCCTTTCCTCGCAGCCCATCAGGAAACAAGTACCTTCTTGTCTTTGAAGACCTATTTACTAAATGGGTCGAGCTTGTTCCTCTGCGTAACACCTCTTCTTCCGTCCTTCTCGCTAAGTTCAGATCCACTGTTTTGAATCGTTTTGGGAGTCCTTCAGTTCTTATTACTGATAACGCCTCCAATTTTGTGAGCTCAGCAGTACGTTCGCTGTCCCAGGCTTGCAACATGGAGCACCGCACTACGCCTTTGTACCATTGTCAGGCAAACCCTACTGAAAGGGCAAACCGCAACATTCGTCAGCTGATCAGGACTTATGTTGATCAATCCCGCCATACACACTGGGATGTATATATAGGCGAATTCCAGTTTGCCTTGAATAGTGTTGTACATGGCTCGACAAAATTTTCTCCCGCCTTTCTCAACTTTGGTCGAGAAATACAACCCTATGTCACGCATCGTTCCCGTCTTCCTACAGGACAAGGTCAACCTGTGAACCTCACTGCCGATGAATGGGCAACTCGCTTGAAGAAGCTCAAAGAGTTGTACCACCTTGTGGAAAATCACCTTCTCCAAGCTAGCACCGCCCAAAGTCGCCGTTATAACTTGCGTCGTCGCCAGGACAAATTTCAAGTTGGAGACCAGGTTCTACACCTGTCGTACAACTTATCTTCTGCTGCCAGCAAGTCCACTGCCAAACTCTGCCATAAGTACGAGGGACCCTTCGTCGTCGTCTCTGTCAGCGCAGGTGGTACCTGCAAGCTTCAGGACCCTCGGGGCAAAGATGTTGGATTTTGGCATCCCTCCAAATTGAAACCGTATTTTCCCACCTCATCCGCTGGAGAGGAGTGTGTACCGTGAAAACCTGTGTGGTTTTCAAATATTGCCGCTACTTCGGTGAACAGCACGTTCAGCCTTTCAAGGACTCGCCGATCATGCGCAGAAGATTCACCGGCGTCGCAATTTTCTTTGTTCGCCAACGTGGTTTTTTTTCTCCACTTCTCGTTCTACCGGCATATGTACCGTACCTGCTACCTTTCTATTTTCTTCTCGAGACGTTAATTTCACCGGATTCTATTCGTCGACGATTTGGAATTTACGACAAGACTTGAGGATCTCGACGTATATTCGTATTGGATTTTTCTACCGGTATGTATTGCGTCATTCACCGGTACTTGCCAACGCGTGACTCTACTATTTTCTCGAACGAATGTTCAAATCAGGATTTTCCCTTTTTCCAGTTTTCTTTCGGAAATCATCAAAGACCGGAAGAAATCTATACCCGTGTACTCGTACATCCCTCTACCGGTATGTATAACGCCTTGACAGGGTTTCACCAAACTCCCGTTGCAGTGACATATATATTAATTATATAATGTTCATTGCAGTTTCAAGTTACGGTTCGGGATTCACCAAGGAAAGTACAGGCTGCTAAGTACCGTTCTGCGTTTCTGCATCTCATCGCATCTCATCGCATCACATCATCCAGATAAGATCTTCCAATTCTATTTCCTTCCCGTAAAAACCACCTGAAGATTCCCTCACTTTTCTAAATCCCTTTTCATTTATTTAGGCAAAGATTAGGCCTCTTGATTTGCTATTTTCGTACCGCATATATATGCCTATTTGTGGGTAGGTAGTAGTGATACCATATCTTGGGTTGCGGGTTCGTCCCCACCAGAACACATTTTATTTCCTTTTCAAATTTATTTATTTTCCATGAAGGATATGTACCTAATTGATTTATTTTAACCCTTTTGAATTTGTAAATACAATTTATCTCGAATTCATTGAGTTTCCGTTTTCTTTTCGTTTTACCCCACAAATAGTTAAGTTTTTGCATAAAGGGTAGCATGAAATAGCCTTCCGCCCGCCCTGAGTATGCCGAGGGTGTCCAAAAAAGGGTTGAGCTTGGCAAAACGAACCATTACATCGTCAGCGGGTTTGTTGTTCAAGAAGTAAGCGTGTTGAGTGTGCTTTACGCAGATACACAACGCGTCTTCATACTCAAATAGCTTTATACTTCCACTACGCTTGTTGCCGGGATCCCTTATATTGTGGGACAGGCGAAGTATTCGTGCCATAACTCGAAGTAGTTTGTTAAAGGACGAAAATCTTTCGATGAGATTAACTACGAACGATGATTCAGCCGTGGTTAGCAGCACTGGCAACTTATCCTTCAATTCCGGTAAATCGGCGCAATCCATGTGCCAAGTCGACCTGGGCCATTCACTTTCCAAGTCCCTCAACCATAAGGGACCTGACCACCAGAGATGGTGATTTATCAGGTCAGACGGATTTAGACCTCTGGATCCACAGTCACTCGGGTTGTTTTCCGATGACACGTGACCCCAAGAGGATGACGGAATAACGGTGGTAATATCACTGACTCTGTTGGCCACAAAGGTTTTTAATTGATACGATGGTGTTCGAAGCCAACTCAAAACTATGGTAGAATCCGTAAAAAACCGAGACTCTAGACGTGATTGTGGGGTTAGGATGTCCAGAAATCCAGAGATAGACGTGTACAATTGTGCCAAAAGATATGCTCCGCATAATTCCAGTCTTGGAATCGAAACCGTTTTTAATGGAGCTAATTTTGTTTTTGCAGTGAGCAGCTGGACTTGAACGGATGAATTTTTGCAAATGCGAAGATACAAAGTTGCACAATATGATTTCATAGATGCATCGCAAAAGCCAATAACTTGGTAGGAATATGGTTTTTCGAAACCAACAAAACGAGGTATCTTAACTGAAGATAATTCATCAATATTGTCAATAGCCGATTGCCACGAAGATTTGAGAAGAGGAGTGATGGGAGCATCCCAATCCAATCCCAACTTCCACAGTTCCTGGATGAATCCTTTGAGAAGTACCACGTATGGCGATAAAAATCCGAGTGGGTCATATATTTTGGCCACAAATGACAAAATCCCACGTTTGGTAAATACTGGACTTCGATGTTCAAGTTTAAATTGAAAACAATCTTGCGCAGGGTTCCATTGGAGACCGAGAATTTTCAAATTGACGTCATCTTCCTGAGTGATAGTTATAGGTTGAGAACTTTGATGATGGTCAGGAATCATTTCCAGAATTTGTGGACAATTACTAGCCCATTTGCTAAGGGAGAAATTTCCCTTTTTCAACAATGCAATAAGTTGCTGTTGCAGTTCAAGTGCCTCTACAACGGTATCGGCACCTGTAGCCATGTCATCAATATAAATGTCTCTTTCGAGACAGCGCGAAGCTAAAGGAAAATTTGAACCTTCATCAATGTTCAATTGCTTGATCACTCGTAAAGCTAAATACGGTGAACAGGATAAGCCGTAAGTGACGGTGTGCAATTGAAAGACCTTTAAAGCTTCAGCGATGTTAGACCTCCAGTAAATGCACTGGAATGCCCAATCATCGGAATGTACCAAGATATTACGATACATTTTAACAATATCTGTTACAAACACTATTCGATGTGCTCTAAAGTTTAACAGAATATTTCGTATATCCGTTTGTAACTTGGGACCAACAAACAAGTGGTCATTGAGCGAACCATTAGAAGTCTTTGCAGAACCGTCAAAGACGACTCGAATTTTATTTTGCATACCATCTGTTTTAAAAACACCAGGATGAGGAAGAATATATTTTGGCTCGGACTGTAGAAGGCTCATATGATTTAGTTGCTCATATTCGCGCATGAAATCCACGTACATAGAACGAAACGATGGGTTTCTATGCAATTTTTCCTCTAAATTGTGAAAACGTCTCAATGCAGAAGGGTTACGATAGCCGAAATTCGGAATTTCATTTTTAAATGGCAGATGCACCACGTAACTTCCATCATCTCGGCGATAGTGGGTTTGCTTAAAATGAACTTCACACGCCGATTCGTCAGGAGTCAACAATGCGTTGCGACATGGGGTCGGTTGCTCGAGTTCCCAAAATTGTTGAAGGTCCAGATTCACGTCTTTACCACTGGATGAAACAACGAGTAACGAAGTCCCTTTGTCAATAGAAGAGTCAAAACTCAGGATTTTTCCAATAACGACGTGTCCAAAAATTGTCGGAAACAATTTAGGAAGGTCTGGGCGCACGACAACTGGTGAGCCTGTCCATATATCAGCAAATAAGTCACATCCCAAAAGAAAATCTATTGGGCCTGATTCGAAAAACTTCGGGTCAGCTAGTGTGAACGAAAGATAATGACGCCACATGTCGTAGGGAAGTGTTGTGGTTGGCAGGAAAGATGTAATGTCCTTTACTACGAGAGCATTTGTAGATAAGTTCGGCTTAGAACTGGTTCGAGGCCTAATTACGCAAACCACTTCACCTTTGGAACCATTAAACGAAGTTTGACCTATTCCTGAAACCCTGCGATCCGTTTGGACAATATTTAGGCCTAATCGCTGAGAACATCGCTGAGTCATGAAAGAATAGTGGCTGGCCGAATCGATAACCAATCTGATCTTCTGAAATTGTCCTCGTGCATCCTGAACTTCGGCAACTACAGTTCCCATTACAATGTGCGAAGGTTGGTGGCAAATAGAATGCATGGAACTACCTGTCTTAGGTAAATCCGAACTACTCGAAGGTCGAGAGATATTATCAGATGACGACGGCTGATGTGATAAACAAAGAAGCGAATTATGTTTGTCTTTACACCATTTACAGGTCCACTCGGACCCACAAGACTTTGTAACATGGTGCGGTGAAAGACAATTCTTACAACCCTTCCATGATTTTAACCAATTAAAACGTTGTCTGACATCAGCATTTACGAACTTGGCACACTTCATGAAGGACTTACAATCCTTTTGGCAAATGAAGCATGATTTTGGGTTATTATTAAACTGGTTGGCAATCAGTGACGGCTTTGAATGGTATTTATTCAAATACGATTGTTTATTGTCCTTGCCTTTATTGGAATTTAAAACATGTTTATCAAAATGTATATTGCCATCAGCCAGTTCCATGGCCATGCACTTTTCACGAATAAATTTTACAAGATGATCGTAAGAAGGAAAATCAATATGTTTATGCGAGAGTTCAAATTGTTCGCGAGTCTTAAGGTCCAGACCGCGACTAGCGAGATGAAATAATATAAAAGGGGCTTCGTCCTCAATTTTGAGGAGTTTGAAAGCCGCGATGTTGTCCCCAACCTTGGCCAAAAAGGACTTGTGAGACTCAATTGTTGGATTTCCTGGCATAGGTTTGAAATCAAGTATCTGGTTGAGATAAGCCGAAGCAAGCATTCGCTTACAATCATATACTTTTTCAAGGGCTGCCCATGCCACGTCATAATTATTCTCGTCAAGAGGTAAATGGCTAATGACGGTAGAAGCTGGTCCTGAAAGAGCCAGTTTCAAATAATGAAACTTTTTGATACGTGGAATGGCGTCTTCTGTATGTATCATGGAAACGTACGTGTCACGGAATTTAGGCCAGTTTAACAGTTTGCCATCAAATTTAGGGACGTCAATGCGTGGGAGCTCGATTCGAGAATCATTCGCAAATGTGAGGTTCATACCAGATGGAGAACGATCGTCCGACTTACTGGGAGGGCCTTGAATAGACTCAAAATTCGCACAGGTTTGATAAAAACATTTTCGAAGAGAGGTCATGTTTGACGAATCAGTCTCAGAAGGAAATTCGGCTGATTTTTTATTTGTGTCGTAAAGAACGACAAGTTCATCGTAAGCCGACTCGTATTGCGTGTAATATCTATCCAGAGATTTGAAGGCGCCTCTGAAGAGAGGTACATTTTTCGGGTCGTTAATTGCCGATTTACTTAATTCATAAATGTATTTAATTTGATCCAAACTAGTTTTCATACCTCGTCGAAGAGTGGCAATTTGTTGAGATACGGAGGTTTCCATGACGCAAAAAACGAAAATACAGTCGAAAGTGGTAAACAAGGGATGCCCAAAAAAGGGGATAGGAGCAATACAAAAACAGAGAAAATACAAGGGGAACTTCGAAAATAGTCAATGAACGATTTTCGAAGTGCTCTGGAAATGTACGAAAATGATTAGTTTGTCAAGGCAACTGATGAGAACAAATGATCATAGGATCGAGAGCAATGCAAACATCACAAAAAGTATACTTATGTACTAACAGTCAAAACGGGACGCTGCCTACGAACAAAGTAGGTTTTGAGGTTTTGAAAAATAAATAAATGAAGTAAATTGAAACCACGCTCTGCTACCAATGTTAAGATTGAGTAGGGGTGTTCGCTAAAAGGATTTTAAACACCAATTAACTTCAATCTATGACGGATTTATTCAAAATAAAATTAAATGAATAAATAAATGGGATCGTTTCTATTAAAAAAATAACCTAGAGGAGCTCCTTTATCGAAAAGAAAGAATAATCTTTAAAAATGAACAGAATAACTAAACAGGGGTCTTCTTGAGAAACAAACTCAATACTATATTATAGTTAAAAACAATTTAACCGTCTGACCGTATTATCCGGATTGAATGTCGCCGACGCAGAACAGTCACTCACGTAAACCGAAAAGCGATGTGTGCTGAGGGTAGAATGTGTGCTGAGGGTAGAATGTGTGGTGCTGCTTTCTGAAGGGGGAAGCTGCAAAAAAGAACAAAAGGGACATGTGATGAGCAACGTGGTGGGTCTGCTTGGTTCTCCGAGACCAAATCGACATGATGGCTTGAATAAACTCACATCAATCGACGATCAGACGAAAAAATGCCGTGCTTCGATTTTGTCAAGTGACAATGTCGGATGTGTGGAATTCTGATGATCCACTGATGCTCCCAACTGAATCCAGTGGAAGGAAAATGGCGATGGGATGAGTACCAGTCTTTCACAGCCGTTCACAAGGGCACGGGGCAACATGAAAAGAGGAACTGGCGGACGAAACTGAGGCTCAGAAAGTCTCCCCTCCCGAGGATGGCGTTCTCGCGGTCGTGGATTAGAGTTCACAGTTTACACCACGCACATCACTGTATTCACATTGTAGTCGGTTTTTTTTTGTTGGGATAAAAGTAAACATGACCGGAACGGCCGAGAAAAAAAGAACAAGAACAAATGACCTAGGCGTTCATCAGTTGCCTTAACAGCATCACTATCCTGATAACCGAGATATCCTGCCGAAAACTTAGTGGGCATGACCCCCGCCCCTTGAATTTCGCCACTGGCTGTGGCTATGATGACTATGTCGGCGATCGATTTGTCATGTAATTAGCACAATACTACCCACAAATAATTTGGTATACTGAGTAAACTGTTTTGCTGTGGAATAGTCTTTGTATTCCATTTTGGGTTGAATCGTCGCTGAATTTCGAATTGTCGTGCTCAGTTCCGTTGTCGCTTTGTAGGCATTTCATTTTGTGCGCAGTGGAAGGTTGGTAGGACCTTGAGTTTAGTGTGGTTACTCAGAGGAATTATTATTATAATAGTAAGGGTGGGAACTCATATTTCACTGTAATTGAATTCCATTTCAACCTATATTTCACTGTAATTGAATTATATTTCACTGTATATCTTTCAACTTGTACTGTTTAGTATTTTCTGTGCTCATCAATGTCCTACTGTTCTCTATATAAATCAAACCGTAATTCATAACTATCCCTAATAACGTGAAACTACTCTCCCCTGTCAAATGTTTTATTCATTCAATCTTTTCGTTTCTAAACAGTAGACGGTAGTCATTCTAACTGTAACGACTGTTTAATTGGCTTCATGTTGATTCGTGTGTTTTTATTTTTACTTTGGAAATGAACCGGATCTTGTTGCGTACTGTATTATTGTACTGTGTTTTTGCCGAATTTCGTTAATCGTAGATATATATAAGTGATTACAATTATTGGCGTAGGTACCTATGTACGTAGGTAGATCTGCTGTATGACTATTTACATGATCAAAGTAGGTAACCTTTTTAATTTTCAATTTTATAACCAGCATGCTTTACTTTTATGTTTGCCTGCCTTTGATGTGTTGTTTTTCCTCCTTCATTTGTAGTAATCCATTATTTATTTTACTTTAACAGTGTTACTGATCCTTCGCAACGAGAAAATCTTGGAATAATCGTTCAGTACAAGGTGAAAGTGAAGCTGTGTTTAGGCGCCCTTGGAGGGTAAGTGTTGTTGATTGCCAAGACAGTAGAAAATACATTACGTGTAGGGTTATAAACTGCCCCCCACTCCCCACCATTCAACCAGGATTAACTAAATCGAACCAACATTCAATATTTTCACTTCTTACTCCAATGAGTTTCGTAAAGTTGAGGAACACACAGAAATATTATGTACAGATCAGAAAATAATTAACCAGTTTGGCAGAATTTCTATTGTTTTCTAAGTATTAACGTCATACACGAAGGACAAACCTAATTAAAATCGAATTACCAAAGTCGAACATACAGAACGGAATTTTTGACGATTAGTCCTCCATTTTAATCAAAACAAAACAAAATTTATATGAAAACGATTACCTATTACAAAACTGACGTTGTTCAATAGGGGGATACCTAACTCACTGCTTCTTTTTTCATTTCAGGGATCTTGTGGCTGAGCTTCCATTCATCTTGATGCACCCTAAGCCAGAAGAAGAAGTTCTCCCACTTCTGGAAAGCAATGCTGTCCCTAACTCTGAAGTTCCTGTAGACACCAATCTTATTCAATTAGACACGTGAGTCTTACTGTTATGATTGGTATAAGTCATTATAGTTATGATTGATGTGTAGTTTGTACTCATGTATCCGCATATTCATAAATGTGAGGAACGATGAATACGTGGATTATCCGATGTTGTCGAGGCTTTTACCCAATTGATCATATTGTTGGATTCAGTAAACAACACAGGAAAGAAAAGACGTACAGTGGCGGTACTAAGTACCAATCTGTCAGCTAATCCAAGCATGTACAACAGTAGCGCTGTTCTGCTAGTTAGATACGTATTCTAACCTTCTGCACTTGCTCAATAGTGAAATCCCGAACACTCCTTCCACAGGGTCATCCGAAGTCGCCTGATTTTTGAAGAGAGTTAGAAATTGGCCCATAGACGATCTCAGATTAATTTCATGATGATCAACGTAACGTTCATTGCGTTTGCTTCACGTTCGACTTCTGCCCATAATCGTGTCAGCTTACGGAGATATATTAACGGTCATGTTGGCACCCTCCCGACATTATTGCTACATCTCACGAAAATGGTGGTTCTATTGTCCCATTGTTACCATACAGCCCTGTGTTCTGTACCAGGTGTTCCAAAAAGAACGACATCTAACACTTTAGTACGTCGACTTCTCCTTCAATATTGAGAGACAGCTTCTACAAGTAATTTCACTCATTTTCGAATTCCACGTAGACAAACAAAAGACAAATGATCATAAAAAAGTTCAGTAATACGACGTGAGTAGCCCAGGTAATACAATACAACCGTACAGAGCACAGAAAACGCTTCAAAATGCACATTCAACACTTCGCCCACTATCACTCCACTCAAGACTTCCAATTATGTAGGTCTCAGCAATTCATATACGAGTAACGTCCAGAAAGTAACGTTATGAGGGCTGTATCGAACGAAGGGAATTTTTCAGAGTTGTCGCCGCAGGTTGGTGGAGATTTTCTAACGGTCAAAACAATTCATCAAACGCCTCAGTCCATTACGAAATGTCGCTCCGGTTTCGGCCCCACGCGAATTTCTTGAACGGTATGAAAGCGAGGGTGAAACTTTTCTTGACTAAATTGTGACTGGTGAGTCAAAAAGGCAGTCTCTACAGTGGCGCCATACCCATTCACCATCAACCAAAAAATTCAAAGTCCAACTTTCGAGGAAGCATCTGTCTTTTGGGAGCGGAAAGGGATATTATTAGTCGATTTTATGCTTAACGAAACCACCATAAATGCAGCTGCAAACTGTGAGACGCTCAAGAAGTTGAAAAAAAAATCAAGGACAAAAGGGGAGCAATGAAGACTCGTGGTGTGTCATCTTCTCAATAAATTGAAGGAGGTTTTGGGTGGACAAAGATTTTCAAACGACGAGGAGGTCCAGGATGCTGTCGAAAAATGGCTTCGGGAGGTGTAGCGGAAGGTATACAACGAGGATATACAAAAACTGGTCCCTAGGCTTCAAAAATGGATTGACCTCAATAGCGATTATGTAGATAAATAATAACATGTTTTGACACTAAGTGTTTTGACAAGTCTTGTATTGTAAATTTCATTAAAATATATTCATTTTTCAATTTTTAACTCATGTGTAACCTTACTTGCTGGACGTCGCTCGAATATATACACTTTTTTTAAATAATTTTTACGATATTGAGTGTACTAACTAATTTGGTAGGTATACATCCATTTTACGAACTGCTATGCTATTCACACACTTTGCAGATGACAAACACTATTGAGGAGTCAAGTAAATAATTACCATGTCAAAGGAAATGCATATTATGCATTTTCTTTGTCATGGTAATTATTTACTTGACTCCTCAATAGTGTTATTTCATGTTATTATCGACTCCCCCCCCCCCCCCCAGTTTGATTGCTTGTCTTGACCGTAAAAATTGTCGAGTGTTTGATGCCTGAATTTGGAAGCCTATGCTATAGTCTACTCTACTTGTGCTTCTGGGGCGAACAATATGGAACTATTATCGAACAATTAGAATTGTCTGCTCTTTCTGAAAGTTACCCGAAAGGTACCTGTTATGGTACCACTCACATAACTTGTTTCAATTGGAATTGGAGCGATGAACTTGGACCGCATCCACATCACAGCCCCTTATACGAGTCTTTTTCTTAGACGAGTCAAAATCTGTTCCGTGATATTCGGCTAATAATTACAAGTTCAGAACTCGAGGAAGAAAGTTGAGAAACTTCAAGTTCAGAGTTTGATCTGAAAAATATTTTCTTTACTAACAGTTGCAGCAAATGTAACAACAACAAAAAACAAGATTCCAAGCACAATATTTTCTTCATTCTTTGTATTCTGAACTTGGAGGAACACCTTCATATTCAAACTGTCAAAATTAAGCAATCCAACTGGGATTTGTAGCCTCATACAAATTTCGAGTCTTGTTTTGTAATCTGATATGGCGATATGTTCAGAAATCCTATTGGCCAAGGCAAACATGGAATCTTGGATACTATAGATTTTTAAACCTCCAGATATTTGCTGCATGCCAGACCTTGCTAGTTCCATCTAAAGAGTACTGCACACAACTTTCCTCTTGAGTTGATCTGCTATGTTCAAATTCTGCATTTACTTTTCTTTTTTTGAAGTCTGTATTTTCCGTCCAAATGCGAGAAGATATGAACAAGTTTTTAATAGTTGAGATCCCCAGAGCAGAACGATGTCACTGTGTTTTTTCCAGTTTATGTGAGTCACAGTTGGTTTATTATTATTTAGTTTGTGATTTAATTTTTTATCCTGTTACAGTGATGAAACTCTATGTTTGGCCGACAACGATGATGACATCATATTTGAGGATTTCGCTCGTCTAAGACTCAAAGCCGGGGAGGGTGAGGCCTAAAGCGCACAAACGTTTCATTTTGTCGCACAACCTCTGAATGCCATTCAAACTTGGTTTGCATTGGCGCACATTACTTGAAGCATTTCAATCTACAGCAACATGGCTGTGCTCCTTGTTTAGACCGTATGCCTTCGGCCAATTTAAGTTAACAGGGAAAGAAGGAAGTGCCGGTCGCTTACCTATTGGCGTTAGTTGCGAGCTATAATAATATTTGAATAAGTAAGTAACTTATTTTTGTGTACCCCGGTTTGCTTAAAAGCATTCCATCATACATATTTCTATGAAATTTTTTAATCGTAATTACATACCCACTCCCCTTCCCGATATTCTAGTCCCCTCATTCACCTATATAGTGTAGTTCTATATGTGTACTCGTAATGTATATTATGGTATGTATATTAATTTGTGTATTATTTGTATTTACCGCACAAGTAAAAATACTCACATCGATTAAAAGTGAACGATTGGTTAACTGTAAATGCGGGGAAATCCAAAGAATATGTTCTTTCCCCGCTCATCATGCCTTCCATTAAGAGTAATACTGATGAAGGTTTCATCCTAAATCATTGTTTGGAAAATTATTGTTGATAACACAACATTGATATTATTGTGGAAAAAATAGCATTTTGTGTCAATATTATACAATTGAAAAAAATTCGATGTAAGTTCATGTATTATAATGAGTAGACTACCACTAATAAAACTGCACCACTCAGTTGATTATTGGAATTCGCCCATAATTTATTTCTTTACCCTCATGATCGAGCAAAAACTACCATACACAAAAATAATTTAATTCTTCAGACTGCGACTCTTGGAAGGAATGATTTAATGAGCGTCAAATATTAGGGGGGGGGGGGAGGGGGCTCGAGAATTGCACAGGCCTTCCGGCGTTACAAGGTTGGCAATGATAAGATACAATAAACACAAAGCGAGAAAATTGAAATCAGAAACAAATTAACTCATACTCAAAATAAGGATTGAATAGAGAAAGCTGAAAATGAAGAAATAAATCCGGAATACACTAATAGAGGAAAAAACACTTAAGACAACTACTCTGGTCCTTACAACTACTCTGGTCCTTGTACAGTTGGATACAAAAATAGAACCCCCCAAAAAAACACTCAGTGTAAAAATCACCCCTCCTCGCAAATATCTTTCTACAGCAGCCGGAAAAAGTTATGATATCCACTCTCCCCGCCAGCATTTTTCCTTCCAATTAAGGAGATGTCCTAACCACTTCAGAAGCACCGTACCCGTAATCTCTCCTTGGTGCAATGGCGAGACGTTGTTATTACTACACATCTCTTCCTATCTAACTATCTTTCTAGTGAAAGATAGTTACCGGCCGGCCCAGCCCCCACCACTCCTGGCATTTCCCCAACAGAACTGTCTCCCAAGGGTCTCATAATGGATTATATAGGCACTGGCTAAAGTTGAAATGAAGCTCTGTGCAAAATTTCAGGTCAATCGGTGAAGGTGAAGAGGCCTTGCATAACTGATTGAGAAGAAGAACATGGTAAGGGTGACGAAACGGGTTTTTGAAGTTATGTACTCGTATTCTATTAGCCACACCAATTTTGAAGTTGATTGGTCAAGTAGGAGACGAGATATGGGAATACCGTGTTTCAAGGTATTTTTTGCATGCTCTAAGATTTTCAAATGCCAGCAGAGGTGAGAATTGGTCTTTGAGAAATAACGAAAACCGAGTCCGTGTCACCTGTATTTCAAGTCAGGCACTTGTCTTTGCTGTTGAATTTGACCCTGAAGCATGGCCAAGTAGACTCCCGTTAGTCTCACCTGAAGTACATGTCTCCTTCTTCCATAGAGCAGCTGCATACCGTGAGACACTCAAGAAGTTGAGAAAAAATCAAGGAAAAAAGGAGAGGAACTGAAGGGCTGACTTGTGGTGTGTCACTCCTTCATGACAACGGTAGACCTCTTACCGCACGTCTCACTCGAGAACTCCATATTGTGACTCAACCACCCTACTCCTCGCACCTGGCACCATCGCATTATCATCTTTTCAATAAATTGAAGGAGTTTTGGGGTGGACAACAATTTTCAAATGACGAGGAGGTCCAGGATGCTGACGAAAAATGGCTTCGGGAGGTGGAGCGGAAGTTATACGTCGAGGGTATACAAAAACTGGTCCCTAGGCTTCAAAAATGAATTAACCTTCAATGGTGATCATGTAGAGAAGTAATTACATGTTTTGACACTTGGGTATCTTGTAAATTTCATTTAATTCATCTATTCGTCTATTTCAATTGTCAACATACGTATGTTGTAACCTAACTTTCTGGACTTTCTGGTCTGGTACATTTAGTCGAGGCACTTATTGGTGAGTATGGAACTCATTTCAATAGTACCTACTTCTCTAGTCGGATTGTTTCCCCAATTGTTCTCCCCGTTAATGTCCCCTTTCTTTCCCTACAAGTTGTTTAAAGATTCCATATGGCTCCAAGACTCTAAATGTTGGATTTATAAATGTCATATCATGACACTAGGAGTATGATTGTTGACAAGAACGAGTCATTTTGCAATTTGTATATTTTACATCATTTCTATGCTAAATTGATTTGTAGTCAGTCTTTAGTTATTAACTACTTCATTTTTATGGTAAATTAGAATGTCTTTGGTCAGGATGTTCGGCACGTGGAATTCCTCTCCGTGTACAGGCCTGTCGAATGGGAAGCCAAGGGGCCTGTGGTCGTAGAGTTTGGACGAGCCGCACGTAAGGAAAAAGTCCTTATCACCGCCTTCGTACGATTTGGTAACTGGGGTCACGACGACAGTGAAGACAAAAGGCTGCCCATTCCTCCATCCTCTTGGAAGTTGGAATCTGTCCGGGAACCCACAGGAGGCTTTCTGCAAAATGTATAATTTATATTATAAAACTCGAATAATTTCTCTGATACCTAATTATGTTCGAATATTTTATGGTTACTCCCGAAAATTTGCTCTTATAGCCATGCTGCATGACTGTTTATTTTTTTAATGTGGAGGCCCTAACACATAATTGAGACCGATCGAGTGCTCCAGTCACCCGTTTTAGTTATTGTGATACAATTATTTAACAATTTTCAAAATGATAGAGAAAGTTATGATCATTTTTCAAGGGTGTTAGTATGCCTACCTCCGTATAGTAGTAGTAAGGTTCGGATCCTCCTTTGGCTTTCTGGATTTTCTGATAAATATCTTGGACACGTTCGTTGTCAGGGTGAAATATTGGAGATTCCTTCGAGTTACGTTCGAATACATTTTGTCCAGCAGCGACTGTAGACACACAAAGGAAACAGATTTAGAGTTGCGTCAATTCATTGACACAATGAAAAAGTTTGCGAGAATTTTTTTTTTTTTTAAGTACAATAATTGTAACACAATATTAACAAGGAATGACCCCTACTTAATGGTCCTTTCTTGAGGTTCACTGTGTTCCTAAGTTTTGAAAGTACAAGCTAGAAAAACGACAAAAATGATGGTCAGCAGCTTTAAAAAAATTTAAGGAATTTAGAGAAGCGATTGAAAAAGACAACAGGAGCGAGAAGCTTCTGCAACGTCACTAGGTGACGCCCGCTTGGACGCCTCTCTGAATCATGGCGATGTCAGCGCCCCAACCGGGGGTTTCTCCCAGTTTGTGACGTCATACGGCCCCCTCCATTTTCGCGGCTTCATTCAATCTTCTCTCGGCGTTTTTGAAGTTTTCACTTCAATTAAAATTTTTTTTAAATGAATTTCACTGGCAATACACGTTGCTCTATGGCTGTACTATCCAACAGGAGAATGATGTACGGTATCAACAATTGACGCAAATTCCCCATTGTCTGCCATGGCGCTTCCATATTAGGTACCAAAAGCAGGAGATCGTCGAAAAAATGTAAAAATCATGGATAAAAATTTTTTCCCAATTACTCGTAGCCACCATATCTCTCAAGAGCAATCTAAAAGATATTTTATGTTATTGTAATACACACAACTCATAAATTTACTATATTTTTGGTTTGTTACAAAATATGCTTTTATAGAGATTCTCAAATAAACTACGTAAATGGGACCCTGCGGTTCTTGTACAGTAGGTATATATAGTTCAAGACAAAGAAAGGATTAAAGCAGGTATTCGTAATGAGGTCCAGATTTCCCCAAACATTTACAACATGCAAAATAGGCAACTTACTTTTAACTGGGAACCGGTCAAGTTCAAACATGGCAAGTCGTCTCTGACTCAGGGTAAGAGTGTGCTCCTCCGCGTCGTACTTGGGACCAATAAAAACTCTGACCATACCGTCGTAAGATGCGTCACTGTCAACGGTAAGCTTGTAGGTGTACGGCTTGTGGTTCAGTCGGTACTGCTTGGCCCTGTAGTTGATGTTCGTATACTCTCCTTCATCCTTGACTGGTATTGTGTTGAAAACTCCAAACTCGTACATTTCAAAATATGTCATGAGTTTGTCAAACTCAATGTTCTTTACACTGACTCCTGGGAAGCCAAGCTGCAACAACAAATCCACTTGAAATATGTGTACAAGCTGTTCGTTCTAGTAAATGTTTCCAATTGTCGTAGTTTTTCATGAATAGTAATGCAATCAATAATACACCACCTCAGTCTTTGTGTATGCCGGCAATCGGAATTTGTGAAGCTGCATCAAGTAGACTACTCTGGCAAGGAAGTTGTAGTACAAGGGGTCTCTCAAGGTTGTAAATGGACAAGTGATAGCTCCCATGTTTCGCTGCACAGTACAACAAACATTTTTATGAGAAATCTTTATTCAAACGGACCCCAGAGAGTCGAAGTTGGTGTCAGGAAGGTCTTTCCACTCTAATGTACTAAGACAGCGTCATATTGGTCCTAAAAAAAGAGGGGTCTCATACTCACTTGAGCATTGTTCCTGTAGCGAGCAAGGAATCCTAGCCCTTGAAGGGCTTTGAAGTAGAACTGACCATAGTATTTCTGGCTAGGAAAATCCCAGAAACCGTAGAGGGCTTTACCAACGTTGTCAATCCCGTTTTCTGTGTCAAAGGTGAACAGAGTATCGTTCGCCTGGAAATTAAGGATTTAGTCGTGAGAAACAAAGTAGGGAAGAGCAAGTAAGTAGGAAGAATAATGTAGTGAACACACTCACCGAGTTCCAAAAACCATTGTAGCTTATTGCATCAATTACGCGGTCTTCTTGTGTTCTGGCTTCGTGGATGTAGATATTGTTGGGATGATTGACCGCCATATTATCTGGTCTTGAAATAAAAGGTTGTCCTCCAACATGGCTCACTCTTGGGTTGTATCCAACTTCAACTTCGCTGTCCCATTGAAGCACATCAACGAATGGAAGGCCATTAGCAAGACGTTCGAGAGTATACCTAGCCAGAAGCTGCTGCATTGTGTAATAGAAACCTTCTCCGCGCCTGAACCAAGTCTTGCCGTATTTCTTGTTGGCCATCCATCCTGGATTCCATCTCATCCATGACAAGTAGTAGTCATTGAGTCCCACGTCTTCTCTGAAGTAGCTGATTTTGTGTTCAAGGTGTTGGCCGTTGAAGTCAATCACTCCTCCGAAAGAGTCGGTATTGTAGTTGTATTCATAGCCAGTATTGTTGTAAACGAATTCAGCATCTTTGACTCCGAGGCATCTAGCGTTGTATATGTCCTGGATAGTTTCTTGAGGTAAGAAGTAGTCAGGTAACACTTCATACATCGGTGGCACAGTGAATTGTTGACAGTCGGTCCTGTGGTACAAAGCGTGGGTCAAAGCGTAATTAAACAATACTGGTTCTAAATGTCTCTTGGCCCAGGATGCTGCCTTGTAAAAAGTGTCGAAGTCCTTAGCGAAGTAGAATACGTCAAATAACTTGAACGCGAACTTCCTTATTTTCGGTTCGTAGAGTGTGAAGATGCCGTTTTTCGGAAGGAAATACGCGTTCTCGTACATCCACATGAAAGAGTTCACAACCTCTGGATCCTGAAAATGATCGACTGATTTAAAAATATGATATGTAAGTCCTTTTGCATTTGGCATTTCCGGTATCTTAATTACTCAAGTGCAACTGTGGCTTTAGATTAGACTTACAGACTGCACGAGTCACAGGGATTAATTGCTAATTTGAATGTACTCGCACTATGCAGGGCCACTTACGCTCCATTCGTTACTGTGTGCCTTCAAGTCATTGAATTCGCCAACAAACTCCCACTGCTTCGGGTTCATATATAGATCTAAGATCTGATTCTGCCGTGTCAAGAAAACGCCATCAGCTGTAAATAAGTGAACACATAATTACCGGATCTTCATCGGATTTTAACCCTTTAGTTAAAACTTTGACTGCCACCTCAAAAACCACGATGCGTCCCCAGGCGCCACTAATATCATTGTCTGGAGACCGGCCGTGTTTAGGAGCATGGAGAAGTTATATGCACGTAGGTTCGACTGAAACCAAGCTTTTGATTGTACTAAAGAGGACTTTGAACACAGATTGTGAAGGTTTCGAAGCCATTTTGATGTACGAGGTAAAACTGGAGGAGGGGATAGAACCAAGACTTGGTATTCTCTAACAACATCGGACACCTCCGACAACGTGTCTGGCGTGGTGCCCATAGGGACCTCCGACACATATTCGGAGGCGGCAGTCAAAGTGTAACAAAGTCTGTAACAACAATCAATGTTGTCTAGGTCTGAAACTTGGAAGCCAATGAAAATTGTATTGGGAACAAGCATTTTTCAAAAATTTGATTGGTAAGTAGATATTTTTTATGTTACTTCCATAAGAATCAAATGATGGAACATTTCAGTGTGAATTTTTTTCATATCGGTTTACCGGTTCTGTCTAGCGAATTTTCGAAGGAAATCCAGTACAAAATTTTTAATAAGTACTCGAATTTCCAAAAAACTTGTACCTATACCAAAATCCGATCCAGACCATCCTGAATTCACTGCCAAAATACACCCAAAATATTTATGTCATTCCAGACGATAAGTCTCAATAGTATTAGGATAAAAAGTTCAAATTTGAACAAAACATCTGTCTTAGCAATCGAAAGGCTAAGTTCGTAGATGGACAGAATCGGGTCACTCTAAAGGGGGGGTGTTTTAGAGTGAAAAATTACCCATCAATTCCCAAAATGAAACAGTCTGACTTGTGACACCTCATTTTTAAGGGGTTTTTTTTACGCTGAACACGATGGTGAAGTCAGAATGGCGATATCTTATTCCTTTCTGAAGCACTTTGAGGATGAAGAAACGTGGTTGTTACTTGAGGTGTTCTTCAGGGTTCAACTGCTCTAATCTAATAACGTAATAAGATATCGCAATTCTGACTTCGCCATCGTGTTCAGCGTCGACAAATCTATTAACTGAGGTGTTATTCGGAAAATAAAGGAGACAAAATTTGTAATAAAACCAGTAAAATGGAGAGATTTTTACATATAACCAGTTAGATATTTCTTCGAAAATTCGCTCTTATAGCCATGCTGCATGCCAATTTTTATTTATTTATTTTTTTTTTCAACATAGGGGTACATAATTTATGCGACAGTTTTTACTTCCAACACGAGGGTGAAACATGCAGCTGTCTGTTAGGTAGGTGGAAATAGAAACCCCAGAATCAAATACAAATTATTTGTACGTAATTCATCATCTCTTCAAACGATTCATTTAATTATCTAGATATCTGCACAAAGAAGATAATTTGCAGAGTTTTTACTCTTATTTTCTTAGGGACATGAAATTAGACCTTATAATGTTGACTGGATTTACATCCGAATTCCAGTAGGATGAAAGATGAAACACTTATACCTACGTACGTAATTGATGGAAACAATTTATTCAAATAATTTATTTAATAAACGTTAACGACACTCAATTTGCACTAGTTTTGTTGATCAACGTAGAAGAAATGATGAATCACACTGATTCTCTCTTGGCAAGAACACGAACTTTTAATTTCCCGACCCATTGGAATTCCCTATTAGATGTATTTTGATATAGATACCTAAGATTGATTGATTTCCACTTCTAATTAAAATATATAAATCGGTTCATGGTGAACAAAAAATAATTTTTCAAATAGTCAATTGAATGAATATTTGATTAGGAAAAATGATACCTTACATAGAACGGGTACAAGTTACATGTAACGGGTACAAGTTTTAGTAAAAATGCTTCAGATCATTTACCGGTTTTTCTTTCGCTTTTGACAGGAACGACGGTGGCGTGAGCGGCAGCAGCGAAGAGGACTAGTGCACACAAGACTCTCATCTTGACACTGGTGACTTTATCAACAGCTTCCTAACGTTTTATACTCGAATATTATCAGTCCTTTCGTTGACCTGATGTAAAGGTTACGATTGCTACGGTGTGGTTTATTTCGGGGTGGAAATTTTCTTAGTCCCCTTGCATAATATCGATGAAAGTGATATCTCGGTGCCAAGTATGATTGTGAACCGTTAATAGAATGACATGAAAACCATAGGTACTGGTCTTTGGGTACATAGGTAGGTACAGAAGAAATGACAGGTACCTGTAGGTACACACCTGAAGGTAGATGTGTTCACCTTTAGAAGAGGTTTCAAAAGGTTCCAGTATGAGCTTGATTGTCGAAATACCGAACCAATAAACGAGTAGGTCGGCCGCCGAATGCTGATCGTCTCACTTTGAAATACATTTCATTAGGCTTTCAATTGATTGTACATGTACAAGCCTAAAAATCCATATATCGATACACGGGTATTTATTAATTATTTTTGCCAGGTATTAGTTGTGCGTAGGTAATTGTTTTTAAATAATTGTTTTTTTTGCTCGCTTGAGCCCCCCCCCCCCTCACTGATATGGAGGGAGCTGGAAAAACCTTTTCTTTCCAAGATGACAAGTTGTTACCTAACTTCCAACTTTACCCTACCAATCTTTAGTCACAGAGCACTACATCTGATGCGTACAGAATTAACCGAATAGCTGCATACTGTATGAATCATACTTACCCTCCGCCCACCTGTTCGGGATTTGGCACACTGTCCACCAAGTGGGGTCCTGGCAGGCCCCATCATGTTTATGTTCTAATACAAGAAATACGGGGAAGTTGCTTAAAAAACTCATAATGAACTTAGTTTAATAAAACTTTAATAAATCTCATAATAAACTTGGCAATTTTCAGTGAATCAAACGAATATCAAACTTTGAAATCTCAGTTCACCATATAGGGTACAGGCGGACCCCAGGCGTACTGTATTCTTTCTGCGCACGCACGATCTCGAAGCTTGAGCTAAGTTTAAGTTATCTTGAGTACCTTCTTCCAGTTGTTCTCCAGACGTTGGCAAGCTTAGACAATGGAAAATAGAAGGTGAAAACGTTTCCAATTTATTTGATTTTACGTAAACCACCAGTATACATATAATATATCTACCTCAAACACCATTGATGTATATATATTATATATACATCAATGGTGTACATTTTATATCAAGAAGTAGGTTGGTACCTAGCAACATTTTTTCGAAATTACCTTCTGTTTGAAGACACAAAGTATCTCAGTACCTACAGTGCAACTTCGTTTATCCGGACCTCGTTCAAACGGATGTCGCGACATCCGATTGAACGAGGTCCGGATAAACGACATGTCGACATTATCAGGATCGATCCTGGACGAAAATTTTGTTGTTACACAGAATTGTTACTAATAAAAAAAAAGAAAAAAAAAAAAAAGTAGGGCAGAGGAAGATAAGTGACTTTTTTGTAAATAGCAATAACATAAACTCTGTGTAAATATTTCACATATTATGTGTGCATAAAATGTTTTTCGTGATTTTCAGTAGGTACTGTACTGCAGTAGCGTAGCGTCAGGGCAAGCGCAGGACAACTTTGGCTCCTCACGAGGGTAGCCGAACGTTGACGAAGTGGGTCAAGTCTTTCATGAAAAAAAAGGAAATTAATTGGAACATTTCGTTTTATTTATCTTTCTATAATTCCGGATTTTCGATTAAACGGATTACGTCCGGTCCCAATTAGTCCGTATAAACGAGTTAGTAATGAACCAACTAGTCCGGACCCCGCCCCCGGCTACGCCACTGGTCCTGTCACGATATTCTACCCTTATAATATTTTATAAGCTAAAATCCCGAGATGTAGGTAATGATCTTTTTCTTCCGAAAACGGTTCATTATTTTCTGTACAGATCACTGGGTCACATAACTAACTTTACAAAAGAGTTTGAGTTTTGTCGTGAAATATCATGTTGTTTCATCTCAATTTCTCCTTATCTCCGTTCACATGTTCCGACTTGTGAATATTTGAAATATTAGAACTGCGACTTTGACGCACTGGGGCATCGTGCAACCAAGAAGGATTTTTTGGTGATGATTTCATCGAATAGGTAATAATAAACCAAATTAAATCCTGTCTTTCTACTCGATTTTTGAAAATAATGATCTAAGAAACTACGTACAATAAGTAGGTAGGGGTCCCTGATGACGAGGTTGGTGTAGCTGAAGTACATACATTTTGTAATTCAGCTGAAAAATAAATAGGGATGTGACATGGTATATAAAACGAAGTGATACATTCCATCAACGATTTATCGTAGTAATCTGGCTGTAGCTGCAGAAATATCCGCCTTATCAATAAATACGGAAGGTCGTTGGATAATTGCATAACCTCTCTGCAGTTCATCAGACCCTCTTATCCTGAGTAAAAAATTCGAAAAAAAGGCAACCCTTGAGGCTCTTATAAAATGATAAATGATTATAAAAAAAATTTAATGTTGTAGGTACATACTTCTCATTAAGCGCTTAGTTGATTAAGCGTATTATACAATCAGTACATAATGCACTCAGCTTATAATTAGATATTCCAGATCGCCTAAAAATAAAAAATAAATTGGAGCTTATCATAATAATATTATGATAAGGCTCCAAATGGGTCCACCTGGTCAAGGGGTCACCGGTACAAATGGCCGGATAGCGAGTAGCGAGTACCTATTCTGATGATAAAGAGCGTTTAAAGGGTAATTAATTGTTTAATTTTTGTTTTTTTATGGTTAGAACCATTAATTATTCAACCGTTCTAACCATAATACAAAAAAAAAACAAAAAAAACCCAATTACGATTAGTTCGCATTAACGCTAAATGACTGGAACTTGCTGTAATTTGTTTTCCTTAATTTCTCTGCAAGAGTTTTGCTGGTAGATACTCATTATTGTACCACAGGCCTTACGAATCCATACTTTGGCTCTTCCACTCAAATTTTTGGATCTATTTAATAATTAAATAGACATAACAATGTGACAAACCAACTCAATGATTTTTGGACTAGGCACACATGTAGTAGGAATTAGCCCCCATATTATGAGGAGAACCGAAACGAACAACATCGTTAAAAAGCTTAAAAGCTAACAAGCGTGCTGCGTCCTGATGAAATTATCAGGAAGATGAATCTATGTTATAAGACTTATACTTAGTATTGAAGTTCGTTTTTACAATTGTACTTTTATCAAACCTTTGAAGAACACCTGTAAAACAGGCGAAATCTACCTGTAGAATTGTTAAAATTCTCTGGGACTTACAAATCTGCAATCTGCAGTTTCGATGAATGCTTGACTTCTTGAAACTTGTTAAAAAATATCCCTGCAGTTTACATGTAAACTGTGAATTGTAGTTTTATGGAACGGGGCCCAGGTGAACTGCTTGTACGAACACTCCCACCTCATTATCAGTGATGATAATGTATCATCACTCCAATTATTTTGAATAGTTATCAGAAAGTTGGTCCATATAGAAGGGTGATACATCTATTCAAAATTTGAATAGACATACATTTAATGTACCTTACAAGAATTATTCCCACCGAAGAGTGATACATCTATGGAGAAAATTAAAAAATCGCAGTGGAAAAACTCACAGCATTTTAATTTAATTGTTAAATATTTGAAACGAGAGTAAACATAAACTGATTTATATCTACAAATCGGGAATGAAAAATTGAGTAGTCGCCTTTTCTCAAAAATAATAATTATGGGCTTCAAAAACCAGAGAAAGTAGGAAGAACGTTACTTTTTGGCTATGAACGGTAGGTAAATATCTAGGAAATAGTAGGTAGTAGGTATTCTGTGATACCGAGTACCTACTACTAGCTATGGAAATACCTAAAGCGAAAGTCTTGATTTACGTGTTGACTTTCTTGGGCTACGCGTGGAGTGGATATGGTTCATCAGTGCTCACCACCTTACGCGATGCCGTTCTTGCCGCGGAAAATATTTTCGGCGACTTTTTAGGAAAAGTTACGGACATTGTCACGACTATAAAACACGTCCACGATACTATAGATTCTTCGATACAAGAAGATTGCACTTGGAGCTGTCCTGGTGGTGCGTATTTCCCATGGTATTACTTAGTGTATAGAATGTGTTAACCAAGGCACAAATGGATACGTGTTGAACAATAACTAAAGCATTTGTTATTGGTAGTAATTGCCGGTTCAATTCAAGTTTCACGATTTACGTTTTTCCCTACCGCTACATCGCTACCACCCGAACCCACTAGCAGCAAGCATATTGGAGTCAGTCCCTCCGGACAGACCGAATCGAAACGGGTTAAAATGAAACCCCCCCCCCCCCCCCCAGAAAAACCATCATATCCATACTTCATACTAAGGGCCGGATTAATAGACTGGTCTCAAGTGTGAGAGTCACTCACACTCGTGGAAGTGGCCGGGGCCCCCAAGTAAGGATCCCACTGGAGATTGGAATTAATAGTCTGAGTGGGACCCGCACTTTGCTGAGTAAGTACAGGTGTCACTTGGGGGAGTTGGGGTCCGACTTGTGTAGGATCCATGCAGATTTCTTCCAGGGAGGTTACAATCTACCAGGTTATCGCGTGTTGTTAACCATATTTTACGAGTTTGTTTTCGCGGAGTTCTATCAAATTACATAATATTACTATACTAATTACCTACATTCTATGTAATTTGATAGCTTTTTAGTTTGTGAGTTAGGTATGTGACGTTGTTTTGGTGTTGGACGTTTTCGCTCTTCAACACAATAGTGGAAACAGTCTTCAAAATAAACCTAAGCGAACGAACGGTGTTTTCCGTTGTAGATTCTGAAAATTTGTTGTGTTAATTGTGTTTTCCCACTTTATTCTTCGTTTGAAAAGGTATTCATAGAAGAAAGGATTATTAGATACTCGTAAATGGGAAAAATGAAGTGAATGGCTGAGCATTTTTTGATTGCTTACTATTTTATTTTGGTTGTTCCTAATAAATTCCTCAAACAAAAGTGTTGTCCTTTTACAATTTATTTTGTCTACCTACCCTTCGGCATGGCCGCTCAACAAAGATAATATTATAATAGCACAATGTCATATCACAAAGATAATATTATAATAGCACATACTTAATATGTGCTATTATTATGATAATATGACATAATATTATTATCACATATTATTATATCTCCATTTTTACCATTTTTACGTACCTACATTAACGTTATCCGACATTTTACCTGGCAAGTGTAGTAGAAGAAAAATTACGGTAAGAGGAAAATAGTGGAGGGTGTAAGACTCCAAAATACGAGTAAGCAATCTAGGGTAGTTATGTCAAGGATGATTTACGTCATGAAATTACAAAAAAAAGCGTTTTATTAAGTACAAAAAAATTATTGAAACATACAGAAGAGTTTAATTAAAATGTGTTTTTAGGCACATCATACAAGCAAGAGCTTCTTTTCAGGTCGATGTGAGCAAGGTTGTAGTTTTCTCTTATTCCTCACTGGGCTCAAAATGTAACTCCTTTGCCAAGATAGCCAATATCCCCCATGACATTGTGATGATTGGATGCACCAGAGGAACCAGTACCTGCAATATAAGTAAATGATAAGTATAAATAGAGAAGTGAAGCCTGCATTTAACTGAATTAATTTAGAAAATTGACCATTTCGATGAAATTGGCAAACAACTAGCGAAAACGACGAGTTGACAATGCTTGGACAACAGTTTCTTTTAAAATCGGCGTTACTGGCCATCTACAGAGTATTTTCCTGGTCTAGCACATAATATGTGAAATAAATATTATTTATTTCAAATAAACATCATAATAATTTAAAAAAAAAACAGGCCTTTTCACAGGGCAATTTACAGAATATTTCACTCATCGAATCGAGTCAGCTCAACCTAACCTTAAGTTGCATATAACTTACCTAACCTAACCTAACCTTAAGTTGCATAAAAGTTGCATATAACTTACCTTTTCAGAATCCTGACGATCAAATTAATCGTCAAACTCCATTGCAGCAAGTAAAATAACGATTTATTTGAATTGGAATTCGAGATCAATTTGAGGGCACATTGTTTTGTTAGCGATGAAAACGCGTTATAGAAACGATCGAACTGATAAGCCGATACTCAAGGTACCTATCGAGGTTACTTGGGATAAATCCCAAGTTTGGCTGGTTCAAGTGCTGGTCCCACTCGGAATTTCGTCTATTAATACGGGCTGAGTGCAAGTGTGAGGGACCCTGAAGTGTCGATCACACTCAGGTCTCCAAGTGCCGTCTATAAATACCGATTGGAGACTTGAGGACTCGTTTATCAATACTTAGGGGCTTCTGACCCTCAAGTGTCGACTATAAATCCGGCCCTAAATTAATGTTTTCCAACTAGAGGAGAACATGTTTCATGTTGTTATTTATACCGTTCTATTCACAACTGTGATGCTTATCTTTACGCAATAAAGTTATCTTGTTGAAAAAAAAGCTACTAAACAACTTTCTGCTGTTAATGTCTGCAGTTGTACCTAGCTAGGAACGGATCTCTGCTCCACCTTATACCATAAACTGCAAGAGGCAATTTTTCTTCACCTCCGTTTCTGACGATAAGGTACCGCCTGATATCTCCACCTTCTCGGACTCAGATAAGGACGAGGGCGTTAACCCTTGTCACCCGATTCAGCTAGTGTATTTTTTGTTGTTTCATATCAAATAATATTGGAGAAGAAAATCTGGTTAATTAGAGTCCATAAAAAATACACGACTCGTCCCGAAATGTAGTTCGATTGGTGAGACCACACTGCACTGCAACATTCGTTTTGTTTTGCAGGTGTGAAGGCGGTGAAAAACAAATACCATAGACCCACTGTGAATGGATGTGGCCCTGAAATGTTGAAGGTACCTATGTCTGCTTATTATACTGAAATTGTTTACCTACCAGCAAATGATGATTTTTATGTCACCGGTGCTATTGAAGTACTGTTGGCTTTATTAATATTATACATAATGCTAATTATATTATGCCTATGGTTTGTTAATGCCAAAATGTTTTTTATGGTGTTGTTACATTCCTACAGATTACCGATGAAAATATGCCCTACCCTCAAATGACTCTCTGCTGTGATACCCATGACTTGTGCTATAGCACGTGCAATTCCCTAAAGGATAAATGCGACAGCGATTTCAAGAAATGCCTCTACCGAGTCTGCGATTCTTACCGCGTAGCAGAGACGGCTAGCCAAGGTATTTTGCTTCTTACTGAAAATCCGAGGGCGATAGTGCTGTAGTTTTTTGTAAGAAAACCTAGCAAGCGAAACGAAATTAAAACTCCGACCCTTTCTTGTTTCCTAATTTAACCAAATTCTCCTACCAAGCAACAATGTATTATAAAAATTTTATAATATTTAATATCAGCGAAGTGGCTTGCTCCGTTCATCAATGCTTGATTGTGGTATTCAAGAAAGATTGGGTTGAAAAGGAGCTCTGGGTCAGTTTCTCTTGTATGGAACGTAAGACTGTTGGCATCCTAACAGTGTTCTGAATTACGAATTTAGGCCAATATAACTTGGATAACTCAATTTTGATAGAATCCCTTGATAGAGTCCCTTCAGGTGGATTCTTCCCTTTTGTCCCTTGCTCTTGGGTGAGGCAAAAGGACCTCAGCTGTAATCTCAATACTAGTGACGGAGCACTCACTAAAGTTAACTATGTAGGTACCTACCTCAGCCTATCCCAGTCTTCAAGTTTTGGAGCGTCGACCTACTCGGCTACCAGCTGGTTTATAACTCGTAGAAATCGAGCACACTGTTTTTCTCAAAACCTCCAATCCTCTATGGCATATGGCTTAGACCGCTACAAGAAAAGAAACGGAGAATTGAAGTAGTTTCAGTTGCGACAATATGTCCAAAAAGTGGGTATTGGAGGTTTTTGAAGAAAACAGGGAATTTGCGTTTCCAAATATTACCGTCCGTTTTGGATAGAGAAACTCAGCGTTTATTCACATGTTGGAACACAGTGAACCTCTAGGAAGGGGCCATTAAGTAGATGACATTCCTTGTAGATATTGTGTTACGAATTGCTCCCTCTGGATGCCCATCAGCTTTGTATTTTCTTTATTGTTGCAGGTTGCAGTGCAGCTGCTAAACTACTGTACACAGCCACAACGGCGTTAGGCTGCAAGTTCTTTCAAGACGCTCAAACAGAAGCCTGCTACTGTGCTCTTCCGAAAAGGAAGATGTACCCTTCAGACGAATTGTAACGGCCAAGAATCCCGATATCGTACAGGTGGCTTTTCTTGTGAATAGTTACTTTTTTTGAATACTGAGTGAAATTTCACATCATATTATTTATTATTACACGAGATCAATGGAGCGTGGTTGAGCAAAATGACCATAGGACCCTTTAGGTTCTCTTCATTTTACCTCGAATGCTATTTATTATTGCTCGTTTTAATACCTTTTCCTGTTGGGAATTGTGATGTTCGCATGACAATCAGTTGGTAACAGATTTTACCAGCGTCATATTAATTTTCTGGCTACATTTCACTTGGATGGACGATCGTACGATATTTGGCGTTTAATGCTGATTTCAGCATTTTTTGGTTCAACGCTTCTTGTCTAGCTTAGGTAGGTTGTTTGTTGGAAATGTAGTGGGCTGTTTCACATTTAAGTTTTAGGGATTCTTGTACAAATTAAGAAGTACACACTCAAACGCCGCCACATAACAATTCGATGGTTGTAAATCACTGTAGTTGTTTTGCTCACTCATTACTTCTCCATCAGGGCATGGCGCTATTTCCCTCTCCTATTAAAAAAAGACATAAATTCGCTTAGGAAATGGGCCCACCTTTTTTCATAATTGTTGCTCGATCAAGGTAGGAAGAAATGGAGAGAAATCGGTGTCTTTGTGGAGTAACTTCAACAGGAGAAGGTTACTATACCAACTTGATTAGAACTCGTCTGGTGATTATTGTAATTCGTGCAAGTGTTTTCGGGAAATCGCTTTTATAAAATTATATTTTGGCTACTTATTTTTATTTTTGCATATTTTTCTCTTGAAGCGTTGGTGATATTAAAAAAAAAAAGAAAGTTCCTCAATAGGTATCATGGATTTACGTTTGTCCATTGTTACCCATTTCAAATGCCTAAATTATTACGTAGATGTTCAAATGGTAGGCTGGTCGTCTTTGCATGAACTTGTCTGAAGAAGACATTGTTGCTTATTTTACATGTTACCAATGGGTGATGAGTTGTGGAACTTGTAAAAGTGGGTGTGAAGGATTTGTTTACTGTTCTGATTTGCTTGGAAAACGGGCTTACAACTCTCTGATATAATATAGAACGTATAGTATTATGTGTAAAGAACGTTGTGTTTTGTTATGCCCAATGAGTGTATTTTTTCATAAGAAAATTCGGAAGAGTTTAATAAACATTTTGTTCTGTTGAAATATACGAGTTTAATTCTTGACAGACGTCTGTCCTTTATAAACGGCCAAACCGCTGAAGCGATTTTGATAGGGATTTCTCCATTGTGATGAGCAAGTTCCAGGGATGGTTATAGGCTATGGTAAAATCTCCGAAATGTTCTATTTCGACGAGAACGGGTCTTTCCTTTGCGTCGCCACCCGGGTAAACAATTTCGTAACTGGGAAAGGGCGTATTATTAAATTACAACTTGACAACTGATAAACAAAATTTGGTTTATAAGTTGTCAAGTTGTCAGTTGCCAAATTTTGCAAACGTGACATTTTTGGCGCCATTCCTGTGGTGACAGAGACTTGAAATTTGGCATGTAGGTAGCCTCCTTAGGACTTGTACTTTGAGCAGCATGGGGCCAGGATCAGCTGAGTGGCAGCTACAGCTAATTTTTATGCTATTCACACTATGAAGCTGTAATTTGGGTAGGTAGCCTCCCTAGGACTTTAACTTGACGCTACCCAGGCCCCGGATCAGCTGAGTGGCTCCCAAAGCTGATTTCTAAGCTACATATTCACTCTATGAAGCTGTAATGTAGTTTGACAAGGTTATTTATCAATACACTGCGTTATTCACGCACCCCGACCTGGGGCAACGCCTGGGTAATCTGGCTAGTAAGCTATAAAATGAACCATAAATTTTGCATGATGAAAATATTAATACTTCCTGTTCACTGGCCACCCAATAACTACCTCAGAATAACCATTTATTATTCATTTAAAAATTCTGAAATTCTACTCCTACCATCCTACGCTGAATTGGTACCAACGTGCCCACGTAAATTACGTGGTAAACGTAACTTATTTTCTCTTGTCTTCTTTTTTTTCAACAATCTACCTCATTCAAACTGTGTAAAAATCCCAGTCAGCCTGGACAACTTACATTATCACGTATTATTGTGTATTAGTTCCAGTAGGTCACCAGATGACCTTCTCCGGATGGGGGGTTAGCTCAGTGATTGTTTCGTGATGGTCCTACCGATACGGTAGGTTTGGGTACTTCTTGATATAATATATCAAGATATATAATATATCTATGAGATATATAAGATATATAATATATCGTCTTAAAATTCGCTAGTTATGTATTATGTAACTAGCGAATTTTAAATCGTTAACAGATTTTGAAAGGAGGGTTTAAATGTATTGATAAAAGTCCTTGAAGTCTATTAACGAAATTTTATAATTGTTCTCATTGTGGACAAAACAAAAGTTATGCGCTCTTATCCATGTGTATCGTTCATTCAGACGACGTTTGAAGTATCTACGACCTGATAATTCCACATTTCTCTTGCTAAGGGGGCAACAACGCTATTGAAATGGCTTTCAAATAGTTAGTATATCTTACGTACCTACTTTTGAATCGACCAGGAGGAGAAAAAACATTGTTGGAATTGTTGGGTTTACGTTCCGTTTACGGAAGGTATAGTACGAGGGTATACAAAAACTGGTCCCTAGGCTTCAAAAATGAATTGACCCCAACGGCGATCATGTAGAGCAGTGGTTCCCAACCCGTGGTCCGCGGACCACTTGTGGTCCGCGCCGAGTTTACGTGTGGTCCGCGGGCTGTTTCAGAGTACGTCTTATAATTCACGGTTTTCTTCATCAATACGAGTATAACAATGTTTTTACTGGCAATATAATGAGACATTCATCCTCGGAGATACGTTTGTTATGAAAGTATGCCACATGAGTAGTGCTGTTTTTATTTCTGATGTTAGTTCTCAATTTAATTTACCTAGTTATAAAATCATGTGGTCCGCAGACGTTTTCTTATAGATCTTGTGGTCCTCGAGGGAAAAAGGTTGGGAACCACTGATGTAGAGAACCAATGACATGTTTTGACACTTATCTTGTAAATTTCATTTAAATATATTCACTTTTCAATTTTTAACACATGTTAAAGATGTAAACGACTGATAAAGATGACAGTAGGCTTGTGTCCTTCGTATTATTGATCGACACGTCATTCCCGTTAAAAACAACAATAATGACGCCAAAAATCCCGGCATTTTCGATTCTCGAAACTCGCCGATTGAACCTCGAAACCGAAATTTTTCGAAAAGGTTCGATATTGACACATCACTATAATAAACAATTAAGGAAGAATTTATTGCAGCGTTTCCAAAATGGAGGATTAGGTCAAATTGCAATAAAAGAGACTTTGACTACTTTTTTTCAAACTGACCAACTTATTGAACTTCAAGACTTGTATATATACAATATGTATTGTATATATACAATATGTATTGTATATATACATGAAGAGTTGACATTCAGGGTTGGATTCAGAATAGGTACCCCAAAAGGGATTTTATTGGGTAAAATGGTCGATAACTACATGTGTAAGCAAATTCTAGATTCGTCAAAATTGAGGCCCCTAACGGATAGTAAGACGTGGAATCGAAATTATTGTTGAACTTATTCTTGGTTAGGTCATTCATGATTGGCACACATCATTTCCCGATGGGAAGTAGTTATAAATAGAGTTGTAACATACATATGCTCCTTCGAAGATTTGTCTATCAAAAGGGTTCTTGCGATTTTCCAAGAATTGTTCATTTGAAGGGGTTTTGCGTAGTCTTTCTCTTTCTTCTCGTCTGCGCACCAGCCAGGCCGGATCTTCTTTAAATTCCTTCGGTATAACTTCTTCTTTGGAGATCTTTCTAGCCAATTCAGTCGCCGACGTCCTCAAGTGCTTTTTGTATTCGTCCCTGAAATAATCGTCAGTCATTCTCCAAACCATTAGGGAATACCAAATCACCACAAATAACACGACGAAACTGTACGTGGCTTGAACTAGAGCCATGTCCTATTCGAAGAACGACATCAAAGTTGCGTAAAATTGCTGCATTTGAGGCCAACCCATAGACATGAACACAATCAACGAATTAATCACCACGAACATTCTCATATACTCCGTTCCCGAACCGGATTGAAACCATTCCGAAAATCCTTGATTAGGTTCTTCTACTTCAATTTCTTGTAAAACGGACAATTTTTCGGCTTCCGTTGGTTTTTCAGTTTTCTTGGATTTCACAGTTTTGTCTGCCGTTTTGGATGTAGAGCGCTTAGTCTTCATTTCACCACACACCATAGAGTACTGACAAGTAGAACGCCCAATTGGCTTACGAAGCCCTTGCAAAGCTGGCGTTTATCAAGTTAACGTTGTATTCACTACCACACGAACACCCAATTACGTATTATGCATTCTATAGTCACCTCTACCATGTGTAAGGATAAAACCTAGGTATCAACGTTTTTTAATGTATAGATAGGTACTAGATGTAATAGATTTTTAATGTCTAGATAGTACGAGCGCATCTACTCCGCCCTTACTGCATCTATGCACGCACTTACTGATGAGTAAATTTTATACTTAACTTCCACCTCTTTCCAAGTACACGTTCACATTCACATCGCTCCGATCACTCCACCGCCGTAGGACCACTTCCCATTCTTAGTTTCGGAATATATTCTTCCTGTTTGAATCTAATTGGTAAATTCAAAAGGTGAAAATGAAAAATTGAATGATTTAACCCGCTCATTCTTCGTGTTCTAGTCAGTTTCAGGGAAACTCTTCCCAGCAAAACTGTATAAATTGCGGTACTATGAGGTTTCTGAAGGCACAGAAAACAGCTCGATTATTAACAGCTCGATTTTGGTTTATTATCTTCTATAATGTACAATTGGAATCGCCCAAGAAAAAACCAAAACCCTACAAATTCTTGACACAATGGTTTATTATCTTCATTGTACAGATCACCCTTCTGTCTAGATCACTAAATGATAGAGGGTTCGTACCAACCCTACAATGATCCTTGAAACTTTTCATAAACCTAGGATGGGAAGGAGTTCCAAAAAATATTAATCGCCAACACGAGGGTGAATCATGCGGCAGCCTGTCGGGTCAATGTTCATACTAGAACAGCACATCATTTTCAGAGGCCGAGTCAATTAATATTAAAATTATTTAAACGCTTAATTAAAAATTAATTAACCGATTACTTTGTCCATTGTAAGTTATTAATACCTAATTAATAAACAAGTTATAAAACCTAATTAATAGTTATAATACCTAATTAATAAACAATTATTAATAACTGACAATAATTATTAATCATTGAAGATAATTAATAAGAAGTTACACTGCTTGATAATAATGCAAAGTTTTTACTGGACAAAAAACGGAAAGACGATGCAAATGCCAATTTTAATAATTTCATTGTCATCGTGCTAATAACTGACTGGGTAGGGAAACCGAAATATTCCCCATGTAGTGTGAAAGTGTCTAAAAAGGGGTTTCCGATAAATGTCGCTTGAAAAGTTTTTGGTGTGTCTATTCAATTATTAATAATTAATGATACTTCATTATAATAATTAATCTACCATCTAGTGATCTAGACAGAAGGGTGATCTGCACAAAGAAGATGATAAACCGTTGTGTCAAGAATTTGCCGAGTTTTTCCTTTGGGCGAAATTTAGAGTCCCGATTTCTCATTCGCAAGAATATGAATTTGTGTTTGTCTCACTTTTTCATCAGTCATATTCAGAGAGCAGGACTTAAGAAATGCAAGTTCAAGGTTGATCTCAACCTCCTCCATTTGGAAAATGGACGAAACCACCGCTGGGATAGTTACCAACTACCCCGTCAGACAGGACCATTCAGTGACCTACTCGAACGAACCCACAATATTAAACTTCATTTGTGCTATTATTAAGGGCAATTATGTGCATTTTCGGTTTAGTTAAGGGACTGACAAGGATTTAGGTAGACTGTTTGGGAAGAGGTTGCATCGTTTATAGTCATTGTGGAATGCCGAATGTATGTCTCGACTAGAAGTGTGTAATCTCTAGGTGTCGCCAGTAAAAATACGTGGCCCACAATTGTAGAATACAGATTTGTGATGGATGTTCGTTATTGGTCGGCTGACCCCCAAGTTTGTTGGTTAGGTACATATTTGGCTGCCTAGTGAAGAAGTGGTTTGATTTGAGATTTCACGAATTTCAAAGTCCAAACCAGACTTTTTCTAACCTGAATTAGCGGTTTTCAGAGAAAAAGTTCTGTGAAATTTCTTTGATTTTAGTTTCATCCATTATCCTACTATTTTTATGTCGAATCTCTTCCCTGTAATGCCGGTTCCATTCGATTGATACTGCCCATAATATGGGCAATACAATCATGCTTTTATTAATGATTTGTGGGCCAAATTGACCCATGTGTACCTACTACCACGAGTTTGAACGGAAACTGTTGCCTTCTCCTTCTTATACTCGTAAAAGTCCCAATTGACCGTTCTAGTGGGTCGGGCGACCAATACCGCACAAGCTAACAGATCATCTGGAAAGACATAATTATAACTTTATTACAGATGCACCAATAAATGCTTTGACACAGGTTTTTCGAAAATTCGCTCAGACGGGTTATACAAGCAATTTTCTCCAAACATTTCTACAGTTTGTTAATGTTGTTAACATGTGGTGGTATAATAAAAGTACAATAAAGATAGGAAAAACCAACCAACCATCTGGTGGTTTTAGCAACGCATGTAAACTATTCAAGTCTAAAAATAATTTTGTTCCGCGAAACTTGTTGATCAGAAGATTCCTCGGAATAGTTGGCATTAGGGAATCTCTATTTCCGTTTGGAAGTCGTTGACGGGTGAAAGGGAGTGTGCCTTCAAGGATCTACCGTTAGCCGCCCTCTGGAAACATCGATTCCCTCAGATCCCGACAGAGTTCGATGTATCGCTTGTAAAGCCGTGGGGAAGAAAACCAGGCTACCTCATGGAGAGGGGGACTTGCATTATGATACGCCTCGCTCAATGCTCCGACCCTCCGCGGCGCTCTTAGTTCGCGATTCGAACTTGTTGGTCAGCTATGGATTTGTCATGTGTGGCACCTCGATCGCCGTTCGGACATGAAAATATCGGGTACTGCCGTCTTTCGTTGCAGTGTTCTATTGCCTTCGCGTTGAGTTGAATTTGTATTACCGAGTGTATTGTCAAAAGGAGTTCTATCGTCAAAGGCATAACCTAACTCTACCCAACTTGTTATGGGCTATGGTGCTCCGTATCGAGGTGCCAAGATGTTTGAAGGAATCGCTCACTTCGTCGGCATCCCCCTCGACCATGTAAGTTCCTATTAAGCTCATCAATCTATATTTAGAGACTTGCCATCTGTTGAACGCCATCTACTTTGTCTCATGTCTATACGTTGACTTGTTTCAACTAGGTGAGGTACATGGGCCTTAGAGTGCCCGGTAATTACAATTGCCAGACGTCAGTTGGTACTTACTGTAGTATTGTAGTTGGTGTCATATTACATGAGGTAAATTTACAATAAAAAACAGTGTGGAAGGCATATACAGTGCCCAATTGTACCATAATTTGTGGAGGCAATCAGATCGGAATTTCTCTTCATAAGTTGTACAGGGACACTCACCTACACCTTGAACTACTAATAATATACCTATTGACATGTAGATATATTTCAACATCGTACATACCGATTCCGGTTATAAGCTGCTTGTAGATATAAGTAGGTACTACACGCTATCTTCGACTTCATTGCTTGGCACACAGTGTGGCTTTATTTTAATTGACTTTTTGAGAATCAAAATGAGAACATGGAGTTTTGAAACATTTTTTGATGAAAATTTGAATACTTGAATTGATTCATAATTACACTCTATAAACCCTCAGAACATACTTCGCATTTGCGCCCGACTAACAGCTAGTTACTGAGTACTCCAACGAACTCACAATATTTTATCTTATTACTGCAATTATTTTCTCTAGTCCTACATTCAAGGATGTTGCACACCGAAAAATGCATTCAGTCACCGGATTACAACATGGAGGTCGATAGATTGAACAGACATGTCTTATATAGGTACTTATATAGGACATGTATGTCCTTGATCCGAAGTACCCAGGAGTTTCCTACAGGAAATTGAGTACGTATAATATAATTACCCAATTTCCTGTATAATAAGGGTACCTATACATAGAGGCCATTATTGGTACTTATATATTGGGTACCTATATATAGAGGCCATCATGCATTATATAGAGGCCATCAGTTGCCACCGCGCGGATTGAGCTACCGGGGATCCAGATTGCTTCGCTCGCTCGTTCGCTTTAACTTTGATGATTGATCATATATTAATAAACAATAACTGTATTATCAAGGATAGTGTTGTTCAATCTTAATTACTCAGCCGCAGCGCGATGGAAACTAGTGGCCTCCGTTTAATGCATAAGTACCTACCGGAATTATTATTTTATTATTTAAATTGCTAATCAACACCCGAGTTTGAATAATATATGAGGTTTATATTGTAGGTACCTATCAGACAATAGCGTGTGTTCATAGAAACGTCATAACTGCACTCTTCCGCTGTAGAAGAAACAAGTTAGACAATGAAGAAACAACTCACTTGATGATTTGTCGAATATTAAAATGTAACTGATTGTCTTTTCTATCCGGACCGTTCTGACGGTTTTCGTAACTTAAAAAACGGATGATAAATCGTACCAGTCAATATTTCATCCCAAATTTCCTCAATGCAATATTCTCAGTCGCCCTGCACAAGTTAATTATATTTGTCGAGTTACAAGTTAATTAATCACACTTGTTGATATTCACAATGTTTCTAAATCAAGTGTCCGCTGAGCGGTACATGTGACAGTGTTGCCTAATGGCTTGTCAATCAAGCCAACATCGTATTCATACGGAAGTAATCAAATTGAGAAGGTTGTCATTGTTATTTTAGAAACCTTATCAGTGCAAATGACCTCCTTGCTTGCTACAACCCTTTCGATTTTTCTTGCTACAGCCCTTTCTTCTTGCTACAACCCTTTCGATTTTTCTTGCTACAGCCCTTTCTTTTCTTTTTCTCTTGTGGGGTTACTTTGTAGTATATTTGCATTTAAATTTAGTAACTCGACCATGGACTCATGAACAATGATATAACAATACTGAAATAAGATATTTCTCCGACTACATCACTCGGTCTGAAAACTCTGAAAAGTGTAAGGTACCTCAAGACACCCAGGTTTTGTTAGTTTCAAAATTTTTGTTTGAAGCCAATTTTAATACTTGTGTTGTGTACTTAATGATTTGAGGGATTTTCCAGATCGAAGGTTGACTTTCCTGCTTTCGGTAAATGTTCCTAGCTTTGATATAAGAGAAGCCTTTGAATTCGGGTTGAATGAAGTAGAGTGATCGAGATGCCGGTGTCGCAACGTTCAAGGTTTGCGTTTACCTTGGCCAACGTCCCACTTCTTGAGATGATGACCCGCTCAAACCCATTCTCTGCTTTTTCCTCTTCAGGAGACTACTTTGAAATCAATCTAATACAGTGTCTGGGTTCATTTTGTGGAGTCAATCATTTACGTAGGACAAGAAAATACTAATAGATTTAGGGTTGTCCTGGTGAACGAACTACTTTTTCCACGTAGTTCATAAGTAGTTTTCATATCGAATGGTTTGTATTGAATAAAATAACACAACTACAAAATTATCTGTATTATTATAGGGTAAAAAAATAACCACAACTAAAACTCTTGATAGCTCATCGGTTGGTGGATTTTGAACTACAACATTGGCGCGATTCTTCTGTCTGCCACAAATCCTAGGCCTTTTTAGGTCTTCCGCTGTAGACCTTATTGTTGAAAAGTGGCATGAAACTCCATTTCAGAGTCAGCTCTTAAATATGTTAGTTCTATAGTGCATAATATGCATATTATATTGGATAAATTCACCATTCGCTTCAGATCGATATCGTGTTTCTGAAGCGTTTCGCAGAGAGGTAATTACCTTGCTTAAGCAATAAGCGAAAATATTAGCAATCACGTGTATTGAAATAAATTCAGTATTTTTAATTGCACATGACATGACATTGTCAAACTGTATGTTTCACTCGAGGTCTTATCGTCTGAAGCTGCAATTTTGCAAAGTCCCGCACGGCATCATACCTAGAAATCCATCTTGTACAGCTCAAGCGTTGCACAGTATTCACTTTGGTGGATAGATCTGACCTTTCAACTTCTTCAAGTAAGGTGCCCGGTTTTTTAGATGTATGTACTAAAGTAGATATAAATTTTCTCCAGCACACCAAGGCAGATACGGATCTCTTTCGCTTCACATGCCTTTGCCACAGCTAGATTGAGGACATGTCCTGCATAATGAACATGTTTAGCATAAGGGTGGTTTTCTAGAGCATGTTTATACACGCCGTTATAAATCCCTGCCATGGCACGTGCTCACCATAATTTTGCAAGCTCTGAAGTATACCTATACATGGCGAGTGGTTTGCCTTCGCAGGAAGTTTACACGTTCGAATTGCAAAATATCCTCTTATATTATGTCCACCTTTCATACCATTAAATTGCACATATTTTATACAGGTAGTAAATTGTTCGGTATTGGACACACCGCTGGTTTCGTCTGGTAGAATAGAGAAACACTGACTCGCATTAACATTTTCAACAAGTTTATCGTCGTTCATTGTATTACAGGAGTTTATAATTTCATTTTGAATTTTGGGCTTGCAAATTTTGTGCCAATTCTTCATCTGCCTGTCTGCGATAATGTAACATCGCTCTAAAATTTCCAGGATTTGAATCACAATCCTCTTCTGCGAGATGACTTCAGTAAATCTCGCCAAATCGCTCTCGTGAAACTATATTATAGTTTTAGCAAGTTTCACGAGAGCGATTTGGCGAGGTTTACTGAAGTCATCTCGCAGAAGAGGGTTGTGATTCAAATCCTGGAAATTTTAGAGCGATGTTACATTATCGCAGACAGGCAGATGAAGAATTATGGTTGGAAAATAATTTTAGGATTTGTACCCAAACTGCCTTTGATACATTCTGTTTCAAGGTAATGCTCTCGTTTTAATTTCTTCATCGAACCAGAAAAGTGAAACGAAAGTATCCTAGTTTTGAATTCACTTGAGTTACTCTTCGTGTAGTTACAGATGACAGATGCATTATATCAAGTAAACACTAACTTTACTTGCGGAAAGTAGCGTAAGGCGTAGCACCAGGTGTCGTCGTTTTGAAATTTTTCGTTGGCCTATTACCCTCCATCTACCTCAGCTTTCATGAAATAACTAGAAAGGTTCGCATGTGGAAATTCCGGTACTAGGTATTGACATTTTGGTTTTGGTAATAGACAGGTTTACTTATTAATTACAGAACGCGGGGAAGCAACCCCAATTACTAGAGAGAATTCAACAAACGTCTGGTTCCGATCGTGTAGGCAACTTACAATGACACAATGATGTGTTCGGGTGCAAATAATTGGTCAATTTACACGGTTAAACGGTTTTGTATATTCACGTTCCGTTCATTGATTCAGGCTGTTTGCATTGTTTCAATAGATATCTGAGGTGACTTGAACGATAAAGTTTCAGCGTTGTAAATTCTAGCATTTCCTTGTGCGTGAATAGTTCGCCCTGTGTTGTATGAGAAATAGAAAAGTCGATATTCAATCCCCTTGAAATTAGTTGCTGCGACAATTCAAGTTCAAAATGATTATAATGTTAGGAGTTATATTCTTAGCATATGCGATGTTCTTATTCAGAAAGGTATGCGTTATTCTCTATTATTCTCTAAGTTGTAAGATTCTGAGTTTTATGCGGGTAAGGCTCGACTGGGTTGGCTCGATAGTCGCTATCATAGCCATCCAAGATTTATCCCTTTCTGTCAGAATTTCTGCCAATTTCTCAGATAACCACCCTTACGACACACATAAATGATCTTCGTACCTACATGGGGATTAAAAAAAATAAGGACATTGATCATGTTTCGGGTACGGTGAAAACTGTTGAAATCCATTAAATTTGTCCATCACATAGTAGCTCACAAAAGATTATAAGTCTGTCCCTCATCCAAAATCTCCCTAAGTATTAAAGGTCTAGGTAATCAATAAAATTTGGACTACGGTTGCCCTAAATCCCATGAGAAGAGCATTATTCCAAGTGTGTCAAGGTATCAAATAATTACCTACCCAGAAAATTGGTTAAAACTAGTTAGAGTAAAGATCTCCGATGGAATGCAGGGCAACGGGGCGTTCGCGTGTGCCGAAACAGTACCCATTCATTTACATGACATAACGCCAGTTCCCATGACCTTGAACGGTGCAAGTTGTAAGAAGGAAACTTCTATTCTGGTTCTACCTGTTATCAAGTATCAATTACAATGAACCATTGGAATCGGCCAACGAACAAAAAGCGGGGAGTTGTTAGGTGCCTCAGTGACGGTTTATATTATGTTAATGGTTATATCAAACATTTATATAAAGGATAAATTATTTAGAAATCTGGGGGTTTGACACGTATTTGTACTTTCCTACGTCGGCAATAATTTATACTCCCCAAAAACCCTGCCTCGTTATCATGCTACATAGGCCGGAAACCGTTATGATATCCACTTTCCCCTTTCCCTTCAAACTAAAGAGATGTCCTACCTAACCACTTAACAAGCACCGTACGCGTTTCGAAATCTCCCCTTGGCGCTATGGAGAGACGTTTTTATTACTACACATCTATGTATATTCTATTAGTTGCTTGTGAAAGTCTAAATTAAATCTAAATGGTTCATCTTCTATGTAACTAAATTTGAAGACGATTTTCGTGTTCCTTGAGTCGATGGGTCGATGTCGCAGCTCTACTGTGTACTATTCGTACAGTACTATTGCTTCGTACAGTTATGATACTCGCAATAGTGCATATACCTACAGCTATGTTCTGTACAGAAGAAAATAAACCATTGTGGGAATATAATATATTAGATTTGCTCTTGAACGTGGTCTCGAACGCAGTACACTCGTCAATTTTAGTGTGATCCTTTTTAAAGTATTTGTGACAGATCAGATGGCGAATGTTTTGGGTATGTTTCTACGACTAGAGCACTAAGAACTAAGTCAACCTGAACACTGCATAATACCAATTGGAGTACTAACTTGGATGTGCGTCTTCATACATAGATTACATCAACTAAACGACCTCAGATGGATGCCCCTCCGGCAAAAGTCTGTATCTCATTACCCTCTGACATCATGCAGATATTTGACAGATTTTTTTCTTGAGGGGGACTGTAAGTAGGAACACACTAAACCTTCTAAAGTCTGTCCTGATTTATACTGGTTTATTTGTTTCAACAATGCGGGGGCAATACTACAGAAATACGAGTGATTTTGGTGAATCAACAAATTTAACAGGCGATTTTCATGTATGACTTATGGGTGTTCATGATTATTATAAGAGTGACGAATGTCGAAACTGAATCACCTCGTTGCGACATCCCAAACCGTTTTTTTCTCTATCAAAACGAGCATCGAATCCACGAGTAGCATTCAATCATCATTACATTAAAATCAGATTCTCCTCAAAGCCTGTTCTGTTCCTATTCGATTGATTGTTGCTCTATAGTAAGAAGAAACCTTTTGCCTAAATAAGACTTCTAGACCAAATTATAGTTAACATTGAGTTAAGTATTTTTCGCTTTTCACTTATTCTTTCGCTGTCTTATGATCCAAACAAGTTCGAATACATTTTGGGGCTTTGATTGATACAGAGTTAATCCTAACTTGCACGACTATTCGTATGTAGTACACACCAACTTTACTTACCTACCACCATGTTGTTTTTATTGCTCCCCAATAAAACCGCCATATCTCCACAGTTATCGGACGTAGAGTTAAAATTGGCGTTCAATGATGTCCAAGGTTCATCATTGAAAAGCATAAACCAAGTCAGTGTGTATTGTTGGCGATCGACGACCCAAGTTCTTGATGCTCAGTGCCAAGAAATGCAATTTAAATTTAGTCTACTGTGATCAGTAATTACGAGTATATGGCCACATCATACAAGACAATTATTGAGCTAGTTCTGATCTGATCTGCTCCCATCTCATTAAAACATCGTGCCTAACTGTAATGATAATTACAGTTAGGCACGATGTTTTAATGAGATGGGAGCAGATCAGATTTTGATGGAATACATTTTTGTAGATAACTAACATTAAATGTTAATGAAATTTTCACCTTGACCTTCAAGAGTTTTGAATGATTCCAATTTCATTTTTTATTCAGTATCAAAACTAGTTGCTTTTTATGGGTAGTCCAGTAATACACCACCGAATTATATGAATCCTCTAAACAATGTTAGAAAACTCTAATGTCCACCTATATGGTTGAAGTTTTTATATAACTGTTAGCGCTAACGCGATTTATTTCTGACTCGACGTCTTAAAAATGATGTTTTGGTCGCTCTCCAAAATGATGGCGATCGGTCGAAGTAGAGGTGACTGCAGAACCTATATCGCTCGTTTCTGCTCAACCCAATACATATCCAAGTTCCCTACGTTGTTTTCTGTTGCTTCGAGTCAAACATTTCGATGTTGTTATTTCCACTTGGTTGTGAGTGACCAGAATGATGAGAACGAAATTGGTTCTTTGTGCTCCCTCAATTATCTATATTCAATCTAATTGATAATATCGGATTACCCAATTGAGGTTTGCTTTTATAGATAATCGATGCTGGAATATTGGCCGTTTGTCGTTCCATCTAACAATAGGTTGGCATCAACCGCCACCCTTCACCTGCCACGGTCAATTTGCATTGTATCTGTCCATTCACCCTTATATTTAAATATTTGTGTACCTACCTACTAGTTCTTATTTCATATATTCACGTAGGTATTTGCATTGCTTGTGGACACGCTCTCAAAAATGTTTCATTTCTCCACTACACTACCTGGTATGGTTGAGAGGGGTTGAAATGCAAGTCCCCTACCTGAAAATCGGCCGCATAATTGTTGATATTTATCGTAGCAGTAGAAATGGCTCAGTATAATTGGTAGGTACCATATTGTATTCCAGTTTATGAGCTGTTGGGGAGGATTCCTCATCAAAATATTATGAATCATACATGCCTGTGAGGGCGATCCAAAATTGATCTCAAACCCCCGTGGGTAACGGTTATGCGCTGATTCCCACGAAACCCCAATGTTTAATACAAAAGGACTAAGGACCACCGGACAAAATGTCCGGAACAATAATAAAATGGGTCTTACTTCCAGTTTCGGCGCGATCTCGAATTCGCAGTTGGCTGCAGCGTACTGTGGAAGAAAGAGGAATTTTGGGACAGTGAAGGATGTTGAGGATGGAAAAGCTCTACCTTCAAATACGCGCGAATAACAATTAATGCGAATTGATTACAAACTACATCGAAACTCTCGATAACTTCAACTTTTTCGACACAGGTCGGTTATTGGATTTTCACTTGGAGGATCATCCCGGTGCAAGGATACTTGGTTCGACTATGTCAAGGGTCAGACGGCAACCAACTAACTTCCGTTCTTGAGCCACTCTCTGGCCCCATAAGCTGATACGCTTTTTATGTCATATTATGTATAACCTACAGTATCGTGTTAAGAGCTAGATATCGCCAACTCCGAAGAGCACTAAATTATTTAGGTAGTTGCCGCAAAGTTGCCGGCTGCAGTTCCCAAGCGCCCACTGGCAACTAAATACTTGCTTCACAACAACATTTTCAGAATGGATTTTGTTGAGACTGTGTGCGCTTGTCCATCCACTGATCAGCGCAATGAGCGAGGGAAGTTTTGAAAAACATTTCCCATTAGTTCACTTCTGTGACTGTCAAGTCATTGTGGGTGTCAAGTGTTCTTCTACTACTATGTTTTCTCTGTTATTATGTACCTATTCAAAAACATGTTCCATGTTTCCTTGCTTTGATCCTTGATCTAAACTGTAATAATCAGGAGGTCTGGGGGTGTCCCCCAGATTTCATTCTACAATAAATGTACCACACCCAACGGCAACGCATCAGTTTTTTTCTCTCTCCTTGTTTCTAGCATTTTTGGACCAGCCCGAACCAGTTCGAAAATCGATTTAGCCTAATGCTTACTGCTTGTCAGGTGTCGCCACCGGTGCCGTTGTGACGCCAAACATCAAGTGTATTTATAGGTTACCTATGTAGATTTGTATACTCAACAATGTAGAGAATGGGCATTGTTAATATATTGATTCAATGATATTCAATGGCGTACGATTCTACTATCATATTTCATTCATGTTACTGAGAAAACCATTAGTAGGGCACCGTGTTTCCCAACTAAGTACTGAAACGGGATGAAACGCCCTTTTCGCAGAAGCCGACATGCCGCTTGCTCATTGCATCTATTGTCCGTAGAATTGTTTTGTAAAGCCCATCTGTTTTCCATGATGGCTGTTTCAGCGTTCAACTCCAAGTGGTTCATCCATGCTGTTGCTACGTAGACGTCCGAGTTCCATCTCTGTCCTCCGGCTTGTTTCAACTTTTCGTTTTCAATCCCACCCTAGATCCATTAATGACTTTATTGCATGGATTATTATGTATCTGATTGTTGCCCTGGTGTTAGCATTCGATTGCACAATACTGAGCAATAACAACAGCGTTGTAGATACAGCAAGGTAAACATAGGCAACAAATAAATGAAGAAACCAATAGTCAACACAACACAGTTCATAGTTACTATGAACAGAAAAGAAATGACAATCTATCTGAATTGATGTAACCTTCGTAAACGTCGGAATCTGAATAAACTCCGAGATCGATGATCTACCTGATATTATACCATTCCGATCACCTTAATTCAATCGTTAACCCCATGTAATGTTACGATGAAGGAGAGATATGCCTGGATGTATAGTACCGTTATGAAACAATCTATTTTGATTTTTGGAGCTTAATACTCATTACATCCTCCTTATATTAACTTACGTCTGGCGCCACGATAAACTCCATTTATTGTTTTTTAATAAATTTATTAAAACGCAATAAATATATTTACATATGGATGCGTTGAATTACCAAATACTAGTCGGTGGTGTGAAGGTTTTTTATTCCACGACGTTTCTGCCCAGGAACTGGGCCCTATTCATGTGGATATCTACAAGGAAAGTAGAATTAATATTATTTTGAACAACAATGTGGAGAACAGCAGAGATGGAATGCTTATTATGTATGTTACGACTAATGACATTTGTTGTACTAACATTGTACTAAATTGTGGGTACTTACATTATGAGATGAGGTAAATGTCACATCGGGGATTTGAATAGGGGATAGCACACGGTAACAACAGAAGGTTAAGGGATGCAAGGTTACAAATACAGAGTCACACTGTGACTCTAAGTTAAGTGACTCTGTATTTGTAACCTTGCATCCCTTAACCTTCTGTTGTTACCGTGTGCTATCCCCTATTCAAATCCCCGATGTGACATTTACCTCATCTCATAATGTAAGTACCCACAATTTAGTACAATGTTAGTACAACAAATGTCATTAGTCGTAACATACATAATAAGCATTCCATCTCTGCTGTTCTCCACATTGTTGTTCAAAATAATATTAATTCTACTTTCCCTGTAGATATCCACATGAATAGGGCCCAGTTCCTGGGCAGAAACGTCGTGGAATAAAAAACCTTCACACCACCGACTAGTATTTGGTCATTCAACGCATCCATATACTTCCACTAGTCATCAAGATCATAACACTATATTTACATATTAATGTTTTAAATCCGGCGCTACTTTTGATCACCATATACCATCAGTCCACACCACCCGAATGATTGACAAATAATAATGGTACATGGTCTCTGCCCTCCCGTTAATGATATTTATGCTGTTTACTCACTTTGAAGTAGCTCCCTATTCTCACATCCATTCTTTTGTTGACGTTTCAGATGAACTTCGTGGTGACTCAGCTACTAGCCCTAGCAGCATCACCGATCCTGAAGAATACGTTACACCCTTCGAAGGTCACGCAAGACACTAGAAACAGCTTTATCGTTTTCGTGGGGCTCTTCTTGTTATTTTTCGCATTTGGAAGGTAAATTTCGGTCAACAGTATTTCCATGCAATAGCTACTTTGAGCAACTACTAAATCTGTGGGGTAGGTATGAATCGAAATTTTATGTCAATTTGAAAAAGTCTTGAAATGAACCCCACACTCGTGTCACAATTGAATAGTGACCATCAGAGAACTAGGTAGGTACAACCGAAAATTACCCTATGGCCTGGAGCATCCACAGAATTTGTTCAAAAAGGTCTAGAACGCGAAATGCGAGAATTAAGTTTTGATTTCTGGAACAAAGTATTTTTTTCTTTCCAAAAGTCATACCAGTACGCCCGTTGACTGACTTGGCAGACTCGTACATTAAAATGTTATTATTGTTGAACGCCTGCGAATAAAACTTCCTTCGTAGAAAATCCCGACACTCCAGGAAGAGTGAGTGCCACAAAAGCTCTTTCGCTTTGTATTTCGACTTCTTGTGTTTTCTTTTGTCTAAAAATATTGATCTAGTTCGCGCTGCCTTCCTCTGATCGGCACGAACTTGCATCGCTAGTCTCGACCTCAACTTTTTCCTGAGTCATCCGTCATTATTGATTGTAAGTTCGCGTTGTACCTTGAGCATGCCAGCTCCTGGTCCATTGGTAATCGGCCATAGACATGAGAAGGAGGTTTACGTGGGTAAGAAATAGAGATTGTTTTGACAAAAACTCTCTCCACTCAGCTAGCGATGCCAAACATAGAGGCGAGGTAACTAAAATAGCTGTGCCTGTCATTTTGTCTCTCTCGGCCAGTAAGAAGTAGAGGCCTATTCATGTTGTTGGTATTCATGCGCTTATGTTGGTTTATCAATGAAGACTCAGTGTCTTGGCAGTCGTCAATGTCTGAACAGTGATCTGCATAGAAACAGTGAACTTTATATTGTTCTCTAAAACGACTGGTGGCTTTTCCGTACTTACTACGAGTTGCGAGAGTTTGCTTGCATTCACTCAATATACGAGTAAAATCTTACGTATAAGTTGAACTTCAACGCCAATATTCTGTTGGGTAATTTGCGTGTTAAAAGGCTTAGTTTTGGTCTTCTCTTTGAAATGAATCGGAAACGAAAACGGATCAGCCGTGTGGATGTACTTTGATGAGGATGTCGGTTTAAAAAAGTTAGCCAAGTGCCGGTTGTGTAAAGCTTAGCATAGAACTTCTGGCACTTCCTCTAATTTAAAAGACCATATGAAAATAAAACACGCAGTTGAACACACATAGAAGTTACAGTGTATGGTTTAACTTATTCCAAGATGACTCTATCTATTATGTGAATAATAGGTACCCTTTCTTGGGACAATCGCTTTGGTTTGAAGAACAAAACGCGAGAAAAACCTAAGTTTTCGAAATGTTGTCACTTACCCCCTTTGTAACCTAAGGTCCTCAATTATTAAACCAACACAGGGAATTTGAACCTGAATAATATTTATTCAACTTTGTCAAAGGTTTTTTAATTCTTGATTGATTTGTACTCAAGCGTAATAGAAAATCCGATTGAAAATAATCACTAATAAAACATTACCTAGCATTAATGAATAAGTCATTATGAATAAAATTGTAATCATGATTTGCCTATCAAATGATTTTCGCCCATAGGTTCGCCTATACTCGCCTATTTTCGCCTATACTCACCTAACAATGAGGTTTTTATGAATTGAATTCGTATTTAGGAATTTTGAAATTTAGGTTTGTTCTGTTGGAAGAAATTTGACAAAAAAATATCGAAGACCGTTCTATCGAAATATCGATGTTTTTCACCGATATATCGCATTACTATTTCGATATCATTTTAAAATATCGATAGTCGATTTATCAATAATGTTCTCCGATAGTTTAAAAACTACCGACACTAGTGATGGTTTACCTAGGGCTTAACTGTCGATACTAGTAAGGTACATGCTCTTCAGGGCGTAGTAATACAGATTGTCGTGAGAGAGTACCTACATCTTGAAGAGGGCGTTGGCTAGTGACTCTGTGCAAAAATTTATCCAGATCAGTTGAGAATCGTGTCGCTAGTGCTGTTTTGAATGACGAAACGCATCAAGGGAGTATTGGTATCTAGTGATCGATAATGATGGATTTCACCAGTTCGAACGTATGAGGCGTGTTTTTCCAAAACGTTTACGGAAGTTGTGTTTACCTCCTGAAAACATAGAAAATTGGGGTCGGTGGCAGGTGTCAGTAGGCAAATTAATATGGCGTAAACGGCGATATTACCAACCCTTTTCGTTTTTAATTTTTTATGTTACTTAGTAATTTCATGGTAAAATGAACTTTTCAACGCAAACCAAACACCAATGAACAAAACCTAGACGAATGGTTTTGCCCAGTCTAGACTAGTCTGTCCAAAGTGTCAAGTCCTTATCGTGCGAATGTGTACAGCTTGTGGAGGATATGTCAACGAAGATGACCAAGGAGGAAAGGGACTATTTCTTCTTTCTGGTTACATACTTATGTTACCAAATCCTTGTTAACGAAAATTTAACTTCAAATTACTGTTTTTACCATGTAGCTAAATTCAGGGAGAAAAAATTGTATCTTTCAATAAATCGTTCTTTGATTAACACATTTTAATGAATGTTTGCCAAACTAGTTCATTAAAAAATATTGACATAAAGTAAACATTGTTAGGGGTTTACTACGATTGGCCACAATACCCTCATGAGTGGCCATATTACCTACACTGGCCATATTCCCAATACAAAGTGTTTTGGAAAGTATAAGATTTGAATTTGAAGAAATTTGATATTTGGAAGGGAAAGTGTGTCACATAATGAAGAATTATTGGATGTACTATCATTTGTCACCAAAAACGTTTCCTTCAATCGAATTTTGATTATCTTCAGGTAGCTTACCATCGATATAGTCCTGGAGCCGAGGCCGAAAATGGGTGTTCATTTTAGGAGAAGGTTTGATATAAAATTATGAAAATCTAGTCAATTCTGAGTAAGAAAATCCAAGTCTGCCATTTCAAAGCGGTTGCTTTCAAAAATGGCAGCCATTTAAAAAGTGACGAAAACGCACAAACATGACCTGTCTTTAGGATGGATGGAACTTTTATAGATGATAGATTATGTCCAAACATAGATGTTTTCACCAGTCTGCCACTTTCAACCGGTTGAAAATGCGTGGCAGACTCAATTTCAAAAATTGCATTTTTCGGGTGTAAAATTTACAGTATTTGGGACGCCTCAAATTTTCACACATGATTATATATGCCCAAATAAGGAGTTTGAGACTTGTCTGCCAATCTAAAGCAGTTGAAAAGTAATGGCAGACTTGAATTGAAATATTGCCAAATTTGGTGATAAATTTCATCAGTTTTAGGAAGATTCAAATTTCAATACGTTAAAGTACCTGTGGTATGAGAGCAATAGACCATGGTCTGCCTTGCCTAGCCAGTTGCTTTCTACCGACAGACTGAAATGCAAAAATTGCCAAATTACTGATCAAAATTTTGTGATTTTAGGATGCTTCAAATTTCGGCTCAACATTGTTCTCCTGCAATAAGACTGAAAAAGAGTAGTCTGCCTTCAGTAACCCGTTGTTTAAGTTAGGCAGACTGAAATTGAAAAATTGCAATTTTCAAGGTCAAAATGAATGTATTTTGGGAAAGTTGTAATTTTGGCATGTGATACTAGCATGTTAGTGTAAACTTTTTGACGCAGTCTGCCATCAATATTCCGCTGCCTTCTGGCGGCAGACTGAACTCAAACGTGGGAAAACAGAAATAATTTCAATTATTGACCATTTTTATGGTAAAAATGCATCTTCTTTAGGACGATTCAAATTGTGGCACATGATACTACATTGTAAGAAGAAACTTTGTGACATGGTCTGCCATCAATATCCAACTGATTTTTTCGGCAGACCAACAATATTAGGTATCTTACTTACATAATATGTTACAATTTGCCATCCCTCAACACCATTATTAGCAGCAAGTAATTTTTTCTACATCCATTTTCCTTCATGTCCGACTGTAGAAAATATCTTTAATTTATAAATGAAACAAGGGAGAAGCAGAAAACAGAATGGGAAAACACTAAACTTCGCGTCGAAAACGGCCGTTAGGTGGGTCCCGGGTAGCCGCCCAGAATAAAACTGCCTTTTTTTCATCTTCCAGGTAAACTACAGTCTAGAAATTTTAACCGTCAGTCGGGGATAGACCACATTGCAATATTCACTCGGTTTCTCATCTGTAAAATTGTTTAAATAATACCTTTTTGTAATAATACAAATTAAATTTTGATGCTGAGCTATTGACTTGAAATTTTAAAAATAGGTCAGAACTGGATCACAATGCAATATTCACTCGGTTTTTTGTCTGTAAAATTGTTTAAATAATACCTATTTGTTTAAACAAATTAAATTTTGATGATGAGCTACATACTTGAAATTTTAAATATAGGTCAGAAATGGATGACATTTCAATATTCACTCGGTTTGTATGACATGGTATGAGTATGGTATGGTATATTATTGTATGTATGATTTGGTATAGTACAGTATGGTATGATAGGAAAGAAATTCGTATGGTATGGTATGAGTACGGTGAGAATATGGTATGGTGCCGATTTGCAACACAGTCTGGTATAGACAGAAGGGAATTTTTTTTTTTCTATGGCCATAGATTTAGGCAAGTTTAGTTATTTTCCATTGTACATTGGTAACATCAACCGAATCCAGAAATAACATTATTTTGTTTACTTTTCCAACAATTTTGATTATTTATTTATCGCCACATTGCATCCGACATTTGGACATTTCACCGCTGAACACGACGGCGAAGTCAGAATTGCAATCTCGCATTACGTCCTAAAATGGACGAAGCGATTAGGAAGAAGTTGAACGAAACGAAACCTATCCATATAAACTTCACGAATCTGAAGACATAGGTAATCCCATTAAAATTTAATAAGTTAATATTAACTCACAAACAGTACCTTAAGCGGACGAGGCGAAATACATTGGCATGACTCTCGACTGCAAGCTGAGGTGGAAAGCCCATGTAAAGAAAAAGAAATAAAAAACATACCGTTCTATATGAATTTTTCGAGATATGAGATTTTCAAATTTTCAAAATTCGTTTTGAACCCCTTCCCCTTGACCTAGGGTTATGAAAAGTTTCGAGGACCATTGTGGGGTTGGTCGAAACCCATAAAAAAAATTTCGTAATTTTAACTCAACGCTAACTGGGCAAAGTGCCGCGGACGGCGTACGGCGGACGGACGGATTTTTTTTAATTCGATTTTCTGAATCTACGTACATATCTTGAAACGTAAACCAACAAATTTTGAGGGGGGGTTAAAATTTTTTTTTCTTTGGGCGATTCCAATGGTTCATTATCGAAGATAATAAACCAAAATGAAGTACGAGGTACGCGGTGTGGGTGTGACAGGGGGCGCAGAGACATAAAAGGTCTCGTCGTATGACACACTAGTTGGCTCCTGCCAGCCGTATTACGTCATACGCTCGTGCGTCATAGGCTCTGACGTACTTGTTGGCCTCCTGCTAGCCGTCTTACGTCATACGCTCGTGCGTCATAGGCTATGACGCACTTGTTGGTCTCCTGCCAGCCGTCTTACGTCATACGCTCGTGCGTCATAGGCTCTGACGTACTTGTTGGCCACCTGCCACCCGTCTTACGTCATACGCTTGTGCGTCATTGGCTCTGACGCACTAGTTATCCTGCCAGCCGTCTTACGTCATACGCTCGTGCGTCATAGGCTCTGACGTACTTGTTGGCCTCCTGCTAGCCGTCTTACGTCATACGCTCGTGCGTCATAGGCTATGACACACTTGTTGGTCTCCTGCCAGCCGTCTTACGTCATACGCTCGTGCGTCATAGGCTCTGACGTACTTGTTGGCCACCTGCCAGCCGTCTTACGTCATACGCTTGTGCGTCATTGGCTCTGACGCACTAGTTATCCTGCCAGCCGTCTTACGTCATACGCTCGTGCGTCATAGGCTCTGACGTACTAGTTGGCTCCTGCCAGCCGTATTACGTCATACGCTCGTGCGTCATAGGCTCTGACGTACTTGTTGGCCTCCTGCTAGCCGTCTTACGTCATACGCTCGTGCGTCATAGGCTATGACGCACTTGTTGGTCTCCTGCCAGCCGTCTTACGTCATACGCTCGTGCGTCATAGGCTCTGACGTACTTGTTGGCCACCTGCCACCCGTCTTACGACATACGCTTGTGCGTCATTGGCTCTGACGCACTAGTTATCCTGCCAGCCGTCTTACGTCATACGCTCGTGCGTCATAGGCTCTGACGTACTTGTTGGCCTCCTGCTAGCCGTCTTACGTCATACGCTCGTGCGTCATAGGCTATGACACACTTGTTGGTCTCCTGCCAGCCGTCTTACGTCATACGCTCGTGCGTCATAGGCTCTGACGTACTAGTTGGCCACCTGCCAGCCGTCTTACGTCATACGCTTGTGCGTCATTGGCTCTGACGCACTAGTTATCCTGCCAGCCGTCTTACGTCATACGCTCGTGCGTCATAGGCTCTGACGTACTAGTTGGCCTCCTGCCAGCCGTCTTACGTCATACGCTCGTGCGTCATAGGATCTGACGTAATTTCCCGCCGGTGGCTTGTGTTCTGACGTGATCTGAGGGAAAGGGTGAATCAAGGGAACAAATTTTTCCCGTTTCAGTTTATGTGCCAAAGCAAAGACATGAAAATGTCAAATAAATGTGTAAATAGGTACCTAAGCCCAACTGTAACGTCAATTTTCTGACAATGAGTTTTCGACTATAGTTTTCATACCTTTTTACTTAAGCACTTATTGAAATTTGAGACTGATAATGAGCTGTTTGCAAATAAAAAGTCTGATAACTTCATTAGGTACATCTTATTAATCTATTTTCAAGTTCCGATTGAAACACATCACAGTTGAATGTGTTTTATTTAGATGTCGTAAAATTCGAAAACGATGGAATGACGAAACCTGTCGACTACTGACTCAAGTGATACTGTCGACTTCTAACACATGTAGGTCGACTACTAGTGCAAAACCATGTCGACTACTGAAGAAAATGTTGGTCACTGGTATCGACTACTACCTAGAGCATTGGGATTTTTTACAAAACTTGTTTTTCCCTTTTCAAACCATGTTGAATAATATTTCCCGCTGCCAGGTCTTTTAGGAAAGGATCTTGGGTACACAATGAACAGGTTTGCAATGAGAAAAAAACCGAGTGAATATTGAAATGTCATCCATTTCTGACCTATATTTAAAATTTCAAGTATGTAGCTCATCAAAATTTCATTTGTTTAAACAAATAGGTATTATTTAAACAATTTTACAGACAAAAAACCGAGTGAATATTGCATTGTGATCCAGTTCTGACCTATTTTTAAAATTTCAAGTCAATAGCTCAGCATCAAAATTTAATTTGTATTATTACAAAAAGGTATTATTTAAACAATTTTACAGATGAGAAACCGAGTGAATATTGCAATGTGGTCTATCCCCGACTGACGGTTAAAATTTCTAGACTGTAGTTTACCTGGAAGATGAAAAAAAGGCAGTTTTATTCTGGGCGGCTACCCGGGACCCACCTAACGGCCGTTTTCGACGCGAAGTTTAGTGTTTTCCCATTCTGTTTTCTGCTTCTCCCTTGTTTCATTTATAAATTAAAGATATTTTCTACAGTCGGACATGAAGGAAAATGGATGTAGAAAAAATTACTTGCAGCTAATAATGGTGTTGAGGGATGGCAAATTGTAACATATTATGTAAGTAAGATACCTAATATTGTTGGTCTGCCGAAAAAATCAGTTGGATATTGATGGCAGACCATGTCACAAAGTTTCTTCTTACAATGTAGTATCATGTGCCAAAATTTGAATCGTCCTAAAGAAGATGCATTTTTACCATAAAAATGGTCAATAATTGAAATTATTTCTGTTTTCCCACGTTTGAGTTCAGTCTGCCGCCAGAAGGCAGCGGAATATTGATGGCAGACTGCGTCAAAAAGTTTACACTAACATGCTAGTATCACATGCCAAAATTACAACTTTCCCAAAATACATTCATTTTGACCTTGAAAATTGCAATTTTTCAATTTCAGTCTGCCTAACTTAAACAACGGGTTACTGAAGGCAGACTACTCTTTTTCAGTCTTATTGCAGGAGAACAATGTTGAGCCGAAATTTGAAGCATCCTAAAATCACAAAATTTTGATCAGTAATTTGGCAATTTTTGCATTTCAGTCTGTCGGTAGAAAGCAACTGGCTAGGCAAGGCAGACCATGGTCTATTGCTCTCATACCACAGGTACTTTAACGTATTGAAATTTGAATCTTCCTAAAACTGATGAAATTTATCACCAAATTTGGCAATATTTCAATTCAAGTCTGCCATTACTTTTCAACTGCTTTAGATTGGCAGACAAGTCTCAAACTCCTTATTTGGGCATATATAATCATGTGTGAAAATTTGAGGCGTCCCAAATACTGTAAATTTTACACCCGAAAAATGCAATTTTTGAAATTGAGTCTGCCACGCATTTTCAACCGGTTGAAAGTGGCAGACTGGTGAAAACATCTATGTTTGGACATAATCTATCATCTATAAAAGTTCCATCCATCCTAAAGACAGGTCATGTTTGTGCGTTTTCGTCACTTTTTAAATGGCTGCCATTTTTGAAAGCAACCGCTTTGAAATGGCAGACTTGGATTTTCTTACTCAGAATTGACTAAATTTTCATAATTTTATATCAAACCTTCTCCTAAAATGAACACCCATTTTCGGCCTCGGCTCCAGGACTAATAGTTTTCCAGTTTCTTCCGAGTCTCATCTTCACGTGTTCCGTTAATTATTCTTGTAGCCTGTCGGTTCAACTAAAAGGCTCATTTCCCTCTTCTATCGCATTCGCAGAGTCATTTCCCGTTTGCATTCAGACCGTATACCGCCATCATCTTCGAATGACGTTATCGTTTTCTTCGTTTTCTGTATGACAGTATCACTTGAATGCTGGAACTTGCATTTATTTGCCGCTCTGAAATCAACCCTCGTAACAAGATTTTCCCTTTCGCATTCATCGTCGGTCTACCATCTCCCATTGAGTGTCGACTTTACTCAGGAGAGTCATTTGTTTCAACTTCATGTTTTGATCCTATCCTATGTATTAGAACCAACAAATTTACATTACAAGTGTTCTAAATGTACAGGTAAAAATCTAAACTATAAAATACAGTAATTGAGGGGCTAAAGGCATAACCAAACTTTGGGTTGCGCCGTAGTCGAGTAAAAAGTTATCAAGAGTGCGATTTAGAAGTCAATTTACATAAATAATTGGTTTTTCTGAAGGGGTTTTTGTTAGAACATCGTTGGACATGGGACATTGTCACTATCTCTTCTAGTCGGTCATATCATGAGCCCCAGACCATCCATGCTCAATTAGGAAGTTTGATTAGTGTGCCAATTTTCTGTGTCCAATTCTGAGTGTTTTACCGGAAAATTAGGGTAAAGGAATGTGGAATCACACGGTTTGAAGAAGAAACTCCCTCTCTGACGAGAGAGATTGGGAGTAGGAGACAAAGTTTGAAAATTGGTAAACAACTCCGTCTTGGATAGCGCTTAGTGTCAAAATCATAAGCTCTACTCACCTTCGGAATCTATTTTTATGGCATTGAGTGAAGAAAGCAAAAGATTTGACCAGATGAGGTGTGCTAATGATGCCGTAATTGTATTGGTATGTTGGGTGGCATCTATACGAGAATATGTAATGTACGTAGTAACTCCGGAAATGTTTCATCACTTGTCTTCTTTTCATTCTTTTACTTGAGTGCTTGGAAAATTACTGAAGTTCGTTCATTTGCATATGAATGGCGACTTAACAAAGAGCTTTTCAAAATTATTTTCTTTAGAATCTAAAAGAAGGGTAATGGGTATTTACGGAGCTTTGTTGCATGAATCGTGTTATTTTCTCATAATGGGGAACTGTGCCTTCGAACCAACTCCGATATAATATAATATATTATATCGCAGTTGGTTCGAAGGCACAGTAATATATTATATTATATGCAAACTTTTCTCTGTCTCTCAGTATAATGTAGCGAAAATAAATCTTAATCCACTGCCCAAATTTGTTAAAGGCCTGTTCACGATTGAGTAGATGTCACAAAACACACAAAATTCGTTGTACCCTTATCTAATATAAATCGTTGAATGGAACAATCAAGTTCAATTTTTCGACAGTAATCTTTTAAATACTGAGGACCCATGGAGACTGGCTCACAGAGCGATTGACTTGACGATTTTGTGCTCAGATTCATTTCCCTGAAATCTCAAATGGGATGATACATTTCACTACATAAGAAAGAAACTCCACGGAACTGACCCTGTACTTTATTTTGTGTTGTTCCAGACTGACATGGTATCTTATAGCGTTTGTGACGATAAATTACCTCATGTTACGTCTGTTGAGCCCCAAAATCGTTCACCAGTAAGTAAAACTTTTTAAATCGTTGCAAGATTTTAAACGTGAATTATTGAAAATCTCATTAATTAATGTGGTAATTGATCAAATTCACAGAGCAACTCTATTCTTCTCACTCTCGTTCCTTTCGGTCGTACACTACAACCGCCTGCTATATGATGATGGCAGCGTCGCTCTTGAAATCACAGGTGAAGATAAATACCTACCTATTTTAGTAGTAGTGTCCTATCATTCGACCGTCATTCACGCTATTTTTTAAAAATCCAGATTTGGCTTCATGTTTTGTCTCTATGTGGTCAAATCGGTGTCCGGTGCGTAACTCTGAAACCATCGGACCGATTTTGATGAAATCATCGTGGATTATGCGAGCTGCAATTTAAACTATTTTGCACTATTTTTATTCAATCACAGTTGGAACATCGTAATTTGAGCAAACATGAAATGATCTTGGTCGTACAATGCGACTAAAAATTTTGATTTTGGAGGATCAAAGAACGATTTCCATCTTCTATAGTCTGCATAATTGAATGACATCACTATTGACACTATTTTTATAACCGCCCACACCGTCGCCCTGCTTCAACAGGTGGAACTTCTATTCACCGAATAGTTTCATCCAACGAGTGTTTTTGCGTGTATTTATCGATCTGTAGGAAGTTACAGTCTTGTAGTGTTTTTGATTGTTGGTAGTAAATCAGGGCTCGCTATTTCCTTTCAAAGCAACGAAGCGGTTCTTCCTTGTAGCAAATAGTCACGCATGAGTAGTGATGAATACACCCTAAAAATCCGTAGTTTCCAATCAGCATTACATTTACGTCCTCATTATATGAACATTATATTTATCCGCACCCACCCAGCGAGTATTGAATGAGACAAGCTTTCAACCGCAAAACCAAGTGCTTCCTATCCTTAATTACTTCATCAAATCTCTCCCGTCTATAGCAATGTTTGCGAGGCAACGATGACACTAATGAACGCTGGAGCGTTCAACAGGTCGGCAATAGAAACAGTGTAATAATTAGGTTTGTAATTAATAACTAGTTTAATAGCATGGTTGCTTGAAATAATTTATTTCACTTGCAATAAAGATTGAATGAATTATAGTGCAATGCCTCTTGTTTCATTAGTTTGATTTTTCACCTTCTCGAAGGAAATATAATATAATATCCAACTTTAGATTTGAATACGATGTACCTATAAACTGGGTCGGCCACAATGAGCGTGACAAAAACAAATTAGTGAAACAACGCATCAAATAAAGAAGAACGCCAAAATTTTTTTAGTAATTCCAACTTAGCGTCGCTCGCCCATCAAAGTAGAGCGGTGTTTATGTTCCCAACAATTTCGCGGTTACCTAATTAGGTTCAGCTGTACTGCATGATGGAATTCCGTTACAGAAATCTGGAAGTTCGTCCTCTTCAAAAAAACATCATCCCATATTGATAGTTCCGGTGTCGGGAATTTTGACGGTGCGGCGTTGATGACGATAATTTTATACAGACCTTAGCCCTAAAACATCAAAGTTGAAACAAATCGTTATTCATATTTAAAGATAAGGTGGCTACAGTAATTGTTTCAGAACTCTCCTGTTCGTCTTTGAACGCTTGTATTTCCTGGCAATGAACGGGTGTATTAATGGCAATGAACTGGTTGTTTTCAGGACCTCTTATGGTCATGGTGCAGAAGGCCACATCCGTTGCAATTTTTGTTCATGATGGTAATCGTAACCAGGAGGAGCTGTCGAAAAGTCAACAGAAAAGTGCTCTAAGGTGCGTGGATATGATTTTGAAAACTTTTGTCTACCTAAAATCCTTATAAATCTAATTACAAGCCGATGACAGAGAGAGTGAAATGAGGTTTCATGACAACTTAGACAGGGTTACACTTTTCCATCTAAATTCGAAAGAATTTATTTGTTATATTGAATAAATATGTTTTAGTTTGGATTTTAGAATGTTCACAATGGCTTAATAATTATTAATCGAATCGTGGAAAACCGTATTTTGTTACACTGCATTTGTTGTACTTTCAAATCAGAAAAGTTGTGGAATTTCAAAGCCCAGTTGATTTTCGTAGAGTGGTGTGATTTAAAAATGTTTGTGATGAAAATTTAAAAATGTTGTAATGAAAATTTTTGATAGATTGTTTGTTCTTCTATTACTGATTGCATGTTTGGAGGTCGCAATTTTGTTTCTCTGTAATACAGTATCTTTGTGTGAAATCGACACGCACTCTCACTATATACAAATATCAACATGAAAACTTCCTCTTAAAAACCTTGTTTTCAACACCCGCATAAATATTAATTTCCCAAACGGTTGACCTAAAAAACTTCGTGAATTTGATATTCAGCTTGTGGTGCGATCTCCCCTCAAGTTATCGATCTGGGCAAGTTTGGCTCTGTCGACAACCGGGGCTCCATCTTTATCACTAGATGACATGAGCGCATTTTTTATATTTATCTTAGAAACTGTATTGTTAGTTAGTGAACAGGAGCTCCGGAAATTTACAAATTCTGCGATTCCAAAAGTTTGTATGTCAACACAAATTTCAACACGAATTCGCTAGGATCTTAATTATGTAAATTTTTCAAGCCTTCAGTGGTAACGAGATTCGAGCTGTGCTGACCAAAGCGGTTCAAATACGGTGCAGTTTCCGTCTAAATCACCTGGCCATGGAATGTAAGCAGGCATTGTAATGCAACTGGGTCGTTCTCCCATTTCGTTGGAAATTGGAGTTCTCAATTCCATAAAAATTAAGTCACTCGAAAATTTTTTTTCATCCCCCATTTCGTTTTGAAACAGGTTATTGATCATGCACATGAAAATTTGGTTCATAGGAATGCGTATTTAAAGAGATACACGATCATGATAAAAATCATGCAGGTGAGGGAATTAGGCAACGAGTGAGGGGTTTAGTGAACACATCAATTCAACTCCTTTTATTACCACAATACCATTCCTTTCTTTATAAATCACTTGGTATTCTTATATTGAGCCATAATACTCACTCAGGATACTAATTTTGGTGTCGTTTGGTCCTACATGATTATTTCGAAATGGCAAAAATCGAAAATAATTTTCGAAATAATTATGTAGGACCAAACGACACCAAAATTAGTGAATGTGAATTATTCTTATCTTTCACAATACAAAATTCACATAAGGAACTAACATTTCCAATCAGTCGGTACATTTTTTTTTTCAAAAGAAATTCAATATAATATATTATTTTCATTTATATTATGAATGAAAAACAACATTTTTTATAACATCAGGGAGGTCATAAAGTCTCAATTAGACGAATGAAAGAAACAAAAATATTTCAAATTATTCTGAGCTCAATCTCAAAGTTCTTTGAAAATCTGTCCAAGTTATTTTTTTCAAAGACTTCTATGTCGAAAGGAAAAATGTGAATCACTTTCCTCTCGCGAATTAGAATTTTGGCTCTGGTATTATCATCAAAATATCATTTGATTGAAGGGTGAAGAGATCAGACACATTCAAGTAGAATTCACATTTGGATTTTTTGAAAAAGCGAAATCCCATACCAGAAATACCATGGATGAGTTTGTTGTATCCTGGGTTTCGTCATTTCCAGCTTGTATAGCTTCAGTTTGTTTTTGCGCAGCTTCACCTTTTTCCTTCCAATTACATTTTTTTTAACGCAGCCCTCCTTTTTTGAGACATTCCATCTTTTCACGGGCAGTCATGTCACTCGCCAATTTCACCTACTTCTTCTGAAGTTTCTTCCTATACTTCAGCTGTTCTTTCAGTTGCTGCTTAATTTTTTCTCGGCTCTCCTTATCATACTCCCTCTTCTTGCGCTTCTTTTCTTCCATGTCCTTTTTAGTAGGTGCCATTACTTCTGCAAACCAAGGATTGATGAGGGCTGCTGAAATTGTAATCAATTTAGGATTAAAACTATTATCTATTAGGAACATACCTATATCTCCAGGTTATGTCAATAAATGACATAATTAGGTAAATTTAGGTAAATTAGGTAACTTTTTGCATTCTTCCTAATTCCATCACATTCTGCCTAATTCCCTCACTGCAGGTGAAGTGAGGAAATTAGGTGTGAGGGAATTAGGTTTTGGAGGATTATCAGAGGTGTACCTCTCTGCACGAGTTGCTACAAAAAATCAATAATGGATCACTTATCTCCCTCTGAAAATACTTCAATTAACGCAAAGAGAACATTAATCAAACTCACCTGAATCAAAATACCATCGAGTGAGGTAATTAGGTCTTTGACTGGACGAGCGGTGTCTTCTTTCAGTCACATTTTTACACAAGCTGAGAGAAGAATTTTCTGAGCAACAGATTATACCCAAAGTTGGGCGGGAACTTCCTCAATGCTGCCAACACTTCAACGAGACGAAAAGGGGCTCTGGGAAGAGCTGGCGCCTTGTTAAAAAAAAGGTGAGGGAATTAGGCGAAACCTTATGGACACTGGTGAATTGGGCTGCTGACTTTTTGATCGGCATTTTAGGGAACTCCCTTTGGTACTGATCGATAGTTTATTACATAAGAAAGCTACCAGAAAAAAGAGGAAATAGATACCAGCTGTATTAGAGGTTTCATTCACTGCCAAAGTTTGAAATCCAACCCAATGGACAGGTGAGGGAATTAGGTTTTTACATTTTGAACTTGATTTTGGATATGATTGCGTATGGCAATCTACCACAAATTTGACTGGAATCCTAGGGAAAGATGACTAGTAGTCACTCATCGCCGAAAAATTACATGAAAACTATCACCAAAGCCACAGTTGTTCAAAAACATGAAATCCGATGAAATGGGAGAATGACCCAACTACAACTTTATTGGTCACTATTATTACTAGAGAATGTCATTGAACTTCCACTCTCTTTCATGTCCCATGTGCTGAACTTATGTGTAATTTCATGAACCAAACTGTGTTGCATTTCATGCCAAAATGTTATTTTTAGGGACCAAAAAAAACGTGGCTTTCCTCTTTTAATAATTAATTTTCGAAACGTTTTGTGGTCCGTTTTACAATTATCGTTATTATCCCAAAAGATGGTGACGATCAATGTCCCTGACAGGGACTCCCTGTAAGCGATTTGGACAGAAACTGGTACCAATTTTTCGGGAGAGGGTTGTGGTACCTTCTCTTGGCTTCGAAAATTGGTTTGTTATTCTACAAATTATTTTTTGTTACAGCACAACCCCGAGTGTATTGGCCTATTTTAGCTACCTGTACCAATTCCACACGCTGATGGCCGGACCTTTTATCTTATTTGATGACTATCAAGAGTTCATCAGTGGGGAGAATCTTCGGAAGTTCGTGGTAAGCTTTAAGCAATTCTATGTTCGGTGGGTGCTAAGGGTGAGAGGGATCATCGTGAGTGTCCGATGGTTAGGAATGCTTACTTGAGATTTCAGTCATACTGGAATGATACACTTGCAAGATTCTTGTCCTCAACTAATCTTTGTTTTAAGAGTACGACCTCTTTTGTGTGTTCTACAAAGTTTGGTTGCTCACCACTGTTACATGCATTATTCCCTTTGAAATTATAGCGAACAAAATTGATTTGATTGTTAAATAATCGAGCCTTATTCGTGTGCGGCCTTATTCGTGTCGTTTTTCGTGTCCTACGTATGCGGTGACGTGATCGATCAATCGATCTACTTGTTGAATTGGAGGTTTTATTACATGGGATCCAATGTGAATAGCTCGAAAGCGTCAGTTTTCAACAATAGTTAGCAGGTTTAGCATCACCCCTGCAATGCCTTGTTGAACTATCCAAATGTCTTAATACGAGATGTCTTAATCGTAGTTATTACCGCAGTAGTGAATAAATTATTGAGGAGAAGAGGAAAACAGCATAGTAATTTCAAACAAGAGTGGAAGATCCATACACGAAATAAACTACTATCCTAGTTTGGTGAATGAAACTTACAAGAGAAGTTTTCATTTCAAATAATTTTATTGGACTAAATACCAACAAGGCTTAGACAAGAAGTGATCAATTATTGAGATTAGGTCTACCTTCATCTACAGAAAGATATTCTGGCAGATGTTAGATGTTACTTCTTGATATGAATGATTGCCAATGTAGGCCACTCACTACTCCAATTATTTTGTGTAGTTGTGAGACTTGTGTGATATTTTATGCCGAACAGTGATCGAACTAGAAAAGACTAAACCATTGCCCATGTTATTTAGCAATGTTGTATACTTTTGTTTTATCACAGGACACTCAACACCCTACGGAGCCCTCTCCAACAAAAGAAGTTTTTATGAAAGTTCTGATCAGCGTTGCATGTGCTGGTATCTACACAGCAGTCAATCCTTACTTCCCAATATCTCGGCTCCGAGGTACCTACGTATTTTGAAACGTTTCTATTTTATAGTTGATAATCTATTTATGAACTATGTACCATTATATCTTCCAGAGAAATGTCTAGTAATATACTGATCCGATACCTACACAAATGTTTTTAAACGTTGGCATTCTTTATTAATGAAAAATACAATTGATTTGAATTGAAGGAACATTGATAAAGTTACCAATACGGTTTTGGGTTCTCAAAAACTAATTGATTCGCAACTCTTTCCTTGAATATTTAATTAATCAACTAATTCTCTGTTTCTCGTCTCACATCACCGTTGCATCAGAGTTCATTTGACACATTTTTGGCCTAATGTAGAGTGAGGAGAATTTGGTACCCTCTGTATTCCCCTCCAAGCTATTCTTCTTCTGTCAAGTATTCTTCTTTTTCTTCAACGGTTCTTTCCCTTCCTTGTTGTCCTGGTTATAGGCAGCGAATGCACAAAGGATCCTTTGCCTTGTAGGATTTAACGGCACGTCCCAGCGCCCGTTTTGACCATCAGTCATGCCCACGTCGCCTTAAGCCCGCTACGCAGTCCTGGAATCGTCTTTCTCGGTCGAAGTTAAGCGCAATTCGTACTATAGTTACGAATGCCAATTGTTTCAAAGTCATTATCAACCATGTTCTCAGGTTCTTCTCTAGTATGAATCCTCACACTTACTACAAAAATCATTAAACGTAGGTATTACTGCAACGTGATGATGGTGTCAGTATAGGGTATAGAATAGTACCTACTCTAGGGTGGCAGTACTCGAGAGTTCTTGGTTCAAAGAGTATGATTAACATTACCTACCACACTGTCTTGAAATTAAATTAAATTAGGTACTCATAAACACATCCTCAATTTCCATAGTTCACTTTGCGCACTTTTAATAGTGTCATTTGAAGTTGATTGAAAATGATCGTCATGATTGTTAATAGATGAAGTATTCTTCACGATGACCATACCTCAGCAGCTGATGTATTTGATAATTACGACTACCACCACGAGGTTCAAGTACTACCATGCGTGGATACTTGCAGAAGCCATTTGCAATTCCTCAGGGCTCGGCTTTGGTGGCTACGGGGTCAACGGTGATCCGAAGTGGGACCTATGCAATAACGTCGACATTAAAAAATTCGAGGTTAGTCAACCAAATAGCAAAATACCCATATACCGCATAATGCTCGTATACCACTCCCTTCTATTATACCATTGTATTGGGTTAAATAAAACAAAACTGGGGATTGCTGGGCATTTACAGCAGTTTGAAACACCTCAAGAAGATTTCAAAATTCCAGTACATAACTAATAGTGAACCTCATTGCAGCTTGGCTCCTCCCTGAGAGAGTGCATTTCAGCTTGGAATAAAGGAACGAACGTTTGGTTGCGAATCGTCGTATACGAAAGGGTGTCTCGAGGCAACGGAGTTTTACTTACTTTTGCCTTATCAGCCCTATGGCACGGGTTTTACCCAGGATACTACCTCACATTCTTCACTGGAGCTCTATTTACCGTTGCATCAAGAAGTGTAAGTTGTCGTACATATTCAATTTGGACTTGCACTGTGCACAAAATTAGCGATTTACTATGAAATATTTCACTTCACAGGCCAGATTCAGTTTGAGGCCTCACTTCCTTGCTACGCCTGCCAAGAAAGCATCCTATGATTTCATCACCATGCTGGTAACACGTTTACTGATGGCTTACACCACATTTAGTTTCATTCTTCTCGAGTTTTGGTCCAGTGTACGAGTTTATTGGTAAGCTACGCCCGTTTCACAAATGATATGTTCATACATTTAACTGTTGTATTTAACTGTTGTTGCACTCCTCCCTTCAGACTCTAAAACGAGATTTTTTTGTTTTATAAGGAACATGTACTTCTGGATGCACTTTACGGCCCTCGGAGTGATCTTCTTCCTTCCAAGATTCTTAGGTCAGAGTGAAGCTCCATTGCGTAATCGACTTTCCAAACTAGTTGAAGTAACCAACAGCAATGGCGTCAATAGTTTACACGGATGAAATTCAATTTTTCTTACAAGAACAAAGTACAGAGAGCTGTACTGTAATAATGCGTAACAAAGCCTTTGAGTGGTTTAAAATGTTGCAAACCTCAACGTGTTGACGGTCTCAACATCAACTCTTGACGCACTTTTATTGACGATTATGTACGTTAAGATCTACTAGGTATTGTTATAACTTCCCACCATTCTCTTTCTGGAGGAAGAGTATTGGGATTATCCCAAAATTAGACATAACGGGTTTCCTTAAATCAATCGTCGAAAAACCTCTAGAAACATAGTAACTTTGTTGTCATGTTGTGGAATTGTGTGTCATGCGTTTTTGTCATTCTCGGACACAAGCCACCTTTATTGACCTTTTTGCCAAATATCAGGTTTTCCGGGTATTTTTGTAAAGTGACTGCAACATTTATTGTAGACCGCAGGGAACAATTTTCTTATATTAAATTATTAAGAAGACATTCGACTGTTTCTATTTTCCTAGGGTTTAATTTAAACATTTGAAATAACAGATTTGTGGAGTGTATTATTTATAGCGATGAATTGGTACATGCTGACTAGGAAGAGTTGTAGTGTATAGATTCGATCCGCACGTTTTTTATGAACCCCTCATTGTACATCAAGTTCTCAACAATAATGCAACTAGTGGCTCATTGATTGAGTAGTGTGAAATTTAGTCGCACATAAGTGTATCTAAATGTTTTGTCTTTACATTCTCCTCTTTTTAAAATCTGTAGCTTCCTTTTTTTGTACTAATTAGATCTACTATGATTGGGGGTAATAAGTCTCTGTCAATATAGCATGTTACACTAAATATTATTACGAGTAAGGTGAGCCAGTATTTTATAGATTTTAGATCGAACTGTATTTTCGGAGTCGCGGCACCTATTGTAGTGATACCGTAAGGTATCCACAAAATCTGAATTCTGATGGGTGAAAGTTCTCTCCACACCATTGCAAGTATAAACCTCTGATCGAGCTCTTCATCCTGTGCTGTCTGTCAAAGTTTCTTCCTGTAGTTTCGGTGCATCGGTGATGATTGCCCCATGACTTGTGAGGGTATTGCAGAGAAGAAAAAACGGTTAATTACCAGATCCACCTGACCGCATGGTTTATTTGATCATCCATTGATTGATTGTGAATCACTGACCTTGGTTTCCCGTCTGACTGTGAAGATGTCAAATTCTGACCCTACGAATCGCTGAAAACGTCAATGTCAGTATTTATTAAGGATCGTTTCCCCTTCTTTGCATTAACTCGATCGTAATTTATCTACTCTAGGTAATTAAATCTAATGAGTTAGTTCCGCTAGAAGTAGAAGTACAATTAGCGTACCTTCCGGAGGAATCCATGGTCACTAGCAAGTCGAGTTCCGTAGGCGACTGCTTTCGATGTAATAGACCGTCGAGGGAACAGTAAATAATTTATCCTTGATCTGTTTCAATTTTTGATCCGACTCCAAGGCCCAAGAGAGCCAGGAATGGGCTATTGTCTGATCTAGTTTCACATTTTCGATTCGATGTAGCTCAGTCTGGGCGCCATCTCGGACATGAATGTTGAATATTTACCTGCTTCGTTAGTGATGATGGGCTCTGCGGTAAACAGTTACCTACCTGAAAGTTTCCAACTTTTCCACGGCCGGATTTGTAGCTATTAAAGCTTTGGGATCTTGGAAACTTGAGATGAGGAGGGCATTAGCTAATCGATTTCCATTGTTATGCCACGTGTACATTTTTGGTCTAACTGGAGACCGTCTTTGATCGCCTTCAAGGTCTTTCTCGGTGTTCCTGTGTCATTTCCGGGCCCCTTGAAGTCTGCATCGTCGTACCAAAACATGTTAATGTCATTAGTTTTCTATTCATGCCGATTAAATTTTGAGTTCGTGAAAATGTGAATGCTCTGCTCTGAGTGACACCTTAGCTTGCATCACTGTGCCGTACTGGTACAACAATAATCCTAATTCAAGCGGGGGTTCATATTTCTAAAGGAGCCAATTGTAATGAGTCTGGAGGATGATTATATAACTTGTGACTCGAACTATGTTGTTGAAATGCCAAAAATCGAATTATAGTAGTTGTGTGTATAGTATAGTTCATGAGAATTGGTGCTGTTGTTAAGGATTAGGTTAGAGGTTCTTGACCACTGGTATTCTAAGGAGTGATGTGGTGAGTATCGAGGGTTGGTCCAAATAAAACAATTTTTCTAGGCCGACGTTTGAAGCCTCCTCTGTTTGTAGCCCTGAAGATGCAATACATTTATTGCGAAACGTCGGCCTAGAAAAATTGTTTTATTTGGACCAACCCTCGATACTCACCACATCAGTTGTTAAGGATGGCTGTTAAATGTTTGTTTATGACTATCCACCATTATTTGGATGTTAACCCAAATAATTGAAAACGGGGTAGTCGTATTACTTCTGCAGGTACTTACATTACTAGTTAGGATTGGTGGGGAGTAGGTATTAACATATTGTGGTAAAACACATCTCTTGAGTTGATTGATTTTTGAAACTCCGATGCCCATGAATGAATGCATGAGTTGGTTTCTGAATGTAGTGGAATGCAAAGTAAATCCGAGGGCTGTGTTCCACAATATATTGTGAAGGCGTCATGCGAACAACTTATCACCCAATAAGGGATACCACCTGTGAAGCTGTCCCATTCCTGAAAGTGAGCCGACACTGTTAACAGCAAGCAAACTATTTGTATTGGTGTATGTTACGTTAATGATACTTTCTATTTTTCATTAACATCAATGAAACTTGTTTGCCTCTTGCATCAATCATGGTTTTGGGTACAGCATAATTGTTTACTACACCAAACAATTTTACAACCCGTTGGCCAAGTGGCCTTCAGAAAATGTTGAGAAAGTTAAGTCAATAAAATGAAAGAGTTAAGTCATGAGTCTGTGAAGCTTCCACGGCATCCTTCATTGGACAACTATTTTTGATAACCTCTCATTTCCAAAAATGTGTTCTTTAGGTGTTCGCGCAATTTGTTTTCCTTATATCTTCCGCCTTCCAACGGTTGTATTGTTGCTTAAGTTCTAAGTTGCATAAAACTCTTATTATCGCTCTTACTATTTAGTAGCTATTAATAGCTTTTTGTCGAATTAGAATTATGATATACCGTAGATTAAATACATTAATAATTACATTTTTACTTATTAATTCGGTTTCTCGTAGGTACCACTCACTTCATATCGATATTGACTGCTTCTGTTACTACTCGTATTTGAAATCTTATATTTTCATTGATTTTGTATGAAGCATGAATTTGATCAATCTGCGCTACTGTGATTCAAATTTCCTATACGTCATTGTTATGATCATTGATACCCAACTAAAACATGGGAATTTTCGATTTTTCAATTCGAAATTGGATTCATGAAAACCCCCTCCCCTTACCCGGTTGCCAATTTTCAGTTACAAACATGTACTTACTTATAGTTTGGAAAGATAGCGTGTGAAGTAAATTCCTAAGTATTTTATCCACGCACTTTTAATTGTGGTTTAGATGACTTGTTTCATTCCTACTCAATAAGTATGTGGTTTTCGTTCAATAATTTTGGAATTTTTAGGTCTGTGATATGTGAAAAACGTTACTCGGCGCTGTCAAGTTAGATCGTTTATTCCAAAGTGCTATTACTTTATTTAATATTTGTATCACCTTCGGTTCAGTTGCTCAAATCCAACTTCCACTCACATTTGTGCCATGAACTAACGAACCTTCTTGGAATTTCAATGCACGTGGTAAATTTAATACGTGGTAAAATTAATTATGGAAAACGAAATGTGGGATTGGTACCCGCATATTCTATTTTCAAAATATTGAAATTATGAACCAAACAAGAAATATTTACATGCCTTGGTGGCATTGTAAAATAAAAGATACGTTCGTTATTGGTACAAGTATCGAAATGCTTTAAATATTGTTGAAAATTATATATTTTAAGTTTGATGTTTTTATTAAACTTCAGAGTTTATAGCAACCTATAGCAATATTTATTTCGACTTACCATCTTCCGAAAATCCCCTGGTACTTCCAAAATTCTCGTGTACTAAGTACAAAATTTGTGCTTTACGTCAAAATTTGTGCTTAAGCACATTTAATGTACATTAAGTTAAATTGTTATTGTTTAGTTTTTACTTCTATAATGTCACACGTTTCTGTGTTGGAAGTGTTGATGGGTTTTCCATACATTAACATTACGCCACATAATAGCGGCAAAACGTCTATAATCCCAAATCACTGAAATACGTACCGTTTTTTGTCATAATACAACGTTTTGTAATACATTTGAAGTATTATATTATTATGGTTGAATCGTCAGCGAACAAAACCGGGGTGGTTGATTGATGATTATTAGGAACAGCAGGGCCGGATTTAAAAAATATTTAAGGAACTATTTTATCACTCCTACAGCTTCCTGGCAAAATTATAAACCAAAAACTCGGAGATCACTCTTTATACCCCTCATTAGGTGTGGGGCTAGCACTTGTAATATAGAGCTTACTAGGTATGTATTCATCTCGTTGATATTTTACAACGCCAGCTCTAAATGAAGGAATCTCAATGATTCAATTTCCATTTTAGTTTCAGGACAGCAAAGAGAGTCAATAGCAAACTGCATACGAGACGAAAATTACGGGAATTGGATGATGCCATCAAATCAGAAGAGTTTTTTACAGGCAACAAACCAAGGAAATACTTCTCAATCAAGCCCGCCGATGACTTCTGGCAACCGTGCAGAACAGGACGATCAAAGCTGACGGGGAATGATATAGTACCAAATTGCGTTCCGAAAATCAATATGATTGTTAGCAGCGCGAAAGAATATCTGCACATTATTTTAATCCCTTGGAGTTTAATGCCAGGCAGTTTGATTTGGATCGCATTGAAGCTTCATCTACATCAACAAGTAACCTCTCTGGGAAACCAAATAAAAGCATGAAATATAATTTACCGAATTGATGGAGGAATAGCAAACATTGGTGTGAACTGTTCGGGATTCTTGTTGTAAGTAGTGCCTAACCTAAAAGGTTTATTTTTCATTAATGGTTAAGTGATAGTGATAGTAGCTGCACCATTATTCTTGGTTTACGGTGTGGGATCAAGTGAAGAGTTAATCGGAGGGTGGAATAGTGTCTTGATGGTACTTCTTTGAATCTACCCCTTTTGCTTGTACATCGTATACTCACCGGAAGACCGGGGATGAGAAGATGTTACATTCCGCGTAATATAGGAGTGCGATGTTACATTACAGGGTTGTACAGTTTGCTTTGAAGGAGGTATAACGAAGGAATAACAAATAGGAAAGCTAGGTAGGTATGTGTAGGATCGTAGTAGACAGTGGTATCTTCAGTTGAGCTGAATACTTGGGGCATAAGAATGAAGTACCGTTCCATTCTTTGACTACAATGAAGAAAAAAAAACAGTCCTGTATAAAATAAAAAACAAATAATTAAGCATAAATACACTCAAAATAAAACAACATAAATAAACTATGATTTGGGTCGAGGGCCAAGAATGTTGAAGACTCTGTTGTTATTGCCCTCCAGTCCGACTAGTTTCGCATGTTTGCCTCGTCAGGGGCGTATGACGTAGATATACTCGTCTTTGTACTCCTGTCATCTCCCTCTCTTCATGTCCTGTCGATGGTAATACCAGTCGTCAAATCCAAAATAAGGTCGAAAAAGTCCTTTTTCCTGCTGAATTATGCCCCCATCAACACTTTGACTCCAAGACATACCATGAAATTTCTAACGTAAACGTCACAGTTTCATAGTCAGGATATTAAAAATAAATTTAAAAACTTCCATTCACCCACTTAATGAAAGTACTTTAATGAAATCGGAATCTTGTGGAAGAATAAAGATTTCTTTGATGGAATTTTTCCTGCAGGATTCCTTATATTTCCTCTTTCTTTTGTATGATGACACACATGTCTTTCACGTGAGTACAATCAAGGTACAAAACACAAGGCGGAACATAGTGCGTGTTTGAACTCATGTTGCTGGTTCCTGGCCCTTCTTTTCTTTTGGAAACATTAATTACCAAGTTACCAGTTTGTGTGGACGATGTTGACGTAGATCTGAATCTCGGCTTTTCTGGAGCGGCCAAGTTTCCTTTGAGTGTGGGGTTGTTCGAATCACCATCGCCTATTTCTATATTGGGGAGAAGCAATGGTGGCGATGCAGTCTGGCTGTGCATGTCACTAAGATCAACACACTCGAAAACATTTCTGTGTGGTGGTACTCCTGTCGGTGGTATCATAACTGAATAATTGGTTACTTTATTTGAGCAGTTGCAACTGCAGATGTTTTTTGTTTTGAAGCATGTGCAACAGCTGAGATTTATTTGATCATTAATCGAACAGTAGTTCCGCCGTACATCTTCACTCATAATAGTTGGTGGATTTTGGATATAATCGTAACAGGGTGATTTGGCAGTAGTAGGGGGACATGGATGGCTTGTGATAGGAGGATAATTAGGTGAGGGACATTCACACACTGGTTTGCATTCGGGTTCACATCTAATGCCAGAAGTTATTGCAACTTCTGGAGTGCTGGATCGATCATCTGCTGTACGTTTCTGACTTCCACACGTTTTCCATAACTTGAATTTATCTTTGTTTTTAGGTGTTTTTTCCTTATTCTTTTTGCCTTCTTTCTTTGAGGACTTAACGCTCTGTTTATTTTTCTTTCCTAATTTGTTGGACTTCGGCACATCAGAACTGGACGAAGATAGCTTATCTAGTGGCGGATCTTCTACAATGCCACATTTGCAGCACGTGCATTTGTCTAATTGTTTTTCCTTCTTTTTGATTTTGTTCTTGCTATTTTTCTTACTCTGCTCCTGTTCCTCTTTCTTTCTCCGTTTTTCTTCGTTCTTCGCCCTCTTTGCCTGTTCATTTTCTTCTTTCTTCCTTTTTTTCTCCTCTTTTTTCAACTCTTTCTCAAGACATTTGTCAATCTTCTGTTTTTTCAACTCTCTCTCACGAGATTTATCAATCTTATCTTTTTTTGATCTTTTACTTCCTTTTGAAGACTTCCGATTTTTTTTAGACTGGCAACAATTACATTTGGCTGCAACGTTTTTCTTACAGAAACAAGCAGATGAGAGTAACTTGCTCCCACAGCAGCACAAATCTTGTTGTCTTGAGACCCCAACAATAACACTATCAGGATTTTGGCGTATATTTGAACTTTGAGGTACGAGGGGTGAGGTATGCGAGGGTTGCAGGTATGAGGGTCGTTGGTCACGAGAAGTTTTGTGACTATTGGGTGGTGGCTGCTGAGAGATTCTTCTGATGAGTGGAGTATCATACGATGATCGACGGATGCTTGAAGAAGCAACTGGATCATTTGTGTCTTGAAGACTCGGTGTGGTCTGCACATACATCGACGTATTGGGGTTTAATGCCGTGTGGCTCATGCTAGTGGATACCGTTCTTAAATGTATAAATCGATCTGGGCTAGGTGATTTGTGAGGAATTGCAACATCAACATTCTCGCTAGCTGGCGTTTGTGTTGTAGCGCGGTCAAAATTGGTAAGAAACTGATCAGTTGGTTCGTTGTATAGCACCTCTTCCTCCGTTCTCAGTTGGTAAGTTGAAGATGGTTGTAAGTACTGCAGTTCTGCTTCTTCAATCTGGCCTTGGTAGGGAGTGTATCCGACGTTTTGACAACGACAGCAGTTACCAGCAGGGCAAAGTGCAGTCTTACGATCCGTACTTTCATCTTGATGTTTGGCGTCCTTGTTCTGTCCAATCTTGCTCCACATAACCATAGTGTTGTAGAAATCCCTCTGCGGAATTTTCAGTTTTCGCGAAAGGACTTCATGCACGACCCAGAGTTCAAGGAATTTTATGTCAAAGACAAGGTCGCGGCTCAGTTGCCAAAAGTTGTTAAATGTCTCACACCTTGTGGACGTAGTGCCTACTCGGAGAGTCCAATTAATGAAAAGCCCTGGACTTGCTTCGGTTCCTCCCAGCCCCTTGAATGAATTTATGTAAATTGTTGATTAGGTATGTGAATGCCTAAATACTATTCATCAATACTATTAGTTTTTGTGTGGTTAGAATGTATGGATTAGGTATAAGGTGAAATTAAAATTTAATGAGATAGGTGGCCCTGACCTTAATTATCGTTCCTGTTCCTCTACAATCACTCAGGTTTTCAATTTGAGCAGAGCGGAAATTTTATACAAGGACGAACACGATAATCCACGATGGGGAATCAAGTAGCTTTTCAGACCTTGAGCTGAGGGCTGGGGGAATTATTCTCCCACTAAACAGTTTATCTCTATGTTATTATCTTGTCAAGTACCATTATTACGCTCGATACTATGAAAGGTGTAGGTAGTTGAAAGGTGTGGGTAGTAGGTATTCTCTTAAAAGAGAAAATAAAAAATAACTTATTGGTAACCAACATTGAAGTCTTGAGCAGGACATGACATGTGTGAACTTCCGGAAGGGCGTGTGTGGATCGTTAGTTAGTTCACTTGCAAGAGTTCACCAACCCATTTGGAATTACAATAACGATACGGCGTTCAAGAAACCAAAAGTGAAAATCTTATTGGATTGAAATTTATTCTGGCGGGGGCATAACTTTCAGTTCACTCTGCTCCCATCGTTTTATTATCCAAGATACGCTTTATTGCGTCCCTGTCTAATACTTCTCGCCTGATGCAAGTCTTTGATTGGGAGTCGGCTGGTGGCATGAGAGGAATACGGTGAGGTATTATAGGGTGATACTTGACATCCAATTCTTGTACTATTTTTTGCAAAGCTTCCATTGTATTGCACTTGGCCACATTGAGAATTATTATGGTCCCATCCTCATCACTGCATGGACATACACCTTGACCTTCTTTTCCTTTGCCTGAACCTTCTGTATCCGCTACACCTTCTGAAGTACCTTCCATCTGAGAAGGTGAAGTGATTTCAGCTTGAGTATTGTCTTCTGGTTCGAGAAACTTCGGAAAACGAATGACAGCATCAGCATGGGTACCACAGCCACATCTTTTTAAATTATCCTCTGCTTGGATACCATCTTCCGGAAACTGTGGAAAGCAATATCGGGGCAAAGAGCATTGACATGCTTTCTTCACACAACTAGCACTGTTACCTGCTAAATCATTACTTTTACTGATTGTTGAAATCTCAGCTATTGTTTCCTTCAGACTATTATCAAAATCACGGGGTATTTTAGATTTACAAAAACATTTTCCTGAGGAAGATTCATCTTTGTTGCCACTGCATTTGCGATACCTTGATAATCTGCAATGGCGTGCTGATGACTCTGCTGCCATATCTGAAGAACACACTGAATCGCCTTCATTGATTGATGTCTCTGGGATATTAATAGTCACGGCTGATGAGTTTCCTTTTCTTATATTTTTTGAATTAGAATGTGGTTCTGATTTCCAGATGGATGAACGATCTGAAGGTCTGTGCTGTTTGAGAAGTTCTGATGCTTGCTCAACAATTGGAGTAAGTTTACCACTTGAACGAGTTTGGCATTTACACCCGCTTGTTTTAACCGTCGATCTACACGTTAAACATGTCGGTGGGATAGAAGTGTTGAACGTAGTGCTTGCACCAGGTTTTAAACTCTCACTTTTTTTGGCTGACCTTGAGATCTGTTGTGTTTTCTTGTTATATGAAGACCGAGATTCGTTTCCGACCTGTTTTTCCTGGGATATTTGGGGTTTGTCACCCATACCCAAGATATGTGGCGTGGTATTACTCAATTGTCTGTTTCTTCTAGATTCGAGCGAAATATTATTTTCCTGATAAGATCTTGTTGGAATCGTGTTGGAGAAAACTAGTGATGTATTTTTTGTAAGGTCTGTGGATAAGGACTGTTCTTCAGGTGTTGGGGCAATGCCTTTTGTATCCGAATCATGGGAATGCTGACAGTTTCCCGTTCGCACTGCTGTTTTAAACTTCAAGGATGCATTACTCTCACACGGTTTTGTGACATGCTGTGATTCTTTTGGAGAAAATCGAAAAAATCCATCCGTGCTGTCATAAGACGTAGGTACAAGCTTGCTCATCTCAGCACTTCCACCTTGGTTCGAGGGAGTATTAATCTTTCTACTAGACCTTGTTATATTTGCTGTTTCATTTCCAGATATACGAGGCAATCTGACCTCATCATCAGATGACTTTGGAGTTACAGACTTTCTCACAACGTATTCTCTTGACTTGGAGGAAGTAAAACTTTTCCTACATGATCTCGTCAATTCCTGAGTTTCTTTTTCATGCACAGCCAAGTCACTTGCTACTACTGGCACTGGCAGTGTTTCCTTAGGTGAGTTCAAAATACCCTTGTCCTTTGGACCCAAAACACAAGAACAAACGGATGAAGAGGCTTCTTTAATTTTGCCCACATTCTTACAATGGCACTCTGATTTCAATTTCAATATATCTAATATGTTTGCTGCGCCACCTCCTTCCAAGTCACTGCTGGTTTCTGTGGAGCTGCTGCAGCGACATCCCAATGTGGAAGACGATTCCTGATCTTCATTGGGATCAGTTGACCTGGATGGTTGAACTTGATCAGTTGTAATGCTGGAAATCCCACCGTCTTTGGAAGGAGGTACGACAATCCGAAGTCTACTGGTTTTCGAAGAAACATTGGATATAGTTTGCTTCGATGGTAACTTAATTGTAGATGAGTCATTAATGTTTTGTTCTGCAGGCGTGGCACAATAACATGGAGACTTGACAGCACAAGCACAATGTTTCATTGATGAAAGCCGGCATTTTGGTGTTTTCATATGATTTCCAACTTGTATTTGCACATCTACCAAAGATTTCCCATTACGTTTATTAGGATATGTTATCATAGCTATATCATCTGTATGGTTCACGTTTTTCGTTGGAGCTTTCTTGGGAATCTGGCGAGTTGTAGCCTTCTGTTTTTCGGGTATTTCTGGCGCAGGTTCTCGCATGGGCATTTTCATATTTTTCGTGACATTTTCAACACTTGAGGCTGGTTTCTCATCAACTTTCAATACTTTTAGCGCTTGAGGGCTTTCTATAATAGTATATGAGGGATCTTTCATCTTTGAGCCACCCTGCTCCGTCATCTTTGTTGAATTTGTAGCTTCAATCAGTTGGGTTTTTGAAAAATCATTTGTCAGTTTTGACAGGTCAAGGTATTCAGAAATCAGGTCCAGTTGCTCCTCACCATTTGCGTCTACTTGTACAAATCCTTCAGTAACTGGATCTTCGTTAACTATCCAGAGCTCAAATTGCTCAATCTTGAAAGTAAGTTCCCTTGCAAGGGGCCAGAATTGTCTGAATGTGCTACAGGAAAGTGAAGTCGATCCGGTTTTAATACCGCGATTTATAAATAAACCAAACTGATCTTCAGTGCCACCCATACCCTATTGAAACAAGATGGTTCAAGTTAAACATGAAACTTTAAGACATTACCTACGAAAAAATGGCAGACACATATTAGCTGACGAGTTTAAACCAGTGTAAAAGTACACAAACCAATGCCATCAATATTATAGAGCGTTTCGATCAAGGCTTATTATATTCTCAAGTAGTACTTAACATCACGCTTAGTTTACGTACGTACTAATTTAAATTATCATCTTCTACACTAAATACACGCGAGTTAGGTGTACCTGAATTTCTGTCTTAGGTCTACCTAAAAAATTGGAGATACTCACAATTCCAGATTCTGTGAATATTTGGTAATTGTTATTCCGGCCGCTGCTCTCGTACACATTTACTTCAGGTTTAAGGGTGAATAGAAAGGATTGGTCATTGCCTAGAAAAAATGCACAAACTGTAAAATGTTATCATTTCCCCACTGACGATATAAAGTTTATACGGTTATGGATCGTGATGTTTTATTTTAGTAGCAAACGCGCCCAACTCCATTTGTTCACAACATGTCTTTATTTACTTGGATCTCTAAAGTTTTTGAAGTATTAGTAATCACTCAATCAATTATTCAATTTGAAAACCTCTGTTGGAGAACCTCATATTGGCGAACTGCTGATTTGACCTCGTGAATAGGTATAATTAATGAGCCTGTAATGGGAAAGTATAAAGTAATTTCCTTACAATTTAGAGATCCAAATCAACAAAATGATCAAAATGTGGTATAATAATAGACAAGGTCAAACTGTATTCACTATTCAATTTAAAGCTAAATTGACGTGATAAGAACTGTGAAAAACTGACCGTAAAATCCACTCGATGGGAACCACTGCTGAGATGCGTACATTCCGAATATATCTCCATTTGAATCCTGTACCACCATCAAAGTTTGACCTCTGCCATAAATAATCTGTTTGAACGTATCCCAATCACTGCTGGTACGACTGTCAAACATGAAAGCCAGGTTCCACTTGGGAGCTCTTTTCGGTAATTTCGAGTTTAGTAGAAGAACATCCGGAACGGAAAGCAAAGTCTTTGGATTCTTCCCAGTCTGAACAATCTTCAATCAAAATGGCTTCTCATAAGAGATTAAACTACAGCCACCCTTCAAACAGTAGGTACAGCAATATGATGCTCAGCTGTATCGCAAACGAGAACTTCTACTTTTGAGCGAACTACATCTACGCACTTATTTCCGTTTCAAGTTTGCAAGGAATAAAATTTGCTATTGCATTGTCTACAAAACCTGACTGGGAAGGATTTCCTCTCAGTACAATTTTCCAAGCGTATAGAGACCCTTTTTGTTTCACCTAGTGTTTGTTAACGTTAGTTACCTCTCCAAAAAGCATTTAATGCTTCCCATACTAGAAACATGAGGTGGGATTGATTGTAATAGAAAAATTCCAACTTACTGGAAACGGTATAAGAGATTTCACGTCGATGCTTTTGTTAATACCAAACAAGTAAAGATACAGTTGCTCAGAAACGGTGTAATAAATTTCATTTTTTTCCAGCCATATTTCCAAACTGCCAATACTGACCTAAAACAAGATTATTCACATAAGAGAACGGATTTACGCGTAAACCTGTAGGTACCTAGGTACATCAATGAAAAGCAATGCTTATATTATAATTTTTGTGAATTCAAATCAGGTATGTTCCTCGGTACACCGATATCCCTCAGTGTAACGTTGTTTTCAGTCCTTTAGCATTCCTTTGTTTCCTACGTATTTTACCTCTTCATAACGAATTTTCGAAAATTGTTAATGCAGAATTTACGTAAAACCAACTCCAAATGTGGGAGGCTCGCTCTATACATCCAACAGAAATGCATTCACTTCAACATATGGAACTTTCAAAATTAGGTAAGACCTAAAAACAGGTATACCTACTGTGATCTTTTCTTGTTTGATAAAAGCGAAATCTGTTATCTCGAGTGAACTTGGCATCTTTCGAAGTTCTCTGTGCAAACTCCTCAAGAAAAAGAAAAAACTCACTACTAGCATTTCAGAGGGTAAAGCTGCCGCTACTGTTGAATTCAAGAAACCCGTGGGATCCTGTGTTCACAAATGGTTGAAAAGCTGCCGTGAAGCGAACGTGCTCATTAGCGAACCTCTTCTTGGCTCTATAGCTCTCTCATTTGCGGCTTTCGTGCTGCAATGGGTGGCGTCACAATTTTGGGAAAAGGTATGGACTAACTGTTGGAACGTTCTGCTGAGAAAGTGCTACTATTGATCAAGCTGTCTGAAGGTTATCAGCCAGGTGACATAATATGTCATATTATACAATCTAGACCATACACGCCTTATGAACTACATATAATACAGGACTACCCACTTCATTTCTGTGAGCTTCTAAATCTTTCAACAAGTAAGCTGCAACCCGGTTTCCGTCTATTATAGAACTTGGAGCTCTCAATTCTAGCCAGCCGAGTACTTCTTTCATATTGATATGAGTTATGGCATGTAAGTAAGAAGTTATCACGTCGCAGACATACTGGAACAAAAAAATAAGTAGTTGAATAAAGCAAGAATATTCAAGGAATCAAGAATATAGGTAGATGTATGCCTTGCTTTACTTATACCTAGTTACATTGACTGCCCCAAATACATCTCTCAATGATGATAATAACATTATAGATGATAAAGTTGATATTTCATGGTATTTTCAGGGGAAGGAGTTTCAGCTGCGCGTCGTTGTTATTAAAGCATGCCTGGTGTAGGGATATCAGGATGTCATTATTTTTCAAGTGGATCACAATTAACCCGATCAATGTTGCATAAGCTGCAAAAGTGTTTTCACTCTACGTCTACTCAACGACCTGTCTCACGTAAGTAATTAATAATTATAATATAATACTTACATCTTTGATGTTTTTAAATGGCGCATTAGGATACTCATCAGCTTGTTCATAGTTGAATGGAGGCTCGTGGATCGTCGCTATATGGTAGATAGTTAACGCTCTGAACATGATTTCGGCCTCTGGTTCAGCCAGATTTTTGTAAATAGTGTAAAAACTCAGAAACGACACTTCTTTGGAATCTTCTGGAAACATCACGTTCATCATAGTCGAAAAGAAGCGAGGGGCTAGCCGGTTCTTCCATATCTCCTAAAACAGAAGAATTTCCGACCGAATTTTTCTAACTCGGAAAGTTTATCAAATGCTCATCTCTGAGAATCGCTATTTTGCAAATTAAACGTTTAGGACTTTTTTACACAAAGAAATTTAGTTCGAAGACAACCAGTGGCCATGAATGATCCGTCCGAAGTGTGCTCGTGGGCCACCAGTTGGCCACTACTGATCTGGAATTGTCTTATAATCCTACAATATACAAATAATTCATTACCTGCCTACAGTATTAAGTACACACGTTCCAAACAATTGTACAGACTAGGTAGGTACCTGATGTGGCATCAAACCCCATTTCTTGCACCACTTGCCGTGTACAGAATTTCCGGAGTTGAAAATTTTCCAGAGTTTTCCAGGAAGTTATTCCGTTTAATGTTTTAGTAGAATGCATTGTTTACTCGTGTCGTAATCATATTATAGTTCTTAATACCAAACCTGGACCGCAGTTTTCGGGATTGAGCCTTTTTTCTTCACTTTGTTTGGTCTGAAAGTGTCAGATATTCGTTTGGCATGTTCAAGATTGACAACTGCCAACTCTTCATCGCGCTGTGCCTCTTCTCCCATCTCATCATCAAAGAGCAACAATTTAGGATCCCGAAAAGAACGTGAAATTTGCTTAAAACATTGATATTATTAAAACTAATTTCAACATTCTGTTGCTATTTGAACACAACATCAGCAAAATCACCACAACTACCCTATCCCAGAGGTCTCGAATAAGTTATTGGCGATGCACAATTGATAATAATTATCACAGAAATCATGAATTTTGAGTCGTGTAGCTCGGCCCGGAATATAGTTGGTCAATTGACGAGATCATCATAGAGATCATCATACCGGAATTTCCCTCTCACCACTCGGAGAGGATTCCGAACACACAGCATTTCACCTACGCAAGATCTTAAGCGAAAGATAAGCAAGCGAAAATCTTCGGAAAGCAGGACTCACCCGAGACATAATCATAACAACTAGGTACTTTCCCGATGATTTTATCCCCAGAAACCGCTTCTGTAGTCACCCTGCGAGGGTGAAACTGACATATCCAACTACGGATGTTTATGCCATTTCTGTACTTACTTAGGTACTTGTTATATCTAGGTTTATGCTGCACTCTTGCCCGGCAGTTGTACTTGTAAGTATGGCGTGTAGTATAGATACTTATTTCTTAGAACTACAGTGTCTTTAGGCCACCCTCATAGAAACTGTTTTATCTGAATGACCTCATTTCGGGAAATCAGAGGTTATGTACTAAGATACGGATTGTTGCATTTGTGGCATGTACATCTACGAACTGGTTGAACAAAAATACGTATCTAGGGAAGGAAATCGTCGATCCTCGCTAGACCACCAGGAAACAAAGAGGAAAACCCCCCCATCGCCTAATAAAACAGGAATAAAACATGAATTCTTGTGCTCGGCGGCGTATCGTAGTGGTTGTCCAAATGGAAGTCTCAAGTCGAAAGGCGTCTGAGTCGTTATTAGCCACGAAGTCGGTAATGATGACTAGAAGGAAAGGCAGCACAATGGAGTCTCGGGGATCCCTAATGTGTGGAGGTAATTATAGAGTAGAAAATGCCGACCCTGCAGCGAGGGTACAGTCCGGGGAAGTTCGGAGTTGAAGACGATGTTCCTAGTGCCCTGAGGGAGTGACTAATGTACAGTCCCTCCGGTACCCCTTGCGTGAGGGTGAAGGCCCCTCAAGATGAACATATCAGATCATACCAGAATGCAACTCCAATAAGTCATATTTTTCATCTGTTTTCCTCTAAAAAATTAGAACGGCGACTAATTACATACGGCCCTTTCTGATTCAAATCTTCTCTTCTCAGGGGTTACTAGCGCTGCTCTATGAGAACATTTTTATTTCTCAGAAACAAACAGTAGGGATACCTATTACTAAATGTATCTCTCCTTAGTGGGTTTGTTCTCTGAGCCTCTCTAAGTATACGGAAGCCTTTATTCAAATTGCAAGTGATTTCCCCATTAACGTTTGAGTCCAATTAGCCGTCTCACTTCTCCTGCCGCACTTCGATCATACCCCTCTTGCATATTGTGATTTGAATGGCGAACAGATGGACAGCGTGCAGAATCACAAAATTCTGCTGCACGCTTTGTGTACAGCCTCAAGGTTGACGCGCATGTAACGCCGTACTAAGTGAAACTAGGCTGGATGAAAATTCTTGAGCGAACGAAATTAGCGATAGCTACAATGGTTTTCAAAATTATGACACATCAAACCCGTACGTATTTATACAATGAGTATAAATTCATGCAAGCCGTGCATGACATAGACGTACCCTACCAATTCCTGACACAATTCCATATTTATTCTATTTTCTACTGCGTTGTTTCTTACACTTATGTACTATTTTCTGTTTTGATAACCTAAGTGTTTAATAAACACGTAGGCAACACATAGGCGTTTTCACTTTAATTTAGTCACTGCGATTCTTCGCATTAACTCTGCTAATAGGTATTTACAACTGTTCTTGTCCTCCAAGCTAGTGCTAAATAGTCCTATAATCAAATGTTTCGACTAGAGTACTGGTGCTCGAGAAATTGATATACTTAACAGTTATATTGATTCACCAGTTAGTTACTAACTGATGAATCAATCTAACTCTCAAGGAGCTCAGTTACGAGGCGGGCCAATAGATTCTCGCCTTTTCAACGAATGTCTCCTTGAAAAAAGTACCAAGCTGAATTCCGAGCCGTCAGGGAACATCTGAAGGTATAACTGAAACATCGTCACTCCTTCAAGCGAATATTTGCTGCAATTATGAGTGCGAGTTCATCGAAGCACAACAAACCGCAGCAGGAACATGTGCACGAAATGCAGAGGTCGGTACCACGATCGAATGCACCCAAAGAATGTGTGACTGTAAGTCACACACTAAGAGGCCCATGTTCATTTGAAATGGCTTATATGAGAACGATTATAGATTTGAATGAGAAATTCGTTCGCCGCGGTAGAAGGACACTGTGTTTTTTTTAAGGAGGGGTACGACCACTTTGTTGACTTGGTCATTATCAATAGCAAACAAGTGTGAGAGGAAGAAAAAGTAAGTAGATTCACTTAAGATAGGTAAATACTACGTGTCTCTTATTTATAGAACGTTCAACAGCCGCATTTCACCTTTGATAAAGGTGCTCGGGTTATACTTTTTTGTTCACTACGCCAACCGAAAAGGCGCTGGTATGACTAAAAAATAAACAAACCGATAAATGAGTTTTAGACTACATTGGAGTAATACTACTAAATTTATGATTATTGAGACTTTACTTCATGTCTAATATTCAGATGTCAACGAGACAGTGATCATAACCTCTCAAGTTATTTAGATACTATTTTAAGATGTATGGGCATATAATAATGGTCCGTCTGATGATGAAATATATTGAACTACTCAATTGATAATATTTGGGAGTTATAACCAGTGGAAGTTTGTGATATGAACACTTATATTTTTCTATTATTTCGTGACTTTTCTCTGTGAAAAATAGAACGCGGAGTATGAAAATAATAGTTAGTTAACTATGTTGGACAACATACTGGACTATAAAATCCTCAGGTGTTGTCCGCTGGACGCAATTTCCAATACTCCCCCTCAGGGAACTGCTAAGGCCAAGTTGGTTTCGTAACACGACGAACTCTGGTCTGCCCAGCAGTTTCGTGAATATGTCCGCGAGCATTTCTCGAGTGGGGCAGTAGTCTAGCTTGATTACCCGGCGTCCAATCATTTCTCGCACGAAATGTTCTTTGAGTGCGATATGTTTCGTCTTGGGGTTCACCGCTGGATCTTTGGCCCATCAATGGCAGCTTGGTTGTCTGAGTATATTTGAATAGTGTCCTCTTGAACATACACATGGTTTGCGAGATACCTCAAATTTATCGCCTCAGATGCAGCTTCCCTTTTGACCATGCTCTCGCTCTCTGCTGTTGACTTGGTTTCTGGATTCCGAGCTTATGGCAGTTCCGCCAAGCCGGAAGCAATAGCCAGTGTATGATCGTCCGTCTGCGCAGCTACCCCAGGTAGCATCAGAGAATCCGGTCAACTCTGTGGTACCGGTCTTCTGAAACGACAGCACGAGTGATTTGGTGCTTTTCAAGTGTCGCAAAACGCGTTTTGCCGCTACCCAGTGCTCTTGCCGATAGCAAGTAATACAATACTAAGCTAACGGCGCACATAATCTTGATATTACTAGGAATTAGTGATCAATTAAACTGTTATGGAATGTTGAGTAGCTCTCCCTTTTCTGGCTTTTGCAGAGTGATGATCACTTCTGTGGGAGTGGCTGCTGTTCTAGCCTTTTCCAATCCAAACATTTTGAGCAGTTTTCTATGTATTTTTCTTGACTCATCATAATTTTACCGTCACCGTCAGTTGAAAACTCTATCCCTAGACAATAAAACAGATCACCAATATCGCGCATATCGAAAACTTTGGTCAAGACTTGCTTTAGGTATGTTTACACTTATTGTTTACTAGTATGTTTACACTTTCTGTATTTGATGATGCAATTATCAAGGCATCTCCTTACTATTTCGGTTGATTAACGGCTCTTTGGAAAACATCTTATCTTATAAATAAATGTTATTTATTTTATATTGTAATATTCATTATTATTATCAACATTAACATGAATATTAATAAATAATTAAGTTTTAATATTCAATATGAAAGAAGAAACCACTCACATATGAAAACCTAGTATGAAAATTGATCCGACGTTCTCCCCTTTGAAATACTCTCATATTTGGTATTAGTTGCGCTCCGGATGGTCTTGAAATTCGTTGCATCTATGTATTCAAGTTTGAATATTAATTGAAAATTAAATACTTAACTATACTTTCTAAGATATGGCGTTTTGAATATGCCAACCCACTTTTTGCACCTTACTATGGGCATTTGGAGTCAAGGGATTCAAGGAAAGGGTTCAAGTTGAGAATTTATCCAAACATAACGCGTTCTGTGACCGCTTTTCAAAACCAGATAATTTCAACAAGTCTGAAATAACGTTCAGCAACTTCTGGCGGTGTCTCTCCGTTCTCCACAAGAAGTGTCCTCTGATGCACCTTAAGTAAAGTTTATGTTGAAAGGTTAGCAAAGTCACTGCGTACGAGGGAAATGGCCGGCTCAGATGAAAGGGGTTCTTTGGGAACGGTCATAAAAACCTGACGTAGTCCGAGCGTAACTCAGGGGTTTACCTCCGGGGCAACGACGGGCTTAGGAGGAGATTAGGCATACCAAGTTATTTTTTCTCATTTCACAAGACTTCAGGGTTTTGATTACCTCATCCCTCAATTCCTAATGGAGTTTTGTAGAATGAAATGCCGTTCAGTTGTCTGAAGAAATCACAAGACTGGGGTGTCATTAGTTGCAAAATATTCATTATTTTATGTACTATACAGGTCGTGTGTTATTCATACATGTAAAGACACTTAAAATCTTACGATTTCAAACGATCTAAAATGGATTTGCAACTGAAGAATCTCAAAAATGATCGTCCTGAACATTTTGAAACCATAATAACGTATTTTATGTGAAAATAAAACAAAACATCTCCAAGTAACTAAGTAGGTATTGTCCCTCTTCATTTTTAAAACTCACTTTTCAATGTTTACGAAAAATTAATGAATTATGTGAAATATATTGAATTGAAATGTGATTGTGAAAACAAGACAGCAGAAACACAGCCTTCGAATATAAGACAAATATGAATAACTACCGACGATAGCAATAGGAACCGCGATAATCTGGCGAGATGTGGCAAGAGTCGTAATTTCGAAGTTTATGGTCTTGGAGGTGTTTTGACATGGGAGGTCGTGCCGCCGTTTTATGGCATTCTTTCCCACCCTGCATGCACTATCATTCTTGTTCCTCCGTCACTATTCTGCGATACTGCAATTGCCATTCGAGCAACCTTATGTTTCATTCGTACCTTTCACTAATCATATTAACAGATTACATATTTCATCGTGTCTTTATTTTGTTTTCAAACCGACCGTTTTATCTGAATATGATTGGGTATATGTGTTACTTACTAAACATTTTCCTGAGTTTTCGTGGATTGCATTGAATTTGAATTGGTCAAAACTACATGGCGAACAAGTTTTCAATGTAACTTGATTTTATATTCTTCCAGTGCATTATACATAACGCTAGTGATTTCCAGGAAAAAATAAGCCACTGATGATGATACACTGGCCAACAAAAAAAGGTGTTGTTTGGTGCAGAGGAGATGCTGGTTGGTGTTGGGGTTTTCAGTGTGCTGAATCCAAATCTGAAACCCGTTTTTGAGATATAGCTCACAATACCTATCTTCTAGCTACCTACGTTCAAGCTAGAAAAACTAGCTACTTTTTAATAAGAGCAGCACTTCAAACAATCCCAATTAATTTTTCACTGTTTCTCGTGCAATGGAAGAATAAAACTAAAACCGGGTTTCAAATTCAGATTCCGCACCTAAAAAACTTGGATACATTGGTTGAAAGTGAAAAATTGATTGGGATGTTAAGTGCTATAAACAATGACTGTGTAATTAAAACTACATTTTAGTTAGGTACTACTCGTACATGCAGTACATTATTACTGAAATGTCTTCAATGGGATTTGTGGAACTGCATCCCATTCAAAATGTCTACCTATTTTGGTTCAAATTTCGTTCTACCAACTTTCAGAATACATTTCAAGTTCTCGTACGTCAGTTTAATTTTGTGAATGTCTGCTCACTCAGATATGTAGTACCAAAAAGTGATGTAACGCCCTTGGGAAAACGTTTTACGTTGCTAATAATCCTCTTCATTCAACCACCTGAAATAAATTAACCCATTTAGTTTGTTAATTGAAACTAATTCCAATCCAAGTGTAAAATAATAGAACAAAATCTAAAACAAGAGCCGTACGCCTAACCAACTGTTTTGGGAGGAATGAGTCAGATTTGGTTAAATACATTTAGAGTTGTTCGGAATTGTAGGAATTTCGAAGTGAAATATTAGAAAAATTGGCATTATTCAATGAATTATCTAAATATTAAAAAAAATGTCTTCAACATACGTGTAAAACGGTAGAAGATTTCCTGCATCAGACATCTCTTTGAACTGGTCCTGTTCCAATGCTCGTAAGCTCAATCAAACCAACTGCATTTCCGGCGACACTGTCCAAATCAACGCTGAAGAAGTTTAGAAACAGTTTCCAGTGACAGTGCATTCCACAGTAAGAACATCAAGTAGTTTCTCTGTAACTTCAAAGTCAGCACCTGAGCAGCATCTGTCACATCCGTGGATTTATCCAATGCCAATGAAAACCACTCAAACTTTTTAATAGGGCCTTTCAGGACGATCAAGTACTGAATTCGACGAGAAACAGTTCTTGCTGACAAGCTAATTCATTCAAACTACTGTTGTTTTTCGGGACAAAGTTCTTCAACTGCTATTTGAATGCATTTGAATCAATTCACCGTCTGTGAAAGGTTTAGTTTTACCCGATTTAGCCAATTCTTGGGAAATCTTAAAACTAGCCCTTACCTCATTTTTCATGTGTCTGTTTGGTAAAAATCTGACGGAGGGCCATTAGAGATTTTTTTTAAAACGCAACTTTTTCTTGACGAAGCTGCTGAAGACTGAAATCAGAGAACAGATAATAATTTAAATTTATCGTATCATTTTGCTCAGCTAGACACTTGTGGTCATTAATAACAAACAGGAAGCCTGAGGGAAAAAGACCACCTGTAGAATACTCCCTGATCGGTTCTTACAATCGAATTGGTGAGTTTTACCGTGATCTGGAGGACAAATTTATTGTGAGGATGAGTCGCAATTCCAAACGCGTTTCTCAAAAACAACTTCCTTTGAGGATTCAGAACAAAAAATATTGACGAATAAAAATAACAGGAAAGAATGCCACCGTCGTTGGGAAGGTAAATTGAGCCCATACGACCCAGTCAATTCCCCTTCAAAGTGCCGACAAGGGCGCGGCCGGTCACATCCCAAACCATTGGCACTCCGATGCTAATTATACCCCGTAGCTGCTATTATATGACCGCGACCGAACGCCAGAATTGTTGTTTTTTTTTTCCACAGAACCCGTCTTGTAAAAAAGGTTTTTACCTCTTGAACCGAAAATAACTTGTACGTATGTGTTGAGTCAACGTTTCATGCCTACTGCGCCAAAATAAGCAGAACAAACGATTCGAATGTCCACGTCACTGCAGTTTGACCAGTCACTGAACACGACAGTTTGGCAATGCGTGAATCCTAAATTCGTCTTTTACGAAGATCTACTTTTTCTCAACTCCGATGGTAGTCTTGGAGTAGGTAGTAAAAACATACTAACCTGATAGCATAAGCTCGATCTGTAGATTGCCGATTGAGCATTGTTCTCAAATTATCTGTTTTAATGTCGAGGTCTCACGGGGCATTTTAGGCCTTTATACCTGATTGAACTAAAATCGTACAGCCATTGGACCGTTTGAAACAGAAAGGAGTAACATTTGAATGACATTACCACCTTGGTCTACGAAATTACGTCGAACCCAATTTCGCAGCTCCCAGACTGGCGCTTATGGTTTGAACTCTGCACGGATGCCTCAAACTGTGGTTGTGGTGCAATCTTGTATTTCTAATTCCAAGAAACTTCAATTAAGAGCAATAGGTTATTTTTCATATTCTTTTTCCAAAACCGAAATTAACTCCTCCGTCACAGAAGAGGAAGTATCAAAACAATTAAATACTTCCAGTCATATCTGGAAGGGCGCGAGTTCATGGTGCAGTCAGATCACCAAGACTTGAGCCATATAATGAACATGAAGGAGCCTAAGGGGCGTCTGGCGAGGTCCCAAATATTTTTAATGGGATTTGATGTGAAAGTGAATTACTGGAGGGGAGTTGAGCTAGAGGATGTGGATACATCAAGACTCTGTATCGATGTACTCTGCGCTGACGAAAAAATAAGCGAGATACAAACAATTTTGAAGAATAATGACGGAAGAATCATTGAAGCACCAGATGAAAAGATGAACATACTGAGGCTATATCATGATGATCCGTGGTCTGGAGGACATGATGGATTTTGGAGAAGCAGACATCGTAACTTACGTGAAGAGTTGTCATCAATTTCAGGTCATCTTCAATAATACCCTTCCTTACCCTACATTCAGATTTTGGGGAGTTCCCGACACTCGAGCCACAACGAAATCATTTCGCGTGGTCGTAGACGCATGTGCCAAATACGCGTTTACTACGTCGACAGCAGCTGTGAGAAAATACCTAAACAAACTTCCAATCATTTCGTCTGTAGAAAAATTGTTGATGGACAACGGCCCACAATTTTGTACTACATCTCTAGAAAAATTTGCTCATAAAAAGGGGATTCGGCTAGTACATTCCACACCATATCATCCGGTTGGCGATGGGCTGGCAGTTGGGCAAATTTGAAACCTGAAGCAATTTCTCTCAATGTACACCCAGTTCAAAGGTGGGTGGAAGACATGTCTTGAAGCAGCAGTCACACACACCAATAGATAACATTGATTTCCTCGAGTATAGGATTCGTTCCACTTCAGGGCTTTTGGAAGGATTTCCTTATTTCTGGATGACGATAACCACGAAGAAATGATTGAAGAATCGCCCCATTCACAATCAAATTTAGAGAAGTACCTACCGCACAAGAATGAAGGCCAACTTTGATCGGCGACATCCGAGAAACATCCCCTTCCCTAAAGGGGGTGGGCAGATATTGGTGTAATGCGGATGTACAAACAAAAATCCAATTGTAAAAGGCCATGTCAAAATAAGAACAATAATCTCGATTGACGAACCAAAGGCAATGTGCTACCAAGATGATGCACACTAAGAGCACTTTGCAGCCATAAAAAATGTTTTGCGATATTTTCCAAGGTAGGACGAGCTTTTCAATGGTGGGGGGAGTGTAGCAAACTCCAGTAGTCTTGGCAACACCTTGGACAGTAAACAGCTATGCAACGAATAATTATTAAATATATTTCATTCGTGGTTTGGATTTCAATGCAGTCTTGTTATTTATAATAATTATAATTGTACAGTATTACAATATGGTACTTAGATCCACTGATTTGTCCCATCACTGCTTGGCATTTAGACCATCTTGCTGGCCCTTTCTGACCTTTGTGAGACCTTTCTGCGTTAACTGTTCCACCTCTTGAAACATGGATGATAAAATATGGTGACTTCGTACCACGACGCATCATACCCCGGACGACTTTGAAAAAATAAATTTACCCAAGTTGTAATTTAATGCTATTTTAATCCCAACTTTGAAATTCGTCACCTAAAAAATGCTGCCAGACTCAATTAGACACTTGGATTTCCACGCTTTAATCCTTACAATTTGTTCAATCTATTTCACTGCTTCTTTCACTGCGTCTCCATTTTAGGGGTGGTGACACCCGAGGAAACTCAATGAATAAGTAAAACCTGTTAGCGCGTATGTGCCTGAAGGCGAGAGACACGACTGGAGTAGAAAAATGAAGTTTCGGCCCGTAATTTAATTTATAGCGAATTAATTCCTTTATCCGGCTCAAAAAAAAAAAAAAAAATACAAATTAGTCGATAAATGTCAGATTGGGGGATGAGTAACGGTTGTCGAGGAATCACCTTGTTTTATTTTTCTTGGTTTTTAATCTACAATTTGTGAGATGAGAGATAAATCAGGAATACATATTGAAAATAAGGCGTTGGTCCACGATGTTGTAATTACACCCCACGCTTCCCGACCATCACCTTTTCCCGACCATTTACTGGAAACCACCTCCGCTATCGGAATTAGTGGCTCCCATAGTTTTTTTTGGACCCCCGGTCCCCCACGGATCCTCACGATCGTATTTTCCGTATATTTAGTCATTAAATCCTACACCATCGATCCGAATTGAGTTTTTAATCATTACAAATGAATCATTGTCGGCATTACAAAAACCATGTATCAGTTCAACATATAAAACATTATCTTGAGCAATATTTTGAGCGAAATAACTACGGTATTCTCATTTGGTTGTTCAAATTGCTGGTAACTTGGAAGAGCCGACTAAAAATGGTAAAGAAATCATTCACGGAAAATATTTTGATGGTTTTAACTTACAACCAACTCGCCGCTTGAGTTTGGCCATTTCTTTTAACATCATCCGATTTTGCCGCTTATTTTAGTACGAGTACATATCGTAATATTAAGTTATTTAAAAAAATTCAAGTAATTACAAAAGAAAGGATGAGTTGGAAAAATTCGTCTATTTCCACGGAAATATGAGTACCTACACTGTTAGACCAGTTGCGGCAATTAAACCATCGTCAGTAACAAACCAATACTGTCGATGAATTAATCACAAAAAATTGGTCTAACAGTGTACTCATATTTCAGTGGACATGGACGATTTTTTTAAACACTCTTGTTTTCCATGACAGGGTTTCCACGATTTCGTCGCGTGATGATTCCGAAAGAGGGACGAAACCAAAGCTTAGTCTGAGGGAACTTTGACGTTTGAAAATCAAACCTCACGTGAACGAGGTAGAAACACGAAGGTGAATAGCTGCATGAAAATAGTTTTGAGATTACTAACGAAGAGAATGAGCGACTTTGACGTTTGACAATAAAGTTACTGGAAACCTCATGTGAACGAGGTAGAAACACGAAGGTGAATAGCTGCATGATAATACTTTTGAGATTACTAACGAAGAGAATGAGCGACTTTGACGTTTGACAATCAAACTTCACGTGAACGAGGTAGAAACACGAAGGTGAATAGCTGCATGAAAATAGTTTTGAGAGAAACAGCGAGTTTGACGTTTGACAATAAAGTTACTGGAAATCTCATGTGAACGAGGTAGAAACACGAAGGTGAATAGCTGCATGAAAATAGTTTTGAGAGAAAGAGCGAGTTTGACGTTTGACAATAAAGTTACTGGAAATCTCATGTGAACGAGGTAGAAACACGAAGGTGAATAGCTGCATGAAAATACTTTTGAGTTTACTAACGAAGAGAATGAGCGACTTTGACGTTTGAAAATCAAACCTCACGTGAACGAGGTAGAAACACGAAGGTGAATAGCTGCATGAAAATAGTTTATAGATTACTAACGAAGTGAATGAGCGACTTTGACGTTTGACAATAAAGTTACTGGAAACCTCATGTGAACGAGGTAGAAACACGAAGGTGAATATCTGCATGAAAATAGTTTTGAGTTTTGAGATGTGTTTGAATATGCCTCTGGGTTCTTATATCCGAGATCCACAATCACGAAGAACAGGGCAGGTACCTATTCACTATGATGGTATACTATGCTGCTCTGTCCATTCATGAGGTCTAGGGAAGACATCGACACAGACAAAAGGGAGCTGAGAATTCGTCAGGCAGCGCATGAATGATGGGCGTCGAGGAAATTAAATATTGGGAACTACAAATTTTGCAAATGCTTTGATATTTATTTATATTTTTTCAACTTAAATACTTTATAATGTTCCTTTTGGTTTATTATCTTCGATAATGAACCATTGGTACCTCTTAGTTCTGCTCACCCCACATCATAGGATTGGGAAACTGAATTTATCGTAGATCTACAACATAACACGTTTACAATAGCACTCTTCGTGAGCTAGTGACAATGAAGTGATATTGAAGAAATTATTCAGAAATCTACATTACATTAACCCCGTCCACCTTCAGACAAGGTCGAGATGGCTTCATGTAAAAATACAAAATGAGATTAGAGTGAAGGGTTCAGCAGGGCGTAAATCAACGCGAAGAGTTCGAGTCCCGCTCAACCCTGTAATTCCGATTTTATGAGACAGGCAATCAAAGCGGAATTGAATAATGCGGGCCATCAATAACCGTGGGTGCCGGGCTAATCAAGCGTAATGGCGGGCCTCCGGGCGCTAAAGGTGGTGACCGCCTCATGTATGGTGGTAATACTTCGATACACTCGACACTAATACACACGTACAACGTACACAATACAGTAATTAACGCTCACATTCCCGCCTTCAACCATTATGCGAATATCCGACCGTCAATATTCCCTATCTTGATCTGTATTCTGATGTACCTACTCACGTGCCTGAGGAGTCGGGCTATGAGTCATATTTTACCATTTTGAAGTTGGGAAGCAAATGAAAATAACGACTTCTTTACGCCCACGTACTGTAACAACTGTCCAGATTATATCACGATCGCATAAATCTAATTTATCTTATCGTTATCGTTAGTCGCCTTTACATCTCTGTATTTATCATCGATGGACCAGCACTTCAGTCACCTCCAGTAATCCACAAATCAGTGTCGAACGCATCTCTATTATACGCGAATCCACTAGTGTTTGTATTTGTCGGGGGACATTTTAGTGAAATTTTCAGCAAGTTTCCAATTGAAAGATACTTGGATTATAGTACAGACATCTAATAATACACCTCCAACATCCTAAGCCTGGCCTTACCTCGTACGTTACCTATACAAGTACGTTATGGCTCTCCAATACTCGTCCTGGAATATTTCAGAACCCAGCTGCTGGCCGCACAAAGGAAACCGATTTACGAAAGAGGAGAAGAAGGAGAAGAAGGAGAATGATCCCGCAACTCCAGAGGAAAGAGAGAATGGACCATGGCAATGTCGTAAGAAATTTGGACTTGTGAACTGAGATGGAAATGAACTGCCCTGTTGATCCCTGGCATTCAGGTATGGTAGCACAGAAAGCATTGAGAAGTGAACTATTTCCTAAATCTGTTCTTCTCAGGACATGGACTATTGTACAGACCTCAAGGACGTACTCTTGCAGAATTGGAAAGGTTATAATTATTAATAGCTGTTAATAATAATTATTAAAAGACTATAATACAAGACACTATAAGACACAAATCAGTGTCGAACGCATCTCTATTATACGCGAATCCACTAGTGTTTGTATTTGTCGGGGGACATTTTAGTGAAATGTTCAGCAAGTTTCCAATTGAAAGATACTTAGATTATAGTATTAGGTATACTATCATCTATAATAGACAATTATCTATTATAGACATCTAAGCCTCCAACATCCTAAGCCTGGCCTTACCTTGTACGTTACCTATACAAGTACGTTATGGTTCTCTAATACTCGTCCTGGATATTTCAGAACCCAGCTGCTGGCCGCAGAAAGGAAACCGATTCACGAAAGAAGAGAAGAAGGAGAAAGTGTGGCGTTTTTCCTAAGGGAGTACTTTGCTCCTGTATTGTGGTGGTTTTCTTCCTTCAGAAGAAGTATACTTCTTCTCCGACAAACTGTATACTCGCTCCGACAAACTGTATGGTGTAGCTGTTTTCCCTTCAGGAAGTACTTGCTCCCATACCGGGGTAGATATATCTCTCTTCCAGAGCTATTAGTGTAGACCTAGTAGTGTAGCTGTGCATCGGCTACAGAGGTGACATGCTCCTATAGGAGCATACACCTCAGGGATTCCCATCAGGGAATAATTGGGGCTAAAAACCAGAATTGTATATACTATAATGTAAATAGTAGCAATTAATTTATGGTTTAACGATAGCAGTAGAATCATAAACATAAAAATTCCTTTTTGTTAAATTTCAGTAGAAAGAAATTTAGTTAGAAAAATGTCCTAACAATAATTAGGTAATAATGGTGCTGTTCGAATCAGCGGGGCCAATATGAACATTGACCCCACAGGCGCCTCATGATTCACCCCCATGATGACGACTTTTGATCTGCCCCAACTTTGAGCCCTCATTGTGAGCGAACGGCTAGTCGTACAAAGCTCCGGATAGTCTTAAAAAACCATTCCGTTCCATTTGAATTTTTCGAGATACAAATTTTTCAAAATTCATTTTCAACTCCTTCCCATTGACCTAGGGATATGAAAAGTTTCGCAGTTTTGGTTTCTGGGCAAAGTGGCGCAGACGGTAGACGGACGGATTTTTTTTATTCGATTTTCTGAATCTTCGTATTTTGAAACGTAAACCCTCAAATTTTGAGAGGTTGCAATTGTGGTTTATTATCTTCGTTTACTATCTCTATAGGAGACTATTGCCATTTCTCGAAAACGGCGGCAGTTTCGATTTTAATTATAACAGGATTACATTCTGTGAACCATGCCAAAACAATCGTGTACCCATACCAGTTTTGTCGCCATTTTTGATAAACCTGAATCGGCTTTAAGCTCACCATGCGCTCCTCATTCCTTAGAAGTTGTTAAGTACGAGTATAAGATAGTTATTTTCCTATTCACGTTCCTGTGTGATGGCATAGTGATGCTGTGATAAGTGCCTTACTTTTCGCTGTTGCCAAAACTAGATTTAAAGAACTAACTAAGTAATCCATTAAATGCACTACCGACTTTGACAGTCGGCTAAAGCAAAGGAAACCAAAATTGAAACGAAATAAAAATAATTTCCGCTCGCCAAAAAACGCGCAGAGGGACTTCAAAATCGGCGGTGGCGATCGCGGAATGCGGTTCCCTACTTCCCAGCGGCTCCCGTAAGTCCTTTGAAAGACACCCGTCGATAGGATTTGCCAAAGAAACCGAGTCGACCCTCTCAAACTACACCGACTTGAGGAGTAAGAAACGTTTCAAGTCCCTCGCTATGCCCGCGCAACGGCCTCGATTCTCGATTCTTTATTCTCATACCCTTAAAAGTTCAGTTTTTTCCTTCAATTCTTGATAAATCGATTTTCCACCTTTTTGCGACCACAGCTACCACAGTTCTCGAAAGACGTCTGGCGCAGAGGCTTCCGAGATATCTGAAGAATTGACATTAGTTTCGGGAAGCCTTCATTTGATTGCGGTCTTGGGGGATGCAGGTGAAAAAATGCCGACGTTTTTGCCAGAATTTCGCCGTTGACTCGTTTGACGTAACGAGATTTCGAGTGAAGGCATCAAGAGCAGGTTCGCCATCTACTTCATTTGGAGTATTTGCTCGTAATCATATCGTTACCGCCGCGTCAAAAGCACCGAAACCCATTTCTTGTTTTTCAATAAATCCACTGGGAATTACTTATATCGCCTCAGTAGTACCCATCTCAGGGTACCAAAAATTGCACCAAATTGCACGCAAAAACCAGATGGTCTTGGTGGTAATATTATTACACGGTTTAATTATACACTTTTTTTTCAAATGAGTAAAGTAATGTTTACATCTTTAATACCTACATCACTAATACCTACATCGTTGGTGTCTTTCGAATATCGATGTCGAGTAATGCGGACAGTCAAATGTGCTAAGCAATTAAAAATATTCGCCACTCTCTCTATGACGTTTCGTTTTCAACTAAATGCCTGTGATCTAAATCGGTAACTACCGGAACCTAGAGGAGGGTGGAAGCTGAGGAGGCAATATCCTATGGGTACCGTTGCCAATATGGTAAATCACACGTCCTATCAGATATGCTCAAGCTTCACTGCGGTGTGAGATCAGAGCCATCTCGTGTATAGCGATACCAAGAAGATTCACGACCTATATGCAGATGAAGGGGGTACGAATCCGTTCCGGTCACCTGATACTCGGCTCACGATTGAGAACTGCTGGTGAAATCAGCGGCAGTCGTAATACGAACAGTGTGGTATTTTGGGGCTGAGTGGGCTATTCACCATTTGACCGCAAAAGATCCTGAACTCTGGATACCGACGCGGGAGGATAATCTTCTGAATGCTCCAACTGGTGTCGCAGTGAAACCATATCAATTCCACCGTACGAATGATTTCATCAAACTTTTTTTTTTTTTAATCGAAAGCTTCAATCGATTTCATACACCACAACGAGTCCACGAGAAGACCACCGACCGGTTAGTCATGAAACAGAATAAGGTATGCTCGTAACTTAGGGCAGGGGTCGGCAAACTATGGCCGGAGAGGGATTTCTATTCGGCCCGCTGTTACATCCCAAGACGGTACTAACGTGGTAAAATATGGTTTGAAATAAAGACGGTAACGAAGCCGGTGATGAAGCCGCAGACCGTAATGCAAAAGAAGGAGCTCTATCCGGTGATCCCACCACTGTATCCCTACCTCACTCAGACATGGAAGCCCACTCAAAAATAATAATAATTATTATAATGAAACGAAAATGGCAGCAGTACCACGACGCCTATCCATCTGGGAACCAGCATAGGACCCTTTTCCCGTCCGTGCCAACATCACCATGGTACAAAAACATGGCTGGCAAAGGAAAAAGTTTTTATTCAACCCTCTCCAGACTCCGAAGTGGCCATGGTCTGTGTAGGTCGTACCTGCGCAAAATCGGAGTGTTGAAAAATAGTGAGTGCGAGCAATGTGGTGTTTGTGAGGATTTGAACCACATTGTGTTGGTCTGTCCACAATATAGGTCAGAAAGAACAATTTTATTTAATTCTATCACTAAGTTAGTGGAAAACCCGTTTGATCTCAATGTACGAGTAATAATAGTTTCGGAAAATATTGAAGTTTATTTAAATATTTTCAAGTTTTTTAAAGACATTGATCGAAACATTTGAAGTAATCTTTATTTTTATTTGACACTTATATTTATTTATAATTTATTTATATCAATTCTGGCTGTAAGGTGAATAACTATTGCCTTTTAGGCTCTTGGGATGTCTTTTTTTTTTAAATTTAAAAAAAAAAGACATCCCAAGAGCCTAAAAGGTTTGATATAATCTTAATCTAAATGTAGTACTGAACACAACAATGCTGCACTGTGTCCAATTTGCAATAAGAAGATTGCTGTGTGGAAAAAATTACGGAACAAAACATTATAACACATAAATAAAATAAAATAAAACATATAATAATAAAACAAATATTATTTTACAGGAAGAAAGTGAGACATATCCATGTACCGATGTATATGCATGTAATATACTAGATGTGGTTTGCTAGATCGGTTTACAAGTATCAAGTATGTACAGGGTGGTCCTTAATGAGGAATTTAGTTGAAGGAATTCTATAAGAAAACTTGCTCAATAAACGTTTATTACGGGAAACACCCAGTTTATAGGTTTTACATTCATGAAAAATAGATGTAGTACACAATCTGCACTAAAACTTAGTGATAATAATGAAGATAAAATATATAAGGCCGCAAGAAGCAAATTATAGATGTACGTACAAATAATACAGCATAACATTTTATTAGTTTACCAATTCAAAGTGTAGTCGAGTATTAGGAAAAGGAGGTTAATTTGTCCAATTGTGACTTGAACCCTGAAAGGCTAGAGCCAAAGAAATCAAGTGACGGATGAGAATTTGCGTTGTACATCAGTCTATTGATCGGAGAAAATTTGCCGTAATCAGTTCGATGAAATTCTAGGGTGAAGGGTCTTATGGTTCGGGTTACTTTAAGTGGTGCATGCAAATTCACTTTTGACACTAGACCTGGAGAATCAGTAAGATTGTTTATTCGTTTATATAAAAAAATAAGATCGCTTTTTAAGCGGCGATTTTCCAGAGATTCTATGTTAATTGATGCTGAAAGATCAACATAATTTAGATCTGCAACGGGGATTCGTCTTTTATAAGCAACCACTCTAAGGAATTTGCGCTGGATTCTGTCAAAGCGATCAATATATGTTTTGTGATGTGGGTTACAAATTAATGAACCATATTCCAGGCCTGAACGGACAAAGGCGCAGTAAAGAATTTTCAGTGTTTCCGCGGTAAAGTGCTTAGAGTTCCTGCTCACGAATCCAAGCATTCTATTTGCCTTTGATATTATGGTTTCCATATGAAGAGAAAAACTGAATGAATTTGATTAATATGTTAAAGAAGTATGTCGGACCTGTGCTATACTACAAATAGTTATATTCTGGGAATTACTTAATTGGGCCACAATTACATCCTTCTCCAGAGCAACGTCTAACGGTTTGTTTTCAGATAAGGCGAGGTTTACATTACTAACTGACCTAGTAGTAGTTGATTAAGTAGTAGTGCAGGGAGCCAAATATTCTAGGATTAATGGACTGCAGGGTGCTGGAAGATTTGCCTTCAAAAATGTACTAGTGAGATACGCAATGAGAACTGTAACGCCGTGCTGTCGCCTCATGTCATCAAATGACGTCACAAACTCCAAAGCGTAGTGTGTAAATAAATAGTAGTGTGTTTTTCTTATTTCTCGCCATCTTGATAGCTACAAATCGGAATTTATTGTCTCCCGATGTTAATCTGAAGAGGCTCGCGATCCCCAGACGTTACGATCGGAGATCAATCTCACCGCCCAGCTCGCAACTCGCGTTCCAATCTCTATCGCCGCAGCATTGGATGCCTTTTGAAAATACCGCCGCGAGGGTTCCGTACCCGCTCGGGCGTCTCCGCTTCGGCTCGGGTCGGCTCCAGGACTCAACCCCCCCCCCCTCACCCACTTCCCCACCATATACCTAGAAACTTCTATAGGAGTTCTTTCACAAAGCCGCTCCTGATGAACTGCATCTTTCCCCTTCAGTTTGGTTTCGGAGGCCGGTCAAGAATGTTGTGGTTGGGAATGTTGATGTTGATCCCGGCGTTCGCGTTCGGACACAAGTGCGAGTCGATCACCGTCCCTATGTGCAGGGAGCTCGGGTACAACCTCACTGTTATGCCAAACTTCGTGGGTCATGAAGATCAAGTAGCTGCCAAAAGAGAGGTAAGAGGAACGAACCGTCATTACAACTTTTTCCAGAACAGTTCATTATTCTAGTAGGATATCATTTTCTGTAAACTCCAGCCTTATGTCTAGATCTCTATTCTGTGTACAATATCCTTGTGAGTTCCACAATTACACGAAATTAATTTAATATTGTGCGTTCGTTCGAGAAGGTGATCAGTGTTAGGGGGGGGGGGGGGGGAAGGGTACCTAGTCGGTAACTAGCTCAATTTTCTAACCATCAGAATAGGTATAATATATTCTCCTCTCAACTATTCCTAGAGGTCGATGGTACTAGCTCAACCCATTTTCCATTTAATCACGAATATGGCTAATTATTCGACATTTCAAGATTATGAATAATTTAATTTGTATTCATTCATTACATCATTAGTTTTACATAATGAATGTATATATGCATAATATTATTATGCTTGTTGAATCTCCTTGGTAAACGTTTTATTGCATGATAGGTACTATTTTGTGGTTTAATCACCTCTATTCAAATGAAATAATGCACTTTTACAAATAAACTAATTGAATTGCATTATTTGAGTTTTGACTTGTCAATTTCCGTTCGTACCTAGTTTACGAGTTAATTACGATTGGTTCCCGATTCACAATAACAATAAATAGCTATGCAGCCACTCACATCCAAGTCATAGGTAGATTATGTAGCTGAGATGTATAATCTCAATGTATTTATTATACAATCATGATTTGATAAAACTAATAGGATCATCTTCAATGTAGATTTGATAAAACTCGTAGGATCATCTACAATGTAGATTCTACATAGCTGGCATGTTTTTGAATCCCTTACGGACCAACGCCGAACAACCCCAATGATGACTCAGTACGTTCGTTTTCACATGTTTTATGGTTTTTGTTTCTAATTGTCATGAATCTAATTATTGTCATCAATGAAACTATTCAAAGGGGATTCATCTGGTAACTAAAAACTGGTAGTTGTGGTTTCATGTTTTTGATTCAGTCGAAAGAACACCTAGAAGTACCTACCCTGCAACATGCATCGGATCACCATGAACACTGGTTAAATGCAGATTTTGAAACTTGAAATACAACAAGCAAATATTATTTGTCATTTGCTTTGGCCAAAAGAAACTATAAGCTGGAATTATAATATAATTCTAGTAAATGAAATAACATTGTATAATATAAACGCTAGTATTTATAATATAATATAAGCAATCAGACAGCAATTTTCCCACCGCATTTCACTCGAATGATGAGGTAAAAATACCCAAACACCTTGCGTTCCGAACGCAGTTTTTGCGTTCCTCGTCCATCCCAACGAGTATGTACAGTCGTAAACATTAACAAATTGAATACGCCCCGAGATAACACCGACATTTTATGGCATTGATATCGACTATCTTCCACGCCGGGAGGATAATCTTTTTATTGCCGTATAACTAACGAGAAAAAGTCGAAGACGGAAGAATGACTAAAAAGACATTTTTTCTCGAGATTTCGATAGTTGAAAGCTCGACTCAGCTCGGTAATTTCGATTTTAAAAGATGTTATTAAATAACAAATTTTGTCCATAACAAAATTGCGCATACTTTTTTTTAGCGAGGCTGCCATTTCAACTTTGAGATTAATAATTTTCGTTGGGAATATGTTCGGTGGATGGTTTTTACCAGTAGGTGAATAAATAGATCGCATTAATAATTTCTTTTTTTGGTGTAGAATAAACCAAACGGCATGGTAAAATTTTACCGTTCGCGGCCGGTACGGGAAACTACTGTGGACAAGACTGTGAATTAGTGTAATTCATGTGAAGGATAATAATGAATCATAGCTTCTCATCATAAAAGGAGAAAAATCGGGGGAAATCGAGAAAGGAATTGAAATTGAGTATAAAAATTAGATCATCCCCAACATAGCTTTCTAACATTCACCAAGGAAGAGATAGAGATTCTTCCATGGGAGTCAGTAAAGTAATGTAGCGGTGGTTGCGTTTCAATCCAATAACGCGCTCTGTGGTCGACAGATTGCCCTCACTCTTCAATCTACCTCTTCTCTCAAATCTAATACGAGTACTGATGGTGAAATATGAGCAATGTTTCCCACATCTCTCAAACGTACCTCTAATTTCTTTATGGAGGTTTTTTCTTTTTTTTTCAAGTAGGTACGAAGCAGAAACTCGTACACGGCGAAGTTCATAATATAGTATTTGCAAATAGAGTTAATCTTTTTGCAAATCAAATAATTAAACTTTTTACAAATAAATTTAATCTTTTTACAAATAAAGTTAATCTTTTTGCAAATAAAATTAAACATTTTACGAATAAAATTGAACATTTTACAACTAAAGTTTAAAATTTTACAAATGAATTTAAACTTTCAGCTGCAGTACGTAAGGTATCTTGTTTTTTTAACAAAGAACATAAACAGAAAAAAGGGCGAAGAAAAACTTTGTCTTCAAAACAATGTCCTTTCTAATCATGAGGCGAACAAGCTCTTCTAATGAAGACGTTGTCCCCTTGCGGCCGAGGTTGAATTGATCGTAACTTAATTTCTTTAAATTTCATTACTGTAGTATTTCACTATCTGCAACAGATCACTAGGACTGATCAAAAAGTGATTCGCCTCCTCCATTTCGCGCTACCCATTCAAAAGACACACTTCACCGAGGAAGTCATGTGGAACTGGCTGCTCTGGGAAGGTTTAAATTCATTTGTAAAATGTTTAATTTTATTTGCAAAAAGATTAACCTTATGTGTAAAAAGATTAAATTTATTGGTAAGAAGTTTAATTAAATTTGTTAAAAGATTAATTTGATTTGCAAAAAGACTAGCTCTATTTGCAAATACTATATCTTTAATGCAGCCATATTATTTAAGAAGCCAGGATAATCTTGGGAAGACCTCGAAGCCGTCTTTGTTCTCATTGGCGTTTCAGTGTTATGAAGAACAGTCTCTTCATGAAGAACAGTCTCCCGTCCTTTTCAAAAGCGTTAATTTTACGATCCATCTGTCCCGCTTCATTGGCAGCGGCTGCGATACAGATGGGATCCAAGAGATACGAGAAACCATCAGGTGACCGAGAGACCGCAGCCATCAGATGTTTGAAGAGGTTCCGTCAATTCCGCCGACGACCAGATTCGCTGATTAGCTTGACACCTACCGAACTCACAACGGCCAATTCTTTAAACCTCTTTCCAAATTTTTGAATTTACGTTTCAACATACGTGGAATCAAAAATCAATAAAAAATATAAAAAATTCTAAGTACTTATATACAAACCGTGTCGTTTAATAATATTAAACCATCATGTAATAACTTATGATTTAGCTCGCGTTGTATATCGACAGCCACAGTGCAAAAGCCTGTATGTACAAAAATGGTTACAGTAACTGTAACCATGTAACAGGGTACTTCAAACATCCATTGAGGAGAAATGAAGCGCTGGAGCTTAATTCTGTTCCTATTAGCATGTGCACAAGGCCCAAATTTATCAGTGAAGCTAAAAACCTTATTTTTGGAAAAAATTGTACTTACAGGCTTTTGCACTGTGGCTGTCGATATACCTCCGCAAAAAGTAGAAATTGTATAAATAATAATTCAATAGCGAGAACACGAACGTTTTACCCAAATTGAAAATTTAATTTCTTGATTGGTGGAGTCCCTTATCTGGGATTAAGAATTAGGATGGTATTACCAATAAGTAACAAGTCAAATGTGTCCTAATGACTGTATTTATTTGACAATTTATTATATTGCATGTTTGTGTTTTCAATCCAAGGGTGTAAGTACGTACAACGTCGTATCGACGAGTATTCGGCGTCTGCAATAAGAATTGTGCTATTCGAACATTGTACAATATGAAAAACTCCACGTTCCCTTTATTGTCTCTCTCCGTTTGTGCATTTACGGCTCGAGTGAGCAGAGAGTTCCGTTCCGCCGGTTGTTTGATAGCAGTCATAAAACCCGGACTCGCTGTATTCCCTTTGATGTCTTACCACGTCCACCATCAACCATCTTCACCCTGCATCGTCCCCCAGCTGAGATTCCAGAGAACGGCATTTCTATCTGGTTGATTGTCGGCGTAGATACACTTTCAATCGTGTCTTTATGGACCCAAACAATGTTTCACCCCAATTCCGAATCGGATGGTTCACTTCTCAAAGTCAGGTCTGTAAATCGTTCTATATTTTGATGGAATTCATATTAAAAATCACACCTACACCTTGAAAAAATTCAGAATCCCCGCCGAAAATCCCATTTTTTAAACAAGATTTATTCTCACATTTACCCCGTAGATGATCCAAACCCTGTTAAATACACCAACATTCAACTGAGGTGGGGAATAAAAAGAATCGTCAAAACAGTCCTTCAGTCAGAGGTTTCTTGTTTCTTGAAACCCGATTACTCAAAGGACATTTTACGTGGATATTTACATTTTCTAATTCCGCGCAATTTTTAACACCATTTTTTGACGTTTTGATTCTCATGTCATTTTCGTTTTTCCTTCCTCCTGACTCCTTTCAGCATCCTCAATTTTTAATTCAGATGCCGTTCTAATACAAACCAATCAAAGTGATCATAATAAAATCACATTGAGAAATTTCGTTTCGATTAGATATTGGCTTTGCCATTACGAAAATAGTATTTATGTTCTACAAACCTGTAAAGAGTTCTTAAACCGGCAAATAAGATCGACGGGTTACAGCGAACAATGTTTCTCCCTTGGTTAGAGGTTAATCATGAACATTGTGGTAGTTGAGCTACACTCGAACGATCAACCCTTCAACAAAGAGAATGAAAATTGTACATCTTGTAAAAGCGAAAAGGTTACGATCTCGGTTATACTAAGTATAACCGAGATCGTAACTAATTAATAAGTCTTAATTAATTGCTACAGAACTACTTTCGAACCATTCAATATGCACATGCCCTTGTGATCCTCATTTGAAACGAATGACATTCCTGCTGATGGTGAGCTCATACAGGTCAATTGGTGTTTAGAATATTCATGATTCTCAAAGCGACTGAGAGCACCCGCTTGATGAGATCTCTACTCTTTGTCGGCCCAGATAGCCTCCATCAGTCAGTTCGATGGGCCTTCTAGACAACCGATTTTAACCGCAGGTACTCACAACGGGATTCCCTGTGTCTTATTACATTTTTCGATCAAAAATTGGAAGTATGAGTCGACGGTTCTTAAGAACTAGTCGTTCGAGCCTATGAAACGATATTTTTAAAATACCTTCCGAATACCCATCCTCTTCGAGAAACCGTTATCTTCGGCATCATAGAATAACGTATTATTATGAATTAGCTTCAGGATTAAACAGGCACCTGGTTGATAATGAGTGAGTAGTTGTTCACAATCGCTTCTCACTCTGGAACAGTCATGTTTACTTGAGTGATCATTGACTTCCAAAGGTTCAGAAAACTCGGAAACAAATTGACGCTAGTTGGATTTACCATCTTGGATGACCATTTTTGCACAAAAATTGACCCTCAGTTGTGTGACATCGATTGCGAGTATAGGAATTGATTAACATTGTGAATGACTACTTCTCTCACAGTAATTTACTTCCATCAAATATCTATAGCAAGTATTTAATTCTGGATGTCTGTAAGTAGACGCAGATTCATGTAAGTCATTGAAACTTTAATCCATTCGTTTCCAGCGACATCAATACAACCAACACTGAACCACAGCAACGCATGGGTGATCCAGGTGGATCTAAATTCCACCATCTAGAATACTTGAGAATGAGCGTACAGTTCGTGTATAATTAGATGGGTAGTTTTACGTCCGGATGAAGTTGTCAACCTGTCAAGGAGAAGTTACATTCGTCCAGTCCCCACAACTTCCACATTCTGTACTCCAAATCGAACTCCAGTGTTCTACTCGCAGTTGAAAAACTCTCAGTGATGAATAGCTCACCCTGAGATAAGAAAAGGCCGCATTAACCCAACAGGATGTGTACGTGTAAATGGGATTTAAAGTTCCCTAAAAAAAATGCCAACTCACTCAATCACGTTCCCAAGTCCCACCTAATGACGCCTACCCTTTCAAAATCAGCCTTATGAAGGCACTGAGCACCTTGATTGAATCAACTTTGGTCAATTCATCTTATTGTCGATGATGAATGCGTATTATTCTTTGGCCTTCAATTAACCAACCTCTTTCTGTCCATAGATTAAACTTCGTGTGGGCCTCGGGGATCCTGACTTGTAAATGGATATCGAGTCTTAATTGAAATTCCGTCTGTAGAATGGCTGAAGAGGAGTGACTGTGAAAGTCCAGTTGGGAATGCAAAAATCACCTCCATAGAAACAACGATATGGAACAATAAAAAAATTTGTCTTGAACAAATTATTACTTAGAACATAGCGCTCCACCAAAACTGGAATTACACCAGTCGATATTTTATGTAGAACAAAAAGTTATTGTAGAACGGTGACAGTCAAATTACCTAATCTATATAATATATCATTGACATATCTTGAATATTATTCATATATCTTGACATATCTTGAATATTATTATTCAAGATATGTCAATGATTTTTTTTTTTTGAATTTTTAAGCACACTTAATGAAGTAGAAATGAGTTTATACCACACTGAAAAACCTCTTTGGTCTATGAGGTTCGAGGATTTTATAGGGCATCATAAGGTGGGGACAACATCCTCAAAATGGGGGAAGACAGCTGGATGATCCATGAATTGTCCAGGATAGCACTGCTTTGGGTAATGTTGATAACTTGAGAAAAATATGTGGGTCATTATACTTTTACTACATAAAAACCGAATCACATGGTACCTATATTGTATTCTTTCGAGAATGTAGATTGCTGTTTATAGTTCAATAACTCAGCTGAAGGGAGTATGAGACTCTGAGATGTGTCTTTTGTTTCATTTCCTTGGCACTTGGAAACTTACCCATTGGCTGGTGGTGGTGTAGTAATGCCAAATCTCGAGATCCCTCCATGAAAACGCTTCATCGTGGAATTGGTGCAGAGTACGTTAGGAATTCCTACGAGTACATCATAACCTGCGTCAAACCGATTCCACGAGCAAGGAAAGGTCGGTTGCCGGGATTACACCTGGGACCCTGGGATCTAGACAGCGCTTGCCCCAATGATTGTTTTCTCGATAAAATGTTCTAGATATGGATTGCCAAGCGAATAGAGGTATGTTACTAATCAAGTGACGACGCTCCCCAAAACCTCATAATTAAGACATAATTCGCTTCTGATTCAAAACCAGTGATGCTGGTGATGTGTTACATTGAATAACGAGTTGACCCTCGATACCTAACTATCTTCTCTTGAATCCCAAATGAATTGCCTTTATGACTAACCCTATTTTAGTACTATGTCGAGAGCGTCAAAGCCCGCCTAGGAACATCACTTCTGAGAAACATTCTCCTCACTGGGCGGACGGTGGAAGACGACCTGACGGCTAAATAACCTGCGATGTGGCCTCAGAGGATCCTTCGGGAAAAGAACCCGAAGGCGAGAAGATAACCGGGCTAAGCTGTGATTAAGGGGCTCCCCAACAAAACGAGCGTAGCCCCCCCCCCGAACCACCTTCCATTCCATCGCCCCTGGTACCCACCTCGACTCAATCGCCCCTTCAAAGTCCAAGAAGAGGAAAAGAAAAGAACGCCCTCCTTCGAAAATAAGAAAATGAAATGCCATACCTTTGTGCCTCACAAGCGAAATGATTTATTAAAACCTCATTAATATCAGTTTTATAGGTCCTGGCCGGATGGAACCGTTCATATTATTTTATTTGGATTCCCCTCTCCATCCTGTAAGATGAAAGTCTGCGGTCATGCTGCGGACCAGGATCTCTGGACGTTTATTGTTCTTAATGAGCTTGCCTCAGGATTAATGGCGAACGTCGACGTGCAGCCCGTGGAACTGGATTCAATATTGATCATGAGCCATGGCTACGTGTTCCGACAATAATTGGTCTGTTGGCTCACTGTCTGTGACTGCACGATTCTTGATATTGTTCGCACATGGTCGGAATATGGACTTGAAATTGGGCTTATTGGAGACAGACTAGAAATGTGGCCTATAATTTGTAGTCTCCTTGCTGCATATACGGAGCAAGTAGACTCCAAATTATCCTTCTCAATGTAAACGTACCGTAGTGGAAATCCAAACATCGCCGTTCACATCCCTAGTACAACATTGACTGTCCTCTTTCAAGGCAATTCTGAAGTGTATTTTGTTCAGACATCATTCCAAGTGAACCTCTAGATTTGAGCGAATCTTCCCGCTCTACCGTGGTCCGCGATTGGAATTCACCTGGTGTGTGTTTCTCGAGCAACTGACTTGAAAAATACTGTTCTCATTCTCAATTGGTTATGTACGAGGGACGTCCAGAACCTGGGCTGTGTAGGGCGAAGGGAAATTTTTGTTTTCAGAGTTGTCACCACAGGTAGATAGAGAGGTTGCTAGCGGTCAAATCAAATCATCAAACGCCTCAGTCCGTTACGAAATGTCCACAGCAACCAATCGCTCCACCTACCGCAGGTGTTTTGGCTGCACGCGAATTTCTTGAATGGTATGAAAGCGAGGGTGAAACTTTTCTTGACTCAATTGTGACTGGTCACAAAACGTGGGTGTGTCGCTATACTCTTGAGTCAAAAAGGCTGTCTCTTCAGTGACGCCATAGCCATTCACCATCAACAGAAAAATTCAAAGTGCAAGTTTCAGAGAGGAAGATCATGGCATCTGTATGTTGGGACTAGAAAGTGATATTATAGGAACAACCTGACTCGTGGTGTGTCACTCCTTCGCTAGACCTCATACCACTCAGGACCTGCTTGTTTCATTTGGGTGGGATGTTGTGACTCACCCACCCTACTACCCGGACCTGGCACTATCGGATTGTCATCTTTTCAATACATTGAAGGAATTTTAGGGTGGACAACGATTTTCAAATGAGTCGGTCCAGGATGAGGGTCCAGGGAGGTGGAACGGAAATTATACGACGAGGGTGTACAAAAACTGGTCCCCAGGTTTCAGAAATGTATTGACCTCAATGGCGATTATGTAGAGAAATAATGACATGTTTTGACACTTGTGTTGTAAATTTAATTTAAATAGGTAAGATACTCATTTTTTCAATTTTTAACGCTTGTTGTAACCTTACTTTCTGGACGTCCCTCGTACGTGATGAATATCCCTAATCGATTTACAGCGTTTCTAGTCCTGATACAGCCACTGCAGCCATTTAGGGTTGAGATGAATTGCAGTAATCTTATACTCGTATAACAGCTTATTGTGAGGTCGTTTTCACAAGCTAGTGCGCACGACAGCGCTACCACAACTGGCCTTTTGTCTCGCTGCACAATTAGCTTCTCTCCCTCCAGTACGATCTTTGTTCGTTTCCAAAAGAAATAATAGGGATTAAAATGTTGAAAAAAGAAGAAAAGCTAGCAGAGAACCTCATGGAAAAGGTGCATGTCATTTGAACAATACCATCCTCACAACCTTTCTTCAATTCCATTGATGATAACTAGCCACGGGAATTCCTTCTCGGTTTCGTGGGATAGTCAAGGCGGGGTTGGACGGATCTCAGAGATTTCGCAGCAGGCAACGGCCGGACCCTTCTCCAGCTTCTTTTATGCCCGGAAGACGTGAAACGACGAACCTCTCATTAACTTAACTTCTTTACCTGCACATCCCCGCTTTTGTGGCTCCGGTTTTCGGTGTGTTTGTCCCCGGCGTCGGCGACCGTCATTATGAGTCAGGTGCCTTTGTGGAAATTGAGCTACCGGCCCACCAACACTCGATATATTACCCACAACTTTACTCAGCGCCTGCTTGTTGTACACCAACCAATTTTGTTGTATTGTCAACCACTTATAAGTAGGTGTTTCCCAGGTGCATCAACTGAAGTCAAAGTACCGATGCCGAGTACGATTAGTCCTATTTACTTTCAAAGATGCGCATTGATCCTAAACGACTAATTAGGAAGTGCATCGCGAGAAGGTCTACCATTATATAATCCGATATTAAAGGAAGAATTGTACACTGAAATGAGATCTCATATGATGTGGCAAAACCTATATAGTCACGGGGAGCAAGGGGCGTTCTACAAGAAATTAAACCCGAAAATCAGCACGGCACCATGGTTCAAACGAATAGGTAAACCTAAGCGATTTATACGCATTTTCTGCAGACTGAATTCCAATCACGCCATAAGCCCTGTGTATCTAAACCGGAGGGAAAATGCTATCACACAGATTCTGTGATTGCGGTCATCCGACAGGTAGCTCGGAACACCAGGTAATGGAATGCCCTACTTACAGCATACAAAGAAAAATCATGTTTGACAGGCTAGTAAGTAAAGTAGCATGTACTTTCAATTACGTGACCTTATTACTCATTGAAAATATAGAAGCGTGGAACGACATATACATTTTCATAGAAGAGAAGAATATAAAAGTATGAAAATAAGTTAAGAATAATTAGACTATAAGTGAGAAAGTTTAAAAATTTTTTAATGATATGATATCGATTGGACATAAATTGTACATAATTGAATAATATATTATCATGATTATATTGACAAGAGAATTGTATAATTATTTTGAAATGTGGAATCTTCATTTGTGTGGTAAATTTATTAATTTAATGCTAATTAAGAAGTATGAATTAAGTATAGATTGACCTTGGAATGTTATGGCTGTATGTCATGTGACTATGCCAAATAAAAATTATTAAGAAAAGTGTTAAAAATGGATTTCAAACATCAACAACCCCCGCAACTTTTGGATTATTATCTCCAATAATAAGGCAATGGAATCGACCAAGAGAAAAAAACCTTGCAAAATTTGGTGGTTTAGGTACGTTTCAAGATACGTCGATTCAGAAAATCTAATAAAAATTTGTCTTGTAACCCCAGGGTGAACTTTTCATAACCCTACGCCAACAGTGTTCAAAATTAATTTTGAAAACGTCATATCTCGAACATTTCAAATTGAACGATGTAATTTGGAGACAACATCTGAATAGAGTTCCGTTCAAAAAACGCTTTCGGTGAAGCAGATCGAAAGTCGTCAATATGAGGCTGAGTCATACGGTTTTGAGTCATCAACTTCCTTGTTCTGAGATTGGGATCCTCCATACTTTTCGGGTCTGCGGAAAGAAGTTATTTTCGAAAATTTGGTGGAAGGTACTTCCTGTTATTATTTATAGCTGAAGTAGAATCTACTTCAGCTATAAATAATAACAGGAAGTGCCTTCAGCTATAAATAATAACAGGAAGTGCCTTCAGCTATAAATAATAACAGGAAGTGCCTCCAGCTATAAATAATAACAGGAAGTAACAACATCTGATGTTGGTGGTTATCAATTCAAATGGTTCATTCATCATTAAATGATAAATATATAAATATATATATAAATTTTATACAAATAAATTATATAAAACAAAAAAGAGCAGATATCTAGACAGAAGGATGATTTGTGCAGATAATAAACCATTGTCCAAGAATTTGCAGCGTTTTTTCGCTAGCGAAGTTTCGAACAAAAGGAAGCTAGTTCTCGGTCCAAAATTTGTAAAACTCGAATTTCCAACTTTTCATGCCAAAATCCGTTCGAGGCCATCCTGAATCTCAACCAATATATTATAGATTCTGCCGTCCTTAGCAAGAAGGGCGTATCTCCGATTTTGGAGGTTTTCGGGTTTTTGCATATCTAGAATCTTTGGAGTGTTCTGCATCTGATGGTACCTCGTTCATGTACCTACGGGTACCAGAAAGTACAAAAACAAACGCTAGTGAAAAAGGGCGTATCTCTGAAATTTCTTGAAATCCTAAGCCGATTAGGCGTACGTATGTCGTTTCTCCTAAGCGTAAAAGGCGTATATCATGCCGACTACCTTTCTCTACTAAGCAAGAAAGCCGCATCTCAAAAGGGGGTAAAAGTATAAACTGGGCGCGAAACTTAAAAAAACTAAAATCGCTTGTACTGAAAATCTTGATTTTCGGAGATACGCCCTTCTAGCTAAGGACGGCAATAATTGGTTGTTACTTGAGATGTTCTCTGACTTCACCATCGTGGTTAGTGTTGAAAATTCTATAAACTGAGGTGTTACTCGGCAAAAAAGGAGACAAAATTTGTTATAAATTTATAAATTTACTGGTTTAAACCAGTAAAATGGAGACATTTTACATAAAACCCGTTATTTCTTCGATAATTCGCTCTTATAGCCACGCTGCATGACTGGATTTTTTTGTTTACTGTTTATGAACCTTTCGAATGTCACTTTGGATGTTACCTCAAAGTTTATTCACAATAAGTTGTGTACCATTCGTTTTACGAGGCTATTAAAAATGCTGATAATTCAAACTCATCAGGGTCATGATGAATATGAACTCTAGAGAACCACCTGGGGCATGATTCTTGCATTTTCAGATAAACACTCACTTCTTTTCCACCACAGAAATTTCCAGACCTTGTAATAACTGTCGTTTCTCGTCGTGCTTTTCATTAGTTTCCTACAGACCGTCGCCGTGTCCTCCACTCTCGTTCTCGTGAGTTGTAAAACTATAAACTGTCGGCGTTTTCCGTCTGATGATCCCAGTAGTGGCACCCGGTACTAGTCATACTTCCCCCTCAACTCGCATATTATAATAATTTTACGACCTTCTCTCTACAGCATGTTCGTTCTTCGAGCCCTCAGGTACCCGCCCCTGCACATGTTGGTGAAATGTACCGTAAAATTACACCCTTGTACGGAGGACATTATATTTCCTTTTCAGAAGCCCGGTCTCTCTGTCTACGGACTTTCCGGGATCGGTCGTTCCTTGGATAATAACTGCCATTATAACTGCAATCCAGCATTGAAATTGAGCATTCCAGCATTGTTAATACTTCAACACACAAAGTAGTATTTTCCTTCACCGAGGGCCTTTATAATATTCATCCGACGTGACACTGTTGTTGCAAGTTGCTTTAGCTCTGCAATGACCATCCAGTATCATGACCTCAATAATTATACATGACGTTTTCTTGAATATCAAAAAAGCTTCCACATTTTCTGGAAGTAATAAATTTGTTCTGGTTTTTCGGAAGAATGTCGAACCTCACGCCTATATTTCCCCTTTGAATAATTAATTGTTGTTGATCATTCTTGAACTGGGAACGGTGCGTGATAGTTGGATTATTAATAGTGAATTTAACTAAAATTTGAAAATATCCTACTCACATTTAACAGGTAGTCGAAATACCGCCGCTCCAAGTTCATTTCTCCGTGAAACTCAGATCAGGCGGTTATGTCGTTTCAATGAATTGATCTCAAGTCCGTTCGTTAGTGAGGGTAGACTGCACCTTGTGTGTCTCCTTGTAGGCCCTTTCCTCTTGAGACCACTTACCCATACTGCTCTATATCTCACTTGTAAGAACGTCTGGTTCCTACCTGAGCCTCTCTACCACCATTGGAGTTTAGACTACGTAGGGAAATAAAATACCTATTGCCGCAATTCGACCGCAATAAACCCGATCCGTTCCAATTAGTCTGTCAATTTACCTACATCTCAGGCTGCGTTTGTTTTCAGCACTGTAAGAAATACTGACGCGACTCATCGTCAGTCTGTCGCGACTTACCGTGATCACCACTCCTAAAGCGCCAATCTCCTTTTTTGGTCATTTAGCGAATTTAGCTATGTGCTCGGTCCAAAATTTGGGTTCGTCCGAACCCGTAAACCAAATTTCTTAATTTTAGCATAACACTAACTGGGATAAGTGCCGCAATAATAAATCTAACATTCAGTGATCTAGACCGAAGGGTGATCAGTACAAAGAAGATGAAAAACCGTTGTGACAAGAATTTGCAGAAGTCCGCAAATGTTTGATAAGTTTTAAAAAAATCTTTGTCTTTGGTCGATTCCAATGGTTACTATCGAAGATAATAAACCAAAACGGTTCCTTCGTTCAAGTACCTATGATTGTTTGGTCATTTATTTAGGGTCAACTATGTTGTTCTCAATCTTCACAAACATTTCTTCCCTCTGATCACTCGTATAATATTCTAAATATTCCCTCATGTTAGTTCGGTTGAAGGTCCCGCAGAAATCCTTCCATACCTCATTTCGAATAAACCGCGGCACCCCAGGTTGTATGATTTTATAGAATCGGCCTTCTACTGCTGTGGAAAAGCTCTTTTTCCAACCGTTGGATTGTACCGTGTAAGAACTCTTCACATCCATCGCATTTTCAGTACATCCAGAACCATTTCTTATACATGTTTTGTAATACATTTCCAGGACAGTTTGATGCTTTTCAACACGAATGAAGATACAAGACTATACGAGAATGTTTCATGGTTCTTTGCTTAGGTTGTCTCCTGTCTTTTCTCCTGTCTCAAACATCACTCACAGAGAACAAAATGATACCAAAAAAAATCCAGCATATTTTCAACAGTTCTTGGACGATGTGTGTGGTTCTAGTTGATCCTATTGTTGGTCGGGTGGTGAACATCTTTCGGTACCTTTGTCTGCGGGAGCCACAGAAAACCCTACTATACTACGCTGAACGGTGTGACGAGCTGAGCGCATCGAATCGGGCATTTCCAGGATGTTGAGGGGAGATCGCGTCAGTTTTGCTAGAGATGCTACCATCCTACTATACCAGGTCCTATAATAGGTCCTATTCTTCTATCCACGACCTTGCTATACCTATTCTTCTATTAAGTACCTACCAACAACGATATATCTCTGCTCGTATTAGGTAACAATGTTCGACAAAACATGTCAAAATGTAAGAGTTTGCCACTTCTCCAGATTCCCTTGGCATACATTAGTCCAGTCAAGTTAGACATGAAAAGAGGGTCGTGCTTGCAAAAGGTCCGGTCATTATGAATTTTTTATAATATAAAAAATTCATACTGTGTAGCTGAGATGAATGTAAAGAAACCGGAAAAGCAACGACTAAAGACTGCATTAAATGCCGTAATTAAATGCGGTAAATTTTACCGCCAAAAAAAACCACTAAATGTTCGCACTGTTTCGGTTTTTGCTCAATATCAGAAAGGAAGGGTCTGACGGATATGGTCACTATATACACCTTAAAACTACCTATTAAATACGTTGGATGCGTATTTTAGAAGATATTTCACAAAATAAGCGTCCATTTTGACAGTTTTTCACTTTTGAAAATTAGGCCTGTTTTTGAAGAGATGTATCTCGGGAACTAATGGTCGTACAATTCTCGCTTCGGTCTAGTTCAAGGGTCTACTATACTAATACTATATAGTGACCATACTCGTTAGACCCTTCCTTTTATAAGATATTGAGCAAAACCGAAAAACGTGTGAACATTTATAGTTTTTTGGCTATAACTCCGGTCGCACAGGTCTTTTGTCGCTGCTTTTTTGGTTTCTTACTACAAATAAAAAATTCTTAATGACCGGACCTTTTGCAAGCACATGTACCTACATATTGACTGGACTACATTGATTGCCGTGGGTAATCAAGCAGTAGGTTTTATAATTTAAAAGGCTGTAGCGTGCTAATTTGAAAAGTACCATCTCCGATTTGGCTTTTAGCAGATAAGCGCACGGATGCAGCTTTACCCTCGCTGGATGACTATAGAAGAAGTTGCTAGACCTTTAATGTGTGTGCGACAGATACAAACTTTAGTGCTCACCTTGTTCACATAAATCCTTACATTGTCCTCTATTTCGATGAATTCGGGGAAAATATCAGTGATACACTTTCGCTGACACTCTTATTATACACACAAAATGTTTGATTTTCACGAAATGATGGCGGGGATAGCGTTACAATTTGGTCTGAATTAAAAAAATACAAGAAATATCCATGTCAAAAAAAGGAGTCTGGTATATAAGATATCGATAACTGACAACGATTATTATTATTTTTTTTTTTTAATTTCTCAATCAATCAATTTATTCCACAATGTAGCCTCATGGGCGGGTTGTGGGGATCAAGGGGAAGTATGGTTAACTGTAATTTGTATGGGTCGCTTCGTCTTGATCAGGGTACTGTGGCGGATTTAGTTCTAGAAAGTTTTTTTCAAGAAACTGAAGAAGATTTTGAAGAAATACCAAATAATTGAGGTACTAAGTTCGCTGGGTCAGCTAGTACATAATACACATTAATTGGATAATGTTGAACGAAGCTATGGGTAGCTCATGGAATGGTCAGATATGTCGGTGTACCTAATTGTATGAGAAGAGCCAGAGTTATTTACAGGTGAGCTATGTATCGTGTTAATTGTGGAAGTAACTCACGGTCGGTTCGACAACTTTAATGAAGTTATTATTCGTTAACGAAGAACTGTATAAAAAGGAGGTCGTAACAGTGGATCGGAGAGAGCGCATCGAGTGAGAAAATGGAAGAGATTCGTGAAGTCGAGAGCCCCCGCAGGAGCTGAGGCCGTAAACAATGTCCTGAGGTCTGACTGACGGAGGATTAGCGAAGAATCCTTGCCAATCTGGGATGCTGGAACAGACGTCGTGAACCTTCTTGAACGGGACAATGGCCCTGGTTTGGGAGTCAGCTTGTTTTGCATGGGATGTTTCCTTCGTAAAAACAAAATGCAACGGTCGGCGAGTGCAGACGTCTCCCAAGAGAAATCCGTTCAATTTCTTGAGCCTAGACTCGTTGGTATCTGGAGATTTTTAGCTCATTTTCTATAAGCGACGAAGGGTACATGTCAATTTTTGCGATTTTTCGTTTTTGGTACCACACGAGTCGTAGGGATCTCCTCTATCACATTATAGCATGATCATGCTTCCTTTCAAATTCCCCTAGTACGTACCATATCCCGACTGCTGAGTTTGTGACACGTTCCTGAACCTTGGGAAACGGCTCAATGTAGAAAATTTGGAGCACCAAGCGGATCACTGGAGCATAATATGCTGATCATATTATGATCATGGAGTGCCCGGATCACAATGGATCGAGAACAGTGTTGTTTAGTGCAATTTTAAGAAAGACAGAATCTGATATAAACCTAGAATACTGCACAATATTATCAACTAGCTGTGAACCCGCGCTTCGCAACGGTAGAACAAACTAAACTGGTCAGAAACCTTCCCCAATGTTCACACAACACAATTTCAAAGTTTTACTCCAATTCGTCAAGTAGTTTCTGGATTGCCTATACTTAGACCCCCACCCACACAACCTGTACCCCCCCCCTCCTAAATTGGTCAGAAACCTTCCCCAATGTTCACTCAACATATTCCCGAAGTTTCATTCAGATCGGTCAAGTAGTTTTGAAATCCCTGAAACACCCCCCTCCTCCTACCCTAACTGCCTTTAACCCCCCCCCCCCCCCCACCATACTATTGACCCACCCTACCTGTTTAGAAACATTCCTCAGTGTTCACACAACAAATTCCCAAAGTTGCACTCCAACTGGTCAAGTAGTTTTGAATGCCTGTAGCCCCCCCCCCTCTCACAACCTGCACCCTCACCCCTCCCACTAACATCCTGATTGAAGTACCACTTGAAAGTACTCGTCGAGCTGAATCCAGAGACGACTTACAATCGGATTTACGATCAACCGTTCAAAAGTTATAAGCATCAAAGTCCTCATAGAAGTGATTATAACACCTTTTGGTTTATTATCTTCGATAATGAACCATTGGAATCGCCCAAAGAAAAAATTTTTTTAACCCCCCCTCAAAATTTGTTGGTTTACGTTTCAAGATACGTAGATTCAGAAAATCGAATAAAAAAAAATCCGTCCGTCCGCCGTACGCCGTACGCCGTCCGCCGTCCGCCGTACGCCGTCCGCGCCACTTTGCCCAGTTAGCGTTGAGTTAAAATTACGAAATTTTTTTTATGGGTTTCGACCAACCCCACAATGGTCCTCGAAACTTTTCATAACCCTAGGTCAAGGGGAAGGGGTTCAAAACGAATTTTGAAAATTTGAAAATCTCATATCTCGAAAAATTCATATAGAACGGTATGTTTTTTATTTCATATTTAGATAGAGTTTGTTCCGCAGAATTTTTTAAGACCATCCGCAGCTTTGTACGACCAGCCGTTCGTTCACAATGACGGCTCAAAGATTGTGCCTCACAACCCGATCGTGAATCAAACTGTTGAAATACAGGTCCATTTTCATACTAACAAGCTCTTTGGAACATCATATGGCTTAAGTGATGTCGAGTTTGTTGTTCTGAGGTGCGTTTCGTGCTACGGAAATGAAGGTAATTTCGAATGTTTGTTGGTAGGTACTTCTTTTATAGAAAAATTATTACCGACGTAGTATTAAAAACCCCAGAATTATATCGTATTAATTAATCATAATTAATAATAATTATTATTAATAATAAATACGAATTATCAATACCTAACAATAAATTATAATAATTTTCAGTAGATTTATTTCATATTTAGATAGAGTTTGTTCCGTAGAATTTTTTAAGACCATCCGCAGCTTTGTACGACCAGCCGTTCGTTCACAATGACGGCTCAAAGGTTGAGCCTGTCGACGCGATTGTTGTTGAAATACAGGTCGATTAAATACAGGTCGACTCGATTTTCATACTAACTAGCTGTTTAGAACATCATAATATAATAAAACAATATTATGGTTTTAATGATGTCGAGTTTGTTGTTCTGAGGTACGTTTCGTGCTACGGAAATGAAGATAATTTCGAAGGTTTGTTGGTAGGTAGGTACTTATTTCTTTTATAGAAAAATTAAAAAGTATTAAAAACCCTAGAATTATATCGTATTAATTAAATACAAATTATTAACATTTAACAAGTTTTGTAAAAAATCCCAATGCTCTAGGTAGTAGTCGATACCAGTGACCAACATTTTCTTCAGTAGTCGACATGGTTTTGCACTAGTAGTCGACCTACATGTGTTAGAAGTCGACAGTATCACTTGAGTCAGTAGTCGACAGGTTTCGTCATTCCATCGTTTTCGAATTTTACGACATCTAAATAAAATACATTCAACTGTGAATCGGAACTTGAAAATAGATTAATAAGATGTAATAAAGTAGTTATCAGACTTTTTATTTGCAAACAGCTCATTATCAGTCTCAAATTGCAATAAGTACTTAAGTAAAAAGGTATGAAAACAATAGTCGAAAACTCATTGTCAGAAAATTGACATTACAGTTGGGCTTAGGTACCTATTTACATATTTTTTTGACATTTTCATGTCTTTGCTTTGGCACATGAACTGAAACGGGAAAAATTTGTTCCCTTGATTCACCCTTTCCCTCAGATCACGTCAGAACACAAGCGACCGGCGGGCCATTACGTCAGAGCCTATGACGCACGAGCGTATGACGTAAGACGGCTGGCAGGAGGCCAACAAGTACGTCAGAGCCTATGACGCACGAGCGTATGACGTAAGACGGCTGGCAGGAGGCCAACAAGTACGTCAGAGCCTATGACGCACGAGCGTATGACGTAAGACGGCTGGCAAAAGGCCAACAAGTACGTCAGAGCCTATGACGCACGAGCGTATGACGTAAGACGGCTGGCAAGAGGCCACTAGTGCGTCAGAGCCTATGACGCACGAGCGTATGACGTAAGACGGCTAGCAGGAGGCTCACTAGTGCGTCAGAGCCTATGACGTAAGACGGCTGGCAGGTGGCCAACAAGTACGTCAGAGCCTATGACGCACGAGCGTATGACGTAAGACGGCTGGCAGGAGACTAACTAGTGTGTCAGAAGCTATGACGCACGAGCGTCAAGGGGAAGGGGTTCAAAACGAATTTTGGTACGACATGGTATGACTATGGTATGGTATATTATTGTATGTATGATTTAGTATAGTACAGTACGGTATGATAGGAAAGAAATGGTATGAGTACGGTGAGAATATGGTATGGTGCCGATTTGCAACACAGTCTGGTATAGACAGAAGGGTGATCTGCACAAGGAAGATAATAAACCGTTGTGTCAAGAATTTGCAGAGTTTTTCGTTTTTGGTACCACACGAGTCGTAGGGATCTCCTCTATCACATTATAGCATGATCATGCTTCCTTTCAATTCCCCTAGTACGTACCATATCCCGCCTAAGGGTCAACTGCTGAGTTTGTGACACGTTCCTGAACCTGACTAATCAAAGGGAAACGGCCCAATGTAGAAAATGTGGAGCACCAAGCGGATCACTGAGCATAATATGCTGATCATATTATGATCATGGAGTGCCCGGATCACAATGGATCGAGAACAGTGTTGTTTAGTGCAATTTTACGAAAGACAGAATCTATGTATATAATATAATTCTGTCTGTCTGTCTGTTTGTCTCATCATCAATTGAGAACGGCTGAACGTAGAAAGTTGCGGCTGGTACCATTTGACGCAGAATTTTTCTGGGAATGCTTATGAAAAATCCGCGTTTAAATCTGTCCATCCGTTGAAACGCTATGAATGAAATACTACTAAAAAACCTGTTATAATCACTTCCATGAGGACGTTTATGCTTATAACTTTTGAACGGTTGAACGTATATCCGATTCTAAGTAGCCTCTGGATTCATCTGGACGAGTACTTTCAAGTGGTACTTCAATCAGGGTGTTAATGAGAGGGGGGGGGGGGGTCTACAGGTATTCAAAACTACTTGACCAGTTGGAGTGCAACTTTGGGAATTTGTTGTGTGAACATTGAGGGATGTTTCTAAACAGGTAGGGAGGGTCAATAGTATGGGGGGGGGGGGGTTAAAGGCAGTTAGGGTAGGGGGAGGGGGGGTATTACTGGGATTTCAAAACTACTTGACCGATCTGAATGAAACTTCGGGAATATGTTGAGTGAACATTGGGGAAGGTTTCTGACCAATTTAGGAGGGGGGGGGTGTACAGGTTGTGGGGGGGGGGGGTTACCGGCAATCCAAAAACTACTTGACGAATTGGAGTGAAACTTTGAAATTGTGTTGTGTGAACATTGGGGAAGGTTTCTGACCAGGTAGGGAGAGTCCTTCAAAACTACTTGACCGATCTGAATGAAACTTAGGGAAAATGTTGATAACCAATTATTACTCAAACCATAATTTTCACTTGGGACGCACCCTTGAACCGTGGCTTACGGTAGCAAACAACCACTCTTTGTCAATCCTGAGGTAGTATCTGTTATGAGTGGGGCCTGTCCTAAAGGAGGTGTCTGTTCTACCGTTGCGAAGCTCGGGTACACAGCTAGTCTGATATAAACCTAGAATACTGCACAATATTATCAACAAGAGATATTTCTGTCTACAAAGAACTGTTTACATTTATTAAGAATTATAATATAATTACTTAATGTAATAATCTATTACCTTCCATTATTGTGGCTCTATACAACAATGTAATACCAATAAATAAAAAATAAATGAAATAAAATAGGCTTCATCTCTCGTTCGAATTTTCACATCAGCGATGGATTGAAGATTATCGGTGCCGTGTAATTGAGTCATGCGTCATGCGCAGGTCCGCGGCTGTAAAGAGATCGTCAGAAGAGAAGACTTCTAGTACAGAGGTGAGACTGTACTCGTCTGCTCGAGTCGGCTTGACTTCAATGGACCGGAGGTACAGTCTTCCACAAGCTTCCACATCCTCCGACGAGAGCCTTCGCGATCGGAGGTTTACGAAGGGAATTATTAATTAGCGATCGCACTTGGAAGTGATCGCACTTGGAAGTGATCGCAATCAACGACAGGGTTTTCTCACAATCCTTGAAACAGGTGCATTTCATTATTGCCGGTTTAATTTGTCTGTAGAGACAAAGTAGAGTCAAAGAGACACCCTCGGGCCAATTCAAACCCGATCCAACTAAGCCTCAGGTAAAAACTTGGCTAGCTTGGAAAGCCATTCATGACACCAACAGACCAAAACAGACCAACAGTATTTCTGAGATAATTCACCTGCAGACGACTAGCAAAGCCTTCTAGAAAGTAGTAAAAAATAACCCAGTTCGGGTATTTTCCAGTTCAGATGACACTTCTCGTGATCTCAAAAGGGGCCCTCAGACTGGCAAAGATTTTGCAAAATATTTTAAAGACGTTCCTGCAAAAGTATTGAGTGTGAGGAGAAGCGCGGAAAATATTAAATATTTTGTAGGAGGGAAGCGCGGTGTTGGTTTTCATCGCCAATTGAATCGGCGAATCGGCACTGAATTATTATGCAAACGTTTGTGTTGTCTGAAGGCTCCCGACCATTCAATATTTGGGCGATATTTTTGCTCAAAATATTGAACGTATTTTTTTTTGCCCCTTAAAAACCAGAATGGTGGAAACAGCGTGAGAAATGACTTGGTAACTCTCTTTGAAGTCAACCCGAAAAAAGCAAACAATAATAATATGATCCCGTCGCACGTATCTGTGTCAACAAACGACTCAAATGAGCCGCCTCGTCTTTCCGACGCCGGCCGTTCGTGGAAGGTGAATATTCACACGGGGTTTCCCTCAACACTTTCGCTCGGTAGATCCTTCAATATGTTAGTAGGAAACAGTGAATAATTATGAATCCAGTATCAGTGGTGAATGAGTGATAATGAATCGATAAACGATTGGTTTGTCAAATATTATGTTCGTTGCATGAATGTAGCCACTGGAGATGTGCAAGCGACCATGGAGAAAATCATGGATGTATGTGCTGATGAGAGCCTAATAATGGCTATTTATCTGTATGTGGGCAGGTCATTATTGCTGAGAGCTTTCTCACTGAATGAATGATAACCGCGAAGGTCTTTTTATTTATTTAGTATTATTATCATTATTTTTTTTCTTCTCGTAACGCACCAATATTATACCTAACATGTAATTATAGATCCGTACGATTATTATTTTTTCTTTCTCTTTATTTTTAAAAGCTATTTTGTATTTTTGAAAACCATTTGGAGGAAATGTATTTTATCAGTCCCTTGCTATTATTTACTGAATTTCTATTATTTTAAGAGCTGCAATTTATTTATTTTACAGAACTCATTGTAATGTGTTTTACACTCTACAAATAAACGCTAATTGAATTGAATTGAATTGAACCACGGGTATAAAGGTTATTTTGATGTGGGTGAACGGACACCATGGAATTAAAGGAAATACAAAAGCAGATGAACATGCTCGGCGGCCCTTCCGAAAGAAGATATTTGTGCTGCAATCAGACATTACTATGTAGAACAATGGCGTAAGGCATACGAAGAGGACAGCACAATCCCGATGTACAAGTCTTGGCAAGCTACATTGCCCACTCAGCCTTGGATGCTTCACGTTACAGGAGGCCGGAAGCTTTGTCAAGTCATATCGCGCTTGCGAACAAGAGTCTCTGTATGTCCAGCATATTTCTTCAGAATTGGTCAGAATTGGTGCTCGTCCGTCGCCGGAGTACTCATTTTGTAACGATCCAAAGGGTGACGCTGAACATTTATTGATGGAGTGTTATTTCTTTGCTGTACATTCGGGTATGGTTGTATATTGAGAAATGTTTCCTTGTATGGAGAGTTTTTCAAGTTTATCACCAACTGTAGACTGAAGTTTTGATTTAAGTTTTTGGTTTTCATTTATATATGTTTTTAATTATTTACTTCCATCTACATGGCTGTATTTTATGTAAAATGCCAAATAAAACGAAAAAAAATACTCATCAGTATCAACTTAAACTGACCTGTTCGACAGGTATATTAAGATCTTGCTATAGGATAACCAATTAGCCTGACGGCTATCAAAAGCGGTGGATCCCGGCAATCAATAAAATTTAACCGTTAAAAACCACTCACAAGGCTCTAATAAGTTTTTTGAGCCTTCAAATTGGAAATTCTGTTCACCAATTTTATATAGAATCAACACGTTGGCCGTGGCCTGGTTACCAATTCCCTTTGTTGTTCCCTAGTTATCTACACGGCACATTAATAATGATTTCCCTCCCGTCTAATTGATTTCTTCAACTCCCAAACATGCTCTATAAGATTAGTCATTTGCAACATGATTATTGGCGGGGTCCGATGCGAGCATTTGTCGGAAATATCAGCCACTAATAATGGCATCCAGGACCAACTGCAACAAAGCGCTCGCACGAGTCGGGTCGTCGACTTGTTTGACCCCCAATTTTTTGTTCATTATAATTCAATGATAATTCAAATTCATTTTGCGATCCAGCGAGAAATAAGGGATTTTTGTTATTAGTTGCATTTTTTACGTTAAAATATGAAGAAAAAACTAAATTATAGCTTGTTTGCAAAGAACAAATCGTCGGAACCCATTATAAACCATGGATATTTCTCATTTCCTCCCTGTAAAATATGTAGTTTGTTTCTCAATAACGATAACAGTTGAACGTAGGACTAATCTGCTTAGAGTGTAAGTCCTAAGGAGGCTGCTTACCAAATTACAGCTTCATAGAGTGAATAGCATCGAAATCAACATAAGGAGCCACTCAGCTGCCCAAACTTCACTCTTGGGGTGCATATCGCATGTCTACCTCATTAGAGGAAAATTAGAGAAGGTAACGAAAGAACGGAAGAGTCCAAGCTAAATCACCTTGGAAGATACAAAACAACAGGGCACTAGAGCACAAGAAGAAACATCGGTAATATAGTAAGTGAAACATCGATGTCGTCAAAATATCGCGTTTTTAGCATCGATGATTAGAGAAAAACGTCGAACATCGATTTTTAAAACGTCACAGCCCTACTATCAACTCTTTAAAATAGGAAAATAGGCCCAGGATCAGCTGAGGGGCTCCTAAAACTAACAGACATATCACTGGTTGAGAGCCATAGGGTGGCAACTCAAACCAGCAGGTTCCTAGAAAATCGAGGTTGTAGATTTTCACTTTATCTATAGACTTATAAGTATAATAACTTTACTTATCCTGTGAACTTTATTATTCCTCCGGAAATTCAACTTTTTGGAAAACTTGGGAAGTATTCCAAGGTATGTAGCAGACTGGTAAGTTTTGAACGGACCGATGCAGCCCTCTGCCAGCTACTGCCATAACGTAACTGGCGCAGCCCCGCGGTTGGTAACGTACCTAGGAAGAAAGTCACGCTTCTCGAGATTTGTAAAATTCAAAATTCTCTATCCAACACTCATGCTAAATCAAAACTCGATTTTGTTGAGTTGTCACATTACGGATGTCAACTAGCGATATCCATGATCAGACGTTTTTCCCAGTAAGGGAGTTTCATCCCATCTTCGTACATTTCAGAGAGAATAACGAAAAAAACTAACAGAATGTGTTAGTTTTTAATGTCATTACTGGTGTATTTTGAGCTCATCAGCACTGATTTGGCCACAATAACCTCATTCAAGTTAAAAGATGTACCTCATCATCTTTTTCCCTTTCCAACTCTAAACAACTGATCCAACAGCTCATCCAACTTAACCAAGGTGAACTCTACAATAACACAATGATATGAAAGGACGGTTCCCTAACAAACCTACGGCGACCCATTGTAGTATCTTCCTCCTCGTTCGTTGTTGTACCTGAGTGATAAGTAAAACGTAGGTGTTTAATTACGGCTCGTTGGTGGCCATAGTTGCACTGGATCAGAATAAGATGGGAAAATGGCGATGATTCTGTGGTTTGTGGTTGTGGAAGAACAATTTGATCTAGAATTCAATTCACGTTGTCATTTCCGTTGGCGATTTCCCATGATTTTGAAGATATGAAATATTTAACCATGGAACTATAGAAATTTACTTAAAATTAAAAATTAACTTAGCAGTGGAAAGGAACTTCTACTGGAATACTTCTCTTCGATATGTTGGTACTGTCATTGAATGATCACGGTCCGCTTGAACGTGTATAGCATGAGGGTAGAACAATGTAATTTGAATTAAGGGTGATTCAACCTGGAGGAAGTACGATAACAGACCAAAACTATGAACTTCGTCTGAGAAATCCCTTAAAATCTCTCATGGGCTGGAAAGTAGATAAGGCTGAATATAATGAATTGTTCACCATTATCATAATTAATTTTTTTTAAATCTACCAACAGACCGTGAATAGTTTTATTACCCTTACGAAACCCGACATGAGTTCATGCAGGAGTGTGGAGCAAGGGACGGGGCGTTATAATAAAAGGTCATCTTGGAATGTTCTTTTGAAGCGAGCGGCTGCACCGGTCTGCTGTAATGAACCCAGCGCTCGGTGGTGAGACGAAAGATGCGGCGAAAACCCCTGGAACTAATTCTACCGTAATAACGCCTCCTGGCTATAATTACCGACGCCCAGCCGTTTTTATAATGTTAGGTGTGTGTATATGTAATTTATTTTCTTGCTAATTCACGGAATGAAATGAAGCTATAAAACTCGGCCATGCGAAAAATGAACATTTATATATACTGTCAAAATGTATCCTGTGTTATGCAATTTCTTGTGAGAATCTCAATTCACTCCTACTTTTTCCTACCTCTGAGTAGTGTCAATCGTTTGATTGCAGGACGTTCTTTAACATTATAGATTGACGTTTCAAATTATTATTTTCTCAAATTAACGGCAAAACTTCAACCAAATACCATAATATGCACGTCGCTTCATATCAAGTACTTGCACTGGTCTGGTAATATTTTTGCTCAATGCCCAAGTCGAACAATGACTTTGATTATTTTCGCAGCGATGCTGTCGATTAGAGCGAGAGGTCTTATGGGGTTCATGGAGTCTCTGCATCAACCTGCCCTTCATGGAGAGCCTGGAAAGAAGGTCGAAAAACACAAAGAAACCGCGAGGAAGGCATCGACGGTAGTCGAGTCACGTCAGACGTTTCCCCCTTCATGTCCCTCTTCTTCGCGACAGTGAGCGATGTCCCTCCTTCGCCGGTCATCCTTGCAGGGATGCAGGAGACTCGGGATGATCTCGATAGGGCAATACTTGGAGAGGACGGGGAAAAGCACTGTCTCTAGAAACTTCATTGTTTGCAACGTCCCATTTGGAATTCCGCTCCCTTTCAACCTCAAGTCCAACGATGATGCTGAAGAAACTCGGTGTTCTCATCCTCTTTCTCGTGCTTTCCAGACGAGGCCGCATCAAAAGAAACTTGTTATGTACTTTTAGCTTCTTGCGAAAATGCCCTCCTCTGGGGTTTATAGTGAAGCCGAAATGAGATAAGAAGATTTGCTCTTTTATTGTGAAAAAACGGATTGGTTACAATCTCAAGTGTTCAAGGTACATTTCGTAGAGGAATCAGCAACACCACCGAGCTCGTTTTTCACAACTTTTCAGGAGAGAGAAAAAACCGATTTTTTCGTCCATCAAGGCCTAATTGACTGAATTAGGCCTGATTGGCCTAATTGATTCATCATAGATATCGAGATAAAACTTCAGTCAATTAGGCCTTGATGGACGAAAAAAATTCTAGGTTTTTTTTCTCTCTCCTGAAAAGTTGTGAAAAACGATCTCGGTGGTGTTGCTGATTCCTCAACGATTTGACCTGAAATATACACCCCATTGCTCTACACCCTTTACGATCCCACTTTTTTCTTCATTTTTCATGTTATGTTTGTCGTGTTCGTGCACCACCTGACGTATTTAACCATCTGTGAGATTCCTCTTTGTATCAATCTAATGTCAGCACATAATTCACAATCACATGCTTTACTAAATACAAAATATAGAGAGGGTTCCCAGTATTACATACTTTTCCCGATCATTCATTACAAATGGGCTGTGTTGCAATTGTTCCAACATACTAATTCTTTCAAATTTGTTTTTGTTCCAGATAGTATAAAAGAATATTATTCGGAACTCATCTCTAGAATTTAACTTGTTGGGTTCGTCGTCAAAAATCGCAAATTATTTTGTTCGTACCACAAAAAACCACGCTGGGACTTGAATAAATATTGGAATCATAAAATTTTATAGCAATATGAGTGTGGAATTTATGGAATACTTCGTACATGGATTTTAGAAAGCATTTAAACTCTAAGTAGACTCTGAGCGCTTAGCAATGGTGTCTCACACTTGAAAATGAATTCTTGTTTTTTTGTGTATCCTAGTATACAGTTTTGGTCGATATCTGCCAAACGTAAGTACGTATGTGAAAGTGATAGACGTTCCGAACTCGTCGGCCAACTGGCACTTTTTTAATTAGTTAGGCAGGCCTACATCAAAGGAGGCGGGAGTCTTGCATCACATCTGACAAGAGGCCTGTTTCTACAATTAGAAGTGAATGTTTTACATAGCGTTTCCCAAGATACCCCTCTCGTTCCGGCTATCAGTTATCGCCAATGAAGTTGTTATCCGCACGTGAAAGTTTTATTCTTCTTGATTGGTGTTCCCAGAGGTTCTCCATGAGTGATCCAACTTTCCTCACACCATACAATTAGTCTACTGGTAGCACCTGCTCTACTTGGGAGCTACTAATCTCATGAAGATAAATATCGGCTGGAAAGACCTTTTAACAACTCCATTGTTCTAAAGTTTAGTCTAAACGCAGGAAACATAGTTTTCCAGTTACCATGTTGCTGATGAACAATTCAGTGAAACTTTTAAAGTGAAACTTTTTTGTTTTCATGAGTAAAAAACAACCATGGAATAAAGAGTGGAAAAGAAATCGCTCGTAAGGAATCAATAGTACTAATCCACAATCCTTATTAGGTGAGAATCTAGTATGATTAACTCAATAAACCCCTAATTGAGTATTAGAAGCAAATACACCTATTGCGATCGGTTCTCGGTTCTTCATTCGTCCTATTTATTTTATTTAAGAAAGTCTTGAATTCTAAAGTCATAATTGTGAGTGGATCTTGTGACATTGTCATAATTATACTGACTGGAGGTGGAGCGGTATGGAGTGGGTATGAAGAGGGGATGCAAATCGACTATTTACCTACATGTAATTTCGTCTAATCCACTTTACGCTGGTTGCAATAAACGGAGTTAGGTACATGATAAATGTATCAACAGGTATCTCAAAAACGCATTATCATGTGGTTCCCATCGGTCGAAGAAAAGCAGATAAGTCGAGTTTCCTTACGCCAAGTACCTAAACGGAGAGTCCGCGATACCCCCGTCCATTGGGTGAAGGGCGAGGAGGCTTTTCATTGGCTTGTAAAATCATACGTCTAGAAATACTGCTGGTTACTGCTGTTTTCTTTCAAGTTCTAACAAGGTGAGTAGTTCTCGTTAGATCTCGGCGTGCTGACGATGGTGGCTTTGAAGTAGATCTAAATATAGTTACCTAATTAACGGGATAGGCGGCTTTTGAGGGCTCAATCGTAGCGTCGAGGCTCTTCTTTGATGACATCGTTGATACACCACATGTTACATCGCGTTGAAAGAAGTTGTTGCTTTATAAGATCAAGGCAGGATAAGAAACTCCTGGGCATATGCTAATAATATTCCCACACAGTAACGTTTAATATTTGTCGTGAACCAAGACCGTAGAAAAATTCCTATATTGCTCATGAAACATCCGCGTGGTGAGATGCAGGGAAAAGCGTAAAACATCCACAGTCATGCAGCATGGCTCTAAGATCGAATTTTCGAAGAAATAACTGGTTTTATGTAAAATGTTTCCATTTGCCGATGAATACGAATATATTTTAGGAATACGAGCCAATAAAAAGTAAAGTAAGCAACCATTTCAGGTTGAATTTTCGTCCGAATGCCGTTTTTGGCGTCGCGGACGTCATCGGCTGTCCACCTAGGCGGATCAGAATTGTTCCGATGATTTCGCTACTCATTGCCTCGCCCCCTTGAGTTGAGAGGGGATCGCCGTACAGAGGCGTGATAAAATCAAATAATCGAATATATTTTAGGAATACGAGCCAATATGTAATATTACTTATTGGACGTTTACTAGGTCTGAGAACGAGTCAGAAGGAACTCAAATATTGTGTATTTAGAAAACTATGAAACCCAGACACTTTATTAGGTAGGTAGGTAGTACCTACTTACTAATTTTCACAACAGAACATCTTGATTGTGACGACTGGCAGAAATTATTCAAGAACTGCAATGTTACATTTCAAAGTACGTACGGACATTTCTCCAGCGTCTGTGCTGGAAGGGAGTAAATCAAACATAACATGTCGTGAAGGGATGACCATCCCACTTTGTATTCCAGATTGCTTATTTAGTATGGTAAAATTTCCCTAAATTAGTAAGTAAGTTCTTACTTTGCTACCCCAAGGTAACTATCGAATGATTTCTTACGCTCTGAGTCCGACGCTGCGGTCTTTCGGAACCAGTCAGACGCGATGTCCATGCGTGTTACAACGCTCACCTCTTGCGGATGTCAGCACATGTTGCGAGTCATTCTCTCCTTTTACAGAAGGAGAAAAAAGTTGCCTCTGAGAAAGAAACCTTAAGAACAAACTCCGCACGCATTACGTAGTAACTCCACGTACGCCGACGGGCTTGCACCCTATCAAGAAATTCCAAATACCTTCCTCCAATGGACTGTCCCGTTTTATAAAAGTCCTTCCAAACTTATTAAAAACATGCCATTATACAGAAGAAGAGGACGCGCCAAAATCTCTCGAAAATTCTTTCGATAAAAAAAATGGTCTCCGTTTTTGCGAAGGAAGGGTCTCTTTCCAAGTTTCTCTTGAGCCGTTTTAAAAATGTAATTGCTTCCTTCGGCCCGGGATGAGTGGAGAACCTGCCTCAACGTTGCGGAAAAAAGACGCTTTTATACTGGCCGAGTGTAGGGCCATTATTTCCTTAGCGTTCCTGAGCTGGGGCACTTGATATGGTCCACAGGCCTGGACTGCCTGATATGGATCGTCAGACCGGATGCCATTTCAGAGGCACTTGGCAGCAAGAATGAAACGCTGCAGCAAAAAGAGGATTCCTTTAAAGGATTTCAGCCAACGGGAGTCGTTAACGATATCTACCGCACGTTAAGATTAGAACGGTATCACAATGATTTCAAATCTTTTTGGTGGCATGCGACATTTGCTTCCATGTTGCAGATGTACGTGTGTTTCATGGACAACATATGCATTTTTCTCTCATCGTAAGTACCTCAATCAATTGATTCCTGCCACCCTGAATTGATTCATTCTATAGCCAGTTTAATCTTGTGATTGGACTTACGGTACCTCTGCTGTTTCACCCACCACCTATTGCACGAGTTTGGAATATAACAAATTATTAAATGAACATGGCTTGGGCTGTGGGGATGAGTTGAATGATATAAAATATTAAGTCATGTTGACAGAAGTTCCGAGTTACTCATAGATTGAGTTAGACAAGGTGATTGAACAATTTTCACTTCACTTGCAGGTGTCCATCTTGGCTATCAAGCGGATGTCCAGGGGTAGGGCGTTGAAGAGTTTCGCACCCATATACTCATACGACTGTTGCCCGTTGTAAAGTAAAGTCCGTTTGACGTTTTACAGAATGGAATCTTCGAAGGTCGCGATATATTTTGACCATAGTGATTTTGTCGCGAAGGTCTGCAATTTTTAAGACGCCGAATTCGGTTCACTGGAGGCACTTACGAGTAGATGGAGGCCCGACACCCCGTAGATCATCGTCGTAGTAGAACATTTCTGGGGTACGATCTAAATCACTCGCGACGAAATCGTGGAAACCCATGTTAAGAATAACAAGAGTAGGTACTTATTTGAAAAAATCGCTATTTCCAATGAAGTATGAGTACACTGTTAGACCGGTTTCGGTAAAACATCGTCAGTGACAAAACAATAATTGTCTTAACAGTCTTATTTCTAGGACGTCAAGGCTCAAGAAGTGCGTCACCTCACAGCACATATAACCAGTTTTCGGATCGCATTGGTGTTTCTTGTGATATGCTTATCGCACGGGAGATACTGGTCTAACTCCACTACCAGAGAGCGGACAGTAGAGAGCACACACAGTCGACCGAGTGACACCAAGTCTTAATAGCGCCGATCCGACGGATTTCCGTTTCTCGAAATGAAAAAGCAATAAAGTTTGTTTTTGCCACATTCAACTGCATGCCCAATTCCATTGGATAGTTTTAGCGAGGCAGTTTTCTGCTCGTGGGACCACCTGCTCCCACCCATTGCCTGCCACTATGCAAGCGGTGTCATCACACTCACTCTCCATGTTAATTTGTAACAGTCAGTCCATGCAGACGAGGAAGTGTGTGGGCCCCAGGAGTGTCTCTTGTGGTATGCCACATCTACAGGACTCCCTTCTACTGATGCCACGGCCGATCTTTGAGAACTGCTAACGATCCACCAAATAGCTATAGATCCACACCAAATCGGTAAAAGTTGTTGAAAAGTCGGGAGTAAGCTAAACCACGGCTTACTCCCGACTCCTCAACAGCTTTTACCATTTTGGTGTGTCGAATGCTTTGGCCAGGTTTGGTATATGCAAATCCCCCCTCTCCCCCACAAGGGATCGCAAAATACTCCTCCGTGCTCTCAAGTATTTACCTAGGGGGTGTTCCATGTTAAGAACTTACCAAACCATGCACCAAATTGTGCTTCATTCAAATCAAATCATCTTATTCCACGGGGCAACGGCCACACTTGAATATCTACAACTCCAAAATAATTCTGGCCGCCTTTATCTAATGTGAGTTCATTCAATCAGAAAACAGGATCGAGCCTTGTCATCGGGTCGGGTTTACTGCTACGAAAAAAATTGTCGAGGAGAAATCCAACTTGGAAAAAAACTTGAAAGGAGACCCAGACCCATCCGATCTGGATTACGATTTGAGAATTGAAGGCGATAAGTTACTATCTACTGAAAACCATTTTAGTCGCCTCTTATGAGCCTGGTGCATAGGATTCCGAACGGATTTTTTGTAGTAATCCGTGGACCTCATGAACTATCGGATATTTTTTCTACCCGATTCAGTCGGCCGTGTCTTGGGAGTCTTCTTTTAACCCCAAGCGCGACTCGGATGAGAAAAAAGAAAAAAAAAACGCCTTGAAGTGCACGGGAGCTTTTAGTCTCCGCGGCGAAGAACCTTTGAAATTTCACGGGAAGGTGCAACAGAGAACGTCCGCACTCACGGCCCCTCAACAGGACTAGGACCTGATTGTCAGCTTCTTCATCGACGACGATTTTACAAAGAGATCGTTAATAGGAACTACCGGTGAAGTGATGTTGTTACGAGGAATAGATTGAGAGGCATTTCAATCAATAGAGATTCGACCGAGCTTGATGAAACGCACAGAATCCTAAGAAGTACATTGGACTATCAATAGTGGTGACCTCAGTAGGAATTGTTCTTTCCAACAAGTTACTTCTCATAATATCATACAGTTATGTATATCGTGAAACATCATTTTGGATACCTACCTACCTAATCAAAACGTTGAGCAAGTCAAAATTTGACACGTGGCGGATGTTAGGAGAGACCATTTTACCTGCGATCACAGCAAGTCAAAAAAATTCACAATCATGCAGCATGGCTATAAGAGCAAATTTTCGAAGAAATAACTGGTTTTATATCAAATGTCACTTTTTTATTGGCTTTAGCCGAGTACCACCTCAGTTTATAAATAGATTTTTCAACGCTGAACATGATGGTGATGTCCGAATTGCGATATCTCATACCGTTATGAGATTAGAGGAGATGAACCGTGAAGAACATCTCAATCATCATCGGGTTCAGCGTAAAAAAACTTCAAAATTAGGTGTCACTTGTCACTCTGTTTAATTTTTGAAATTTATGGGTAATTTCCCCCCCCCCCCTTAAAACTCCCAAAAGCCCAATTCTTCAATGATTTTTTTTTTTTTTTTTTTCGTCTTCTGGCAGTGAATTCAGGATGGTCGGGAACGGATTTTGGTATGAAACTTTTTTCGGAAATCCGAATTTTAAAAATTTTGGACTAAGAACAATAGCTTCCCTTTCTTCGAAAATTCGCTAATAAAAGGAAAAGACCCAATTCAATCACAAGGATTTCTCAATTCCACTCCAAGCCTTCTCGCTTTCTAGTTCATCACCTTCAAAACCCTGAAACCGATTCTACACTCAAATTCGATTGAATAGGAGCCATGCGCTCTCCTACTCTGGTGGTTCTGACGTTTTAACACCAATATAGATCTTATCGGGTTTGATTTATGAATTATTGATTCATGATCATAAATAATAATACCTAGCCGAAATTGATAATATTTAGGCCCAACAAATTTTAAACAGTAATGTCGGGTACCTACGTACTATTTTACTAACGGTTTTTTCCTTTTTTCTTTGTTACAGTTACAGAACTTCACGCCTTTGATTCATTACAACTGCTCCACCCACTTGAGATTCTTCTTGTGCTCCGTGTTCATCCCCTTCTGCTCAGAACACGTTGTCGGAGCGATTCCTTCGTGTCGCAGCCTATGTGAAGAAGTTCAGTCAGATTGCCAGCCGGTCATGGAGAGCTTCCACTTTTCTTGGCCGGCGCAGTTCAACTGCTCCAAGTTTCCCGTCGGGGAGAAAAACGGCCTTTGCATGCAGTTTCCGGCTTCTGACAGGAAGTCTGGAGGAAGAGAATCGAATATTCACTGTCCGCAGAATATGACTCTGACGAAAAATCACGAACCCGAATGTAGTCCAATTTGTGACAAGGACGTCAATTTTAGCAACGAAGAGAAAAGATTCACTGAACGATGGAACACCGGGTGGGCATGGATGTGCTTCGTGTCTACGATGTTCACTCTGCTTACATTCTGGGTCGACCCTAGGCGCTTCAGATACCCAGAGAGGCCAATAGTGTTTCTGGCACTCTGCTATAACGCCATGTCAGCTGTCTACATTGTTCGAGGAGCGCTTGGTCCTTCTGTAGCCTGCGTTCCAGCTTCGGATGAATACGAATCGTATATTGCCACCGATGGGCTTGAAAGCGCATCTTGTACAGTTGTCTTTCTTGTGCTGTATTATTGTGGATTGTCTGGAAGTGTTTGGTGGGTGATTCTAGCCACATCCTGGTATCTTTCAGCTGCCAAGAAATGGAGCAGTGAAGCTCTCTACGGTCTTGCGACGTATTTCCACATGGCCGCTTGGGCAGGACCAGCGGTTGCCGGACTTTTAGCTCTAGCCCTCCACAAGGTCGTTGGTGATGAGCTGACTGGACTCTGCAAAGTCTCAAACGAATCTACCATTTGGCTTTTGGCAGTACCTCATGGTGTACTCCTTCTAGTTGGAGTGGTTGTGGGTGTGATGGGAGCCACGGCCCTGGTCACCGTCCGTTCAGAAATCCTGAAATCGGGAGGAAGTGCCGCCAAACTCGAACGCCTCATGACACGCCTAGCTGTGTTCACTGCTTTATACGTTTTCCCAGCACTTGGAGCTCTATTTTGCACTTTATATGAGGCATTCCATCATCCAGAAGAAAAGACTGCAGTCACTGTGATGTCCAATGAAGAAACATCACCAGCTTCCTATTCGAGTAACGTGGAGGTCGCCCTCCTCAGAGTGTTTTTGTCGCTTGTCGTCGGTATATCTTCAGGCATGTGGGTCTGGTCAGGCAAAACATGTAGAGCCTGGAAACGTCTATTCACTCCCCCTCACAAACCTCAGCCTGTTCCCCTTTCTCGGGTCTAAATCGAAAGATCAGCCGTAATCTTGTCTGTGATCACATAGTTTTTAAACATCACCACCTCAAATTCTGGACCCAAACTAGAAGTAAACCATGTACCCAGCTACAAATATTTTCACAATGAATATTAATGTTTTACCAAGCAGATATTCCGGCCCAAAGCACCTTTTGGAACGTTTAAATCACAAACTAGAATGAACGATGGTGGAACTGAGGCGTCAATGCTTTCACAAAAATGACTCGTTACCGTTTAGGTTTTTTTTTTTTTAAATTGATTAGTAATCCAAATAAGGCTATTAATAAATGTATAGTTATATTTCTCCTCGTCGAAATAGAATGTATAGAAACAATTATAAAATGTATGTCTACCACTACCCAATTACACGTCTTTCATTAGTCACTAGTTGTAAGAATAGTTGTAAATAGTCTTCTTTTTCTGTCATTGCTGTCAACGTTTGTTAATGAATTGATTTTTGTGATGATTTAGTTAGTAGATACAGCACAATTCATGATGGGGCTATATTATGATTCCATAAAAATTAGAATCCCTCCATATGAGCTGATCATAGGATAATTTTTTAATAGGATTAAGCACGTGATTGTGATGATTCATGCTATGTTATGAATGTATCTGGTGTGCAAAAAACGTAGATAGCCGATTAGAGTTTAGTATTTATCAGTAAAGGAATCACCTGATATAATAATTGTTTGTGTAAATATCACATCGAGGGCATTTGGTTGCTACTCGTGTCGCACTTCCTTCTTCATACTACATAATTCATGATGTATCTGTAATAAATGATCTACATAGTAAGATGTTTCCATGATATTGTCCTCGAGTTATTCAATGTAGGTAAAGTATATAATGCGTAGTCTCCGTGAAGTTGTACAAAAAATGGTATCGCCCAGTCATTATTAAGAAACCAACAACCTTCTTTGGTTTTACACGGTTGGTTATCTCTGCGCTACCTTCAGGTCAGCTTTTAATTATTAGATAAAACTAACGCTCTCAATTTCTTTTTGAGCCCCCGTGAGGTGATTTGGCACATTTTGCAACGCCTCCGTAAATTAAAAATCCCTGTAGTTTGGATGAGGTAGGGATTGTAGTATGTATAGCGCATTGAATACTTATCGAAATGCGTAATCAACTAGGTAAGGGTCATGAACCCACATTGACATCCTATTATTGAAAGCGTTCCATCAGTAGCAGCATACCTAATGTTAGCAAGAGGAATATTTAGAAATACTAAGTTCGAAAACGAAAGAAACAAAAATTCTTATCCAAAAAGACCTACCTACTCCTGAAACAGATCCTTCCCTCTGTAGCCAATCCAGAAGGCAGTTGTCACGCTCCCAGCGAGTTACCTTTCACTTTGTTCTTAGCCAATCGGAAGGCGCCTTTCACTTCGTTCTCAGCCAAGGCAACTTCCACGTTTGAATGCCACATAAATAGTCTTGTACTGTTGATGGAGTAACAGCCAAAACTTGTTCGTCTGAAGATGGTTGGTCATCATTTCGCCGCCCTCTGAAGAATATATTCTACTACAAAATGATCTTAGAAAGTAGTGAAAGCCAATTGATCTTCTCAAGTATCAAAACTTATTGAAAATATGTTTAGACTCAGCAATCAAGTTTTTAACAAAAAGAATGACTTTTCATTTCTTTAGAAACCAAACGTCAAGCCTCTAACTGCTCTGTTGAGATAGGGAGAACCAAACAAACAAAAAATGAAACCTTCAATACAATAAACTTTATTTCCAAACGTATCCATTTTAAAATCATTCTGCGCAAATATGCAACAATTCGAGTCAATCTAGTGCAATACCAAAAATTAATAATAGTTATCTTCTAAAAAGTTTAAATCAAAATTATATCTGTATCTTCTTTGGTGCAGAAAATGAAAATAAAAAATGAAACAAAACAGTTTCTAGTTATAAATCTTAAATCACAATTTCATTTCATACCTAATGAACTAAAGTCGAGTATTGTGACCAACTGCCTACAAGTATTATCGACCATTAGTCTTGGCATTTAGTCCAATTAACGAAAACGCCCAACTAAACGAAAAGTTGTTCATGATTATGAAGAACGTGATTTTGATCACAGGCACCAAAAAGTTGCCTCTACTAAATATTTCAGATTTCGAAAACCGCCGTAGGAATGGCCAATTCGCATTCTTGAAATGGTCATAATGATGAAATTAGGCAGTGAAATTAATGACAGTGTAACATACATCATTTGACTCCAAATATTGTATCGTTCTTTGCTCTATAACAAAGATCTCTCGGGCTGCTTTCCTCCGCAGTGGAGAGCTGAGGTCCGCCTCACTCATCGATCAACAAATCGTTCTTTTACCATGTTAAATCCATTTCACAATAACAATTTTCCGAAGCATCCGATCAAGGTAATAATACATAAATGTCAAATCAAGAATTTACTTGGCCTAGAATTGACAGGGGTCTAGACTCGAAACTGAAAACAAACCTCCGGAACAGTTCACGATGGTTAAATGAAATCTAGTTCAATAGCCCAACAGTCTTCAAGTACACCAATACAAGACACCCGCGACTAAAAAGAAAAATACAAATTCTAAAATAGATAGTTCTTTTTAGATCAACGACATAATAAATACTAAATTCGATGAATATCTAACCAGTAATATGACACTTTATGAGATCACCTATTTATGAACAACGTATAACACTTACGTATTGTCTAAACAATTAATAAAAAACCGCTAGTTTTCACGAGGTTTTATTGCTGCTAATTTATAAGATAGGTACTTGGTTATAATCGGTTTTCTCATTTAAAAAAAATCACAGAATAAACCCGTCTCTTGAACAAAATTCGGGAAAAACTGAAGTTTTTCTAGCACAAATATGAACGCTATAAAAAAAAAAAAAAATTCCTAGTGATTACAAACGACCGAATATTGCAGGAGTCTCATCTTCAAATAGCGTGTAATATTGTTTATATCTAAAGGACGTGGAAGTCTACCAAGGGCCGAGGAAATTATTTAATTTTGATTTTGTGGAGTTTCAATTTGAATCCGAGCATTTCAGAGAGAACGCCGGATAGTGCGCTAAGAATTACGACTTTTGTGATGGTGTACAAGTAAGGGTTGGCTGACAGGCCTGATATCTTGTAAGGTGACTCCAACTCCTGAAATGGTACAGAAGACAAAATATTTGAGAATCCAGGTATGTATAAACAGACCAAATGAAAAGTTTCGTTAGAGCCTAATCGAGCGAGTGGTTATCAAAACGTCGGCGAGTTGTGACTCGTTATACTGAACTTGAGGGGAGAGAGGGTTTGTCTCGCTCTTACAAATACGAACAAAGTCAGCTTTGTATCCTAGCCCCCAAATGCAACAACGAAGCTGCCTTCGTTCTTGATTAATATCCCCTCTCCCAATTCGCAGTATCTACAAAAATATGATAATCAATTAAATCAAGAAAGTACCATCTACTACTCAATGCACTCTAAAACTTTTTCCATGACTACCCAAATCCACTACTCACTTTTAACAAATCCGCAGCTAACTTCAGAACGCTGTTAGCGACCATCAATTCTTCCTTTTTATTTGGTTTCTGTTCGATTTGCAGGTAAAGATTGATCTGCAACAGAAATAACAAACTGTACCATAACTTTTTTAACCTTGAGTTACTGTAACAGTTCCTCACAGTTTATGACCTGGATATTTACGACTGCATTATGAGTGTCACTTCTGACTTACTTGTTCGGTAATCAGTACAGAAAGGTTTCTGTACTTCTTATTGATCTTCGTGCCAAGTGTCATAAATCTGAGTAAGAAAAAGCCCAATATGATGCTCCACACCAACGCCTCGATATTGTACGTATAGTCCGACTTTTCGGAGTCCTGTGAAATATCAAAGCACCAAATGTCAATACACGTTTCAATTTGTAAATCAGTTCACACACAGCATGAGCTGAAACAATAGAACTGGAAATTGCAGCGAAAACTGCATGGACATTTAAATTTTTCTATCAATTTAGGGCGTAAGCCTTCAACTCAAGTTGGTTCATGTTACGTTCTGAATCTGGAGGAACGTGAAAGCTCGTGGTAAAAAACTATACCGGTGACTTTCTAGTGCAGTAAATCACTGTTAAACTATTCTGGTGTAACACATTACGTTTATTAACTCTAAATACGTGTCCTTGCAACCATACTTAATTAAATTTTTCTGGTGGTGTTTCGACAGTTTTTCTGTCCTACCAGTAGAATCGATAGTAAGTGAAAGGACTATTGGTGCGAGGCAGATTGTGCAAGTTGATCGATAGGTGGTACGCATATACCTATGACTGAAACCCCCAAAAGTGCCAAGATATCTAGGGAAAGCAAATAGGGACGATCGAAATGGATATATAATTTTGGATATACATACTTTAATATGCTCAATGGCTAAATAGGTGAGAAGTAGAATCGTGAGAAGAAATACAGAAGAGACGATGACATCCACGGAATGCTGAGGTCCCCTTTTCTGGAACAAAAAAATAATGTTCAATCAAGTGGAGACTTTGTACCATACAGTATTTAGAGAATTTATATTTAAACACGAACGTTGGAATTTTTCTGGAATTAATCTGATTCATGTTGATGGCACAGGTAAGCGACAACTCAAATCCGAGGCAAGACGGCAGAGGTAATAATAATTCAACATCACTACCAATAATAAATCTAGAAGCTCACCCTCAAGTAAGATCTGACGGACAGCCAAGTTTTTATATTCCTGACTTTGTTGAGTCGAAAATGTGGGAGTTCAGACTTTTTAGCTCTGCGGAAGGATGTCAAATGAGAGAAGAATTTGGCGTAGAGGAATCTCTGTTTGAAGGTTCGCTCCGCAACAGCTACAAGGAAGAAGAACAAAGAAGCCATCGCAGTTCTCTCGAGCAAGGCAATCACTGTAATTGTTATTTCCCTGAAATGACAGATTAAACAATGACTCGTGTAATTTTATGAGGCAAGGCACAGAAAGAATGTAGAAGAAAAACAATGTAGATAAAAGTAAAGGGTGGAAAATCGGTTTTGAATTAATTGGACAAGATTTTACACAAAAGAAAACGTCAACGAAATATTGAAACAAGAAAAACATGCGTGTTTGCTTCCATATGTTCCCCGAAGGTGATTCAATCTATAAAAAACCGTTCCGTCTCACAGCGAACAAAAATTCAAATATACATAGTACAAAATATAATGGGAGCCAAAAATACTTGACATTAGACCAAATACTTGAATATCTTTCGAACACAAGACGCTGACAGTGAAAGGCATTCTAAATGCATTTCCTGTGGTTGTGTGATTTCGTTGAGTGCACCGTGGCATTACAGTTGTAGCAAGAAAAGGCCCCAGGAAGGAGTAGGTTCCAGGAGCGTAGCGTGGCTCTAGACATGGGGTACCGCAATCAATTGAACCCCCCTTCCCACAAACTTCCTAACTGTCTCAACCAAAAAATGAAAAGTGACTTAGCTAGATCAGATTTAATGTTATCTAGAATGACTCTACCTATAGCACTTATAAGATCATTTTGGAAGTCAGGGATATCCCTTTAAAAGTCGTTGCCGTTTTCAGATGATCTTCTAATGGCTGGACGTAATCTTCCAATAAATTTAAGATGATTATTATGAGAAGTGGATGACTCGTCGTGCCCCCTAAACGGAAGTTCCTGTTTAGCCAAGAAAATAGTGCAGTCAACAAGCCGAGCCATAATTTCCCTGTTTTTTCCGTTCTCATTATGAAGAGAGATTTGCGCGGTCCGTTGCACATCCAACAACAGATTAATACGAGGGCTCTTCCAGAATTTTAATCAAACGACAGAGGAAACTATGTGAGAATTGCCACACTGGTGTTTTTGAGCCGTTTTCATTGGTATTTAATGTAGTTCTCAACATTAAAATGTCTAGTGTACTCACGGTTACGTTCCTTGACAACTTTTCCCTCTGGCACCTGTCGACTTTTTTGCTAAAATTTCGCGAACTAAACGACCGCTGAAAATTGAAGGGTTGTTGCAGCAACTATCCATTTTAGGAGGATAATACTAAATGAACAACTAAATCTATGAGCAATCAAACAACAGCAATATCCGCGAAAGAAACAAGTGTCCAAACCCTAAAAATGGACGACAAGTTGGAGTCCTGAGAATGGATCAATATCGAATCGATGGATATTATTGATCCTACGCCCTTCCGCGGATTGTACCAAATAGTTGATGAATTAGTACCTAGTCAATGAATCATCCTACCTGATGATACAAAATACTCCATTATTAGTCAAATATATTCCATTATTCGATTCATTTTTGGTTTATTATCTTTGATAGTACACCATTCGAATCGACCTAGGAAAGAACAATTTTTAGCAACCCCTCCCCCCATTACATCACAGAGCAGTGATCTAGACAGAAGGGTGTGATCTGTTCTGAAGTTCTGTTCTGTAACCGTTGTGGAAGAATTTGCAGAGTTCTATGTTTTAATAAACAAACTGAATTATAGTATATGATCACAGAGAGTTCATTTTTACCATTTGCTGGTACCAAAAGCAGCTTTGGTGATTTCACTCAAGTACGGGACCAGTTGCGTAGTGTCTCCGAAATTTGCTAGAGAGGGAAGAGGGGGTAGGTACTCTGCGTCCAACATCCTGCATATTGATGGTACCAGGCCCAGGAAAACTGAAACTACCATGCCTGAAAACAAGAAAGAACATGTTTATATTGTTAGTTATGTGACTGGGTATTGTTGGTCGCAAAGACATAGTGTAGAATGAGCAATAAAAAGTTGAAGTACTATTTGGGCTAATCAGCTCACTAACAATAATAATTATTGTATGGTTACAAGATTTAAAACACAGCTTATCCCCGTAATGTCATCTAATTGCTTGGGAGGTTTAAGGTAGGTTGCAATTATCAATGTATTTCATTACATTTTCAAGGAAAAGTGGGAGTTATGTTTATTCCCAAGAAAAGAGGGTTTATAACCAAAGAGAGATGATGTATTATATGTATAGTAAGGATGTGCTGCCATTGATACCGGCATAACATGTAAAAGAGCTGCAGCTGATCACAATCGTGCTACATGCAGCATTTCTACAAAATCAAAATATTTGTATACTTAGGTAATCCCAGATCTTGATCTCACCCATCAAGATTTAATAAACCTTTCATCTAACTTTTTCTGTGCTATGCGATATGCTACTTCTATGTACTTCTAAGTGCGCTATGTCGAAGGACTCTATGTTGAAGATCTACATTTCTGGCAATTAAAAGTTTGTTTCAACACTAGTTCCAGTACCTATGGTTTCCAATGAAAACGTCTTTCCAACTTCGGAGGGTTTATTTGTGCTTATATTTTACAAACTATGCATGCAACGCGAATGCCATCCCAAGTGTAGCGTAATCGCAATCAGGGATAACATGCGGTTCATCATAAGACAACAAAATAAAGAGGCATAGATCTTACACCAGACACCAAGTAGGAGCTCAGTCTGATTACGTTGTCATCAAGCCATAAATAAATAAATAAATCAATCTAACGCTATTTGACTATTATTATGGCAGCACGTTCCTGTAGTATTGTCAGAATCGAATGTTAAATTCAATGTCCGAGAATGTTTGAAGAAAAGAAGCTATTGTTCTTGGTCCAAATTTTTTTTTTAACTCGAACATCCGAAATATTTGTATACCAAAATCCGTTTCAGACAATCCTGAATTCACTGCCAAAAGACACCAAAAATTACATATAATATTTATAATGGAGTTCTTGATACCGACAGTAGGTATTATATGTTGAAGCGAAATTTTTGCTCAGCGAGAGTTGCTCAGTGGAATGTCACAAGTTCACACCTAAAATAACACTATGTTCTTGCGAGTGATAATGTTAGAATAGGAAAAACTGTGCCATTTTCTACAACTCACTATTCCTTGAAAAGGACGAAATAAATCGTCGAAACGTTGGAAAAATGAATTTCATTTAAACCTGACCGAACCTCGATAAAAACAGCAGCAAATTTCGCTTCAACATATAATATTTATATATGTATGTGTCATTCCAGACAGTAACTCTCGATAGAATAGAGATAAAATGTTCAAATTTGCACAAAAAATCTGTCTTGGCAATCGAAAGGCTAAGTTCGTAGATAGGCAGAATCGGTACACTCTAAAGGGGGTTTGGGGAATTTCAAGGAGGGAAAGATTACCCATAAATTTCTAAAATGTTCAGCGTTGGAAAATGTGTAAGCTGAGGTGTTACTACGCAAATGGAGACAAAACTTGTAATAAAACCAGTAAAATGGAGACATTTTACATAAAACCAGTTATTTCTTCGAAAATTTGCTCTTATAGCCATGCTGCATGGCTGTGGATTTTTTTTTTTTCAATTCGAAAGGTGACGTCGAGTGCAGCCGTTAGGTTTCTATCTTGGCTTTGTAATCTATCATGACAATGGCATATGTGATGCGAATTGCACGATGCTCAGATGACCTGGACACCATGGTTTGGTAGAATCACTCTATCCAACCACCTATTTGTTGCATCGGACCTTCGGTAATTCGCCATCGGTGAAATTGGTCTAGACATGAGCAATAGCAATCGAATTCAATAACCAGTCACATTATTAATGGACCAACTTTAGTTGAGGTCTCAATTCAGTCTTTAGTTGGTTCTTGATAATTAAGACTTATTCATTATAGACATCACGTAATGAGGGGAGTATTGAGTGTTACACTAGGTGTTATTAAAACTTCAAACGCCCACAGCACGGTATCTCTGCAAAATTTAATGACCAGTGACTCATTCTATGATGATCCATTAGATCGACCTGGAAAGACGGCACTAATTGGTAAACATGCGAGTAATCTTTGAAAAAAGTACATACGTGTGTAAGCATTACCCAAGTCAAATACAGCTAATGGTCCTACGTTGCATGGTAAAATGAATCATTGTAAATTAATTATTACATTAATAGTATAGCAGTTTAAATCTCACTGGGAAAAATCCACAATCTAACTCACCCGCATAAAAATAATCCATGTGCTCTGGCATAGCTTCTACACGAGCGATGATAGCTGAACTGATATCAAGAACTGACAATTCAGCCTTTTTCACTTCCCTCTTCTCCCACATGGTGCAACTCACTGAAATACAAATCGAGTCGTCGAATTAAGATACTTGTAGAAGCAACATAAAGTCAACAATGAGCTTAACGAAGTCAGGAAACGAGAAAAGAGTTTAGAACCACAGTTGTCAGCAGAGTGAATTTAATTCATGGAGTACGATGCTTACAAGTACATGTGGTTTAGTAGGGTAGAATATAATTTTATTGAGATTGCCACACATCGAGTAGGTATAAACATTTCTTCAAACTTATGAAAAAAATTCCGACGTAGGTACAATTGAATTCGACGAAGAGAAAAACTTGGAATAAAATAATAAATGTACAGCTCAACGTCAACATTATTTTCGAGGGAACTTCGAGGTGGTACTCGCAAAAATGTGTGGAGTGCTCAGGTGTTTCGACTGGGCACCGATCCTGTTTCATGGCTTGTGCCAATTTCACCGAAAAAACTGATCTCTAATAAAGGTCTATGTATATGAAACTATTTCAAGTCCAAAGCGCACACAGTTGATAGAACACATCCAATTTCTTATTTACGGCACTTTTTAATTTCTCAAGTGAAGCAAGAGGGCAATTCCAGTCAATAAAAAAAAAAAAAAAAAAAAAAAATATTTTTCTCAAAATACCTAGCAGTGCCGGGAAATTGTTCACACAAATTTAGGAAGGCAAATGAAAATATGTAGTTTTAAAAACAGGTGGATGTGTGACGTCGGGGGATGAGAGCCTGAAGACCATTATGGATACTAAAAGCGGAGAATTGAAGCTATCCGACGGATGCTATCCGACGAGAATTGAAGCTATCCGACCGATGGCATGCTAGTCCTGTGGCGTGGAACGTTCAATCCTTGTTACACGAGCCCCTAGCAGCGCAGGTTATCTACCTACTAGGTTCATTCTGAAGGATTTTTTTGTTACATCAGATCGAGTGAATTCGCGAATGATTTGCAAATGCACTGATCATTTTTGTTGAGACGTCGTGGATAGTACAAGACTATTGCTATATCCATTCGCGTTCTAGCTAACTGATTACGTCAAGGGTTTTGCGCGCACAATACGAACAAGTGCTCGGTTTGATTGCATTTCCTACCAAACAAAGAAAAATCCGATCATCTCATGCTCTTTTTGTAATCTTCACACGTCCCTAGACGGAAAAAGGCTGTCCTACAGTAAATTTTCAGACCCACTGGAATTGCCCATTGTGAACTTCCCAAGTAGTGAATGTTATCCATGGAACAAGAAGGAAAGGGCACAGAGATTGAGATCGAAGAAAAATGAGTGATTAACCAATGCGAGTTTCAAATATTCCAAGTAAGGTTCCTTGAAGTCAGTGGTCCTGTTTCAGCATAATTCACATCTAACTTTCTGCAAGAATTAACAATCTTGAGGAAGTTAGGGAGATGAAAAAGTTAACTAGCGCAAACCCACTGTTCAAGGAAGTCACCTATGGAGTTATGAATTCAGTATGACTTCGATTGAATTTGAATCAACTCACCTTTATCTGAAGGAGCACAACTGGGGCTCAAGATTGCAGACGGTGACTGCAAACAAAAAGAATAGCTGGTTTTAGCGTTTGATTTAACCCACCTAACGTAGAAAACAGGCGAACAAGTCACACAAAAGTGGACACCCACCAACTTGACTGTCACATCATCAAGTATCAGATTTAATAATAGAAAGTACAAAAATCGTAGATGTATTGATAAAGTGCAAATGTACATGGCAAAATTAATGGCCCACTACTTCCAATCATATACGAGTAGAAGCACGTCATTTGTACCTTACGGGTTTACTCATTACCTTCATCATGCTCAAAGGATATCTAAATGTCAAAATTTGTAAAAAGTCTGGCCTTTTAAGGGTTCAGAGAGGTATGCAATTTTGGGATTGGATAAAAGAGTAACATATAGACATAATATGTTGTCATCCGCTCCAGTTATTGCTTTGGTCAGACAGAAGACAATTTTTGAGTTTCTTCATTTCTGCCTGACGGTAAGCGCATATTGGATGTTGTTGAAAGTCTCGAAATATTCAAAAGTGATGGGTTAGATAAATGTTTGTATGATGTAATTCCTAACAGCATTTCCTCATTATTGCGATTATTTCTATAACAGTACAGTTCTTCCTAGCAACTTAGTTTACCAGGATCAATCCTCTTTCCCCCACCAATCAACCCTCCGTTCACTCCGGCAGCTAGCCACAATCAACGTCCATTCACTTTCTATAACTGTTATATTCTGATTTATACGTTCCCCTAAGCTCCTTATTTATATTTCTCAATCCAACTATAATTTCTAGGGAAAGATTATCGAACACAATAAACCGAAATAAGTCTCAAGTTTGAAGGTGATGACGTCACAAACGACCTTCTTGCAAGTGACAACACTAAATCGAACGTGATATTTTCAGCCAATGGGACCTATTAAAGTTTTGTTATTAAAACAAATTCGTTTCTCACCATGTAAAACTCAGATGCAAATGGCTGCTCGTCGATTTCAGAACTCACAGAACAGTCTTCTGAATTAGTGGTAATCCCGATCCACTCAGCAGCAGAGGTGGTACCTTCCGTCAGAGCAGGACAGAAGGATCCTGTTTCCCCGTCATCACTGCTGTTGTATGAGCTCTCGCAAGCTTGCTCCTGGCCGTCATTGACTGGAAGGTGCAGCATCTGCTGGGACCCGCGCCTCCGTGTCAGCAGCTTCTGAGTCTGAAAACGCGAAAACACAATCCAATTATTGTATACAATAATTGTATACAATTATTGTATTACAGCAGTCAGTTTCAAACGTCAGCGACGCTGTTGAAGCTGACATAGAATTCGGTAAATAAGAACTCGAATGATTACTTCATTATTAAGAATGCCAGTCCCTACTGCGCCACTTCTTGACCCCAGTAACTTTCTACTCGCCATAGTTGCGTTGAGCCGCACTGGGCAGATTGCTGAAAACATCCCTTGACAGAGGGGTTCGAGCTTGAATTTCCTATCTCCTCTTTTCCTATTGATGGATAAGAAAAGAAAAAAACAAAAACAAAAAGGACTGTAGATATAGTGCCGCCGCCGTTTCCATATCTTGCTAAACTTTTTGACCAAAGCAAGATAATGGTAATACGTTGAGCTAGTTGAAAGTCCATAAGAGGAACCATATAAGTACACAAAGATTCTCACTGTTGTTTGCTAGAAGAGATGTCACCCACAATTAAGCTATCTAGACCCAAAAATTATTGAGACAGTAAAAAGAAAGCTACTTGTATACACAGGCTGCACTCTTACTACGGCGGAATGTAAACGATAAAGAAACTACTCAAAATATGAAACCAACTAACTTAAAAAATAGTTATTACACACTAGTTATCTATAATAGATTAAACTATTCTCACTGGAGGTGGCGATGGCGGCTCGGAAACTTTGCTGCTATTGTCGGAGTCCGAGTCCTTGTGATCAGTTTCACCAAAACTCATACGGGACATGCCAACTACGGAAGAAGAAACGTTATTGTTGATAATAAGTATATAATAGTTGATGCATAAGTTTAGGACACTGTGCATTATTTCTTCGGATATTGGGAAAGAACAATGAGGAAACTGCTACATTGAATGTGTTTAGACGTCACTGTCAATCCTTGGACGAGGAGTTTAAAATGCAGTTACTGCAATGGCGTTCGATACAGTAGAAGGTACCTACTCCTCTTATTTGATAAAATTAATTTACTCATTTTTCAATTTCAGAAATTCATGCACTGAATCAATTTACGTTACGTGACAGGCGACTATCAGTGGATTGGGGAAATATAAATGATGGTGTATCAATGAAATTCTAGGAATGTCAAAATAAAAATTAATTAAGAACCTCCTGTGTTCATGAAACTTCGGTCAAAATCGATCTCCTGAAAATATTATGTCACTCCATTCTCTTTTTAAAGAGCATCAAATTCCGGGTCGGATGGCCGGTATACATAATACTTGTACCAATACATCGGGATGTGTGTAAATATAATATTGTACTATCCCAAAACCTTTAGGCGTTAGAAGTCGAGAGTTGTCAACTTTTTAGCGAAGTTGGTCAAAATCGCCTATCTTAGACGGACGATTGAGACTGAACGCCGATGTTTGAAACACCATCCGACGCGGAATTTGATTTTGACAAGTGACATTTTTAGTAGGATGCGTACTTTTCAATTTATACGTAAAAAACTGAAAAAAACTGCCAAAATCTCAGCAAACATACCCTTGACCATCCCCAAAAAGCCCCTCAAATTTTCATTAACTTTGGAATTGAGTCCAGGTAGAATGTACATGGCTCCTGGACTAAATAGAAAACTAAGGTTTTCCTTTCCATACCCAACCTGAAGAGCAGGGTAAAAAACAGGTACACCAGGTACACATAAAGGTACAACAGGTACACCATACGAGTGCAAACTGAATGTCTAGTACGTATTCATTCAACCTTTAATGAATGCAGTATACACGACTTTTGGTGGTAATTAACCTGTATTAGCTGCACCAACTTAGACGTATTTATAAAGGAAAATAATCATTTACTTAACCCGTAAATGTTGGTCATAACGATTTGATGACGTCGTGGACCAAACGGCTAAATTGATTTCTGACCAATGTTTCATGAGCGCAGGAAAGTTTTCACGTATTTGGTGGTCTCAAGTGTAGATCTATTTTTCCTGTGCTTCAGGTACTCATTCAATCTTGTATGTTATTGAGACAAATCATTGAACTCCCGTAATCCAGTTATTCTACTTAATTCTTCTTTGTAGGTTTTTCGTCCAACGATATCACACTAATTTTCAAAAAATCTAAGATGATGAAGAGGCAACACCCCAAAAACTACGATCAAGCAAAATGAGTCATTTTTCCGATATACCCAATACCATTTAAAAATGTATCAAGATCCAGTATACCTATGTATCACTTTTCCTCAATCGGATATCTGCATTTAGCCCGATAAATTCGCCAGGTAAAGGCTTCAGCAATGATCTGGAATAGAGCAGTAAGACGACATTGATAAACACTTAAAAGCTAATCAAAATTAATCAGCTAGTAACTTGCCAAGTCTTCTTCTGGTGAGGTTCCTCATTCTTTTTCCATATATCACGAAAAACAGAATGAAATAAGGCAATATATATAACGGAGGAAAAAAAGTAAAGCAATTGTAGTGCTAAAGGAATTGTATAAGCTATAGTACGGATGTAGAGCAAAACTCAATTATTATTAAACGAATGTATAGATTAGGGTTGCAATAGAATTAAATCAGTCAAAGAAAGAAAATGTGATCGCTAAGGTCAAGAACGGTCTCAATCGAATTGATGGAGACTGGATCTTAGAATTGCCTCAAATAAAAGCTATGCATGAACATACATTATGAAAAACTACGCAAATAAAACTTGAAAGAGGAACTTGAAAACTAGTGTATTTTAAAAATTGTCTACGAGTATTTCACTAGAATATAAGTACGCTGTTAGAACCAGTAGTTAGTATAAAGGAGTTACTAGGATTTTTGCGGTAATAGAAAATTTTTCAAATAGTCTCGTTTTTCTTTTTTTATATGTGTTTCTACGATTTCGTCGCATGTGATTTAGTTTATACTATTAGAGCCTCTTCGTGGTAGTCTTCAATACCAACGTTCGATAACTATAATCTATATTATAATCAGAGTTCTGAACGCTAATTCAAATTTCCCAGATTAAACACACGCATAACTCTATGTGTTGACATTGTAACAAACCACTTATAAATTGAGTGAGAGCGAGTAGGTAATTAATTTCCGCTAGTATCAGATTTCTGTTTCTTTTATTTACACTGGTTCAAGATTCGATTTCAATCTGAACTACCGGCTGATTGTTTGCTTCAATTAGAAGTTACCGTAAATATATAAATATAATTAGAGAAGCACGTATTCCCTTACTTACATGAGGCTCGACGAGCTGACTGTTCAAGCCAATTGTTTCTGAAAACGGCTTCTGGACTTGCTTGCCGGACGATGGGAGTGGTTTCTTTTTCAGAGACGTCACCAGGGTCGTCCACAATCCCTTCTGCCGGAGGCGGTACTGCCGGAGCGCACTGTTCGCCTTTCGCATCTTCGCTTGAACCCTGGCTATTGAGGCTCTCGAATCCATCATCTTCCTGGCTAACTTCGACTGGATCCCTGGGGAGATTGAGCAAATAGGATTGGTACAACCTCAAACGTTAAGGAAAATTGACGCGAAAATTGACAGTTAACCAAACGCCTATTACTTTGAGACTGTAGACATTGTTACTCGATGTACGTTATATAGGTAGTTGGAACATCGATTCTCCATTTCAACATCCATAAACACTGAACCATTTTTAAAGAATAATCATTAGGCGCTTCTACTGCCGCAATTCATAGGAAAAATAAAGAATATGTACGTACTCTAAAAATTCAATTTTGAATTTAAATTGGTGTCTGTCTGTTTACCTGTCCTTCAATCACACAAAAACGGCTCAGTGGATCGAACCCTTCTCCCGTATTTAAATATTTCCATGATCGGGGAAGGTCCTGCAGGCCTTTAAGAACTGCTCTTGATTTCAGTACTTCTACCGGCGATGATCGAGAGAGTGGCAGAATGTATCATAATAATTATAATACTAATTATCTAATTATAATAATAATTATCTAAATGGTTACAACACCAGTATATTGACAGGGCTAGTACCATACGTACAAAATATCATTGACGCGTAAACTGACAGAAACTGACAACGATTTAACTGTGTTTACAGTTAAGACGAGTGCCTACTCGCGGTTCTATCTACATTGAAACAAACCTCACCAACCATCCTTATCTGAAGTGGACGAGGTTTTAAGAAGAGATTTATTTAAGGCGCCAGACGTCAATCACAGGAGATTTTCTTTAATAGTGGCAAATAAAAATACACTCAGTAGATACGTACCTACAAATATAATCTTCAGGTTTAAGTAGAAATATCATACAAAGGATGTGAACGGTGGTTCAATCAACGAGTTCAATCACCGAAATCATTGTTAAAATTATTTCTACATTCAGCCACGATAATGATTAAATGAATGTAATATCTGAATTAACGTCAATTCAATTAAACCAAATGTATCCTATTCGTAAATTTCATCAAGATCCATGGAGTTAAGTATAAGTAATCACGAAAATTTCGGCATCGGCAGGGTTAACCCTATTATTGAGGTTGCCCCTCTTTGGGAGAGGCGTCATCTTCTGTAACAAAATAACTTTTCCAACTGATGTCCGGGCCGATCTAAATAATTCATTTATACCTAATTGTATATCTCTGTCAAGAAATGTCAACCAACAAGTATGCGAAGTTGTCAAACAAGTATCTGAAACGTAGGTACTTTAAGTGTTCCAGAATATGAAAATTGGGCTGGAGTTCCATCTTTTATTTTAAGCTGCTGACGATATTTTCGATTCTACCTTCAATCTCTAATTAATTGTACGAACGGCGTATAAGGAACTTTCATTCGTTCTATATAAATCCTCCCACGACAGGTGGTACAACACACTCCCTATTTTTTTTTGGAATTCGATTGAAAACTAGGTGCTGATTTTTGGTTACTGGAGGTTTTGGATCATTGGCATGATGTCACCACTCAAGAACGACCCAATAATTGTGAAATCGTTGGGTAATTAGAAACCAGTAATATAAAAATCATGAATCATATCATCAACTACCGTTAATGTGTATCGACTACTACAAGTACTGAAAAAATAAGAAACACACCGGTTTTCATTGACTAGATCTTCTTCGGAGATTTCGTGCGGAATGAGTGAAAGCCTTTTCTCACGAGCGCTAGTTAGCGAATTGCGCCTGGAACTATTTTTACAGCCGTCTTCAAACGATAACCTGGAAATTAGATCATGAGGGAGTACTAAATTACACACACGAATAAATGAGTTCCACATACTCGAGAGGCATTCAGAGGTATCGTTACAATCAGCGATGAATCGTCAACCTCTAGTGAAGTAATCAGAAAATAATCAAGACTATGATATGCATGAGGAATCGGACTCAAGCGGAACCTTCAACAGATATTTTCGTTGAGCAAAAAGACACGATCATGATCATGAATGGCTGGAAAAGAGCACCATGCATCAGCATAGCATGAGTAGGTATGTACGAATTTATAAGGGGGTATACAGAGTAGAGCTATCTTCGGGAATATTCATAAAGATATATTAAACCTAAACACACCAGAAGAGCAAAAAAGTGAGTTCGGAAGCACCCGATATTTTCTGGTAGAGAAGATGTCAGAACAGAAAATCCTACTGTTTGCAAGGTGGAACTAAATGATGAGGAAAATACCGTTTATTTTTATCTAACGATAATGAAGAGTTAATTACTATTTTGTTATTATTATTATAGCAGTAAATGAAATGAACGCACCGCGAATGGAACCACAAAGTGGTGTGATGTAATTCATTAATGAGAATGGGTGATAAGGAAGAACTTACTTTCTCAGTCGAACACGTTTATTAAATTTGTTGTTGAATTCAGTGGGGATTGTGATGTCGGAACACCCGTCTGAAATAGGCTTCTCAGGACCTGTAACAGATATGTTTTAGTCTAGATGGGTGAATGAACAACAATTGAACATTACGAGCAGTAAGAACCTATAAATTATACCTTCAATTTACTTTACTGTCAAACATCATTGATAATAGGGAATGCCAAAGGGTAGGAATATTCCATTGAATGTTTCTCTCGAGACATGATGTAACGTTAGAGCCACAATCTCAATGACATTATCTCAAAATCTCGAGAAATCATAGAAGTAGGTACTTAACAAACACCTCAACGAGAAAAACAACAACAACTATTGCATACAATAATATATTACTCAGGCTGCCACATCAAACATGAGTATCATTAGGAGAGTCGTCTCGAATGAATGCATAACATAAAATACGAATTAAAAATTAAATTATTCAAACCTTCTTTCAATATCATTTTTTACCAGCTGAATGACTTACTCGTTGCAGGTTATATTGATTATGAAGGAAACGTATGGATCAAGGTATATTCCTTTACATGAAGAAGCCGTTAGCTTCTCAGGATTCATTTTCGAAATTCCCCAAGCCCTGTATGTAAAGCCCTACAATTGTTGGTCTATACGCCTGATCAGAATGACTTGAGTATCCCATGGACCCAAACATGTACGAGGGACGTCCCGAAAGTAAGGTTACAACATCTGTTAAAAATTGAAAAATGAATATAATATAATATATATAATATAATAATATTATTATTTAAATGAAATTTACCAGATAAGTGTCAAAACATGTCATTATTCATCTACATAATCGCCATGGAGTCAAATACATTTTTGAGGCCTAGGGACCAGTTTTTGTATACCCTTGCGGTATACCTTCGGCTCCACCTCCCGAAGCCATTTTTCGACAGCATCCTGGACCTCCTCGTTATTTGAAAATCGTTGTCCACCCAAAAATCCCTTCGATTTATTGAAAAGATGATAATCCGATGGTGCCAGGTCCGGGGAGTAGGGTGGGTGAGTCAAAATATCCCACCCAAATGAAACAAGCAGGTCCTGAGTGAGAAGGGCGGTATGAGGTCTACCGTTGTCGTGAAGGAGTGACCAAGGGTCAGCAATCCTCTCCTTCATTTAAGGTGGTTCCATTAGGCATAAAATCGACCAATAAAATCCCTTTCTGGTCCCAAAAGGCGGAATCTGTCTTTTCACAGAGGAAGACCGGATGATACCTGAAAAGGAAGACCTGAGGAGAGGAAGATCGGATGCCTTCTTCCTCTCTGAAAATTGGACTTTGAATTTTTTAGTTGATGGTGAATGAGTATGGCGCCACTGTGGAGATTGTCTTTTTAACTCAGGAGTATACTGACACACCCACGGTACGTCACCAGTCACAATTGAGTCAAGAAAAGTTTTACCCTCGCTTTCATACCGTTCAAGAAATTCCACCTGCGGTAGGAGGACGAACTGTTCGACACGTCTGGCTGCTGTGACGACATTTCGTGACGGACTGAGGCGTTTGATGATTTGTTTTGACCACTCTGAAAAACAAAATTCCCTTCGTCCTCCACAGCCCTTGTAACCATACTTTCTGAACGTCCCTCAAACTTCATAAGTCAAGTCTTCTTTGTTTCAAAATTGCGAATGGCCGAAGCACTCATATCGGTTTCAAGTTCATTAATTCATCAGGAGAAGTGCACATTCGATCCACGGTGAATATTGTTGGTGAATAATCAGAGATGTTCATAGATTTAAAGTTAATATCACTCGCTATATACCTATCCCTACAGTTTCATCTGGTTGTGAGATTTTTTTAGCCGTATCAGACAAACACAGAAATATTAGTCGTTTTCAAAAAGCTTAAAACGAAGTGCTATCTGGTGGCACTCAAGTTGTAACCGTTTTTTCGAACGGATGCAGCGGATTTTTCAGAACTAATTGATGAAAACAATCTGAAAACTCGAATTTTTGAGTTGTGACACTTTCGTCGCGAGGGTGCGAAGTGTATATCGTCGTTCTAACTATATGCTATTTACGAACTTTATTGCAGAATGATGTAGCATGCTGCTGATGCTAAAATCTAAAATTTAACATTGTTTATCAACACATCGATTTCAAAAACTGCTTTTGTAATTCTTCTAAAAATTAGAGAAAATTCAGTTAAGTAATACTGCAGATGAAATGAAGATATATAGTTAGTTCACATAAGACATAAATAAGGGGTTAATTAAGGGATTCGTTGCACAATGTACGTAGGAGATCTTTCAAGAGATTGTTGTCAATGACTTCTATTCCAACTATTGAAAGGTTCAACACGGATCGAGTCAAGTGTTTCTCTTATAATCTTGATTGTCTGTGGTTCAAAACGTAATGAAAGGTTTGCGAAGAGGCGATTGTGGATATTGAATTCAGAAATAGATTTTCCTCACTCCAGCATGTTGTTAGACAGCGTCACTGAGAATTCTTGAACGTGCTCGCAATTCTAAATAGATGATACACTGTCGTGAAGGATACGTGAAATCAACCACAACAATAACAACTAAAGAGTTCACGCGACGTATCCACAGTATCTACCATTAAGAAATTTTCGATTGATTTGAATGACACTGCGTACGTACAGGAGAGGGGAGCTCCACGTTAAATCCAACTGATCGCACTTTATAGAAATACAGTAAGCTATGGTGAATCAAGTTCCCTCTACATGGCGATGAACGTGATGATGAACTATCCTGATCGTCTTCTGGTACGCCTGCACATTACAACTCCCGGACCGGATATTTGGGTCATACGGCAGATTTTCACTGCTCGTATTTTGTACATTTGAACTACTTAATGAAAATTTGAATAGTTTAATACTATTTTGTAAAAATGCGCTAATATTACATTGTTGGTGCATTTCGAATTCTCAGGTGGATATGAGATACGCTCAAAGTTTTGATTATTATACGAGTTTTTATGATTAAACAAGAGTTTTGAAACAATTCCCAGCTTTCCCTGAATTCATATCCTGAAAAAATAAAACTTACATGCATACAAAGTGAATTATGATGAAGATTGTCCTGATCCACTACTAATTGATTCTGGAGCAAAATATAAACACAGATGTTTACACAACGTTATGACCTATCGCAACAAACGGAGCCAACACGTTCGATCTGGTGCAAAATCCTTTCCTAGGTACGAGGAAAAGTTAGGAGCTTTTATCTTAAGTCTTCAACTCGGCTAGTCACACTCACTTTATACAAAATAAATTAACACAAAATTAATGGCGCGAAAATGGAACAAATCCTTACGAAAGATACTTTCATATAAGGAGATAAGGGAAGTATTTCTCGCATGGAAAATATTGTATTTCAACTAAAGTAGCCTGGTTCTGTTTTCAGGGAATTTAGTTGAACTTTTCTTAGGAACCCAATTTTAGCACACGGTTTATGTGTACCTATTGTGAAATAAATATTTTGCGATAATCATGAAGTTTTCACACCTCATAGTTCATGAGGAAGATATGATATTCTAGTATTATTTATTTATTCACTGAGTATAAATTATATAGGCAATGATTCAACTAATAAAGTAGAACACTGTTGCAGAGTAGGAAGACTAAATCGAATCATTCACAGACAATGTAAACATGGCGTAGTAAGCGTCCTTGGTCAAACCGATAACTCTCTTCAAACACTGACTGAATTGTTATACCTATCAAAATTACGCCCGGAGGCCAATGACCTCTATGAGTTCCTCCATGATAGCCATGAGTAAATTAAATAAAATAAAAAGAAAATCATCACGTGACTCAGATGATAAACGCTAATTCCATATATTTATACGTACAAGTCACGTTCAAAGAAGAGCCTAAGCTGGCCTATGGAGCCATCAACAAGCGGCATTCGACGGATTGGTAAGATGATCGAAGAGTACTGATCAGCCAGAATACAAGCTAAAAACTGAGGAGGTTAACTTCTTGAATTGTTAGTGATGACGTACCTCCAGACGTATGTAAAGTATGTAAAGTTCAAAAACCGATTCCGCATTCCTCAAGGAATTGCATACAGTTAGCCCAAACATACAGTCAGCCTCATCCCCAATACACAGACTTGTTGTATCACTAACATGGAAATAGGATCGGAGGATATAGATTGTAATTACTTTCGATGTATTCGATTTTCTTTTGTAGGGAGTTTCATAATAAAATTGTTTTACATAAGGACGCCGCATGCTATCCGGATTATCTATGATACAGTCAAATAGGTTGTTATTCATAAAATGTATGTTACACTCCGAGAATAGACGAGCGAGCGGGCATGCTGCTAATGAATATTCTCCAACTTAAATCAGAGTCTAGCAAAGTGACTACATGTACTTAGTCTGGGTTATGCGATTTTGTGAAATGCACAATGTACCAAGGGGTCCGGATTATATGAAACTAGCCGTTATTATTATTGTGCTCGTATATGTTAGCATTATTGATGCGACTTCCTCCCAATCACTCCCCCATGGTCTTAAGAGGCTCTGTATCAAATTTCAGCGCTCTAGGGAGAACAGGAGAAAATTCAGCTGTATCGCTTACGAAGCTGATCTTACATCCTCCCAATCACTCCCCCATGTTTTCAAGAGGCTGTGTACCAAATTTCAGCGCCCTAGGGGGAACAGGAGATAATTCAGCTGTATCGCTCACGAACAAACCAACAGACAAAATCAGCGAGAACGATTTGAGACTTCATATTAAATACGTCAAGTATTAATATGAATGGTGAACGTCCGATACATTTATAGAGGGAACTACAGGTATGCATTGCTGAAGCACCTACCAACTTGAATTATTTTGACTCAGGAACGAAAAATAGAATAAAGACCATGTCTGTATTCTGGAATGAATTCGTGACGAAAACGTTAACGTAAAATGATTAGAAATAAGTTACCACAGCGTTGATTAGGAAAATATGATTTGAAAATAGATGTAGGTAGGGCATGGAAACGAGGTCATTGAGTGCGCTATAATATACTGTCAAATTGTTGAGTATTGTACGTACCCACACTATTGGTTTATTTTACCCCTTTAACGTTATGACTGACAAGTAGTGAAGCTTTCACGGTGAGTTCAACTACGTAAGTTCAGTTCAACCTTCCGAGGAGAGGCGGATCATCACTGCGCACAATCAAGAAAAGTTATCTAATGCTTCGGAAAGAGGGTGATCAAGAACGAGACGAAATCCGCTCAAACCACTCCAAACTCAGACATCCGGTTCTCCTGACACCAATACGGAAATTCGAAGTAAAGGAGGCTTTGTCGTCATGAATTGTGTTGGCATTGAATTTTTTATTTCTCAAGTAGGTATGTTGTTTCTTTGCTATTTATTACAACATTGCTGTAGAAAGTACCAACGTCCCATAATATAAAACGTCGTCGTATTATGACGAACTAACACTTCAGCGGGCGATGAAGGAAATCCAAGTTACGTTCGAGCTCAATACAGTAGGAATTTTTTCTAAGCGGAGGTTGGTTGCGTAAGAATGACAACAGTGTGGCTAGCCACATTAGCTAATGTAATAAGCGAGAATGGATATTAGTGGGGAAAACGGGCCGGGAATCGATTTGTCCGTTAATACCTTACGTTGTGTAAGATTGCCCATTAGTAATACAATAAATTATTATGTGTCAAATGCCCCCTTGACAAAGTTCGCAATAATATTCGCGGGGGACTTACCCACGGTGCAGAGCTTCCACTAATATTTTTTTTAAACTGCCTCGAATGTTTTGTCTGATTTTTACGTTTTTTTTTTGGTGCGCTGAATCCTAATCTAGTAACCAAATTACCCCTTCACTGACATATTTTTTCTACATTGGGCTAACCTTAGTCACCGGATTACAAATAAGGTGGTAATAAGTGTGGTAATAACCAGCAAATCTTTATTCAAAAATTTAGTTTAAAAAAAAGAAGAAGATATTGGCCAACACAGTTTAGAAGTAAAGTCACTTTTGGGTCAATGAATCTCCTGGTGGGCCCGTTTTTTCTTCCCCTGAATGCTTCCCTTGGTGCGTTGCTTGGCGTGTTTTTCAGTTTTTCATCTGGGGGTTTCCTGCAGCAGCAACGAGCAGAATCAGCCATCGTATTGGTGATACTTTTTCTGCGTCCTTGATGTGCTGGTAATACCTTTCACCCTGTTCTTCACTGTAAGCCCCCAAGTTTTCGGGAAAGTCGTTCACAAGGGAGTGCATGTTACACCCTGTTCTTTGAAGGCATTGAGCATCCTTCAAGGCATTGAGCATACAGTTCTCATCCCGCCTGTTCCCCAAGAATTTGAGAACATCCTTCTCAGACATCGTTTCAGTGAATTGCTTAATGAGACTCAATGGAAGGGTGGTAATAGAACTTTATCACGAGGTACCAAGAACATTTTTCTCACCGGGTCTCTGGGTAAGGAAGTAAGAATAAGGTATAGAGATGTACGAGTAGAAGTAGGAAATCAAATTTTGCAAGTAAACGTGATGTGATGGTTTTTTTTGCTATTTTTCCTGGATTCAGCGTCCCAAAATCTATAGGAATCAATTGCAAAGTTGGAGGCAATTTATTGGTCGTTTACCTTTTAATGTATGTGTAATTGCGACCAATTATTGTGACTGCAGTATCCTTATTCTCAAATATATCATTTTTATGAGTTTCCAAGAGCTCAAGGTTTAAACTACATAAGCTATTTACGTATATACCTAACCCATTTAGCGATATTTTCTATCAAAGCAATGAACGCAAATCTAATTTCAACAGTAGAAATACCGTAGAACGATAAAACCTAGTTTGGGGAAAATACAAGTTTCCAAGCTGTAAAATACAATGTAAACTAACACAATGACACTTTCAACATTTTTACATAATTTTATGTAAGTAAGTAACTGTTTATCTCAGTTGTCGAGGCTGAGATAAACAAAGTAACGTAAAACAGTAGAGGCTTTACTACTCATTTTCTCGGTTTTTGGTTCATTATGTTCAATAATGAATCAACCAAGAAAAAAATTGTCGAATCCCCAAGAAATTCGTGGGTTTATGTTTCAAAATCAGAAAAATCGTAAAATAAGAAAAACGAATAAAACCTTTCAACAGTTTTCTCACTGTAATCGTTGTTTCCTCCAATAATTTCTGTTGGAGAAACCTTAAGTATCGAAATATAAACGAGTAGGAGATTCCTCCATCGAAGAAAAGCTGTCCTGTCCATCTGAGCAATGACAGTCAAACAATCGAAAAACACGTTATTCTCTGTTCGAAAAGTCACTAGGTACGGGTTTTTAGAATGTTACTTAGTGGTGCCCGGTCGGTTATAATTTCATTGTTCCATCCATTATTGTAACTGTCATTCGGTAGGAATGACTCTACGGGACAGGGAAGTTCTGACTCTACGTTGTATAGGAAGGTCCTAGTCGATATGCTACAATCAAATAACAGGAACCGACAGGCTATTAGTTTTACAAATTATCGATTCCATTAGGGCTTTGACTCGCTGATAGGAGGCGACCCTTAGCCGATCAGGTTCGCTCCAATAGTTTCCTGTTCCTGTACAACATTTGCATCCCAAGGCCTCCCGTCAACACATCCCGACAGAAGACATCTGTACCCCCCTTCCCCCCACCATAGAATGCCATATATTGACCTGGCTCAAGGCTCATACAATTTATTTATAAACTCTCCTGGTCTACCAAACAAAACAAACGCCAGTTCTATTCCTATATGGGACCTCAACACCAAGTTGCACTAAGCGGATGTCTCCGGAACTATTTATTTTGGTCCATCTTTTTCAATCATGATGAGAACCCCTAGAAGCGTCTCTGGCTCTTAAAAATAATAATGACGTCTCAAATGACGTCCATTGAGTTCAAACATTGACCGTTCCACGATTTCCTGCATTATGGTATTTCCCGAAAAATGCCGTGAGAGTGAACTGGGCCTAAAAAACGATGACTCACCAAACCTTTGGGTTCCACACCTAAAATATCACGTCCACGTCATTTCATTCGTGATCATAAATTATCTTGTCACAAATGATTTTGTGTTAAATTTATTGAAATAGTACGACATTAGTGTCCCTAGTTCACGGTTACGATCATTTTGGATCCGTAAAAATGGTAATCTTCATCTTGACTTGACGATCGTTTCACTTTGAGAAAGCGCAACACAATATTATATCAGAGACATTATCCAAAGCAATTGATTTCCCTCATTGAGTCATAAAAGACTTGTTGTCAAAAGCATAAGGAGCCATAAGACTCCTAGTGAATATTGTGAAAGCTCATCTCCGATTTGAATCCTGATTCGATACCATCTAGGTAGTTCTGGGTCAAACTAATACTTTTTAGGTTCTGAAAAACACAATTGACAAGACAAAAGTGATGGACAAAGAAAATTAAAAGATAGTTTGTACCTAACTTGGAAATAGTTTCACCTCGTCAGACAATTTTTGAACATTAACGATCGATGCTCCAGGCCGCCTGTACCCCAGAAACTCCTCATAAATGCAATATTTAAACAAATGCTTGAATATTGCCTTCCACGACTAGCTAGTACTACTCTTTCATGAGCATATGGAAGCTCATAATATTTTGCCTAATTCTGACTTGTTACCTAAGGACATGACAGTTTGCGATTCGTTAGTATATTAATGTCTGCGCCACACAGTCAACATCTTTCCCTTTGTGGCAAGGTATTAAATTTAATTTAATGGGATGATGAGATGAACAGTAAAGAAAAAACTGGAAAAATCCAGATTGAAACCTATAACTGTAATGTACACAAGTGAGTGCCCTGGGTAACCTGGATGGGATGGGTAACCTGGAACACTAAGATACATCGATGAAGAATTAACTGTCCTACTACTTGCATCTAGTCTGGGATACACGAGTTCTGTCGGAGACGTTATTTGTACTCCCGATCTAAAAGCTCCCGTTTGATTGCTTGGTTCCATTCCCACAAAAGTGGCGGTTCGTGTTCCCTCAGTGTGTAAGCTGTCTGCTGTAAGCTGAGTACACAAGTAAATTGGGTAGAATACACCAGGAGGTTCCGCCCCGGTGCAAGCTCGAGCCACTCTCAGCTTCACTCGACGCTACACCTTCAATAAAAGCAGAACTCCTGAAGGTGAATCACGGATAGGAACAGCTAATCAATATGGACCTAACGACAAATCAGAGAGAAACAGCCCTCGAAATCAAGAATACCAGAGCTGTAGGTTGAAAACAAGGCCAGAGATGTTTGTTTTCTGAATGAATATTCGCGATTTCCTAGTGGACCTCACCCGACCAAACCAACAAAGCCGATTACTCAACTTCAAAACTCGAAAAACTGGACCCATATTCATTCTTGTAATGTAGTTTCACTCCTGTCCCACACCAAACGAGAACCTTGGCCCTAATTACTCTCCGTATCTCTGCAGTTCTGTGGAAGTGAGTAAAAGAAAACAAAAAACCCACGCACGCGCTAAAATAAAACACATTATGCAGAACTGGCGCCAAACGAGCAGTCCTTAGCAATTACATTTAAAAAACGCCACGATAGGTTCATATTTCAAGGTCTGGCGAGAAACAAGTTACCGATGTAGAAATAGCGCAGTCGGGTGATTTGATCATAATTGGCTTAATACTTCTGAGTAAAAAATAAATAAATAACGAGTTTTGGATTAATTTTAGTCAATGTTTAACAGGAATACTGGTGAATCAGCAGTGGGTATGGGGAAACAGGAGCGCGTCAAGACTGTTAGAGGTATCAAGTCACCAGGGATGAAGCAAATCAAACCGAACAAGGAAAGAGGACGGAACCTACCTACTGCCTGGTGGCTTCTATTTATGAACAAGAAACAAAGGAAATAACCAATCGATCAAGCTGACTACAGGGCCAAACGTGAAAGGGTTTCAAGTCTCAGGGCGATCATAATGATAAGATCTCAAGAACGCCTGAGTTGAGAGCAAAATCCATCCTAAAACTCCTGGCAGAAGCATTGCATGGATAGTTGTGAACCCCATATAGAGGTGATCTACGAATTCTTCAAGACTACCTACAAAAGTTAGGTGATGAGAAATGCATTATTCAGACAATATACATAATATATAATATATTATATTATAATCATTTCTCATTTGGTCATATTATGTAGATGAGTTGTTTGTCTGTCAATACATGTAAAACTAATAATATAATTGGTTCTTTCGAAAGGTAACAGTTTGTAGGCGTAACTCACCACTTGGTCTTGGCAGCCTCTTCTTAGTCCTTTTTCTCCTAGACTTGTTGTTGAAGGGCGCGAGGTCCTTGGCACCGGAAGACCGCGGAGAGACGATCTGGGAGTGGAGTATCGAGAGAAGGAGCATCATCCCCGCGGGAATCCAAACTTCGCTCCCACTAACACTCTGAAATGAAAACGAGACATTGATTGGATTCTACCATTCATATAATGGTAGACTCTCAAGGGACGGAGAGTTTTTTTCTGTACCTACTTCAGATCAAACCAATCAATAGGCAATGTAGAAGGCAAATTAAACTTAAGTGACAGCTTGAGTGTGTCCTTTTGACCTGGTACACTGAGAACTGATTCATTTCTGGAGTTTTATTGATTTATTGATTCATTTTTAGAATGATTATCGAATCAATTTTCAATAAACGATACACACACATGATAGCATCCATCCATCACTCGGTGCCCAAGCAAAGGGCTTACGCATACCTACGAACACGAAACCCATTACACTTTTTCTACTCTCATAGGAGTATGTATGAGCACTTTCGCATGGTGACCAAGTTGAAGCGAAATAATATCGGAAAGGTTTCTACGGTCGTTCGAATCGGTCACAAATTTGTATACGAGGAGGGCGGGTTTCTACCAAGAGGATGACAAGGTACGATTCTTTATTGCCAATACACGGGCTGTCCAATTCGGATTTTTTTATTGACTTGTTTGAGCATAGCGTATTTCATCGATTTCAACGTGTATTTTGCTCTCAAGAGGTTACAGGAATTAGAGGAACTAAGTGTGTTAAGTCATTTAATCACAAAGTAAGTACTCCAAGGGCGCAACTCTAGGAGATCAGACCTCCAAAGATGGTTTACTTCGAATCAATCACTGAAATTCTTGCATTCTGGGTAGGGGTGTGATTTCGTGTCTACAGCGAAAAGGTAGCAGTGCGAGAATTAAGTTACTGTCTACTAAATTCAATTAGTGGATTTGCATCGTTTTGTGAGCAATCCGGAGCGTTCAAGTAACAGATAGTGATTGCCTGCCGAAAAATGGAAGGTAATCCCGACGTTCTATTTCGTATTGAAATCATCATAAAAGTTTGTTCGTCGCTTTTCAAGGTAAACTGTGTTCATGTACACAACCAACGTATTTTTTTACGGTAAGGCTTCTATTCTCACTAAACAGAGATCTAGTTACAATCGTGCTGTGAAAATGTGGTGGATTGGACGATGGGGATGCTTCTTCTGAAAACACTGTATTTTTAAGTTACAAGCTCAACAGTGCATCATAAGCGTTCTTTAATGTGTCTAGTAAGCAGGTTTTCTCTTTGTTTGTATGAGATTTGAAGTTGGTTTCCCTTGCGCGTTACTAAAGCAGGAGTAACACGAATGATGAATATCTTTCACAATTTTGAATTTGTACCTACTTTATCGACTACGGGCCATAGTTGGCGTTTAGTTATATGGCACCTAGTGAAAGTAAGTAAAGTCGTTTGAACAGAAGTGCTTGTATGTCGAAGGTATGTGAATTTAAAATGTTCATAATTACCTGAAATTCACTATCTCTATTGGCTACATAGTAGCTAGCGTAAATGTAGGCGCCGACGTTGAGCACCTGAAGTATGTACAGGAAGAGTAGGGCGAGGAAGAGTTTACCAGATGTCTGGTGGCACCACCATTTTCGATAAACCGGCAGAAACACTAGCCGCATCAGCCCTAATCTTGTTACAGTCATAATCCCATGCTTGGGCTTGGCTTTGGTAAATGACGATCCTGCCAACAAATAGAGCCATGGCCGGGTCAAAATTATTATAGTAGTCAATTGGAATATAAATAATGGTGAATGCTCCACAGAACCCTACGATTGGACAACCTAAAATTTATATAACTAAATTTAAAGACGATTTTCGTGTTCCTTGGGTATTTTCGAAAAATTTCACTACAGTTATTCGTTTCGCGTGAAATGGAGTCGAACCATGCCGATTTTGAATTTTGGTGTCTGTCTATTTGTCTGTCCTTCAATCGCGCAAAAACGGCTCAATAGATCGAACCCTTCTCCCTTATTTAAATTTTTCCGTGATCGGGGAAGGACATAGGGGGGTTCACTTCCGGATCCGGTGCATAGGGGTGGGGGTTTATAGGGAAGCCGAAATATAAAAATTTTAAATTCTCGAAAACGGATCAATGGATCGAAATTTTCTCCCGTATTTAAATGTTTCTGTGACCAGAGAAGGACATAGGGGGGGGGGGGGTCACTTCCGGATCCGATGCATAGAGGTGGGGGTTTATCGGGGAGCTGAAATATAAAACTCCTAAATTCCTTTTGATCCTATTCCATTTGATACGCTGAAGGTTTATTAACAAATAATATTTATATATATTATTATATAATATGGTATCGATATTATATATTATTATATATTATATAATATGGTATCGATATTATATATTATTATATATTATATAATATGGTATCGATCGAGTGGCTATTTGCAGCTCTTAGATACCCAAGGAACACGAAAATCTGAGGTGGCAGATGGATCCATCCTGAGTTCTGACCGTCCGAACGCGTCCGGGGGAGGTAACAGAGGTAGATAGACACACCCCGAGTTCGGCCCGACAGCTAGTATTATACTAAAAATGGAAGGACATAACGGTATACATAATGAGGCTAGGACGCAAACAGAAGTTTATGGTAAAGGCATCACAGATCTTCAGACATTGCGGACCACATCCTGACGACTAGGACAGTAACGATGCTGCAATTAGTGAAAGGACGTGAGGTGACTCAAAGAGGGCGATAGGAAAAAAATAGCAACCACATGATGTTCTCGTGTAACCCCTTTCTACGCCACAATTTATTCTAAATAGTAGGCCTCAACGCTACCGAGACCTAGATAGTGTTCAATACGCAATACCCTCATATTTCAATCTTATAAACATCTAATTAATGTAGATGAGTTAGTATTAATGTACTAGATTTCCAATGGATTCAACCAATTCATTAAACAAAAAGAATTCCAATGTGAAAGCAATGAATGTATTATACTAAACGACTAGAGTATTATAATTTATTTAATACACCACGGGACGAGCCCAATACACTGAGGTTTATATTTTTTCATTGTATCATTAGTATAATGCAGGATGTAGTAGGTATTACAGAAGTATTGGTTTCCTATGTATCATTAGGATACTAGGAGCCGAGAGAAACGGAAATAAGCTGGTAGAAATTTAAACAGGGTTTCAATCTTTTTTATGTGTGTGTGTGACGTTGCACAAAGAGGGCTCGAACCAAGAAACATAGTCAACTATAAACAGAGAGAATCAAACGGTGGAACTTACGGAAAGATGGTAATTTCGAATATTTGTTGGTAAGTACTTTTGGTTACCAAGCAAACAAGTTGAGAAAAACGTACGGTATCGAGTGTATGTTTACCTATCACTCTTCAATCGGCTCCTATTTGTCCGATCAACTTGAAATTTGGTGTGGATCTTCTTGTTGTGGATAATAGAAAGCCCTGAAAGTTTCAAGTCGGTAAATCTAAAGGGAACCGAGTAATATAACTTCAAAAACCCAGTTCTTCATCCTTACCATGTTCTTCTTCTACAGTTAGGCAAGGCTAATGCCTCTCCTTTATTCTTGCTTAATTTATTCATTTATAACGTTATTAATAATAATTTATTTATCATTTTATTAGTTTGCACAATTTATTCTTGCATATTGCCTCGCAAATATCATTCTTATCTTAAGTTATGACATCCACTTTCTCCGCCCGCCCTTTACCTTACAACGAGATCATAACTTCACAAGCACCGTACCATTTTCGAAATCTCCCCGTGGCGCCATTCAATTTTATAGGTAACGCTTGGATTAGGCCACAGCCTCCAGTCATTTAACCAGTAAAAACCTTCCATTAACCTCAAAGGTGGATCAGAATATCCGCAGTGGGTTGGCCGGCCAGGAGTCCAGATTTGACCAATGGACTTTCGGGGAACTGTTAAGTCCAAAGATTATTCGAACCCTGTCCGTTCAGGAGTAGAGCTCATCGCGAGGATGACGGAATCATGCGGCGAGATGAGAGCTCAACCTCGAGAAATCCTCTGAATCAATAAGTCGGCTGTGAGGAGGGCAAGACTATGCGTTCAGGAGGATGGGGGTCATTTTGTGAAATTGCTGTGACATTAAATTACTGGGAAATTGTGCAAGTCCATTGCTTTGCTACAGCCTCATTTATTTTTTAATGAGAGCATATCCTTGTTTGATTTTGTAAATTTTGGGAATTGCATTAAAATGATTTATTATTGCTTACCTATTATTAAATAATAATTATACATAATTTGACTCATCAAATGTCTTTGGAACGAAATTCTTCAGTCGATTGTGGAAAATGTAATGCGATCAACCTTGCCAATCCTATCGGAATCAAATGGTATCTTAATGACAAACATCGATTTTGCTGAAAAATCTCGCGTTTTTTGCATTAAAACGGCACTTTCTTCCTTAAACTCAGTCGCTAATTTATTTTGAGTGCACCATTGGAAAGGAGAGACTTCAAGTTTTTCCGATAGAGGAGCAACCGAAACAAAAATTACTAAAAGAGAGAAAACCGATAGATAAACGTCAAATTTTCGGAAAATCTCAAAATTTGCACTTCGGTTTCGATTTGTATGCATTAAAACTCATTGTGCATCAGGGAGATGGGAAATTCAACGTTCTTTCGAGCGGTATAATTACATCTGAATTTATTTTACGGATTAAGGAATTTGTGGTCATTTTAATGACTTAAAAGTCGAAACCACGAAAAAAATCGTTGAAGTGGAAAAAGTGGCATTTAGTAAGTATATTAAAAAAATTGGCACTTTTCGGCGAGAGGATTTTGCTACTATACATCTAAGTAGGTACACATCTGCACCAAAGGGAGATTTCAAAACGGGTACGGGTGAAGTGGTTAGGACATCTCTTCGGTTGGAAGGAAAAGGGCAGGCGGGGAAAGTGGATGTCATAACTTTTTCCGACTGCTGTTGAATAATACTTGCGACGCTTGATTTTTACACGGATTATTGCCCACGTACCTAGTTAGGTGCAAGTGAAAACCTATGGATTATCTAAATAAAAATAAATTGTGAATAATTCATCATTTTTTATTGCATAAAGTAACTTCATTCATAATTTATAAAAAAAAAAAAAGGTATTGGGTCGTGCCGGGGCGTTAGTTGGAAAATTCAAGATACCATCACTGAGCTATTTATACTGGGGAACCGCTGACGGCTTTGGAAGGGTACAATAGGGGTTGGAAGGTTCAAAACTTTATCTAGGAAACCGGCATGGGTTTTTATACGATAGAAGGAACACTATATATTTCCGCTCATGACAACAATTATTTCTAATAGTAACTATTGTGGGACTCTGAAAGATATTGAATAATATTATGCAAAACTAACTGCTAACTAATACTATACCAAAACTAATGAACCTTTGCGGTCCAATTTGCAGCGTTTTCCTTTGGTGGACTCTGAAGTAGAGTCGACTTTGATCTTCAGTGTTTCAGGGTCAGTTACTTAATTACATGATAAAAAGAGAGATGAAACACAACTCGGGTACAATAGGGCGAGCACCAGCATGAAGCGAAAGTGGGTCAACCGTCGTACACCCACGAGATCCCATCGTGGAGAAAGCATATTGGCAGGGCGAACTTGGCCCGAAACACCGGCAGCCTCCATAATCCAACACTATTCATCTTTGGGGCAGCCAGGCATTGTCCACGGGTTCTATAGGCACTTGCAGGCACGGCTTTCGCGATTGTCTCGGTTCATGCAGAGTAGGTAGTGCAAATTCGATATACGCGGGTCTTACAAACAAGGGGTCTGTACTGCCTTTACTATGTGTAGGTTAAAAAAATCTCTTTACAGAAACGATTCTGGGATTTCACGTAAATGGAAAGGAAGGGTAGCATACATCATTACCAGTGTAACACAAAATTCGCTACTGCTAAATCTCAACTTCATTGACCAACTTTTCCTTCTCCGATGCCGGTATCAACTCGCTTCATCAACTTGAACTAAATTTGACAATGACAGACAGAATTTTTTGGGTTGAGTACAACAGATAAGTCAACTCCCTATTATAGTATTAGCATACGAGGTGTCCCTCTAATCTGTAGAGCTGCACATTTTTGTGGAAGCAACAAGATTATTGGCGAGTTGTCACACACAAAACTCAAGTCTTACCAACTTCTTCAGATCTAAAATTGCAGAACTTCTTTGATGAATATTTGGTACATTTAATAAATGATACCAAAGTCAAGTGGTGTTTGGAATGGCAAACAAAGAAGGTATCAGATAAAGTCACGTCAAGAACTCAATCAACCCGAAAACAAACTCAAGTTTGAATCACCCAATTGGTAACATTGAGAAAGAAGGATTTTGTTTTGTGCATTTTGCTTTCTGTGTTTTCGCCAAATGGGCGAATTCATGTCATTCCACTAAATTTAATTTATCCGGAAAAAGTATCGATCTTTGTGAAAATGTAAAAACTCGGCGCAACAATCTAATCGGCTGGCCAATTATTTCTTAGATAATATCTAAGCAAAATTGCATGAATGTGCAGATTTACCTTTGCTTGAAGGTGGCGAAGTTCATCCTATCGAATATGATTTTTAAATTAGCACTTTCGATAGGATGAACTTCGCCACCTTCAAGCAAAGGTAAATCTGCACATTCATACAATTTTGCAACTACATGATTTTTCCACAATTTTGCCTTCTCAATCAGCCCTCGGAATTTGGATAGGGACAATTCCGGTAGAGTGTTTATGGTGAACTCTGCAATCTTCCGGTGTTATACCAAGGACGTTAGAGTGTCCGTTCAATCGTTCAATATTCCGTCTATTTAGAATAACCACTGTAAAAAGACAACTCGCCCGCAGTGTTTGAGCTCTGTGAATTGAACGAATCAATAGTTTACGCGATGAAGACGCAACAAAGAAAAATTTGAAACATTACAACCAATATTCCTAGCGAGTGCTCATTGATTCCTAGGAATCAATACAGCTGTAGGTACTTACGTAGATCCACAGTAGACCAGACAAGCCTTTTACGAAGAGCCTAGTTAGCGGTAATAACAAATCGACTCGCCACCAATGGTAACCTCCTAGTCAACTGCTACATTAGTCAAAACTGCTCAAATGTGAAGCCTCAAGTTGGTAAGAAAAATCGGGGGTTGGACTTACCTCTGACAAGATCTACATCTATGAGGTCCGTCTTCAATTTCGCAGTTTTCTTTGGCACATGAGTGAACCCACTCAGTATCCGTTGCTCCACAGTTTTCTCCCATTCCTGCTTGTCGTAGGTTCCAATCTTTTTCTGATACCTAGAAAAGACACGAGGATCTTGAGACTTGTTAAAAATATACACCTGCGTAAACATACGTTGCTTGAAAAGGAAAAGCATGTTGCACCGAAAAAGGAAACATGCGTCAATTTGATGGGTGTTTCATTTTTCCAAGAAACAACCTTCTTTTGACAGATGTTTGGATATGTATTTAGGGGTGGGGTTATTTTGAAATCTGTGTGACAGAAAAAATGCAACGTCTTGTGGAATACTTCCCGAGGTCCATAGTCTAGAAATTTTGTATGAAGGCTCCGTTTGGAATCTAGTTGGCTGGAGATCCTCACTTTCAAGATCGGACCACTATTTAGGGTAGTTTAGGGGGACGGTGAAATACGAAAATATTCATCAGGAGTTTTCTTTTTCATTCGGAAAGACATTCCATGATCTTAACTTTCTCTTTTAGGATAAATTTGAGTACCTAGTGTTTACTTTGCTAAAAAAAACGATGGTGAAGTCAGAATCGCGATATCACATTCCGTTATCAGGCTAGAGCAGATGACCCGTGAAGAACATCTCAAGTAACAACCACGTTCTTCTTCTTCAAAGTGCTCCAGTTTGAAAAAGGAATAAGGTATCGCAGTTCTGATTTCACCATCTTGTTGAGCGTATAAAAACCTGTAAAATGAGGTGTCACTATCTCATGTTGGGAATTTATGGATAATTTCCACCTCCGCCTCCTCTGAAAACTCCCCAAAGCCCGATTCAGCTTATAGATATTTCAACGCTGAACGCGATGGTGAAGTTGGAATCGCGATATCTCATTCCGTTATCAGATTAGAGGAGACTAATCATGAAGAACATCTCAAGTAACAACCACGGTTCTTCATCTTAAAAGTGCTCCAGTTTGAAAACGGAAAAAGATATGGCAATTCTGATTTCGCCATCTTGTTCAGCGTAAAAAAGCCTTTAAAAAACCTGTAAGTCCTTAAAATTAGGTGTCACTTGTTAGACTGTTTCATTTTGACAATTTATGGGTAATTGTGGCCTGATTCCGCCCATCTACGAGCCTTTCGAATGTCAGGACGGATTCTTTGTGCAAATTTGAACTCTCATCAGATGAAGTTCAAAACTCCAGAATGAAGATTCTCAATTCTATCGAGAGTTATCGTCTGTAATGACACTATCTATAGTATATCTCTATATACGATGATGACGGTATGATTTTTGGTGCCTTTTGGCAGTGAATTCAGAATGGTCTGAAACGAATTTCGGTATGAAGGAACATTTTTCGGAAATTTGTATTTTAAAAATTTTGGACCGAGGAGCTTTTGGAGCTTCCTTTTCTTCAAAAATCCGCTAAAGTGATAATGTGCTTCGCTTCACCAATGATCCATCAAAGGAACTGTTTTTCTTTTTTTTCCAAACTTTTTATTGGCTTTGTTACAGAAAACATACAGCCGCAGTTTGCCTGTTGAGTGTTAACTACACGGAAAGGAACTGTTGAGTGTTTACAACACGAAAAGTATCACGAAATTGGTGATGCAACAGTTTAACGCAAACTGAGAGCCTGTAAGTCTCACAACAATCAAAAATCCAGGAAGAACGATACCGTGCCTTTTTTTCAGTCAAACCTATTGTAGGCGATATTATAGCACCAATAATGTCGCTTTGATTTTTTTTCGGACTCTCTTTTTAAACTTAAGTTGGTATGTGCCAGTATTTAATTATTTTTTCCCAGCTACATTTGTCAGTTTATTCAAAGCGTTTGAAGTGTATAATTTTCTTTCCTATTTTATTTTTATTCTTTTTGAAGTCTTCTGATCTGTGTGCTGACTCAAAATTGTAACACTGTGTAATTGGGCTTGCCCGTAATAAATAAATAAATAAATAAATGATGTATTTATAAACACATATAATATGTAGAATTATGTACTGACACATGAAAAACATTAAACTAAGGTATTGCAAAAAAGGATCAAAAGTTCATGTTTTAAACTATTTGAAGCAATTGCAGCAGTGTATACTAAACGAGAGTTGTTATTATTCAATTAGAATCGTTCATCACATAACCCATTGCGTGAATAAATGGGAAGGATGTTGATCGATTGAAATGTGATTGTTTTTTATGACTGCCTGGGAATTAGCCAAATGAATCGGATACACAGCTTTGTTGTTTACGAGACCGATGATCTCCATTTAAGACGACTCATCAAACGAGTCAACAGCGACATTTCGTGACCTGAATCACAAAGAGGACTGACAATGAGATAACTGCAAAATTATAGTTTGCAGCTAATTTTCGAATAATCTACACTTGAGTTGCCGACAATGATTAAGATGGAAAGATTCACTCCAAACCAATATAAGTGATAACGTCACCCATTAGAATATCCTAAAAAACGTCGTAATTAAAGTGAGAGTGTACCCTTGAGCCAACGCTGTTGAGGAATTCGAACGTTCGAATCCTAAGTTTGAAGGTATAAATGTAATTATGCTACTATGAGTGAATCGCGAGTGAAAGGAATAGAGACGGCGTTCGCAAGGACACGTCTTTGGTAGCTATGTACTCCAATGCCTGTTGATGCTAACACGCTGACTATTCACAACTCGCGTTTAGAGGGGGTAGTAGATATGAGCCGACTTAACTAGATCAGATTTAGACATAACTTTGGGTGTCAGAGGAAGTCCCTTTGAAACTTGTTGCCGTTTTCAAACGATCTACCAATGGCTGGTCGGAGTCTTTCATAACTTCAATAAGTCAAGGCAATTCCCTTTATTATGAGAAGAGGATGACTCGTCATGCCCCAGCAGTTCCTGTTTAGCCAAGAAAAGAATGCAGTCCATAAGCTGAGCCATAATCTCCCTTTTTTTACGTTCTCATTATGAAGAGAGATATGCGCGATTCGTTGCACATCCAACACAAAATGAATACGAGGGCTCTTCCCGGTTTTAATAAAGCAACAGAGGAAACTATGGAGAATTGCTGCACTGGTGTTTTTGAGCAGCTTTCGACAAGTTTGTAATACTAGAAAAGCCTGGAAAAGATGGTGTAGTCATGATGCTTTTTCAGAGGAAAACAAAATAAGAGGTTTTTGGAACTACACCCTGATAACCATTGGTACCTATTGCAGTTCTCAACATTGAAATGCCGAGAGTACTCACGGTTACGTTCCTAGACAACTCCCATGAGATCTTTCACCTGTCGAATTTTTTGCTAAAATTTCGCAAACTAAATGGCCAGTTTAGTTTGAACAGTTTATGCAGCAACTATCCATTTTCGGAGAATAAAAACTAAACGAACAACTAAAAACGATGAACAATCAAACAACAGCAAAACCCGCAAAAGAGACAAGTGTTTCAACCCAAAAATGGATGACAAGTTGGAGTTCGCCCTCCCGCGTTCCATCATACGAAAGCTGCGCCTGCGCATTACAACTGCAAGCCTAGCCGGCTGCACAGTCAGCATGGAAGAATGAATTCCTTCTTCCGTGCCCAGTCAGGAGACATAAACACGCGCCAGAATAACCAGATTAACGCTATGGGCCCCCGCTAGAAACTCTGGTTCCCCTGTGGCCTTCAACGTAGTAGGTAATCACTGTAATCAGAAATGCGTGATCTTCTTCTTAGATAACTTGGCTTCGGCCAAGTCGTAGTCATTAGATTCGTGATTCAAAGCAACCATCAAAGGTAGGTAGCTCAATTTTCAATTATATGTTTTACTGTCCTACATACTGATTCCCTATGTAGCCGAAGTCCTCCAACACAACTATAACAACCTTCACCACACTATGACACATCACACAAATCAGCTAATTAGCAGCCTGGTCAACAATCCACCGGAACCACGCCTCAGAAGACGACTCAAGAGAAAAAGACCCCAAGATTCCTTACCACCCAGCGTAACATGATCAAATAGCACAGCCAACACTTCTTCAGATTCGACACCATCTCAACCCACATCCAACAGAGAGGCCAGTTGATGGACTGCACCCTCTCTTCACGTCACACGCCAATTAGCGGACTCCTCTATATCCCCCCCCCCCCCCCATTATCACAACTGAAATGTTCCCAACAGAACAATAAAGTTATTTACATACTGAAAAAACAAAAAAATTGTTTTACTGTTGATTAAATATTTTGTTTTTCTTAATAAATTTTTTCATCGTCCAACTTCTACCTACACCCTTCATTACATGTGGGAAGCGCCGCTTGCTGCGCTTGCCCCGACGGTACGCCAAATTGGTATATATACCAAGAATATATATATTATTCTCGCCTGTATATATCGAGGGTGAAGTGGCAACATGACAACTCATTTTTTGGCTAAATTGAGTTAGAGGTGGTTGTACACAGCAAATTTCTCTCCGATCGATTGGTGACATTAGTTTATCAACATGACATAAATCAGATTTTAAACTGCAATCTGCTGCAGCGTCTCGCAAAAACGTAAGTAGGTATTCATAATAAGTGAGGCGTTCAGGATCAAAAGTGGATCACTCCAAACTTTCAAACATTGATTTTTTCACAGTTTTGGCACGTTCAGTAAAGCCATATTAATAGTTATATTAATAATAATTTATATTATTAATTATTGCACATATAACTATTAATTATTATTAATAAGGCTTTACTGAACTTGCTAAAACTGTGAACAAATAAATTTTTGAAATTTTGGAGTTATCCGCTTTTGATCCTGAACGCCTCAAGTATTCATTTGTAGAGTTTTGCACCTTTTTAGTAGATTAACACATTTTAGATGTTGGAATGAATAAGGATAGAAAACCGTTGGATTGTTGGTTAGATTATGTCGTGAATGCAAAAATTGTTGAAGTTAGTAATCGAATCTAGAGAAAGGTCATGTTGGGTAGTGATGTCGCAGAGGACGATGAGTTTACATCTTATTATTGACATTTTGATTCGTTGTTTCGTTCAAATGAATTTCAAAGTTTGATGTAGGAGGGACATAAGATTACAAACAAAGCCCTGTCGCATCCGAGCTTTCAAACAACTTGGCCTATCTCAGCGAAAATGGAATGTTATGTAACTTTGGCAGAAGTTTGGTGTTGGATGAAACTTGTAACGTTTAGTTAGTCTTGGAGCGATCCAAGTGCCTTCGATTACATTCATAAGGCGAGAAATCAGTTTTTTTTGTCCCCTATAAAACCAGGGAAAATGAGTTAGGTCATGTTGCCCTCGATATGTAAAGTGAAACTTCGATCCTGTACCAACCTGTAGGTGGCAGTAATTCTGTACCAACTTCAGCCTCCCCGTCCACAATATTGTATCATGACAGCGGATCAAATAAACACAAGAGAGGGAACGGAATCAAACTACCTACCTTAAGAGTTCATCCAAGAGCAGAATTATGAGAACATGCAAGGCAGGGATAGGGACTTACTGATTATTTTTAGCTGATGTATACTGTATACATTTGTGCTCCACCAAGTAACAAATCTCTTATTATACGACCAACAACATTAAATTTTGATGTGCCAAATGAAGAGGCCGTGAAGCCTATTAATCAAACGAGTAGAGCAACGTACTATCACGGATTTCCGAGTTATCGCCGGCGAGGTGTCTCAACATAGACGACCTAACTGCTACGCGAGTTATCGCCGTAAGGGCATTCCAAAGACAGTGAACCAACCCGTCAGAGTGAACCAAAGTTTGCCACACACATCTATAGATATGGCCCATGCCACCAGAAAGGGGGAATCACTGTCCGGAAGGTCTTACCAATCCCCATTCAACCTTTTCATTTTGTAAACAATTGTACAATTCACTATTCAACTTGCTCGACTTCATATTATGTAATACAATATTATTGTATTACAACGTTTGTTATATATATATATATATAATAAAGCATGCTTTCTCCCTCTCTCTCTCTATTCAACTTGCTCAACAAATTTCATCAATCAGTAACGTCTAAAATTAAATTTAAATTAGGGAAATTTAAATGTGAACATCCAAAATATCATCCTCTCACCAGGTCTGTCGTTCAGTTTACTTCTGAAAACAGGGAAACAGGTTTCCCGTATTTTTCTGGCTCGATTACAATGCACAGAAGAGAAATTTAGCCGTGTCCGGAGGACCTATATCATTCGATCACCTCAACTGTGTTTTTGAATTTTGGCGGGCTAGGGACTTCGGCTCGCTTTTTGCCTTCCCGCCAGATTTTAGAGTAACTTTTAGGTTATAGATGGGAAAATCTTCAACTAGTTGCAGTCGCTTGAGAGCTGTCAACGTTTTGATTGAGAGCTGTCTTTGTTCTGATTCCTTGATCGTACACGTTCGTTGTGTCATTCTCCCACCTGCATTAGAATGAAGGGAATTGATTATTAATTTTTTCTCATTTGTTTCTTCTGGTAGTGCTTCTGCTGTAGTTTCTTTTGATATATCAAATCATGGAAAACACGCAGCTTCAGTTAGAGAAGAGTATAGAAAACCCTAATGTGTCGTTCTCTCACCTGTCATTCTCTCACCTCCAATTTGGTGAGATAAAGACATGAGAGGTGAGAGAAAGACTCCTTGCATTTCCAATGCCTCTTTCTATTTGATTTCTGGGTGAAATAATTTATTTTCGCCTGAGTTTTGGGTATTGTGTGACCTAAGTGACTGTTTGTTAGGAAAAGTTTCAAGTTATCTAATGTTTTAATGGTTACCTGGTCGCAAGTTTGGGCTGTGTTCATGACTAGCTGTCATTGTAATTAGTACCATACTTTTTACTTCTATTGTGTCTTGAATGATACTATAAGTACCTAAATCATCCTAAGTACATTCTTTGTAAAGAAATACGAAATATAAATTTATTTTGGAAATGAACCTTTTTTCTCAATTCAATTCATTCCAATATTGATTTCGAAAGGTAAAACTTTCTGTATTAGCTCCTAAATTATTCTATAATATTGTAGTGTACATTATCAACACTATGGAATTAAAATGTAGTTTCAATTGCTTGGATACTGGCATCTCTTTGGAGTTCTGATTGGCGAGAGAATTACTAGAAGGGTGAGGTAGGTAATGACAAATCCCAAGAAAACCCTTGAAATGTCGTTCTCTCATACATTCTCTCACTCTAGCAATTTCTTAATTAATTTTATTTAAACTAATAAAGCATGTTCCTGTATGCCCTATCTTGGAAAATCATCTAGTTTGGTTGGAAGACTTGTTCCAGAATTTAATTCGGACTTTCAATTTTCTGAAAAGTTGAATTTCGATTTCCTCTTTCAGGTGGAATGGCCCATATGAAAAATTACATAGCGGAAAAGAACACGGTGCATAACTAGGGACTAGAGTGTTCATGTGTTCAAGCAGTATCAGTAAGCAGCATACTACATAGTACGTCCTCAATCCGACTATCAAAATGCGTTTTTCCAGTCAACCAATACTGGAAAATATTTTCTACTAATGAAACGTATCAACGATAAGATGAGTTAGAAGATTACAAACTATTTTTCACAACCAAAGACTCGTGACAAGAAAGGCATTCCTGCAAGAATCGGAAAAATTAAAAAGGGTCAAGTGGAAATTCACATTTGGGAGGAAGTTCCCCAAAGCCTTTGGGTTGAGTCGGTAAAAAAGTAGTATGTATTTAAACACATTAATAAATAAAAGCAAAATGGTAAATAATACTCTTCTATATAAATATGAATACAATTGAAAATCAAAATCTTTAAAGCAAGATCAAAATGACACTCACCATGAAACTATTTCGGGGACACAGTAACCCATGCTAGTGATTCCTTAATTCCAAGCCTACATCACAGGCAAACCTGAAACAACAAAATTCACAGTGAAGTGGAATTCCATCGAGTGAAACATTATTCTAATAATACTACTAGAAATGGAAATGGGGAGACCTCCCATTCGAGGATGAGTAAATATGATAGGGCGTCTGATAATAATGTAGAGAGGAACTGGTCGACAAAGAAGTAATCTGTGGTTCAACAAGACCAGTTTGAATAGTACCGGCAGCCATTGTTTTCAACATTTTAATGTTTTTACTCTGGCACACAAACTCGAAAGCGACACAAAAACGCGTGACACCATTCCTGATTACATATTTTCGCTGGAAGTTTATCTTCGCCATTTTCATTACAAAAATCGTTCACCCCCTCTTCATTTATAAATTTGACAAAGTCTCACGCTGCTAATTACATAAATTTTGGAGTGAAATTACCTAACATGTAACATGATTCAGGGAACAATCCAGTTATACAAGGTACAATCCCCCTTACAATAAGTTATTAATATATAAATACATTTTTAAAGCTTAAGCTATCGTTTATCGTCTCTCGGACCGTGGTTATGCTGAGATCTGCATGCAGAACTGAGTTTCTGATGAACCAGTGGTTCCCCGTAATTAGCTTTTGTAAGGTTGGCACTTTTTTTTATGTGAGTTTCAGCTGCTGAACCCCACAATCCACAAGAAAACTGCCAGATTGGTAAGATAGAGGAGCCGTTAGGTGTGGAGGGGTAGAGCAGAGCTTTCATCCAACAAATGTTTATGTGAATGAATTCCTGAACGAACTTTGGCTTTCAGCGTCTTCACATGATTAGCCCATGTTAGTTTTTGGTCCAGATTGATTCCCAGATACCGCACATTTTCAGCCAGTGGAACTGCAGTTCCGATTAGGGTTAGGTATGATGGGGGATGGTTCGTGCCTCTTCTGTTAGGTGAATTTTACCACTGTCGATTTACAAAGGTTTATGACTGTTTACCATCTGGTACACTATTCGCTAATAATTATTGTGTCACAGTATAAATAAAAATTTTTTGAAGATTCTGTTTGGCTTCTTCGCAGGTGGTGCTGTGCCGAGTGCTGCGACATCATCATCAAACTGTGCTAGCGTTATTCCCTCTTGTGTAGGAAGGCGCTTGCTTACATTAGGTATTCCCACACGCTGCCCTGAGGCACTGCCGTTGCAGAGAGGACGTTAGCGTATTTAACGGAAAAGGTTCGACAAGTGAGGTATTATTCAAAAGTATGTATCTGGTAAGTGCGGCTTCATCTTGAATAGTAGACCGGGGATGGATCCAGGAAGTATGGATACTTCGGGATCCAGAAAGAACAAGCGAGAATATGTCTCACTGTGTTGCAGACTTGTACACAAGCTGGTTTGAACACTTCAACAGTTATAACGATTTTAAACATTTTCGTCGTTTTTTAGTGAAAAATAGGTTTTGTGTAAGGATCATTCGTTTTTAAATTAGTCCACATTTTGTTTGAAAACAAATAATATTTATAAAACTAATAAATAGAATAAATAATATTTATTATGTAAGATCGGGTTGTGAGGTTAGTACCTAGTTGGTAGTTTAATGGCCAACACTATTCTTGGTAGCAGTGTTTCACCGTATTGTCGATTACATGGTACAACATAATCCATCGTATTGTCTTCTTGGTGGTAGTAACATAATCTAATTGAGATAGTTCATTTCGAGTTAAGTTCTGAGCACTTTGAAGATGAAGAAACGTGGATGATACTTGACATGTTCTTCATGGTTAGTCTGCTCTAATCCGATAACGGAATGAGACATCGCAATTCTGACTTCACCGTCGTGATCAGCATTGAAAAATCTATAAGCTGAGGGGGGTTTAGGGAGTTTTAGGGGGGGGGGATTACCCATAAATTGCCAAAATGAAACAGTCTGAGAAGTGACACCTTCCTGATTTTAAAGGGTTGTTTACGCTGAACACGATGGTGGAATCAGCGATATCTTATTCCGTTCTCAAACTGGAGCACTTCGAAGATGAAGAAACGTGGTTGTTACTTGAGATGCTCTTTACGGTTCATCTGCTCTAATCTGACAACGGAATGAGATACTTATCGCAATTCTGACTTCACCATCGTGGTGAGCGTTGAAAAATCAATAAACTGACGTGTTACTCGGCAAAAAAGGAGACGAAATGTGTTATAAAACCATAAAAATGGAGTCATTTTACGTAAAACCAGTTATTTCTTCGAAAATTCGCTCTCATAAGATATCAAAAAATCAGTCATGGCCATGAGTCATATCCATACTGCATGCCTGATTTTTTTTTTCTCAAACGCTTCTCACACTGAATTTTAGTTCGAAAACAATTGAATTTGAACGGAAAAAAACTTTAAAAAAAGTTGTGCCCGAAGAAAAAATTTGTTTAGGTGCCTAATTACTTGAATGATTTAATATACGAGTAGTAAAATGGTATAGGGATGGATTCTGATGATGATTGTCACTGACATCGTCAATAAAAGTGGCACAAAGGGATTCAATTCCACAGCTGTTTGGATAAGGGTTTGAGCCTCGTGTTCTTTTGATTAGCTTTGTTGATAAGCTCTCTTGATAAGGATGTTGCCCACCCTCTGGTGGGGCGTTCGTAGGCAGTCGTTGAGTACGTAAAATGGAAGACGGTGTTCGGTGGATGTGTTTGTCGACAATTTAATAAATACGTTTTTATTGAACTGAGGTTTTAATTAAAACCAAACATGGCGCAGTCTAGTTGTGGTTCGGATTAGTTTTGAGTGATTAGGAGCCGTGATTTGCAGTGATTCGTCGATTTGCTTGAGTCTCCACGTTGCCTACTGCAAGGTTATTTTACGATGATGGAGTTTACCAAACCATCCCCTCTGAATTTGGATGGAAATTTGTCCGTGAACTATAAGGAGTTCAAAGAGGAAGCATGGAATTACATCATTGCGTCTGAAACTGACAAGAAACCGCGAGCTGTTCAGGTGGCTAGGATGAAAAATCTGATGGGTGCACCCGCGCTGAGACTTTACAACAGCATCACAACGATTCCAACGGATGATGAAACGATCAAGAGTATCCTTGAAGTACTTGAAAAACATTGTGTCCCTAAAGTGAATGATGTTATGGAAATTTTCACGTTTCTCAACAGGAAACAACAGTTGGGTGAACCTTTTGAACGCTTTTATGCTGATTTGCGGTACTTGGTGAGATCTTGCGATTTTGCTGATCAGGAGGACAAACTGCTCCGAGCCCAAATAACCCTGGGCATTTCTTCAGACGAACTGCGAGCCAAGCTGTTGCGAGAGAACCCGTCATTGGATAGGATGATTAACTTTTGCAAGGGGACTGAGTTAGCTGAATCTAATTCCAAATTCATCGCCAATTCTATCAAGTCGGAAGTGTTAGCTGTCAAGAAAAACGACACCTATAGTTGCTTCCAAGGAAGGGGTTCGTCGTTTCATCGCCCGCGTACTGATAGAAATCATGCTGAAGTAAAAAATTTGGAGAAGCCTGCCCCGTCCATTTTCAAGTATCCCAAGAAGACGACTGACCAGTGCCGAAGGTGTGGGTATTTCCATGGAGATCGTAAGTGCCCTGCAGATGGCCAGCAGTGTAATACTTGTCGTAATTTCAACCACTTTTCTAGGATGTGTTTTAAGAATACCAAAGTTGTTAAGGAGGTAGTTTGTGGCAATTCTGATAGCGATAATGACTTTTCTGTGAGTAGTATCATTGCAACTAATGCATCCTTTCAACTTAATGCCATTTCGGAGTCGAGTGAATGGATAGTGGAACTCGTGTTGCATGATTCTAAACCTATATTTTTCAAACTAGACAGTGGGGCCCAGACCAATATTTTACCCTTGGGGGTTGTTGAGGACTTGAATGTTCTGGGGATAATGACGAATACAGGAGTAAAACTTGAGGCCTTTGGAGGTTACAAAATCCAACCTGTTGGTTCGATTAGACTTAAACTATGTCACAAAAACATTGAGCATTACGTCAATTTTATAGTAGTAAACCAGGAAAAATGCTCTCCTATTTTAGGTTTGGACACCTGTTTGAAATTTAAGTTGATTAAACGAGTAGATATGGTAAACACCCCAAAGTCAGGGATTGAGTTTGTAAAACAAAACACAGATATTTTTCATGGAATCGGTTCGTTTCCAGATGTGTGTTCATTGAAAGTAAAAGAGGGTGCCATTCCCGTAGCTTGCCCATCTAGACGGGTCCCTTTTAAAATAAAAGACAAATTAAAAGTCTCGTTGGATACTTTAGAAAAGCAAGGAATTATAGAGAGAGTGAAAGATATCCCTGAGTGGATAAACAACCTGGTGATTGTAGAAAAGCCTGATTCGTCTCTGAGACTTTGCATTGATCCACAACACCTCAATAAATACCTTGTGAGAGACTTCTTTGAGATACCGACCCCGGAAGAATTATCAATTGAAATGGCTAATAAGTCCTATTTTTGTTTGTTTGATTTGAAACAGGGGTTCCATCACATCATTTTGGACGAGGTATCTCGTAATTTATGTGCCTTTTCGACCCCATTTGGGACATACAGATTTTTGAGGGCGCCTTTTGGCCTATCATGCTTGCCTGAAATTTTTCAGAAATTGATGACAAAATATTTTGGCCAAGTGAAAGGCGTAAAAGTTTATTTTGACGATGTCTTATGTTTTGCTGAGTCTAGGGAAGAACTTGAAAGAATAGTAAAGCAGGTTATTGAAATAGCTAGAGCTAACAACATAAAATTCAATCCAGACAAACTTCAATATTTCGTTGACGAAGTTAAATTTATAGGTATGCTTTATAGCAAACATGGGCACAGGCCCGATCCTGCAAGAATTGAGTCTATTAAAAATCTGAAACCTCCTTCAAATGTCAAGGAGCTCCAAAGAATACTTGGGATGATTAATTATTTACGCAATTACATTCCGAATTTGTCTGAGGCCACAGTTGTTTTTCGTCCATTGCTTAAGAAAGGTAATGAATGGATCTGGACTCAACATCATGAAAATCAGTTTGAAAAAATTAAAGACTTGATTTGTGAAATCACCATGCTGGTGTTCTTCAATCCAAATGATAAGATTGAAATACAAGCTGATGCCAGTAAACACTCTCTGGGTTGTGCTTTGTTTCAAAATGGAAAGCCTGTGTTGTTTAGTAGTCGATCTATGACTCAGACAGAATGTGAATATGCTCAAATAGAGAAAGAGCTCTTGGCTCTCACCTTTGCTTTCAAAAAATTTCATCACTTTATTTATGGTCATTCTGGCGTCACTGCATTTACCGACCATTCTCCATTGACGTCCATCATCAAGAAAGATATTAGCAAAATCCCAAATATTCGTCTTCGTAGGCTTCGTCTAAAATTGATACCCTACACATTTGACCTTAAATATTTACCTGGGCGGAAAATGGTGATAGCCGATCTACTATCCCGTAATATCATCTACACAAAATGCGATGATGACGCAACCATGAGAGACGTTATTCACACAATTGGAGTTAATATTACCTTTACTGATAGTGAGTTGAAAAATTTTATTCGTGATACTAAAGATGATGAAACGTTGAGTTTGATACTGCGATATTTCAAAAACGGGTGGCCAAACAAAATTGTGAGCCACAATTCAGATCTCAATCACTATTTTAAGTTGCGGAATGACATAACTGTTCAAAATGACCTGGTTTATTATGAGAGGCGATTGTTGGTTCCTCTCAAGCGACGAAAATATATTTTGACTTTATTGCATGAGACCCATTTGGGGTACCACAAAATCAAGACTCGAGCCAAACAGTTCTTCTATTGGCCTGGTATCATGTCTGAGGTTCTCGGTGTTACGACTTCCTGTCCTGTCTGCCAGCGCTTTCAGCGTAGACAGATCAAAGAGGATCTAATGCCCATCGAGATCCCAGAAGTCCCTTTTTACAAGATAGCTGCTGATATTGGTGATATCAATAATAGTGTATTTCTTTTTGTAGTTGATTATTATTCTCGTTGGTTGGAGATTGTTCAAATCAAAGACAAAACTGCTCGGTCTGTAATCAAGTCTCTCAAACCAATTTTTAGTAGGTTTGGGATTCCAAAATTATTTATTGCCGACAATAATCCATTTAACTCGTTCGAATTTTTAAATTTCGCTGCTGAATGGAATTTTGATGTTCGTTTTTCCAGTCCTCATCACCATCGTAGTAACGGCCTAGCGGAAAAAGCTGTTGGTATTGGGAAGTCCTTACTCAAAAAATCTCATTATGAGGGTCACGATTTGGATTTGTACCTTTTGAATTACAGAAATTCCCCAGTGGCTGGTCTTCCATACTCTCCGGCTCAACTCCTAATGGCAAAAAATTTGAGGTCTAAATTACCAGTTCCTTTTGACGACCTTCGCCCTAAAATAATTTCGGACTCAGCTGTAAGGGAGAAATTGGGACAGAAGGAACGTTATGATCGGGCCAGTCGTATTCCCAGCCAGTTTGTGGAGAAGGAAAGAGTTCTGATTCAAAATCAAACCACGAACCTTTGGGAGGATGGCATAATCTTATCCAAGTTAGACCCTAGATCTTATTTAGTCAGAGTAAAAGGTAGAGTTTTTCGTAGGAACTCGCTGCACATTAAAAAGAGTCACAGTTCTGGTGCCAGTACTGGCACCAGCCACTGTGGTAGTGGGTTGCCTGATGGTGATGATGAGCTGGTGGGAGATAGTTGTGAGCCCAATGAGGATTCCGGGGAATCCAATTCAGGTAGTGGGATTCAACTGCAACAGGGTTCTCCTACGCCTGTCTCTGGTTCTCCTGATACAGGTCGAATACAATCGCCACATGGGTCAAATGTTGGAAGCCCTTACCAGACAAGGTATGGGCGTACTGTTAGACTTCCTGCAAGGTATCAAGACTGAGTTATTTCATTCTATCAATTTGATGTTAGTTTTAGTTTACTGTTACTGTTCTTTTCTAAGATGATGAGATGTTTGATAACGTTTACGTAGTATTAAGTACATACCATTGTGTTTTTCCTATGTTTTACTTGTGTTCTTGAAACTCTTGGTTCAATGTGTCCATTGATGTCAATATTAGTTTACTGTGATTGTTCTTTTAAAGTTACTACAGTTGTTCTTTAAAAAAAAAAAAAAAAAAAAAAAAAAAAAAAAAAAAAAAAAAAAAATTGTAACATTTTAAAGAGGAAAGGATGTTTGGATAAGGGTTTGAGCCTCGTGTTCTTTTGATTAGCTTTGTTGATAAGCTCTCTTGATAAGGATGTTGCCCACCCTCTGGTGGGGCGTTCGTAGGCAGTCGTTGAGTACGTAAAATGGAAGACGGTGTTCGGTGGATGTGTTTGTCGACAATTTAATAAATACGTTTTTATTGAACTGAGGTTTTAATTAAAACCAAACAACAGCATCAATAATTGATTGATGACCTACAGTCATACAATATTATTACAATCATTAGGTATTGTATGACTGTAGGTCACTATCACCCTCATGGATTATGCAACAATTAAACGTGATAGATGGCTTGTCGAGATAATTCATAGCGAACAACTTAAGTACAACTATGTACTTGAGATGTGGAGATCTTCCAAATGAAAAACGGTCAAGTCGGATGGTATTACGGCTAATTAATACCGAAGGTAGAGGCACCCGAAGAGATATTCAATCAATCGGAGGTAGGAATAGAGTGGTAGATGCACGTTGGTACAGCTTTCAGAGACCATAAGATCAATATGGAATGAGGAACTTATATCTAGCGCAGCAAAGTAGGTGAAATGCAAACAAGTTTGCTACTAGATCAGGGTATTATATTATTGGTACCCTACAGTTGCTTGAAGAACGTACGGGAGGTGAGACCCAGATTCTGTAGTAAGTACGTGAAATAAATAGCATCTAAGTTCCTCCAGTTGGTGCTAGTTTTCACAGTAATCCAGCAGGAGACAAAGAAACCGAATACATATCAACTCACAGATGTACGTAGGTTGAAAATCGGAGACCCTGAGTGAAATCAGCTGAGGTTTGATAAGGGCGCAGTGAACCCACCATGAGCACACAAGTGCATCTGTCAAGTTCAAGGGAAATAAGGCAGTCAGAATGGGGAAAGGTAATCATATTTGGATTCTTAACTTACTTGGGAATATGATCAACACGGTGGAGTGATGTGTTGAGAATAGGACGAACAATAACACAGAAAACCGCAGGAATGGGCGAAAGCGAAACAAATCGACCGAACCCCGATCTGGGACTGCGTCCACCGACGAAGCAGAGAGTGACGAAACTTGACTGCGGTGTGCGCATTCCCCTCTACCTCAAGTTGCGTCTCACCATCAAAACATCTGTGTGGGATTCATGGAGTTCAGTGAGGAATATTACCTACTAGGTAATACCTAGTAAGTATTAACAATAATAGTAACTGTCAGTTACTAACTGAATAGTGGTTGATATTAGATCATCTAATATCAAGCCTGTTTGTGCCTATTGCCCACAATAATGTTAGGAGATTTGTTAATTTGACATTATTTGTGTATAAAGAATATGTAACATAATAAATAAATAAATCTAATTTAGATACCTAATGCAATCAAAGGAATATTATTACTTAAAGGCTTCTCATTAACGCTCATCACTCTTTTATATTTATAGGTAAGGAAGAATCGGGTAAAATGGGGAGGTGTAACTTTAAAATGCTACGGTTGTCTGGAAATGTAATATTTTATTAGTGAATTCAGCTGTACCACTCACGAAACTGATCATACATCCTCCCAATAACTTCCCCATGGTCTCATGAGCCTGTTTACCAAATTTCAGCGGCCTAGGCAGAACAGGAGAGAGTTGAGCTGTATCGATCACAAAGCTGATCTTACATCCTCCCAATGTTTCTCCCATGGTCTCATGAGGCTGTGTATCAAATTTCAGCACCCTAGGGAGAACAGGAGAGAGTTGAGCTGTATCGCTCACAAAGCTGATCTTACATCCTCCCAATGAGTGTCCCATGGTCTCATGAGGCTGTTTACCAAATTTCGGCGGCCTAGGCAGAACAGGAATGAATTCAGCTGTATCGCTCACAAAGCTGATCTTACATCCCCCAATCACTCTCCCATGGTCTCATGAGGCTGTGTATCAAATTTCAGCACCCTAGGCTGAACAACAGAGAATTCAGCTGTAGGTATCATTCACGAAGCTGATCTTACATCCTCCCAATCACTCCCCCATGGTCTCACGAGGCTTTTACCAAGTTTCAGCACCCTAGGCTGAACAACAGAGAATTCAGCTGTAGGTATCGTTCACGAAGCTGATCTTACATCCTCCCAATCACTCCCCCATGGTCTCACGAGGCTTTGTACCAAATTTCAGCGCCCTAGGGTGAACAGGATGGGACTTTGCTTGATTGTGATTCGCGTCGCTCCCGTGAGAGATTCCTGTAGATCTACAGGAATCTATAGGCGTCTACTTATCTATAAGTAGACGCCTATAATAGTAATAGGTACTATAATAATTACCTATAGTACCTATAATAGGTAAGTAACTACTACGTAACCCTATTTTTTTACGTTTCATTATGAAGAGATATTTGGGAGGTGCTTCCCAAATTACAATAAAGCATCAGAAGAAACTATGCAGGGAAACACTGGTGTTTTTGACAAGTTTGTAATTCTAGAAAAACCACTAACTACACCATGGTTATCATGTGTTTTCAGAAAACAAAATAAAAGGCTTTGTGAACTACAGCCTGGTAACCTTTATAACCATAAAATGTAGAGCGTACTGTTAAGCCCTTGAGATCTGGAACCTGTCGAATTTTTCGCTGACATTTCGCAAACTAAACGACCGCTGAACAATCCATTGATGCAGCAACTATCCATTTTAGAACGTTAAAAACAAACAACTAAAACTATAAACCGAACTACAAACTAAAATTAACCACTAAAACTATATACAAAACTAGAAACTAAAAAATATGAACACTCAACAAACACTCAAACAACAGCATGGATAACAATCGATATTGGGCAGTGCAGGCTGCTAGCGGTTCCCCTTGTAATGCTCAGGCGTCGCTTTTGCTGGAATACAGAGGCCAGAAGATTGATAATATCCATGCTGTTGTTTGTTGGCCATTTAGTTAGCGAAATTTTAGCTAAAAATGCGACAGGTGCCAGATCTCAAGAGCTCGTCACTGCGAGTACACTAGACATTTTAATGTTGAGAACTACAATAGATACCATTGGTTATCAGGGTGTAGTTCAACTAGCGAAGTTTTGAAGAAAAGGAAACTATTGTTCTCAGCCCAAATTTTTAAAACTCGAATTTCCAAAAAAAATGTTATACCATAATCCGTTTCACACCATCCTGAATCCACTGCCAAAATACACCAACAATTCTCATGTTCATGAATGTTGTAAACATTGAGGTTTCAATATGAAAACATAGGAAATAATAGACGTTTGGGAATCTGTGTAAGTTACCCACTTCGATTATGAACTCCTCTTTTTGACGACGAGGTAGGTACGCTGTTTTTGTCTTCTACACATGGATCCTGTAAACTATAGGATCATGACGTCCTGTAAACTACTGTAGATTCATGACGTCGTAACATGGCGACTGCATGGATCCACGAGAGAACTGCACATGGATCCTATAGTTTACAGGATCCATGTGCAGTTCTCTCGTGGATCCATGCAGTCGCCATGTTACGACGTCATGAATCTACAGTAGTATATCGATACAAGATCGATGATGGTATCATCAAATGTTTAATTCGATTTTCAACAATTTTTGAATCGATTTTTCTCGTCAATGAAAACACGCTGCTGCAAATTCCCTATTATTATTATTTCAACTATTATTTCAACTATTTATTGATCCAGTTTCTCCTTCAATTTCAACTGGCTGCGTAGAGCGATAAGACGGGTTCAATGTTCGGGTTTCAGGTATGTTAAAACTTCTGGGGAATGCCTCTTGAAATTGAAATTATTCTTAGGTAATTATTCTTCAATGCTTACGAATGTTCATTTATGAAACATTGGTGAGTTCAGTATCGATCACAGTGGTTGGATATCGATATCATCTAATATTGACATCGATTCTCCTTCCCCCTACTACATATTTTACTCGAACCCCTGTTTTCGAAGGTTCCATTTTCTGTTTCACGTAGATACATAGCTTTCGAAGGAATCTTCCTTGAACCTTCCTGTGTCGTGTCATTTCGGGTCTTTATGAACATGGATTTTCAAAAATGATAATCCTCGTGCATGATGGATTTGTAAGTTTCCGTCAGGCCAGGCTAATCAAATCATCTGTATTTCGGTGCAACGTATGACCGTATTCCCGACTCAGTTTTCTCCTCAGATTATCATCACCTCGTCATCCCATCAGCAGGTTCTTGAAACAGCTGTTTAGTGTGTTGCATTCATAGTGAGCAGTAGTGATAGTGAACATTTCATCTTTATTTTGAATTGTGTTATTTGTTGTAGGAGTAAATGGTGCAACACTTCTTGGACTAGAGGTGAAATAAAATTCATGTTGGGCAATTGACGGTTTCCACCAGGACCCGATTTCGGTCTTCTAAATGTCGAGTAAAAGTATCGTTGACCAGATTCGACACTACCAAAAAGACATTGAGAGATGTCCGGAGAATTCAGAGCGTGTAAGTATGAAGTTCATCATGCCAGTAGGTATCCTATAAACCTCCTATTGGACTTGGATCATGTCGCATAGCTGGGGATTAATTGTTTAGGTGAGTGATACACTGTGGTTCTTCCATTTTCTGATCTGGCTTCCTCCAGTGATGATGCCATTTGGAAATTAATTCGCTGTTGAAGTTAGTCTGAACCTAAACAGTGTTTTGGTCGAATAGAACTTTATGAACTTTCGTATTCACGAGAAAATATAGTATTCGGAAGAGTTTTTTTTCTTCACATCACTAATACATTTCTGGCTCGCACAAAATCAAAATTGCTTATCGGTGGTAGGGAGTACAGATCAGTAAAAACACTCAGAAACCCCGAGTTTTGTTTCATTCGTAATTCATTGCTCGATTACTATGCCGAGGTTCTGTCGTTCTATGATTGTTTTCTTCGGAACAAATATTATTTAATAAAGGATAGAGAACTGTTTTGCGGGTTCACGTTTTAAAAATGGATGTTCCTCAATAGGCAGATATCTACTAATTTTTTGCTTATTTGTGAAGCGTAGTGGTTCGTTTCATTATAATTAAAACCAACTGTCCCCTCGTTCAACAAATTGTTTATGACATTTCTAGTTTTTTGACAAGAAATCAAATCGACATAATTATTCTTCAGAATAAATTGTTCAGGGGTATTAATTGAGAGAAGTTGTAAGTAAATTGCGATTTGTATTTCTAAGGAGTGACTAACGTTGCTAATTAAAACTGGTTACAGATGATACGATGTATCCAGAGGCTGTACGTTTTACCTATTCTCGTCCAGCATTTGCAAGAAACTGGCGTTGGGAGGAGCGTGAACTCTTTGAGAAAATTCAATGGGGAGGTTGGTGAAGCTGCCAAAGCCCTCGTGACTAAATGGAAGGCCATGGTAGCCGCTGAAGAGTCAGACGATGGAGAGTGTGCTCCAAAGGAAACAGATGCAAAGCGGAACCCACCGAATTCCCATCCCAATGAGAACGGCTCGAAAGCCCCTAGTGATTGTAATAACGTTAGTAAACATGATTCTTCTAGGCACTCCTCGTCTCACAAACGATCTCATTCTTCCTCCATTAGTGAAAGCAAGGCTGACAGAAAATCGAGTTCCTCATCGACTGATAAACCGAATCGAAAATACAGTTTGGAAAAAAGTGATAAGATCAGGCATTCGCAGCACGACTTGAAATCCAAAGAAACTGCACCGATTAAGGAGGAGAAGGGCTCGAAGAGCCATATTAAATCTAAGGAAAACGATCGGTCTTCGTCATCTAGTAACAGATCCAAAAGTGATAGGAGGGGTAAAGATGAGGATTCTAACCACAGTCCTTGTAGGAAGAAAAGAAAAAAGAATTGTGTGAAAGAGAAGAGGAAGGAAGCTCAGGAATCGGATGACGGCTCTTCAGAGAAGGATGACGTCTCTGACTCGGATAGGGGGCTACTGAACTTGTCAGGCGAAGATTCAGATGATAACCCGGGGGATCTGGGGGGAAACAACAGTTCCCAGGCTTCAGACGACAATGAGGATGACGGTTCTGAGAAAAGTGCAAGTACTGATGAGTATTTTGATTCCAAGAGCCGGAAGAAGTCGTCGAGCAGTGAACATCACAAGTCCAACAGTTCTAGTCACGAAGGGCCTTCGTCATCCAAACACAAGCACAGTCACAAAAAAGTAAGTGGATGTTTCCATGGATCTGTATATAACCACAACTAGTGGCAATTTATAGAAAGTGGAAGATTTCAATGGACATTTTTCTCCACAGATCCCAGTATCTTCAGTAGAATTACTGTTTCAATTGGTACTTTCCTAGTGGCAAATTAGTTGTATGAAAGGAATTCTTTTGCATTCCCCGGTATTCACAGGTTACAGTTGTATATAAGCAGTTGTTAAGTAACCAAATCCACTCAATATTTGAATCGGTGAATGTTAAAAGGGCAGTTGTCCATGTTTTGTCGATGTTATTTTTTTGCATTTTGGTGTTCTATATGGGCTGCCGCATCGTTTCATGGTTCAACAAATGATTAAATGGTTACTGGTATAACAAATGGGTAAGGTTCAATTAAAAATTTGCCAATATATTCGGAACAGGACAGTTTTTTTTTTCGTTTTTCCAAAAGTCAGCTTTCTTGGACTACTGCCCCTTTAACATTCACCGATTCATTTATAAATGGATCAGGAATGTTGAGTTGTGACGTGGCAGACCAAGTTCAACTATGGATTGGGCTGTTGATAAAGACTCAATTTGGCAAGTCCGCAATAAATAGGTATTCAATGGTTCAATATATTCAACGATTTTGATGGAGTATTAAGTACTACATAAATTTTATTACAAATACATTTTAATACAAATAAATTTTGTTTGTGCGAGGCCAGTACAATAATTGCAGACCTACGCGTATCCGTGCCATGTGAACTTGATCTCTTGACAGAGCCATATTTGATGGTTTGTGAAAAGGATGTGTCCCTAGGGCCCTAGCGTTTTACAACAATCTTTCTGATCTCCGCTGATTTCACTGGATTCTTGTCGAATCAGCTTAATTGTTGTTATTACTTCGAAACGTTTAGATCATGTTTGATTTTATTATCTTCCTTCACTTGATTTGTTGGGATAAAAACAACCCCTGAATACGGCTATGTAGGCTTGTCAACCTCCTGTTTGATGAGTGCACCTGGAATGAACGCACTTTTGTTTTCAGGAGGAAAAATCTGATACAAAAAAATCGAGCAGCGCTTCAAGGAGCTCGTCTAGTAGAGATCTTCATAAAATGATCAAAGAAAACGAGAAAAAAATTAAAAGAGAGAAATTTGATAGAATCAATTACGATAGCGGAGGTTCCACACCCAAAGGATCATCATCACCATCTAAAACAAAGGAAAAATCCGCTAAAGTAAAGGTAGAAACCAACGAGGATGGCAGCATTGATGCAGGATCAGGTATTTCTGAAATATACGCACTATTTTCATTACCTATTATATCTTCTTCGATTGGTTAGATTTTAGATTCGATTTTGCGGCCATCTGCTCTGTGGCCAACATTCTGATCTTAATAATAATATCATCATATGGATCGGAAATACCAGCGGCAAGCAGTTTTGCCCCAGGGGCATTCACACGACACTAATCTGCATATCCCCAAATTTCCATGGTTGTTGTGGGCGATCGGACTACTCACTATGTTGCCGTACCTAGCTTGTAGCTTATCAACGTTTTTAACAGATGTTTGTGTAGGTTTCAGTTTTGCGGATGCTCTTGCCGGTTTAAGTCCTGCCCCTAAAAAGAAGAAAAAGGGTAGCAAGGATGAGGTGATGTCTCCCAAACCTTCCAGCAGCAGTTCCCATCATTCAAGTTCATCTTCACACTCCCAGAAAAAATCGTCTTCATCTCCTTCGCTGATGTCAATAAAAAAAGAGAAGCATTTTGATACAACAATGGTGAGTGACGAACGTTTCACGGTTTATCCCCATCTATTTTTAAGAGGGGACACATCAAGCCTTCCAAATCAGACATGGCCTGCCTTTTTTTTTTTTTTTTAAATAATGAAAATTGAGCTCATCATTTCAGTAGTTTACTTTATCTATGAATTTCTAAGCTTTCGTATAAAAAACAAGATTGATCCAAGTCGTTGTTGAAACGCAGTGCCGATGGATTGTAATCCAATTAATTATCATCTACAGCCTGAATTGTTGAAGAGACCAATCAAATTGGAAAACTTGGAACTTGACATCAACAGCACTCTCCCAGAAATAAATCCCAACTACAAGCCACTGCCTCACGTTCCTGAGAATTCGAGAAGGAACAGCACTAAGAATGCGACAAATGAAGAGGAAATGTTCACCATGATGATGAACAAAAACCAGAGGTACCAAATTGACAAGTCGACTTCTACTAACTTTCTGCATCTTAGCTATGAGTAGTTCTTTACGAGATGGTTCATTCATTCCTGGGATATCAACAAAATTGCCTTGTGGGGGCTTGTTGTAAACATTTTTAAGGGAACTTGGACTTTACAATGAAATGAATCTTGCGGTGATTGAAGGAAAGAGATCTTGCCTTAGTTACTAACTCACTGAATATAATAAATATATTCATTTATCATTATATTATGACAGCATTTAACATTATATTATAATGATAAATGCTGTCTGTAATTAGACTAAGGAATTACTATATTAAATGTGAATTTCCTACTGACCTTCTTAATACTAGTCAAGATTATCAGGTTTTGAGGAATGAGAATTACTATTTGAAATTTCCTTTGAAGGTCAAGAGAGTTGTTAAGAAGGATTATAATGAACTGAACCGCAAAGACTAAGGGGAAATTAGTTTATTGCAATGGTATTCAAATAACTAACCGTTATTCATGATAAGCTGACTTAACTTTGAAGTTCAAGGAAGTGTTGAAGCCAAGGAAGTGATCCTTTTCAAGGAGCAGTTCCCGAGATGCCTCAGGGCTATCGACATACATTGTAGCAATTTGATGTGGTTATATATCTATTTCTACATTTTGTATAAGTGATGTAGATCTTTACAGGATGTACCTAGATATTCTCTATTCAAACTGAAATATTCTTTGTGAAAGATACAGAGAATGAAGGTGTCCAGTGCAATTAGATGAAATCTAATATTTCATGGGCCCTTAAGGTGTAAAATTCCTTGAATATTATTTTGTTACAATTTCAGAACTAAGGTATTTTCTGGTGGGAAATCTAATCACAGTACGCAAGTTCCAACACTGTATGATCTTTGCATCAAGTTGTTGTACGACAATATTGACGGTAAGTAGTTTTTTTCTATTTTAACGTTTATTGCTCACAAAATTGAATCATAGTATTCGTTGTGATGTGAGAAACTGCAGTTCAATAAAACTGTATGATTATGAAATTCAGTAAAGAGACTAATACGGTACACATTTCAGGTTTGGAATTCACTGGTGGAGTACCTTACGATCTCCTTAAACCTCTCTTGCAAAAACTTAACCCTGATCAACTGTTCGTTTTGGAACACTACAACGCATATTTGATTGAGGACACCGGTACACTGTGGGAATTTCATTGCAAAAAAGACTTCAGGAACAAAGTGCGGCAAGAAGGAGAGACTTGGAGAGACCTATATATTGTGAGTACATTCGTAATAGAATGCCAGTGTTGGGTTTAAATTTTAGTTTTCAAATAATTAACCTTTGAAACGGCCCAATACAAAAGTTTTGTAAGGCCACTTGATTGGGAAAATATTATGCCTGCCAATGTCCGATTAATACTAAGCATTTTGGAGCTACATTCGAAATTGTAGCTCCAACCCATGTAAATCGTACTATTCCGTGATCTCTTTCCATGACCACATAAAATGGATACTCTCAAATTAGCTGGCTGAGTCCATTGAAATACTGTATTTTGTATTGAATTTGGCCCAGTATTGGTGTACAAGAATGGAATCTTGTTACCTAGAATTTGCAACTCCGACGTCCTTCGCATTTCCACAATAAACCACTTTATTTCCCTTCATCGTTTCTAAATCATCCACTGCTTCCAAACCAGCAAGTGGAGCACAAACTACCCTCCATTCCTGGAACATGAGCAGTCATGCAGACAAGTGGCGCTGTGTTCAGGAGACACTATCACTAAAATCCTAGGTATGAAGTGGGATCCAGCTACAAACGCCTTCTCATATGAGGCTGCACCACCATCAACTGGTCTTACCAAGCGACTCATCCTATCCACGATTGCACGTTTGTTTGACCCATTGGGTTATATTGCTCCAGCTGTCTTTTATGCCAAGTGCATTATGCAACGCACGTGGCAGCATAAGCTTGGTTGGGCCGAGGAAGTTCAACAGGAAATAGGCAACATGTGGATCCAGTTTATTGAACAGTAGCCACTATTATCAACCATACTAGTTGATCTGCTCCTCAGATGCTTCTGTGCATTCATCTATCCCGAGCCACTAATGGCCCTGGCGTTTTTTCTAACCCTAGTCAAAGCTAAGACACGTTTAGCTCCCCTCAAAACCTTAACAATTCATCGTTCAAGCGTCTCATTCGGGTGATTGCTCACATCAAACGCTTCATAAGCAATGTTTGCATCTCAAAGGAATTCAGGAAGTGTCGTGTCACTGGTCCTATCTCATCTGCTGAGTTCCGTGGCACCAACAAACATTATATAAAACTGCTCCTACATCATTATTTTCCTGAAGTGTTTACAGGGTCATTCAACAACATGAGGCTAGAGTTGAGGCGACTAAACATATTTATCGACTCCGAGAGATTGGCTCGAGTTGGAGGTTGTACGCAATTGTACCATTCATGGGCGATCTACATGAATCCGTTTTATACCTGGATCTGTTTTGCAGCCGTTCGTCCATTCCTTATCACAGGAGTAGATTTTGCTGGACCATTTCTGTATAAAGAGACATCCAGGCGGAGTAATCATCACGTAAAAGCGTATCTGTATCTATTCCTGTGAATGTCTTCACGAGCCTTGCACCTGGAGGTGGCTACGTCGCTATCGATGGAAGAATTTCTCGATGCCTTTGATCGATTCTCGTCTCGTAGAGGTTTACCTCCCAAAATGGTCTCAGACTGCGTTACTAATTTTCAGGGAGCAAACCCTGACGTCCAATCATCCATTCTCCAGCACACATCACATCTTGGCGTACAGTGCACCTTCGTCCCCAAATTTTGGAGGAGGATGGAAGATTTCCGCGAGAAGCGTCAAGGATCTGTTGTACAAATCCTTTGGAAACCGTCTGTACACTTTACCTGAACTTTGTACCATCTTCACCAAAGTCGAGGGTATTTTGAATTCTCGTTCGATCCTACCACAATCAAGCAGCCCAGACGACCTGGAAACATTAACACCAGGTCATTTCTTAATTGGTCAGCCAATCACAGCCTTGCCAGAACCTGACCTGAGTGATGTGTCATCAAATCGTCTGAATCGGTGGCAGCAGATTCGTGAGCGAATCCATTACTTCTGGACACGATGGAAGACTGAGTATCTCAGCAATCTACAAGTCCGCCAGAAATGGACTAAGAAGTTGCTGAACTTGAAAGTAGGGGACCTTGTCCTTCTTTTGGACCTGAACCTGTCTCCAACTAGATGGCCACTTGGCAGAATCATGCAACTCACCCAGGCGACAACATCGTCAGAGTTGTGACCGTCAAGATTTCACATGGTGCCTACAAGAGATCTTCAGCAAAGATTATTCCTCTTGTCCTTGAGGACATCCATGTTTAGCTCGTCCACGTACTTCGTCGCAAGTTGGGGGAGTATGTACAAGAATGGAATCTTGTTACCTTGAATTTGCAACTCCGACGTCCTTCGCATTTCCACAATAAACCACTTTATTTCCCTTCATCGTTTCTAAATCGTTTCACATTCAATTGCACACCATTTTCAATAGCTTTCCCATCATTTCCATCAGTAAAACGTTCAAATCAATATTCCGATCGATCCTTGGTAAATAAACCTTTCCCGGCTCCTTCTCAGCTGATATTACGGCGATTGTCAGCAGAGCTGCCAACCTGTAGATCGCGAACTTATTGCAAACTATTACGTAAAACGTATGACGTTCAAATAGGACGTCTGTATAAACTATTGGTACTAGAATTTTTGTTGTATTTTTCTCTATTTGTTAATCATAAGCTCAGTGAATTCCAAGTGAAATCAGTAAATTTCCCACATGTCTGCCCTTCCTGCACTTCTCTTGTCGATCTTGGCTGGTCGTCTCTTCCATTACGTACATCGTTCAGCCCTGACCTACGGCAACTTTGTTTCTCATCCCTTTTTCCGAGTACATCAAAGTCGGCCTGCCCCAGTCTCCCGCCACCTTTTCACTTCGTTTCAAAATCGTTCACGACGAACGGATTTTGGTGCAGCCAATCAAAGGACTCACTGGGGGAGCACGGATTGTCTGGAAGACTCAACTCCGGATTTGATTTACCAGGACCGCATGTTACCATCTACTAGATCAAGAAACCCGATAAGATCGTACCTTACGTCAATATTTCTCAACACCTGAGAAACATCTACCTATCTAGGGAACCCACAAACAACTTGGGTAACCAAATAGTATCATCACCAGTTTGTCATTACTGACACTGGGTAATAAGGGATCTACCACCCCCTCCACTCAATCTGCTGATTCTGTCTTCTACCTACTACCTATTTCCCGGAACATCGTCATCGCTGCAGGATAAAGACTGCAAAACTATCGACTATTTTGTTAAGAATCAGCAGCATATTTATCTATATACCTATTACGGTATATATGCCCGGTTGTGGAAACGAAAACACTCGCAGTGATATACTGTATAAATATTTTCACAGGAGGAGAAAATAGAGAGTAACACTTGATTAAACAATTGTAAATCTTACGGTACGAGTAATTTTCGCGTTACAGCGTCATCAGCCCAGGAAGCCCTGGGGGTGATGACGCTGTACGGCGAAAATTACCGTAAGATTTACAATTATTTAAATTAAGTGTTACTCTCTTTCTATTTTCTCCTGTGAAAATATTTATTACGGTAAATAGTGGAGGTTGTTGTGACTAGGAAACAGTAGATTGCGGGTAAGGATGACCAACACTAGTCGTTGTTATCATTCGGGTTTATTACGACGTTTCGATCGTGGAACACGATCCTAATCATGTATCCTACAAACAAAAATATGGGAGAGTTATTTATGAATTGAATAAAGGGTTAAATAGAAATGGTGACTTACAGACTAGTTATAAACTTACATGATAATTATCCGATTGTCCGATAGCGACACAGTAATGTTTGACAAGTAATGCATGAGATGGATGGATGTTGTTGGGATGGATATTATTTATTACGGTATATAGATAGTTATGCTGCTTTAGATCCAGTGGCCACTGCATGTTACCATTATTTCTTCTCAGTTTTCACTTAACTATTTCCTTTAATACAATTAGTATTGAATTGAATTATCGACGTCACAGTTTGTTTTACCCCTGAGCATCCCTCTGATTTTCCAGTGGACCTTCGAAGGTATATATACTGTTATTCAAAGTCAAAATCATTCATAAGACCAACTATCCCTCTCTATTTAACAAGTCGTATGTCAGGTAATTGTGCGAGTTTCCTACATTAGGAACATAAAGGGCCCACCTACGTATGCACAATTGGTGTTCTGGGTTAATTTAATCGATTATTCATAATATGAATATATATATTATATATTTTAGCGGTGCATGGAAGAGAGAGAAGAAAAGTTGAAAGCTCTCACACAAAACATCACTCAGTCCATCGCAGCTTCAACTCCTGTACGGAAGGCTAAACTCGCGTACGTTGACTCAGCTGTAAAACCTCCCAGGAATATAGCAAGGAAGCAGGTCAGTGTGTGCATTATTCTTAAGAGTTTTGTGATAAGTGAAGTTGCATTTCTGTCGTAATTATTCATATAAACGCCTAAGTAATGGTATGTTTCTAATCAGAGTTTTATAAACTGTACGTGGTCAACATGGATGATATTTTAGGTGAAATACGGTACTGGGGCTGGTGACTCAATAATGAAAGCCCACTCCCTTGAGAAGCGAGAAATTCTTGCTAAAGCTATTGTGGGAGCCCATAACCCAGCTAATATTGCTACTACGACAGTGCCTGCTCCTCCTCAATCATCAGCTCCCCGCAATTGGCCGATGCCAGGTTAGATAATTCCATTTCTTTTTTGTTAGCAGGCATTATCAAAAACTAGGTACAGCTGGTCAGAAGTAGGAATGCATTGGTTGACATATCTTCAGAGAGCTCACCTTTGCAAATGCTCCCAGTTGAGATGGAACTCCCTAGCCTCATTGATGTCGTCAGTTCTCTAAAGATGCTGTAAAACCATTTATAGTTGGTGTTGATAATTTTGTATCAAGATTGATATTTTCGATGGGATATATACAGAATTATTCTGTATAATATATATTATATCCCATCGAAAATATCAATCTTGATACAAAATTCCATTGCACCATATCCGAAGACCATATGTGTGAAAATTCTTGCTGCCACGTAGTGGAATGGGGAAATTTTCCCCATACCTCATCCGTTTTTGAGAGCTTTCTAGGAGGATACCCATATTTTAACACCGTTGCTTACAAGCAGTTTTGGCCGATTATTAACTCCACCTGAAGTGGGTTTCAATTTCCACTTCCCCTTGCTCTAGCCAATGGAGGTGATATAAATGGCTAACAATATCAGATTTAAGTTATTCCATCCAAACAATGGAAGGATGAACACCGAGAGAAGAACTCTCGGAACACTTATGACAGTGTTATAAGTGACTTACGACAACTTTTAACTCGTCAATACTGATTGAAGGTGCAGCGTTCTCCACCTATTAAGGAGGAGAAGGGCTCGAAGAGCCATATTAAATCTAAGGATCGGTCTTCGTCATCTAGTAATAGATCGCGATAGTGATAGGGTAATGATGAGGATTCTGACCACAGTCCTTGTAGGAAGAAATGAAAAAAAGAATTGTGTGAAAGAGAAGAGGAAGGAAGCACAGGAATCGGATGGCGGCTCTTCAGAGAGGGATGACGTCTCGGACAGGGGACTACTGAACGCCAATACTGATTGTAGGAGCTGTGTTCTCCACAAGTAATACTAGTTGTAGATATCATTGTGATAGAAGCTCGAATCCTTAAAGTTTTTCGGATGATCATTTCCTGATCTAAAACTTCATACTACTTCCTATTCTGATTTTTCTTCTTTCGCGTCCTTCTGCTTAGTATGTTATAATGGGTGGAGTGTCAATCACACTGTGTGAGGGAAACTATCGATAGTTCCGGTAGTTTAGCAAAAAACTCTCGATAGTTAGTAATGCTGACGTTGAAAACGATCCTCCTATTCGGTATTTTGTATTCGCCATTCAGTTTTGATTTTCAGTTTGGTAATTTCAGTGTAAAAGGCTTAGTTTTGGTCTCCTCCTGGATATGAATCGGAATCTTAAATCTGACTTGTTGATGTACCCGTACTTTGATAAGGATGTCGGTCCAAAATAGCCGCCTGTGGTTTGTGTTCATTTATTGTAGAATGAAATCTGGGGGAACATTGAAGGACTGGTGAGGTCCCGTTTCAAGGAAGAGGCAAGGAGGTGTGAAGGACGACCACGCTCTTCCAAACCGAATCACGCTTGTAAAAACATGTTGAAATTTAGCAAAGTGGCGGTAGTGTAAAGCTGAGCATAGAACCTCTGGCAACTCCTTTAATTTGTATGCTCACACATTGAAGTTACGGTGTATGGTTTAACTTATTCAAAGCTGCCTCAACCTATTCTGTGAATAGTAGTAAGATCTTTATTTTCGATCGTAAAAACAATCGATAGTTTCCCATCACTAGTTTGATGGTTCCTGAGTTTGAAGATGGGGACGAATCTGCCAGGACAGATCCGTTATCCCTTCCAAACTGGGCGATAATGTTCCTCTGTGAAAGTGGACCGTCACAATCCTCTCTACATTTGTGTATGTAGGCTGTGTAGCTGCATGAGTACCGCCACGTAGTCCCAGTACTTGAATGTTTCTTTATTTTCTAGCGCCGAGCAGCCAGAAGAAGAGGAAGGCCCCGCTCATGGCTAAAGCGCTTCAGTTAATCAAAGGCACAAACCGGTTTAAAAGATGAACACCGACCCTTTTACCTCAGTAGGTGGTACGCATTGAAAAACTAAATAATTATTTCCGTCACAATATTCTGATCTCCCCTACCTACCAAATCAGGTTGGTCTGTAATTAATAGAAAACCGCGATTCAGTTTATAACATGTTATGTAAATACCGGATTTTTCTTTTAAATACTGTGTCAAACATTTGAGTTTTGTAAGCAGCAGTAGTGCTGTATGGTCGCATCAGTGTAATTATACACTTTTAAAAATCTTATTTCAAATTTATGTATTTTGACTGTAGTATACATATTATTTTATTGCATTGAGTTAGTTGTTTCAGTTACTTTCATTCCGATGTGCCCAAACCAGTTTCCCAGATCACTGATTTGTAAACAATAATAATTGAAATCTCATAACTATATGAAATAATTGAAGAAATGGTGTTAAATATTTACGGATTTTCATCGGAAATTCGTCCTAAAGGTCTGGAGAGTGGATGATTGAAAGGGAAACGAGAAATAAATGTGCACTCCGGTTCTTAATTTTATTTTAATATATAAATACCTAAGTAAAAAATTTAAAAAAAAAAGGCCGTAAAAGAACGAGAGGTTCTGTAGGAACCTTTTGGCCAAACAGAATAAACGTGGCGAATTAGGAAATTATCATTCTTGGTAGCCGAGTATCATGACAGACCGACTCCAACTAGAGCATTTTTCGTTGAGTACCTGAGGGAGAGAAGATTTGAACACTTGGTGATGTATTTTTTGGGCTCGATAGCACCGTTGCTGAAACAGAAATCATTAAATTAATTCGGATGAATTTTTCGGGAGGACCTTTATGGGATTTAACCATTGACAGTTTTCCATGGCTGACAAGTCTGATTAGTTTTGAAAACCTAGGGCTTTCTATTCAATGCTGAAGTCTCCTAAAACACTGCAACTACGACAAATGAACATTATATCGTAGTAAATTACCAAGCTTCGGGTGTATCCAAATTCCATAAGTAAATTACTCCATCGAGTGCGGCTGCTGACAGCGCGGAACCGTCATAGTTCCATGCCATTGAAATTAATCTGGTAGTGTGACCACAAAGCTTGCAGACCACGGTTCCACTTGCAAGATCCCACAGCCATACGAATTGGTCGTCACCTGCCGATTACATAAATAGTGAGGCTCCCAGAATGTCATCATAAGCGTATTACGCTGTACAACTATAATTTAACAGTTACAACCATAAATATAGCAGTATCGAATGCGATATAACTATGATAATATTATATGATATGCCTTGTGGAGAATTGAAGAAAACATCAAGGCGTATATGATGTGTGATTACTCACCTGCTGATGCGACGAATTGACCATTTGGACTGAAAGCTATGGCATCTACGGGTCCTTGACCTGATCCAGCTAATACCCGCATCATGCTTCCATCAGTAACTGACCACAATCTAACTGTTTTGTCTGGCGAACCAGAAGCAACGTAACTCCCATTAGGATGAAAGGCGACACACTGTAACAATATCGAGGGAGACATGTTTTTGAAGGTATTGGAATTGAGGCAACGATTACTAGATTAATAGCTTAATTATTACTAGATTAATAGATCTAAATTTTAGATCTCTATTGAGGTCTCTTGGATGCTAGGTTTCTAGGTGAGATTTTTTTGCAATCCTCCTCTCAGTTTTATTTATCCTGAAGCGCACACATTTTAGGGAATGAGGAGAACAAATTTATTGAGAGAAAAATACTAATGACTACTATAAAGATTAAGTATTACCTAATGAGAAAAATACAACCGAATAATGTGGTACAACAAAGGACTTTTGTAGATCTCTCCAGAGGCGACCACCGGAGAGTACCTGGTCTCTAGTGGTCTGTATACGTAGGCCTAGAAGCTAACTCCTTCAGCTTCCGAAATTGAATTAGTGGACAGTATTTTTATAAACAGTTTGCGGTGCAAATATAGCAGGATAACACTCACGTCCCGACGACTTCTGCTTGTCCAACTAGGCCTAGCATGGGTGGTGCTGTTGCTTTTGTACATGACCAATCTACCAGAATTGTCTTCACAATTTATCCGGAAACTCCGAGAATAGGAAAATAGAGCGAACCGTAAGGGAGGAAGGTACACGCCAAGGGAAACTCAGATCAACAACTGAGCTAGCGGCTTATCAGAGGCAAAAACTAACACAAATCTATGTGTCCCACTGTTTATCGTTTCCTGTACAACCACACGTTGCGACTTCACGAAAGGCTTCTGAACTTGTTCCACCACATCAGAGACCATCCAATATTCATGGGTATTTTTGCAAATTACACGGTTTCGGGTCCGGTATCGTAAGGACATTGACGATTTGTCGGTATACTTATTATAAGTCAGGACATGGAGGAAGAGGGCTGAGGTCAGGAAACTGCAATTTAATTATTGTTTTTTCTTCAGCCTAGAACTTGTTTAAATCAATAAATTCAATTAAGCAAGAAACATCATCCCAGAAATTGCAATAGGAGTAATACCGTCCAGTGGGTGGCCTCTGCCATGCATGCATTACTTATGTTCTTTCATTTATTAAATGAGTTAGCGAAGTTTCGAAGAAAAGGTATTGTTCTCGGTCCAAAATTTTTAAAACTTGAATTTCTGAAAAATTTTCAAACCTAAATCCTTTGTAGACCATCCTGAATTCACTGCCAAAAGACACCAAAAATCATACATAATATGTATATTTATGTATATATTATATAATTCCAGATGATAACTCTCGATAGAATTGAGATTAGAAGTGCAAATTTCCAAAACAAATCTGTCCTGGCAATCGAAAGGCTAAGTTCGTAGATGGACAGAATCGGGCCACTCTGGGGGGGGGGGGTTAGGGGAGTTTTAAGGGGGTCAATTACCTATAAATTCCCAAAATGAAACAGTCTGACAAGTGACACCTCATTTTAAAGGGTTGGTTTTCGCGCTGAACACGATGGTGAAGATAAGATGAAGAAATGTGGTTGTTACTTGAGATTTTCTTCACGGTTCATCTACTCTAATCTGATAACGGAATGTGATATCGCAATTCTGACTTCACCGTAGTGTTCAGTGTTGAAAAATCTATAAACTGAGCAAAATTTGTTATGAAACCATAAAATGGAGACATTTTACATGAACCCAGTTATTCGAAAATTCCCTCTTACAGGACTGGATATTTATTTATTTATTTATTTTTTTTTTTACTTACTGTGACATCTTGAAGGTGACCAGCCAGTATGCGAATAGGAAAAGTTCGGTCTAGATTCCAAACTCTGGCAGTTTTGTCTCGGGAGGCAGTTGCCACCATGTTGGCAATAGGACTGACAGCCACACCCCATATCGGTGATGAGTGTCCCCTGAAAGAATGAAATAAAATAAATTACTGCAACATGAAGGTGTGCAACCTTTAAAAAAATTAACAAGCTTGCGAAAATGTTAGCCATAAAGTTTAATCTATATAATTGGATGAACCTTGTTTTGATTAATGAATCAAAGGAAAATTACGGGCCTATATACTTTAAACAGGAAGCTGATTGCGCAATAGTAACAGGTGGATGTTGTGTTCCGGAGATGAGAACATCCAAGGGGGGGGATTTATGAAATACTGCGTGGGATGTTAATGTTCTTTAGAAGTTGTTGGAATTTAGAAGTTATCTATCAAGTCACCTGTACACAACTGAACAAGAGAAATCTGCAAGTTTCCATAGCCTCATTGTGCAGTCATATGAAACTGATAATAGGTAATCTGAATCGTTCAGAAATGCTACGTCCTGTACAGTGTCTGAGTGCCCTCGCAGCCACCACATTTGTTTGTCTTTCCTGGAAAATATAGCGCAAGATAAATCAAAATGCATAGGAACTATGAAACCCATTTGAGTATTAAATACTCAAATGGGTTTCATAGTTCCTATGCATAAATTTTATTCTGTAATCCTCTGAGCTTAGTGTAGGTTTATGCATACCCATCTCCCACACACGTTGATACTTACGCAGCTTGAGAATTGTCAATAGGTTCGGTATGGGTGTTGATAGGAATGGAACTGAAAAACTTATCGTGAAGCTGGGGAGTCAATTTGGTCTCACCGAGGCCCCAAACTTTCAGCTCAGACCTCGTGTCACCCGTGGCTGCCAATTTGCCATCTTCTGACACACTGCCACAGACAATCCTAGGAAATGAATTAACTCCATTTACTCCCAATCAAGTACATACTCATATTTTTACTTCAGGTCAGAGGTACAGAGATGGGAGTCACTCTCGCATTGCACAATCATAAGTCACTTGAAAACGTAATTTTCATCAGTGTAATATGTACGAGGATGATAATTCGGCTTTAAATGATAATTTTTCTCAAAAAATCATTTAAAAACCTCTGAAAATTTGTCTTTATAATATAAAGACAACAAGTTAGAATATAAAGAAATAACATAATATTATTATGTTTGTGTGGTTTTACTTGTAGCTATATACGTGGGAAATAATTTACATCAAAATTTTGACTTCTCCTATTAACTACAAGTTCGAGCCTGCATGCCGCATTTCCTTTCTCAGTTTCCGGATTCTACGCATCTCAACACATGAACCCACTAATTTTGAGAGGGAGGGTTGAACAATTGAAATAATAAATCGAAAGAATACCTATATTTCCTTGGTGTGTAGCCACTTGTTAACCAGAAGACTACGATTACAATCATGGGTTTGTTGTACTAACCGATGTTTTTCGGGTAATAATTGAGATTTGTGGGGGTAAGGAGGAATCCACATACCAGAAGGTACTCCATTGTGTGAAAAACAAATTGAAAGTAATAAATCAAACATGAAAATTTGATAAAAGCTACGAACATAAGTACACCAAGGAAGCCACTCAGTAGTATGGCAATTGCATTTAAATACTAGCTGCTTTACAGTCATCATAACTTGCGCTTTATTTTGTATTTATGTGATGTGACTTTGAATAGAAGTGATAGTGGGGAATATTCACACTTACCCATCTGTTCGATGGGCTGTGTACACCAATAAAGGTGGTGGAGGGGTTGGTTGGGTCCGAATGTTATTGATATCCCTCAGGAGATCTGCCATAGCTTGGTCTTCAACAGCTTTCTCTTTGACATCATTGTTACTAAACGCTTCAAGTCGTGGTGGCTAAAAGCAGAACCGACAAAGCCTTCTACATCTATTATGATGATATAATATATATATTTATACAACACCAGATTTGCAACATGAAGTTTTCAGTTGAAACAGTCTGCTTCAATATCCATTTTGAATGAAAGAGGCCGTCGCATGATACAGTTCCCATCAACAGGTTTCCTTCCAGTCCAGGTTCACAGAATCTTGGGAGAGCAGACAAGGGTGCTTGGTTTGTGGGTGGTACACACCCAAAGTTAATACCGATCAAGGACAAAACAAAAAGCGAAAGGACGCTCATTCTTGCACAATTTTATCCAAGTGCAAACTTGAAATAACTACTTTTTTTATTATTACGCTGGCGACATAACTACCGACAAATTCAATTGGTAGTTAACTAAACCCTACTCTTTGTCCTGCCCTTGTGCTTTTCAGTTAAAAGTACCTACGCAAGTTCACGTTACCTTATCATGGTCAACATCTTTTGGATCTTCTTCACAGTTCAGTACATCATCCGTGAGCACAGTGATGCGAAACCACTGTCGCATGACCTGGATCATACAAGGAAACGCTATTCACATAACTAAACGAAAATTGTAATTTCAGGTCAATTATGGATAGGTACGTGACTCTTAGGGATCACTTGATATCCAACCATTCATTTACTAGATCTACTGACATAATTACTGCAATATTTACAAACCTGAATGATGACTTGGAGATCATTAGCAGCTAAGAATTTCCTCAATAAAACAACAGCTTTAGGCAATAAGTTGAGTTCTAACCTCATTTCTCGATAACTTTTAATCAAAGGTTGGGCACTAAGATTTTGCACGTTATCGACAGCAAGCAACTGTTCCATAAATTGAACCCATTGTTCTGTAACCAAGTTACTAGAGAGAACTCTCAGGAATTTCACACAAGCAGGTTTAGGGTGAACAGGCAGACAATTCAAATAGATGTGACACAGTAGAGGCATGAGACTGTTCTTGAGGTCACTGGCAGATGCGTCGGGCCCCAGTTCAGAAACCCATGACACGAAACTGTGAAAAGAGAGATGGTGGTGAATGTAATGTTTGTAAGTATTATTTAACAAGTTGGTGCTTGGAATAACAGTCACACGATAGTTCATTATTTCACTATGGGTCACCTACAATAATTGTAATTTATTGAAAATGCAACCCAGTAGGACCTTCGCTAATCTACCTAGTGAGTTTAAACATCTGTACAGCCCCAGATTGAAGAACCTAGATATTATATTATGTACGAAACATGAGCTCATGCCATTTAAAAAATCCACAGTCATGGCTGTAAGCAGCATGGCTATAAGAGCACATTTTCGAAGAAATAACTGATTTTATGTAAAATGCCTCCAGTTTACTGGTTTTATAAGAAATTTTGTGTCCATATTTTGCCGAGTAGGTAACGCTCCAGTTTATAGATTTTTCAACGCTGAACGCGATGGTGAAGTAAGAATTACGATATCTCATTCCGTTATCAGATTCAAGCAGATGAACCTTGATGAACATCTCAAGTAACAACCGCGTTTCTTCATCTTCAAAGTGCTCCAGTTTGACAAAATCTTACTAACTTCGTGAACTGCCTTTCAGCAATAGACAAGTCGAGGACCACGCTCTCTGCAGAAATCGTGTTCGGTAGAACTGTGGCTCTTTCAACAATCCGCGCAAACTCAGCTTCATCCTCTTTGAAACCCTGTGGTTCTGAGCTCTGCAAATATTTAGGTGTAAATTGTAAAACAATAACAGCAAAATAATCAGAGCTATACATAGTATTATATTAGTAGGTACTTTTTGCTCTCACCAAGTAGTTCCTTCTTTCGAAATAGCTCAACAGTTTAGTGGTCAGCTCATCTGCTTCAAATACCTCCATTCTCATGAAAACTAAACCATACTCTTGCAACGAAGAAGGAAGTGTATTCTCAAACTCTCATTCCACCTGGAAACAATAATAGTTTTACACTGACTTTCTCATGTCGGAATAGTTAGGCTGGAATCATAGAGAGAAAGGCTGCCTAACGTTCTACGGTTTGATCTTCAACGTGAGTTTGCATTGAAATATTTAAATATACTATAATAAGTCATTGAACCTCGTTACTTTATGTAAGTAGTTATTAATGAAGTACGTACCCATTACGATTTTAAACATTTCAAATCTACTCCGCGCTCTATCTGCGGCACTTCTTCAGATGTTCATGTCGTTGGGAAGAATCGTTCATCAACTAACTCCACAAGGATTTAATATGTAACTGTAGATCATTCGTAAACACATAATAATAGTCCCAATTTCCTTACGTAGAGAACAGAGGCACAAGCACCGAGTCTAAATGATTTGAGACAGTAAAAAGTCAATAAATAACAACAGAGGAATAATCAGGAATCTGTCAAGAAGAAAAACAGTGGTTTCAATGTGAAAATACCAAAGTAATCCCTTGAAGGGATTCCCTTTGTGTGTGTGTGTGTTTCCTTTTATTGTCTCCCTGTGTGTGTGTGTGTCTCCTTTTATTGTCTCCCTTGTGTGTGCGTGTGTGTTTCCTTGGATTATTGTCTCCGGTTTTTTTTTACCACGATGAGTTTTTACAGTTCGATGTTGATCTTGTTGTAGAGATGTAGGTAGTTGATGTTGGTCGGAGGTTTCAGTTTTCTGCAATTGCTTCACTTTTCAGAAAGTCGCACTACTGTGGTGGGGTGGGTCGGGATATTGGATTGGATGAAGGATGGGGGCTTCAAGCGGTATATTATTTGCGTGGGAGTCGAGATGTTTGTAATTGAATGTTGAATGTAATTGAATGTGTTAGTTTTATATTATTGTTAATCTGGGGTTTTGGAGGTAATTTGTGTTCAGGCTAGATTTTTTTTTCTTTTAATATGCATTTATTTAAAGATATATACAATGATAAATTGGCAGGAGTAATATCTACTACAAAATTTGTATTTAATGCTACTCCCCACCTTAGGACTTGTGCTGTGTCTAGGACTTGTGCTGTGAGGAGGAGTTGCAATAATAATTTGCATCACAATTAGGGTACCTACCTACATGTTAGGTAAGTTACGACTTACCGAATTTAGTGGTTCCTGACAAAAAATAAATGAACAAAAATGTATAGTGTACATGTGGAGTGTGTGGCCGACAAGCTGCGGTATGAGCGTGATTGTTTAAATAATTGTTTACACACAGGTGATCATTCTCAATAATTTATATTGTCAACACGAATGCAAGCTTCATATAAGTTTCTGCAAAGACATAAAATGTCCCAATGTGTTGCAGACTCGTATGCAAGCATTTAGTTTTTGACATTTTCATGTCTTTGCTTTGGCACATAAACTGAAACGGGAAAAATTTGTTCCCTTGATTCACCATTACCTTTAGATCACGTCAGAACACAAGCGACCGGCGGGCCACTACGTTAGAGCCTACGACGCACGAGCGTATGACGTCAGACGGCTGCCAGGAGGCCAACTAGTACGGCAAAGCGTATGCCGTAAGAGCCTATGACGTCAGACGGCTGGCAGGAGGCCAACTTGTACGTCAGAGCCTATGACGCACAAGCGTATGACATCAGAGGGCTGGATGGCTAGGTGATCGAGTGGTAGCGAAGGGAGGTGGTGATGACGTCAGAGGGGCCAGAGGGAGGCAGATATCTGAAACCCCCATTTCTTCCTCACTACTTTTGTGATCAACGTGAAATCCTTTCCTAAAGGATCTCTGAGTTTCAGTTTGTTTTTCATGTTCTGTAGTATTTCTTTTCTTTTTACCATGAATCTTTCAATGTTTGTTGCACATTTGGGTATTCTGCGGTTTCAAACGATTTCGACCAATTTTCCATTTAAAAAAAATTGGGTTGAGACTGAATAAAAAAATCGACTAAAATCGTCGATGATCGATTGTGGAGGCGCGATTAATCGGTGACATCGATTGTGGGCTTCCGATGTTACAATCGATGGCATAATCGATTGTGAGTGTCCGATGTCCCATTCCCTATTTTGGGTAGGAGGACATGTTTGAAGAGTTCTTCCTGCGTTTCGGGATTGCTGCCCCACTTGGACCCTCTATCTATAGTTTCATGGCGTTTATGTCTGAAGTGTCTTCCTTCAATCTCGACTGTTGAACAGTCGCTGTTGAACCTTCGCTCGTTTGGAACAGTCACTGTTCCAAACGAGCGAAGGTAACTTTGCGGCTTCCAAGATTTGCATGGAAGAAGGGATATGTACGGAAACTCCTCCTGAGCAGTATCCATATAGTGTAAATGGTGGTACGAAGAAACCCGCATCCATAAAGTTCATCCATAAAGTTGATTGGTCCATAATATTATTAACTTGTGTAGTTACTTAGATTTAATGAATATTGTACTATGAATTACGCTCAAATTTACAATGGTTCAATTATTTTTATACCTACTTATGAAAACAACCTAATAATATTTATATTATATTAGGTTCTTCTCATAAGTAGGTATAACAATAATTGAACCATTGGAAATTTGAGCGGAATTCATAGTACAATATTAATTAAAATCTAAGTAACTACACAAGTAAATTATAACCCGACCATAGCTGAACTTCAGCTGCTGAAGCCAAAGCCGTCAAGAATTCTGAAACGGGTTGTTTCTTTCTAATTCCATGACTATATTAGATAAATCTACTTTCCTCCATTAGCGACTGTACATACTCTTAACCAAATAATAAAAAAATTATAATCATTATAATATTTTTATTATTGGGTTGATTATCTTCGATAATGAATCTTTGTAATTTCATAATATATTATGGGCCGGTTTATCAATTGCATTTGATCGCCGATTAAAGCCCGACTATCGCTAATGGCCGATACCTACTAGTAATTTAGGTAATTCACCGTGGAAGGAGTAGGGTAAAACCCCCAGTCGTTGGACACCATAAGAGCTCTTCACTGACTATCACTCCTACCGCTTCGCAGTCCGAACTGATTTCTTTTCTTTTTTAATTTTATTTTAAAGAATAGACATTCACGAGCAAGTTCCTTTTTTTAAAATTCAAATAGGTGAAACTAGAACAACGTAGTATTATTCAAAAGATGAACTTCACAAGAAAAAAGAGAGTCACCAGTCGTTGGACGCTTTTTCCAGTCGTTGGACAGTGCGGAGCCAGTCGTTGGACATCGTCATTTTCCATCTAAAAACCTAGCACATCGCTATAATTATTATGATTATGTAGGTAGGAAACCTGAAAATTTACAATTCACATTTTACTCCAGCATAATGACCCTGAAAGGTGGTAGGTAGGTAGATTTTAGAACACCGTCATAATTTTAGCTCTTTAATTCTGAAAAAAAAAGTGTCAAAGTTTCATTTAAAAAAAAAAACAGTCTTTAAATTTGTATTGAAATAAATCGCTTACAATTTGAATAAAAAACAGACTTTGAATTTTCATTAAAATAAAGCACGTAAACTTTGTAATTAAGAACAGTCTCAATAAATTTAAAAGGAACTCCAGCGATAGGTGACTAGGCCCCAAAGGCACTTATTCAGTATCGTGCTTGCTAAAACATGAAAACTCCTCAAGTAAAGCAAACGATATTTCAAAAGTACCTACCAATCTATCACACCAATTAGTACTTAGGTACTACCTTGCTTAAACATGAAAAAGTACAAAATGACACTAAATAATAAAAATGATAAATCAACCTGAGAATAGGTTGTTTTCTGGAACTTTTTTGGTAATTTAAAAATCACATCATTTTCGTTGTTTTCTCAACTACCGAGATGAGTTGAGCAAACCTATCACATTCACGTCAAAATCAGGGGTTTCTGTGTTCTCCAATTCCCTAAGGCACTTATGGCAACTCACAATCTCTTTGACAATAGGCGATTCTGGTAAACAACCAAGATGAAATTTGCTGTCGCATATATCACAGCGTTTCCCGGGGTTGCTTTGACCAATTGCCATCCTCCTCTTCACATTCAAATGCTCTTGCTGGTGATGTTGGTATGGCAAACTGATGGTCGTCGTCCTCGTCTTCTGAACTCAAGAATGTGATGTGACGTCTGACTTCGGGGACGGTCGATCGTTCATCTGACGGACGAGATTCCTGAACGAAAGTGGAGGTGGAGTCGTGGTTTGACGATGAAGTTTTCCTCTTTTGCCCCCTCTTCTTTGGATTTTTTGTCTTCTGTTCTTTTGCCATCTTCTTCTGCTCTGCTCTGAGTTCCTTCTCCCTTTGAACTTGAGTTTTCCTTTCTTCGTCTTCCAGAAATGTTCTCTTCCACGCAGAAGATGTCAGCACAAAAGGTACTCTTTTGGTGTTTCGAACACCTTTCCTTTTGGGTGTGTCTGGATAAATTAGACAGGAGTCTATTGAATTGACAGCCAATGTCCTGACGTTAGGCATGAGGTCACTTTTTGGTTCTTCATTGACACGTACATCAAGAGAAAAATTTGGTTGGGCAATATTTTGGGAATGAGGAGGAGTTCCTGAATCGATACCATCATTAAATTCTTCATGATTAATAGTGGCGTCAAAAACGAGCTGATTAAGCTGTGAACCATCAGTGGTGACTTCCTCTCTAGTCATGAGTGGGGCAGCTGACTTGAAGTGCTCGTTCATGCGCAGAATTGCTTCTTGCAGTGCACAGTTGAAATCCTCATCATCTTTTTCAAAGCCTTGTTCATCAATGGTCCTCAGCAACCGCGGCCCAAGGAAGTTTTTAAATTCTTCATAAGTCAGGTGAGGGTGAATTTTCTTGGACGAAGAGTCTTCAACGTTGGTCACTGTTGTAGAGTTTGCACCTAAGCATTTAGAGAAATCGATGCTCTCGTAGTTCCACGGGTACAGCCCTGATGCTCTAAAGCCGTTCACCAACGTGGTTCGTTTCAAATGCTGATCGACCGTGACTTTTAATAGTGGTGCAAAATCTTTTTTAGAGATCTTTTTAAAATCTTTTTTCCAGCCCTCTTTTAATGGCTTGAATGCAGCCACATCTGCCGGCTGTAAAATCCTCGTCGCATTCGGATACAAGCACACCAGTATAATTTTGAGTTGGCTGCAAAGCTCTCTCAATTGGTAATTTAGGTGGCTTCGGTGGCCATCAACAAAGAGGATCACCGGCCTTTCAACATTGTTTTTCTTCAGGAAATCATCGAAGGTGTTGGCAATGTACTCGTAGAACACAGCTGAGTTCATCCAACCCGTTTCACTTGTTCCAATACTCCATCCATCTGGCACAGAAAATGCTATCTCTCGAGGCAGTCTGACGTATGGGTAGATTATCATGGGTGGTACAATATCTCCTGTGGCTGAAAAACTGAGCATTACAGTCAATGAGCTCTTCGCCAGCCCTCCATCAACTTCATAGACGTTTCTTGCGCCTTTTTTCGCGAAAACTTTTCTTTGTTTAGGCCAGAGCAAAAAATTTGTCTCGTCACCATTGAAAATGCGGGAAGGTTCGCTCAAAATGTGGACAGCATTTTCTTCTGTGAGAAGTTCTTCGACAGAGGAGAACCATTTGATGACATTTTCTTTGGCAACTGCAGCACTCGCAGACGTGACGGCTTCACTCGTTCTTTCGCTGATCTCTGGGTGTCTCTTCAGAAAACCAGCTAACCATGATTTACCTGGTTTATTATTTATGAAAGGGGTTGGACGAGGATTTTCGGTCAGAAAAGTTTCGACACTCTTCATTAGGTCTAACGACCTACGCGGAAATCCCTTCCTGGCACATTCGAAAATCCAGTGGCATAGACTGTCTTCTTCCTCCTTTGTAAGGACAGGAGGGGGCCCAAACGTGGTTTTAGTAAAATGGGGGCTCTTACGAAAAAATAAGGTCGATTTGGGGACTCCAAAAATCTTTGCCGCCTTCCTCAAACTCATTCCTGAAGACACTTGAAGGAGAGCTTCCTGCACTTTGGCTTCATCATAAGATGTCAACTGCGCTCTGGGTTTCCTCTTTTTCTTGGCCTCCGAACTCTTCTTCTTTTTTGGTGGCTTTTCGAGCTGAAATTGAAATGTTCGTATGAATATTATGCAGAAAAATAAGTCACAAAAATATCACATAGGTACCTATCTAACAGCCATAATAATTATTATGGTTTATGTCCGTTTATTATTTAAAAAACCCAAAGAAGTTCATTTTCTGCCAAATTTCCAAAGCAGCTGTAGATCTGGTTTATCAAAAATATTACTCCAAACAAAGTGTTATAAACACTATCCAGCTAAAACTGAAATTTGTTATGGAAATTGTTCATTGAAAAAGAGATAGTCAAGTGTCCAATCACTGGAGTACTCAAAAAACAGGTTGAACCCAGTCATTGGACAACTGTCCAACCACTGAGTAAAACCTTGTTGTCAGTATCCAGTCATTGGACACGAAAATACAAACCTAGTTCGGCCTCAAGTGTGAAAACTTTGACAGGAAAATGACCAGAAAGAATCAAGCTTTTGATTAGATACACAATTAATACAGTAAACATCAAAGATAATACTGAAAACTATTATGAAACAAACCAAGTCAGCTTACCATTTTCTTTAGGAAACTCACGATCCTTGATAAGAACAAGTATCTTTCTCCACTCCTAAACTGTGAGGTTATTGCAGTGTTATAACCTTCTTTCCTTCTTCTTCTTCACGCTTCACAGTATACGACGATGTGGATCAAAACCTTGTGGACATAACCAGATCCTCAGTAAAACCTGAAAACCCTTCACTGTCCAACGACTGGGGGGGTGTCCAACGACTGGGGGTTTTACCCTATGTACAGCCGTCAAGAATTCTGAAACGGGTTGTTACTTAGCAGCACGGTGGAAGTCGCCTCATCCTTCTTCCATGGCAGTTGGCATGGATAAGGAAGAGTATTCTTTCTAATTCCATGACTATATTTTGATAAAACTGTCGGTATTTACTTGTGTAGTTACTTAGATTTTAATAAATACTGTACTATGAATTCCGCTAAAATGTACATCATTATTCGAAAATGTGGTTTACCCTTTAGAAAATTGACTCCGGTTACTTGAAGTTGGACGCGCTTTACGTGGTTACGAAGTGTTATGAGCTGTCGGTGGTCGCAATGGCGAACCGCATCCAGCAAATTTCATCTCAAATTGTTACCCCACCGAGGATCCCAACTTCTGACGAAATACAGTACATGTGCCGAATATGTGCGAACCGTGAAGTGTCAATTAATGTGTTCTCAGAACTTGGAAAACTTTTGAATCTGGAACAAAAAATTAAAACATGTTTTAAGCTTGAGGTAAGATACTAGTTACTTACTTCACTTTAGAACCTTTCTTCCTCAATGAAGTAATCAAAAGAATCTTAAATTTTCAGTAAAACCTGCATGGTGTAAACTATAAAGTTTTAGTAAACGAGACGTACGTTTATACTCAGCTAAACTGGAGCGGTTTTTAGTTAATAATTTGGAAAATACCTAATAAGTCACTTTTTGGCCCAGGTTTTTTCACGCCTAATGAAAGGAAAACCAGCACCACTTCAGCTATCTTATTTTTCAAGTTGAAAATAACTGTGCAGGTAATGGCAGGTATGGTTGAACCAACGCCGAGTATGGGTAAACATTAAGCATACTGAAAGGACCAATGATCTGGACGGTGACAAAATGCCAGTAGTTACCTTCAGTCTCTAGTAATGACAAACCTTTCTGAGAAAATGACAAAATTTGTCATTTTCTCAGAAAGGTTTCTCATTAGTACAGATTTAGTACAGGTTTCTCATTAGAGGTTTCTCATCCTTCAATGCACGATTTTTCCTTTTTTGATGAAAAAATCCAGACTAACGTTTTCGAGGCTGCTGAACAAGGGGAAAATATTGAAAAAAAATTCCCAGATGGGAAGTTGACCCCTAAATTGTCAATTTAAAATTTGTCCCCTAAATTGTAAATTTAAAATTTGTCCCAATTTCGGGACATCGTGGTGGTAGAGCCCTGAGGTTATGTCCCAAATATGGACATAGTGGTGAACATTCCTAGGATCAGGTCCCATTTTAGGGACACCGTGGTGGTAATGAACTTGATTCTGATCTACACTATTGCAGTATACGTAGCACAGACAAACCTAATTCTAATACATGTATAAAAAATAGGAGCGGACGTGAGCTTTGGAAGAACTTTTATTGAAGAAAATGAGAAGAATCATGCAAAGAAATTAATAACATTAAAGAAATTAATTTGCAAAAATAATAACAAATAAATCAATAATTGCTGAATGCAGTGAGGTCATACTTGGACTTGATCTGCACTTGTATCTGTTTGTTTGTAATGCAGTATATCTGCTATGTATCTTCATAAACAGGAAGGTTAGTGTAAACGGGAAAATACGGTCTCATTGTCCGCTGACGGTGTATTCCCCCTAATCCACTTGGGTCTTGGAGATTGTCAACATTTTCAAATTTGGTATGAGGCACCTGGTCAGCAGATCCACTAGTAATAAAGCATAAAGCATGCAAAAATTTCTAACTAATAACCAGCAAACCACTGACCAGCTTTGAAATTACAATGTCTTGCATGTAAATAAAGTAATACTCTCACAACCTTTAGCCAAAATATTCAAATAGTAGTCCGTAGCACGGGAAACGCTGCTCCAGTCATGAACATCTTGTGCTTTGGAAGTTCCCAGTGCTTACCTACCTTTTAAGGCACACTCCGTTTATCGAGAAGTAAATAACTGTCAGCTACATAAAATGTTCGGCAAAATATTGTTAGAAAACATTGAATTCTATGTAACACAACTCGATGCTCTTGAAAACCACACAAGCAACTGTGAAAAATAATGAAATAACGGCATAATATAATAATAATAATAATAATAATATAATAACATAATAACATCAAACTATTTTTTTCTCGGTTGATTTTAATAGTGAGTTGAATCCAACATTTTGAAAACGCAAACCACAAACTTTGAATTTGGTGGGTAGGTAGGTACGTATATTCACAATTATTTTTTATTATTAAGATTATTTTTCATAATTAATATTATTAAGAGCTAAGAACATCCAAAATAAACTTTGATTAAAAAATAATTGTGAATATACGTACCTACCTACCCACCAAATTCAAACTTTGTGGTTTGCGTTTTCAAAATGTTGGATTCAACTCACTATTAAAATCAACCGAGAAAAAAATAGTTTGAAACGCCAGAATTAGATACACATTAATTCTAAATAATTTATGGTCACCGGTTCCAACAATATTTTTAGCCATTGCAATATTTTAGCTCACTCAATTCATTTCGAGTAGATATGGAACTCGCAAGGATTATGTACACAGAACAGTGATCTAGTCAGAAGGTTGATCCATTGTGGCAAAATTTGCAGCGTTTCCATTGAATTCTGAACTGAATTCTAACTTAGGGAGTACACAATGAATGGTTGAAATGAAGACTCCTTTTCGATTCAATCAAAATCCGTCGTAGATAAGTTTCGTCTTCGCACCAGCAAACAGTTGAGGATTATTGGAATATCACAGTCATAAGATATTGTTACACGTTTGAATTCAGAATGCCGCTAAACGGATGTAAATCGTAGATATTTTGGAGCATTTCCATCGCACTTAGCCAACGTGTTGTATTAATCGGTAAAATGAATGTAAAACGTTTCCAACGCTGCTCACTACATGTACCTCACATATTTCAGAGATTAGCTCTTAGTGATTATCCAACTCCAGGTTGACATTCGCAGCTGCATTTGATTTCTTGCAAATACCTAACACTCTTGAAAGCTGATTTTTGGTAGGTACCGATGTTCTAATTGATTTTTATGTTCAATTTGTTCTAGCTCAATGAATGTGGACCCTATCCAAATAATGTGTGTATGAATTGTTTGGGTAAAGTGAACATCAGCTACGAACATCAACTTCTTGTGGACTCTACGCAAGAAAAACTCGCTGCGGCTTTGTCGAGTGTTGGAGTGCCTAATAACAGGAACATGGTAACTATAGTATCATCTCATTGTCAAAAGTATAATAACGTAATATTAGGAGAGAATTAGGTCATACATTAAGTTAAAATTTAAAATTCAAGCTCAGCCTGAATAGGTTGAACATTAGAAACGATTGTGTGTGCGAGCAGTACAAGACTTGGTGTTGTTAAACCTTGGAGTAACAAGGCTCCTCTCGAGGGACAATCACCTAGTGAGGTCATGAGAGGCCCCAATCTCTTTTTTGATGTAAGTGCGTAAACATTATTTCTATGAAACATTTTATGAAAACATGCCAAAAATGACACTAGGTATAACAAAATTTGTTATACCTAATTTAATGTGTTTATATTTAATATAAACAAAACGAAAGATGCTCAATGACGACAGATTCATTCACGACGAGCGATTCATAAGAACGAACTATCTTTACGAGAACTGTGCTAAGATAAAGTCCCCTATCGACCATTTTGGTGTTTTTGGAGTTGGGCACATGGCTGCGTAGATCTCGACGTGGCGCGTCTTTTCTGCCAAGGTAGAATTTCCTATCTCCATTGGAAAGGTTCGTAAAAAGACTTTATCTTATCTCCAGTTTGATGATCTTCCTCACTGAACTGAGGAACATTTTTTCTCAACTACGAAATTGGAGATAGGTGGTTTTAACTTACGGCGGCAGTGGGGATCAACGACATCTTCATCACATTAGTCGCTTTCTGCTACCCTTTGGAGTTCAACCAGCCTTGCGATTCCAGTTTACATATCAATAGATTAGGAATTTCGTAGTCCCTCAGACAAATCTGTGGCACTCTCTTTGTTCGCTACAAAGGAACAATTATTCAGATAGGGACAACCTTCTATATGAAGCGCTGAATTACTAAGTACCAAATTGAAAATATGAGCGGACTGTATTATAAGTTAATTCTTAGTACGATCCAAATTAGCGTAAGATGAGACACTCACCAACGACGATGACCTTTTTCCCGGGCCCGGTACTTACAGTCGGATGCGGCGGAGAAGATGATCGCAGACGAAGAGCTGGCACAATTTGGATCGAACTAATTTAAATTGAAGGGGATTTTAATGTAAAATTGAAAACTGAATTGGTATTGCGACTGAAACGTCGGAGGTCCAGATCGTTTCGTCTTGAAAATAAGTAGTTTTAAAATTGTTGGAAAAAATGCGAGACGCGTGAGAAAAGAAACTGCCACGTTGAAGGCGAGAAGAAAAATGATAGAGAGAGGGGGCAGGGCAGTCAGCCCACAGCACAACCTCAGACATGAATCAAAAGGTCTTGTGTTTACAAATAGCGGTAAGCGCGTACACTCTTTATCACTTTGAGTCGACTTGTAAAACGTTTGACGAACGGAAAATAACGTACGAACAGGCCTCAAATGACTGGTAAGGTAATCCGAAAGGATCGTGAACGATCCGCCGAGGATGAGGAAAACGACAAAAACCGCTTGAAACTACCAGCGCTAATGATGAGTCCCACGACACACTTAATAATGAAAAGTACTTAGGGAAGGCAGAGATAATTTAACAGGTTAGATTGGAATAACTCAACTGCTTTATTTTCAACAGTAGGGAAACCTCCCGCGATGACAGCCTGTATGAAAGGTCATTGTAAGAGTAAAGATAAATAAGGTACAACAGTTTCTGCCTCTTCGACTTCAGACTTTGCCCACTCTTGTTACCATAAAACACGCACTCTTGATATCAGTGAAAGGCACTCTTGTAATATTGTAAATACTGTGTTGGATAATAGATGTATTTGTGCTGTCACTTGGAGCCCTCAGTTAGCGTTCCTAGTAGTTGAAGAGTATTTTGAATTTGAATAACTACTATTTGAATAACGAGTATTTTGAATGTGAATGACGAGTATTTGAATAACTATCCGCTCATACTGCCCCCGAGGTAAGTGAGCTTATTCCACGGAGCTCATTCCGAGCTCAGTCTTTTTTGCTCAATACTTTTTGTTGCACCGGCCTTCTGAAGTACCAAAACTGAGACGCATTCAGGAGTCATCTACATACTATATACGAGACGCATCTATATACTATAATTCTGGGCGCTTCTGCTCCTTGACGCCAAGTTCCCTTCATATTTTGAAATATTTCTTCTGAGATATGTATGAATTGCTAGCAACAGCAGAACTTGCCACGTCATACGTTACATAATATATCATGATTGCCAATTCATGATATATAATATATCATGATTGCCAATTCATGATTCGTTACATAATATATCATGATTCTGTTTTGTCTCCAGTTTCTACCCTCGGCCGTTCCGAATGGTGTGCCATCTGTAGCCAAGTACAGTCCCGTTATCGAAAGCGTCCAGTCTTTGGTTCCAAGTGCTTATATGAGTGAAATGAAGCCTCTAACCTCTCCAATTCCACCAGCGCCCCCTGAGATCCCAAAAACTCCAGTTTTGTCTGCTGTGAAGCGCTCCGGTTCACCCGATGACATGTAAGTTGCCACGTACCGACTTTTCGCTGATCTCATATTTACTGAAGATAATTTTTCATCCAAGAGCGAGGTGTTGAAATTGTGTTTCTTCCAAGAGCGAGGTGTTTTTCGGCGTTGAAATGGGAAATGAAGACTGGATTTGGGCCCAAGGATGTATTTTTCTACCCCGTGTCCCACGTATGGACACTCCTATCTCCTAGTCGACTTGGGATGAATTTCCACTAATTCTGTATGTTCTGATTTGTGGGTTTTCAAAAATTGACTGATTAGGTCTGCTGCAGGATCGGTTAGGAAATAATCATCAACATTTTCCAGGGGAAAAAGAGAACCCTAAATCGTTGGTATGACAGTGCCCTCTGCACCTGCACAAATGAGGAATCCTAGTAACGAAGATCGAATACAATAAGTCTGATTGTGGTCTGAGTTAGGCTCACAATTTCACGCGGCATTTGATTCCGTGGCGCGCGCATTATCGATGGTAAAATCGGTGTTCTTGGCATAACTCCGAAAAGTAGTGAGCCGACTTTTATGACTTTGTATTTGGGGAATGGTGGAATGAATGTCCTATAGCACCATCACAATTTTATCAGTAGTAGCATATATCAATTCGCAAACGTTGAATCCTGTTAACAGCTTTATCTCTAGTATTGATTATAATGGGGTCGCATCAAATTGGGAACTGGACAAGCGATTTTCGGATGTAAATACCATTAACTAATTAGTAACTTTGGTCTTCTTTTTCCCACGATTAAAATATTAAACAACCGATGTTTGATGTACATACATAAACTAATAATTAGTTTATGCGCATCAAACATCGGTTATTGTATTCGCACACTTTATGGTGTGTGAGGATGCAATACTTGACACACTTATTGGACTTTGTTTATAATGTTGAATAAGTTGAGTGTTGAACATAACACGACTAATAGTTCGAATTATTTGATTTATTCACAATATTGTAAGGAGCAAAACATTATCTCTCACACGGAGTTAACAATCCGATAAGACAACCTTCAGGGTGGTGGCTGCTGGTAGTGCATTGGTGTCCTGGATGGATACTACATCCCTCCCCTAGGGGGCAGCACATAATCTTGGAGCTTCTCTGGAAGTCTTGTCTGCCTTGAAGATGTTCTAGGGCCAGCCAGCGTACCTAGGGATCTCGGCTTTGCTTTGCGGAAGTTTCAGACTTCATTAATTCAGTTGAATTGGCTGGAACCCGCACATGTTGGATCCAAGCGAGGTTGATCCTAATGGTTCCAGGTCGTCGTCTTCCTCATCAAAATGAGAAATTCCTGGTTACTTCATGGTCTCCTTGGATTTGAGTGAAATGATTGGGTTGAGGATCAAAGACTGGTGAGAACTTGTTCACAATTGGCTATTTAGGAAGTACAGGTCATTCACAGCCAGACCATGCGGTTTGGTGCGGAAAGTGGAGCATTGTCCCAATTTTTGAGCATAGTCTCTCTGTTGCACCTCTTTGTCAACCACTACATCTTCCATGCATCCCACACTGAATGGATGCCAAAATAGCCATTCAGCAGGGCTTTTGCCTGTGGTAGCATGTGGCGTTGCCCTATAGTTGAGTAATTACATCTCCAGCTCCTCATTCCAGCGTTTGTTCTTCACTATAGCTGTCTTCTTTATAGTTCGCCAAAACCGCTCAGAGGATCCATTGGCTTCTGGCCAGTATGGTGTCTTATGTCGTGGCTCAACTCTTAGCCGCTCCATGAGTCCATTGTTGGTCCATTGTCTGATTTAAGTACTTGGGGCACCCCAAACTCAGAAGACCACCTCTCTTTGGAATGATTTCATTTATTCACAATATTATAAGGAACAAAACATTAGTGGTAGTAGCTGCCTATAATATTGATGTGATATATTTCCAAATCCTGTGATGACGTACATGTTGCGTCATGCTATCATAATATTATTATTAGAGAATTATCGAGTTTCTGGAAATGAACATGTGAAGAGTGATGCAAATTTGGTACGTCATCACAGGATTTGGAAATATATCACATATTATGCTCTTCTTGATCCGACTGAATTGCTGCAAGAATTTTCCATTTTATTTTGATGAGCTTATCCAATTCTTGATAGAAAACTAACTGTCTAAGAACCTCATGTATCGCGTAAAAATCAATTACAGGCCGAAAAAAGAAAGAAAAACCGTTTGCTCAACTTGCGGCGAATGGTTCTTCAAGTCAGAGCTCGCAGCTCACACGAAGCAAGTTCACCATTCAGTCAAACTTGTTTACGGGTGCGTCAACTGCAGTTCAAACTTCACGACACAAGAAGAGCTCTCCAAGCACTCTGAAGTATGTTCCTAATAGTAGGCATTGGAGCGTAAAATTGTATAAATTTGTTGATATCTTGTAATTTTGTCATATTACAAAAAGTTGAAATAATATTACAAAATATTACCTTGTAATATTATTTCAACTTTTAGTGTGATCGTTGTGAGTTATTCGCTTCCAGTAATTTCATTAGTTTCTCATTCCCAAACGTCGGGGTTGGTTGCGCCATGTATGATATGCGAATATGAACTGTGTTAGATCTTGAAGACACAACGATGTGGTTATATTTTTACAAACAGTGCTGGTGTGATTTTACGCTAGAGTTTTACTTTGTGATTATGTAAATATTATTATATTGACTTGTCTTAGGTAGTATAATATACCCTCATTCGAATACCACGTATCAGAATTTATTCTACTTTTCAGGAGCCCTCAACCCGTCCCTAATACATTATATTAAAAAAAGAAAATACTGTAGGGGCCATTAAAAACAGAATTTGGCCGAAATTGATGATACGTGGTATTAGAATGAGGGTATACATATTATGTGGGGAAAGCTTTTTAAGTTGTTAATTATTAGAACGTTACCAGAACAACGCGAAGGTAAATATCAATTCGACTGGAACAATGGAATAAACAATAGGTTAAGAGGGGGGGGAGGGGGACTTCTATGTGTGCCAGTACAGTATTATTTAATGATAAACTGAAAAAATAATTGTTGATGATCTACTCTTTTTAAACTCCGTAATTTGTTCTGCAGTGCTCTCTGTACAGTTATACCATAAGTAAATTACGTACTTTTTACTTATAATCGATTTTTAAATTGCCAATACATTTATGGTACCTCCACTGTTTTCTTTCGTAATTTGTTATGCAGTGCAGTTATACCATAAGTGAATTACGTACTTTTTACGTATAATTAATTTAACGTATAATTGCCAATACATTTATGGTACACTGTTTTCTTGCATTTAATTGCTCCATTTAATTTCCATCACAAGATCTCCCTTACATGTATGGATAATCTGTCTGAAAAAAAGAAAAGAACGCACTCAAAATTTTTATTTTTATTTTTTATTTTTATTTATTTTTTATGAGTTATCAAAAAGGGTTAGTAACTAAAAACACTTCAACAACGATAACACCAGTTCAACTATGTGTTAGTCGCGAGAAGTAAAATCAGTTAAGGGATGAAGTACGGAACATTTATCTGGTATCGACACATATGAACAGATATAGTTTTCATCGAAGCATGGAAAAACGATACAGAGAAAATAGATTGAATTGAATAGACTCAGGGTGGGTACTATCCCCACCCGTCGCACTGAAACCTGGGCTTATTGCACAGAGCGTTGCCTTGTAGGCCAACCTATAGGGCGTGGGTCCAGTACACTCCCTCCACCAGACTGATCCACTCCCTACCAGGTTGTTTGCCGACACAATCTCTTTTGGTACTAGAGACCTCAAGAGTCTGCAACGTCGAGCTTCGAGTGATGGATACTCAAAGAGGAGATGAGGCCCAGTTTCGACCTCTCTGCAATGTCTGCACGACAGTTCTCCCTCGTATAATCCGATTCTGTGCAGATGTTTCTAGAAGCATCCGTGCCCTGTCAGCGTCCCCACCAGGAGTCCATTCTTCCTCCTAGGCAGCTCCAGTGCTTCTGGGGTTCTTCGCCTACAAGGTGCTGCCATCGCCAACTTCCCGAACCTTTGTGCCGGGATGTCTTCCCAATTCCCTCTGTGTCCTTCTCTCACTTATTCTTCCAATGAGGATCCTACCAAGTATTTGGCGATACCCAAGACTACCTCCGGCCGGACAAATGTTGTGGAGAGGCCTCTTTTCTTGCCATGCCAATCGCTCGCTCATTACCTGCCACCCCAGTGGTTCCTGGTATGTACCCACATCAGAGTGACTTTGTTCTCTGGCCCCAGACAGTTCAGCACCTCCCAGTTCTCCGTTTGGATCGCTGCTAGGGCGTTCAGTGCTGCTCGGCTGTCCGTGAATATGAGTACCTTCCTTCCTCCAAATCTCCTCCTCATAATCTCCGCCACACATTCCCTGGTCGCGGCCAGGAATACAGTAGCATGCACGCCCAGCGGCCAACATACCACTACCCCACCCCTCTCTCTCCCATCTATTCTAGAGCCATCTTTCAAATTTCTTCGGTCTTTTCTTTCTTTTGAGCCAACAAAAAAGGGTTAGTAACTAAAAACAATGAAACCACCAGTCCAACTATGTGTTGGTCGTGAAAAGTAAAATCAGATTAGGGATGATGTACGTAACATTTATTTAATATCGACACACATGAACATTTAGATATAGTTTTCATCGAAGCATGGTGAAACGATACAGAGAAAATAGATAGTATTCTTTAGCATGTTATCAATAAAATCCTCATTTCTGTTCTGATTAAATATACACACCCAAGATAATAGTGATGAAACGCCCTTAAAGATTTAGTTATATCTCATCCACAGCATGCACCTCGGAAAGAGTATTGACTAATTTTGATTCCCATTCATTTCAACAGTACAAGATAATAATCTTTCTTTTTTTCTCAATAAATGCCACTATTTTTCATACCCTGTTTCTGAATTGTGATCTTTCAATGCGTTTACAGCATTATCAATAATAATCGAGCACATAATTATGTAATATTAAAAATAGGCTTGACAAGTTTCACTATATTTATCCAAAAATACACGCAGGTATACATTACGCTGAATTGAATCATTTCCTCTTCTTTTTTTGTAAAGTATGAAAAACTAAATTTTATAGTTTGGTAACTCATGGCGAAATAATTATTAAGTATTAGTAGCTATCATATAGACACCAACATGATATAAATCAAGTTAATAGTAGGTACATGACAAGAAAAATAACACCAATATAAACTTTATATGAAATTTGTAATTTATAAAAATATATGTACAAACATAACGATAGTTTTCTCTATAACATTGATAGAACTTAATGATGGGCAATGCAGCTTCCAACACCTCGTTATCGATATTTCAATTTTTGATGTGGTTTAAATAAAAATGCAAAATGATGGGCACGTTCCAAGTTTGATACTGCCATTGAAAGTAAAATTAATATTTTAAGTCAATATAATTCGCTGAAGAGTTTACAGCAAGCAATTTTGGTTTATTATCTTCAATAATGAATTTAAAAAAAAATCGATCCCCCTTCAATTGGAAATGACCATTTGAACAATATTTTAGTTCATCCCTCCATGTTTCGCATAGAGATGGGACTCACTACGATATTGTACACAGAACAGTGTTCTATACAGATCAACGGTCTGTTCAGATGATAATAAACTGTTGTGGGAGGATTTTTAATTATTTTTTGTTTTTTCACTATTTGCTCATTTTGATTTTTGTACTATTAGTAACAATGGAGCTGCTGAGATGAAGTATATCGGAACTTTTTCGTGCATTGCCCATGTTTGAAGTTTTGGGGCGTTTACAGTTGGGGAATAGTTTGTTCTACAAGTATCGTCGCTTTTGGGATCGTGCAAGTTATTTCAGGAATACAACATTCTCTAACAGTTAAATTTCATAAACATTTTCATAAAGGGATTGTCATTAATGAACATCACAACAATTACGGATAATAGGTACGATTAGTTTTCACTCAACTCACTATTTTTCTCTCTTGTTTTTCAACATTTAACATTTCATCAAACATTTTTCTCTATGTCATAAAACATCCAATTCTTCGGTTGGTTTGGGAACACAGAAACGGAATTTTCCACAATACGATCAACTACTAATAATTAGTAGATCAAATATTGGATCAAACGAAAATGCTCTTGACACTCAGACTACTACAGGTATACCAGCTGAGCGCATTTGGGTACAACAACTATAAACATTGATATGATTATTATTATTTATTATTTTTTTTTTTTCAAATAAAATATGGAAAGAATACTTGAATCGGTTGGGTTACCGCGCTGCTGACGAATACTTCCTGTCGGTAAATGTTGGCATATCCAGTTTAAAAACTGGATTGGGGTTTTCTCAAAGTGATAGGCAGTGAAAATTTGAAAACATTATGTTGACACGACAAATTAGTTGTAGTCTACTTGAATTCTGAGGGTGGTCGAAATTACATTATCTAGTTCATATGCATTAATTCTCACTAATATGGCATGGAATTAATTACAAATGTTGGTAGGTACACTTGATCAAGTAGGTTATTTAATCATAAAACGAAAACGGAGCTACATCGATTACCCAACCTTCTTTCACTTATAAATAATCGCCTCCAACCGCACCTACATCAGGGATTTAAAATCCCCGACACTCGGATGTGATATTTGACAATGTTTGGATGGTGTGTTATTTAAATTTCGTAGTTGCGAAACTTATTGACTACATCGCTCGGAGCTGTGGGGTCCCACTGGACGTTAGAGCGAGCTCCCCAGTGTAGGTTTACACCGCCCTCTGAAGCTCTTCTGTTCGCAGGTGGAGCTCTCCCTGTTGTAATAACGATGATGATGTTGATTGTGCAATGAAAACTCCAAGGAGTACACATTATAATATAATTATATATACATTATATATCGACGGTCTCACAGCCACACCCCATAACGTCATTTTCTCAACTTGTCAGAAGGGCTGGATAACCGCCTTCTAATGATTTTATCCTCCCATAATCAGTGTATTTTTTAATTGTGGTACTTTTACAACATAAATACCCACCTTTATGAACTTGCGAAAGAATGTTAGTCAGTGTGTAACAAGAGGGCGCATCCTTCGATATGCATAACGCATTTTCGTCAAAAATGACGTTGTGGGGTGTTGCTGTGAGACCGTCGATATAATATAGTATATTATACGTTTGTATTATTATTATTATACGTTTTTTAATGACATATTGAGGGCTACAAGGTAAGAAAACTCTGCAAATTCTTGACACAACGGTTTATTATCTTCCTTGTGCAGATCGCCCTTCTGTCTATACCAGACTGTGTAGCAAATCGGCACCATACCATATTCTCACCGTATTCATACCATACGAATTTCTTTCATACCATACCATTCAAGTCTCTAGCTCATCATCAAAATTTAATTTGTTTAAACAAATAGGTATTATTTAAACAGTTTTACAGACAAGAAACCGAGTGAATAATTGCATTGTGATCCAGTTCTGACCTATATTTAAAATTTCAAGTCAATTGCTCATCATCAAAATTTAATTTGTATTATTACAAATAGTTATTATTTAAACCATTTTACAGATAAGAAACCGAGTGAATATTGCAATGTGGTCAATCCCCTACTCACGGGTAAAATTTTCAGTCTCTAGCTCACCGGGAAGATGAAAAAAAAAAAGGTAGTTTTATCTTGGGCGGCTGGGGGGTTGACCGACCTAACGGCCGTTTTAGACGCGAAGTTTAGTGTTTCTCCTAAACGAGCTAGAACTTAGTGTTTCTCCTCCCCATTGAGCTAGGGTTATGAAAAGTTTCAAGGATCATTGTGGGGCTGGTCCGAACCCGGAAACCGAATTTCGCAATTTTAGCTCAACGCTAACTGGGCAAAACGGCGGACGGACGGTTTTTTTAAATACGATTTTCTGAATCTACGTATGTTGAATCGTAAACCAACAAATTTTGAGGGGGTATTAAAAATGTTTTTTTTTTTGGTCGATTCCAATGGTAAAAGCCCAGATCTGGAAGAAGAAAACTTGGGTTACATCGGGATGGGGCTACAGCTCGAATTTCGCTCCTTTTATTGAGGCAATTGTTCCCCGTGCCACTGGTTTCTCTGAGAGGTGACTTGGGTTGGCGCTCACAGGAATTGAGCAATTGCCACTTTTTCTGTGGGGGTCACTTGAACGAAAGGTTTTTTTTTTTAAACTTTGCCCTCACACTTCGTTAGAAATGATGGAAAGAATAACACAAGAAATCACACTTTCTTGCTGCCGAAGGCCACAATTTTGCAGAATTAATTTTCCTTGTATGACATGTAAAATAGGCTATTGATTTAAGAAAACTAACCCTGTAGATTTTACCGTTCGTTATTTACAGTCAATCGAAACTCCTCAGCTGGTATTGCCGATCCTGTACTTATTGAGTCGCCATATCGCAAAGTACTATTTTACGCAGCCGAGCAATTTAATGGAACATTGAAACAATGAAACCTTGAAGCATATTCCAGGAGGAACCCAGTAAGGAAAATAGTGACATTTCATATTACCTACCCCATTGGAAATGAGGTACATATTAATTTATGGTAGTTTCAATATACCTGCTCGGCTCCTTTACTGTGTTTTGGCCAACCAATTTGACGTTGGAGAACTGAAATTCTTTATACTAGTTCATCGTGGGCACTAGATTTGAGGTGCACTAAGAAAATAAAAGGTCAATAGTGTAGTTGTAATATTTAAAATGTAACCCCCCCCGAACATATATAACTAAAATTAAAATTACCTGCCTAGTTTTTTGGAGCTAGTTTACAATTGCACTTAAACGTACTTTATAACAACGGGCGGTGGTGATAAATTAATAAAAGTAATAGGCCGGAGAAGCTGTAACAGTTTAAATGTAGGTACAGTAGGTAGGTCCCCTCGCCTCTAACTGCCGGAAAGGCTTCGTTATCGACCTTCTTCCTGCTCTGGTATTATCGACCTAATTATTCGCACACAACTAATTTATATAATCACATAACCAAAACCGCAGTGAAGGAAGGTGATTGAAGCCCTTGACCCGAGCTATAAAGCAAGTTCTGGTATCAAGTTGATTGGTTCCAATCGGGGTTATTGATGGCGTAGGTCAGTTGATAGTGATTGTCAACGATTTGATTTAAGACATTCTAAGAATAGCTCTCGGATTATGTTATAACATACGAGTACATAATATGTACTCATATTATGATTTTTGGTGTCTTTTGGCAGTGAATCCAGGATGGTCTGGAACGGATTTTGGTATACAATTTAAAACTGTTAAACCGAGAACAATAGGCCTGTTCTGTCTGTCTGTTCAATGAGAAAAATCACGAAAAGGGGAAGGGGACAAATTAATTTAGCGGTCTGGTGATTTGATTTAAGTCAAACTTGTAAAACAGACAGGGCAAGTTGTTCGTAATGTTTTTATTTTCACCGTTTTAATTTTAGAATTAGGACCAGTTTTGTATAATCAAAATACTAATGTGTATACGTTATCAGTCAATCCACGCAGACTAAAAGAACTGCATTCACCCACACCAGTTGAGATAACGCCACCGCCCAAAGACGCTGCGGACTCTGAACAATCCTCATCATAGGAAACCCTTTGTTTGAAACTTAGGTATCTCCTATTGCAACTCCTTCAGAGGAAATAAATTATTTTAAATAGTCGTAAGGAAATTCACCCTTCCTCTTATCCATTGCAACTCCCGTATAAAAACCTCTGTGCCCACAACAACTCGTGCTTCTTTCTGTTCCCGCGCTTCGTAGTGCCATATGATTGTTCATTGTGAAATACATTATTTTTAAAAATGTGTTTTCGAGAAAATTAAAGTAAAAGTAAAGTATATTTACAGATAGATATAGATAGGATATTGGTAGGCTTACTATAATTGAAACACCTCGACCTAATTAGATCGATTGTGCCCTCCATTAGCGAATTTTCGAAGAAAAAGATGCTATTGTTACCGGTCCGAAATATTTAAAACTCGGATTTTCGAAAAGTTTTTATACCAAAATCCGTTTCAGACCGCTCGAAATTCACAATTTGAATTCCGTTTGAATACACTGCAAAAAAAAAAAAAAAAACCTGTGTATATAATATAATATACATAGGTATTATATTTATGTATGAGTCATTCCAGACGATAACTGTCGATAGAATTGAGATAAATTGTTCAAATTTGCACAAAACATCTTTCTTGGCAATCGAAAGGCTAAGTTCGTAGATGGGGTTTGGCGAATTTGAAGGAGGGAAAGATTACCCATAAATTTCCTAAATGAAATAGTCTGACAAGTGACACCTCATGTTAAAGGTTTTTCTACGCTGAACGCGATGGTGATGTCAGATTTGCGATGTCTTATTCCGTTCTCAATCTGGAGCACTTTGAAGATGAAGAAACGTGGTTGTTACTTGAGATGTTCTTCACGGTTCTTGTTGTTCACGGTTCATCTGCTCTAATCTGAGATCAGAATGAGATATCGCAATCCTGACTTCACCATTGACTTCAGCGTTTAAAAATCTATAAACTGAGGTGTTACTCGGCAAAAATGGAGACGCAATTTGTTATAAAACCAGTTATTTCTCCGAAAACTCGCTGTTAATGCCATGCTGCATGATTGTGGGTTTCACATACTCTAACTGGAAATCTTTTAATTTTTTTCTTTAATGTACTATATTCTTTTTGAGTGCCTACAGGGGCTATGAAATGGAATGCTTATGTACCGGACCATGTTACGCAAGCCTCTGCCACAAAGCGATATGACTTGTAAAAATTGAAGAGATGATCCAAAAGTATTCATCAGCTGGCTGACTACCTATTTAGATATTCGAGGTTGGTGAATGTTAATCATTGAAATAGGTATACATATATCACCTGATGACGCTCCACCACCTTCGCCTTCCAACATGCGGTCTTTAGTTTTCAGCGTCGTCCAATGCATCGACTGGAACAAAAATCACGATTCATCGCTTTTACTCACATAATAATAAAAATTCGCTCAGTTAGAACCTACTAACTTCAGCTACCCCTACATGTTATAGGTACCTATTTGCTACCTACTTGCATTAGCCACCCCGAGCATTCCTTAACTGCGGATGTGACCAACTATATAATGCAGGGAACAACGACATTATAGTGTATGACATGAAGGAAAGAAATTCTTAGTTACAGCTATTCTCGTAAGTAGAGCTTTAAGGTATAAACGAGCCATTTGCCTAAAACAATTGAAGTAAAAGACTTTTCTACCTAGCTCTACACATTTAGATTTAATGCCATTTCCGAAGTGACTTGTGCGCAAGAACTCATCAACCAATTATCATTCTCAAATTCCTTGACCCAAACTGTTTCCATAAAATTATAGGGTTCCGCTGCTTTATCACTTTACTCATGATTATTAGATGACTACTTTCATAAACTGAACAAAAGGACTTAAAGGGGGCTTTAAGTTCATAACCTAACCTAAGTTTTTTTTAGCGATTCAATTCTTTCTAGTCTTGAAAACCATGGACATGTATTGGGTGAGTCCCCACTCCCTTCCTTAAGCTCTGCATCAGGCTTTTCCATGTGTCTAAGAAACTGTGCTCACAATCCGCATCTATTCTTCAGTTTAACGTCTCCCTCGGTGTAAAAAGTTGCGCTAAGGAAGTGAGTACCTCCTCACTGAACGGGGGACTAGAGAAATGATGTGTTGGACTGGTCTGTAATCTTCTCTAGGGGAACCCGCAGTACCGTTTAGCTCTCAGAGGCGAAAAGCTCGTTTACATTTGAACCATCATTGCATTTTTTCAGAAGCACAATTTTTGAACGAAAAAACAATGATAAAAGAAGCAGAATTAATGAACTCACCTGATGTACGTGCTCTTTCATTCCCAACCATTGTTTGTAGCTCATCGCAATCCCGCTGTTCTTCCATTTATCATAGTTTTTTCTTTTCTCCGCGTCAGTTAGTGTTTCTTTGGCTTCCTGTGAATAATAATCTAGATTCAGGAGGGTAGTTGGGGATCAAAAGTAACTAACTTAGGACAAGCGCCATTGACGCCAAGCGGGATGAGAGGAGGAGCTTGAAGAGTGGAAGTTTTTGAGTGAGGTGAGCTCTTCTACCATCCTCGAAATAACCACAATGGCAGCTGAACGCAATAGCAATGCAGTAATTGATCAGATGCTAAACCAGCGCACTGGTAAGCTTGAATTCGCCTAGTTTGGTCCAACTAAATGTAATCTAAACACTTGAATCAGAACGGCTCAACTGATAATGTGTCGTAACAGATCCGAATTTGGCTGTCAAGACTATCAGTGAGAGCCCTGGCTCGCTATGACGCCAACTAACAACTCCCTGTAATCAGTGTCGGAAAAACTGGTACTTAATGGCAACCAGCCTCCACCACTCATGCCCTTTAGTTAGAGGTACTGATATAATATATAACCTTATTGTTACGCAATTTTTTGTTCTATATCTGCAAGCGTCTCTCTCCCTTTTCCCTCTGTTCATTGATAATGAAATAAAAGACAAATCTAAAATACCGAATAAGGTGTCAGGTAACGCCATCCTAATCAACGGCAATGAACATTGCGATAGATGTTGAGCAGGCATTAGCCCACTCAGGTATGTCGAGCAGGCTTTTGCCCTCAGTCAAAAAAACCAATTTCCTAGTTTATATTCACATAAATTGTTGTAGCGATTTAGGGAGGACCCAAAATACTCTGAAACGGATTTGTCAAGTAATATTTTCTAAAATTAGTATTAGGTAAATTTAACGCCGTTAAATGTCATTTAAACGATGATTCGGAATAGGGTCATCCTTACGTTCAATTTTTGGAATTTCGACTCGGCATCTTTGTCCCCTTGATTCTTGTCGGGGTGGTACTGCAGCGCTCTTACCTTGAATTCTGCATTAATCTGTTCTACCTGTAACACAATTGGACAAAAAAACCCTTCAAACTAATGCTTTCAATGTGCTGCATCTAAAAATCGTAGTGAAGTAGACGGACAAATTCGGTTGTGGGAAATGGAACAAGCTCTAGATTGAATATTCACGATGTTGTGCTTTCATGTTCTATTGAAGATTTTCAGTCACGCTGAGCTGATTTTTCAAATACGGTACTTGTACTAGAACTAATATTTTAATTGTTCACATTTTCCACTTTTAAGTCCTAACTTAAGGTCGAAACCACAAAAAAATCTTAAAAGTGGAAACAGTGGCATCAAGAAAAAGGTCTAAGAGACATTTTTTGGCGAGACGTTTCTATTACTTCACATCCATGTATTAGATGTGTAGTAATGAAAAAGCAACCTTATGCCGCTCGACAAAAGACGCTCGGTGGCTGACCTCACTTTTCTCCACAAGCTGCTCAACAACAAAATCGACTGCCCGTCCCTGCTATCAAGGATCGGTCTGCTGGTGCCGCGTCTCTCCTCCCGGTCATCTAGTCTTTTTCAAATCCCCTTTAGTCCGACAAATTATTTACAAAACCGGCCACTTGTTAGAATTCCCCGTCTCGCAAATCTTTTTCTAAGTATCCACCCCGAATTTGACTTCTTCTCCCACTCATTGTCACAGCTAAAATATTCTGTAGTTTCTACACATGTTTCTATTACTTGATACAACCTGTATTTGCGTTCGATTTTCACACCCTAGTATTCTTGTTCTCTCTATTTCTGTCATACCACTTTGATTATGTCTTACCACTTATCGTCATACCACTTAATTATTATGTCTATTCAATTATTAACGCTATTTTGTACTTTGGATAATATGCTTGTAATTGGGCTCGCCCGTTTTTTTCAAATAAACAAATAAACAAAGTATTACCATGGCACCAAGGAGAGATTTCGAAACGGGTACGGTGCTTGTGAAGTGGTTAGGACATCTCTTGTTAGAAGGAAAAGGGCGGGCGGAAAAATGGAAAAAGTGATATAACTTTCCTTTTAGACCTAGCTACTTGAAACTTTCAGGGCTTTCTATTATCTACACCAAATTTCAAGTTGATCGATCAAATAGGAGCCGAAAACGGGTTTCGTGACGTCCATACAGACAAAAATATAATTCATAAGTTCCTATACACTCACACATAATGATGGATAAAAAAAAAAAAAAAAAACAACTCTGAAATGGTTTTGTATGACCAAATTGGTCCACTATTAGGCATTAAATTATCCTCAAAAAATTATCAAAAATGAAATTAGTTACCTATCCTATCAGTAGGTTTTCGCTATCAAGTGGAAATAATCCCATTACTTCAATATTTTGGGGTATAACTACGGTTTTTATATTGACTATAAAACTATAACTAAATCTTGGTAGAATAGTTTCAGAATAGCTTTTTACTTAGGGCGGATTGCTTCAGCGATAGGCTCCTCAATTAATTAAACAAATTGTTAGGAACGTTGCGTTTTATAATTTTCTACGTTGATGTTCCATAGTTCTGTTCCATTTGGTGAAGTCACAATTTGCAAATTGAACTGACTTTCCTGAGTAGATGACATTGGAGTACTAAAACAACATGTAACTTCGTAATTTAATTGCGTGTAAAAAGCCTTTCGTGATATGACGCTGCCCCTGCATTAGAGGGCGGTTAACATCGTGCTCAAAGGTTTTCACAAATTGGAAGTCGTTTATTCTCCAAGCTCAACATTTCTTTGCAGCCACTTATTTCTTCGTTTTTGGTGATCTTTAATTACAATCTCTATTTTCGCCACAGGTGTGTAGATATTAGATATCGATTTCGACGGCCTGGTTCTTGAGTAGATGTCCCGAACTTCTCTAGTATGTGTTGACAACCATTCAGGGTGAGTTCTTGCCTCATCGTAGGACCTTCTTCAGAAAGTCGTAAAGGGTGAGCCCTGTTTCTCAAAATCCTGGTCATCATCATCGTCCGTTTGAAGGAAAAAATCTCCCGGAAGTGCAGAGGACTAAAGTCAGAGAGGGCGTATACCTACTGCAGTCGGTGTGGTACCTCCGTCTATCTTGATGGCACTTTTATGCCTAAGCGTGCCTGTCTTTGGAGTTTTGAAAATGAGCTGAACATAGGTCTGGCAAGTGCTTTATATGCGCATGCTGTGGGTGTCAAACCCCATGGCTGTGACAGTACGTCTGTTCACATTGTACTACAGATGCTTCTTCTTTGAAATTAATTAGCTCCTCAGTCATCATCTCTCGTCTTATCGGATTCATCAGAGAGTGTACTCTTTTCCATCAGAGATTGGGCTCTTTGTACTCTCAGTCTGTCTTGTGGTGACTCCCACAATGCCAAATAGGTGAGCTCATGAGTGATAAGCGTTTAATGTGGAGAGGTTGAGCAGAGCGAGCGAGTGGAGGCTTTGGAACCGTCCTCGTTCGAGGATTCTTTTTTATATGATAAGCTTTCTCAGCTGGTTGAGGGATCATTATAATCTATGCATGTTTTCAGTTGGATTGAAAGTACGCCAGTCAGATGGCATTATAATATTTGGGATAGCAGAACCAGAGCCTTTTTAGGGAGTGCGTTTGGAAGAGGTTGAAGAATTTGATCTTCCCTGGTTAAGGAAAGTAAGTTCTCAAACTTGTGCAAGCGTAAAGATTTATGGGTTCACGTATCGCATATTCAAGTGATAATTCAAATAACAAGTATAACCAAACCAACTTTGCTCAGACATTTTGCTGAAAGGTATACGTAGTTAGATGGAGAGGAAGCCTATTCCCTAAAGGCTGTTGACAGCTGAACCGTGAAATCCTGTCACTCCAAGCGGTAAGTTGTGTTGGTGAGACGGCGGCTGTGCGATCTACTCGCCAACGCGTCCCGACTACCATGGGCTCCAGATCGGTCACAATTTCATGCCTAGAGGCCTCACCTAGACCAGTCGGGGCCAGAGAAGGTCGTTAATAAGTTCAAATAAATTAATTGGTTCCTATATCTTGAATGTATTGGACTTATATAATATAATATGGGAAACTTACATTTATAGGGTCCCCCCATAATATACTCCAGGATCGAGAGAGGTGGTAACGAAATGGAACAAACAATAATTATTTCAATTAAAAAACGTTTAGAGGCGTCACTGGGTAAATTAGGATTCTTATAATTTATAATGGTGGAAAATTTTCGATAATGGAACCACCTTACTGGTACACTACCTATACTATACTCTATGCATTCCAGTCTCAGAAATGGGTACTGAAGTTTTAAAAATGTTGAAATCCATTGCCCTGGAACAGCAGATAGATCTGTGCAAGGTGGAGAAAGACTGCGCCAGTTGTTGCCCCAGAGGCGAAATATTGTTAGTGGAAGTGGTCAAAAATTGTATCCTATTGAAAGGGGTGTTCCAATTTATTTATTTTTAAATCCAACATTCCCATGTTGGTAAGTTGCCATTTCCAGACAAGAAGTTCTTAGTTGCTCCCATCGCACGATATTAAATATTTTAATAAATTATAATAAATTTTATTATCATTGATGAACCGAATATTAGAACATAATTATAAAGTCTATCTCTTTACTCGTATCTACTAATTAATACTACCTGATGGACTGATGGAAAAGTAAACTCGTAAACTTGTAATCGAATCTACATGATCCGCTGGCTATTTTGGCATTCTCTAAACATCTGTGAACATTCATCAAGTGATCACGGACAGGCGGTAGGTGTTTACTCGGGTCGTTATACTGGTTGATTATTTGCCTTCTAAATTTGCCTCTTTTCGACGGACGATAATTTATTGTATTCTAAACGAATCACTCGCGAGCACTCTTGTTATGACCCTACCTGTAATAATAATTATTACAACTATTGTTGGAATAGGTTGGTTACTGGATGAAATCCAAAGTCACATAATGAAATCGAAGTCACGCAATAGATATTATCTAGAGGCATTTATATAGATCTTTAATGAATTGACAGCCGAGAGGGCTCTACGAGCTTTTGTTTCAACTCCGTGGATAGTTTCAAGTCCTCAAGTGTTTAACACACTATGGATTGTTCCAGGGGCGTTACTATAGTAACTATAGTCCTCATGGCCACCCCTCAAGATCAAATTCTGGATCCATATAACTGTTATATGGATTTTATATAGATTGAATTTCACAGACAAAGTTAATTGTTTCTAATTTTGCTTTTTGCGTGTTTTTTTTTTTTTATAACACCCTTTGCTCACGCCAAAGACGTCCATGTTCTAACTCAGCCTTATTAGTATGGACCTATTGAGCAACCACTCGAAATTTGGGAGGTGTCAATATTTTGAAAATCGAGATATCGTGCCAAAAAGTTTGTGTCTCCGCCCAGACAAATACTATAATATTGCCGCTTTTTGGCTCTCGGGGGTGTCATTACCCCATGAATCCACCACTGGATTGTTCAAAAATCGACCACGAGGAACGTTATGGAGAGGTTGGAGTTGTATTGTTGATCATGGGTTGTAACGCCTTGGAGTCATTAAGTACGGATTGAAGTGAACACCTTTCAGGTAAGTAAGCCGCTGTAACTACACGAGTTCGAAACTAAAATGACGATCCCCTAACTAACGGAACAACAGAACTAAAGCAAGGAAGAGGATGACACAGAAAATCATCAAAGGAAACCGATAGCCAAATCACATGTTTACCGCTAGATACGAGTACTAATTAATATTATCTTAAGATAAGCACCCAATCAGCTGGGAAATAATACCTGAAAAAATAATGGTATGAATAGATGAAAGGGTGATACTCGGGGAAACTGAACAGTTAGCGTTAGGATGGAGTTCCTAATTTAGAGCTTTTTTGCTAGCTTTTGGAAAAATGAAAATTTAACAGCAGACCAGTTTTCCAGGAAAGTGCACATAGTTGTTTACATACAGACACAGACGCGCAATAAATGGTAAATGCATGCATACTTGATGTATTGATTGTAAAAGAACGTATATATTGAGTTTTCTGGAAACGTGTCATTGGTGCTCTAGTACCTATTTACCTAATATTCATATTTTATTAAACAGATATTAACTAACACCTATGTTAATTTTCATACTCCCTTTAATCCATACCCTTTAATCTACCACCCTAATTTCTTCACAAACCTTAATTTTGACGGAAGGATGTATATTTCCCTATACCTCACCGAGGGGGAGGGGGGGGGGGTGTCGTTTATATGATCTAGTTAGCTATGAGAGTCGAAAGGAACTTTCCGTCGCGTAATCTGCAAATTCCATCTGTTCTACCGCTATACCGTCTCAGAAACCCCTCAAGACAGTTCGGATTGGAGAGCTAGTAGACAGTTACTTACTTCAACTTGACTAAAATTGACAGATTAATTTAGACTCCTCTAACACGTCTCTAACAGATGGGTAGGTAAATGTCAACTTTAAACGAGGTTTACCACCTTCAACTTAATTACGGCTTTGTTGGGGTAAACTTGATTTATCTTTGGTACCGGTAGGTAGGTAGCATATTTTCTATTTCGCGATCGCCCGCTTTTAGAAATCAGCACAGATTAATGAATTGAAATTTTCGATCGTTTTCAATTGTCTTGTTTATCGATATTGATTATCAATATCCGTGCCAGTGTCATTGCTGATTTTCACTAATATTTCTATCGGTTTGTAGGCATTTTTTTCCTTCTTCAAAACCAGGATGAACAATTGTAATGCACTCTGTCTGCAATCAGCAACAAAAGACTCAAAGGATTTGAAAAACAATGTCGCATTTACTACTAAGTATAAATAATAATTATTATTGTAACCTGCCATCATAACTGGATCTGTGGTAGGCACATACACAGGTTACGACATGAGCTTCAAATGAGAAGCTTACCGGTGATACTAGTACTACTTACTAAAAGTATATTAGTTTAAGGCTCCTAGTTTTTATACAGGTAGGGGGAGCCGGTTGATGATGGGAAGTATGCGATCGGTGTTCTTCCCTACGGTAAACACTAAAGTCCTCAATTTTGCCAACAATCCGACATTGTTGAACTCAATTATTTCCTGGAATTATCTTTGTATAGAACTTATTATTATTTCTTATAAATTATGATAAATTATTGTTAATTGTTATTAATTATTATTAGGTAAGTACATGTTATCAATTATTATTATTTATTAACTCGATAGTTCAACACCAATGTACTAGTTGATCAGCCAGGCCAGTATGAACATTGACCTGGCAGGCTGCAACATGATTCACCCTCATGTTAATGACAAAAAAAAAAGAAAAGAAAAATAACATAAAATGAAATTAAAAAACTGTTGCATGATTTACCTTTATAAAGGTTTACCTTTATTAGAGTTGTGCTAAAATTTCACAATTTGGTTTACAGATTCGGACGAAATATTAAAAAACTTTGTTCAAACTTGAAACTTTGAAATTTCAATATTCGTTTTCTTGACCTAGGGTTATGAAAAGTTTCAAGGATCATCGTGGGTTTCGTCCGAACCTGTAAACCAAATTGTGAAATTTTGGCACAACTCTAACTGGGCAAAGTGCCGAGGACTTGTTCAAACTTGAACTGAAACTTTTCGCGAGGGTTGTGTTTTTAAAGTTTCATTATTCATTTTCATGACCTAGGGTTATGAAAATATTCAAGGACTATCGTGGGTGTTGTCTGAACCCGGAAACCAAATTTAGTACTTAATATTTACTCAAAGCTAACTGCGCCAAGTGCCAAAGACGGCCGACGGACGGATTATTTTTTTTTTAAATTAGATTTTCGGAATCTACGTATCTTGAAACGGAAACCCTTACATTTTGAGGGGTTAATTTTAAAATTTTGAACCAAATGAACCTTTGGAATCGACCAAGAAAAAAATTTAAAAATAACCCCTCAAAATGTGAGGGTTTCCGTTTCAAGATACGTAGATTCCGAAAATCTAATTTAAAAAAAAATCCGTCCGTCGGCCGTCTTTGGCACTTTGCCAAGTTCTTCGATAATTATCGAAGAACTGGGCAAGAATCGTTGTCAGGCTGGTCCGAACCCGTACCCGAATTTCATAATCCGTACGGCGGACGGACGGATGGAAATTATGAAATTTGGGTACGGGTTCGGACCAGCCTCACAACGATTCTTGAAACTACTCATGAGTTTGATCAGATCGAAAGTCGTCAACTTGAGGGTGAATCAAACGGCAGACTGTCGGGTCAATGTTCATACTGGCCCAGCTGATTCGAACAGCACATGAATTGCAGATATCGAGTTAATTAATGATACTTAATAATCATTAACAATAATTAATAATAATTTACACCACTTGATTGTAATTAATGATGATTCATAATAATAATTAATCTATCATTTAGTGATCTAGACCGAAGAGTGATCGGCAAAAAGAAGATGAACAGTTGTGACAAGAATTTGCAGAGTTTGTTCACAATTCAAGCGCTACAGCCAACCCACCCATTAAGGTCTGCAATGTCTTGTTGACGTTCGATGAAGCACGCCTGCCGCGAAACTCATTTCAGCGATTGAATCCTTAAAATAATTATTGTACTTCAACACTTTTACGGAGGCCCCTCCTTCCATCACCATTCCCACTGAAGATGTCGAATTCTTATTAAGAAGTATTAAACAAAACAATTTCTTCAATGCACTGCTACATAATTTGACGAAATGTTCACTCTTGTATGTTCATGCGTCGCGTCCAACATGAATAGCAATATCAGCTAATGATAGTGAAATCGGACATTGGTTGTGAATTAAAGTTCTTATATTATTTGATCATGGTTAGCTTCACAATATTGCAAGATTGATACGAAACGTTTGTCCTTGTAAGTGATTGCAACAGTGACATTCTGTGAAAACCACCAAGGTTTCTCAAAATGAGGTTGTTAAAGTCAATAAACTCACGGTGGAATTCTCGTCACACCCGAGAATAGCGTAGAAATCATCTTCCTCAGATTTCTGGTAGCTGAGGATCCCCTCAACATTTGTCATTGCTGGGCAGAGTTTAGCGTAGGGAACGTTTAACGTCAGCTCTCGGCGTCCTCACTGGTCCGGTCTTCCCCAGCTTTCACCCGAGGTCCGGAGGTAGCGCCGATAGCGGTGCCTCCACGAACCAAAACAACGATCCAAGTTGTCGAGGTTGCCCCACACCACCTCTTTTCCCATCGAGGCCCGTCGAGGATATCTACCTTTTTCATGCCTGCAAAGTAGCGTAATTAGTTACGGCAACGTTGCTCAGGAAACATACGTTTCTTAGCCGAAGCTCAGTGAGTGAACCGACGTAAATTGCCTTCAATATTTCTTGCTTGTTCAATATCATAACTCAATTAGGTACATAACAAAATAGGTCTCAGCAAGATTTTGCAAATCTAGTGCTCATTACCGTAGATTACCTGGAGCGTAGCCACTTGATCCCCCAACGAGCCTCAAAATTACCAAAAACTTTTTTGTCCATTAATATTAATCAATCGGCGTACAATTCCAAGCAACTGTACTGAATCGGGCTCCCATGTGATCACCACTAGGTACCTAAAAAATAGGTCTTCCAAGCGGCTTCAGTATATGGCTCAATTACTGTTACAACAATTTTGAACAAGTTCTGTTTAAATGACTAATTTAAATGTTCACGATTAAAACTAATTGGACGATAAAACCTCAAATTAATGTACCTACCGAGAGAACTCAAATGCAGTAAGGCCCAGGTGAAGTAAGTCCCTGTGATTTCAGCACTGAAATACGGCCTTCAAGACTCGAAAGTCGTGCGGGCTTGTAGATTACATCTTCGGGCGCCTGCTTTGTCGATCTGCCTTGTTTGTCGTCAAACGCTCAAAAGCTCACAAATTTCTAAAACATCTCCATAAAGTTGCATTTAATTGGTACAAATCCCAATGAAAGGTACTCAACATTTTAACACAACGTTTGCAGTCTGCTGATAGTACCTACTAAGTGGTTTTGTACTTGTGCACCAAATATACTCTTGTGTGTTGGTTGGTTCCTGATGGACGAGCACCCTTACATCGTGCACTTCGATGACAGTGTCTAGTGAGTACCTAACAATGCCAGTTTCCATTGCAAGAACTTACGAGTATGTGTTTACCTTAACCTACGTTCTGGTATGAACTGAGCCTACGTTCTGGGTTTCTTCTCCTACCACTGGCGAATAGTACGGTCCAATCAACCCTTCGTTTATATTTCCAGATTCGATCGCTGAGTATACAAGGTGTCTCAACTTAAATAAAGGACTTCAGGGATCAATTCTACAACTAATTTGCAACCAAAGGTGTCTCTTAGACTTTTAAAATCCATTCCAAAGCCAATTTTTACACTTTTAAGATTTTTTCGAGGTTTCGACCTGAAATCGTTAAAACGGCCATAACTTCCTCAATCTGTCAAATAATGTCAAATGTAATTATACTGTTGGAAAGAGCGTTAAATATCCCATCTCTCTAAAGCATAATCAAAAGCGAGTTGTAATGCATACAAAACGAGACATGTAACACAATGAGGAAGAAAAAGCTGCAAACTTAGTAGGAAGCATCAAACCACTTCAAACCATCAAGGCAGCTTCAAACCGAAGTAGGACACATTCGGTTGGGGGAAATAGAACAAGCTCTACAAGATTGAATATTCACAGTGTTTTTGGTTGTGCCCACATCTTCCATAGTTTATAAAGTGATTCGTGATGTGTTTCTTATATATAAATGGTCTAAACTTAAATCCCAAGGACTCCAGGGATCAATTTTACAACTAATTTGCTCTTAATTTGCACTCTTATACTATTTTTTTAATCCACTCTAGATGTCACTTTTCCAGTTTTAAGTAATTAAAATGGCTATAACTTCCTTAATCCATCAAAATTATACCGTTGGAATGATCGTTACATTTCCCATGGTAAAAACTTGAGCGAGTTTAATGCATATCACTCGTGCAAGTGCGTTAGTGATCGCTTCATCGCTCGCACAGTGTACTATGCTATGGATATCTTATAAGCTGCCCCCGCCTCACCCATTTACAGGTCTTACAGCAGTTGATTGTCCCTATCAAGTAGTACGCGTTAATAACGTCAATCTTCGACATTCTGTCACTTTTTTCAGTTAATTAATAATTAAATTTCCTCCGTACGGAAAAAATAGAGTACAAATAATCAAACTTGGTAATTGCTGTGCCACGAACTTGGCGGTAATTCTTGGGCGTTGGACAGTCCGTACCAGCCAAAGATCCTGAGGTGATTCCTGTTTTCCCTCAAGTTACCTCACGCTTTTTTATTATTATTATTATTATTATTATTATTATTATTTCTTTTTTTAAAGTATGTTCCATTTTCTTTTCAACCCCCATAATTCCATTCTTCAGGGTTTTCCTTCAAAATGAAAGAAGGAGCGATTCGAGCTAGGAGACGAGCTGGACTGAAATAACACTTGACGAATCGCTTTATTCATTGGGGAAACTTACTTATCTGTTTGGAGAAACTCAAGGGTGGGTTGAAGGGGGTCTGATGCTGATGGTGTGTAAATGTCTGATGCGAGCAAGATATAACATCAGGAAGTTGTGTTGTTGGATTGACGCTGCAGTCTGAAGCGTGGGTGGATTTAGGGTAGTTCTTGGTCAAGTCACCACTACGTTGTGTGTATCTGCATAACCACGTTGTGTGTATCTTAACCATGGATCAGTTATTTTTAGCTCGTCTTTACCAGAAAAAATATATTAAAACCATAAATCTCATGTGTGTTTCCCACTAAGACTTGCTGGTCATTAGATTCATGATTTCATTGCCACACCATCCTAACTCTGAAAACCCTTCACTGCTGTTCAATAGCCATCTCCTTTACTATTTCAAGGTCAGACAGTACCAAAACTTTAATAGCTGATCCTCCATATCAAGTTTTCTGGAATGGACACAGTAACAAACATTGTAACACGCATGAGATCTGATCCCATAAGACAAACGCTACTCCCCCGTTATAAAAGTGACATTAGCACTTGGAAAGTAATAGTTAAAGTTCAATACTGTGATTTTATTTACAATCCAATAAGGAATATTTATTTTTGTAATAAGTAGTCTTAATAATAAACAGCCATAAAAAAACTCCCCCGTTTGTGGACTTGGTGGACACTTCTAAGGGAACCAACTTTATAAACGGAAAAAATTTACGTACACGATTAGAAAACGAATTTATATTATCCTTTGTTGAATACAATAAGCTATTCAAAAATGACATAACAGCCTTGGTAGTATAAATATTTATCAAAACATCAACAATTTGACTCATAAAATGTCGGGAAAAAAGCCTTGAACCTCCATTAGCTTCCATATCAGTCTGGCCGTCTAAAACGTTATCTAACACTGAAAAATATAACTACTTAAACGAACAAATATTTTTATGAGTAATAAGGTAGAAGAAATCACAAAAGAATATATCACAGAAAGAGCAAACCTCCTACCCTGTCCGTATTGTCGAAACTTGCAACTTGACATAGAATTAGATGTTGACTCAAATATTGCTGTTTTACTCCAGCATTGTAACACACATGAGAATCTTACTTCAAATCAACATCCGAGACAATCTAAACAAGCTAGAAGGTTGATTCAAGAGTAAAATGAATCTTCCATACCACCGTTATTGGAGGAAAATCCTTGAAAAACTGAAGTATGAATTGTTGAGGTCCATCTTAGGTAACATGAGGAAGCATAAAAATTCGTACCATCATTTATGGAGAAATAGGCTGTAACCACACCAACCGACATGCTATAAAATGGTATAAAGCACAGACAGCGGCTCCATGAACACATGAATCCGGAAGTGTTTCGACTCCTAGACCACAGCAACGTCACCCGGAACTTGACAATGTGACAAGTGTAGTGATTGAGTGTTCTCGTGAGTGACATCCACTGGGTTAAAACCCAACAAACAGTTTATACCTACTATAATAGGAAATTAACTTGATGGGCTGAAGCTCAGTTGTTATGTTATCGATATGCCAAATATACTCGTATATCGATTATTAAAAATAAAAAGTAACCAACCGACAAACACCGATTATGGACCTCCTTCCGTGTTGACAGAAAGATCACCGCCAAAAATTGCTTAATAATTATAACTATTATAATAATTATTGTTGCTACCAAAGAACAGTAGGTAACACACATGAGGGTAGATTATCTCGTAAAGCAAAAGACACTCCTTTGTAATGACGTCACAACAAAAAAGGATGTCTGGAGAAAAACAGCCTTCAAAAACCTGAAACCTAATGTTCAACTCAACAAGTAGGATGAGCTCGATATCTCCCAAAAAAATCTTTTAATTTAATGCATGCTGTTGCCAAGCGTTTGAAGAAGAAGGCGCCTTTTTGCTGTGGTCGGTAACACACGTGGGTTTAAAACCAAGAGTAGACGTATATTTGATGTTTTTTGTGTGTTTGTGCACATAGGAGTGTAACATGGTAGTTACGAGTAATAATCAGGAAACTGGGATCAGCCTGAATCTGGGATGTGTAGAAGAGTGAGGACACGAAATGTGCATTCCAAATGAGAATGACCCACTTACATTTCGATAGCTACGTTGTAAGGGTTAAATTACCTATCCCACCTAGTTTGACGAAGAAAACAAAATGCAAATGGACTTTCAGTACCGGATAGTTCGCATGTAATATGTGTTTATTGGTTAATTCATTTGTAAGGTTTACGTAACATTGCAATGCAAACATTTATAAGAATCAACACGTACTTATAGTTGATCTCTTTGAGGAAAGTAGGGAGATCAACGTTGCCTCCAGCTTAGTTTGGATTATTTGAGCAAAGCGCGTCATGAATGTATAATTACGGAATATCGCACGCCGCCCACCTCGGGATTTAGTGGTGGCACCGTCAAGGATTTGCATTGACCGGTCGCCAATCTGTGAAGCAGACTGGAATACTATTTTGCTTGTTCCCACCTACAGTATAGCTATAGCTGAAGAACTACGACGACAACACCTCGTGGCAACCGAGTTGAAGAAGAAATAACTAGATAAAAAGATTGTACCCCACAAGGCTGATAAAATCCACACCACAGTTAACAAGAATAAAACAGATGTTAAGTATAGTTGTTGAATGTTTAAATGACAATAATTGTATGAATCATCCATCAGATTCAACTGTTAATTAATTGAAAAATAGTTCGAAAATCGGTTAATGAGTCTGAAATATAAGGTGCTGTTGGTACTAAAGATGGTTTGAATAACAGGAGGGTAACAGCGTATTTGGTTTTTTGTTGAAATATATAGCATTTCCAAGTCAAATTCAACCTTTTCCAAGTCAAATCCAACCTTTTCCAAGTCAAATCAACCTTTTCCAACTCAAATTCAACCTTTTCCAAAACAAATTCAACCTTTTCCAAAACAAATTCAACCTTTTCCAAGTCAAATTCAGCCTTTTCCAAGTCAAATTCAACCGTTTCACCATTATTAGGGAAATGACGGAAAATACGCACAAGCCCTAAATGTAGTTCCAAATGCTTGTCTGTGATTGGGGACTGGGCTGAAAACAATACTCCAAACGCAGTAGGTTTCCTGTTTTATTAAAAAAGAAATCAACAAAAAATATAATTTAAAGCATTTCCAAGTCAAATTCAACCTTTTCCTAGAAGCATTTTTTTTAAATTTAATCTATTGATTCAAATTTTTTACAAAAACTTTCGCCAATTGTTCCTGTGTTGTAAAAGTCCTTTATTTCGGCTTCCATTAATATGGAAATCCCAAGCGGGTGATCACATGGACTAGTAGGCTCAAGAAATGTGAAGCGTTAGAAGTTTGCGATTCGTCGAAATGAAAGGTATGTTTTGAGCAGAGGCAAGTCTGTTCACGAACGCTAAAAGGGGGGTATCGAAGTCATGAGGTAGACAAGTACTACATTTAGGGCTTGTGCGTATTTTTCGTAATTTCGGTGAAAAGGTTGAATTTGACTTGGAAAAGGTTGAGTTTGTTTTTGGAAAAGGTTGAATTTGTTTTGGAAAAGGTTGAATTTGTTTTGGAAAAGGTTGAATTTGAGTTGGAAAAGGTTGAATTTGTTTTGGAAAAGGTTGAATTTGAGTTGGAAAAGGCTTGATTTGACTTGGAAAAGGTTGAATTTGATTTGGAAAAGGTTGAGTTTGTTTTTGGAAAAGGTTGAATTTGTTTTGGAAAAGGTTGAATTTGAGTTGGAAAAGGTTGAATTTGACTTGGAAAAGGTTGGATTTGACTTGGAAAAGTTTGAATTTGACTTGGAAATGCTATACATTAAAAGACGTAGTCCATTAACTACGTCTTTCAGTTATACAATATCGTCACTCGAAAACCTTAGATACACATTTCAGTTTCTTATACAAATTTGTATCAATTTTGATTAAAGGAGGAAATTTTTTCACAGATCATAGAAGAGCCCAACTGCCTCCCATCCTAAATTTAGAATTCATAATTGTTTAGTCTACATCGAATTAGACAAGTTTTACAAGCTGATGTTTGAATGGTTCAGTCGATGCATCTTTTCAAATATGTTAAAAAATTTCCGAAGAAACTGAAGCTATTGTTCTTGGCCCAAAATTTTCAAGACACGAATTCCGAACTTTCGTGGGGTTTAGTGGGATTTTAAGGAGGGAAAATTAGTCATAAATTCCAAAAATGAAATAGTTTGACAAGTGACACCTCATTTTAAAGGTTTTTAACGCAGAACACGATTGTGAAATCAGAATTGCGATATCTTATTCCGTTCTCAAACTGGAACACTTTGAAGGCGAAGAAATGTGGTTGTTACTTGAGATGTTCATCTGCTCTAATCTGATAATGGAATGAGGTATCGCAATTCTGACTTCACTCGTTCAGCGTTGAAAAATCTATAAACTGAAGTGTTACTCGGTAAAAAATGGAGACAAAATTTGTTATAAAACCAGTAAAATGGAGACATTTTACATAAAACCAGTTATTAGCCGCACGACTGTGGATTTTTAGATTGTATTTATTCCTGACCCGTTGAACAACCATACGGTAATCAATCGACAAGCAGTTTTTATTCTGATTAATTGATTTCATGTCCCGCCCGATTTAGTGATTCCACACGAGAGTACAGTTCAACACCAATATTGTAGTGCCCAACCTAAACATCAACAACACCTCATGAATCTTTTAACCTGCAGCGTTCACACTTTATGGCCGACAGCCTTTTCGTCGATATACAAATTTCGAACCAAGTTCCGAGCTGTCGTTGTGCATGATTATGAGGTAGTTTAGGGCAGGGAAGCGGAGCGGAGCGACATCGGTGAATGTTGATGCTCCACCTGTTGCTGGTGGAATCCGGGAACCCCCTCAACACACACCTCGTCGCACCGCTGCCAACAACGCGACCGCTGACGTTATTTGCTGGAATCCTCTCCCATCTCGGCAGAGGACAATATTCCGCGGATACAAACCGATTACCGGTCTAAGCGGTGGACCCGTAACTCATCGTCAATATCGATCAACTATGACCTTTTCCTTCGCTGAGGGTTTCTTTTGAAAAACGAGAGAATGCTATATTTATGCTATATAACAGGGTCCATCATCAGCAGGTAAAGAAACTTTGTTATTTTCACCTATTGTTTAAAACCCATTGTTTAGACCTATTATAAAGGCACCGTTTTGGCGTCATTAAACAGAGACGATATCGTGATATCTCCGTGTTGGTGTTTCCCTAGCCATGTATGTTATTTGTTGATTAATTTGAAATTACGGGCAACTCTAATTCCGCAATTATAAAAACATCCAGCAAACAAAATACAAATTTAAAATGAGGAAAAATGAAAATAAAAATCCAGGAACGCGGTAGGTTTCCAGGTATCCATATCTCGGCTCCTATTTGACTGATCAACGTGAAATTTGGTGTGGACCTTCTTGGTGTGGAGAATAGAATGCCCTGAAAGTTTCAAGTCACTAGGCCTAAAGGGAGCGGAGTTATATAATTTCAAAACCCTGTTTTTCGCCCTCACCTTCTTCTTCTTCTTCTCCTTCTTGTTCTGTCAGGCAAGGGTACAGCCTCTCCACCTCCACCGATTGACTTGACATTTTGCACAGAGCTTCGATTCAGCTTGACAAAACCACCGAAATTGTTGCCCAACATTGTCCAATCTAACGATCCTTCTTATTCAGACGGTCAAGGCTACAGCCTCTACACCTTCACAGATTGACTTGAAATTTTGCACTGAGCTTCGTTTCAACTTTAGCCAGAGCCTTATATAAGACAGATGTGTAGTAATAAAAACTTCTCGCCATTGCGACAAGGGGAGATTTTGAAACGGGTAATTATAGATAATATCTAGTAGTAGATAATATCTACTTTCCCAAATATCATTCTACAGCAGTCGGAAAAAGTTAATATCAACTGTTCAAGGCTGCTATAGAATGATATTTGCGAGGCGGGGTGATTTTTACATGTAAGTAGTGCTTTTTGGGGAGATATAGGTAAACCAATATAAAAAATAAAAATTAATGAGTTTAAAAAAAATAAAAATAATAGCACCGCAAATAGAGAAAATAACACAGAAATCTATATAAGAAAGAAAATAATTAAGAAGAAGCAATCAACTATTAAAGTTTAGGTAAAGAGTAAAAAAAAAAGATCGAAGCCGATGGAGATGGCAGTTGACAAAATAGGTAATTTGGTGGATTTAGTTTGGGCGTGATTATTCCTTTCGAATCATCTTTTCCGTTCGGATAAGATACACCTCAAGTTATTGCATGCAAAGCAATCGTCATTGACTGAAATACCATCTCCCTGCGAGAAGAGAGTTTCAAGACCGGAAACTGTACTCGAGAGTAGGAAACCACATAAAACGGTATATCCCCGAGGAAGGCTTACTTTTCCCCGTACGAGTCTACACCCGGAAATTGTTGAGGTTTTGATTTCATCATCGGGAGCTGAGTTTCCACCTTTAAAACATCGATGAGAATTCCTGGCACCCTACTGACCCGTTTGTCGAGCTAAATTTCCAGCTTTTAGTATAATTGGATTTCTTATCCGCGTGGCCTCCCTCCTGCATTCTCGCCTGCCTGTCTTAGCGTTCTATTTCCTATTAAAGCGGCGAGATCTCCTAAGGGTTGTTGCTTGGCTGAACGCCCTTTCTCGATTAAGCTTTTGCAACCTTCCCAAGATTCCAGCAAAACGTTGTTCCACTGGACGCTTTCATGTTCAGTACGGCCGATTCTCTTTCACAATTGTTGAATTACATTAGCTATCCCTTGAGTGAAATACCCTTTCCTAGTTCCTAAGTCTCAAATGAATTCCAAACTCGCAATGTATATCTCATAATGTCTTGTGAGTATGGGTCGTAATGTCTTGATATTGTCAGTAGATCCTTGAAAAACCAAACTGATGAATTTTTTATACGGATATTTTCGTTTATTAATAGCGACCTACTGGTATGGAAACCGATGGTGTGGAAACCTTCGGTCTAACAAGACATCGAATGTAGACCTGAAAAGACATGATCAATGTGAGGGTGAATCAAACGGAGAAACTTCAGGCCAATTCCGGGGAACAACGTGGTTTTGTGATATCGACTTTCTTGTTTTGAGATGCTTTTCAGCCCTGGAAAGAAGGTATTTTGGAATATTCATTGCATAATTTTTTCGGAGCCAATTCTGTTCCATTACCTACCTCATTTATCATGACTGATTTCGTTCGCATAAATTATTTAGATGCGTCACATTCCTTTACACCTAAAGACAGACAATGTAACATCCATAGTCTTTCAATTTCCTTTCATCGCTGCAGCATCCCTAAAATCAGCGCTTTCGAAATTCTTGCTTATTCATTCTTATTTTTTTTTTAATCATCAAGGCTGAACGTTCTTCGTCCGTCTGTTGAAATATCTATCTACGTATTCATTCTTCCCATGAATTTTTCAATAAAACCTCCGATATGGAGTGCACTCATAAAAATCTTCTAGTACATTATAGGAAGCTGCGCTCAGACTAGATATAAGGTATTTCTTGGGGGAGCAGGATAAAAGTAGAAAGTGAACAAATGAAATTTCATCCCTGGCAAAGTGGATCAAGAAGACCTGAGGGAAAGGACGACAGATATGACCCTTTGATGTGGTTACTTTGTAAATTTGATGCACTCTGGGTAAACACATTCTTCGTCTTCATATACGTTCAATCCGCTTAGTGAAGGTTGCCTATCATGTAGCTGCGGAGTGTGTTATTTTCTCACGAGGAAATGAATAGTTTCCAAGTTAAATGGGAAGGAGGAGAAAATAGTTTATGTCAAGTATGCTACAAACGAAACTGAAGGAGTTCCTCATTTTATATTTCAACAAGAGAGGTAGTAATTTTGTAACTTTGTATCCTGAAGTATTGTATGTATTGTACCTATGTATCCTTTCCAAATTTCAAACGCTCTTGGACGTTGAGGTGGTTTTACTAAACTTGAACAATCTGCGATGAGGTTAAAAATATCTTGAATGGAAAAGTATCGTTAATTCAAGTATATCCGCTACCACTTTAATGCTATTAATGTCGAAGCAATGGGAAAAACCTATCCTCCCTTTTCGGATCCTCCCAATCCTCTGAAGAGCCTCCCATGGTTTCCCAAGCCCGTGGAGAGCAGGTACAATTCGTTCAAATTAGTGGTTGAACTGCAGCTTCCTAGCTGCGTAGTACTCATCAAGTTATTCACTTCATGAATTGAAAAAGTCTCCCTCCACCAGTCAATCTTCTCTACAGCCTCCCTTTCCACCAGCTTCCCTCATCAAAAGAGGTCAGTAATTAAAAGTACCCCACCTCTGGACCAATCCCCTCACCGAAGTGCCATTTCCCCTATTCGTCGAGGGGTGCTTCAGTCAGTTCATTGTAGCTTTTGATTGGTCCTATCTCTTCGGCTCAGGTGCTTCCTGTGCCTCGATCACTTCTGTCCCCTTATAACACCACTCTGTCCTCACCCTGGATCAAACCTACACTGTTCTGTTCCACTCCCTTCGGGACACTCATCATTATCACTTTAATTCCACCAGTATTATTTAATGAACTTTTTTTTCGCTTCCAGGTACAAATTCTAATTAGACTTTTTAATTTTTTCAAACGAACCTATCGAGACAATTGTTTTCCTAACCCCCTTTGTAATTTGCTGTTTAACGTTTCAAGATACTAGCATCCAGATATTGAATTAAAATCCGTCGTGGACAGCACTTGCCTTTTCAAAATTAACAGCGAACTGTGGAATACGGCATTCAAAAAACTAGTACTCATAAGTTATGACTCATAACCCTAGGTAAATAGGAAGGGAGAAAAATAGGAATTGACATTTTCAACACACCATCTCATACCTTCGTAAATCTTGGAATAGAACGGGTATAGTTATTTTTAATACAATTTGAATAGGTAGCTTTTGATTCACAGTATTTTTCAAGAGCACAACATGGTAAAACCTCGAGTCAAATTTAATACAAGCTCAGACAAGGACAAGCTCAGAGAGGCCTAGCTATGTATTGTCAGCTGCGTGAAATTGAGAGCTTGGCGTCGCCTAACCAACAAATTGAAGGAAGTTAACAGCTTTGAAGTTCTTTTTCAAAAACAATTTTGTATCAAGCGAAAATAGTGCAAGATCTAAAAAGCGAGTACTTCAAAAATGTTTTTCATATAAATTGGTTGGCGCTGGTAGAGGCGCCACCACTGGAACATCTGGATAATACTGAATTCGATCGAAATGTAAAGGAACTTATAGGCGACAAAGCATTCAACTAAATTCGTATTAATTAACCCAACTGTATAGCCGTTAAAAATTGCAGCAAAATCAGGTATAATAGAATCAGAGTTTCAGACTAGGTAGGTAGGTATGTCCTATCTTATTTATGTACGTAACATCGAAAATTTGATCAAGCGGTAATGCTTGATACTTACTTTATATTCGTCAAGCTTGAAACCTAGAAAAAAGGAGGTATATCATGAATACAATATGAACATTATAGTAGGTACACTTATACACTAAGTAATAGTACACTATTAATTAATATTGATACTCTCTTAGTTTTCCGCTCTAAATTCGGCTGTTGTTATTGCAAAACATGTGTGGGACCACCGTCCTCTTCATTCCATCTCTCGAACTAGATTGCCATCTGGGGCTCTTATGGGACGAGCAAGGGCCCTTCCTGCCTTCCGCCTTCCCATGAACACGATCTTATTGGTATACGCGCTGAACAATCTACATAAATTGGTTTGGAAATTGCATTAGTTTGGGAAGTGGCGGGCGACCCGGGTCCCATCCAATAACCGCGACCTTTTCTTCTGAGTTCCCTATCCCCTTTTCAACTTGCCAATTTCGCTGAAGAGCCTCACATTTTCATCATTGATGAACTCATTTTGATGTATTTGACAGCATACAATATGCAATTGCTACAAAATTTCATATGCACCATATTTTGAAGTTGAAAACCGAACCGAAAACAAAAGGCATTCTGTATTGAATCAACCATGTCAACCACTTTGTGTAACAATTATGTAGAGCTATCTTATAAATATTTAAGATGTTATGAAACACAAGAAGGTATCTTGAAACCATAATTATGTGGTTTGAATAATTTGTCCCAGTATCAATGCAGCTTACAGTTTTAGCGTTTGATTGCAACAATACTTCTGTTGACTGTTTGTCGGTTAGGTCTTCAATTTTGCATAAATCATCCTCGGCCTTATCGCAGTCCGCAAGCTGAATATCGTTGTTTGGTCTCAATGGTTGGATGCACCAAGATGATATAGGTATCCACCCTTTCCCCTTCATGCTTCCTCTATACCTTCCTCACCTTTAAGAATACCTTATAGATATAATTAAAGATATAATTATATAAGATTATAATTCTTATAATTCATAAAGAATTATAGGTATAGGTCTTTCTTGGTATAGAATAGGAATCGAAATATCCCTTCCAAAATACCCGGTATAGATAGTAAAGTATCGATACCAGTATCATATAAGTAGTATCGCAACATCCCTAGTCACATGTCGAGAGGTGAAGTTGGGCTATATAAACAAAGCCCTGGCTTCGCAATATTGCTAATACATAAGTTATTTCACCCGCTAAATTTACAATTTCGCGAGCAGGGAAATTTTGCTCCGCCATCGACTACTTGCCACCAGCCCAGTTTTCTTTATCCAACTTCCTTCGTTTTCTACGCATTTATTATATTGTGCGTGGTAAAACGGCTCAAGTACCATTCATTTCCCTGTATATTTTTCTTCCTTCTAGTCCCTCCGGGTAGAATAGTTGGTTCTTCGAGCCATCAACTTGCAACTTGCAATTCTTCGGGTTGGTTTAGAGGAGGGTTCCATATTGCGAGTCATCAAAGACTCATTCGTCATTTTCCTGTAGGAAAATACCAGTAGGTTTCGTCTTGAAACTAGTCTCTTACTGCTTTTCCTGTTCAAAGTTCAACTCGCTTCATTGCCGTTGGATTCACAGTCATGTCAGTTTCATCCGTTCTTTGCTTGGTCTAACTTTGGGCTTTTCCTCCATTCTGCAATTATTTGGGCATTTAAAATATATTTTTTTTTTTAATCAATAAACTCGTTAGGTACTACAGATCAGAATTGTTTTATTTATATTTTTTGGATCCCCTCCAGTACATACTTTTTCATTTTGCATTGCTACTAAGCCAAATTCTACAATTTTCTGTGCGAGGCATGTTTGGACTCAATTATACCTACTTATTTTTCCCGCTGCTACAGGTACAATGTTTGAATGCATGAAGGTGATGTACCTATTCGCTCCCCTCCCTTCCTCCATAAACGTATACGTCTCCTGACGTCTACGTTCTTATATTTTGCCACCATTTGTTAACTATAACATGTATTCTCTGTCTTAATGTCGCTGTAACTTTTAACAAGCGCTCCGTTCACAGGCCATTTACAACTCCCTCATTCCTTACTGTAAAAATCCCTTCTAGTTTTCCTACTCTAGGTTTCCCTTTCTTATCCTTCGGTCCCCATTATACTTTTAGTAATAGAGACACTCAAACGTTCTCCAAATATACAAACCCAACCTTCTTGTACAATGGACGGGAAAGCCTTGTAACAGCTCATTTACAACAACGGGTAGCACTTAAATCGATTGGTTCTTGAACCTTTCTCAAGCGTTCTAATTTGGAACTAATACAATTAGCCGTGTTAAATTAAAACTCCGTGCCAAAACATTTCTCTTTCTGAACTTCAACGAATTTAATGTCGTGTAATACCATTCCATGATTATTTGGTGTAGCCCGAACTCCTCAATTGTGACGATCATATTTCGGTAGATAAGTTAATTCATTTGCCTGTTTCCTGCTCAACCCTACAACACACTCACCGTTGGTCACCATGAGTCACCAAAATAATATTTGGGATATTAGGATTTAGGATTAGGATATTAGGATCCTATACTATACTAGGATTTCCCTATACCAATAAAATTGATGCTAGCATTCACACTATTGTTGTTGATCATAACTATCAAATTGGTTTTCAAGGGAGCCGTGTAACAAGCGTTAATTTAAATTTGAAACGCCCGCTCGCAAAGGCTCGACCGAAAATTCCGGTTTCACTCTATACACGTATATGCGATTATCCCTCATTTATAATATGTTCGGAGAATAATATTATTATTCTGTTGATTGTTCCTCTCGTTGGCCTGGCGATACAACCCTACCCAAACCATTAATTAATCAGTAGTACTTAATTATAGAGAGTAATTGTCTCAAAGTTTGCAGATATCTCTTTTTGATGCCCGTAATTATATATAATTATATATAATATTATATGAAGACCTGGAAATCAGGTGTACTCCCACGTGAGCGGCTCGTATTCAGAGCATTATAGTTACCTCTCCATTAGTAGGTACCAGGTGAGCTTCCATTGTGTTATGTCCGATAAACAGAAATCTAATTAACTGCGGTCCACCGCCCCATTCATCCAACCGAACCGGGGCCATAGCTTGATTGGAAATCGTATTAGTGTTGATGCTCGTGAACAGAAGTGTTCTTAATATCCAAAACACCATATTACAAAATTTGTAATGCTCTGTCGTTAATGATCGTGACTGAGTTTTGTTTTAGAACTTGCGATTGATTGAAGATTATAATTTTTGTTAATACTGTAGGAAGAATATTTCTAGGGAAACTAGGGAAAGCACATATTATTTGTAAGTGTGCAATTTACTTTGAACGGAGGTTTAACGGTTCAGCAACTGCCTGTGATGTTATTGGACGGCTCCTTGTCGATACCGAGGTCGTTCTCGACAGTCGTAACCGGGATCAATTTAGCAATCAAAGCTACGCAGCCTGATTCTCTTTCACCATCCGTACAGCCCCCTTCCTGTCTATGAGGGCACAACACTAGTTCACCTCCATACCTTCAACTGCGAGTATATAAACAACTTACTCACAGCTGACTTTAATGAAATAAACCCTAAAAACGTAAATATCATAGGTTTAACTAATGAGAAATAGGTTTATGTTGAACACTCGACCTAACTCGAAAATAGAAGCCGATCTACCAGCAGTCACCTATTACCTTCACGTCACTATATGTTATAGATCATCTACAACTACCCTCATAGTTTGAGCCAAGTAGGGAGGTCCACTTATCCGTTGGAGTCTGAGGTAGGTTGGTATCAATTTTATGCTCAAACATGCGTAGTGCCTGGTCGTGCCGTTCGTGCTGCGTTCATGGTTATTATGAATTTACCATATTATGGTAAGCAAGCTTATTAAGCAAGTTCCCAAAATCCTGTAAACTTGCACAAAATTCTTCATAAGATTTTCGGTTATCACAACTTCAATATCGTTGACGGTAATGTGGTACTATCCAGGGACTTCTCAAACTCCACAACATTTCATCGAAACTGGCCTACAACGAGGTGAAAATGAAAATGAAATGAAATGTGAATGAAATGAAAAAAAGTTTTATTTCCAAAAATAAACTGTATACAAAAATCTTCAAATAACCCTGTCTGAAATTAATCGCCTTTAAGCCCGCGGTAGGGAGATACATGAATCACTCTAGAATGTAGTGCATAATATGTACAACATTCTAGAGTGATTCATGTAGGCCCTATCTTATGCATTATGCATCTATCTTCATGTATTATGCTAATATTCTAGGCACATCGCAACGTAATAGTTACTAAGACACAAATAAAGATTAAATAGCAATAAGGATCAAAGGAAAAAACATACCTACCTAATTCACTTGAAAAACAAAAAGAAATAAGAAAAAAGAAAAACCTATCTTGTTAAAAAAATACTTGTTGATTATAATATTTGATTTTCCTGGATTTTCCTCTAAATTTTTCCTAACATTGTAAGGCAATGTATTGGAATAAGAAAGACCTTTGTACCTGTAGCAATTTCATGCTGCCGTTGTACGGAAATACGGGAGTGAGTGTGCCACCTATTTAGTTGATACCTAGTACTCACTTCATGTTGGGGGAGTTCACACAGGCGCTCTTTCAGGATCTGCTTAATATTGCTCATGCTCAATAGACCTTGGAAGTCAAGATTTTCAAAAATTGGTTTTGTATGAGCTAGAAAATTACTTCTCGATATTAATCGTCTCAGGATTTTTGTTGTTAAAACAATTGGCTTGATTATCGACGGGTAAGCACCTCCCAAGCAGGCAAACTATAAACTGGGAAAAAACGTGGAAATGAATATGAGGACAACATAGACAGATGTACTGATAAACGTTGAAGGTGGCCGATACGTCAATTAAGGGTGACAAAATAAGGTTTTTCAGGTCATCAAGTCTTTTCAGATTTAGCTATGGGAAGGCTTTAACTGAAATTTTCCACATTTCTAGGATTTCTCCTACCTCGTAATACAATACGCTTGGCATTTTCTTGTCCCGATAGTTCGCACAAAACTGTCTCCCACGAACAGGTGAAAGGATTTTAATTTCGAACATCGACACCCTCACCGAATGCCGTCCAAAAAACGCCCTATCGTGTGAAAATAGTTCCTATTGTCATATTTGCGCCTTTATTTTCGGAAATGCGGCTTCGTCCCGTCGGTCACCCGTGCGTTTCCGATTCCCAGATGGGGCTCCTTGGGGTCCCTCAGAGGGCCGCCTTCGTTCTCTCCCCACTCCTCGAAACTCTTCAGGGGCTCTCAACCTAACCTCATCCCGAGCCAGTATACCTCGACTACGACTACCAGTGTGTGCGCTAGGATATATCACATTGACAAGGTACCCATTCCACGTCTTAAATCTCATTTTAATCCTCGGATTACCAGAACGTAATATATACTGATCGGGATTAATACATCAGGGCTACTTCATTGCACAGCAACCAAGGCCCTACTCATGACACAACATTGTTTTCATTTTGGTTTCCTAGTTTCTATTTATCGAACTACTGGTGTACGTCAAACAATTTACAAGCATCTTACGTTCTATTCCTTAGCATTTCTACATGTCACTGATTTTCTTGAATACTCTCAACCACCAAGTATTTACTACTCTTAACATTCTGACAGATTTTATCAATAATTATCACAAACTTTGCTAAGGAAAACTACTGATCTGACACGACTGTCAGTGATCAGGACCTGTACTCACGTTCCAAGTCAATTAAGGTTAACCTACCGATTATAATCGTAATTATAGTAACTGCAATGTTGTGATTGAATCATAAATTTTGAACAACTACCTGTCAACGTTCTAACCGTACAAATCTCTATTATCTTAGCAATATTGACACTTACACAAAGATGTTTTGAACATTCTACCTTTGCATTTTATTCACGATTTCTACTTGCGTCTAATAATTTATCATCTGTGTATTTTGTTTATGTTCCTTCGTTTTGTTTATTTATTGAACTATTAACCCATCTAAGATAAGTAGGTAGCCAGTGAGTATTAAATTTTGCCACCTTTACAGTTGAACAACGAGTTGACACTACGTTAATTATTGCATTATTGTGTAAATTAATAACTAAGCATATTTGTGTTTGGAATCTTTGATGGATTTTCAATGCTACCTATTGAAACGCTTGCTGAGTATGCGTTTTGAATTTTTCGATCGGCCTGCTGCTTGGGTTGTATTTGGGAATTGAATAATTAAGAAATGAATATGGGGCCAATATTTGAGTTCGGAGACCACGAACGTTTTCAATCATCTAAACAATCTACATATCTGCAACCATCATTTGATTTAATTAGTCTCTATTTACGAGTGCCGTCCTATAATACCCAAACAGTAATTTTTATTCAAAGGAGAGAAACATTAAGTAGTTGTGAAAAATGAAAATTATCTATCGAATTCTGAGTTTGGTGAATCTCGATGGAAACAACAAGGTGTTCGAGAATTATCAAAAATCAAGGAAAAGGGAAAGGGTTTCTGATTTGTGGTTCGTGCTGTAATACTGAACGAATCAACAAGATGTTAAACTGGTTCTATACAAGAAGGGCTAACTTATTAATGGTCAACCCCAGTCAAAAGAACATGTTGTCATATTCGACATGTCCATAATATGTTGTTATAAATATTACTCAAGTATTATTCGACATAAATTAACGACTCACTTTTTACATTCAGCTGCTCTAGTTTAAAGATAAATTCTCACCAGGGTTAAATATTCTCGATAGGATCTCAGGGATTTTGAGTAGTAGGGATCACATTTGAAATGAATATTAACGCTAAATCTGTATGAAAAACACTCTCTTCCATCTATTGTAATGAAGAAATACCTGGAGACGTAATGAAAATAGGATCAAGTCACTGGAAATAAATATTTCATACTACTTGTGCTCACTGAAATCTGCTACTAGAAGTTTTAATTTATTAACCCTGTAGAAAGACACTCACTGTGAAGATCTTTTCTCGAAACGAACTATCACCTCCTTCTGAGAAATCTAGGAATCTATTTACTCTTAATTTTTTATGATTCGTCTCTCATTTTTATCGGGGTTGTAAAAACTCTCAAATTTGTACATAACATGTTTTTTGCCAAGTCCAGACAGTCTGTATTAGGAGTGTTAATTCAATATTCTATCAAATCGTTCGGTAAATACAATCGGTACATGTATTCGTTGGTAATGTTTTGTCGAAAAATGTATTCAATAGATGCTTATTTATAAGTAATTAAATATTATTACAGTTACCCACTGGTGGGTCGTAAGTTGGCTGATATGATGATTGCTGATTGATGATTTGATTACACCCAGAATATAATATATTATCGGTGTAAGAAGTGGTCGTACTTATTCCGTCCACTAATTGCTTTGACAAATGAAACGTTCATCCCTCGAAAGTAACTATGAAATAATATATTTTCCAAAGATTGAAGAAAGAAATAGGAAATATCAAGACGAACACGTACACGTAGTAGTAACTCGAGGTTAGAGACGGGCGCTACTGAATGGCTTATAACTTTTTACTACGGTCTCGAGAAGGTTGAGTCATTCAACACTTCCATCTCTTTTTCAACCCTTTCTTTTGTGATTCTCGGAAAGACTGAGCGATCTCCTCTCAGACGGCGTTCCGAGAGGGTAACGAGTAACGGTGCGACACAACGACGGCTCCTGACGCCAAGTTGAAAATTGAAACGATAAATTGATATTTTCCAGGCAGATTCAATTCGTCCTGATTTCCTGCAAAAAACAAGCTCATAGGTTCAGTTTGGTTGAAATCGTATATCCTTCTACATGTCTATCCTTATATCTTGATACACTACATTTTTTGTAGAAGCTTCCGTCCCTATTACGGTTCATAACAGATTTTCGTGAGTGTACCATTCTCATTTGAAACTCTTTTGTTCTTATAGTGAAAAGTCTCTGCTGATTTTATTTCATTGCTCACATGAATGGAATAAAATTGTTAAGTGGTTGTAGGGCAATATCTAACCAAATATTTTAGCAAAAACTAGACATCCCCATTTCTTCGCCAGTTTTCATTAAAAAAAATCGATCTTTTATGAAAATTGGCGAAGAAATGGGGATGTCTAGTTCATTTCAAAAGATGGGCGTAATTTGACGAATTCTTTCATCAGTCATCAATACTTGAATTAAGTTTTATAAATAGGTACTCAATGTATAATGGCACAAATAATGGCGGATTGCCCATAAAAGTACCTGGTTAACACCAGAGGTTTTTTCAAAATATCTATCATTCCAAAATTTTAACGTACAACGGCATCGAGCCATCGATACAAACAAGTTAAACATGAAAACAAGCTTTTAACAACAAAGATTTCTCATCCACAATGAGTTGTTGTTAAACAGACGCTTACTGTGTTCGTGATTATTTTGGCATCTTCCCGCGCACTTACCTTCTCAGGAACAGTGGCGAGATGGGTTGATTCTGAGAATACTTAATACGTCCTTTGAGATTTCTAGTTTGGTATGTACCCTCCTTCGAAATTACACTTCAAGCAGAATAGGCCCTCGATCAGCCGAGTGGCTCCTAATGATTTTTTCTTTGAAACTGTAATTTGGTATCTAACTTGACGCTGCCTCGGATCAGCTGACTGGTCTTACAGCTAATTTCCATGCTATTCTTTTTTTCTATGCTATTCACTCTATGAAGCTGTAATTTGGTATGTAGCCTTAGGGCTTACGCTTTAAGCAGAATATGGCCTACATTCAGCTCTTTTCGTTATTTTGTTTTCCTTGGGAAACAATTATTATTATCCATATAATATGTTATATACCTATGTACCGACGTATTTGTATGTAAAATTAGATAGATAGCTAGATAAAAGTAGATACCATTTGTTTTTCCAGAAAAACATTAATTTATCAACATATTTAACAACTTATAATTATATAAAAAACAGAATAAACACCAGAAGAATAAAAAGCAGGATAAACTATGCTACGAAACTCTTGAATGTCTTGTACGTACCTACAGGTAGGAACTTCAAATATTTTGGTGGAAGAGTGCCACAACCTTGTGATAATGTGTGAGAATGTGTTGTGATAGTGCCACTTCATCTTCAAAAACCGCTTTCGATTTGATTAAACTGAATGATTTTTACCCCATAGTCTGGCGTAATAATATTAGGTATAATATTATTATACCTAGTCCATTTCATAAATTGATCATTTATTTTGATATTCAACGCGCATAGGTCATTACACCCTTGCTCTGAACAACCCTAACCAGAATTCGTTGACGTTTCGTCACTTATCGCCATACCTACATGCGTGCCAAAAAGTGGCCTCTCATAATTCAATTAGTTTTGACGTCTAATATCATGTTCGGATGAAGTGACGCTCTTATGAACGATTCCCAACTCGAAAAGTTTTTGCCTGGGCTGGGAGTAAATACTACTTTAGCGGTAAGTGTGTGGTAAAGGTGTGTTGACTAGTTTCCTGCACGTTTTATATGGAACCCGTTGGAAAAATATGTGTGAAGCCGAAAAGTAAAGAGCACGATTGTTTTCTTGGCAAGAGTGTGTGTGGTGGGGATGTCGTCGAATATTGTTCACTTCTCGGTCGATGTTCTGGATAGAAATGAAAAAGTGACTAAAACTTCTGCCAAGTATGTAGGCCTACTGGATCGTTGTATATCATGTAATACGTTGTTAGTATACCAATCGTATAAGGTAGTGTACTCATACACGAAAATATCATCAAATTTAGTTAAATAGAATGAAATATAAGATAACGGATTTATATTTGATCTATCAACCCTTCTTCTTAGGGCAGTTTGCATGTCCCGAAAATTTAGTGAGTATTTAATACTTACTATAGAATTGAATCCTTCAAATGTGTTTTGTCCACTACAACAATTGATGGGTTGGCAACCACGTATTTGGCACAACATGGGGGCTCCGAGTATAATAATGAACAGTAAAAGTTTGCGATTTTGCAAAGTGAGAAGGCTGCCAGTGGATTGAAAGTTAGGGAGACAGCCCAAGAATAGACGAATTCGCAGCCGAGCATTGTTTGCATCTCTCCATAGCTTGGCAATCTCCCCTTCGTCTCATCCAAAGAACTTTCTCCGTTTGGAGTCATCAAATTTGTTGCTTGTCGTAGGAAGATTGTCTTTTCGAAACAATTCAAAACTAGTATAACGGCCGTCCGATCGTTCCAACTAGAACAGAAGAATCTTGGTGACTTCGTCTCAGGCATTAGGACTTCAACAGTTGACATTCTAGAAAACTAGAAATTGGGGAGATTGGACCATGTTGACTTGACCATGTTTGAATGCAATAATTATGTAGCGTTGGAATTAGTTTAACAGGGATTAGAACTGGAAGGAGAACAAAAATATATGGCCCCACCAAATTGTTTCAGGGTAGGTACATAGAAAACCTATTGTTGGCGTTCCAACACAATGGTTCATATTCAAAGGTGTTATGTGTACACGGACTCCTAATGAAGCATAAGCACAATTATGAGGCATTTTCCTCAGTTTTTACCCGTATTCTGTTCGTATGGAAGCTAATACTATGGTTCATATTTCTCATATTCAAATTCTCCTAATGGTAATTTAGAGGACCCATCAATTATACTCGTACCGTCTAGTCTGAAGTTAAACACACTATTTTATACATAATATGTATATATTATATTACCAATACAATTTTGCTGTGGAGTAGTGCTCGTGCCGTCATAGAAATGACCAAGTAATAAACTAAAACCACAGTCATGCAGCATGGTTATAAGAGTGAATTTTCGAAGAAAAAAACTGGTTTTATGTAAAATGCCCCATTTTACTGGTTTTATGAAAATGTTGTCTCTTTTTTCGCCGAGTAACACCTCAGCTTGTAGATTTTTCAACGCTGAACACGATGGTGAAGTCAAAATTGCGATATCTCATTCCGTGAGAGCAGATGAACCCTGAACAGCGTCTCAAGTAACAACCACGTTTATTCATCTTCACATTGCTCCAGCTTGAGTACGGCAGTTCTGTGAAAACTCGCTAATAAATAAAACATCACTTGTCTACAATTTTGTAAGATACACAACTTCTCGCTACCTTATTCCACATCTCATTAAAACGTTCGACATTTCTTACGAAAGAAAAAACTTTAATTTATCGCCATCAAGAAGTTTGAAACGTTTCAAAGCTTAGAGGCATTACTTTGTGAAGAAAAAAGGGGAAGGATTCCATTAATTAAACCTTTGCTGAATGTAATTAGCAGATACGGGCTGTGCTGTTCTGCTCAAAGAAGAGGATGGAAGTATAATGTTTCTGGGGACCGAAGTCAGCTTTGCAGATTTGTTGAGATTGTCTCTCTCAATAGGTACATAAGGTACAATGTACAAACGTTTGAAAAATATTAAATTGAAACGTTCAACTGTGTGTGCTTGCATATCATAAATTCAAGATGAGGATATCAAGTTTAAAAAACTCTGCAAATTCTTGACACAACGGTTTATTATCTTCCTTGTGCAGATCACCCTTCTGTCTATACCAGACTGTGTTGCAAATCGGCACCATACCATATTCTCACCGTACTCATACCATTTCTTTCGTATCATACCGTACTGTACTATACTAAATCATACATTCAATAATATACCATACCATAGTCATACCATGTGAATGAATGAATTTTAACTCAACGCTAACTGGGCAAAGTGCCGCGGACGGCGTTTGGCGTACGGCGGACGGACGGATTTTTTTTTATTCGATTTTCTGAATCTACGTATCTTGAAACGTAAACCAACAAATTTTAAGGGGGGGGTTAAAATTTTTTTTTCTTTGGGCGATTCCAATGGTTCATTATCGAAGATAATAAACCAAAATGAAGTACGAGGTACGCGGTGTGGGTGTGGGAGGGGGCGCAGAGACATAAAAGGTCTCGTCGTATGACGCACTAGTTGGCCTCCTGCCAGCCGTATTATGTCATACGCTCGTGCGTCATAGGCTCTGACGTACTTGTTGGCCTCCTGCCAGCCGTCTTACGTCATACGCTCGTGCGTCATTGGCTCTGAAGTACTTGTTGGCCTCCTGCCAGCCGTCTTACGTCATACGCTCGTGCGTCATAGGCTCTGACGTACTTGTTGGCCACCTGCCAGCCGTCTTACATCATACGCTCGTGCGTCATAGGCTCTGACACACTAGTTAGCCTCCTGCCAGCCGTCTTACGTCATACGCTCGTGCGTCATAGGCTCTGACGTAATGGCCCGCCGGTCGCTTGTGTTCTGACGTGATCTGAGGGAAAGGGTGAATCAAGGGAACAAATTTTTCCCGTTTCAGTTCATGTGCCAAAGCAAAGACATGAAAATGTCAAAAAAATATGTAAATAGGTACCTAAGCCCAACTGTAATGTCAATTTTCTGACAATGAGTTTTCGACTATAGTTTTCATACCTTTTTACTTAAGTACTTATTGCAATTTGAGACTGATAATGAGCTGTTTGCAAATAAAAAGTCTGATAACTACTTTATTACATCTTATTAATCTATTTTCAAGTTCCGATTCACAGTTGAATGTATTTTATTTACCTAGATGTCGTAAAATTCGAAAACGATGGAATGACGAAACCTGTCGACTACTGACTCAAGTGATACTGTCGACTTCTAACACATGTAGGTCGACTACTAGTGCAAAACCATGTCGACTACTGAAGAAAATGTTGGTCGCTGGTATCGACTACTACCTAGAGCATTGGGATTTTTTACAAAACTTGTTTTTCCCTTTTCAAACCATGTTGAATAATATTTCCCGCTGCCAGGTCTTTTAGGGAAGGATCTTGGGTACACAATGAACAGGTTTGCAATGAGAAATAGTTGATAATAATAATTAATCTAACATTTAGGATCTAGACATTTAGACCTAGTGATCTAGACAGAAGGGTGATCTGTACAAAGAAGATAATGAACCGTTGTGTCAAGAATTTTCAAATTATTAATTAATTATTATTATGAATTATCACTAATTATTAATAAGTTTATCAAGTAGATACCTAGTAAAAATTATTATAATTTATTGTTAAATATTAATAATTTGTATTTAATTAATACGATATAATTCTAGGGTTTTTAATACTTTTTAATTTTTCCATAAAAGAAGTACCTACCTACCAACAAACATTCGAAATTACCTTCATTTCCGTAGCACGAAACGTACCTCAGAACAACAAACTCGACATCACTAAAACCATATGATGTTCTAAACAGCTAGTTAGTATGAAAATCGAGTCGACCTGCATTTAATCGACCTGTATTTCAACCGTTTGATTCAAGATCGCGTCGACAGGCTCAACCTTTGAGCCGTCATTGTGAACGAACGGCTGGTCGTACAAAGCTGCGGATGGTCTTAAAAAATTCTACGGAAAAAACTCTATCTAAATATGAAATAAAAAACATACCGTTCTATATGACTTTTTCGAGATATGAGATTTTCAAATTTTCAACATTCGTTTAGAACCCCTTCCCCTTGACCTAGGGTTATGAAAAGTTTCGAGGACCATTGTGGGGTTAGTCGAAACCCATAAAAAAAATTTCGTAATTTTAACTCAACGCTAACTGGCCAAAGTGGCGCGGACGGCGTACGGCGTACGGCGGACGGCGTACGGCGGACGGACGGATTTTGGTTTATTATCTTCGATAATGAACCATTGGAATCGCCCAAAGAAAAAAAAATTTTAACCCCCCCTCAAAATTTGTTGGTTTACGTTTCAAGATACGTAGATTCAGAAAATCGAATAAAAAAAAATCCGTCCGTCCGCCGTACGCCGTACGCCGTACGCCGTCCGCCGTCCGCCGTCCGCCGTCCGCCGTCCGAGGCACTTTGCCCAGTTAGCGTTGAGTTAAAATTACGAAATTTGGTTTCTGGGTTTGGACCAGCCCCACAATGATCCACGAAACTTTTCATAACCCTAGGTCAAGGGGAAGGGGTTCAAAACGAATTTTGAAATTTTGAAAATTCCATATCTCGAAAAATTCCCATCTAACGGTATGTTTTTTATTTCATATTTAGATAGAGTTTGTTCCGTAGAATTTTTCAAGACCATCCGCAGCTTTGTACGACCAGCCGTTCGTTCACAATGACGGCTCAAAGATTGTGCCTCACAACCCGATCGTGAATCAAACTGTTGAAGTACAGGTCCATTTTCATACTAACAAGCTCTTTGGAATATCATATGGCTTAAGTGATATCGAGTTTGTTGTTCTGAGGTGCGTTTCGTGCTACGGAAATGAAGGTAATTTCGAATGTTTGTTGGTAGGTACTTCTTTTATAGACAAATAATAATTATTATTACCGACGTAGTATTAAAAACCCCAGAATTATATCGTATTAATTAATCATAATTAATAATAATTATTATTAATAATAAATACGAATTATCAATACCTAACAATAAATTATAATAATTTTCAGTAGGTACTTGATAAAATTGTTAATAATTAGTGATAATTGACAATAATAATTAATCTAACATTTAGGATCTAGACATTTAGACCTAGTGATCTAGACAGGAGGGTGATCTGTACAAAGAAGATAATGAACCGTTGTGTCAAGAATTTGCAGAGTTTTTTTTTATTCGATTTTCTGAATCTACGTATCTTGAAACGTAAACCAACAAATTTTGAGGGGGGGTTAAAAAATTTTTTTCTTTGGGCGATTCCAATGGTTCATTATCGAAGATAATAAACCAAAATACAAATGAATCAGTCGTTTCGTTACAATTCATCAAACGAAAATTCGAATTTCGTTTTTTGATCGATTCTGCATCCTTTTAGGTAGAGCTACACATTGCAAGTAGAAGCCGACTTGTCCGGGCATTGCAACTGTGTTGTATAGGGGCTTCAATAAAAGCGTGTCAGCAGAAACCACGACTTGTCCGGGACTGATCGTATTTCTCTTGAGCGCTCGCAATCACGGTTGAAGTCCAGGCATGTGAAAAGCCTCGAGGATCATTGTGGGGTTGGCCCGAATCCTTAAACCAAATTTCGTAATTTTAGCACAACGCTAACTGGGCGAAGTCCAGCGGACGGACAGATTTTATTTAATTCGAATTTCTGAATCTCTGATATTTACCTGAAATTTCAACTTTTGAAGATTGATCGTGAGAACAAAAGTGGTTAGTGTGGTAATCAAGCACAATCTAGATATCTCCACAAAAAATTGAATTTTAACCAAAATATAAAAATTATGTACCTGTTTATTAAAATTATTCCTGTCTTATCTGAATGAATGTTTTCCATAATACAAGAGTCTTTTCTGCACACAATAACTTCATGTTGCTTCGAAAAAACACGACATGAGTTTGAATTTTAAGTTGAGAGTCAGGAGAAACACGACTAGTCCAAATTCAAAGCCATTTTTGAAGCATTTAGAACAATGATTTTTAAAAATTGCTCACTCATACGTTTCTTTTATGCCAAATAAAACCATGTGTATTGGAACATCTCAAATCTATGGCAGATGGGCGAGGTCAGCAGTTTTTCGCGTTTCCTGGTAACTTGGGTTTTGTGGACTAATCGGGTTCCTGAAACGACTGATTCAAATAATGTGTGCATACAAATGTAATATACGTGAAAGAGCAATGAGATTTTCAGATTCCAGTGTCAGTACATTTCAGGATTCTCGCGGATTGACTCGGATATTTAAATGTATTTTATTAAATATCTCAGCCAACGTTTTACCTATCCTATAGGTGGACTGCCTGGGTTTCGCATTTCAATAATTACAACTTCTTGCGCACTTTGTACATCGCTTTTTACAAAATCTGCTGACTTAAAAATTGACACTCCCTGGTACAACAGTGCTCTGCGATTGCGATTTCCTGGATAGAGAAACTGTAAATGAGTTGAGAGGTAACTCGGGAACGGTTTCTCTAAACGATTCTGCTGATCTGCTTCAAGGGAGCTGATGGGCTTTAAACGTGGCACTGTGACCCATTTATGTTCACCCTCACAATTGGCACAACATGGAGGCATTAGGGTTAACTTCTTTCAGCTCAAGTCAGCTAGCTACCCGTATATGAGAACAGACCATTCATGGTAGTTAGTATTTCAATCACACTTTTCTCTTGTAAATATGCGATTGCAATGACATCTAATACAAATATAATAAGAATAAAAATATAGAAAAATATTTTTGATTCGTATCCGTTTCAGAGCATTCGGAATCCATCCCTCGATTTATACGAAAAAGCACACGTACTTGTACTATATATTTCATATATTATGTGCCATTCCAGGTAATTACTGTCTAGGCCCATTTCCTGAAAATCCCGAAGTTTCTACCGTGAAATAAACTCAGCCACATCTCCAGGTGCCCCTCGAGTCACTTCGGCCGCCTCCGGTATATTTGCCTGTTAATTAATCTTCCCTCCCAAGCACTGGAAATAATTAGTTTCCCTTCGGTACCTGGACCTTCATGTAAACCAAGTTTAAACCGCTATATTGAGATGGAAAATTTATTATAAATTCGGTTGACCATCAGAAAGAAGGTCGGCCATCTGGGCAGAGGATTATAAAAAACTCGATTAATCAAGAGGGCATCCCGTAAATTCCATCCGAGAATTTAACGGCTTGATGAATGGAAGGGAAGTTATAAGAATTTGCTAAACTCTACTTTATATAAACAACCCTGTTATTGAAATAACAAACTGAAAGAACCATCACTGAACTAGTTACTGTTGCTTTTTTTTGGGGGGTCGTCGAAGACTAAATGACTTGTCATATAGGCTTGTCTTAAACTCTCAAGTCCTATGTAATTAGCTTTATATTTAATCCCACGAAATGTAATTCCAGCTTTACACCATAATGTACAACAAACCATCTCATTTCCCGTCAACCCACGGGATAAGAAACTGCAGTTCACCGCAAAGGACATGAGAGGGAGCATATTGTTTTTGCTAAGCCCCTGTTTCACTGCTTGTTTTAGAAACGCACCCACTTTCCAACCCCTGGTGTTATACGAGACCTCGAGTTTGAGATTATTGCCACGTACAAACCCTGTGTTCAAGAGTTTACTCGTATTTTTCATGGGGGAACGGTGACAAGGGTATTAACTTTGTCGAATAACGTATAGGCCATCCAGGCTCGGGAAATCGATTGTCATTTCGCCCTTTGCCGTGACACATTGCTTCCTCCGTCGGTTCCAATAAAGTTTTCCTCTACGAGAATCCTCTAACAAAAACAATATTCTACGCGTAGGTATATTGCGATAGGCTTAAGCAAATGATTTACTCTCTGTCTAAGACCATAATTCTTTGGCCTCACAAAACATATCATTTCCTGAGTAGTGCCGCTAATTAAACAGTTATGTCGTAAATTAGACGTTTTTCTGTGAATACCTGAATAAAAACGGTTGTTATTCTCAAACAAAGAACCTGTCTGTACTCACTCAAATACAGCAGTTTCTAGGCTTCTCAAATGTTTCTGGGCTAAGAACATAATTTCCTATTCTATTGTTGAAATTATACTGTAACTTATTTTCCATTATTATAATTGTTTTTGTACAAACACTCTACTTCCCTCTATTTTTGTCATTTTTACGGATTTTGTTTCTACAGTTTTCGTGTAAAAACATTTTCGCTGTTGCAATAATAATTGGTTGCATTAGTTCACATTTCCAATGCATTTTTGTGGAATTAGCAGATGTATTTTAGGAGTTATAGCAATTGTAATAGCGTTTCCAATTAACAAACAAACAAAAAACTCGTGTTTACAAGAAAAAGCTGACAATATTAGCCCTTCCTCGTGCTAGTAAATTATTTTATTCACAATTGTGAATGTGCCAATCCTACTCGGGCCATTTAAGAAGAAACATCAACGTATTTCAGTCACAATCTCAAACCTTCAACACGAACTCAATTACAATAATTCGATTTGAGATAAATTATTTATCTCAAATCGAATTAAATCGTCGGAATCCATTCTAAACCACATTGACCGTTTAAACGAATTTGAAACCAGTAACCTGATGTTGAGTATCTACAGTACATGCATAATATGTCTCATATTATGTCTCATAATATGTACATATTATGTCTCATTTTCTCCCTGTCAATATGGGTTTGTTTCTCAAGTCTAAAAAAATAACGATAACAGCTGAACGTGGGCCTATTCTACTAGTGTAACTCCTTAGGAGGCTACATACCAAACTACAGTTTCATAGAGTGAGTAGCATCGAAATTAGCTTTAGGAACCACTCAGTTTATCCTGGGCCTATTCTGCTTAAAGTGTAAGTCCGAAGGATGCTACATACCGAATTACAGCTTCACTGAGTGAATATCATAGAATTGCCGGTATAATTGCCCGTTGCTGTTTGTTGGTAGGTATTCATGTCAAAATTGCCGCGTTGACTGCACAGTTCAGAACATGCATGTCACCTTCATTTACAGTCAGACATAGGTTATTATTAAGAATTATTCTTCAAAACGTCACTTCACGATAATGGGTGATGTACGAAATCATGTAAATGGTAGATAAAGCCGTTAAACACGCTGATATGAAGTTCAAAATAAATAAATTCTTTCGACAAAACGGATCAACTATGTGCTCTACTTGCTCATTCATAGGTAGGACGCAGCTACTTTGGGTCTCCTACTTGACCTCTGAAGAAGTTCAAAACGTATAAATTGACACTTCTGTAGGGGGCCGAGTGTGCTGGTGAGGGGGGAGGTTGAGGTCGTCAACGAAGTGACATCCTGTATCCTTTCCTTCCTTGCCGCCCTCGGAACTGGGACCCGCGCCAAATCCTGTCGTCTCCAAAGGCAAGAGACAACCTCTGGAAAATGATTCGAATTTTTTTTACGCTCTCGACAGGTTAATAACGAGGTCCCCGACTTCCGGTCGACCTGACAGGCAGTTTCGGTGAAGCCCGACAGGATTGGTTTTCCGTTGGAGGAAGTAATACTTCTCTTTCAACTAGCCGCGATCATCTAGTGGATCCTTTTTTCGTTCTTTTTACCTTTACAATGGTTATTACTACCGTCCCACTCTTCTAACAAATCGAAGCTTAGCTTCAACAAATATTTTTGAACAGTCATTCTTTCAACCCTGACGCCCCACGTGACAAAAGGGGGAAGGTATTATTTCTAAAACAAGTCACCACCCTCTTGGAAAACAGTTACACCCATCCTGTATCCGGTCTGTAATAATATTTTGTACAGCTGACGACAAATGCTATTTAGAGTAAGAAGGTACAACTGGACCAAAATATTCGACATTGAAACGAAGAAATTAGCTGAATGACCAAGCGATACGTAGTATGACCACGTAGTATAGGTATGACCACTAAGACTTCTGAAGAAGAGAATCCAATTCCCTCAAAAGCAGACACTCAATAGTAGTATTACAGTCATTTGAACTTTGTATAACTTCCAGGTTTTCATTGAGCATCATAATAGTGCAATACTAGCTGACGCGCAGAACTCGGGGTGTGTCCATCTACCTCTGTTACCTGTCACGGACGGGCAGATCTCGGGATGGATCCATCTGTCACTCTTACCTGTCGCTTTACGGATTATACCTCTTACATGTCCCTTTACAAACCCTTATAATCTTAAATACCAGAAATAATATTCATCTGTCTCACGAGAAGGAAGAATTTAAGATTTTTTTATTTTGGCTTCCCTATAAACCCCCCACCCCAGTGCAACGGATCCGGAAGTGAACCCCCCTGTGTCCATCCCCGGTCACAGAAACATTTAAATACGGGAGAAAAGTTCGATCCATTGAGCCGTTTTTGGGGATTTTTATTTTAATTTGATTTCGGCTTCCCTATAAACCCCCCACCCCTATGCATTGGATCCGGAAGTGAACCCCCCTATGTCCTTCCCCGGTCACAGAAATATTTAAATACGGGAGAAAAGTTCGATCCATTGAGCCGTTTTTGGGGATTTTTATTTTAATTTGATTTCGGCTTCCCTATAAACCCCCACCCCTATGCATTGGATCCGGAAGTGAACCCCCCTATGTCCTTCCCCGGTCACAGAAATATTTAAATACGGGAGAAAAGTTCTATCCATTGAGCCGTTTTTGGAAATTTTTATTTTTTCTATTTCGGCTTCCCTATAAACCCCCCACCCCTATGCATTGGATCCGGAAGTGAACCCCCCTATGTCCTTCCCCGGTCACAGAAATATTTAAATACGGGAGAAAAGTTCTATCCATTGAGCTGTTTTTGGAAATTTTTATTTTTTCTATTTCGGCTTCCCTATAAACCCCCCCTTTATGCATCGGATCCGGAAGTGAACCCCCCTATGTCCTTCCCCGATCACGGAAACATTGAAATACGGGAGAAAACTTCTATCCATTGAGCCGTTTTTGCCTGATTGACAGCCAAACAGACACCAAATTCAAAATCGGTATGGTTGGACTACATTTCACGCGAAACGAATAACTGTAGTGAAATCTTTGGAAAATACCCAAGGAACAAAAACCCAGGAAAATCGTCTCTAAAGTTAGTTATATAGATGTTATATAGGCTTGGAGACGTACAGTGTCGATAATATAAGTAGGTACCTGCAACACAGAGATTATACTAGATGAAAAGTAAGATTTACTCTATCATCCTATTCTGGAAAATAAGCTTTTCTCAAGTTCTAGCGGAACTGAATCGGGATGATGCGTCGTGATAATCTTATTTCCTAACATCGCTCATCTAGACGTGACTATTGAGAGCTCGGTAATGTTCTTAAACAAAGTTGTTGTTGAAGTCGACAGATAACGCGGGTTGCTCACAATTAGTCACAAGTTGACGATGGAGGTAGTTTGAAGCATCCCCAACTCGAAATGACGTCTTTTCAATAGTTTGAACGCTTCGAATGCTCCTCCAAGAGCCAATCATCAGGATCTCTTCGTTTTGGATTAGTTTGTTCTGGGTGGTCTCAAATGGCGCTTCCACCGATTCTCTCCTCCAACAGCACATCGAATTAAGTAACATAAACTCATAGGCTCAAATTGATTAATTGTGGTGATGCTATTGACTGAATAAGTTTGGTTCCATACTACATATTATTATTTGATTATAATTGCAAATATGTCACGATAATGCAAAAGGGAAAGGAGAAGGAAAAGAAAGGGGGGTAAATAAAAATAAAACGGCAACAGAGGTAGAAGGAATATTAGGCAAGAAAAATAGCAAGAAAAGGATGGGATAGCAAATTTATCCTGGAAAAACTTGAGATTTCCTGCGAAATGATTGCACTAGTTTTAGTTGTTGGCCAAAAAAGTAGTTACCCTCTTGGCGAAAAAATGCATTCGATCCTTTTTTTAAATTATTGAAATTCCCCACAATTTCAGTGGTAGTAAAACTCCGTATACCTACGAACTAAATCACTCGCGATCAAAATCTGGCACATCTGCATTATGGGCGGGATCATTCTGAACAAAACAAGAGGTGCGACCATTAGTTTGCTTTTGAGAGCGTTTTGAAACGTGCGCTTTCGTGAACGTTCCCGCCTCCTCTAAGGGTGAGTCCTGAAATCGTGGAAGAAATCAACAATTTGATTCATGAGGATCGCCGACAGAGAGTTGTGGAGATTTATGAGCATGTTCCTTATCTCTCATATAGAACTGCGAAAAACATTATTTCAAAAACCCTCGGTTATCGCAAAACTCGATTTCGGGAGTCGCCACAGACGGACGACCACTTCTTTTTTCGTCATGAACATCAGTTCTCCCGTTTTTAATTTCCTACACCATTTGGCTACGTTATTGCGTTATTTTTCAGCTTTAGCAAAAAGAAAACGAAATCACTTTGCGCACACAGCATCGGGCCGGCGAGGGGTCGGAGGTGGCGGGAACGTTCACGGAAGCGCACATTTCAAAAGACTCTCAAAAGCAAACTAATGGTTGCACTTAAACTCCGTACCTACTTCCTGTTTTGTTCAGAATGATTACTTACTTTTTGATCGTCCCTAGTAGTCTCGTGCCGGCCAAACTACTGGTCCTACAAAATAATTTAAAGACAATTTAAGGCTCTATAATGAATCAGAATGGTGCTTCGATACCGAATGGTTTTCTCAAAAGCGGGAAACCGGTATTCTGGACCCAACTGACTTGAAATGTGCACGGCGTCATAAAAAGGTTTTATATCATAGTCTTATTAATTTCTTAAAAAGCGTTAAATTCTTCGTTAAAAACAGAACCCCGTCGGACACTTGGCTACAGCTCCAAAACTATTCGTTCGATCCAAAATTTCTTTATTTCGTCGCGAAGCTAGGTAAGTAGTAGCTTTGACTTGCAGAATTTATGGAATGTTACTCAAGTCCTTTAAAATACCCATGCCAGCACGCTAAAACACCCGTACTCATAATATGAGGTCTGATAGCAAATTCAACGAGCTTTAAGCTGCAAAAAAAAAGGAATTTTGAATCGGACAGATATTTTTGGAGTTATAGCGAACAGTTGGCCAAAAACACGTGGATTTCACAACAGTACAGGTTTTCTAGCGTAATGGCATGGGAGTTTTAGGGGGCTTGAGTAACATTTCATATAATATAATATATTATATTATATTTCATATTTCATATTATGAAATATAAAAAGACCACATATGATGAGGTCTGAATGTAAAATCAACAACCTTTTAGAAGAAAACAATAAGTTTGGAGCTGTAGCCAAAAGAGACCGACCGTTAGTTTGTTAGTTTTTGAGAAAACCTTTCGGTCTAGAAGCACCATCTGGTCTTAAGTTGAAGCGTAATAAATTGTCTTCAAATTATTCTCTCGTGACCTTTTTGTAGAAACAGTCACTCCTACTAGTCACAAGAAGACTTCTATACCTCACACTAATCAGACCGATATGGCTTTACGCTTGCGAAGTATGGGGATCAGCTGCAAAAACCCACATTAATAAGATTAAAGTTACGCAAAATCGTGTACTCCGTCTCATAACAGGAGCAGAATGGTATGTCCGAAACAGTACGATCCATCAAGACCTCGCATCCCTATGGTGGCAATTTCGATCAGAGAGCGATACGCAAAAATCCATGACAGCATGTTAGATCATAGCAACCCGCTGATAGAAGCTATTCCAATCAATCTGCCTCCACATCCAACAAACCGCCGCTTGAAACGAAAGTTACCCCAAGACAATTTATTATAAATTCAAAGTGCAATACAGAATAATTTAACGTTTAAAACGTTCTCTGGATAAGGGCAGTCATTGGGCTGTACCTTAAAACATGTACCAAGTCAATAAGATTAAGTCTACTATATACAAAACTAACGAAACTGTAATATTGTAAAAATAATAAAGTTATATATTTAAAAAAAAAAGAAAAAAAAGTAGTTTGTTCGGTACGAGACTAGAAAAATGACCGAAACATAAAATTTGCACTTTTGGGAAAAAATGGCTTTGTTGCAGACTTATTCAATTTGAATTTATATTTTGTGCAGTGTAATTGACTGTAGTGTTTGTCTCTTCTTTTTGTAAAAGTGTACCGATCTCTGGATTTTTCTTTTCAAATACACTTTGTTTTTCAATTGTTTTTTTAAGAACCCCCCACTTTGTTGTCAAATAGTTATACTATCGCTCCCATCACCAGAAAAAATAAACTGTATAACATATTTTTGATGAAGAGCCCCTGAAAGTAGGCAACCCGCATTGCCCCCCCCCCCCTCCCACCACAACATCGAGCTAGAGCTGCTCCTTGTGCTGTTCTAAGGCACAGAACATTTTGGGATTGAATAACACATTTACCTTGATTTCCTGGCCTTCCACGTAAAGGTGGACACCTTCTCAGCAGGTGGCCAAAACCCATGATCTATGGTGCATTGTGAAAAAAGTACGAATCCACCGTCTGGCCCACAGGCGGGTATCAACATTTTTATCACTCCCCCACCTAATCTAAACAGTACTTGTACTGGTGTTATGAAGGCTGTAGGGGTAGACTGGGCCCTCGATGAATATCAATGTAACATAAGGTGTCGGTGACATTTATGAGCCTTGTAACTCTTCATCCCGCTCACCCCACTCGCCTTTTGTTTACAGGGAACATTGTGATGCAGCTCGGAGAGGGAGGTTCGTGATTCGACAACCAACCCTTAAACAATGGAAGCACTAGGTGAGAATATACGGTTTATTTACGAGTGTATATGATTTTGTAAAGATTTTTTTCTTCTCTCTACAAGCTTTGAAATGTGAGACCTTTCCTTCTTACGAACTGTTTCCTAAAACTGAAATCTACTTTTACAAGCAACTTTGGTAAACAGAGCATGGCCAGAACGGCGAGCTCTATAGGTATCCAGGTTTATAGTGTGAAATGTTCGAAAACTCTAGGTATCGGGAAAATCATTCCTTCAAACTCGAATAATAAACACTCGTTGTTCAGAAGACGCTCACTGGATTAGAAATGTAATGCTTAAAAAAAATCTTTGGTCGATTCTAATGGTTCATTATCGAATATAGTAAACCGAAAATGGCCCGCCAAAATTCAACATTTGTCACCTCTGTACGGCGGGCGGGCCATTTTCGGTTAGACATATTCATGGTAGAATAATGATTTCGGTTAGTATAATGGTAGTCATATTCAAAACGCATGAGTTTCAAAACTCTCAAGAGTAACCTTTTTCTTGACTAACCGGTCGATCAGAATGAGGGCTCGAGAGCGAAACCAGAAAATCCACAGTCGTGCAGCATGGCCCATAGAGCGAATTTTCGAAGAAATTACTAGTTTTATGTAAAATGTGATGTTTGGAACATCTCATTCAAATATGGGCAATCTTGAACTTATTGGGGAATTCTACGTATTCAAATATTCGGTTCCTTTTATGCTTTTTTTGTATCCTTAAGGTTATAAATACTAATTAATTGATAATAATTGAAAAAAATAGACTAGAACACCCAATAATGCCATAGTAATTGATTAGGTTGGTAGATTAAGATATTTTCCCCCTCCTTGTTGTCTGACTTATGATTATTGTCAATTATTGTGTATAGCTTACACAATAATTTTTACCATTCTACTTCTAACTACAATTTGCCCATTTCCACCCCCTAAGTAAATGGCTAAACTTGCCAATCATACAGATTTTCCATCTTGCTTCCATACTAAACCAAAATTGCTTTATTTTGCAACTAGGTATTTATCGTTTTTGGCTTCTAACCCCTCCGCCTATTGAAATTTTATAAAACTTTCTGAAAATTCATTTTCGGCAATGATTTCCAAACTTGATACCATACAAAATTAAACCAGGATTAGTTTTACGCAAAGAATGATTTGGGGTGGGAATGAGTTTTTTTAAATACAAGAAGAGTATAGGATACGTAACAAATTTTTTCTCCATTTTTTGCCGAGTAACACCTCAGTTTGTAGATTTTTTCATCGCTGAACTCAATGGTGAACTCAGAATTGCTACCTACATATCATTCCATTATCAGAATAGAGCAGATGAACCGTGAAGAACGTCTCATATCAAGTACTTAACAATCAGGTTTCTTCATCTTCAAAGTACTCCAGTTTGAGAATGGAATAAGATATCGCAATTCTGATTTCACCATCGTGTTTAGCGTAAAAAACACTTTAAAATGAGGGATTATTTGTGAGACTGTTCAATTTTGGGAATTTATGGGTAATTCTCCTTCCTAAAACTCCCATAAACTCCTCTTAGAGTGGCCCGATTACACCTACGAACTTTTAGAAGACAGATTTTTTGTGCAAATTTGAACTTTTTAATTCAATTCTATCGAGAGTTGAGATCTGGAATGTCACATACATAAATTTAATATATTTAATATTATGACATACATTGACACATACATAAATATAATATATTTAATAATATATATTATATGTGTCGTATTATACCAATACAAATTAATTCTAAGTAATGTTTCATATAATATAATATATTATTATTATTCCATATAATATTTATATACTTAAATAATTTATTAATAATCGCTGAGCTAGTTACCCCGCGCTTAGATGTCACCCATCTGAACAAATATTTCAGCGCATTTCTCAACCTTTTCCGTTATAGGTCTCACAAGGTAATTGTAAACAGAGCAGTGATCTAGACAGAAGGGCGTGATCTGCTGAGAAGATAATAAACCGTTGTGGACGAATTTGCAGAGTTTTTAAGATTTTCATGTAGGGGAAAATAAATGAGACATGGGAAGGCGGGAGCGCCTTGATTACGGAGGAAGTCGCGCGATTGAGTGCCAGCCGCACGCCTGATTAAGAGTCCTGTAGAAAATTGGGGGACATCACGGATAAGCCATCAACTCCTCTAAAACGGGGACAAACGTTTATTCAACTGCAGTGTCTACGGGTTGTTTGAATGAGGCGTCAGGCCGCGACTATAGTGAGCACATTGCTTACACACTTTCGTCGTTACAGACTAATTACCTTGAAACGAACTTGACCTACACATTCCCACGAACTGGTTCACATAAGCGTGTGCTCTGCTACCAATGTGTTTGGTGTAACACAGGAGGGGTTTTCATAAAGTGAAACAGGTTGGATTTGGTGAAAAAATAAAAAATATGAAATAAGGAGCTCCATCTAAAATATCTGTAAAAGTAGGTACCTAAAATTGTACAAGTTCCCTTCTGCAGACTGATAATTGATACCAACTAAAGAAAAGAGTATCTAACCGTACGGTGAATGAACACGCGAGAGAGCTGTCTGTTGAAGATATCTCTGGAAATCCTCAACCAGTCGTCTGGGAGAAAGGAAATGCGGTGAATAAATCGAGAAAATGCGGTGAAATAAGGTAAATTGTGGTGAAATGAAATGCGGTGCTGCCAACGTCCGAATGACCCTGAAATCAGGAATATATCAAAATTCTCTGAGAATTTGCTCGAATGCAGAGACATCGTGGCAGTATGGGATTGGGTGACAGGTTGTTGGTACTTACATCGAAATGGTCAGAAATCCGTTTGGATGCTTTCCAGATTAGACGGAGAAGGCCATGTGGTGGTATGCTGAAGAACCAGGGGATTTGGGATGCTGACGACCAAGGGGTTTTGGGATACTGATGACCCACATTTCAAGGCTCAATGGGGGATCAAAGAGAGAACTCTATCTTCTTGGAGATGATGATGACGAGATATTTTCCTTATTCGAAATTCAACTGGACGTTGCAATTGAAGAGCATCCTCAAGGAGGCCAATCTGGAATGTTTGTGGACATCCGAGATCTCTCCATGAAAAGGCAGGAGTTTTTGGATGCCTTGCTTATCTGCATGTGGCAGGGGGATGTGGACAGGTCAGCCTCCATAATATTAAGGTAATTCTTAATGTCTACGTTGATTTAATATTATGAGTTAACGATAAGTTTGAATCTCAATCACGAAATCATGAATGGGTGGAGAATGGTTTCACTCTCGTGCACATTTTGTGCAGTCGAGGATTAGATGTGACGGGTCTCTGGCACGCGGCAAACGTCGCACAGCTCACAGTCCCTTCTTCCAGTTCTGTGCAGCTAGGCTTTGGCTACGCATTGTCCTGTTCGCATTCTTACGATTAATCATGGATCCGATTAACGGACGGTTAATCGACGAACTTACGATTAATCGGATTCTTACGATTAATTATTAATGATTATAATAATTATTATTAAAAATTGGGGACTCTTGAACTTTTTCAACCAAAACTTATAGTATTCTCAACAGGACATTAGAGCAAAACATTTCAAAATTGTCATCAAGATGGTGACTTTTTTACGTCAAGAAAAAACATCACCAGACTTTTACCTCTCTTGTTCTTTAGTGTTTGATGCTTTAACCCCTACCCAAAGGGTGTAAATCTTTTGTGCAATATGATAAGAAAAATGATGAAGGACGGCTTCCAGTTTGGTGGAGGTTCAGGAGGTGGAAGTAGTTAGCGTTGCACGTGCCAGCCTCTCAGAGATGATTCTCCGAGATTGTCCCACGGCACCTGTTCTGTTTTCTGGGGCCCAGTTATTTATACAGTTTCATTTTTGTAATCTTAGAGTCCTTTTGATTGTTATCCAACTGTGGTATCGAAGCTGTTCGGGTTCCGAGTGTTTAAAAATGGTAAATGTTGCCAAGAAGGGCGAAAAATGTATCTGAGTTGATGACGGGTGGAAATCATAAGCCCAGTAAAACTTTTGTTCTGTTCAATTCATTCTATTCCGAATACCTGTACAATTTTTTTTTTTTTTTTTTTTTTTTTTTACGAAAGTTATAATTTGGTACATGATACTAGGTTTAGAGGCGTGGTCGCTTTTTAACTCATTGTACAATGTTACAATCATAATCTAACCTCTGAACTATACACAGACGTGAACTGGTTGTTCAGTGACGACGATAGTTTTAAGATAGGTACCTAAAATGACAACCAACACCATGTTATTCATTTTTTGTGAAACACCATGTATTTTAGTCGTAGGACAAAAACTTGGACTACTTCCACCTTCAAATTATTGACATTCTAGAGGCATAGAAACGTAATGCAGGGATCGAGTAAATTATTAGCATATCAACGGTAAATCCCGCACTGTCAATCATATTTTATCAGTCCAATGCTATTGAAATTGACAAAAATTATTCTCGAATGTAGAAAAGTCCCTCAGCCATTGGGCCTCCGCATTCGATACATCTTCAATGGGCCGTTGACTCGTAACGGTGACCAGGTGGTGTCAAGTCAGCAGAAAATGGGAGAGAGAAATGCGGTTTTGGCGCTATCCCAAATGTCCAATAAAAAATATTGCCAAGCGAATCTAGCGGATCCATGATCAACTTCTACTTACCATACCTACTTCACAAAGTTTGGATCAGTACCGGGTACATTTCATAGGTTAGATAATAGCCCAATGCTCCTTCATCCCCATTCTAAAATTAATGTAGAGTATTGGAAAAATGATTTTTATTGATACAGAGATTATATAAAACGAGGTTTTACTGTTTTTGTTGAAAAAATAAATAAATAAATAAACATACTGTCTTCGGTTCAATAGTCTCACTAATAATTATAATTACTATTGAATGAACAATTGAAAATTCATTTCATAAAGGGTCAAGCCTAAAACGTTTTGCCGCTCAACGCTGGCGTGGCCTTGGGGATAAATTCAAATTGTGGCTTCTGAATTCATAATATTTCGAAACATTTCCACGCAACACTCAAGTTCCGTTAACATCATAATTCAATCGACATAAAGTCGCTAACAGTTAAAAGTCGGGGAAGATGAGCGAAAGAGGTGGCCAAGACGACGATGGGGCGGCGAGGGGTTGGAGGATGTCGATCAATATCCACGAGTGAGTTGGGAGGTAACAAGTAGTATCCCGCAGAAATCCATCGTCTGCAGCGGTGGGAAATTGCACTGATGAATACCTACTTTCTTCATTGACACCTCATATTCATTTTCCGGAAACAAGATTGAGGAAGTTCAAGTCATTCTAGCAAAACAATATGGTAGGCGGAGGGAAATGGCGAGACTCCCCTCAGTCATTGATAATGAACTTATTTGCATATAAACGAGGGATCAGGGATTAGTCAAACTGAATATCTTCGGTGTATACCTCAAAGGCTGCTAGCAATAATGCAAAGTTACATTAACAAATCACATAATATTAAGAGGTGGGTAGGTGAGGAAATGGAAGACATACATTGAATCTCATTCGTCAAGAATCAGAACCACTTTTTACATACGAGTAATATTTCATTGGTATCTCAAACAGCAACTAATTTGAACGATCAACCGAAAAACAGTCCAATAAGTTCCAAAAAATACGCGCTCATGGGTAGATCATGAGCAAACATCAAAAATCAGATCTACTGATTTAGAAGTTCAAGGTCTTGGCTTTCCAACACAACGGTTACTTATGAGGTCATCCAACATAAAGAGCATAACAATTAACGTTTACTAGAATATTCAATAAGAATCCTGCCCTGTAGATTGACAGAAGATAACTATTCTTCCATTTTCTCGAATAGAAAGAACATTGATGTTCTGGCATCATCTAGTACCTGTTAAAGAGGTAAATATCTTATTTGGGATTTACATGGTAATGAAAAAATAAAATCTACCAAGAGCTTCTCTAATATATAATATAATATATTATATTACGTAAGCACTTGGTTGATTTTATTACATTACATTACACGTTTTTGTTACCTATTTCTCCACATTAATAGTGGTTAGGGATAGAGTTCTCCACCGTTCTTCAGAAGGTGGCTGATGGCTATAGTTGACCTGCCAAAAGTGTAGAGTGGTTAGTGATTAAATACCCAGAAGTTCATTGGGAGTTTCCGTGGAATTATTGGGGATGTTATTCAATGTTTGATGTTACAATTTATTTTTTCCAATTTGTTGGTGCTGTCCACCAACTAGGCATCTAAATCATCCTTTATCTCTTCCACTTTGTTGAACGAGATTATAAAGCAAGCTGAGACTCCGCGATTCTGCAATCTCCTTCTTCATCGACTTGCAAATTCACCCAGCACAGCGGTGTGAATATTGAAGAGCTCAAACTCTCCCCCTAAGGAAAGTTCAGGCAATGAAACGAGATGGATTCTGAATTATGATTTTGTTAAGAAGAAACACAAACGGTGACAAGGGGAAACCCCTCGAAAAGACGAGCAATCAAACCCATAAAGCGATTTGGGACACGAAGGCTTTCACAGCCAAGTCACAGGCTCAACGGGTCCCAAGCGACAGTTGAAAGGTAGACTTGACAACAGTTTGGGTGACAAAAAGAACTCGCGTCTCTAAAATCCTTAAAATGGCGAGTCTTCTAAAATACTCGACAGAGTTCAATCACGACCGGGTTCAGCAACGGCAAGATTTCGGAAGCTCAACCATTGCCATATATAATTTCTAGAACACCTGGTTCGGAATTTAGCATTACTAACTCTACGTCAGTAGTATGCGGTAATGAGCGAAAAATTTCGATTTTAATCTGAAAGAGACAGAAGGGAATGGCTGGTTCGGAAAACCGGATGGTTTTTCTGTTTTTTGTGTTATATTTTGATTCGCAAATATTTGTTGTAATGGTGTTACGCAATATAATTATGATTTACAGAAAATTATTCCAATTCCAAGCTAAAATAATGTTGGTACTGATAGTCACCTAATATTATTATACGGTATTAAACCTCCATCTCTTTTTTCCTAGGTGACTATCAGTACCAACATTATTTTAGCTTGGAATTGGAATAATTTTCTTTAAATCATAATTATATTGCGTAGCACCATTACAACAAATTTTTGCGAATCAAAATATGTGCACCAAAAAATTGTCTTATTTCTATCATTTGATTCCTTCATTCATAAATATTATGTGCACCAAAAAATTGTCTTATTTCTATCATTTGATTCCTTCATTCATAAATATTACATAAAAACTACCGCCCGTTCCAATGGTTAGGCTGTATACATACGAATCTTTATAATCCCAGATGAAATCATTCACAATCTGGCAACAATAGCATCAATAGCAACAATAGAACGATGCTCGCCTACCTAGCGTCCATTTCTTAAGCCGGGAATACACTTGAGCAGAGGCAGGCCGCGCACCGCACGCGCAGCCTCTGCGCGGCGCGATGCTCAAGTGTGTACGGGTCCCCAACACCGCGGCAAACAGGCTCAGTCTGCCGCGTGCGGTGCGCGGCTTGAGCCATCGACTGTCGGTCCATCAAAGTGAGCACGGACCGCGGCAGGCTCGTGCGGTGCGCAGTGTGGACGGAATTCAGTCGATTCAGAGCAGCGAACAGAGCCGCGGCACACATAAGTGATAATTTGTGATAACGTGTGATAACCTACCTACCCACTTTGAAATTACCTACTAGGTACTCGTTTTGTTATAACCGTTTTGTTAATTATAGGCTCGTTTTGTATAATTGTAAAAAAAAGTACGAAGATAATATGGACCGTGTTTTGTAAAAACCAGCCAAGTCGACTTGGCTGGTTGTTGCAAAACACGGTCCATATTTGAGGTAAGTAGTGTACAGCACCTATTTAATGAAACATTTCCTTCCACGCTTTTGCTCCACGCAGCAAGGATCGAATTTTTGAAGAAAAACAAAAGTAAAGTAGGCTAATACGCTATTTTTTGATTATGGACCTCAGTATTTGTGATTTTGGACCTCTGGGTGCAATCAAAACGGGCCGCGACTACTTGCAACCAATTCAACATCCTACAAACGTGATGAACGGCTCACAAATAATTTTGAATTACATTAAAAACACGTAACAACATTAAATGTTGTTACGTGTTTTTAATGAGATTCAAAATTATTTGTAATTAAGGTAATTCAAAATTTTTCTACAAAAATTCGCTGAATCATTAAAAAATATAGTACGCCTGCATGGCTTTTTGGTTTATTTAATGCTACGGAGGCTCACGAGTCCTACTACGGAGGAATCGAGTTTTTACCAGCTCTTATCAAACAATAGGATCTATGACCCTGCTTATTACAAGCTTAATTCGGGTAGTAGAGATTATGATCACGGAGAGGTTTTCTTAACGATT